>JAOPSE010000012.1:91818487-93193600 GCA_029449295.1 Zea luxurians
TCTAGAGTCTAAGGCAAGTTGTGCCCTTGATCACTCTTCTTTACCTAATAATGTTCTTGTTAATCACTGTGACATGCTCAGGTTAATTTGATGGGACCTAATAGGCTTCCCTAGCATTGTTTATCCCACACCTTGCAGACAAAAGAACTATTGAGTAGTTTGGCTATTGCTATACTAGGTTTAGGGAAGTTAATGTTACATTATGATCATGTTCCAGTTATGTTGTTGTTTTAATTACTATTCAAGACAAGATCATTATGTTAATTGGAACATGGAGCTTAACTTGAGATATCCGTGCTACCACAAGGGTGGAATGGGACGCCCTTGGCTAACAAATTAGGAAAGCTAGTGGAGGACTACCTTACCCGAAAAGGGCAAGGGCAGTAGAGGAGCTGCGTATAGGGAGGTTCTTGGGTCGATCATGCTGCGATGGTTTTTCGGACGAGGGATTCCTATATTGCCCTTCTCAAAACTGTAGCGGGTTTTTTGAAGCTAGTGGAACTTTGTAAAGGCTTCATAGTGGATCCCTAGCCATTCACCTCGGAAGTGTCTAAGGGCCTTGCAAATCCTGGCTAGATGGGATACAAGACTTGTGGGTAAAGGCTGCAACCTCTGCAGAGTGTAAAGCTTGTATATCAGCAGTGCTCACAATCAAGAGCAACTTAGGACTCTCGCATGATTAATTTATGGAACTAAACTTAATATATCATATGCATTGTGTCGTGGGTGTTATTATCAATTGTGATCTATTATTTGATTGGGTTGGTATCTACTTATACTTAGTAATTGCTAATAAAATTTTGACAAACTTTAAAAGCAATGCTCAGCTTTAACCATCTCCTTTGGTAAGCCTTACACTTCACATGAGCTCCCACCTTTGGTGAGTTCATGCACATTGTTCCCCACAACTTGTTGAGCGATGAAAGTATGTGAGCTCACCCTTGTTGTACTCACATCCCCCCAGGTCAAGAGCAGGTACCGTCAAGATGAGGAGCATGAAGGATGTTGCGATGTGTTTGTGAGAGGTCTAGGCCATCGTCTCCCAGTCAACTATGGTTGCTGGATCGTTGTCTTCGTATGATGTAATTATTTAACTATTTTGTACAGAACTCCATTATATAGTAAAGATGTGACATTCATTTCTGTACCATGAGTCATCATATGTGTGAGACATGATCCTAGCACACTTGGTGAATTTCGCGCCTGGGTTTGGTGCCCCTAAAACCCGGGTGTTTCATAGTCCACGCTAGCACTCTTGCCAAACATAAATCTTATTATCCCCTAGTTTCTGAAACCATGATAGTTGGCACGCTAGGTAGGGGGCCGTTAGTGTGCCAAGCGACACTTTTCGCTCTGATGGCCAGTTCATTAGCGTTTGCCCAAAAAGGGGTTTTCGCTCCTAGGAGTAGCATCCACTTCGGCTCCCTCGACTTCATCACCAACTCAGATAGAGAGCTCTATCTCGCTAGTCTCGATACACAAGTTGTTGCAAGCATGGAGGTCAGGCGCTCCACCAGGTGTAGGTCGAAGAAGCGACGCTGTTACTCTTAAGTGACGCCCTAGCCAACTTGCCTCCTCCACTAGGGGTGGGTGGGGAGGCACCATTGCCGACATTCGGGGCAATCGCCGGCCATCAGCAAAAGAGTGGCAACAAGCACCCCACGGGTGTCACACCCGGTTCCAGGGGGGGTAGAACCGAGCGCATACCATATGTGTGCCAGGATCCATTTCCACACATATGTTGACGTCACAAGTGTAATATATCAAAAGACAATGCAATAAAGGCGTAAAGAGAGTATAAAACTTTATTACATCATATGAGACATTGTGTCTTAAACAAGTATCACATCAAAGTAGAGCGGAAATAAACAACTGGGCAATCTTCCACAGGAAGTTGACCGGCGCATCGTTAGACTTAGAATTCTTCGTCGATAAATTCTCCATCAAAGTCTCCAGCATCACCCTCTGATCAAAATATTAGCAAGGGTGAGCTCACTTATGGTCGGGGCTCAGCAAGTGGGGGAAAAATTAATGCAGGTATAACAAGGTGAGGCTAAGGTTGAGCAGTAAGCATTTTAGTTGGTCAATATTTTATTATCAATACCTGCCTTACTAACAAGAGTGAATCCCAAATATCCCAATTAAACAAAGGAATATGAATATAACAAAAACACTTAAGTGAAACCACTTAAGCAAATTATTGGCAGATCATCGGATCTCAGTTTATGTCCATCTTTAAGTTCAATTATCATGTGAGGAGTCCAGGTCGCTCATAACCGGGAGCACGGCTGATATATCAGTTTTACACTCTGCAGAGGTGGTACAACTTTACCCACAAGCCATGTATCCCATCTAGCCCGGGTTGATCGGACCCTTAGACACTGCCAAGGTGAATGGCTAGGGATCCATTATGAGGCTTTCACAAAATACGCTTAATACGAAGCAACCCGCTAAGGTTTCTAAAGACGATGGTGGTGGCCCCCTGGGTGAGGTACCTTAGCCAAGAATACGACCCCATGTTAACGTGGGCTGCCAGCACCTACCGCTCCCCCTCTTGCCCATCTTTCAGGTAAGGTTGCTAGGTACTAAGCATATAGAGCTATTTACCAAAGCCAGAGCCATGATAGCACTTGTGGTTGCACTGTTATCCTGGGTGGTCACTCCATGTTCCAATTAAATTTGTAATAAAATTTATCTTAACCATCGGGTTAATGTCATAATTGCCAATTAACATTTTTGGAACATTAAAACCAATTAAAGAGTGACATTAAGAATCATTAAGTTGAGCGGTAGCATGAATCTTGCACAGCTTAATTATTTTCCCAGGTTAAACAAGGAATACAGGTAGTAAATCTAGGAAATCCTTAATTAGGTAAATCCCATCAAATTATGCAATATATCAAAAAGGTAAACATTATTATATGCAGTGAATAGGTACAAACAGAATATGCAGAGGGAGAATCCACTTGCCTTGCACAAAATCGTCCTGCGTGTCGTCTTCAAACGTATTTGGGTCCTCTACCACACAATCAGTTTCTAATAGCGTCGCACATCGTACATACAAAAGAAAACATTCACCAATAAATAAACATACACCATTACATAGGTGAAGCATACATCATACAATAAAACATACATTTAAACAAATCACATTTATAAGAAGGAATGCAAAACATGATTTGTATCTACCCTATAAATCTTAATCATATCAACGATCAATTTATTTGCTATGACTAACTACTTTGTTTCATTATCTTACTAGAAAACTTGTATGACAATTCGACTATGGATATGCATACTATATAAATTCATTTAAAATCATAGATACAACTTTAACCCAAATTCTAGGGAATCTAGTTTATTTACTAAATAATTATCTCTATCGTAAAACACGGGTCACATTCTAGTTTTAGTCTTTCTTTCTAAAAGGAAATTATATCAATTGTTAAAATATTATTTATAAATCACATAACCATAGTATTAAAGAACTAACTTAAACTACAATTTTTATCTCTACTATTTAGATTACGTTGGACTATATTGTTTCAACGTCAATAAAATATTTACTATTTCTTAGCGAATAACCAATATAATTATATTGCGCATGAGCGTGCGAGTCTTGTCTATAAGTCAGAATCATAATGTAAGCAACGGTGAACGCATACTTATTTATCTATTAATACTAATAAATAAATCAATACATTTTCTAACTCAAATTAGTTAGTGTAGCAAGAATGAATTTAATAATATTAATATTCTAAAAATCTACATAAACTACTAATTGAATATTTTCTAACACAAGCGAGGTTATTTGACATAAACTAGTACTCTAAAAATTTTAAGTTCTAAATCTGTGAACATGTTTATTTGACTAGCAAAAACCCATTTTGCCATCTACCAATGATATTTTCTCCTTTCTTTATAAAAAAAATATGCTAATAAAATAATTAGATAATTCATCTAAAATCCTATATTAATCAAATGACATGAGTTCTATACCATTTTCTAATCCATCAAAAATGCACCTATAATTCTCCAAGTAGTTTCTAAAATTTATTGTGACCAAATTTAACTACAAAAATTCCTATCTAGCATTTTTATCGCCAACGTGACTATTAAATCTACGTCATATTCTCAAATCCAAAAATCATCGCATCGATTAATATGAAAGATAACGGTACTAATAATTGCATATCTCAACCAAAAATTCCATAACACATACACATGTACATAATGTCGCGATTCACATGTGTTCATACAACAAACAAAATATGCAACTCATGGATCGAATCAAAAGTAATTTATAAAATATACAAAATAATTTGGGTCGCCAACAACCTCGGGTTCGTGCGTGTGACGGGGACGGATCGACGGAGAGCGGGGCTCGACTACGGACAGCGGATGGCGTAGCTCCGGCGAACTCCACGGGTTCCGGCGACGAGCGGCAAACTCCGGCGAACTACGGTGACGAACGACGAACTCTGGCGAACTACGGCGACGAACGACAAGCAGCGGCACTAGCGATGAGCGAGGAGCACTAGAGAGAGAGACAAATTCGAGTAGGAAGAAATGGGGAGGCTCTGCTGTCCCTTTTATAGAGAGAGGGAGGGGAGAAGAGAAGTCTGCCAGGGAGCTTCAAAGGGCGACGGCTGCCTTCATATGCCATCAACACGTCGGTTATCAAGGGGGAAATTATAGGAGGAGGAAGAAACGGTAGAGTTGAAGCTCCATTAGTACACGAAGAAGAAACGGTCGCAGTGATGATTCTTTAACATAATCGACGAATGGACGCGCGGGTCGGACTCGGTTGCACGGCGGCGGGCTGTAACGCGCGGCTCGCACCTGCAGGCGCAGCATCGCGCGGGCTGGAGCTGGCATCGATGTGCGTGCGCAATGTCGACTCGCGGTCGGCTGCGGCTTGCGCAGGGAGCAGGCGCGTGGTCGTCGCGGTTGCTGCGCGCGCTGCGCGCGCTCGGCGCGGCCTGGGCGGGCTTGCGCGCTGGAGAGAGAGAGAGAGCAGGGAGGAGAGCGATAGGGGAGAGAGAGATAGGAGAGGGAGTAGTAGAGGCTGGCGGCGGCGGCTGCTTGAAGCTGGAGGAGAGCAGGTGCGTGCGTGTGTTAGGGTAGTTGGTAGATGGGCCCTTAGTTGGGCCGGTAGGTGTAGGTTTAGTTTTTTTTTAAATTCCGAAATTCATTTTTCAAGAACTCTAAAAATTATAAGAAAATTACCAAAAATATTTGTAAATGAAGTACTTATTTTTAGACTAATAATTACTATATTTTCTTAATTATTATTTAATTACTAGTATCTCTTTTTAAAATGAATTGATATTAAACATCCCGTAAGAAATCAAATGCATGCAAAGAAAACGATGGAAATAAATAATTAAACACTAAAATAAATTTATTACCCTAATTAATATAATATCTAAATTTATTATTTTAATTGATGGCTTTTATGGTGTTACAAACCTACCCCTCTTAAAAAGAATCTCGTCCTCGAGATTAAGAAACTTCCGAGAATAGCTGAGGGAATTCTGCTCTGAGTTCATCTTCTCTTTCCCAAGTGGCTTCATCTTCCGAATGATGACTCCACTGAACTTTGCACATGTTAATGACTTTACTCCGCGTAATTCTGCGAGATGTTTCCAGAATTCTGATTGGGTACTCCGAATAAGTCAAATCCTCATTAACATTCAGTTCTTCCATGGGTAACTGTTCCTCGGGTACTCTCAAGCACTTCTTGAGTTGTGATACGTGAAATACGTCATGCACATCGGATAATCTATCGGGTAGCTCTAACTGGTAGGCTACTTCGCCTTTTCTTTCCAAAATCTTGAATGGGCCAATATAGCGAGGTGATAATTTTCCTTTAACCTTAAACCTTTTCATTCCTCTCATCGGTGAAACTTTAAGGTAGACAAAGTCTCCTACTTCAAACATCAATTCTCTTCTTCTATTATCAGCATAGCTCTTCTGTCTTGACTGTGCTGTCTTCAAATTTTCTCTGATAATTTGTACCTGCTTTTCCGCCTCTTGGAGAATTTCTGGACCAAATACTTGACTTTCTCCAGTCTGATTCCAATAAAGTGGTGTTCTACACTTTCGTCCATATAGTGCTTCAAACGGTGCCATTTTGAGACTCGCTTGATAACTGTTGTTATATGAAAATTCTGCATAAGGCAAACTTTTATCCCAGCTTCCACCATGCTTTAGAGCGCAAGCTCTTAGCATATCTTCCAAGACTTGGTTTGTTCTTTCCGTTTGCCCATCCGTTTGCGGGTGATAAGCTGAACTAAAATTTAGCTTGGTATCCATGGACTCATGAAGTCTTTTCCAAAAGCGCGAGGTAAATTGGGTTCCTCGATCTGATACGATCTTCTTTGGTACTCCATGCAGACAAACAATCCTCGACATGTATAACTCTGCTAACTGGGCTCCTGAGTAAGTTGTCTTTACAGGTATAAAATGTGCCACTTTGGTTAACCTGTCTACTATGACCCATATTGAGTCATAGCCATCTCGAGTACGGGGTAGCCCAACTATGAAATCCATACTGATTTCTTCCCATTTCCATTCAGGTACCTTGAGAGGTTGTAGCAATCCTGCTGGTCTTTGGTGTTCGGCTTTAACTCGCTGACACACGTCACATAATGCAACATGAGTAGCAACATCTCTTTTCAATCCGTACCACCAATACTTTTCCTTAAGATCCTGGTACATCTTTGTGCTTCCAGGGTGAATAGAGTAAGCTGAATCATGAGCTTCTCTCAAAATAAGTTGGCGTAAGTGCTCGATTTCCGGTACACAGATTCTTTTCTTAAACCATATTGTGCCTTGTTCATCTTCCGTGAAATCTGGGGCTTTACCCAAACTAATCAAAGATTTAATTTCCTTAATCTTCTCATCGGACTCCTGTCCTTTACGGATCTCTTCTTCCAAAGTAGATTCGACTTCCATCACCGTTGCTTCTACATTATTGAGCAATCCAAGGTTGAGTCGTTCCATTTCCCAGCACAATTCCTGCGACATCAAATGAGTAGTGATGTTGTTCACTTGACCCTTACGGCTCAAAGCATCAGCTACTACATTTGCCTTTCCGGGGTGATATTGTATCTCCAAATCATAATCTTTAATTAACTCAAGCCATCTTCTCTGTCTGAGGTTGAGTTCCTTCTGCGTGAATATATATTTCAGGCTTTTATGATCCGTGAAGATTTTGCACTTGTTCCCAATCATATAGTGCCTCCAAATCTTCAAAGCATGCACCACGGCAGCTAATTCCAAATCATGTGTAGGATAATTCTTCTCATGCTTTCTCAACTGTCTTGAAGCATAAGCAATCACCTTTCCTTCTTGCATTAGCACACATCCAAGTCCAAGGTGTGATGCATCGCAATACACATCAAATCCCTTGTGGATGTCTGGCATTACCAGTATTGGTGCAGTGGTTAACCTCTTCTTGAGTTCCTCAAAACAATTCTGACAAGCTTCATCCCATTTGAACTCTTTGCCTTTCTCCAGTAGAGAGGTAAGAGGCTTCACTAACTTGGAAAAACCTTCAATAAATCTTCTATAGTAGCCTGCTAATCCAAGAAAACTCCTGATCTTGGACGCATCTGTGGGTTGCTTCCAATTTAGTATTTCACTTATCTTTCCTGGGTCTACTTTAATTCCACCATCGGTAACAATATGCCCTAAGAAAGCAACTTCCTTCAACCAAAAATCACACTTCGAGAATTTTGCGTACAGTTGGTTGTCACGAAGCTTTTGTAGGACTAGCCTTAGATGATCTTCGTGTGTTTCTTCATTCGGAGAATATATCAGTATGTCGTCAATGAATACGACCACAAACTGATCCAGATATTCCATGAATACTTTATTCATCAAGTTCATAAAGTATGCTGGTGCATTAGTCAGTCCAAATGACATGACCAAAAACTCATATAATCCATATCTCGTCGTGAAGGCTGTCTTCGGTACATCTTCTGCTCGGATTTTTAACTGATGATACCCCGATCTCAGATCTATCTTCGAGAATATCTTAGCTCCCTTCATTTGATCGAATAAATCTTTAATCCGAGGTAGTGGGTATTTATTCTTGATGGTCACTTCATTCAAACTTCTATAATCCACACACATTCTTCTCGAACCATCCTTCTTGTTCACAAATAGCACTGGGGCTCCCCAAGGGGATGAACTTGGGCGAATAAAACCTTTTTCTAGTAATTCTTCTATTTGTTTCTTCAGTTCTACTAAATCTTTGCCATCCATTCTATAAGGTCTTTTCGAGATAGGTGCGGTTCCGGGTACTAATTCAATAGAAAACTCTATATCACGGGCAGGTGGCATACCTGGTAATTCTTCCGGAAATACGTCTGGGTATTCGCACACTACTTTGATATTTTCCAAGGGCTTTTCTTCCAAGTGATTGATCACTGTCTTCCCTTTTTCATCTGTTGACTTGTCTATGTTGACTTGGATTCTTTCACCTTGAGGACTTGTCAACGTAATTGTTCCGTTGGCACACCGTATCACTCCATCACAACTTTTTAACCAGTTGCATCCAAGAATCACATCAATCCCGGTGGATCCTAGGACCACTGGGTCGACTGTAAAATCTATTCCTTGAATCTTGATATTAACATGAGGGCATGAGTGTGTGGCCTTCATGTCACCTCCCGGTGAACTAATGTGTAATATCCTCTTCAGAGGGTACTTAGGTATGTTATGTTTTTCCACAAATGACTCAGTTATAAATGAATGTGATGCTCCAGAGTCAAATAAAACTGATGCAGGTATGGAGTTAACAAGGAACATACCATACACAATGTCAGCATCCTCAGGCACTGATTCCGCAGTGACGTGATTGACCCTTCCTCGGCTCTGGTTCTGCGGAGTCTTGTTTTGAGCAGATCCACGAGCGGGGGTGCTCTGGTCATTTCTCTGAGTGTTGCTCCTTTGAGGTGTTTGCTGGTTGCGCCTTGGGCAATTGTTGGCATAGTGGCCTAATTCACCGCACTTGAAACAGCCGTTGGGTTGGACAGGTGCGTTGTTTCTGGCCTGAGTGTTGTTGGTGCCACCCTGACGGTTCTGTGAATTTCCACCAGACCTCTGGTTGGTCTGGGGGTTGCTCCTTTGTTGATTCTGATTCTGGTTGTTTCTCTGGCCTTGCTGTCCAGAGCGTTGCACTTGATAATTATTTCCACCCTGATTTCCAGAGCGGAACTGCGAACCTTGAGCATTATTCGGACGAGTGTTCCTGCTTGACTGACCTTGGAACTTCCTTTTATGGTCAGATAGCTCCTTCCTTTTACTCTCAAGGCCAATTGCCTTGTTCAGGAGTGTCTGGAAGTTGGGGAATGTGTGACTCTGAAGTTGATAGTTCAGAGGTCCAATCAACCCTTCCAGAAAACGCTCTTGGCGCTTCTCGTCAGTGTCCACTTCCTCAGGGGCATAACGTGAAAGCTGAGTGAAGCGATCACGATACTCACTGATAGACATATTCCCTTGAGTAAGGGAAAGGAACTCCTTCTTCTTCAGCTTCATGATTCCAGAGGGGATGTGGTGAGCGCGGAAATTCTCCTGAAACTCCTGCCAGGTTATAGTATCAGCGTTGGGATGTGCCGCTGTGAAGGCATCCCACCAATCGGACGCAGCTCCCTCGAGTCTTCCCGAGGCGTACAAGACCTTCTCCCGGTCGTTGCACTGAGTGATGTCCAACTTCTTTCCGATAACCTTAAGCCAGTCATCGGCATCCAAAGGATCAACCGCATGAGAGAAAGTTGGCGGGTGATGACTCATGAAGTCCCGGTGTTTATCTCTGGCCGGGGGTGCATATTGCTGCTGCTGGGGTTGCTGATTCTGTTGGTTCTGTTGCAATTGTTGAACCGCAGCAGTGAGTCCTTGCAGAATCTGCATTTGGGCGGCGATGAACTGCTCCATGTTGGGATTAGGTGGTGGCGGTGGTGGTGGTGCTTGCTGTCCACGCTGGTTCCGGTTGTTAGGTCCTTGACGTTGGTTCACCATCTGATTTGTTAGGAAGTGAAGTCCTTAGAAAAGTGAGGAGTAGAAAAGATTCAAGAGGGAAAATAGCTTAAGTTTTACAAATTTTATATGTTCTTATGGCCATCATTCCATAAGACCATAGCACTCAAACAAAGATCCAAATCAAACATTTCAATCAATCACCATCACATGGTTGATATTTATTAATATGATAACATAAAGAGAGTATCATCATCTAACGCGAAGTATAACTTATTACATCATGACTCAAAACTCCTAAAGCAGCCTAGTGACTGATCCGGCCTCTCCGTAGCGCAGCCTCTTGCGGGGAGGAGACAACGCCACGGCGGGAACCTGAGCTTCTGGCGGATTCATTCCCTGCAGTTGGGCTTCCAGGGCTGCAATCCTGGCGTGGGCATTCTCCAGCTCCAAGTGCACACTGTAGAGGTCCAGAGTGGCACTGTCCAGGTCGGTGTTGAGACCGGCCACTACACCAGCTAGGGTGTTGAGGCGATCCTCACCAGGTTCACCTGGGACAATGTTGGTCTGGCTCTCTCCACGCAGGCGCTGAGGGAGATGCCTGAACCTTGTGTTCTGCAGCTGCTGCCGGTAGGTGTGGCTAAGCGACCACAGGGTCCGACGGGCAGCGTCGCTGACAGAGGCAGCGTAGGTAGACAGCGGTATCAGGGACTCGTGAGCAGACAGAGTCCTGAATCCCCTGTCACCTGCATCCATCACCCTGACATGGACGCGAGTGATGTAATAGCAAGCCCGGGGAGGCTCGCTCACTCGCCTTGTCTCGTACAGGGGGCGGACGTAGGCTCCTAGCTCGTGCAGCACTGCCTGCAGCAGGTTGGGGAAGTGCCCTGTTTCGAACATTGATGTATAATGTTCGACAACTGGACCAATCCCCATGAAGTGGTCCTCCTGGGCGTAGTCAGCTTCCTCGTGGACGTGTTCGTCCCCTCCATCATCGTCGTCGTCGTCATCCTCGTCGTCGCCGTCTCCGGAGTCATGGGGGTCGTCGCCTCCAGGTGCAGGTGCTTGGAAGACTGGTCCCGACGATGCTGACGTCGCTGACCCAGCAGCGAAGGCCAGGGACTCAGCCAACGGGGTGGGGGTCGGCAGCTGCTCCTCCGAGCTGTCCTCCAGGTTGATCACGTTCTCCACTCGGACGGGAGGGAGGTTCGCTGGAGCATCCTCGACTACCACTGGGTAGACCGGGATCTGCCGGGGCTGAGGGGCGTAGCTGGTGTTGACGCGGGTGGTTTGGAGAGTGCGAACCATCTACAAGAGAAGAGTCAACTTAGTTGAATTTCAAAGAGGTAAGACTGATAAAGGAATTTATAGGAATGAAATTAGCAAGTTTTGAACAACTAGGCTTTCCATTTCTAACTAATCTAACGACCTAGGGTCAGCATACCTTTGATACCACTTCTGTCACACCCGGTTCCAGGGGGGTAGAACCGAGCGCATACCATATGTGTGCCAGGATCCATTTCCACACATATGTTGACGTCACAAGTGTAATATATCAAAAGACAATGCAATAAAGGCGTAAAGAGAGTATAAAACTTTATTACATCATATGAGACATTGTGTCTTAAACAAGTATCACATCAAAGTAGAGCGGAAATAAACAACTGGGCAATCTTCCACAGGAAGTTGACCGGCGCATCGTTAGACTTAGAATTCTTCGTCGATAAATTCTCCATCAAAGTCTCCAGCATCACCCTCTGATCAAAATATTAGCAAGGGTGAGCTCACTTATGGTCGGGGCTCAGCAAGTGGGGGAAAAATTAATGCAGGTATAACAAGGTGAGGCTAAGGTTGAGCAGTAAGCATTTTAGTTGGTCAATATTTTATTATCAATACCTGCCTTACTAACAAGAGTGAATCCCAAATATCCCAATTAAACAAAGGAATATGAATATAACAAAAACACTTAAGTGAAACCACTTAAGCAAATTATTGGCAGATCATCGGATCTCAGTTTATGTCCATCTTTAAGTTCAATTATCATGTGAGGAGTCCAGGTCGCTCATAACCGGGAGCACGGCTGATATATCAGTTTTACACTCTGCAGAGGTGGTACAACTTTACCCACAAGCCATGTATCCCATCTAGCCCGGGTTGATCGGACCCTTAGACACTGCCAAGGTGAATGGCTAGGGATCCATTATGAGGCTTTCACAAAATACGCTTAATACGAAGCAACCCGCTAAGGTTTCTAAAGACGATGGTGGTGGCCCCCTGGGTGAGGTACCTTAGCCAAGAATACGACCCCATGTTAACGTGGGCTGCCAGCACCTACCGCTCCCCCTCTTGCCCATCTTTCAGGTAAGGTTGCTAGGCACTAAGCATATAGAGCTATTTACCAAAGCCAGAGCCATGATAGCACTCGTGGTTGCACTGTTATCCTGGGTGGTCACTCCATGTTCCAATTAAATTTGTAATAAAATTTATCTTAACCATCGGGTTAATGTCATAATTGCCAATTAACATTTTTGGAACATTAAAACCAATTAAAGAGTGACATTAAGAATCATTAAGTTGAGCGGTAGCATGAATCTTGCACAGCTTAATTATTTTCCCAGGTTAAACAAGGAATACAGGTAGTAAATCTAGGAAATCCTTAATTAGGTAAATCCCATCAAATTATGCAATATATCAAAAAGGTAAACATTATTATATGCAGTGAATAGGTACAAACAGAATATGCAGAGGGAGAATCCACTTGCCTTGCACAAAATCGTCCTGCGTGTCGTCTTCAAACGTATTTGGGTCCTCTACCACACAATCAGTTTCTAATAGCGTCGCACATCGTACATACAAAAGAAAACATTCACCAATAAATAAACATACACCATTACATAGGTGAAGCATACATCATACAATAAAACATACATTTAAACAAATCACATTTATAAGAAGGAATGCAAAACATGATTTGTATCTACCCTATAAATCTTAATCATATCAACGATCAATTTATTTGCTATGACTAACTACTTTGTTTCATTATCTTACTAGAAAACTTGTATGACAATTCGACTATGGATATGCATACTATATAAATTCATTTAAAATCATAGATACAACTTTAACCCAAATTCTAGGGAATCTAGTTTATTTACTAAATAATTATCTCTATCGTAAAACACGGGTCACATTCTAGTTTTAGTCTTTCTTTCTAAAAGGAAATTATATCAATTGTTAAAATATTATTTATAAATCACATAACCATAGTATTAAAGAACTAACTTAAACTACAATTTTTATCTCTACTATTTAGATTACGTTGGACTATATTGTTTCAACGTCAATAAAATATTTACTATTTCTTAGCGAATAACCAATATAATTATATTGCGCATGAGCGTGCGAGTCTTGTCTATAAGTCAGAATCATAATGTAAGCAACGGTGAACGCATACTTATTTATCTATTAATACTAATAAATAAATCAATACATTTTCTAACTCAAATTAGTTAGTGTAGCAAGAATGAATTTAATAATATTAATATTCTAAAAATCTACATAAACTACTAATTGAATATTTTCTAACACAAGCGAGGTTATTTGACATAAACTAGTACTCTAAAAATTTTAAGTTCTAAATCTGTGAACATGTTTATTTGACTAGCAAAAACCCATTTTGCCATCTACCAATGATATTTTCTCCTTTCTTTATAAAAAAAATATGCTAATAAAATAATTAGATAATTCATCTAAAATCCTATATTAATCAAATGACATGAGTTCTATACCATTTTCTAATCCATCAAAAATGCACCTATAATTCTCCAAGTAGTTTCTAAAATTTATTGTGACCAAATTTAACTACAAAAATTCCTATCTAGCATTTTTATCGCCAACGTGACTATTAAATCTACGTCATATTCTCAAATCCAAAAATCATCGCATCGATTAATATGAAAGATAACGGTACTAATAATTGCATATCTCAACCAAAAATTCCATAACACATACACATGTACATAATGTCGCGACTCACATGTGTTCATACAACAAACAAAATATGCAACTCATGGATCGAATCAAAAGTAATTTATAAAATATACAAAATAATTTGGGTCGCCAACAACCTCGGGTTCGTGCGTGTGACGGGGACGGATCGACGGAGAGCGGGGCTCGACTACGGACAGCGGATGGCGTAGCTCCGGCGAACTCCACGGGTTCCGGCGACGAGCGGCAAACTCCGGCGAACTACGGTGACGAACGACGAACTCCGGCGAACTACGGCGACGAACGACAAGCAGCGGCACTAGCGATGAGCGAGGAGCACTAGAGAGAGAGACAAATTCGAGTAGGAAGAAATGGGGAGGCTCTGCTGTCCCTTTTATAGAGAGAGGGAGGGGAGAAGAGAAGTCTGCCAGGGAGCTTCAAAGGGCGACGGCTGCCTTCATATGCCATCAACACGTCGGTTATCAAGGGGGAAATTATAGGAGGAGGAAGAAACGGTAGAGTTGAAGCTCCATTAGTACACGAAGAAGAAACGGTCGCAGAGATGATTCTTTAACGTAATCGACGAATGGACGCGCGGGTCGGACTCGGTTGCACGGCGGCGGGCTGTAACGCGCGGCTCGCACCTGCAGGCGCAGCATCGCGCGGGCTGGAGCTGGCATCGATGTGCGTGCGCAACGTCGACTCACGGTCGGCTGCGGCTTGCGCAGGGAGCAGGCGCGTGGTCGTCGCGGTTGCTGCGCGCGCTGCGCGCGCTCGGCGCGGCCTGGGCGGGCTTGCGCGCTGGAGAGAGAGAGAGAGAGCAGGGAGGAGAGCGATAGGGGAGAGAGAGATAGGAGAGGGAGTAGTAGAGGCTGGCTGCGGCGGCTGCTTGAAGCTGGAGGAGAGCAGGTGCGTGCGTGTGTTAGGGTAGTTGGTAGATGGGCCCTTAGTTGGGCCGGTAGGTGTAGGTTTAGTTTTTTTTTTAAATTCCGAAATTCATTTTTCAAGAACTCTAAAAATTATAAGAAAATTACCAAAAATATTTGTAAATGAAGTACTTATTTTTAGACTAATAATTACTATATTTTCTTAATTATTATTTAATTACTAGTATCTCTTTTTAAAATGAATTGATATTAAACATCCCGTAAGAAATCAAATGCATGCAAAGAAAACGATGGAAATAAATAATTAAACACTAAAATAAATTTATTACCCTAATTAATATAATATCTAAATTTATTATTTTAATTGATGGCTTTTATGGTGTTACAACGGGTCCAGCACCCAGGAAGTGTGCACGATGGAGTCCTTTGGCTCGTTGTGCCCCTCGTGGTTGGAAACCACAATCACGTTCGATCGACAAGATCACTCGAGTAGGGCCCCACATCCTGGAAACCTACCCCCTTGTCGTCAAGGCAATCATCGACCCGAAATGTCTATCCAGAGTCCTCATGTACGGTGGAGTAGTCTCAACATCATGTATGTTGAGACTTTCGATGCCTTGGGATCATACGCTCAGCGCCCCAGCATCGCGCCGATTCACGACATCTTGCCTGGCCATAGTGCCTGCCAGCTCAGGTGGATCGTTCTACCTGTTTGTCACACCCGGTTTTAGAAGGCAAACCGAATGCAAACCATGTACGTGCCAGGATCAGCAATTCACGTACACAGCAGTTACATAACTGGACATCATCACACAGTGCTCAAATAATAACATAAAAGGGTAATAATAGTCGATTACATCATATGTCTGAGACATCCACATAGTCTTTAACAATAATCAAAGTGCAAAAATGAAACGTAGATACACGCGGCCTTCACAGGCAGCCGACTGGGGGTTGCCGCTAACCAACGCCTAAAACTCGTCATAATCTTGGAACTCCTGGAAGTCTTGCTCCACGGCTTCATCTTCTCTTGAGTAGTGGTTGCAACGTGGACAACCTAGGGAAGAGTGATATTGTGTGTAGAGCAAGGGTGAGTACACATCAACATACTCAGCAAATGTCCTATCTGGCTGTAGTGGACTAGCTTTATGTGGGGGTAAGTCAAGCAGTTGCTTTTAGTTGGTCAGATTATTATTACTAGTAGAGAGATCCAGATTTTAGTATTAACCCAAATTGTTAACCCACAAGTACCCTTTCCAAACGGAAAGTATACCACTTACCATTACCATAGTTAATACCAAAACCATCATTCTCATCACCATCTGCAATCCGAACATCTCTGATCAAGTATCTCTAATCAATGGAGCTTCCTTGGCTGTTCATAACCGCAAGCACGACTGATATATCAGTTTTCATAACCCTCTGCAGAGGTTGCGCACTTTACCCACAAGTCGTGATTCCCTTTCTGCTCGGAGATCATGACTCTCCATTGATCACTACCAAGGTGACCCAGCAGGGTATCACTACGCAGCCTTTACAAAGATTCCCCGGCGCTGTAGCCGCCCGTTAGGTTTCCTAAATGTACCGCACTCCTCCCCAAGGGGCAATCCAACCTTGGCAGAGCGAGCCGCATACACCGAGCCCAATTAACGGCACGACGACAAAGCGAACTACACCCCAGTTCCTCTAATTATTAAGCTAAGGGCGTCCCATTCCACCCTCATGGTTGCACTGTTTTCCTGTGCGGTCATCCAACGAACAGGTCCTTACGGAGAGGCACTCGAGAAACTGCTCGAGTCCCCTTAAATGCCACAAGTATATCATCATAATAAAGAAGGGAAACAGCGTATCATTGATAAATCTCATCATGTTCATTGATTAATGTGAAGCACTATCATGAAGCTAAACCAGAATAATCCAACCCAAATAGGTAAGCAAGGACATGGATAACAAAAGCTAGTCAATCCTTAGGTATAAACTGTGTAAATGCGGAAAGTGAATTAAGGAATGAATAGGACATAAGTGGGTCAAGGGACACTTGCCTCCACCAACCAGCAGCTGCTCAGGGTCTTCTCCTGCAAGTTCTTCGGACTCCTCAACCAGACTGTTATCTATGCGAGTGCAAACATACATCCATATCTTTGAATTAGGAAATAAACAGTACACCATACAAGAGATCAGATCAATTGAATGCATATGATATGACATACGATTTGCATTCGCAATTCCTAGAAAGAGAAAAAGAAGGGACTTGCAGTGGCTAAGGCTATAGTCGAAACGTATTACATGTAAGGGTGCAATTAATTATTACATTGTCTAACTCTACCTAGCCATACTAACAGGTATTAATCACATACATTAACAGAGTTACAATTATTCCAATTGGCTGACATTACTGAAGTCATCATTTACTATGTAAAGTAATTAACGTAAATAGTTCTAAGTAAAGTTCAACTACATAAAATAAAAGACACGCTCAACGCTCATAAAATACACGGGGGGGAGGGTAGACAGGGTGGTCTAGGGGGTAGACGGGCTCGTCTAGGGGTAGACGGGCACGTCACAAGCGTGGCGGAGCGCTACGCGTCGCGCCGGGGGCACGGTGAATCGCGCCAAGACGCCGTGCGCAGGACGAGGCCACGCCGGGCAACCTGTGCACCACGACGTCGCGCCGGGGGCGCCAGGCCATCGTGAGCTGCGCCTGGGCAAGGCCGCTGCGACCAGCGCCGGGCCACGCCGGGCGCCGGGGAAACGCGCATGGAGTCGCGCCAAAGCATCACGCGTCGCGCCGGGCCAGGGACCGCACCAGGGTTGAGCGCAGGGGGCCACGCACTGGCCGAGCTCAAGGCCACGTGCCTTGGGCACGCCGGGCCGAGCTCAAGGCCGTGGGCCGTGCCACGGGGAGGGGCGGGGCACGTGAGGCGGGCGTGCGCACGCGCCAGGGCGAGCACGCCGGGCGCCGTGAGCCGGGGCAGGCGCGCCATGGCCGGGGGGAGGGGCGAGGCAACGCGCGCAGGGGCGACTGCCGCGCGGGGAGGGTGCCGAGCACGCCGGGGCGGGCTACCGCGCGGGGAGGGGAGGTCAAGGCCAGGGGCGAGCGCACTGGGGCAGGCTGGGGCGGGCGCGCCGCGCCGCGGGGACGAGCGAGCGAGCCGGGGCCACCACGAGCAGGGCGGGGCACGCCGGGACTGCCGCGCTGAGCCGAGCGAGCGCCCTGGCCACCATGCCCAAGGAAGAAGAGGGGTGGGCGGGGGAGAGAAAGGGGGATGGGGTTCACCACGAGGGGGGCGAAGGCGGCGCAGGCGGTCGGCGTCGAGGGGCAGCTTCGATCGGCGTGGGCGAGGTGGAGGAGAGAGGGGCGAGCTACGCGGGGGGAGAGAGAGAGAGGACGTGCGTGGGGGGGGGCTAGAGGAGAGAGAGGGAGGTGGTTTTGGGGGGGCTGACTGGTGGGCCCCACCAGGGCGGCAGCGGCGGCTGCAACCGCCCGCGCGTGGCGCGCGCGAGGAATGCGGGGGGAGAGTCGGCTGGGCCGCCGAGCCAGCTAGGCCGCAGGGGGGCGAGCTGGGCCATGCCAGCCGACCGGCCCAAGGGAGAGCGAGGGGGGCAGGGCAGGCCACGCCAGGTAGGCCGCGCGCCAACCGGTCCGTGGGGGGAAGGGGGTGCCAGGCCGTGGCTGGGCCGCGGGGCCGGCTGAGCTGCGAGAAGGGGGGAAGGGCCGCGACTGGGCCGAAAGGAGAGAGGGAGAAATTTCCCTTTTTATTTTCTTCTTATTTTTCCTATTATCTACTTTATCTCTAACCTTCTACTAAATGCATACTTTATGGAAACCAAGCAAATACACACAAAATGAAATAGATGCGTGGCTCAGCATGATGGAACAATCAAAGAAAATATTTCCAGGGTTCACCTACACAAGATGTCGAGCTAATTCTCGCTAGAACTTTGAAAAAGAACAAGGCATAGCGGGAAGAAAAGAAAAGTAGGAAAGGTAACACCCGAATTTGATGAGTGCTGGAGAAAGAAAAAATTCAACTCTAAAATTTAGGGCGTTACAAACCTATCCCCTTTAAAAGAATCTCGCCCTCGAGATTCAAGGTTGGCTAGCAAAGAGTTCAGGATATTTAGCCATCAGATCATCTTCACGCTCCCAAGTTGCTTCTTCTTCAGAGTGATGACCCCATCTGACTTTGCACATTCTGATAGTTTTCCTCTGGGTGACTCTGTCTGCAGTATCAATAATTTGTGTTGGCTTCTCAATATAGGTCAAGTCTTCTTGGACTTCAAGACCCTCCACTATCAATTGCTCTTCTGGCACACACAGACATTTCTTTAACTGAGACACATGAAAGATCATGCACGGCAGACAAATTTTCTGGCAGGCTGAGCTGATAGGCCACTTATCCACGCCTTGCGAGAATCTGATACGGACCAATATAGCGGGGTGCTAGCTTACCTTTGACCCCGAATCTTCTGACTCCTCTGATAGGAGAAACTTTCAAATAGACGAAATCCCCAACTTCGAAACTCAACTCTCTCCTTCTTGTGTCTGCATAACTTTGCTGCCTTGATTGTGCTATCTTCAAATTCTCCCGAACCATCTTGATGTTCTCTTCAGCTTCAAGCAAAATGTCTAGCCCAAACACTTGCTTTTCTCCAGGCTGATCCCATTGCAACGGAGTTCTACAACTCCTTCCATAAAGCGCGTGAAATGGTGACATCTTCAAGCTAGCCTGGTAACTGTTGTTATAGGAGAACTCTACATAAGGTAACCTCTTGTCCCATCTGGACTGATCTTGCAACGCATAGGCTCTCAACATATCTTCGAGGATTTGATTAGTTCTTTCAGTCTGACTGTCTGTCTGTGGATGGTAAGCTGAACTGAAATTCAGATGGGTACCCAAGGCTTCATGCAACTGTTGCCAGAAATGAGAGGTGAACTGCATTCCTCTGTCTAACACTATCTTCTTTGGCACACCATGAAGACAAACGATCCGGGACATGTACAACTCTGCCAATACTGCACTGTTGTAGTTGGTCTTGACAGGTATGAAGTGGGCTGACTTGGTTAAGCGGTCCACCACTACCCAAATGGAATCATAGTCGGCTCGAGTGCGAGGCAATCCGACTATGAAGTCCATTCCGATTTCATCCCATTTCCACTGAGGAATTCGCAACGGTTGCAACAACCCAGCTGGTCTCTGATGTTCCGCCTTGATCCATCGACAACTATCACACATAGCCACATGCTCTACGATTTCCCTCTTCATTCCGTACCACCAGAACTTCTTCTTCAGATCCTGATACATCTTCTCACTTCCAGGGTGTATAGAATAAGCTGTCTCATGAGCTTCCTTGAGGATCAATTCCCGAATGGACTGGACATTGGGAACACACAAACGGTCTTTGAACCATATCACACCTTCTGCATCTTCCCGAAAGTCTTTATCTCTGCCTTCTAGAATCAGTTGCCGGATTTCACTGATCTTCTCATCATTCTTCTGTGCTTCTTTGATTTCCCGCTCCAAGGTGGGTTCTAACTCAACTGTTACTCCTCGCATATTATTCAGAAATCTGAGACTCAACCTATCAAATTCTTTGGCTAACTCATAAGGCATCGGATGAGTGACCATCATATTGACTTGACTTTTCCTGCTCAAAGCATCCGCCACTACGTTCGCCTTGCCTGGATGGTAATGAATCTCCAATTCATAGTCTTTGATCAACTCTAACCATCTTCTTTGCCTTATATTCAACTCTGACTGAGTGAATATGTACTTAAGACTCTTGTGGTATGTGTAAACATCACATTTCTGCCCATACAGATAGTGCCTCCATGTCTTCAGTGCGTGAACCACTGCTGTCAACTCTAGGTCATGGATTGGATAATTCTTCTCATGAACCTTCAGTTGTCGGGATGAGTAGGCCACAACTTTTCCATCTTGCATCAACACGCATCCCAAACCAGTGTAACAAGCGTCACAATACACTGAGAAGGGCTTGTGCACATTAGGCAAGACTAAGATAGGTGTTGTAGTCAACTTCTCTTTCAGCGCTTCAAAGGCCTCTTGGCATTTCTGGGTCCACTTGAACTCAACTTTGTTGCCTAGCAAAGCTGTCATCGGTTTCGCGATCTTCGAAAACCCTTGAATGAATCGCCAATAATATCCGGCCATTCCAATGAAGTTCTTGATTCCCCGAGCATCTGTTGGCGCTTTCCAGTTCAGAATATCTGCCACTTTCTTCGGATCCACAACCAATCCTTCTTTGTTTATTATGTGACACAAGAACAAGACTTCATCATTCCAGAACTCGCACTTGCTCTACTTTGCATAAAGCTAGTGCTCTCGCAATCTCTGCAATACCATCCTCAAATGATTCGCGTGCTCTTCTTTGCTTTGAGAATATATAAGAATGTCATCAATAAATACCACCACAAATTTGTCAAGATAATCCATGAATACAGCGTTCATCAAATTCATGAAGAAGGCCGGTGCATTCGTTAGGCCAAAAGACATCACAGTGAACTCATACAACCCATACTTGGTAATGAATTTCGTCTTCGGAATGTCTGAGGGTCGGATCCTGAGCTGGTGATAACCTAACCTCATATCTATCTTTGAAAACACGTTGGCTCCTCTCAACTGGTCAAACAGATCCTCTATCCTAGGCAAGGGGTAGTTGTTCTTGATTGTGACCTCATTCAGAGCTCGATAGTCGATACACATCCTTCTAGTGCCATCCTTCTTCTCCACGAATAGGACTGGGCGACCCAAGGCGAGGTGCTTGGCCGGATGTAACCTTTCTCTGATAGCTCATCGATCTGCTTCTTGAGTTCAACCAACTCTGGTCCAGATACTCTATAAGCTCTCTTAAAGATGGGGGTGGTTCCAGGAAGAAGCTCTATGGCAAACTCAACTTTTCGCTCGGGTGGCATGCCTGGTAAGTCCTTTGGGAACACATCTGGGAACTCGGACACAACTTTGATAATCTCGAGTGGATCTGCTTCACTGCTATCAATAGCCATCTGATAACAACTCCCTTTCCTTGGCTTGGGCGGGACTAACTCGGTCATCACTTCCTTTCCTAGTGGGGACATCAACTTAATTGTCCTCTTATCACAACCGGTAACTGTCTGGTACTTATCTAGTCAGTTTATCCCTAGGATAACATCTATTCCCTGAGTACTCACTACTATGAGGTTAGCGGGAAACTCTATCCCCCTTATTTCCACACTTACATTCAAGCAAACACTATCAGCTCGAATTCTACCACCGGCTGAATCAATTTGAATGGGTGTTGACATGGTAGTTATTGGAAGATTATGTGCTTCTACCCATGATGCAGTTATAAAAGAATGCGTTGCTCCAGCATCAAATAACACTTCTGCAATATGGGAGTCGACTGGAAACACACCTACTATCATGTCGGGGGTTTCCTGAACTGTTTCAGCCTCCAAGTGGTTCAGTCTTCCATGGTTGTAGTGTGACTGGGAGCGGTTACCTGCTCCATGCTAAGACACATTCTGCTTTGCCGAGGCACTAGGGCCTGACTACTGCTGGGTTGCCTTCTTCGGACATTGCATCACCTAATGGCCTTGCTCTCCACAGTGGAAACATGCTCTGCTTCCGCCTTGAACTGGGGCTGCTTGACTATTCTGGTTGGTTGCTGGGGTGGGAAGACGAGGTGTCTACTGATTCTCCCTCTGGAACTGACCTCCTCCTGACTGATTGTTTTGGCGATTCTGCTGCTGGTGCTGAGGGTACTGCCTTTGAAACTGCTGCTGCTGAGGTGGGCGCTGGTTCTGCTTGAACTGCTGAGGTGGGTTGCCTGAGAAACGAGAGCGATTGCTGCTCCCAGGCTGAGGCCCACTGATCTTGCGCTTGCGATCCTCCATCTCTTTGCACTTCCTCTCTATCATGATTGCTCTGTCAATCAGGTGCTGAAATGTGGGGAAAGTATTATTCATCTGCTGATAATGCAGAGGATCAATTAAGCCTTTCAAGAAACGGTACTGCCTCTTGGTGTCGGTGTTGACATCTTCAGGAGCGTAGCGGGACAGCTGCAGGAACCTGTCTCGGTACTCACTGACTGACATAGGCCCTTGCTTGAGCACCAGAAACTCCTTCTTCACTGTCATCAGACCTGCTGGAACATGGTACTGACAGAAGCTATCTCTGAATTCTTCCCAGGTGATGGCGTCGGGGTTGGCATGGGTGGCGAGATAGGATTCTCACCAAGACTGGGCTGCTCCTATCAGCAGACGGGGACCATACAGAACTTTCTCCTTGTCATCACACTGAGTGGTGTGCAATTCCCGCTCCACGGTACGCAGCCAATCTTCAGCATCCATGGGGTCAAAAGAGTGAGCGAACACTAGGGGATGACCTCTCATGAATTCAGCACACTTGTCCCTGGGCATATGAGGCTGAGGTGGGGGCTGATGCTGCTGCTGCTGAATGGCAGCCAGAGTCTGACCAATGGCATGAACTGCCTAAGTCTACATCAAGAACATCTGCTCAATGGTCATCGGGGGTGGTGGTGGTAGCTGCTGCCAGGGTGCCTCATCCTGTGGGGCTGCCTGCTCCTGCTGAGCACGCCTTCCTCTTCTGCGCCTGTTTTCTGACATCTGCATAATGCAATCACACATCAGAAATGATCTTGCAACTTGCAGCATAAGAAAAGAGTATAGAATCCTTCCACAACACTGAAAAGGTGAACATCTTCACTGATTTCCAATACAGGCAAACACAACTTCTCAGATAAAGAGGAAAGTGGAGTAAAAGTTTTCCCAACTAGATAACTAACTTCATTAACATTTAACAGGTAAACCAAGGTGCAGGGGATGCCCACACTCTAGTGACAGTCATTACAAAGATCCAAATCCAATATAGTTCACCATGACAAACATAAAAACACAGGATAAGCAAATTACCCTGTCTAACTAAGACTAACTAAAAGTAATACCGAGACTAAGACTTCTATATTTAAACTTTCATTACAGGACCCAACACTGATGATCTATGGTTCTAAATTTATCTTGGTCCTGCAGTCGGGGTTGCCATACGCCTGGTGTCCACGCCGAGGTGAGCGGTACGGGTGCTGAGTTCGGACGGGAGCGGGGGAGCCATCCTCCAGGTGACGACGCTCCGTGCGCTCAGCCCGCAGCTGGGCGATCTCAGCATGAGCCCTACTCAGCTCGTCTAGGGCATGGTCCAGCTCCGTGTTTAGCACGACAGCTAGGTTGACTGTGCTGCTCAACCTAGGATTGTCCTCACCGACAGGTGAGACAATCACACCTCCTGTGCTGCTAGATGGATGGCGGGGGTAATACTTCAGGTTAAGACCATCGGCTACCCCGCCGAGCACTGAGCAGTAGTGCGAAAGCACACGCCGTGCGGTATCTTGCATGGCTGCCTCAGCTGAGTCCCGCTCAGAGATAGAATAGTGCTCTGAGCAGATCTCCGGAGAATGTTCTCCGGACGGCGCACCAAGTAGGTCGCATCCCAACGGTCTGGGTAAACCCCGCGACTGTGCTGGAAGACAACACAGTGATACTCGATGGACCAAGTATGCCAGTCGAGTGCCTAGCGTAGCAGGGTGTCGAGCGCGTCGTGGAAGTGACACCCACGAGCGGCGTCGCGAGTGATGGGTCGAGCAACCCATCCTTCCGGCTCCTAGTCGGCTGAAAGGTCGATGCTGAAGCTCGAGCTGCTATCGCCACCTCCGTCGTCTAGGTCTCCTCCAGCAGCTACTCTAGTGGATGGGGCACTCAGTGGTGGTGCAGGGGGTGCCTCCAGTGGGAGCACAGGGGAGCAGCTCCTCACAGTCTCTATCTCCTGCTGAAGCGAGAAAGAAGAGCCCTGCTGCTCCAGCTCCTGTCGTCGATGCTCCTGCTCCTCGTGCAGGCAGTGGTGCAGCCTCTCCAAGTGGCTAGACTGACCAATCACTAGACGGCGAAGCGAACGCCCAGCGAGACGAGAGGGCAAGAAGGGGATAACGGACTTCCGTGCGGTGTGTCTAAGATGAGCCATCTACCAAAGACACGGTAAGCATAAGAGTTAGAACAGAACTAATATGAACAACAAGTAAACCATAAATAAATGAGGAATTAGGATGAACAAAATTTTTAGCAAGGTATAATATTAGGGGTGGGCACTTTTTTACCAAAAACCGAAAACCGAACCGTACCGAACCGAACCGAAATTTCGGTTTTTTCGGTAGTTCGGTTCGGTTTCGGTTTTTGTATCTCAGAAGTTCGGTTTTCGGTATCGTAATCGGTTTTCACCGTATACCGAACCGAAATACCAAAAACCGAATGACAAACTTTATCAATTCTAAAATTTGACTATTCGTTTATGTGAACTAAATGTGTAAAGCAATTAAATTGTTATTCACTTATTTATATGTGATGTATGATGTATCTCTAAATATTTGTACCTATATAATTTTTATTTTTTAAAATTATGTGTAATCTATCATATAAACTTGATGTATGTGTTGTCTTGAGTATAAGTTTGGTATTCGGTTTTTACCGAAAACCGAAGTAAAAAACCGAAACCGAACTTCTCGGTTTTTCATTTTTAGAAAACCGATCGGTTTCTAATGTCTAGAAAACCAAAGTTTTTTAAAACCGAAAAACCGAACCGAAGTTTCAAAAAAAACGGAATGCCCAGCCCTATATAATATATACAGTAGAACATAGGTTTGGTCGATATGACCAACTTTTGAAGGGGTACCAAAGTCAAGGTGAGAATAGGGGTCTATAATCCCTAGAACGACCATTCTACTCTAGGTTAGCGGTCCAACAGTCAGCACGGCTCTGATACCACCTATGTCACACCCGGTTTTAGAAGGAAAAACGAATGCAAACCATGTACGTGCCAAGATCAGCAATTCACGTACACAGCAGTTACATAACTAGACATCATCACACAGTGCTCAAATAATAACATGAAAGGGTAATAATAGTCGATTACATCATATGTCTGAGACATCCACATAGTCTTTAACAATAATCAAAGTGCGAAAACAAAAAGTAGATACACGCGGCCTTCACAGGCAGCTGACTGGGGGTTGCCGCTAACCCACGCCTAAAACTCGTCGTAATCTTGGAACTCCTGGAAGTCTTCCTCCACGGCTTCATCTTCTCCTGAGCAGTGGTTGCAACGTGGACAACCTGGGGAAGGGGGGGTTTAGTGTGTAGAGCAAGGGTGAGTACACATCAACATACTCAGCAAATGTCATGTCTGGCTGTAGTGGACTAGCTTTATGTGGGGGTAAGTCAAGCAGTTGCTTTTAGTTGGTCAGATTATTATTACTAGTAGAGAGAGCCAGATTTTAGTATTAACCCAAGTTGTTAACCCAAAAGTACCCTTTCCAAACGGAAAGAATACCACTTACCATTACCATAGTTAATACCAAAATCATCATTCTCATCACCACCTGCAATCCGAACATCTCTGATCAAGTATCTCTAATCAATGGAGCTCCCTTGGCCGCTCATAACCGCGAGCACGGCTCATATATCAGTTTTCATAACCCTCTATAGAGGTTGCGCACTTTACCCATAAGTCGTGATTCCCTTTCTGCTCGGAGATCATGACTCTCCATTGATCACTACCAAGGTGACCCAGCAGGGTATCACTACGTAGCCTTTACAAAGATTCTCCGAGGCTATAGCCGCCCGTTAGGTTTCCTAAATGTACCGCACTCCTCACCAAGGGGCAAACCAACCTTGGCAGAGCGAGCCGCATACACCGAGCCCCATTAACGGCACAACGACGAAGCGAACTACACCCCAGTTCCTCTAATTATTAAGCTAAGGGTGTCCCATTCCACCCTCATGGTTGCACTGTTTTCTCGGGCGGTCATCCAACGAACAGGTCCTTACGGAGAGGCACTCGAGAAACCGCTCGAGTCCCCTTAAATGCCACAAGTATATCATCATAATAAAGAAGGGAAACAACATATCATTGATAAATCTCATCATGTTCATTGATTAATGTGAAGCACTAGCATGAAGCTAAACCAGAATAATCCAACTAAAATAGGTAAGCAAGGACATGGATAACAAAAGCTAGTCAGTCCTTAGGTATAAACTGTGTAAATGCGGAAAGTGAATTAAGGAATGTACAGGACATAAGTGGGTCATGGGACACTTGCCTCCACCAACCAGCTGCTGCTCAGGGTCTTCTCCTGCAAGTTCTTTGGACTCCTCAACCAGACCGTTATATATGTGAGTGCAAAGATACATCCATATCTTTGAATTAGGAAATAAACAGTACACCATACAAGAGAGCAGATCAATTGAATGCAAATGATATGACATACGATTTGCATTCGTAATTGCTAGAAAGAGAAAAAGAAGGGACTCGCAGTGGCTAAGGCTATAGTCAAAACATATTACGTCTAGGGGTGCAATTAATTATTACATCGTCTAACTCTACCTAGCCATACTAACAGGTATTAATCACATACACTAACAGAGTTACAATTATTCCAATTGGCTGATATTACTTAAGTCGTCATTTACTATGTAAAGTAATTAACATAAACAGTTCTAAGTAAAGTTCAACTACATAAAATAAACGACTTGCTCAATGCGCATAAAATACAAGGGCGGGGGGTAGATGGGCACATCACAAGCGTGGCGGAGCGCTACGCGTCGCACCGGGGGCACGACGAATCGCGCCAAGACACCGTGCGTAGGACGGGGCCGCGCCGGGCAACCTGCGCACCACGACTTCGCGTCAGGCCACCGCAAGCAGTGTCGAGCCACACCGGGTGCCGGGGAAACGCGCATGGAGCCGCGCCAAAGCATCGCGCGTCACGTCGGGCCAGGGACCACGCCGGGGCCGCGCGCTGGACGAGCTCAGGGCCACGTGCCATGGGCACGCCGGGTCGAGCTCAAGGTTGAGGGCCGCGCCACGGGGAGGGGCGGGGCACGCCGAGGCGGGCGCGCGCACGCGCCAGGGCGAGCACGTCGGGCGCCGCGAGCTGGGGCGGGCGCGCCATGGCCGGGGGGAGGGCCGAGGCCACGCGTGCCGGGGTGGCTACCGCGCGGGGACGGGGTCGAGCGTGCTGGGGCGGGCTACCGTGCGGGGAGGGAAGGCCGAGGCCAAGGGCGAGCGCGCCGGGGCGGGCTGGGGTGGGCGCGCACGGGGAGGAGTAGGCGAGCCGGGGCCGCTGCGAGCAGGGGCGGGGCACGCCAGGGCGCGCCACGGGCTGGGGCACGCCGGGGCCGCCGCGGGCAGGGGCGGGGCACGCCGGGGCCATCGTGCCGAGCCGGGCGAGCGCCCTGGCCACCGAGCCGCGCCGGGCGAGCGCCATGGCTGCCATGCCCAAGGAAGAAGAGGGGTGGGCGGGGGAGAGAGAGGGGACAGGGCTCACCATGCGGGGGGCGAGGGCGGCACAGGCGGTCGGCGTTGAGGGGCAGCTTCGATCTGTGTGGGCGAGGTGGAGGAGAGAGGGGCGAGCTGCACGGGAGAGAGAGGACGTGCGCTGGGGGGGCTGACTGGTGGGCCCCACCAGGACGGCGGCGGTGGTTGCAATTGCCCGCGCGCGAGGAATGCGGGGGGAGCCGGCTGGGCCGCTGAGCCAGCTGGGCTACGGGGGGGGCGAGCTGGGCCACGCCAGCCGACCATCCCAAGGGATAGCGAGGGGGCAGGGCAGGCCGCGCAAGGTGGGCCGTGCGCCAACCGGGTCGCAGGGGGGGAAGAGGGCGCTAGGCCGTGGCTGGGCCGCGTGGCGGGCTGGGCCACGAGAAGGGAGGGGGAAGGGCCGCGGCTGGGCCGAAAGGAGAGAGGGAGATATTTCCCTTTTTATTTTCTTCTTATTTTTCCTATTACCTATTTTATCTCTAACCTTCTACTAAATGCATACTTTATGGAAACCAAGCAAATACACACAAAAGGAAATAGATGCGTGGCTCAGCATGATGCAACAATCAAAGAAAATATTTCTAGGGTTCACCTTCGAGCTAATTCTCGCTAGAACTTTGAAAAAGAACAAGGCATAGCGGGAAGAAAAGAAAAGTAGGAAAGATAACGCCCGAATTTGATGAGTGCTGGAGAAAGAAAAAAATCAACTCTAAAATTCGGGGCGTTACACTGTTACGTTCAGAGACCCCTCTGATTTCCACACCGAACAACTGTAGTTCGAGGTGATGGACTTGCCAGGGGCCTACAACACCATATTGGGGAGGCCAGACTACGTCAAGTTCATGGTCGTTCCCAACTACACATACATCAAGTTGAAGATGCCCGACCACCATGGAGTCATTATGGCGTCCGCCTCATTCCATGTGGCCTACTCGTGTGAGTAAGCTAGTGGTGAGCTCGCATCAGCACAAGCCTCCATGAGAGAATTAGTAGAGCTATGGAGGGGCACCAGCTCGCAGGCCAGACCAGATGCTCCCAAGGCTAGTTTTGGTACATTCAAATCTATCGAGGATACAAAGGACATCTCAGTCGATGACACCAACCCCTCCAAGCACGTTCGAATCGAGACAGCACTTCTCGACAAACAAGAAAGTGCACTTATCAATTTTGTCTAGGCCAACTGCGACATTTTCACCTAGAAGCCCGTGGATATTCTAGGAATCCCTAGCAAGGTCTCCTAGCACTCTGTGAATATCCAGCCTACGGCCATGCCAGTCACCCGATGACTTCGTCGTTTTGACAAAGAGAAGTGCAAGGCCATTGGCGAAGAAGTAGCAAGGCTCCTGGCGGTGGGATTTATAAGGGAAATACACCACCCAGTGTGGATTGGGAACCTCGTGATTGTCAAGAAGAAGAATGGGAGTTGGAGGATGTGCGTCGACTACACGGGGTTCAATAAGGCATGCCCCAAGGACCATTTCCCTCTTCCGCGTATTGATCATGTCGTAGACTCGACCGTCGGGTGCGAGCTCCTCTCCTTCCTAGACACATACTCAGACTATCACCAAATCCCCATGGAGACTGACCAACACGCCACCACTTTCATTACCCCCTTCAACACATTCTGCTACATCTCTATACCGTTTGGCTTGAAGAACGTTGGAGCTACGTACTAGGGGTGCATGCTCTGCTGCTTCGTTGACCAAGTCAAACATAACTTGGAGGTCTACATGGACGACATTGTTGTAAAGACCAAAAACTGACGACCTCATCACTGACCAGGAAGAGACATGTGCCAACCTCCAAAGGTTTCAAATCAAGTTAAACCCCAAGATGTGTGTTTTTGGGGTCCCCAAGGGAAAACTCCTAGGTTTCATGGTGTCGGATCGAGGGATCGAAGCTAATAAAGAAAAGATAGAGGCCATCCAATGCATGGGCCCCATCCAAAACCTCAAGGGGTGCAACGACTTGTTGGGTGTTTCGTCGAACTCAGCCGGTTTGTGTCCAAACTTGGGGAAACAGGACTGTCCCTTTACAAGCTCTTGAGGAAAAGTAACCACATCTCTTGGATGACCGCAGCACAGGAGGCCCTCGATCGGATAAAAGTGGTCCTCACCTTGCTGTTGGTTTTAGTCGCACATGATCCTGGCGAAACCCTCCTCCTTTACGTTGCGGTTACCACCGAGATGGTAAGCGCCACACTAGTGGTGGAAAGAGAAATCGAGGGACACATGCTCAAGGTACAGAGGCCAATGTACTTCATCAGTGAGGTACTGACGGAGTCCAAGGCATGATACCCACAGATCTATAAGCTATTTTATGCGGTCCTCATCGCCAAATAGAAGCTGATCCACTACTTTGACCATCACCCTATGTCGATGGTGTCCACAGCGCCCTCGGCGAGATTGTCCAAAATCGGGACACGTACGGGCGCATCACGAAGTGGCCCCTCGAGCTCAACGGGCTCGACATTAGCTATGTCACTAGAACCACAATCAAGTCCCAAGCCCTCGTCGACATTGTCTTGGAATGGACGAAGGCACAGAAGCCACCATTGATGGAGGGCCTGGAGTATTGGACAATGTATTTTGATGGCTCCTACCTTAAGACTAGAAGCAATACGAGTGTCATCCTCATGTTGCATCAAGGACATAAGCTTCGCTACGCCATTTGCCTCCACTTCGACGCCACCAATAACATCGTCGAATATAAGGCCCTCATCAACGGGCTCTGAATTGCGATCGAGGTAGGAGCGCGGTGACTCTTGGTCAGGGGTGACTCCAAATTGGTTGTCGACCAAGTCATGAAGGCGATGGAGTCGTGCGACTCGAAAATGTGTGCATACTATGGTGAGGTACGAAAGCTCGAGGAGAAGTTCAAAGGCTTCAAGCTACACCATAGCTACAGACGTTTCAATGCCGAGGTCGATGAGTTCTCGACCATAGCATCGGGCCGTCCTGGATGGAGTCTTCGCCTTCAACCTCTACGAACCCTCAGTAAATATCAAGCAGGTGGAGGAGGGAGTGTCGAGGGGACAAACAACCCAGTCACCTCACCAGCCCACACTGACAAGTTGGTTACGATGGTCGACCAGCAGGAATGGTGTCAGCCTCTTGTCAACCAATTATCAAGCAGAGCACTACACGAAGACACGACCGAGGCCAGGCATCTATCTCAAAAGGCAAAATCCTTCGTGATCATTAACGGAATGTTCTATAAGAAAAGCACCTCGAGCATCTAGCAAAAGCGTGTCACATACGAAGAGGGACGACAGTTGTTCGCCGAAGTGCATGGAGGAACATGCGGGCACCATGTGGCCTCATACGCGCTCGTCGGCAAGGCATTCAAGCAAGGATTCTATTGGCCAACCGCCATGGCCAACGCTGAGCAGGTTGTTCGTACCTATGAGGGCTGTTAGTACTACGTATGGCAAGCACATATGCCGACTTAAGCCCTCCAAACCACACCCATTACCTAGTCATTTGCAGTTTGGGGCTAGACTTGATCGGACCCTTCAAGAAAGCACCCGGGGGCTGCAACCACCTGCTTCTGGCAGTGGATAAGTTCACCAAATTGATTGAGGCCAGACCAATTGTCAAGCTCACATCGTCGGAGGCCACGTCCTTCTTCCGTGACATCGTCTACTATTTCGTTGTGCCTAACTCCATCATCACTGACAATAGAAGCTAGTGTAAGTGCAATCAACCCCAATTGAGGGTTTTGGTGATTAGATGACAAAACAAATAGAGTTTCTAACTAGTTTGCTCCTAGTATGTGGTCAATTATTTCAAAACAGGAGGAACACATATTCTATACTTATGCAAAGGATAAAGCGCTATGGAATACATATATACATCATATGGCATGCTTGATGTGTTTCCATTGACGACCGCTTAAAATTTTATAATTCTTGAGTCATAGGATTCACCGTTCCATTAACAGGGATCCACACAAATGAGTAAGTTACTGTGATGATCTCATTCTAGTTCACTTTAAAATCCTCTAAAAACCTTAAATTTTGGTTGTGGATGCTCTTGGTGAAAGCTGGTCGAGTTCCCTACTCAACCGGCCCCTGGACCGGGTTCAGCTCTGCTTAGAACCGGCTCAGCTGGTTTTGCCCTAGTCCACCATTCCTACTCAGCCGAGGCCTAGACCGGGTTCAGCTCTGCTGAAAACCGGCTCAGCCGGTTTGGCCCTAGTCCACTATCCTTACTCAGCCGACCCCTAGACCTAAACCTATTCTGCAGGATACTGAATCAGCCAGTTTTTGGACCGGCTTAGCTGGTTTCTCCTCCGATCCACTACACTGCTCAACTGGCTGGTTGATCGGATTCCATTCTGCAGAAAATAGCTCAGCTGGTTTTGATACCAGCTCAGCCGGTATTTGCGCAGAAAGGTCAAACGGTCAGTCACCTATTCGAGGTTCCTTTATGTGACGGAACCTCCCAAGGTATTAGGCCCACCTATAGTTGTCCTTGTCCTAAGGACCTTGGACAACCCTGTAGATGCACTTAATCACTCGACAAGTTCAATAACTGTATCCTCATCATTTCGCCCAAGAGCGCTTCACCCATCACGCTGATATTACATCACATCGGAGGAAAGAATAAGCGGAAGCAAATTACAATAACTTAATTTACATTCATTCAATATATAGAGAGAGAGGTATTATTATTACAATACCAGGTACTAAGAGTGCATAAGTAGTATTATTATTACAGGCCCGGGAGGCAAAACACCCTCCTGCACAGAAGTTTATTGTTTTCAAAGTGGGAGGTCAACATCCTCCCGCGACTGGCTTCACTGCTGGGGCTCATCCTTGGGTACCACCTTAGAACAAAAACAACAAAACTCTGTTGTTTCCTCACCTACAGCAACATGGGTTCGGAAACCCTGAGTACGGAGTGTACTTTCGCAAGTCTTACACGACAAAAGAAAAGACTCTCAAGGATATGCTGGCTTGAGGGAGTCAAGGTAAGACTATTCAAGAATCAAAGACTCTGTTTGCAGAAATGCTTACTAATAGTGGATCCTTAAAAATCCAATTTTATTAGCAAGTTAAGTCATTACCTGTAGCTAGAGTTCGTTCTATCCTAGTTCAAGAACTTGGTCTGCACTAGCCGTCTTTTGTCACCCTTTTTCTTTAATGGATTGCTACGTGTAGGGCAGTGACCAAGTCTTCATATCCGAGAAGTAACGGCGATCCGAATCGATTAATACCCAGCTGGGGATCTCCAACCACACGACATATGTAGCACTTAACCCTTGCATATGTCAACTCGCCACCAGGTTTCTTAAGCCCAGACCGGGTTCACGCCAACCGAAAGCACAGATACACCACTGTCCAGCCTCTTGCCACGGAGGGTACACGCTACTCTCGCCATCTCTCCACTCCCATTGTGTGTTGGCCTTTCTGGTATTAGTCTTCCCGAGGCAAAGCTTACCCCATGACGAGGCATGTGGCTAGTTAAAAGGTCCTCAATCAGCAAGCCTACATCGGTACGGTCCTTAATCGACTCAGACGGAGACACTACACCGAGACCTTCCTCTCGTGCAAGTCACTCGCCCGGTCTCGTCTTTATCGTTTTCAATCCCAAAATTTGGTACCTAACAGAGGTACATCTTGTCCGATGTTGAACCCATCATGTCCATGATGGATCCACCATCAAGTTTTATTTTTGAAAACATCCCATTTTATCTGAAGCATCATCTTTGGTTTAAAACAAACCCTTTTGTTTTCTAAAGCAAGACTAAGCATCAGAAAACCTTTTAAGAAAACAGGTAATCAAGGATTGGTAAATAGTTCCAAGGAAGGAAATGCAGCAATTGGTTTAGCACCCAACTCCTACCAGCTAATGCATCATTCAAGTGATAAATAGTTTAAAATCACAAGGAAAAGGTAAATGCACCGGGGCTTGCCTTGTGTTGTAGGGGAGTCGGGATCTATTCCACAGATATTAAAATAAAAACAATTCCCAACAGGTGGGGTTTCAGTTGGTGGTGCAGTCTCTTCTTCTTCAACACTTATTTCTTGTTCGTTTTCTATACATAACCATACATATACATGAATGCTCATGTGATGCTATGAATATGCAACTAAAGTAGAGATACATCAAGTTGTATCTTGAATACAACTTTGTTTCACGGTACACCTGGGTAACTAGGGTTTTCTGAGTGAATACCCTAGTAGGGTTAAGCAGTTTTATTCTAAGAGGCAAGGGTTTTGGGGTTTTTAGGATCAAACAATGTCCAAAGTATACCAAACTTTGTCCAAAGGCTCTAATTACCAAATTAAGCTTATACAAAAAAATTATGATTTTTGGAGTTATCAAATAATTTTTAAAATTCCAAAAGACTAAGTTTAAGCATCTATAATTGCTAAATAATTCATGGCTTGGACTTAAAATCTTGGAACTATTTTTATTAAATATTATGGGAATTTAGAAGTCTAGTAAAATTGGTCCCATATTTTTATCATTTTTCGAGATTTTCTATGGATTTCCAAACTTTCTTGGAAAAAGAAAAAGAAAACTATTAATAGTGTTGGGCCGAAACCGGCCCAATTAGCCCAGGCCTACGCAAAATTTGGGCGCGCTTACGACCGTGCGATAGACTTTGCGCATAGGCCTCTACCGGTTCAAATATCAGAAAGAAAGTCCTTGGCTGATTTTAATGTGTCACTGACACTTTTCTTTCAGCCCCTTCAAAGTTTCATGTCTTTTAAAATTGGGTCCTTGACTCTGGACGGCGGCGAGGACGAACCTCCCTACCACGCCACGGCGGTAGAGGGCCCAAGCACCCATTGATACTTGCCCGACCTAATTCTGACCTAACCCGAGCCGCCATGGGTACTAATTTGGCTTGCACGCCCAGAGAATGACCTAACCACACACACGGCGGGGTCTCGGTTCCGCGGTGCACGTTCTTGCCGTATTCGCCATAGAAATTCCAAATTAAAGGAACGAGGAGCATCAGTGAGTCATGCAGGTCACGGTGCTCACAAAACTAGCGTCGGTCCAACAGAATTGTGGTTGGTCGACGTAGGCATCGTATTCGGTGGAGCACGCGACGTCGAGCCCGTGTTCCAACAAAACCATGCCAGTAATGGCCAAGCGACCGCCACGGTGAGCTTCACGGGCACACAGGGATGCTTAAACATCAATTCAAATGCATGGAACCATACCAGGTTCGCTCGGCCATGGAGTGCGGAGAAGAGTGTGCTCTGCGGGGTCCGATGAGGGGAAATGGGCGTCGTGATGGTTTCTGGTGGAAACAGGGGGTCGCTTCGGGGCTATACGGCCGCAAAGGACTAAAAATTCACCGTGCACTACCAATACGGGGAGAGGAAGAGAAGACATTGCGAATTTTGGCTTCGACCGAGCACACCGGAAGACAGTGAATACCTCGCCACGGTTCATGGCGCTTTTTAAAGGAACGGCGACCTAGCTAACTATCCGCGATCACAAAACACGTCGATAGCGCATGGCAACCATGTAACGAAGGAGCACAGTGAGGTAGAGTTGAGGCGCGAGTGACACGGCAATGAAAGTACCGAGCCACGGTGACCGCCGGTGAAATATCTCCGCCCAGACCCCAGACTAATCCGCAAGACCGTGAATTGGGTCAAGGTTATCCCGCCGCGGCCATCTCTATCTCCAGTTTGCATGGACACATCTGAATCCACAGTATCGCAGATCTTTTCTTCAGTTATTTCCTAAGCCACTGATCTTTGTTGCTCCACTGAACCGACCTCCTTCAATCCCCTCTTTCTCTTGATTCTTGTTAAGAATAGGTTAATCTATACTAATAAGAAGTGTTCAGTAGACAACGGTCTTCAAACTTACTATAGGATTCTTGGACCAAAACTGCATAGGTTCTCAGATCTGGTGCTCTCAAATCAGCTGCATCTCACTGAGACCATACTGTTCTGAATCTGGTTTTCAGTGTCGCCCAACTCGCGCAACTCGCTTCTGACAGAGCAACTTCATGCCACTGTTTCTTTGGTTTTTATTCCACAACCCGCTAGGACGACTGTACCAAAGTTACTCCCCTACAAACTAGCTCCAACTTTGTTACAAAGGTTTCAGTCAAACACCCATCGAATTGAGCTCCACATGGTCCCAAAGTTGACCCCATATAACTGAATTTCTGAATTTTAACACGGCCTTAGTCTGATAGCTCAAGTTTGAGGGGGGTTTCATTAAACTCATCTAGGTTTCAGGGTTGGGTCTTTCAATTGAACTTGCACCCCTATAGTAGCTCTACAAGTTTGATGCATTAACTTAGGGCAAATTCCTTATGAATTTAGATCCAAAGTTGACCCCATTCAACTGAAATTCAGACTTAACCCTATAGTGCTCATGGGGTACTTTTGCAAATAAGTCCAAATTCCTCCACACTACTTGAAAATCCTCCAATGTAAAAGTTACTTGGTTTGTGATGTTTTATCACTTTTATATTTGCACTTTGGTCCAAAAGTGCCTAGAATTTACATTTACCCCCTAGGGTTCCAATTAGGGTTTTCTAGGGTTTCTATTAGGGTTTTGAGTACTTTAGGGTTTTTGTGCTACTAAAGTCTATAATATTTGATACCTTGTGAACATTTCTCATGGCTTAGGAAATTCTTACTCATGTTGGGCTTACTACTACCCTCATGCCCTAATCCCAGGGTTATGTACCCTACCCTAGGGTTGATCACACATCAAGTCACCTCATCACAACTTCTTTTGAAATTTTTACCTAGTGAATGCATTCTAGGTGTGACAAACAACATGAAATGTCAATGCACATGATGTTATGCTCAAATTTTAGTGCCAGTAACACTAGGGGTGTTACACTTTATATACCACTTGTCCCTCTCTCTCTTCATTTACTCTTATCCATCCATGAATTATTGGTTGACCAACTCTCAAACAAGAGCATTCACTCCCTCTCTCACATCATAGTATCATCCCCTTCAATCACTTGAATGACCCTTGGTGTGAGGTGAAGTTTAGTGAACTTGTTGGTGACTTCATTGGTGTATTCTCCCTCTCCTTCTATTGAGCTCATTGCAACCTTAACTTTTGTGCGGATTTGTTACTTTTGGAACCTTGTGTTCCTTGATGGATACATGTTGCTTGAGAGTCTCCAAATTTGTGGACGAGCTCAAGAAGTTTGTATTTTCCACTCTTTAAGCTAAGTTGAGAAGAGATTGCCTTGACCTTTGTGGTCTGCTTGAGAAGGATTTGGGTTGAAAGAGGCCTGGTCCTTTGTGGGTGCCTCAACGAGGAGTAGGACACCATTGTGGTGTGGTCGAACCTCGAGTTAAATTGTGTGTTCTTGTGTTCTTGCTGTGTTCTTAAAAAGAGCTTCAATTCGTTGGTTAGCTTAGTCTAGTTTTATTTGGTGAGTGAATTTTGTGAACTTGGTTCACTTTGATTCATCTCCTATTCTCGTGAATTTGTCTCTAGGGTGAGCTATTAGAAAGAATCTCTCATTACTCTGTGTTGTTATTGCGTTATTAATCTAACCTAAGTTGAGCAGGTTCAAAACCAGTTCAGCCAGGATTCATACCAACTGAACCAGGTTACACTAGTGCAACTTGGAATTTGATTTTATTTCAAAGTTTTTGTTGAAAAATTTTAGGTGTAGCCTATTCACCCCCTGCCCCTCTAGGCTACTTTCACCTAGTTTACAGGGTAACCATTCCTGTAGTTCTGCGATGACTTCAACATCCACGTCGACTGGGAAGCGGTGGCGCACCCAAAATCCAATGGGTAGGTCAAGCGTGCGAATGGCCTAATCCTGTAGGGCCTCAAACCGTGAATTTCTGACAAGCTAAAGAAGTCCACCGGACGATGGGTGGTCAAGCCACCAACAGTACTCTGGAGCCTGCGGATCATGTCGTCCAATGCAACAGGTTATACCCCCTTTTCATGGTGTTTGGTTCGGAGGCCATGTTGCCCTTGGAACTAGAATATGGCTCCCCGAGGACTCAGGCCTACGATGATGAACAAGACACTACAGACGCACAACTCGCCGTCGACTTGCTCAACGAGGCCCGTGACACGGTCGTGGTTTGCTCCGCCAAGAACCAATAAGAATTGCGACGCTACCATGACTGTCAGGTGCGTGGCAGATCATTTAACGTCGGATACCTGGTGCTACAAAGGATAATGACCCCAAGGACAAACATAAGCTCTCACCACCATGGGAGGGACCTTACATCATTGCCTAGGTCATGCGCTCGGGAGCCTACCGACTCAAAGACGACAACGACATCCTACTTGTAACACCCTAATATCCCACTGTTGGTATTTGGGGAAAAATCTTTCTATAAAATTTAAATAGATTAGACCCTCTTAAAAACATTATTAAGATATCCTTTTTAATAATAAATTTAAAGATACTCTTAAACAAGAAACTTAAGCTAAGATACCTTTTAATAAAGATTATATATAAGGGATTATCTTCTTAAAGTAAATAAGTAACTAATAAATAGATAAGGTAAGTTTGATCTCTTGATGATAATTTTGGTGAAGCATTTTATGGAGAACATAAACTTGACCTCAAATTCTAAATAAAACATAAAATAGTAAAAGAGAAAGAAAATATTGTATAAAGTAGAGAAAATAAATACATAAATAAAAATATTTTATTCCTACTGATATTTGAATGTGAGCAGTTAACTCAAAGTATGAATCTCACATCTAAAGTTCAATTCAAATTTGAAATCAAAAAAATTGGAAAAGAAAAGAAGGAATACAAAAGAAAAAGAGAAAAGAAACCTAACTAGGCCGCCACCCGTGATTTGGCCCACCTGGCCCTTTCCTTTTTTCCCTGCGCAACCCAACAAGATGAGATTGGTGCCGACATCTCTGGCCCACAGGGCAGTCACACCGCAATGAAGCGTGCACCCTCCACCACTGTGGTGCGGGCCCTAAGTTCCAGTGTCCCCTGGTTATTACGCAAGCGCGTGGTCACGTTCACCAGGGACCCATCGGTCAGCTCTTCTTTTCCCATCCTTCGTCAACGGCCGACGCAGCTACCGCCAGAATTCTCGCGATCCACGTGGACTCTTCTTCCCCCCCCCTCAGTCGTTGTATGGAAGCCAAGTCGCAGTCCTTTCCTTCCTCTTCGACTTGAGCACGCCAATAACCACGTCGCTGTGTTCACCACCCCTATGAGAAGAGAAACGGTGGGAGCAGTGGTTGTTTTGCTGCCGCCGCGAGAGATCCTCCACTCGTCGACGGCAAGGTCTGCGATGGGGTGGTCTTGCGCTTCTCCTAGCTGGGGGAACGGTGGACGTAGCCGAACCATTGGGGATTCATCACCAGGGCTAACCCAATTGCTCGCCGACGACCGATCTCCACCGCGAACCGCAAGATTCCGCGGCCAGGTCCGCCCGTGCGTCTAGCAGTGGTGAGATACTTTTCCCATGTTTCACCGTACTCTACTCTATGTGTTGCAGTCAATGGTGCGGGTACTCGGGTCGGGAATGAGGGAGGCATAGTACTCCGGTAGGTGCGCCGCCGTGCATAGAATGCCGCCGGCCGATAGTGGGGAAGAAGGTGGCCGAGTTCGTGTGAGCCGTTAGATCGTTCAGATGCGCCTCGGATTAGGTGTAGGATACCGGTTAAGGAGAAATAAAATCAGGGGCATTGACGGATGATTGGAGGGACGACGTCGTTCGAATCCGCATAAAATCAGGACCGTTGGATTGAATCCGACGCACACGATGGCGTACCGTTTCACAACCGCATCGATCTAATCCAGGGCACACATTTTGGATCCACTGGCCCAAGATTCGCCATACACATTCGCGGGACAAATTCGCATAAGAGCCCTTATTTTTTTACAGAATAAACCTGCAGTCCAGTGTACAGTAGCCTGAATCTTGGAAATTCTTGCGAGTTAGCCCCTGTGTTTCTGTTTATTTAGCGCGCAGACCAGACACTTATTAAAACTGAGAAATTCATTTAGAAAATGATTTTTCAGTATAAAATTAATTACAGAAACATGTTAAATTCCTAAAAAATGCATATTAAGTTCAAATTGACCCATTCCATTTCCTGTAATTTTGTAATATTATTGTTTATCAAATAGTGTCTCTGTTTTAACATGAAAACAATAATAAAATTGATCCCCTAATTAATCTTATATCAAATACATAAAAACTTTGGAAATTCATAACTTCCCCATTTTAACTCCGAATTGAACCATTCTAGTTGCGTTAACTTCATATGAATATTTTTACTATGCAATAACAACATGTATTATACCATGTCTCATTCTTTTGAAATTAGATCTTTATTTAACTTATGTTGGTTAGTCTTGTTAATCTGCTTATCATTATAATCTACTAAAATATGATTTATGGTCAATTAATAATTTGGATAAAAATTTGAATTAATTACTACTTTAAGTTATCTTTTCTATGGAATCATAAAACAAACATAGAACCTAGTTTAAATCATTTAATCACATCATAACTTGATGCTCGTAACTTCGATTTTAGTGGTTCTCGAACCCACGATCTCGTAGCGACACGTAGATCATTATTATGCAGTTTATTCTTATGTTTGGTATGATGTTAATTTTGTCTATACCATGTTTGTTTGTATTGCTACGACTAGCAGTGAGGTCACGAGGATATGAAGAATCATCCTGGTACCTGGATTCTCAAGTGTCAGGCAAGTTGTGCCCTTGACCACTTTTATACCCAATAATGTTCTTTAATGTCATTTATTCATGCATAGGTTTAATTTTGATGGGACCCAATAGGTTACCCTAGTCTGTTTATCCTTTTTACCTTGTTTACCCCTGAATCATTTGGGTAGTTATGTTATTGCTTTATATGGTTTTGGGTTAATATTTCATTATATCCATGTTTCAATTATTCTGTTATTCTATTTATGTTCATGTCAAGATCATCGCTATCTTTAATTGGAACATGGAGCTTAACTTGAGAAACACGTGCCACCCCAAGGGTGGAATGGGACGCCCTTAGCTGACTAATTAGAAAAGCTAGTGGAAGACTACCTTACCCGAAAGGGGCAAGGGCAGTAGGGGAGTTGCATGCAGGGAGGTTCTCAGGTTGATTTTGCTGCGATGGCGATCAGACGGGGGATTCTTGCAAGTGCTCTTCCCATAAACTGTAGTGGGTTTTCGGAAGCTAGTGGAACTTTGTAAAGGTCTCATAGTGGTTCCCTATCCATTCACCTCGGTAGTGTCTAAGGGCCTTGCAAACCCTAACGACAAGGGATACACGACTTGTGGGTACAGAGTATAACCTCTGCAGAGTGTAAAACTAGTATACTAGCCGAGCTCACGGTCAAGAGCAGCACATGACTTTCCCATGATTAATTTATGGAACTTAAATTCAATTTGTCATTTGCATTGCATGGGATTATTTATTAATTTTGTTCTATTATTATGGTTTGGAATTCACTTACATTTAGTAAATGCTAATAAAATTTGACCAACTTATTAAAAGCAATGCTCGGCTTTAACCCCTATTGTTGATCAGCTTTACACATCACATGAACTCCCACCTTTGGTGAGTTCATGCCACATTATTCCACACAACTTGTTGAGCGATGAACATGTGTGAGCTCACCCTTGCTGTCTCACACCCCCCCCACAGGAGAAGAACAGGTGGTTCAAGAGGAGCCACACAGCGAGGAGTTCGATTTGATCCAGGTGGCGTCTCGGAGTTGACTTTATGGCGCCAAGGATGGACTTTAGTTCGTTTTATATTTATCATTTATTTTGTAAGACTTCCTCTATGTAATAAGTACTCTGATTATATTGTGACATTTATCTCTATACACTCCGTTATTATATGTGTTGTCTTCTTTGGCGCATATATGAGATGCACCCGGCTTTGTCCCTTAAATCTGGGTGTGACAGAAGTGGTATCAGAGGAAATGTTGACTGTAGGACGAAACCTAGATAGAAATGGACAAAACCATTACCTACTTACCTTACTCTGATTCTTTTCTAAACTCATCTTAATCTTTTCTCATCTATTTCCGCTTTACTCTGATTATTCTTACCTTTTCCTTCTAAAGACAAATGTGGATTTCACACTTTTGAAATCCTGTGCCTAAAGTGACCTTTAGGACTAGGAGACCTACTCTTAGGAACAAAAATAAAACTATTTTTATAGGTATCTATACGCTTGAGTGTTTGTTCTTATGATATTTGTCTGATTTGGATCTTTGATTGAGTGTGATGAGTCATGGAGTGATGTCCACAATTACATCTACATATATGTATAGACATAAATAAATAAAATTCATGAGATAACTAAACAACTTAGATTATCTTCCATTAAAGTGTATCTATTCTATATAGATCCCTCTTATCTTAAAAGATTCTCTCTTATCTTAATAGATCCATCTTATCTCGAAAAGATTCTATCCTATCCTAATAGATCTAACTAATCTCAAAAGATTCTATCTTATTCTTAGAGACTCATTGTAACACCCCTAGTGTTACTAGCACTAAAAACTTGAGCATAACATCATATGCATTGACATTTCATTTTGTTTGTCACACCTAGAATGCATTCACTAGGTAAAATTTCAAAACAAGTTGTGATGTGGTGACTTGATGTGTGCTTAACCCCAAATAGAGTACTTAACCCTAGGATTAGGACATATGGGTGACAATGAGCCAAAATGAGTAAAATCTCCAAAGTCTTTAGAAATGTTCACAAGATATCAAGTTTGGTGAACTTTTGTGACACAAAAACCCTAGTGTGCACAAAACCCTAAAAGAAACCCTAGAAAACCCTAAATGGTATCCTAGGGGGTAAATTCAAAATTTATTCACTTTTGGACCAAAGTGCAAATATCAAAGTCATAGAACACCAAAAACCAAGTAACTTTCACATTGAAGGAATTTCAAGTAGTGTGGAGGAATTTGGACCTATTTGCAAAAGTACCCCATGAACACTATATGGTTAAGTCTGAAATTCAGTGAAATGGAGTCAACTTTGGAGCCTTATAGTTTTTGATTCATGAAGATTTTGCCCTGGGTCAACACATCAAACTTGTAGAGCTATGTTAGAGGTGCAAATTTGATTAAGTTATTAAGCCCTAGTGCTACATGGAAATGGGAGAAAAATAGACATGAAACTGGCCTGTCAGTCAACTTTGACACTGAATCAGGACTGACAGTGATCTAGGGCTGATTTTGGGAGTTATTTTGAGTATGATCGAGTAAGTATTTGTGTATGATTGCTATAACAAAATCAAAGCTGGACTATAGGACAACAACTCTGTTACAGATAGATTAAGTAGTTGCCACATGAAAATCAAAGATCAAGGCCCTGCAAATCGCTCTGTCAGGCGCTCTGATCGGGGTCCTGATGGTACAGTGCCTAACAAAGATCAGTAGATGCAGTGTATCTCGCCGCCGGTGAACCTCGCGCTCGAATTCGCGCTGGCGCTGCGATTCGTGCCCTCTGTGGTGTGGATCACGATTGGCAGTGAAAAGATCTTCACCGTGGATGAGTTAGGGGCACTGTTCCGCCCAGACGCCGTACCCACTTGCCGGCGACGTGGTCGAGTGGCCATCGCCGAGGTGTACACCGTTTGCCGCGATTGCGCCACGTCGTGACCCTTTCACCACATCGTTGCCAGCCATAATAGTTCACCAGTGACCGCCGTAGCTCCTCAGCCAGTGACGGCCACGGTAGCCCGCGCCAGTGAACTTCCCCTCTCTCCGGCCGCCAGCGCGCCTTCTCCAAATTGGACGCCACCGCAAATGGTTCTATAAATTGATGCCCCAGTGAGCTCCGCTAGGTTATTACGCACCCAGTGCACCAACTCTCGCCTCTGATCGTCCACATAGCCTCCCAATTTTGCACTTCCCCCAAATCGGGTTTCCTCGCCACCGTGAACACCTCGCTGTGGCCAGCTCTCTGCAGGTTAGTTCAAGCTTCTCTGCTTGATGTTCTAGCCTCCCTCAAGCCTCCGGTTGCTCGTAGACCCATTTGATTGAGCTAGACCTCACTGAATCACCAAGAACACCTCGGTTTGTCTTTGGTTTTCACCACCGTCGTGAGCAGACAAAATCTGAGCCGGATTTGTGCATTTGATGGAGGGACTAGGGTCACCTGGGGTGGGATTTGGTGTTAGCCGAGTTAGGGCACCGGCCATTGCATGTTTCGGCCAGTACAAGTTCGTTGGAGGCATGCTCATCGCCATTCACCGTCGTGGACTTGGCGTTGCGAAGAAACAGTAGTGCAGGGACCTAAGTGAGAATGTCAGAGAGACAGTGAATAGTGGCTAGGGATTCTTAACTAGTTTTTCAAATCATCGAGGTCCTCTGTGCAAGACTGCCAGCCCGCACGCGCACGCGGGCGTTCCCCGTTTGTGGGGCGGTTCGGGCTGGTTTGAGCCCGTTACTATTCATTCTTTATCTTTTTCTACCAGAATTAGGAAATTTATAGAAAATTCTAAAAAAATGATAAAATCATGGGACCAATTTTACTAGACTTCTAAATTCCCCTAGTATTTAATAAAAATAGTTCCAAGATTTTTAGTCCTAACCATGAATTATTCAACCTTTAAGAAGGCCTGAACCTAGTCTTTTGGAATTTTAGAAATTACTTGATTGCTCCAAAAATCATAAAACTTTTTAGGCAAGCTTAATATGATAATTAGAACCCTTGGGTAAAGTTTGGTATGTTTTGGACATTGTTTGATACCAAACCCAAAACCCTAGCTTCTTAGAATAGAACTTGCTTAATCCTGGTAGAGTATTAACCTAGGAAACCCTAGTGACTTAGGAATAGGGAAGAGAAAAGTCAAGAGGCCTCTAATGATCAACATAAGGGAAAGAAAGACAGATGAGCCAACTTGAGATTTTTTGGCATTATTATCACAAAGAAGAAATTCTGGATTTTTCTTATTTCATATCTTCAAGACAAATCGATCCAATACCGTGGCTGATGGAGTTTTGAACCTTTTTTCTAATATCCGTTGAAAATTTGTGTATTTCTTACCGTGAAGGAAAGTTATATTCAAGATTTAACTTAATGTGTTCTAGCATAACTGCATATTCATAACATCACATGGGCATTTATGTATGTATATTGTTATGTTTAGAAAACGAAGAAGAAGTAGTCGTTGAAGAGGAAGTTGCACCACCAACTGAAAATCCACCTGTCGGGGACAGTTTCCATTTTGACATTTGTGGAACAGATCCCGAGTCCCCTACGACACAAGGCAAGCCCCGATGCATTTACCCCTTCCTTGTTGTTTTAAATTCTTTATCACTTGAAATGATGCATTAGGTGGTAGGAGTTGAGTGCTACACAATTGCTGCATTTTCTACCTTGAAATTGATTACCATTCCTTGATACATGTTTTACTTAAAAAGGTTTTCTGATGCTTAGTATTGCTTAAAAAACAAAATGTTTTGTTTTAAACAAAAGAAGATATTTCAGATGGAATGGAATGTTTTCAAAAATAAAACTTGATGGTGAATCCATCATGGTCGTGATGGGTTCAACATCGGAAAAGATGTACCTCTGCCAGGTACCAAACTTTGGGATTGAAAAGGATAAAGATGAGACCGGGCGGGTGACTTGCACGAGAAGGAAGTCTCGGTGTAGTGTCTCCGTCTGAGTCGCTTAAGGACCGTACCGATGTGGGCCTGCTAACCGAGGACCCTTTAACTGTTCACATGCCTCGTCATGGGTAATCTTTGCCTCGGGCAGACCAATACCAGAAAGGCCAACATGCAATGGGAGTGGAGAGATGGCGAGAGTAGCGTCTACCCTCCGTGGCAACAGGCTGGACGGTGGTGTATCTATGCTCTCGTTTGGCGTGAACCCGGTCTGGTCTTGAGAAACCCGGTGGCGAGTTGACATATGCAAGGGTTAAGTTCTACATATGTCATGTGATTGGAGATCCTCAGCTGAGTATTAATCGATTCGGATCTCCGTTACTTCTCGGACATGAAGACTTGGTCACTGACTTACACGTAGCATTCCAGTGAACTGAAAGGGTGATAAAAGACGGCTAGCGTAGGCCAAGTGCTTGAACTAGGGTAGAAAGAACTCTAGCTACAGGTAATGACTTAACTTGACAATAAAACTGGATTTTTAAGTATCCACTAATAGTAAACATTTTTGCAAACAAAGTCTTTGATTCTTGATTAAGCCTCACCTTGACTCCCTCAAGCCAACATATCCTTGAGAGTCTTTTTCCTTTGTCGGGTAAGACTTGCGAAAGTACACTTCGTACTTAGGGTTTTCGAACCCATGTTGTTGTAGGTGAGGAAACAGCAGAGTTTTGTTGTTTCTATTCAAAGGTGGTACCCAAGGAAGAGCCCCATAGCAGTGAAGTTGGTCGCGGGAGGATGTTTGCCTCCCACCTTGAAAACAATAAACTTTTGTGCGAGAGGGTGTTTTGCCTCCCTGGTCTGTAATTATACTTTATGCACTCTTAATACCATGGTATTGTAATAATAATACTCTCTATATATTTTATGAATGTAAATTAAGTTATTGTAATCTGCTTCTGCTTATCCTTTCCTCCGATGTGATGTAATATCTGCGTGACGGGTGAAGCGCTCTTGGGCGAAATGATGAGGATACGGTTACCGAACTTGTCGAGTGATTATGTGCATCTATGGGGTTGTCCAAGGTCCTCAGGATAAGGACAACTGTAGGTTGGCCTAATTCCGTGGGAGGTTCCGTCACACTCATCTTGTCCTAATAAGCATACTTATCCCCACCACTTTGCTTATCTCATAATAGTGTAACAAACATGATCTATTCTAAAATAAATTAAGTAGATCGTATCTAGTGTAATCTGATTACACCAATTTAATTCTGATCCCATCTAATCTGATCAGATCTAATCTAATGGACAAACATGATAGATAATACTGGGAAAATAGATTGGACCCTACTTTTATAAGCATGTTTTAACCTAAATTGGTGCCCTAGATTAACTAGACCACATACAAGTACCTAACCATATGCGACTACCTTTACCATCAGATAGTTGCATAACCCCTCTGTGTTAACCTAACAGTGACTCTGATCTACCTACCCATATAATCCATCCCATCTCAAAATATTCTATCATATCCTAATAATATATCCTACCCTGGTAGATCTATCTAATTGAAACTAGTCTAATCTAGTTATATCCAATCTAACATATACCCTACCTAATCTGATATGTTCTAATCTAAAGGAAGTTACTTAAACAAGTTATTTAATACTAGTAACATGGATTAGACCATATTACTATAAATGGGTTTTAAACCTAAACGGGTATTTTAGACCAACTCGTCTGTGAAACCACGACCTCACCTATGTTATAGGTTGCCCAACCCATTTATTCCAAAAGCAAAGCAAAACTCTATTTAACCTACCTACCTCATGTAACCACAATTGTTAACTCAAGTCAGATAATGGCATCCAACACCACAACCGATGGTCCCTAAATCCAGAAGAAGGTTAACTTCGACAATAAAGGATATGAGTAGAAACAGATCTTCAGTTGAATCAAGATCCACCACCTAGAATAAAAGTTTCCCCTACCTAACCTTCTTTACACCAAATATTCTGTACACTCACCTAAGAGCTAAAACATGATGTACCCTTGTTTCTATACCACACCTGCTAATGGCATAAAAAATTCAGGGGTAAAAAAATATATTAGAACTTTGAAAAGATGAAGTCAGCTTGACATGCTCAACTAAATGGTATTATTAAATAGGATTATAGAATCTAATGTGATCTAACCTAATGTGGTCTACTTGAACAGAATAGTGATATTGGTAGAAGAGATTATACCCTAATAGCCAGGTGTAGACCAACTCAACCATGAGCAGAAGAGCTAACCACAAGAGTCATAATGGATTGTATAATCTGTCTATCCTCACCTAACCTCAAACAAACTTTTAACCTACATCATGTAGACTATCTCATCTTGACAAAATTCCATCCTACCTTTGGATATTCACCTTATACGATTAGTTATCCCAATCTGGACATAAAACAAAGATTAAGCCCTACTAAAGAATCTTCAGATCATAAGCAACTACTATCCTATTCATTCTGCTTACCAAATACTTTCCATTGCAAAACTATCCTACCATATGCTTCTAACTCTCATGGTCAATACCAGGAAGGGAAGATTATCAGGCAACAACAAACAGAATGAATCTTTCAGATCCTCCACCGGTTGGAATCGATCAAGTGGTTGCCGCCCAAATGATGGTAATACAACAAATGGAAAACATGGTTACCGAAATGCAAAATCAGATAAGACAAGAACGCCAGGAAATACGTCAGGACCGGCTGGAGATATGTCAAGAAATAAGGCAAGCACGGTTGGAAAGACAACAACAACAACAACAACAACGCCCACTACCTCCACCACCACCACCAGCTCCACCAAGCTACATAAATATATATATTTACTACTATTTGTAAGACCTAAATGTTACTTTAGTTGGTAGATGGTATGATACTATTTTAGGAGGAATATTAAGGTCTAATTAACCCCATGTGTTGCTAATAAATTATGCATCATGCTGAGATTTTGTTTGTGCATATGTTTTGAGATAACATGGTTATACCCCTTTTTCTTACAAATCTCGAGGACGAGATTTCTGTTAAGGGAGGGTAGGATTTGTAACACCCAAATATCCCATTGTTGGTATTTGGGGGGAAAATCTTTCTATAAAATTTAAATAGATAAGACCCTCTTAAAAATATTATTAAGATATCCCTTTTAATAATAAATTTGAAGATACTCTTAAACAAGAAACTTAAGCTAAGATACCTTTTAATAAAGATTATATATTAGGGGTTATCTTCTTAAAGTAAATAAGTAACTAATAAATAGATAAGGTAAGTTTGATCTCTTGATGATAATTTTGGTGAAGCATTTTATGGAGAACATAAACTTGACCTCTAGTTCTAAATAAAAACATAAAATAGTAAAAGAGAAAGAAAATATTGTATAAAGTAGAGAAAATAAATACATAAATAAAAATATTTTATTCCTACTGATATTTGAATGTGAGTAGTTAACTCAAAGTATGAATCTCAAACCTAAAGTTGAATTCAAATTTGAAATCAAAAAAATTGGAAAATAAAAGAAGGAATACAAAAGAAAAATAGAAAAGAAACCTAACTAGGCTGCCACCCGCGATTTGGCCCACCTGGCCCTTTCCTTTTTCCCCTACGCAGCCCAACACGATGAGATTGGCGCCGACATCTCTGGCCCACAGGGCAGTCACACCGCAACGAAGCACGCACCCTCCACCATTGTCGTGCGGGCCCTAAGTTCCAGTGTCCCCTGGTTATTATGCGAGCGCGTGGTCACGTTCACCAGGGACCCACCAGTCAGCTCTTCTTTCCCCCCTCCTTCGTCAACGGCCGACGCAGCTACCGCCGGAATTCTCGCGATCCGCGCGGACTCTTCTCCCCCCCCTTCAGCCGTTATATGGAAGCCAGCCGCAGTCCTATCCTTCCTCTTCGTCTTGCGCATGCCAATAGCCGCGCCGCTGTGTTCGCCACCCTTGTGAGAAGAGAAACAGTGGGAGCAGTGATTGTTTCGCCGCCACCGCGGGAGATCCTCCACTCGTTGACGGCAAGGTCTGCGATGGGGTGGCCTTGCGCTTCTCCTAGCTAGGGGAAGGGTGGACATAGCCGAACCATTAGGGATTCGTCGCCAGGGCCGACCCAATTGCTCACCGACGACCGGTCTCCACCGCGAACCGCAAGATTCCGCGGCTAAGTCCGCCCGTGCATCTAGCAGTGGTGAGATACCTTTCCCGTGTTTCACCGTACTCTACTCTACGTGTTGCAGTCAATGGCGCGGGTAATCAGGTTGGGAATGAGGGAGGTGTAGTACTCCGATAGGTGCGTCGCCGTGCGTAGAACGCCGCCGGCCGGTAGTGGGGAAGAAGGTGGCCGAGTTCGTGTGAGCCGTTAGATCGTTCAGATGCGGCTCGGATTAGGTGTAGGATACCGGTTCGGGAGAAGTAAAATCAGGGGCGTTGACGGATGATCGGAGGGACGACGTCGTTCGGATCCGCATAAAATCTAGACCGTTGGATTGAATCCGACGCACACGATGGCGTACCGTTTCGCGACCGCATTGATCTAATCCAGGGCACACATTTTGGATCCAATGGCCCAAGATTCGCCATACACCTTCGCGGGACAAATTCGCATAAGAGCCCTTATGTTTTTATAGAATAAACCCGCAGTCCAGTGTACATTAGCCTGAGTCTTGGAAATTCTTGCGAGTTAGCCCCTGTGTTTCTGTTTATTTAGCACGCAGACCAGACACTTATTAAAACCGAGAAATTCATTGAGAAAATGATTTTTCAGTATAAAATTAATTGCAGAGACATGTTAAATTCCTAGAAAATGCTTATTAAGTCTTAATTGACCCATTCCAGTTCCTATAATTTTGTAATCTTATTGTTTATCAAATAGTGTCTCTGTTTTGACATGAAAACAATAATAAAATCGATTCCATAATTAACCTTATATCAAATACATAAAAACTTTGGAAATTCATAACTTCCCCATTTTAACTCTGAATTGAACCATTCCAGTTGCGTTAACTTCATATGAATATTTACTATGCAATAGCAACATTAATTATACCATGTATCATTCTTTTATAATTAGATCTTTATTTAACTTATGTTGGTCAGTCTTGTTAATCTGCTTATCATTATAATCTACTAAAATATGATCTATGGTCAATTTATAATTTGGATTAAAAGTTGAATTAATTACTACTTTAAGTTATCTTTTCTATGGAATCATAAAACAAACATAGAACCTAGTTTAAATCATTTAATCACATCATAACTTGATGCTCGTAACTCCGATTTTAGTGGTTCTCGAACCCACGATCTCGTAGCGATGCGTAGATCATTAATATGCAGTTTATTCTTATGTTTGGTGTGATGTTAATTTTGCCTATACCATGTTTGTTTGTATTGCTACGACTAGCAGTGAGGTCACGAGGATATGAAGAATCATCCTGGTACCTGGATTCTCAAGTGCCCGGCAAGTTGTGCCCTTGACCACTTTTATACCCAATAATGTTCTTAAATGTCATTTATTCATGCATAAATTTAATTTTGATGGGACCCAGTAGGTTATCCTAGTCTGTTTATCCTTTTTACCTTGTTTACGCCTGAATCATTTGGGTAGTTATGTTATTGCTTTACATGGTTTTGGGTTAATATTTCATTATATCCATGTTCCAATTATTCTGTTATTTTATTTATGTTCATGTCAAGATCATTATTATCTTTAATTGGAACATGGAGCTTAACTTGAGAAACACGTGCCACCATAAGGGTGGAATGGGACGCCCTTAGCTGACTAATTAGAAAAGCTAGTGGAAGACTACCTTACCCGAAAGGGGCAAGGGCAGTAGGGGAGTTGCATAGAGGGAGGTTCTCGGGTTGATTTTGCTGCGATGGTGGTCAGACGGGGGATTCTTGCAAGTGCTCTTCCCATAAACTGTAGAGGGTTTTCGAAAGCTAGTGGAACTTTATCAAGGCCTCGTAGTGGATCCCTAGCCATTCACCTCGGTAGTGTCGAAGGGCCTTGCAAACCCTGGCGACATGGGATACATGACTTGTGGGTACAGGGTACAACCTCTGCAAGTGTAAAACTGGTATACTAGCCGAGCTCACGGTCAAGAGCAGCTCAGGACTCTCGCATGATTAATTTATGGAACTTAAATTCAATTTTTCATTTGCATTGCATGGGATTATTTATTAATTTTGTTCTATTATTATGGTTTGGAATTCACATACATTTAGTAACTCCTAACAAAAATTGACCAAATTATTAAAAGCAATGCTCAGCTTTAACCCCTATTATTGATCAGCTTTACATATCACATGAACTCCCACCTTTGGTGAGTTCATGCCACATTATTCCCCACAACTTGTTGAGCGATGAACATGTGTGAGCTCAGCCTTGCTGGCTCACACCCTCCCCCCCCACAGGAGAAGAACAGGTGGTTCAAGAGGTGCCACACAACGAGGAGTTCGATTTGATCTAGGTGGCATCTCCCAGTTGACTTTATGGCGCCAAGGATGGACTTTAGTTCGTTTTTTATTTATCATTTATTTTGTAAGACTTCCGCTATGTAATAAGTACTCTGATTATATTGTGACATTTATCTCTATACACTCTGTTATTATATGTGTTGTCTTCTTTGGTGCATATATGAGATGCACCCAGCTTTGTCCCATTAATCCGGGTGTGACACTACTGACTAACATGTGGAACATCGAGAACCAGAGAAGATTTTACCCATGAGTAAGCAAACTCAATCCCCATCATTTTCACGTTCAAGAAAGCGGAACATGTCGACCAAATCACCACGTCTCGCTTGGGGGCTAGGAAAGGAGCATCCCAGGACACATCACCAAAAACTCAGAGGATTGACCATGACAAAACTCAGCATGCCAAAAAGAAGCAATTCAACAAAACAAGTCTCCATGATCAAGTATTCGACCATCTAGATAAAGGGTTCAGTACAAAATAACAAGAAAAGAACATAATTCCTTAGGGTTGATTTGGTGACAAGGGGATCACGGGAGGATTGGAGGGGATTGAGGGGGAAATGCAATCCACTCCAATCCTCCCGGGATCCTGGGTAGGTGGCTCCGGGCTCAAGGGCCCCTCAAAAGCATCTTCACATCAACCCAACTAGCGAGCGAGCGATCGCGAGGGTGCACTTGTTCTTCAATACCGTCCAAGTCCTCGTCACTTTGGAGGGAGGCAAACCCTCCATGATCATGCCCGTGTCGATCTTGTCGAAGTGGGATACCATCTAACCTAAGGCTAGGCTACCCCCATGGAACACCCCCTCGAAGACCGCACGCATCCACGTGACCGTGTAACGCCCGTAGCTAGTCAAGCAGAGGCACCAAGGTCGGTGGTGGAGGAGCAAGGTGGTCGCACATCTCACTCGCGGCTTGGTGAAGTTCTTGCAGTTCGACGCCATGCTCCTTCAGCGAGGTTTGTACTTGGACCTGCGTGGCAATGGCATCGTCACAAGCGATCGAGATCTTGTGCGCTTCAGCATCTGCCACCTTCTTCGCCTCCACGACCGGCTTCATGGCGTCATGGGCCTTAGAGAACTTCTTTTGAAGATCTGCCGAGGGAAAAACCACGAAGCATTCCTGAGCATCGAAAACTACCGATGGTGTAGTTGAGGAAGGGAATAAAACCTTACCTCCGGCTAACTCCCACTTCCGCCGAAGGTCCATGTTCACCTCCTCCAGGCGAGTGTTCGTTGCTCACAGGGTCGATTCCGCTTCCTCGATCCCGAGCTCGCCTCGCGCAGGTCTTGCTGAAGACGGCTCCTCTCCTCATGGAGGTGTTTGGCGTCACTATGGGCCTCATCATGCCTCGAGCGGAGCCGCGTCGCCTCACCCTTGAGATGCTTGGCTCGAAGGGTGGAGAGCTCGCGATCCGTATCCTCTGAGCGGGAGACCTCATCCTGTAGCCTACCACCTCCCACCGCATGGCCTGCAGTAACTCCCTCCGGGCCGACGACCATAATATAGGAAATAAATGTTATTGGTAGCTGAATTCTACGAAAAAGTTAAAAAGATAAGTAAGCAAATATTAGACAGGAAAAGAATAGCCATGCATGCTCATATGTGCAAGTATAAAAATTAAGTTTGTCTAATATATATATAGGGACAGTATAGGAAAATGTATTGTCAACGTCATATTCTACCATATGAATGGCGTGTGATTTGTAAAGAATGCTGAAAAGAAAAAATAAACTTAAGCATGCGTATACGTAAATACTAAAGTTGATGAGGCAAAGAAGATGGTGTGATATACTGCTGAATGTATCGTATTATAGCTCACAGCCTCCCAGCGTACTACACATACATGCGTGTCATCCTGAAAATATTAAATAGTTCATTAATTGCTATAATTAGAAGTAAAATAAATATATGAAAGGAGACGTGCGCGCTCATGATTTTCAAATAAGAGGTGATCCGCCACGTGTCAAGCATGATGACCAAGTCCACAACATGACCAGTCAGGCACGTTCCCACGTTCTCTCACGCGCAGTGATTCAAATCACAGGCCGGTGTCATTAGCGAGAGAAATCGAATTAGCGAGGCGCCAAATCACTCAGCAACTGCAGCTCTTTCCGACCTATAAATATGAGGACTCTGCTGAGGTGGGGTCGGTAAGGCTGTGCGCAGCGGTCGCCGCTAGCACTCCCCCTCCCCTTGCATGCCATCTGTAGGGGGCACCCTACGATCGCAGCGGTGCCCCCTACAGCGGCCCCTACGCGTCGGCACCCTTCTCTCTCCCCCAGATCTAGCGTGTTAGTGTTCATCACACTAAACACTGTGCTGTGGGTCCACGAGTAATTGTTAGTAGATAAAAAATTGATAGTTGATATAGAAAATGATATTTTATAGTTATAGTGGGGTATAGGGGAGTATTTAGGGGGAACCGCTGCGGGAGATGAAAAAATAGGGGGAAAATAGGGGAGAAAGTGATATAGGAGGAAAAATTTATGGGTAACGGTTGCGGATAGCCTTAAGAAGAAAAAAGCGCCCCCAGGCTGCCTCGCTGCTCCACTAAAAAGCATCTTCAATTGCTTCGCCTACGCAACAAAGAAAAAAAGCAACGTCAGGCTGCCTCTCCGCTGCGCCAAACGCAGCCAGGCTGCATCGCGCGAAAAGCTCCATCAACCTGCTCATCGACAACAAATTCTTCATCAATCACCCCTCTCTAAAGCATACCTTAGAGAGAAATTGGTTCTACAACCTTAAGGGCATATCCTTGAGGAAGATCACGTCGCCGGGTTATACACAATCTCAAGGGCATACCCTTGAGAGGAATCACACTGCAAGGGCATATACGCCGTTGTGGCACATCGGAAAGGTCTACTGCAAGGTAAGAAAAGACCCTCACGTTGCTGCACTGATCTTTGTCTTCTTTATCGTCGTGTTGTGTTGTCGATATGAAATCAGGAACAAGTGCTAAAGTTGATATCATGTTAAATATAATTACACTTCGTGCATATGTATAAATTATCGCGAATATATGTGGTGAGTTGTACGACAAAAATCGAAATTTGTGTCAAATGGCGTATATATATTTGCGCGCACCATCGGCAAGAAAATTCTCCACCATCCGTAAGAAAATTCTCCGTCAAGCACTCTTCTCTAAGGCATACCTTAGAGAGAAACTCAATCTAAAAAAATCTCAAGGGCATACCCTTGAGGAAGACCATGCCGCACGGTGATATATACCGTTCTGGCCAATCAAAAAATATTTAGCGCAAGAAATGGTGGCCGATCAGACTGCCAAGATGAGAAGCGGTAATGATCGTTTGTCTCCATCTTTCATAAGATTAGCATGTACATTGTTATTCTATCATTTTGGTTTGGTCCCTTCATTGGATGCAAGCCTGGACAAATTAAATTATACGTTATATGTTTCTTGTATCGCTGTTGAAATTATCTCTATGCCTCCTTTGTTTGGTCTGGTTAGGCGATACAAGTATAGACTGATAGACCAAATGATTCTTGAATCTTGTTTGGTCTCTATAGTGGACACAAACAACGGCTGCGCATACGCATCATGGTTGTCGTCCAAATGCAAACGACATCTCGTTTATGCGTAGGCCCTATTCCTATCAAGCCCAATATAAATAAACATCTAGCAGTAAAGACGAGTATAAAAGAAATTACACTCTTTTAGAGTCGTGCATCACAGGAAATGAATCTTCATGGTCATCAAATCCCTATACATGCGTGAACATTAGATTGCGCCAAGTTAGCACTACGTCGAGTTAAATCAAACTAAATAATATAAAATAAAATAAGATAAAATAAAAATCTGATGCTCAACTCCGATGAATTAGGTGCCTAAATTACAAACGTCTAAAACAAAATAAAATCAAACGTTTAGCCCTTACGCTTGAAATGCCTAAACTATAAACATAAAAAAAGAGTTAAATCTAATCAAATCAAATTAAATAGTATCATATATGTTAACCTATAGTTGAATACCATGTCATGACCATGATAAAACATATTATTTGTATGTGTCATGGTTGTCGCATCATATCTCTCTAAGCTTTGGTAAAAATAAATAAATAATCTTACTTGGTCCAAATAAATACTGCTCCATGTATATACCAAAGATAAAATAAATTACATTTTGCATATGTAGAGAAACGTCGTTAGTTTGTCTCTACCCTTATGAGCAAATCGAATAAACGAATGTCGGCGCTATACACACATATGCATCATGCCATAGTCACAGGTATCCATTTAATAAAACATTTGGAGTATAAATCCTGATCATAATGCATCTGCATACCCTAAAGAAAATTCATGACATCAAATTCTAAAATAGGAAGCATCCGACCCTAAAGAGACGTAGGGCATGTCATTAACAAATAAAAAAAAGATCACAGATCACGCTTCAAACAAAAGCAATAAAAAATAAAATATTTTGGCTTGGCTCAAATAAATTCTGCACCATATGCCAAGTGCATTCATAAATAAGTGTCTCAAAACAACTTCATTTGTGATCTTATATGATACGATAAAATCATCATATTTAATATTTAAGGTAAGCCATACGCATGTATGATAATATCGTCCATCAAAGAAATAAATGTTGACCAAACAAATCTTCTTGGTCTAACATGCATGTGAGTCATATTATATGATTCAATGCCTACCGCTCAAATAATTAGATAAAGGTTGTATGCTGAGTTATTAAAACTTAGTGATATGACATGGCTTTAACAATAGCAAGACTCAAGAGTATGCATGAATTAAAATACATGCATATCATGGTTCAGCAGAGAGTTGACCAAGCTAGCAATAGAGATATTTTTTAGCTCGTCAACAACGAAATCATGTCGTATCTTATGTACCCATGCAACCATCCATGATTACATGAGGCGAAGACTTTTTGTTTTCTATTGTAGTTTGTAATAGTCAGCCATATGATGTAATTTTCTTTTATGTATCCATGTTGGAACTGTTAATCAGGGGTTTTCTCTATGGAGATGTAATTAACATAATTTTATACAAACATAAGAATTATGAAAGTATGAGTCTGCAATACCTGTATTATTTACTCTATTATATCTAAATTAAAACTTGTCTATGTTGACGTGGAGACGACGCTTTTTGCCGCCCGTTTTCCCGACATCACACCCGAAGGTAGCAAGGCCGGCAGGACCGACGGCGGCGGCGGCAGCGAAGCAGCCGTCGTGCCCGTCACGACACATGCACCCACTGCGACAACCGTGGCCGCAGGGACCACCTCATGGTTGCATTGGGCAAGGACGCCTACACCTCAGGAACGGGGATGTCGGCAACAAGCAGCGCCCCCGACACCTCCTGGGTGGTGGACTGGTGGGGGTCAATGATGCACCGACATTAGGAATAGCGGTCGCCGCCGCCGAGAGCAAGATGACTGCGACGACCGGAGGAATCACCCCAATAGAAGACGGTGGAGTGAGGACTTAAGAGGTTGATGCGCCCCCTTCGCCGCGAGGGCCTCAACCTTCACCGTATTTTATTTTAGCAACATATGCGCTGACAAAATCGACACAATCAGAAGCATCAGATAGGTGTGAGAAAGAAGGAAATAAGCAAACAACCACGAAGCAGGAAGAGCACGCCTTGGCGACTACACTTCTCCATGACTAGGAGACTCCAGCAGCTGGCGCAGGAGAAGGTGGAGGAGGCACGATCGGTGACAAGATCTCCTTGCGACGCATCACCGGATCAATTGTTTCAGAGGAGGCGACACTATCTTGCACCTTGCCAACACGATGGGAGTATAAGACGACCTAGCCGCCCCCAATATCTCTTCGCGAGGCCCCATCAGCATGGTCGTCGGGGCAGAGGGCGCCGCGGCGGCGTTTTCTCTCCAAGGGGGCGCTAGAGCTTGCCTCAACATCATCGGGGCAGGAGGGGACGCCCACGGACGAAGGGTTCCTCGCTCCACCAGAGGCTGTAGAGGTCAGGGTCCTCTATATCCGTTGACGGGGTGATGCTCTCCGTATCCGTGGACGGGGTGATGCTCGCCTCAACATCATTGGAGCTTGCTTTTTCTCCTTGTTTCTCTTATGATGGCTCTTCAAGCACGCCGCCGCCTCCCGCTTTTGCTTCTCCGCCTTGATACTAGCGTCCTCTAGAAGAGGCGGCAGCGAAATCGTGACATTCCCAACTCCCTGCAGAGGCGCACGATAGTGAAACACCGGACAAAACCAAAAGAGAGAAAGGAGAATCGGAGACTCACCAGTCACTCAACCTCACCTGGTTGAAAGGTAGGGGACCACTTTCTTCAATGAAATCTGACGTCACATTTGCTATGACAGCGAGGACGCAGGCCGGCACCTCCTCCTTCGTCAAGATTGTCGCCGAGTGGCGATCGGAGTCGCCCGTGCCGGTGAACTGCCACTTCGTCCTCTGGCCGGCCACCGGAGGCTGAAGACAACACAACATGAAGGTCTGAACTAACCTCTCATCGGTGAGGCCCCACCCACGCTGCTTGGCAATGGCGGCCAACATGTAGTCAATCTTCGGCCTAAACCTCTTCTATGCACCGTAAGTCCTGCGTGGATGGGCCATCGGGATGCAGCTGGTGAACAAGGGCGCACTAGCTCCCCTCTAGGTTCCGAACGTAGAACCACTCACCCTCGTACCCGCGCACTGAGGAATGGAGGGGAATAGATAGGTACAATGTCATTCACGATCCACAGAGCTGGATGTTGAAGGAGCTGATGAATGACTGAGCGCCTCAGCCTAGGCTCACTTTACTACAGTTAAATAACAAACATCCGACGGTCAATTTATCTCCGATGGCTGCCTACGTGGCCGTCGGACGTAAGCTTATGTCCGACGGCCACCTCTGGCTCTCGAAAATAGTGCCTTATGTCCGACGGCTGTCAGCGTAGCCATCGGACATAAGCTTACGTCCGACGGCCGAGTCAATAGCCGTCGGAGATAAGGTGTTTTAACGCGGACCTAGCCCCGCGCGCCATTTCATTTTCACACGCTCCATTTTCTCTCTGCCCATCGCCGCCGCCGCCGTCTGCAACCAGTCGCCGCCCCGCCGCCCACTGCCCCACCGCCCACAGCCCCGTCGCCGCCCCACCCGCCGTCGACGCCCACAGCCGATCGCCCAGTCGCCCACACCGCCGGTGCTGCCCCATCGCCGCCGGCCACATCTCCGCCCGCGCCGGAATTGCCCCGCCCCGCATTCTCTAAGTAAGTATTTTTAGTTTTATTTTGTATATATTAATATTGTTTTGTAGTTTCAATTTTTGTTATTAAATAATTAGTATGTTAAATAATGTTTATCTTATTATGTCCGATGGCTGAAATTTGATTATATGGCGAAATTTGATTATGTAATTAATTTAGTTTGTTTTCGTTTACTTAGTGGTGCTTAGATAATTTAAATTTTTAATTTCCGAGGGTAATTATTATGCCCTCGGAAATAAGGTCGTTTTATATGATTTCACCCGTGATAATGTTATGTAGTGGTGTCTATATAACTTAAACTATTAATTTCCGAGGGTAATTATTATGCCCTCGAAAATAAGGTTATTTTATATGATTTAGGGTCCCGTGAAATTATTTTCCTTGTATTAGTGTGGTTTATTAGATTAGAGGTGTGATTAACTTAACTAATCAAGTTAACATCTCGTATTTAGTATGGAGGAGGATCTTCGATGGATGTACGAAGGTTGGAAGAAAAGAGGTGCTCTATCAAGTGAGTGGGTTGCCAAGACTGATGTGTTTCTCAACCGTGCTTTTGCTCGGTCAGAGACTGAAACCGATGTTAGGTGCCCTTGTAGCAAGTGTCGGAACATTTATTTCCTTGACAAGAGGACTATGTCGATAGATCTTTGCAAGAACGGTTATATGCCAGGCTATGAGGTGTGGGTGCACCACGGTGAGGATCCACCTCCTCGTATTGTATCGGAAGTTCAGTCACATGAAGAGGGGGACTACGATAGGATGGAAGAGATGCTTGACGATGTACGCCATGAGCTTCTAACCGTCGATTCGGAGAACCCCGGTCAACCCACCGAGTATGAGGATCCAGCTACACCTGAGATTCAGAAGTTCTTCGAGCTCCTTAAAGCTGCCGAAGAGCCGTTGCATGAGCACACAAAAGTGACCGTCCTTGTATTTATGACTCGACTTATGTCTATTAAGTCTAAGTTTGCATTCTCAAACAACTGTTACAAGGAGCTTTTGAACTTGATCAGTGATGTACTTCCGGAGAATCACAAGATGCCAAAGGACATGTATCAGTCCAAAAAGTTGTTATCTGGGCTCGGTATGGACTACGAAAAAATCGATGTCTGTGACAATAATTGTATGCTTTTCTGGAAGGAGACCGCGGGTGAGAAGAAGTGTACTGTATGTGGTGAGCGTAGATTCGTTGAGGTTGAAAACGACGATGGTTTGACCGTGACTACGAAGATTGCACGTAAGCAGCTTCTTTACATGCCTCTTATACCTCGGTTGAAACGTTTGTTCATCTCCAAGAATACAGCCAGACACATGAGGTGGCACAAAGAAGGGGTACGTGAGAATCCAAATGTCTTGGTGCACCCAGCTGATACAGATGCATGGAAGGCACTAGATGCTTTTGATTCTAGCTTTGCTGATGAAGTGCGGAATGTCCGCTTCGGTTTGGCAACAGATGGTTTCTCGCCATTCAATCTAACTGCAACGTCCTACTCATGTTGACCCGTCTTTGCTGTTCCATACAACCTTCCACCAGCTCTTTGCATGAAATATGAATTTATTTTCTTGTGTCTTGTAATACCTGGTCCGAATCATCCTGGAACAAAGATCGATGTGATGATGAGACCCCTGATTGAAGAATTGAAAATTTTGTGGGAAGGAGTCGAGGCGTACGATTGTTACAAGAAACAGAAGTTCAACCTGAGAGCCATGTTTTTGTGGTCTATTCATGATTTTATGGCTTATGGTATCTTTGCTCGATGGAGTTGTCATGGGATTTTGACATGTCGGTATGCGTTGAAGACACTTTATGCTTTCGACTAAAGTTTGGTGGAAAGATATGTTACATCGATTGCCATAGATGTTTTTTGCCATAGGATCACCCGTTCAGGTTCGATAGGAACGCTTTTAAAAAGGACACGATTGTGACGAGGGGACCACCCAAGCGTCTAAGTGGTCCAGAGATTCTTGCGAGACTTAATGATTTGAAACTAAACGAACATGGAAATCGTTTTGAAGGTTATGGAACCGAGCATAATTGGACTCACAAATGTGGTCTATGGGAACTCCCTTATATGAAAGCCTTGATTCTAATGCATAACATTGATGTCATGCACCAGGAACGAAATATGGGTGAAAGCATTATCAGCACTTGCATGAATATCACTGACAAAACAAAAGACAACCCTAAGGCTAGAAAAGACTTGGCCTTAATCTGTAGAAGACCAACTATGGAGATAGGAGAGAATCAGAAGAAGCCACGTGCTCCATTCAGTATTAAACCTAAAAGGAAGAAACAATTGATGAAATGGTTGAAAAACTTAAAGTTCCCAGATGGTTACGCCGCGGGCTTTAGAAGGTCTGTGAATTTGAAGACGGGCAAGTTTTCTGGGTTGAAGAGTCATGACTACCACATAATAATGGAAAGACTCCTTCCTGTTATGTTTCGTGGTTTTGTAAAAAATGATGTCTGGAAAGCATTAGCGGAGCTAAGCTACTTTTATAGACATCTTTGTGCTAAAGAAATAAAGAAAGAGATGATGGAGAAGCTTGAGCAACAAATACCGATTTTGGTATGCAAACTTGAAAAAATATTTCCACCAGGTTTCTTCAATCCGATGCAACATCTACTTGTTCACCTACCATACGAAGCTAAGGTAGGAGGTCCTGTGCAATATAGATGGATGTATCACATCGAAAGGACACTAAAGAAGCTATGTGCAATGGTTGGTAATAAGAGACGAGTTGTAGGGTGCATCGCTGAAGAATTCAAATACAAAGAGATAGCATCGTTCACGGGCCTGTACTTTGCAGAGGAACACAATGTCAATGCCCCTACGTTGCGGTATCATGTCGACGAGCCCCCTATCAGTGATATTGAAATTTTTCAATGGAGGGGCAAAACTGTAGGACCCAGCACAACATACTGTTTCACCAACGATGAATGGAAGACTGCTTTACTCTACATGTATAACAACATGGAAGAGATGAGTCAGTTTCTCCTGTAAGTGTAAACTTTATTTTAGTCATTGCCGCTAGAATTTTTGTTGTGATACTAAAAGGTTTGTTTCCTTGTACTAACAGGGAATTTGATTCTCAAAATTGCATCTCTGGCTGTGAACGTGACCAGATTCGTCGAGAGGGAAAAGATGGGTGTTGGGAACTTGTTCTCAAATGCTTCGAATTAAGAACAAGGCAACATAAAATATTAAATGTTAATGAACTTCGTCCATTGAAGCATTATCTCCCCGAGGATATAATGAGCTTCGGACGAAGGTCATGAGCAAAAAACACGAAGGTCATACCTTCGTGATTGTGAAATAATGAAAGATGAAATAAAATATAAGACATGAAGAAATAATGTATCAAAACACATAAACTTATTCATATATTTCATTATATAAATCCAAATATTAAAACATAACATTTAATCACATTTATACCTTCGTCTTGACAAAAGGCGATAATCCAAGTGTCGCGTGCAAGCGATTACAAGATTGCGTGAACAATACGGGGGTACTGTTCATCTATTTATAGGCACAGGACGCAGCCTATGAGAAATTACATTCATGCCCTTTACAAATGCTTACAATCATAATACAAGCTTCCACGGGTTGATTGGTCATTTCATCTTTAAGTCGGTTCACTCCTTCGTCTTGAGATATGCCGCTATGCTGAAGCTTCATGGGTTACAGCTTCGGCACTGCTTTTGAGAGGATCTGTCGAAGGTGTTTCTTCTCACAGGATCTTTGGCGACGAAGCATACCCCCAATAGTAGCCCCTTCGCGGTGCTAGATCGTTTTTCGTAACGAGCTTGATCCGTGAAAAAGTCTCCTAGGCTTCGGGATGCCGAAGATCCGAAAAACACCTTCCCTGAGCTCGTTGCCAAGAAACGATTAAAATAATCCAAGCGCAAGGTGGCCCCACCATGCAGCGGTTACACGCGTCCTGGCGATTCACCTTCTCGGGCTCTGTGGCCAACCGTTCAGTGGGTGTGGGCGGCTGTTTGTCCGGTGCGGAAGACTTGATGATTTACCTTCCCACCTGCGACACTATATAAACAGATGGGTAGGTGTGAAGTTACCACAGCATTCATTGCTATTTCACTGTTTTGTTGCCAAAAATTTGACCATAGCCGAAGCTTTCTTACTGCATCGTCAACCGAAGATATTCATTTTGCTCAAGCTTCGTAACAAGAAAGAGCTTCGGCAAAGTTAAAAAATTTCAACTTCGTCAAAAAACAAGAAATTCAATCATCAGATGGCTAGGGTATGGTCAACAGCTAGGGTTACTCGCGACGGAGAGGAAGCCGAAGGTGCCAAAACCGCTCCAATCTCTGAAGTGATGCAACGGTCAGGGTCGATAGTATCGGAGGATGCACCTGCCGCTGAAGCTGAGCAGGTTGATGCTGAGGAAATTGAATCTGAAGATGATTACAGCGCCGTGCCATCTAAACCCAGCCACCTGGAGTTTGGGAAATCCACCATTACTGAAGGTGATATGTCTAAGCTGATGAAGTTGGGCTATTTCAGTGAAGCAAAAAAGGAGCTGGTTCGTTTTGGCGGAGAGGAAAGTACTCTGAAGCCAGAAAAGGATGAGGTGGTAGTGTTCAAAAGCTTCTTTAAAGCAGGATTAAGATTTCCTTTGAATGGGATGATTGCTGATGTTTTGAAGAAGTTTGGGATTTATCTTCATCAACTAACTCCTAACGCCATCGTTAGGCTTAGTGTCTACATCTGGGCCCTCCGAAGCCAGGGGGTAGAACCATTTGTCGAAGGCTTCTGCCGAGTACATGAGCTTCATTATCAAACAAAAGCTAGAGAAGATGGGCTGCACGAAAACTTCGGCTGCTACAATTTTGCCTATCGCAAAAATACAAAGTTTCCAGTTATCAGCTATCGTACCAAGTGGCCAGCTGGCTAGAAGACTGAATGGTTTTATGTCAAAGTTGATGAAGAAAAGGAGAAGCTGGTCCAAAGTCCACTGGAATTAATCTTCGGAGAAACTAGGCCCCAGTGCAACATGACACCGAAGAGTCCAAGCCAAATTGCAGTGGGCGATTTTTGAGTTATTACGGAGCATATTGGCACTAGGGATCTGGTGCAAGAATTCTTGGCTTTTAGAGTGTTCCCAACTTTGAAAGAGTGGGACATGCCGAAGCTCAAGCGAGAAAAGAAAAAGGGGGAACTTGTTCGGTTGCCCTACTATTATAAATTCAAGAAACATTTCAAAGTACCTTGCCAAGAATGGTTAGACACAATTGAAGTTATGTGCAACGACATTCTTGGCAATTATTCTAAAAAAGAAGATCAACTAATGACTGCAGCCTTCGACACTCGTCCGAAGCGAAGGTTAAACCGGGTAATGGATGCTCTGAACTTTGAGTATCCTGACTATGAGCGACTGGACCGAGGCACCGAAGGACAGAAGAGAAAGAGAGTTGCTAGCATCCTGAATAAAGAAGATGCTAAATTGGTGAAAGATGATGAAGAAAAACTGAAAAAGAGAAAGTTGAGGCCTGAGCCGAAGATAGATGCTTCGAAGAAAAGAAAGGCTGCGGCTCCGAAGCAGAAGGCAACTGATATAGAAGAAGAAACTGCTGCAACACCTTCTGCCACCGACGTGGAGGAAATCTTAAAGGTAATGACTGAATCTTTGCCTATCAAGCTAAGTCCACTGGGGCCGCATCTGACGAAGCTTTTTCAGAAGGAAAAGGAGCCCTCGATAACAAAGAACGCAGCTAGGCCGAAAAAACGAAGAATTGTTACAGTGACAGAAGTTATTGAAGGGACACCACCAACAGCTTCGGCTTCGAAGGCTGTAACACCCGAAATCTTGTTTTGGGGATTAGTAGAAGAGATCAAAGTAAAATATCAACTAATGGATAATTATACTTTGGAATTCACCCTTTCTAAAATAAATAGTAAAAATTTAAAGCAATGAGAGTTAATATACACATATATAATAAAAGAATTACAATTTATTATCCCCTTCAAGAAATATATAAACTATTCTCTTTTGAGTTAAAGTCACTTTTAGAATTCACATTAAATCCTTCCTAAATTAAAAGGGTAAGATATACATTCAATATAATGACTTCTTTGGAATAAGTGGATGTGAATCATCTTATCTAAATAAATAAAACAATAGATTAATAGAAAAATATATTCATGTATTCGTACCAAAGTTTTTACTGAACATGTATTTGAAATTGAAACTTGAATTCTGTTTGAATTGGGAATTTAAAAATAGAAAACAATAAAAGAAAAAAAACAAAAGGAAAAAAAAGGGAACCTCCAACTGGGCCAAATCCCTTTGCTTCGGCCCATTTTCCCTAGGATTCACGCGTCCAGGCGCTGGCTGGGCTCGGCCCAACTCGGCCTCCACCGCGCGCCCTCAGGTTTGGCGTCACTGACGCGTGGACCCACGTCCACCGGCGCGCGTTAAACTCTGGATTCCTGGCGCTGTTCCGTGGGCCCAATGTCCTATCCCACTGCGCGCGGGGCCGGCTTGTCAGATCTATCTCCTTGCCGTAACAGCTTGGCCGCAATCCTCGCTACCGAACACCGCGGACTTCTACCATCCAGGGGTATAAATTCGGAGCCGAAATTCCTGTTTCTCTTGTCTAATCACCATATGGCGGGGCAGAGAACCACCGCCAAGCACTTCTCCTCCACCACTCCCTGCCCCATGGCCCGGCTTCGTTCATTGCCGCGTCGCCGTGGGAGGGAGAGCGCCGTGTGATGGGCCGCCATCGTCATATTCTGACCCCGCCGTCGATCTGGGTCGGGTTGGTGATCGGAGTTATCGCCGTGGTCTCCTGCTCATGATCCAGGCAACCAAAAGCTCGGGCGACGACTGAGCGTGGAGGAATTGCTCGCGGGACCTGGGGGAAAATCGCCCAGCCGCCATCCATCATCGTTGAGCGTTCACGTGGCCTAATAGCGGGTAACTATCAGCTCTTGTCGTTCGCCTTTCCCTGTAGGTAAAGTAGAACTGATCGGTTACAGGTTTCGTGTACCAACTCACCTGCGCAGGGTTGCCGGCCATGGCCGCCGCCGCTCGGGCCATGAGCGCCGCCTGTTAGGAGTGCACGGTTGATGGTGATAGGGGAAAGGGTGGTATTGCCATCGGATGCATAACCAACGGATGAGATTAAAACCCCGCATACCATTTGTTGTATTGAATGACAGCCGTAGATCTTCTATCCGTTGGTGCGGAGCAGATCAAGCCTCATAAAATCTAGGCCGTGCATTTATGATCCGAGGGTCCTGTGTGCATACCGGTTCACACGCTGTGTGATCTAATCTGATCCATCTGTTTTGGATCGGACGGCTCATAATAGATCTTACCCTTTCGGCCATGCCATTATGCAAAAGAGACCCCGACCTTTTAAGAAAACAACCCGCCGTCGTGGGACCCTGTTCCCAGTGTCTTGGAAAACTTGCACCGAACCCCCTGTGCTTCCCAGTAATTGAGGCCCAGTCCAGTGCAGTATTAAAATGATTAAATGAATTAGAAATTAGATTTTTAATACAAAAATAATTGCTAGAACTTAGATAATTCATAGAAAATTTATTTTTACTCCAAATTGAACCATTCCAGTTTATAAAATTTTGTAATAATATTCTTCATCATTTAGTGTCTCTGTTTCGACATGAACTCTGTCAGGAAATTTATTTATCATTTAATCTTATTTTAATCACATTAAACCTTAGGAAAATCATAACTTGAATTCTACAACTCCAAAATTTATAATTCTTTTTCCTGTGATCTTATTTTAATATGTAGATTATTAATATGTATTTTGGCATATATGTTTGGTGTAATGTTAATTTTGCCTATACACTGTTTGTTTGTATTGCTACGACTAGTGCGAGGTCACGAGTCACCTGAAGATCATCCTGGTACCTGGAATCTCAAGGCCCAGGCAAGTTGTGCCCTTGATCACTTCTTTTTACCCAGCCATGTTCTGATTAATCATAATGATCTGCATAGGTTAATTTTGATGGGACCCAATAGGTTACCCTAGTTTGTCTATCTTTATACCTTGTTCACCACTGATCTTTTTGGGTAGTACTTGCTAGTGCTTTATGTGGTTTTGGGTATGAAGATTACACTATTCATGATTATACTCTTGTTATCAGTTGTTATTTATTGTTCATGATAAGATCATTATGTTAATTGGAACATGGAGCGACCACCCGGGAAAACAGTGCTACCACAAGGGTGGTATGGGACGCCCTTGGCTGATTAATTAGGAAAGCTAGTGGAAGACTACCTTACCCGAAAGGGGCAAGGGCAGTAGGGGAGAGGTCAGTGTAGGGAGGCCCTCGGGAGGATTTTGCTGCGATGGCGGTCCTGCAAGGGATTCCTGCACTGGATCTTCCTATAAACTGTAGCGGGTTTTCGGAAGCTAGTGGAACTTTGTAAAGGCCTCGTAGTGTTACCCTGCCTCGCCTCCTCGGTAGAGGTGTATGGGAAGTCGCGATCCCTTGGCAGATGGGTAACATGACTTGTGGGTAAAGGGTACAACCTCTGCAGAGTGTAAAACTGGTATACTAGCCGTGCTCACGGTCATGAGCAGCTCGGACCCTCACATGATTAAATTATGGAACTTAAATTCAATTTGTCATATGCATTGCATTGCAGGTGATGTTGTTATTACTTTTGATCTACTATTTAATTGGGTTGGTATTCACTTATACTTAGTAACTGCTAATAAAATTTTGACCAACTTTAAAAGCAATGCTCAGCTCTAACCATCTTCTTTGGTAAGCCTTACACTTCACGTGAGCTCCCACCTTTGGCGAGTTCATGCACATTATTCCCCACAACTTGTTGAGCGATGAACGTATGTGAGCTCACTCTTGCTGTCTCACATACACCACAGGTCAAGACCAGGTACTGCAGGATGATGCTCATGGAGGATGCTGCGATGAGTTCGTGAGTGGTCTAGGTCGTCGTCTCCCAGTCAACTTTGGGTTGCTGGACCGTTGTCTCCTTATAATGTAACTATTTATTTTGTATAGAACTCCTGTTATATATAAAGATGTGACATTCGATCCTGTGCCACTATACATCATATGTGTGAGACTTGGTCCCAGCATACCTGGTGTTTATGTTAACCCCGGGTCTTGGACCCCTAGAATCCGGGTGTTACAGAAGTGGTATCAGAGGAATGTTGACTGTAGGACGAAACCTAGATAGAACTGGACAACCATTCTTTACTTACCTTACTCTGATTCCTTTCTAAACTTATATTAATCTTTTCTCATCTATTTCCGCTTACTCTGATTATTCTTACCTTTTCTTTTTCTAAAGACAAAAGTGGATTTCACACTTTGAAATCCTGTGCCTAAAGTGACCTTTAGGAATAGGAGACCTAATCCTAGGAACAAAAACAAAACTATTTTTATAAGTGTTTATGTATTTGAATGTTTGATTTTATGATACTTGTTTGATTTGGATCTTTGATTGAGTGTGATGAGTTGTGGAGTAATGTCCACAATTGCATCTGCATATACACATAGGTATAAAAATATAGTTATAAAATAACTAGACAACCTAGATTATCCCCATTGGAACATATCTAGCTTAAGAAATTTATCTTATCCTAAAAGGTCTCATTCTAACCAATTCATCTTATCTTAAAAGATTCTCCCTTATCTTAATAGATCCATCTCATCTTAAAAGATACTCATCTTATCTTGAAAAGATTCTATCCTATCCTAATAAATCTAACTGGCCTCAAAAGATTCTACCTTATCCTTATGGATTCATCTTGTCCTAATAAGCATATTTACCCCACCCTAGTAACACCCAAGATCTAATCCAAAGTAATTAGATATTATCTAGTCTAATCTAGCCTAATCCAGATTCTATCTAATCTAAATATGACCCAATCTAAAGTGAGTTATTAACAAGTTAGTTAAGTTGGTGATATAGGTTAGACACTGTCTCTACAAATATATCTTGACCTAAATTAATGTCTTATACCAACTCATCCTTGAACAATGACCTACCTACATCATATAATCCATCCTATCTTAAAAGATTCTAACATATCCTAATAATATTTATCCTACCCTGGTAGATCTAGCTAATCTTAACTAGTTTAATCTAGTCATACCAACCTAATCTGGACTCTATCTAATCCAATATGATCTAAGATAGATTGAGTTACTTAATGCAGATACAAAGGATAAGGCCATACTCCTAAATCACTTAAGCCTAATTTGGAGACTTATATCAACTTGGCCATACACAACCACTCGATCTATATAACAAGTTACATAACTTACCCAATAAATAGAATCTTAAAGGATTGCATAATCTATCAACCACCACCTGACATCAAACCAGATTTTGACCTATATCATGTAGTCTATCTTACCACATATATCTTAACCATATGTCCTTAACTCGGATGGCAACTCCAAGAAGAAAGGCCAAAGGAGACCAACCACATCAAGGAAAGATGAGCACCAACTCAAGTCTTCAAAGATCAAGTTGAATCGCCAGAGGAATCACGATCCACAAATCTTGGATTGAGTCTTTTCTTATCCTACTCTTTCTTACCCAAACCTATATGTGCCCTAAAGACATCTTCTATCCTACATAATAAAGTGGACATACATATAATACCCATGCTCTCCTATCACTTACTAATAATAAAAAGAGAGACCCTTGATTTAGAAATTAAAAGCTAAATTGCAAACCAATCCTTTTGTATTCCCTTTTTCTTACAAATCTCGAGGACGAGATTATTTTTAAGGGGGGTAGGATTTGTAACACCCGAAATCTTGTTTTGGGGATTAGTAGAAGAGATCAAAGTAAAATATCAACTAATGGATAATTATACTTTGGAATTCACCCTTTCTAAAATAAATAGTAAAAATTTAAAGCAATGAGAGTTAATATACACATATATAATAAAAGAATTACAATTTATTATCCCCTTCAAGAAATATATAAACTATTCTCTTTTGAGTTAAAGTCACTTTTAGAATTCACATTAAATCCTTCCTAAATTAAAAGGGTAAGATATACATTCAATATAATGACTTCTTTGGAATAAGTGGATGTGAATCATCTTATCTAAATAAATAAAACAATAGATTAATAGAAAAATATATTCATGTATTCGTACCAAAGTTTTTACTGAACATGTATTTGAAATTGAAACTTGAATTCTGTTTGAATTGGGAATTTAAAAATAGAAAACAATAAAAGAAAAAAAACAAAAGGAAAAAAAAAAGGGAACCTCCAACTGGGCCAAATCCCTTTGCTTCGGCCCATTTTCCCTGGGATTCACGCGTCCAGGCGCTGGCTGGGCTCGGCCCAACTCGGCCTCCACCGCGCGCCCTCAGGTTTGGCGTCACTGACGCGTGGACCCACGTCCACCGGCGCGCGTTAAACTCTGGATTCCTGGCGCTGTTCCGTGGGCCCAATGTCCTATCCCACTGCGCGCGGGGCCGGCTTGTCAGATCTATCTCCTTGCCGTAACAGCTTGGCCGCAATCCTCGCTACCGAACACCGCGGACTTCTACCATCCAGGGGTATAAATTCGGAGCCGAAATTCCTGTTTCTCTTGTCTAATCACCATATGGCGGGGCAGAGAACCACCGCCAAGCACTTCTCCTCCACCACTCCCTGCCCCATGGCCCGGCTTCGTTCATTGCCGCGTCGCCGTGGGAGGGAGAGCGCCGTGTGATGGGCCGCCATCGTCATATTCTGACCCCGCCGTCGATCTGGGTCGGGTTGGTGATCGGAGTTATCGCCGTGGTCTCCTGCTCATGATCCAGGCAACCAAAAGCTCGGGCGACGACTGAGCGTGGAGGAATTGCTCGCGGGACCTGGGGGAAAATCGCCCAGCCGCCATCCATCATCGTTGAGCGTTCACGTGGCCTAATAGCGGGTAACTATCAGCTCTTGTCGTTCGCCTTTCCCTGTAGGTAAAGTAGAACTGATCGGTTACAGGTTTCGTGTACCAACTCACCTGCGCAGGGTTGCCGGCCATGGCCGCCGCCGCTCGGGCCATGAGCGCCGCCTGTTAGGAGTGCACGGTTGATGGTGATAGGGGAAAGGGTGGTATTGCCATCGGATGCATAACCAACGGATGAGATTAAAACCCCGCATACCATTTGTTGTATTGAATGACAGCCGTAGATCTTCTATCCGTTGGTGCGGAGCAGATCAAGCCTCATAAAATCTAGGCCGTGCATTTATGATCCGAGGGTCCTGTGTGCATACCGGTTCACACGCTGTGTGATCTAATCTGATCCATCTGTTTTGGATCGGACGGCTCATAATAGATCTTACCCTTTCGGCCATGCCATTATGCAAAAGAGACCCCGACCTTTTAAGAAAACAACCCGCCGTCGTGGGACCCTGTTCCCAGTGTCTTGGAAAACTTGCACCGAACCCCCTGTGCTTCCCAGTAATTGAGGCCCAGTCCAGTGCAGTATTAAAATGATTAAATGAATTAGAAATTAGATTTTTAATACAAAAATAATTGCTAGAACTTAGATAATTCATAGAAAATTTATTTTTACTCCAAATTGAACCATTCCAGTTTATAAAATTTTGTAATAATATTCTTCATCATTTAGTGTCTCTGTTTCGACATGAACTCTGTCAGGAAATTTATTTATCATTTAATCATATTTTAATCACATTAAACCTTAGGAAAATCATAACTTGAATTCTACAACTCCAAAATTTATAATTCTTTTTCCTGTGATCTTATTTTAATATGTAGATTATTAATATGTATTTTGGCATATATGTTTGGTGTAATGTTAATTTTGCCTATACACTGTTTGTTTGTATTGCTACGACTAGTGCGAGGTCACGAGTCACCTGAAGATCATCCTGGTACCTGGAATCTCAAGGCCCAGGCAAGTTGTGCCCTTGATCACTTCTTTTTACCCAGCCATGTTCTGATTAATCATAATGATCTGCATAGGTTAATTTTGATGGGACCCAATAGGTTACCCTAGTTTGTCTATCTTTATACCTTGTTCACCACTGATCTTTTTGGGTAGTACTTGCTAGTGCTTTATGTGGTTTTGGGTATGAAGATTACACTATTCATGATTATACTCTTGTTATCAGTTGTTATTTATTGTTCATGATAAGATCATTATGTTAATTGGAACATGGAGCGACCACCCGGGAAAACAGTGCTACCACAAGGGTGGTATGGGACGCCCTTGGCTGATTAATTAGGAAAGCTAGTGGAAGACTACCTTACCCGAAAGGGGCAAGGGCAGTAGGGGAGAGGTCAGTGTAGGGAGGCCCTCGGGAGGATTTTGCTGCGATGGCGGTCCTGCAAGGGATTCCTGCACTGGATCTTCCTATAAACTGTAGCGGGTTTTCGGAAGCTAGTGGAACTTTGTAAAGGCCTCGTAGTGTTACCCTGCCTCGCCTCCTCGGTAGAGGTGTATGGGAAGTCGCGATCCCTTGGCAGATGGGTAACATGACTTGTGGGTAAAGGGTACAACCTCTGCAGAGTGTAAAACTGGTATACTAGCCGTGCTCACGGTCATGAGCAGCTCGGACCCTCACATGATTAAATTATGGAACTTAAATTCAATTTGTCATATGCATTGCATTGCAGGTGATGTTGTTATTACTTTTGATCTACTATTTAATTGGGTTGGTATTCACTTATACTTAGTAACTGCTAATAAAATTTTGACCAACTTTAAAAGCAATGCTCAGCTCTAACCATCTTCTTTGGTAAGCCTTACACTTCACGTGAGCTCCCACCTTTGGCGAGTTCATGCACATTATTCCCCACAACTTGTTGAGCGATGAACGTATGTGAGCTCACTCTTGCTGTCTCACATACACCACAGGTCAAGACCAGGTACTGCAGGATGATGCTCATGGAGGATGCTGCGATGAGTTCGTGAGTGGTCTAGGTCGTCGTCTCCCAGTCAACTTTGGGTTGCTGGACCGTTGTCTCCTTATAATGTAACTATTTATTTTGTATAGAACTCCTGTTATATATAAAGATGTGACATTCGATCCTGTGCCACTATACATCATATGTGTGAGACTTGGTCCCAGCATACCTGGTGTTTATGTTAACCCGGGTCTTGGACCCCTAGAATCCGGGTGTTACAAAGGCACCAGTTGTTGAGAGTGCAACAGCCACCGAAGCTGCACCTACTGAAGCTGCAGCTGCCGAAGCTTCCATAGCCAAAGATGAACATTTAAAAAGCACACTTTCTAACGTTGACAAGATACTTCTGGATATGGCCACAGAAGAAGCTGTTGCAGCCGCTGAAGAAACCATGGCTACAGTACCTGAGAAGGAGAAGGAAATAGCTGAAGAAGCTTCGGAAGAAGAAAACTTTAACTTTCAAAACTTAATTGGGCAAGAATTGTCGGAGGCTGAGAAAGAAGAGTTGAGAGAATACGCCATATCCTGCGGGTATCAACCAGGGGCACTACTCTTCGGCGGTGTTGACGATGAAAAATTGGGCTACGTCCGAGATCAAATCGGAGCGAAGGTTATCGGTACTCTGTCAAAGAATATTGGTTTCCCGAAGCTTGAGACTGACATAAGCCGCTACCGACGACAGCATCTTGTCGGTAGTTTATTCTATTCTAATTTCAAGGTAAAAACTTTTCTTCGACTTTTTATTGTTTTGAACAACGAAGATGTTTTCTAACGAAGGTTGCTTGTGCATAGAGTATGCTGTTGAGTAAAGCTTTGAGAATGCAACAAGATCTTGAAGATAAAAAACATGAAGTCATAATTAAGGGTTTAGAAAGCAAATTAAAAGATCAAGCAGCTGCTCTTGAAAAGAAGGATTTCGAGCTTCAGACAACAGAAGGTTTGTTGGCAGAAGCTGAAGCTAAAATTGCAAAGTTAAATATGGAGCTTCTCTCGAAGTCAGAAAGCTTCGAATAGGAGAAGCAGAAGTTAAATGCCAAATTTAAGACTGAGGTCGAGAAAAGTTTGAATCTACAAAAATCATTGACACAGCTTCAAAACAAATGTCTGGAGTTCAGTAGCCGATGTGTACAATGGCTGAAGCAGATCTTCAATTCGGTTGGAGCCAGCTGTGAAAAATTTAGTCCTTCGACTGAAGACTTGCCAGGGGCCTTCGAACATATCGAGGGTGAAATTGATGACCTTGATGAAATTATAGCCAGACATGGTGATTTCTGTGCCCTGGTAGCTTCTCGGGGCACAGCTGTCGCTTTGCTGAAATCTGGTTGCACACATGGAAAGGTTGTCAATAGACCCAACTTTAGTTTATCACCAGTAGATCTGGTTGATATTCCCAGTCTTGCCCGAAGCATAGGAAACAGATTTATAAAACTAGTATGGACGAAGGGTGGATGAAGCATAGCTGGTGACGAAGCTCGAAGTCATCTTAAGCCGGTAACAAAATCATACCTTGTGCTTACCTTTTTCTTTAAACTTGAATTTTCCTTATAATACTTTAGTATGTACAGGATGATGAAGCTGAGGAGCAAATTGATGAAGCTGAAGAGCACAAAGCCGAAGCTTAATAGATAATGATGAAGCTTGAATAGATAGCTGTGGAAAAAACTCTAAGAACTCTTGTAATAACCTTTGTAAAGAATATTGTAATCTAAGAATTAGATTTTACTCTGTAAATTTTGTCCATACCTTGTAATATATTTTTACCTTTCCATCAACGTATGAAGTGCTTCGATGTGAACAAAACTTGTACTTACATTGAATTGCTTTGCTGTGGACGAAACTAGCATTTTTTGAGCCGAAGGCGAAAAACACCTTCCCTTCTTTTCGTACACAATGAAGCATAAAACTACTTCTTTTTCTCTTTTTGTCAAAGCCTTATTTTTAGAGCCGAAGCATCCACCTGTGTCTGTATGTTATGATGATGATGATCATGTGTATGTCTAAATGAATGTTTATGAATGCAAATGTATGATGTAATGTGTCGTGCAAATGAATGCCCAAACACACAAACGAAGCAACAACCATAGCCTTCATTCCCTTGGGAATGACCGAAGTCTCTTTGCCGCTTATTTTTTGGCTTCACCGCTTATTTTTCGGTGTATCAGCGCTGACTTTTCGCTATAAGTTCTGCATCCCCTTAGGAACGTCTTTTGAACTTCTTCGCCTTCTATTTCGACGGTATCGCGTTGACTTTTCGCGCTTCGCCTTATATTTCGGCGGAATCAGCGTTAACTTTTCGCTGTAAGCTCTGCATTCCCTTTGGAATGACTTTTGAGCAGAAAACTTACGCTGCGCTCCCTTAGGAACGGCTTTTTGTAGCTCCGTCGTGCTCTGCATCCCCTTAGAGACAACTTTCGAGCTTCTCCCTGTTTTTTCTTTTTTTACCTGCACTCGATGGTGCATGCTCAGTTTTTACATTTACATTTTTGGGGGATTTTGTTCTCGTAGAGCTGAATAAGAAAAAGGGAAATTACATGCTATGGCCCCATTAAAAACCTTTCTCCCCCTTCAGAAAGGAAAAGGGTGCCATAGGAAAAATAAAAAGGTTACATCAAGCTAAACATAATATCGCCGAAGCTCATCCACATTCCAAGATCTAGGAATGTCGTTGCCGTCCATATCCTTCAGTCTGTAAGAGCCGGGTCTTGACGAAGATACTACCAGAAAAGGTCCTTCCCACTTCAACTGTAGCTTGCCTACTGTATCTGGGTTGGCAACTCTCCGAAGCACCAAATGCCCTGGCTTAATGTTCTTTAGCTGAACTTTTTTGTCACGCCACTTTATTGTTTCGGCTTGATATTTATTGATGTTCTCGACGGCCTGAAGCCTGATCCCTTCTATAGCATCTTTTGCCACAGAACAATCAGCTTCGTCCTCTACCGAAGCCACTGTTCTTATTGATCCTGCCTTAGCTTCTTCTGGGGTTATTGCTTCGTCACCAAATAGTAATTTGAATGGTGTAAAGCCTGTTGACCTTGATATTGTTGTGTTGTGGCTCCACACCACTTTGATCAATTCACCTGGCCACTTTCCTCTGGGCTGATTGAAGATTAACTTCATTATTCCCGTCATTATAATGCCATTAGCTCTTTCAACAAGTCCATTTGACTCCGGATGTCTGACCGATGCAAAATGAATCTTCGTGCCAATTTGTTCACATAATTCTTTGAAAGCTTCAGCATCGAATTGTGTCCCATTATCCACAGTAATATCCTTCGGCACTTTGAAGCGACAAACAATATTCTGCCAGAAAAATTTCTGGACAGTGACCGAAGTTATTGTGGCTAAAGGTTTCGCCTCAATCCACTTGGAAAAATACTCTACCGCCACCACAACATATTTTAGATTTCCTTGTGCTGGTGGAAGTGGGCCTAGCAAATCGAGGCCCCACCTTTGCAACGGCCAAGTGGGCTGTATTAACTGAGTGAGAGATGAAGGTTGCTTCTGGTCTCTTGCACATTTTTGACAGCCTTCACATTTTTGGACTAATTCTGTTGCATCCGAAGCTGCCTTCGGCCAATAAAATCCTTGTCGAAAAACTTTTCCCAACAAGGGCCTAGATCCAATGTAAGATCCACACAGACCTGCATGTATCTCTTTCATTAATTCCATACCTTCGGTTCTTGATAAACATTTGAGGAGTGGTGAACAAACTCCATGTTTATACAATTCCCCTTCTAATACCACATATGGTCTTGTTCTTGCCTCCATTCTTTTGTTATAAGCTTCGTCGCTTGAAAGACAATTGCCTTGAAGGAAAGATATTATTTCAGTTCTCCAGTCTTCATTGTGTACTGGAGAAATAGTAAGCATTGCTCTCTCCATGAGCTCAACCGAAGGTGCTTTTATTGCTTCAAAATATACTTCGGAGGGTAGGGGGAGCCCCTAAGCCGCTGATTTGGCTAGCAAATCTGCATGCTCATTTTCACCTCTTGGAATATTCTTGACGGAAAAACCTTCGAAGGAAGCTTCCAACCTTCGGACTGCATCCAGATATTTTTCAAGCTTCGGATCTTGTGCCTTGCTGCTCTTATCCACATGGCCAGAAATAACTTGAGAGTCAGTCTTTAGGATGGCCCTTCTTATTCCCATTGCTCTTAGTTTCCGAAGCCCCAATAGAAGTGCTTCGTACTCAGCAATATTATTTGTGCAACTAAAATCCAGTTTGACTGCAAAACATGTTTTGACTCTTGAAGGTGCCACTAGAACCGCAGTTGCTCCTGCACCGAAGGTTCCCCAAGAACCATCGCAGAACACCATCCAAGCTTTGGTATCCTTGCTTGTCCCTTCTTCATGAGCCCCTAGCGTCCAATCAGCGATGAAGTCTGCTAGCGCCTGGGATTGAATTGAAGATCTGTGCACGTAGTCAATGGTGAATTCATTGAGCTCCGCGGCCCACTTTCCAACCCTTCCAGTGGCTTCTCTGTTCCTCATAATATCCTTCAGAGGCTGTGACGAGGGAACAATTATATGGTAAGCTTGAAAATAATGCCGAAGCTTCCTGGAGGCCATTAATACAGCATACAACACTTTCTCCAATTCTGTGTAATTTTTCTTTGATAAGCTTAATACTTCGGAGACAAAATATACTGGGACTTGCTTTTTAGTTTGTCCTTCAAGCTTCTCCTGTACAAGCGCCACACTTACTGCAGAGTGCAAAGCTGCCACATACAATAGCAGAGGAGCCCCTGGCGTGGGTGGAGTTAGCGTTGTTAGATCTATCAGGTATTGCTTCAGCTCTTCGAAGGCTTTCTGCTGAGCTGATCCCCATTGAAAGACTTCGGCCGACTTCAGCACTTCAAAGAATGGTAAATTTCTCTCTGCTGATCTAGATATGAATCGATTCAAAGATGTCAGTCTTCCTATCAGCCGTTGAGCCCCCTTCTTTGTGCTTGGCGGCTCCATCCGAAAAATAGCTTCGATTTTGTTTGGATTAGCTTCGATCCCTTTCGTTGAAACTAGACAACCAAGAAATTTAACTTTCTTTACTCCGAAGATACATTTTTCTGGATTTAATTTAAGGCCAGCTTGCCTAAAATTAGCAAATGTTTCCTGTAGATCAGCAATGTGATTTTCCTGCTTCGTGCTTTTTACTATGATATCATCAACATATGTTAGTACATTTCTGCCTATCTGAGAGTGAAGGACTTTGGCTATCATTCTACTGAAGCTTCCTTCAGCATTCTTGAGCCCCTCAGGCATCCGAAGATTACAATATGTACCACTAGGGGTTATGAAGCTGGTTTTTGGCTCATCTTCCTTCTTCATCCAGATTTGATGGTAGCCTGAATAACAGTCTAGTAGACTCATGAGCTCTGACGAAGCTGCTTCATCTACTAGAGAATCTATACTTGGTAATGGGAACTCATCCTTTGGACAGGCCTTGTTGAAATCAGTAAAATCAATGCACATTCTCCATTTACCATTGACCTTCTTCACCATAACAGTGTTGGCTAGCCATTCTGGGTATTTTACTTCTCTGATAACTCCAACACTAAGAAGTCTTTTCACTTCTGTCGGGGACCGTAATTAGGAGTACCCCCAATGCTCCTTAATCCGGCTGAAAAACATCTTCGGAACAAACCATAAACAGCTGATAAAGCGTGGTTCAAGTCAAGGCCTCGTCTACCAAGAGACGCCACTTCATCTGAGCCCAGCCTCAGCCTCAGGCGGGAACAGTAGTCCCGGGCGGATTCACGCCTCGCCCGAGGGCCTCCTTAGGCAGTGAGCGCACCCTCGGCTCGCCTAAAGCCCCGCTTGGGCGAACTTTGTCGTGCAGCGACCTCGTCTGGATCGCCCTACCAGCCGACCGTATCGCATGCGCATTTAATGCGGAGATCGCCTGACACCTTATCCTGACACGCGTGCCTCAGTCGGCAAGGTCGAAGTGACCACAGTCACTTCGCCCCTTTACTGACTGTTCTGACAGGGAAACAGCACTGTTCGCCCCGCTCCGGCTACTGTGCCAACCACCAGGGTGAGACTAGCAACAGTAAGTCGTGACCTCTCCCGAGTTCAGCCCCGGGCACAATAGGGAGCTCCGCCTCGCCTGACCTCAGGCCTCGGCCTCAGCCTCGGCCTCGAGAGAAGGTCTCTGCCTCGCCCGACCCCAGGCCTTGGCCTCAGCCTTGGCCTCGGGAGGAGTCACAACCTCGCCCCACCTCAGCCTCGGCCTCAGGAGAAGTCTCCGCCTCGCCCGACCTAGGCCTCGGACCGACTATGCTATAGGGGATACATCATTACCCTACCCCTAGCTAGCTGCCTCAGGCTGCAAAGGAACAAGACCGGTGTCCCATCTAAGGTTACTCTGGTAACAGGTAATGATGGTTCCCCGCGTGCGCCCATGACGTCGGTTGCTCTCAAGCCCCCTACGGAAGCAAGCAAACGTTAGTAGGATCCATGCCGCACTGCCAGCTATGCTTCTACAGGGCTCAAGGCACTTCTCCAACAGCCACGTTAGCTCGTGTACAGGGCTCAAGGCGCTTCTCCGCCATCCACGTTAGCACATAGCTACACCCCATTGTACAGCTGGGCATCACCTTGTATCTATAAAAGGGGATGTCCAGGGCCTTCCTAAGGCACGTTGACGACGTTCAGGTTCACACGCTGACACACGTTGACGACGTTGTTGGCAAGAATAAATAACATTATTTGATTATTTTGTAATGTGAACTTAAATATCAAAACATAATGTTTAGGCACATTTGTACCTTCGCCTTGGCAGAAAACGATAATTCCAGAGTAACACGTCAGCAATTACAAGATTGCGTGAACAGCAAAGAAGTATTGTTCACCTATTTATAGGCACAGGACGCAGCCTGTAAGAAATTACAATCATGCCCCTTACAGAAGATCACAATCATAACTCAGACTCTTATGGACTAAAAGGTAATTCCATCTTTAAGTCGGTTCGATCCTTCGTCTTTGGATACGCTATAGCGTCAAAGCTTTATGAGTGGTAGCTTCGATATCTCATATAAACAGATTTGCTGAAGGTGTTTTCTTCCTGCACGACCTTCGGCGACGAAGCATGATCCCAACAGTAGCCCCTTCACGGCGCTAGATCGTTTTCCGTAACGAGCTTGACCCATGAAAAATCTCTTGAGCTTCGGGTAGCCGATGGTCCAAAAAACACCTTCCCTGAGCTCGTTGCGGAGAAACGATACAACTTCCGAGCGTGGAGTAGTCCCATCATGCATATTTACCTCCTCGGGTTTTGTGGCCCACCGTTCAGTGGGTGCGGGCGAGTGTTCGTCCGGTGTAGGAGACTTGACGATTCACCTTTTTACCTGCAGCGCTATATAAACAGACAAGTAGGTGTAAAGTTACCACAACATTCATTGCAATTGCACTGTTTTGCTACCAAAAATTTCACCATAGCCGAAGCTTGACCTTTGCACTCAAACGAAGCACCACTCCGGACTCTGCTTCGTCACAAGAAGAGCTTCGAAAAAAAGGTCCTTAATTTCAAAAAACTTTAGGAATTCAAAATCAAATGGCTAGATTGCGCTCCACTGCCAGGCTTGAGCGTGAGGAGACGAGGCCGAAGCCACTGAAACTGTTCCGATTTCCGAAGCAATGAGGCGTTCCGGGCTCGTTCCATCAGAGGACACACCTGCTGACGAAGCAACACAAGCTGTTGTTGAAGAAATTGGTTCCGAGGATGAGTACAGCTTCGGGATGCCAAGTAAACCTAGTCATCTGGACTTTGGAAGGTCCACCATCTCTGAAGCTGATCTTCCTAAGATGGTGAAGCTTGGTTATTTTAGCGAGGCCAAGAAGGAATTAATTCGTTTTGGTGGAGAAGAAACTATCCCAAAACCAGGAAAGAATGAGGTAGTAGTCTTCAAAAGTTTTTTGAAGGCTGGTTTAAGGTTCCCCCTTAACAAGATGATTGCTATTGTACTGAAGAAGTTTGGGATTTACCTTCATAAGCTGACCCCTAATGCTATCGTTAGGTTGAGCGTTTATATTTGGGCCCTTCGTAGCTAGGGAGTGGAACCATTTGGTGAGGGTTTCTGCCGAGTTCATGAATTACACTACCAGACTAAAGCCAGAGGAGACGGTCTCCATGAGAATTTTGGCGGCTACAACTTTGCTTATCGCAAGACTACGAAGTTTCCAGTGATAAGCTATCGAAGCAAATGGCCAGCCGGATGGAAGTCTGAATGGTTTTATGTTAAAGTTGACGAAGATGAGGATAAATTGGTCCAGAGTCCGCTAGAACTGACCTTCGGAGAAACGAGGCCCCGATGCAACATGATAATGGGGAGCCCGAGTCAGATTGTTTTGGCTGAATTTCGAGTGATTTCAGATCATATTGGCACTAGGGACTTAGTGCAGGAATTCTTGGCTTTTAAAGTGTTCCCAACACTGAGGGACTGGGAGATGCCGAAGCTAGAGGGAGAAAAGAAGAAAGGAGAACTTGTTCGATTGCCTTATCACTACAAAGAAACATTTCAAAGCACCATGCCAAGAATGGTTGGACACAATTGAGGTTATGTGCAACGAGATTCTCGGCTGCTATTCTAAGAAAGAAGATCAGTTAATGACTGCGGCCTTCGGCACTCGTCCGAAACGAAGATTGAATCGGGTGCTGGATGCCTTGAATTTTGATTATCCTGATTACGAACAACTAAGCGGAGATGCCGAAGGCCAGAAAAGAAAAAGGATTGCCAGCATCCTTGATAAAGAAGGCACCAAATCGGCTAAAAAGGACAAAGAAAATTCTGAGAAAAGAATATTGAGCCCTGAGCCGAAGATAGCTGCTCCAAAGAGAAGAAAAGCGGCATCCCCAAAACTGAAGACACCAGCCCGAGAGGAGGAAGCTCCTGCAACACCTTCTGCTGCCGAAGTGGAGGAGATTCTAAAGGTAATGACTGAACCTTTGCCTATCAAGCTAAGTCCGCTGGCGCCAGAACTTACGAAGTTTTTTCAAAAGGAAAAAGAACCTTCGGCAACAGAAAGTCTTGCCAAGCCGAAGAAGAAAAGAAGAATTATGCAAGTGGCCGATGTCATTCATCAGACACCACCACCAACATCGGCGTCAAAAATAATTGAAAGCGCTGTTACTGCCGAAACCACAGTCACCAGAGCTGAAACTACCGAAGCCGAAGCCACCGGAGCAACCGCCAAAGCTGAAGCCACCGGAGCCGAAACTGAGATCACCGAAGATCCTAATCTAGAAACTACACTTGGTGATATTGATAACATACTTCTGAGAATGGCTAAAGAAGAAGCTGCTGCGGTCGCGGTGGACACGATGATTGAGAAAGGAAAAGGGCAGATTGAAGACACCTTGGAAGAAGAAAACTTTAATTTTCAAGATATACTTGGACAAGAGTTATCATAAGCTGAAAAAGAAGAACTAAAGAAATATGCTATATCCTGTGGATACAAACCAGGGGCTCTGCTGTTTGGCGGAGTCAATGAAGGGAAACTAAGATGCCTTCGGAATCGAACCGAGGCTAAAGTTGTTAGAACTTTCTCAAAGAATGTTGGGCTGCCGAAGATTGAAGCGGACTTGTGCAGATACCAGCGACAACATATTGCCGGTAGCTTGTTCTATGCTAATTTCAAGGTAAAAACTCTCAACTTTTATTGTTTTTTTTAAATTAAGATGTTTTCTGACGAAGGTTGTTTTGCCAGAGTATATTATTAAGTAAAGTGCTGAGGATGCAACAAGATCTTGAAGACGAGAAAAACGAAGCTACTATCAGAGATTTAGAAAATAAAGTCGAAAGTTACGAAGCTGCTTTAAAGAAAAAGGACTTCAACATTCAAGAACTTGAACATAAAGCTAAAGATCACAAGGCTGCCTTGGAGAAAAAGGACTTCGTAATTCACTCTATGGAAGGCTCGCTAGCTGAAGCTCAAGCTGAAATTGACAAATTAAACAACGAAATGCTCATAAAATTAGAAAAATCTGAGCAGGAAAAGAAGAATCTTGAAACAAGTCTCAAGACCGAAATTGAGAAGAATTCAAATTTGCAAAAATTACTGAAAGAGCTTCAGGAAAAATGCTTAGATTTTGGCAACCGATGCGTGCAGCGGCTTAAGGATGTGTTTTACTCAATTGGAGCCAGCTCTGATAAATTTACACCTTGAGCTGAAGACCTTCCAAGCACCTTCGAATACATTGAGGGCGAAGTTGATGCACTTGATGAAGTTATCGATGGGCATGCTGATTTCTGTGCCCTGCTAGCTTCTCGAGGCACGGCTGCTGCTTTCCTGAAGGCTGGTTGCACGCACGGGAAAATTGTCAATAGGCCAAACTTCAGCTTGTCGCCAGCAGATTTAATTGACATCCCCAGCCTAGCTCGAAGCATAGGAAACAGGTTTATGACCCAGATTTAGATAAACGGCGGGCGAAAAATGGCTGGTGACGAAGCTCGGAGCCACCTTAAGCCAGTGAGAAACTCATACTTGTTACTTTTACCTTCTCCTTGAACTCTGCAGTTTTCTCATTCCGTTTTAATATGTACAGGATGATGAAGCTAAAGAATGAGGAGCTGAAGCTTTAACAGATATCCCGAAAGACTCTGCTGCACAAGATTTTAGAGAAAATTTTGTAATGTAATTGTAAAGAAACTTATGTAAATTTGTGCGTACCTTGTAATATATCTTTCTCTTTTGTCCATGTACAATCTGCTTTGCTGTGGACGAAATTTTCTTTTTGAGCTGAAGGCGAAAAACACCTTCCCTTCTTTTCGTACACAACGAAGCATGAAAAATTTTTTCTTTCTGTTTTTCTCCGAAGCTTTATCCTCATAACCGAAGCATCTATCTTCTCTGAATAATATGATGATAATGATCCTATGTATGTCTAAATGAATGTTTATGAATACAAATTTCATGATGTGATGTATCGTGCAAATGAATATCCGAATATATATTCGAAGCCATAATCATAGACTTCATTCTCTTAGGAATGACTCAAATCTTTTTGCCGCTTATTTTTCGGCTTCACCGTTTATTTTTCGGTGCATCAACGTTGACTTTTCGCTGTAAGCCTCCCTTAGGAGCTTCTTCTCCTTTTACTTTAGCGGAATCAGCGTTTATTTTTCGCTGCAAGCCTTCCTTAGGAGCTTCTTCGCCTTTTACTTCAGCGGAATCAGCGTTTATTTTTCGCTGTAAGCTCTGCATTCCCTTAGGAACGGCTTTTGAGCTTCTCCCTGCTTTCTTTTTCTTTTTTGTTTGCACTCGATGGTGCATTCTCAGCTTTTACATTTACATCTTTGGGGGATACTGCTCTTATAGAGCTGAAATAAGGAAAAAGAGAAATTACATGCTATGGCCCCATTAAAAACCTTTCTCCCCCTTTGGAAAGGAAAATGGTGCCATAAGAAAAAACTAAAAAATAAAAATAAAAAAGATTACATCAGGTTACACATAATACCGCCGAAGCTAATCCGCATTCCAAGATCTAGGAATGTCGTTGCCGTCCATATCCTTTAATCTGTAGGATCCGGGTCTTGACGAAGATACTACCAGAAAGGGACCCTCCCACTTCAGCTGTAGTTTGCCCACTGTGTCTGGGTTGGCCACTCTTCGAAGCACCAAATGTCCTGGCTTAATGTTCTTCAACCGAACCTTTCTATCACACCATTTTATTGTTTCGGCTTGGTATTTATTGATGTTTTCCACAGCCTGAAGCCTGATCCCTTCTATAGCATATTTGTCCATAGAGCAATCGGCTTCGTCTTTTGCCGAAGCCACTGTTCTTATTGATCCTGCCTTAGCCTCTTCTGGGGTTATTGCTTCATCACCAAACAGCAATTTGAATGGTGTAAAACCTGTTGACCTTGATATTGTTGTGTTGTGGCTCCACACGACTTTGATTAATTCATCTGACCACTTTCCCCTTGGCTGATTGAATATTAACTTCATTATTCCTGTCATTATGATGCCATTAGCCCTTTCAACTAGTCCATTTGATTCCGGATGTCGAACTGACGCAAAATGGATCTTTGTGCCAATTTGGTCACAAAATTCTTTGAAAGCTTCGGAATCAAACTGCGTTCCATTGTCCACAGTAATGGCCTTCGGCACTCCGAAGCGACAGACAATGTTTTGCCAGAAAAACTTTTGAATAGTGACCGAAGTTATTGTGGCTAAAGGCTTTGCCTCACTCCATTTAGAAAAATATTCCACCGCCACTACAACATATCTTAAGTTCCCTTGTGCTGGTGGTAGCGGACCTAACAAATCAAGGCCCCATCTTTGCAATGGCCAAGTGGGTTGTATTAACTGGGTTAGAGACGAAGGTTGTTTTTGATCTCTTGCACATTTCTGACAGCCTTCGCACTTTTGGACTAACTCCGCTGCATCCGAAGCTGCCTTTGGCCAATAAAATCCTTGGCGAAAAAATTTTCCCAGCCAAGGTCTAGATCCAATGTGAGATCCACACAGGCCTGCGTGTATTTCCTTCATCAATTCTATACCTTCGGCTCTGGATAAACATTTGAGTAACGGAGAGCAGACCCCATGCTTGTACAACTCCCCTTCTATTATTACATATGGATGAGCTCTTGCCTCTATTCTCTTGTTATAAGCTTCGTCATCTGAAAGGAAGTTACCCTGAAGGTAGGAGATGATCTCAGTTCTCCAGTCTTCACTATAAACAGGAGATATATTGAGGACCGCTCTTTCAAGGAGTTCAACCAAAGGTGCTTTTATTGTTTCAAAAAATACTTCTGAAGGTAAGGGCAGCCCCTGTGCTGCTGACTTGGCTAGCAAATCAGCATGTTCATTTTCTCCTCAAGGAATATTTTTTACAGAAAACCCTTCAAAGGAAGCTTCAATCCTTTGGACCGTATCTAAATACTTCTCAAGCTTCGGATCTCTTGCCTTACAACTCTTGTCAATATGACCAAAGATCACCTGGGAATCAGTTTTAAGAACCGCCCTTCTGATTCCCATTGCCCTTAACTTCCGAAGACCCAAAAGTAAAGCTTCGTACTCAGCAATGTTATTTGTGCAACTAAAATCGAGTCTTGCTGTGTAGCAAGTTTTAACTTTGGAGGGTGCAACCAACACAGTGGCTGCTCCTGCCCCGAAGGTTCCCCAAGAACCATCGCAGAATACTGTCCATACTTCGGCATCTTTACTCGCTTCTTCTTCCTGAGCCCCTGGCGTCCAGTCAGCAATGAAGTCAGCTAACGCCTGGGACTGAATCGAAGATCTGTGCACATAATCAATGCAGAATTCATTGAGTTCCGCAGCCCACTTTCCAATCCTTCTAGTAGCTTCTCTATTTCTCATAATGTCCTTCAATGGTTGTGAAGAAGGGACAATTATATTGATGCTTGAAAATAATGCCGAAGCTTTCTGGAAGCCATCAAAACAGCATACAACACCTTCTCCAATTCTGTATAATTTTTCTTTGATAAACTAAGAACTTCAGATACAAAGTATATTGGAGCTTGCTTTTTGACCTGCCCTTCAAGCTTCTCTTGGACAAGTGCCGCACTTACCGCTGAGTGCGAGGCTACCACATATAACAACAGAGGAGCCCCTGGCGTTGGTGGAGTTAACGTCGTTAAGTCTATCAAATATTGCTTCAGCTCTTCGAAGGCTCTCTGCTGAACTGGTCCCCATTGAAAAACTTCGGCTGATTTCAGCACTTCGAAGAATGGTAAATTTCTCTCTGCTGATCTAGATATGAATCTGTTGAGAGATGCCAATCTTCCTGTCAATCGTTGAGCCCCCTTCTTTGTGCTTGGTGGTTCCATTCGAAGAATAGCTTCGATTTTATTTGGATTAGCCTCAATCTCTTTTGTCGAAACTAGGCAACCAAGGAATTTCCCTTTCTTTACTCCAAAAACACACTTTTCTGGATTCAGTTTTAGATCGGCCTGTCTAAAATTAGCGAAAGTCTCCTGCAAATCAGCAATGTGATTTTCTTGCTTCGTGCTTTTTACAATGATGTCATCGACATAAGTTAGCACATTTCTGCCTATCTGAGAATGAAGAACCCTTGTTGTCATTCTGCTGAAGCTTCCTCCAGCATTTTTAAGCCCCTCAGGCATCCGAAGGTAACAGTATGTTCCGCTAGGGGTTATGAAGTTGGTTTTTGGTTCATCCTCCTTCTTCATCCAAATCTGATGATAGCCTGAATAACAGTCCAAGAGACTCATAAGTTCTGATGAAACTGCAACATCAACTAGGGAGTCTATCCTTGGCAATGAAAACTCATCCTTCGGACAAGCCTTGTTGAGATCAGTGAAATCAATACACATCCTCCATTTGTCGTTGGCCTTTTTTACCATAACAGTGTTAGCCAGCCATTCTGGATATTTCACTTCTCTGATGACTCCGGCACTGTGGCCGGTTCAATATAGCGTGGACGGTGTGTAAGAACCTTTATCTTTTTCCTCTTCGGCGATGGCTCACTAAGAGCGGCTGAGGCGGCTTCCTTCGTAGACGCCGTATCTTTCCTTTTTTGACCCCGTGTTGGGTAACGGTAGTCAGGATACACGAACCCGATGGCATCAAATACTCGGTTGAGCCTTTTCTTCTTCCGGCCTCCGAAGGCTGCGGATAGTGCGGTATCTTCTGCCTTCGAGTATGGCCCAAGCAGCTCATCACTTACGGCCTCAATACTTTTCAGCCAGTCGTCATCTGGCTCGACGAACTTATCTCCATATTTGAAGGTGAATTTTAACCTAACTAGTCCGCCTTCGTTAGGTTCGTTGATGATTTCCTTTGGCATTGCCCACTTATCTGCATGTGGCCATACTCTGAAGGCAATGTGTTCTTGGATCAAATCCCTTGTTCCGATGAAAGAGCAAACTACTCCGAAGGCTCTCCGGCATTCTTCGGCTGCTTCGTCAATTTCCACTTTCGGTTTCCGAAGGCCGAAGCGCTGCCAGATAGGGCGCATAATGATACCTTTAATATCTTCTCGCGTTGTCAAGTCGTTTTTCACATAAAACCATTCCTTCATCCAGTCCCCAGGCCATCTTTTCTGAAAAGTTGGCACAGGACAGCTTGACCCAGAGCGGGCACTGAAGCTATAACAGCCAAAGTTGTTGTGATACTGCTCCTTACCCTATGGTTTCGCCTCATACAATAACTCATGCATATTGCAGAAACTTTTTGCATCTGGTTCCAAACCTTGGCTCTTCACGGCCCATACGAAGATTCCCATCCTTATGATTGCTTCAGGAGTAATTTGATGAAGGTAGATTTCAAATATCTTCAAAACTTCTACCACGAAACTGCTCAAAGGAAACCGAAGTCCAGCCTTAAAGAAGCTTCGGAATATCACGACTTCATTTTCCTCAGGAGTCAGACAAGTTCTCTCTCCTTCATCAGCCCTTACAATAGATAAATCCCGAAAGTATATGTCCCTCATATTGACAAGATGGCTTTGTTTAATGCTTGATTTTCCAAAAACTGCATGGCTTGGTCGCCAAGGTCGATCTTCGGAATCTTCACCGCCACTTTCCACATCATAGCTGTCACTATCACCAGTGTCTTCAGACAAACCCTCTAAAATCTCTCTAGTAATCTTCTCTGTATTTGTCTTTGCTATTGATTCAAGGAAGCCAAGATTCATCTCTTCGGAAAGTCTTAGCTTCGACTCAGTGATAGTTTTCTTGTCTCAAGACATCTTCGAAAATGCTAGGAAAAATGCTCTCAAAGACGAAGCTTAAAAATGTAAAAAGCCAGGCAAGCGTTGGTGTGCAAAGAGCTAAAAAATTAGGAAGGCAGGAGCCGGCGGCAAGAAAGTGTGCTAAATGTGCTGACGGTGCGTTCTTATTTATACGCCCAGTACGTTGCAAGTGGCAGGGCCCCACTTGTCATCGACTATTGCTATTCTAGCAAAGGGAAGGTGTTTTTTTCGGACCTTCGGCTTAAGGCCTTCGTCCATATCGCAATCTGAATTTATTCTAGCAAATTAATATTGTGAGGGGCTACTGTTGGGGGCCTTCGGCTTTCGAAGGTCCTCAAAAACATGATTTGATAATGTTTTCCAAGTGAAATATGTGAGCAGGTGTTGGGGACTTGTTCTCAAATGCTATGAATTAAGAACAAGGCAACATAAAATGTTAAATATTAATGCCCTTCGCCCGCTAAAGCATTATTTCCCCAAGGATTTAATGAACTTCGGACGAAGACCATGAGTGAAATATCACGAAGGTCATACCTTCGTGATTAAACTTACAAAATAATATGAAATAATATATAAAACATGAGACATTAAAGATAGATGTATCAGAAATAAGTAACATTATTCACATATTTTTATTATATGAACATAAAAATGTCAGAACATATAAGTACATTTATACCTTCTCCTTGACAGATAACAATTCCCGGGCAATGCGTTTGCAATTACAGAAATCCGTGAACAGTAAAGGAATACTGTTCACTATTTATAGACACAGGACACAGCCTGTAAGGAATTACAATCATGCCCCTTATAAAAGTTTACAACAATGACTGAGACCCTTATGGTCTAAAAGGTCATTCTATCTTTAAGTCGGTTCGATCCTTCGTCTTCGGGCATGCTATAACACCGAAGCTTCATGAGTGGTAGCTTCGGTCATCATGTATAAGCAGCTTTAGCCGAAGCTGTTTCTTCCTGCAGGACCTTCGGCGACGAAGCATGGTCCCAACAGTAGCCTCTTCGCGGTGCTATATCGTTTTTCGTAATGAGCTTGATCCGTGAAAAAAGCCTCTTAAGCTTCGGGAAGCCGAAGGTCCGAAAAACACCTTCCCTGAGCTCGTTGCCAAGAAACGATACAGTTTTCGAGCGCGGAGCGGTCCTACCATGCAGGTTCACCTTCTTGGTTGTTGCAGCCCACCGTGCAGCGGGTGCGAGTGACTGTTTGCCCGGTGAAAAAATCCTGACGATTCACCTTCTTACCTGCAGCATTATATAAACAGACAGGTAGGTATGAAGTTACCACAGCATTCATTGCTATTGCACTGTTTTGCTGCCAAAAAATTAACCATAGCCGAAGCTTGATTTTTGCATTCAAAACGAAGCTCCAGTTTGGTTTGTGCTTCGTCACGAGGATAGCTTCGGAAAAAAGGTTATTGACTTCTAAAAAATTTTAAAATCAAATGGCCAGAATTTGCTCTACTGCTAGGGTTGAGCGTGATGGAGACGAGACTGAAGCCGTTGAAACTGTTCCGATTTCTGAAGCGATGAGGCGTTCTGGGTTGGTTCCATCAGAAGACACACCTGCTGCCGAAGCAACGCAGGCTGATGTTGAAGAAGTTGATTTTGAAGATGAGTACAACTGCGGGATGCCAAGCAAACCTAGTCATTTGGACTTTGGAAAGTCCACCATCTCTGAAGCTGATCTTCCAAAATTGGTGAAGCTAGGCTACTTTAGTGAAACAAAAAAGGAGCTGGTTCGTTTTGGCGGGGAGGAGATTACTCCGAAGCCGGAAAAGAATGAAGTGGTTGTGTTCAAAAGCTTCTTTAAAGCAGGATTAAGATTTCCTTTGAATGAGATGATTGCTGATGTGTTGAAGAAGTTTGGGGTTTACCTTCATCAGCTAACCCCTAACGCTATTGTTAGATTAAGTGTTTATATTTGGGCCCTTCGTAGCCAGGGAGTGGAACCGTTCGGTGAAGGTTTCTGTCGAGTCCATGAACTACACTATCAGACTAAAGCCAGAGGAGATGGTCTTCATGAGAATTTTGGATGTTACAACTTTGCTTATCGCAAAACTTCGAAGTTTCCAGTGATAAGCTACCGAAGCAAATGGCCAGCCGGATGGAAATCTGAGTGGTTTTATGTTAAAGTTGATAAAGATGAAGATAAATTGGTCCAGAGTCCACTAGAGCTAACCTTCGGAGAAACGAGGCCCCGATGCAACATGATAAGTGGAAGCCCGAGCCAAATTGCTTTGGCTGAATTTCGCGTGATTTCAGATCATATTGGCACTAGAGACTTGGTGCAGGAATTTCTGGCTTTTAAAGTGTTTCCAACAATGAGGGATTGGGAGATGCCGAAGCTGGAGGGAGAAAAGAAAAAGGGAGAATTTGTTCGATTGCCATATTACTACAAGTTTAAAAAACACTTTAAAAAACCCTGCCAAGAGTGGCTGGACACAATCGAGATAATGTGCAACGATATCCTCGGAAATTACTCTAAGAAAGAAGATTAGTTGATGACTGCAGCCTTCGGCACTCGTCCGAAGTGAAGATTGAATCGTGTGCTAGATGCTTTGAATTTTGATTACCCTGATTACGAGCAACTGGGTGGAGATGCTGAAGGCCCAAAGAGAAAGAGGATTGACAGCGCCCTGGACAAAGAAAGCACGAAATTGGCCAAAAAGGAAAAAGAAATTTCTAAAAAACTGAGCCCTGGACCGAGGGTAGCTGTTTCAAGGAAAAGAAAAGATATATCTCCAAAACCTGCATCTCCAAAACCAAAGACATCGGCCCAGGAGGAGGAAGCTCCTGCGACACCTTCTGCTGCCGAAGTGGAAGAGATTCTGAAGGTAATGACTGAACCTTTGCCTGTCAAGCTAAGCCCGCTGGCGCCGGAACTAACGAAGTTTTTTCAGAGGGGCAAAGAAGCTTCGGCAGCAGAAAGTCTCACAAAGCCGAAAAAACAAAGAATTATCCAAGTGGCTGATGTCATTCATCAGACACTGCCACCGACCTCGGCGTCAAAAATTGTCACTGCCGATCCCACAGCCATCGAAGCCGAAACCGCCGAAGCCGAAACCGGAGGAGCCGAAACCACCGGAGCCGAAGCCACCGGGGCCGAAACCGGGACCAATGAAGATCCTAACCTGGAAACTACACTTGAAGATATTGACAATATGCTTCTGAGAATGGCTGAAGAAGAAACTGCTGTGGTTACAGTGAACACGACAACAGAAAAAGGAAAAGAGCAGATTGAAGACATTTTGGAAAAAGAAGATTTTAATTTTCAAGATATACTTGGACAAGAGTTGTCAGACGCTGAAAAAGAAGAGCTGAAGAAATATGCTATATCCTGTGGATACAAACCAGGGTCTCTGCTATTTGGTGGAGTTAATGAAGGGAAGCTGAGATGCCTTCGGAACCGAACCGAGGCCAAGGTTGTTAGGACCTTCTCCAAAAGCGTTGGCTTGCCGAAGATTGAAGCAGACCTCTGCAGATACCAGCGTTAGCATATCACCGGTAGCTTGCTCTATGCTAATTTCAAGGTAAAAAAGTCTCGATTTTTTATTATTATATATTTTTTATTTTGAATTAAGTTGTTTTCTGACGAAGGTTGCTTTGGCAGAGTATACTTCTAAGTAAAGTGTTGAGAATGCAACAAGATCTTGAGGATGAAAAGAACGAAGCTACTATCAAAGATCTAGAAAGCAAAGTCAAAAATTATGAAGCTGCTCTGAAGGAAAAAGACTCCGTTGTTCAAGGTCTTAAAATCAAAGTTAAAGATCACGAAGCTGCCTTGGAAAAGAAGGACTTCGTCATTCATTCTATGGAAGGCTCATTGGCTAAAGCCCAAGCCGAAAACAACAGGTTAAACAATGAATTACTCAAAAAGTCAGAAAAATCTGAGCAGGAAAAGAAGAACCTCGAAAAAAATCTCAAGACCGAAATCGAGAAGAATTCAAATTTGCAAAAATCATTGAAGGAGCTTCAGGAGAAATGCTTCAATTTCGGCAGCCGATGCGTGCAGCGGCTGAAGGATGTGTTTCACTCAATTGGAGCCAGCTCTGATACATTTACACCTTCAGCTGAAAACCTGCCCAGCACCCTAGAATACATTGAAGGCGAGGTTGATGCACTTGACGAAGTTATTGCTGGGCATGCTGACTTCTGCGCCCTGCTAGCTTCTCGAGGCACAGCCACCGCTTTCCTGAAGGCTGGCTGTACGCACAGAAAAATTGTATATAGGCCAAACTTTAGCTTGTCACCAGCAGATTTAGTTGACATCCCAAGCCTAGCCCGAAGCATTGGAAACAGATTTATGACTCAGATTTGGGTAAATGGCGGGCGAAAAATGGCTGGTGACGAAGCTCGGAGCCACCTTAAGCCGGTGAGAAACTTATACTTGTTACTTTCACCTTCTCCTTGAAATTTGCACCTTTCTTATTCTGCTTTAATATATGCAGGATGATGAAGCTGAAGAATGACAGGCTGAAGCTTAACAGTTGCTGTAAAAGACTTTCCTGCAAAAAATTCTGAAGAGATCTTTGTAATATAATTGTGGAAAAAACTAATGTAAATTTGTGCATACCTTGTAATATATCGTTTCTCCTTTATCCGTGTACAATCTGCTTTGTTGTGAATGAAACTTTACTTTTGAGCCGAAGGCGAAAAACACCTTCCCTTCTTTTCGTACACAACGAAGCATGAAAATTTCCTCTTTCTCCGAAGTTTTTCCTCATAGCCGAAGCATTTGCCTTTTTTGTATGATACGATGATGATGATCCTATATATGTCTAAATGAATGTTTATGAATGCAAATGTCATGATGTAATGCATTGTGCAAATGACTATTTGAATGTACATCCAAAAAACGATAATCATAGCCCTCATTCCCTTGAGAATGACTCAAATCTTTTTGCCATTTATTTTTCGGCTTCACCGTTTACTTTTCGGTGTATCAGCGCTGACTTTTCGCTGTAAGCCTCCCTTAGGAGCTTCTTCGCCTTTTACTTTCGGCGGAATCAGCGTTTATTTTTTGCTGTAAGCCTCCCTTAGGAGCTTCTTCGCCTTTTACTTTCGGCGGAATCAGCGTTTATTTTTCGCTGTAAGCCTCCCTTAGGAGCTTCTTCGCCTTTTACTTTCGGCGGAATCAGCGTTTATTTTTCGCTGTAAGCTCTGCATTCCCTTGGGAATGACTTTTGAGCTTCTCCTTCTTTTCTTTTTCTATTGCACTCGATGGTGCGTTGTCAGCTTTTACATTTACATTTTTTGGGGGATATCACTCTTATAGAATTGAAATAAGGAAAAGAAAAATTACATGTTGTGGCCCCATTAAAAACCTTTCTCCCCCTTTGGAAAGGAAAAGGGTGCCATAAGGAAAAACTAAAACAACAATAAAAAATAGAAAAGATTACATCAAGTTACACATAATACCGCCGAAGCTCATCCGCATTCCACGATCTAGGAATGTCGTTGCCGTCCATATCCTTTAATCTGTAGGAACCGCGTCTTGACGAAGATACTACCAGAAAGGGGCCTTCCCATTTTAGTTGTAGTTTGCCCACTGTGTCTGGGTTGGCCACTCTTCGAAGCACCAAATGTCCTGGCTTAATGTTCTTCAACCGAACCTTTCTATCACGCCATTTTATTGTTTCGGCTTGGTATTTATTGATGTTTTCCACAGCCTGATGCCTGATCCCTTCTATAGCATCTTTGTCCACAGAACAATCAGCTTCGTCTTTTGCCGAAGCCACTGTTCTTATTGATCCTGCCTTAGCCTCTTCTGGGGTTATTGCTTCATCACCAAACAGCAATTTGAATGGTGTAAAACCTGTTGACCTTGATACTGTTGTGTTGTGGCTCCATACCACTTTAATTAATTCTTCTGGCCACTTTCCCCTTGGCTAATTGAATATTAACTTCATTATTCCTGTCATTATGATGCCATTAGCCCTTTTAACTAGTCCATTTGATTCCGGATGTCGAACTGACGCAAAATGGATCTTTGTGCCAATTTGGTCACAAAATTCTTTAAGAGCTTCGGAGTCAAACTGTGTTCCATTGTCCACAGTGATAGCCTTCGGCACTCCGAAGCGACAAACAATGTTTTGCCAGAAAAACTTTTGAACAGTAACCGAAGTTATTGTGGCTAAAGGCTTTGCCTCAATCCATTTAGAAAAATATTCCACTGCCACTACAACATATCTTAAATTTCCTTGTGCTGGTGGTAGCGGACCTAACAAATCAAGGCCCCACCTTTGCAACGGCCAAGTGGGTTGTATTAACTGAGTTAGAGACGAAGGTTGTTTTTGATCTCTTGCACATTTCTGACAACCTTCGCACTTTTGGACTAGTTCCGCTACATCCGAAGCTGCTTTTGGCCAATAAAATCCTTGGCGAAAAACTTTTCCCAGCAAAGGCCTAGATCCGATGTGAGATCCACACAAGCCTGCATGTATTTCCTTCATCAACTCTATACCTTTGGCTCTGGATAAACATTTGAGTAACGGAGAGCAGACACCATGCTTGTACAGCTCCCCTTCTATTATTACATATGGACGAGCTCTTGCCTCTATTCTCTTGTTATAGGCTTCGTCATCTGAAAGGAAATTACCCTTAAGGTAAGAGATGATCTTAGTTCTCCAGTCTTCACTATAAACAGGAGATATGTTGAGGACCGCCCTTTCAAGAAGTTCAACCGAAGGTGCTTTTATTGTTTCAAAAAATACTTCTGAAGGTAAGGGCAGCCCCTGTGCTGCTGACTTGGCTAGCAAATCAGCATGCTCATTTTCTCCTCGAGGAATATTTTTTTACAGAAAACCCTTCAAAGGAAGCTTCAATCCTTCGGACAGTATCTAGATACTTCTCAAGCTTCGGGTCTCTTGCCTTACAACTCTTGTCAATATGACCAGAGATAACCTGGGAATCAGTTTTGAGAACCGCCCTTCTGATTCCCATTGCCTTCAACTTCCGAAGACCCAAAAGTAAAGCTTCGTACTCAGCAATGTTATTTGTGTAGCTAAAATCAAGTCTTGCTGCGTAGCAAGTTTTAACTTTGGAGGGTGCGACCAACACAGTGGCTGCTCCTGCTCCGAAGGTTCCCCAAGAACCATCGCAGAATACCGTCCATGCTTCAGCATCTTTATTTGCCTCTTCTACTTGAGCCCCTGGCGTCCAGTCAGCAATGAAGTCAGCTAACGCCTGGGACTGAATCGAAGATCTGTGTACATAATCAATGCAGAATTCATTAAGTTCCGCAGCCCACTTTCCAATCCTTCCAGTAGCTTCTCTATTTCTCATAATGTCCTTCAATGGTTGTGAAGAGGGGACAATTATATTGTATGCTTGGAAATAATGCCGAAGCCTTCTAGAAGCCATCAAAACAGCATATATGACCTTCTCCAATTCTGTATAATTTTTCTTTGATAAACTAAGAACTTCAGATACGAACTATATTGGAGCTTGCTTCTTGATTTGCCCTTCAAGCTTCTCCTGGACAAGTGCCGCACTTACCGCAGAGTGCGAGGCTGCCACATATAACAACAGAGGAGCCCCTGGCGTTGGTGGAGTTAGCGTTGTTAGGTTTATCAAATATTGCTTCAGCTCTTCGAAGGCTCTCTGCTGGACCGGTCCCCATTGAAAAACTTCGGCTGACTTCAGCACTTCGAAAAATGGTAAATTTCTCTCTGCTAATCTAGATATGAATCTGTTGAGAGATGCCAGTCTTCCTGTCAATCTTTGAGCCCCCTTCTTTGTACTGGGCGGCTCCATTCGAAGGATAGCTTCGATTTTATTTGGATTAGCCTCAATCCCTTTTGTTGAAACTAGGCAGCCAAGAAATTTCCCTTTCTTCACCCCAAAGACACATTTTTCTGGATTCAACTTTAAACCGGCCTATCTGAAATTAGCGAAGGTTTCCTGGAGGTCAGTAATGTGATTCTCTTGCTTTGTGCTTTTTACAATGATATCGTCAACATAAGTTAACACATTTCTTCCTATCTGAGACTGAAGAACCTTCGCTGTCATTCTGCTGAAGCTTCCTCGAGCATTCTTGAGCCCCTTAGGCATCCGAAGGTAACAATATGTTCCACTAGGGGTTATGAAGCTGGTCTTCGGCTCATCCTCCTTCTTCATCCAGATTTGATGATAGCCTGAATAACAGTCCAGCAGACTCATAAGCTCTGATGAAGCTGCTGCATCAACTAAGGAATCTATCCTTGGCAATGGGAACTCGTCCTTCGGACAGGCCTTGTTGAGATCAGTAAAATCGATACACATCCTCCATTTACCATTGGCCTTTTTTACCATAACAGTGTTAGCCAGCCATTCTGGGTATTTTACCTCTCTGATAACTCCAGCACTGAGAAGTCTTTTCACTTCATTTCGAGCACCTTCGGCCTTGTCATCAGACATCTTCCAAAGCCTCTGCTTTCTGGGTCTGAAGGATGGATCAACATTAAGCGAATGTTCAATAACATCCCTGTTAACTCCGCAAAGATCATTAGCCGACCATGCAAAAACATCTTTGTTGTTTAACAAGAATCTTATCAAGGTTTTCTCTTGTTCCTCAGACAATTGAGATCCCAGCAGCACCTTCTGCTCTGCAATATCTTCGCATAAAAGCATGGGTTTCGGCTGATCGACCGAAGCAGCCTTCTCCCTTCTATGCTTGTACTGCTCACAAGCTTCGGCTTCATCTATGTTATGGATTGCCTTTGAATCAGTCCAATTCCCTTCGGCCTTTCTGGCGGCTTCCTGACTCCCATAAAAAGCAATAGGTCCTTGATCCGAAGGTATCTTCATGCAAAGATATGCTGGATGAAGAATTGCTTCGAAGGCATTGAGTGTTCCGCGACCAATGATAGCATTGTAAGGATACTCCATGTCAACAATGTCAAACACAATTTGCTTAGTCCTTGTGTTGTTGACGAATCCGAAGGTTACTGGCATGGTAATCTTACCAAGTGCTACAATCTGCCGCCCTCCGAAGCCACAAAGAGGGTGTGTAGCATCATGGATCTTGTCTTCGGGCTCTTGCATTTGTCTGAAGGCCTTAGCAAATATGATATCTGCTGCACTGCCTATATCAACCAAAACATTATGGACCAGAAATCCTTTGATCACACAATAAATAACCATGGCATCATTGTGTGGGTAATCCTTGAGCTGAAGATCCTCTTGAGAAAAGGTAATTGGGATGTGAGACCATCTTGATTTGATGAAGGGTCCTTGTACCCCTACATGTTGTACTCTTCTCTGTGCCTCCTTCTTCTGTTTCTTGTTAGCCGGCTCTGAGCATGAACCGCCTGTTATCGGGAGAATCAGCTTCGGAGCCGAAGCAGTTCCAGCTTGGTTCTTGAACGAAGCCATTATCTCAGGAAAGTGGAAGTGAGTTCACCGGAGGTGGGCGCCAATGTTGGGGACTTGTTCTCAAATGCTATGAATTAAGAACAAGGCAACATAAAATGTTAAATATTAATGCCCTTCGCCCGCTGAAGCATTATTTCCCCAAGGATTTAATGAACTTCGGACGAAGACCATGAGTGAAATATCACGAAGGTCATACCTTCATGATTAAACTTACAAAATAATATGAAATAATATATAAAACATGAGACATTAAAGATAGATGTATCAGAAATAAGTAACATTATTCACATATTTTTATTCTATGAACATAAAAATGTCAGAACATATAAGTACATTTATACCTTCTCCTTGACAGATAACAATTCCCGGGCAATGCGTTTGCAATTACAGGAATCCGTGAACAGTAAAGGAATACTGTTCACTATTTATAGACACAGGACACAGCCTGTAAGGAATTACAATCATGCCCCTTATAAAAGTTTACAACAATGACTGAGACCCTTATGGGCTAAAAGGTCATTCTATCTTTAAGTCGGTTCGATCCTTCGTCTTCGGGCATGCTATAACACCGAAGCTTCATGAGTGGTAGCTTCGGTCATCATGTATAAGCAGCTTTAGCCGAAGCTGTTTCTTCCTGCAGGACCTTCGGCGACGAAGCATGGTCCCAACAACAGGTATCTTCGGATCCGGATCATGAGCATACAGAGCATGGTTAGGACGAAGCCTGAGCCAGACGAAAGGTGGTTATGACGATGGACAAGGTGATCACGAAGCTGTGCACAGGAAAGCTTCGGCATGACAGTAGAAAAGGGGAACCGACTTAAAGATGAAAAGGCAAATTAGACCTCGAAGAATTACTATAGCGTTATTAGCAAATATAAAGGGCATGAATGTAATTTTACATGGGCTGCATTTCTTGCCTATAAATAGATGAACAGTACTCCCGTACTGTTCACGTTGACCTGGAATTTGCTCTCACGTCACGCTTGTACCCCTGCTTTTCTTCGAGCCAAAGGTATATTCATAATTTGTCTTTGTAAATACAACAATGCAAATCAAAATAAGTTAATAATAACATTTAAAGTGTTTATATTACTTTTCCATATCTTGTGTATGAATCTTTCTTCATCATTTATTGTGCTCATGAAGGTTTTTCCTTCATGACCTTCGTCCAGAAATCATTATATCCGAAGGGAGATAATGCTTCGAAGGACGAAGGACTTTGACATTTAACACTTTTATGTTGCCTTGTTCTTAACTCTAAGTGTTTGAGAACAAGTCCCCAACAGACGTGGACACACGTTGACATAGAGGGAGACAGGGCAGACGAGATAGGCAGAGACGGATGCGCACAGGGACTTTCTCTATCTCTCGCTCTCGCCCTCGCTCTCCCGCGACGCTTGTAACCCCTACTACAAGCGCCCCGGTGCAAGATAATATAAGCCTCATTCCCCCGCTTGTGTTCCATCTTGCATCAACCCATCTGGGCAGGGGCACGCAGCAACAAATTCACTGGTCGGTAGACGGGCCTCGCGGGTCCGAAACGCCGACAGTTGGCGCGCCAGGTAGGGGCTCGCTGCGTGTTAACGAATACTTTCCCGTTGAGTTCCAGATGGGTAGCCTTCAGCAGCCTCTTCAGCCGGGGACGGTGCTCCGCTTCGGGAGTCTCGAGTTCATGTCCCGCGATGGTAGCTACGACATGGTACTTCTCCCCTCGCAGCGTGACAACAACAACGGTCATCAGCTCGCCCGGCGGCGGCGAACTCGACGACGACTTCCCCCCATGGCAGAAGAGGAACACTCGGGTTTGCCCCGCCACCCTCCTCACCGAAGGAGGAGGAGACGGGGCAACCGTGGCCATGCAGGAGGCGGCACCTCGTCGGCTGTTGGGCCAGAGCGAGTCGACGATGCCGGCACCCCTGCGGGGGACATGTCGGGTGTTGTCCTCGCACCTGAGACAACGACGGGTGTCGCTTCCCCGCGACGCGCCAACCCCGAGCGGACTGATGACGCCAGCACCGTCGCAAAGGACTTGCTGGGCGTTAGCCTCGTACCTGAGATAACGGTGCATTCCGTCCCCGACGCGACTTCACCACCGTCCATCGACCAAGAGGTACCGTCCGTTTTCCACCCTGTCCCTTTTAGATCCAGCTTTGATCCACCAAGCGACCCCGCTTCGGTGAGCGCTTTTGTGAGGGCATATCCTGACCTTCCAGGGTATCATATGTGGTCATCTTGGGACCGACTGACGGTCGTCTCAACCTCTGGACCCACGAGTTCCGAGGAAGACGATGACCCTGACTTCGGTTGGGATTTCTCCGGACTTCGTGATCCCAGTGCCATGCGAGACTTTATGTCCGCATGTGACTACTGACTCTCTGGCTGCTCTGACGATGGCCACAGCCTCGGCGATGAGGGTTACGACCCAAGTCGCGAGTGTTTCCACAACGATCAGGGGGATCACGACGAAGGCAACCACCTCGGCATGCCGAAAGATGACAACGCCCCTGTGTCTGCGTCTCGCATTGACATCCCACGGGAGCTAGCTGTGGTCCCAATCCCTGCGGGGGGTCAGGACACACAGCTCGAGCAATTCCGCGAGATGCAGGCCAAGCTCGACGAAGAAGCGGGGCGGCTTGTGCAGCTCCAACAAAACATCGAGCGGGAGTGGGTAGGCCGAGCACTTGCCGGAGGAGCACGTCATTGGGCCCAAGACATCCAGCGTCGTATCATTGATGATGCCAGGACAGGGCTGCCCCCGGCCTTCAGTGGGGTCGGCCAGAATCTAGCTGCAGCGGCGATGCTACTCCGAACAATGCTGGAGCCATCCACCACCGAGGGGCGGCGTATCTAGGGCAAACTCAAGGGTCTCCTGGAAGATGCCGCAGTCCGACGAGCCGAGAATTCTACCTCCCGAAGGCAAGGGTGTCCCTCGGAGCATTGCGCAACGCCCTCCCCACGCATACGGGAAGCCTCGGTCTGCACCGAGCACACACGGGATGGGACGCCCGTGGCCCCAGATCGCCTCGGTGACGAGCAACACCGCGGCGACCGTCGTGCCCGCCTCGAGGAAAGGGTGCGCCGAGGCTACCACCCTAGGCACGGAGGACGCTACGACAGTGAGGAGGATCGGAGCCCCTCGCCCGAACCTCCAGGTCCGCGAGTCTTCAGTCGGGCCATACGACGGGCGCTGTTCCCGGCCCGGTTCCGAGCCCCAACCATCATCACCAAGTACTTAGGGGAGACAAGGCCGGAGTTGTGCCTTGCGGATTATCGACTGGCATGCCAGTTGGGAGGGATGGATGACGACAAACTCATCATCCGCAACCTCCCCCTTTTCCTCTCCGACACTGCCCGGGCGTGGCTGGAGCATCTGCCTCTTGCACAGTTCTCCGACTAGGACGACCTGGTCAAGGCCTTCATTGGAAACTTCCAAGGTACGTACGTGCGCCTTGGGAACTCATGGGACCTCCGAAACTGCCGCCAGCAGCCAGGGGAATCCCTGCGAGAGTACATCCGGCGGTTTTCGAAGCAGCACACCGAGTTGCCCAACATCACCGACTCGGACGTCATCGGGGCATTCCTCACCGGCACCACGTGCCGAGACCTAGTGAGCAACCTGGGGCGCAAGACTCCCACCAAGGCGAGCAAATTGATGGACATCGCCACCAAGTTCGCCTCTGGTTAGGAGGCGGTCGAAGCCATCTTCCGGAAGGACAAGCAGTCTCAGGGAAGACAGAAGGAAGACGCCCCCGAGCCGTCCGCCCAGTGTGGTACGAAGAAGAAGGCCAAGAAGAAGGCGCAAGCAAAATGCGACACCGCTAACGTGGATCTCGTCGCTGCTGTCGAGCACAGGAACCCTCGGAAACCTCCCGGAGGGGCCAACACGTTTGACAAGATGCTCAAGGAGTCGTGCCCCTATCACAGGGGTCCCGTCAATCACACCCTTGAGGAGTGCAACATGCTCTGGCGTTACTTCATCAAGGCTGGACCCTCGGCAGAAGGTGGCAAGGACCAAGGCAACAACAAGAACGGGGCGACAAGGAAGAGGAGTTCCCGGAGGTCCGCGACTGCTTCATGATCTACGGTGGACAGGTGGCGAACGCCTCGGCACCGCAAGCAGGAGCGCTGGGAGGTCTGCTCGGTGAAGGTAGCGGCGCCGGTCTACCTAGACTGGTCCGACAAGCCCATCACCTTCGACCAAGGCGACCACACCGACTGCGTACCGAGCCCAGGAAGGTACCCGCTCATTGTTGACCCCATCATCGGCAACGCTAGGCTCACCAAGGTCCTCATGGACGGAGGCAGCAGCCTCAACATCATCTACACCGAGACCCTAGGGCTCTTGGGAATAGATTTGTCCACGATCCGGGCCGGTGCAGCACCCTTTCACGGGATCGTCCCCGGTAAGCGCGTCCTGCCCCTTGGACAACTTGACTTGCCCATCTGCTTCAGAACTCCCTCAAACTTCCGAAAGGAAACCCTCACTTTGGAGGTGGTCGGGTTCCGAGGGACCTACCACGTGGTGCTAGGAAGACCGTGCTACGCCAAGTTCATGGCCGTCCCCAACTACACGTACCTCAAGCTCAAGATGCCAAGCCCCAACGGAACCATCACCGTCAGATCCACGTACCGCCACGCTTACGAATGCGACGTGGAATGCATGGAGTACGCTAAGGCCATCGCCGAGTCCGAGGCCCTCATCGCCGACCTGGATTGCCTCTCCAAGGAGGCGCCTGATGCGAAGCGCCGCGCCGGCAACTTCGAACCGGCCGAGGCGGTCAAGTCCATCGCCCTCGACCCCAGCAACGATGCCGACAGGAAAGTCAGGATCGGCTCCAAGCTCGACCCCAAATAGGAAGCAGTGCTCGTCGACTTTCTCCGTGCAAACGCCGAAGTTTTTGCGTGGAGTCCCTCGGACATGCCAAGCATACCAAGGGATGTCGCCGAGCGCTCACTGGACATCCGAGCCGGTGCCCGACCCGTGAAGCAGCACCTGTGCCGTTTTGATGAAGAAAAGCGCATGGCCATAGGCGAGGAGGTCCACAAGCTGATGGCTGTAGGGTCCATCAAAGAGGTATTCCATCCAGAATGGTTAGCTAACCCTGTGCTTGTGAAGAAAAAGGGTGGGAAATGGAGGATGTGCGTAGACTACACTGGTTTAAACAAAGCATGTCCAAAGGTTTCCTACTCTCTGCCTCACATCGATCAAATTGTGGACTCCACTGCTGGGTGCGAAACCCTGTCTTTCCTCGACGCCTATTTAGGTTATCACCAAATCAAGATGAAAGAGTCCGACCAACTCGCGACTTCTTTTATCACACCTTTTGGCATGTATTGTTATACTACTATGTCATTTGGCTTGAGGAATGCAGGTGCAATCTACCAAAGGTGCATGAACCATGTGTTCGGAGAGCACATCGGTAAAACAGTCGAGGCTTACGTCGATGACATCGTTGTCAAGACAAGGAAAGCCTCTGACCTCCTCTCCGACCTTGAAGTGACTTTCGAGTGCCTGCGTGCAAAGGGCGTGAAACTCAATCCCGAGAAGTGTGTCTTCGGAGTCACCCGAGGCATGCTCCTAGGGTTCATCGTCTCCGAGCGAGGCATCGAGGCCAACCCGGAGAAAATCGCGGCCATCACCAACATGGGAGCCATCAAGGATTTAAAAGGAGTACAAAGGGTCATGGGATGCCTTGCGGCTCTGAGCCGCTTCATCTCGCGCGTTGGCGAGAAAGGATTACCCTTGTACCGCCTCTTAAGGAAGGCCGAGCGCTTCACTTGGACCCCCAAGGCCGAGGAAGCCCTCGGAAACTTAAAGGCACTCCTTACTAACGCGCCCATCTTGGTGCCCCCCGCTGCGGGAGAAGCCCTCTTAATCTACGTAGCCGCAACCACTCAGGTAGTCAGCGCTGCGATCATAGTCGAGAGGCGAGAAGAAGGGCATGCACTGCTCATCCAGAGGCTGGTCTACTTCATCAGTGAGGTGCTATCCGAGACCAAGATCCGCTACCCACAGATGCAGAAGCTACTGTACTCAGTAATTCTGACACGGCGAAAGTTGCGACAATACTTCGAGTCTCATCCGGTGACTGTGGTGTCATCCTTCCCCCTGGGAGAGATCATCCAGTGCCGAGAGGCCTCGAGTAGGATAGCAAAATGGGCAGTGGAACTCATGGGCGAAACGATTTCATTCGCTCCTCAGAAGGCCATAAAATCCTAAGTCTTGGCAGGCTTCATGGCTGAATGGGTCGACACCCAATTGCCGATAGCTCCAATCCAGGCCGAACTTTGGACCATGTACTTCGATGGGTCGCTGATGAAAACAGAAGCAGGTGTTGGCTTGCTCTTCATCTCACCCCTCGAGAAACATGTGCGCTACGTGCTGCGCCTCCATTTTCCAGCGTCAAACAAAGTGGCCAAGTACGAGGCTTTGGTTAATGGGTTGCGCATCGCCGTCGAGCTAGGGGTTCGGCGCCTCGACGCTCGGGGCAACTCGCAGCTTGTCATTGACCAAGTCATGAAGAACTCCCACTGCCGCGATCGAAAAATGGAGGCCTATTGTGACGAAGTTCGGCGCCTGGAAGATAAGTTCCACGGGCTGGAACTCAACCATGTTGCTCGACGGTACAACGAGACCGCGGATGAGCTGGCTAAAATAGCCTCGGGGCGGACGACGGTTCCCCCGGATGTCTTCTCCAGGGACATATATCAACCATCCGTGAAACTCGACGACGCGCCTGAGCCCGAGGAGACCTCGGCCCAGCCCGAGGTACCCTTGGCCGCCGAGGGTGAGGCCTTACACGTCGAGGGTGAGCGGAATGGGGTTGCGCCAAACCAAAACTGGCAGACCCCATACCTGCAATATCTCCTCCGAGGAGAGCTGCCCCTCGACAAGGCTGAAGCTCGGTGACTGGCTCGGCGCGCCAAGTCGTTCGTTTTACTGGGTGATGAAAAAGAGTTATACCACCACAGCCCATCAGGCATCCTCCAACGATGCATATCTGTCGCCCAAGGACAAGAGCTGTTACAAGAGATACACTCGGGGGCTTGCGGTCACCATGCAGCACCTCGGACCCTCGTCGGAAACGCTTTCCGATAAGGTTTCTACTGACCGACCGCGGTGGCCGACGCCACTAGGATTGTACGCTCCTGCCAAGGGTGTCGATTCTACGCGAGACAGACGCACCTGCCCGCTCAAGCCCTACAGACAATACCCATCACTTGGCCATTTGTCGTATGGGGTCTAGACCTCATCGGTCCCTTGCAAAAGGCACCTGGGGGCTTAAGGCACCTGCTGGTCGCCATTGACAAATTCTCCAAGTGGATCGAGGTCCGACCCTTAACCAGCATCGGGTCCGAGCAGGTGTGGCGTTCTTTACAAATATCATCCATCGCTTTGGGATCCCAAACTCCATCATCACCGATAATGGCATGCAGTTCACTGGGAAGAAGTTCCTGGACTTCCGCGAAGACCACCACATCCGTGTGGACTGGGCCGTCGTAGCTCACCCAATGACAAATGGGCAGGTGGAGCGTGCCAGCGGTATGATTTTGCAAGGACTAAAGCCAAGGATCTACAACGACCTCAACAAGTTTGGCAAGCGATGGATAAAAGAACTACCCTCGGTGGTTTGGAGTCTGAGGACGACGCCGAGCCGGGCCACGGGATTCTCGCCGTTTTTCCTAGTCTATGGGGCCGAGGCCATCTTACCCACGGACTTGGAATATGGTTCCCTGAGGACAAAGGTTTACAACAACCAAAGCAACCAGACTAGCCGAGAGGATTCATTGGACCAGCTAGAAGAGGCTCGGGACATGGCCTTACTACACTCGGCGCGGTATCAGCAGTCTCTGCGACGCTACCACGCCCGAAGGGTTTGGCCCCGAGGCTTCTAGGTGGGAGACTTGGTACTTCGGCTGTGGCAAGACGCCCGAGGGCGCCACAAGCTTACTCCTCCCTAGGAAGGGCCCTTCATCATCGCCAAGATTTTGAAGCCCGAGACATACAAGCTGGCCAACGACCGAGGCGAGGTCTATAGCAACGCTTGGAACATCGAACAGCTACGTCGCTTTTACCCTTAAAATGTTTCAAGTCGTTCATGTATCTCGCTTTTCTTTACATGCATAAATAAAGTCTAATCGTCAAGGAAGGATCAACCTTGCCTCGGCAAAGCCCGACCCTCCCTCGGGGGCTAGAAGGGGGGAACCCCCTCTGCATCAAAATTTTCCTCGGAAAAGTCTTTTACCAAAACGTCTTTCGCGCTTTTCGACTGCGTCGATAACAGAATCCTAAAGACGAGCGAGAGAGACCTTGAGCGGCAAGGCCGACCGAGCTGAGGGACTCCTACGCCTCCGGGATACGGATACCTAACTCATCACCTTCCGCAAAAAGTAGCTCACGCTCGGATAAGCGATTCTGCTACCGAACAAGTCCTAACGCTCGAAAACTTTTCTACTAAAACAACTTTCGTGCTTTTCGACTATATCGATAACGGAATCCTAAAAACGATGAGAGAAAACGTAACCGGCGAGGCCAACCGAGCTGAGGGACTCCTACGCCTCCGGGATACAGATACCTCACTCATCACCTTCCGCGAAAAGTAACTCACGCTCGGACAAGGGATTCCACTACCGAACAAGTCTTAACGCTCGAAACAAGAGAAAAGAAAATGCAGCTTTATAATCCGACAATTAAAATGTTTAGGCCTCAGCAGCCACAAAAAACATACGCATATTTAAAGCAAACTATTCCTGCAGGCTCAGACATCGGCAGGGGGAGGAGCGGCACGCTCGGCGTCATTTCCACCCTCGGCAGAATCTAGCACGGCCTCAGGCGGCGACACGGGCGGAAGGATCTCCACCTCAAAGGAGGAAGCCAGCACCGCACTCGGGCCCTCGACGGCCGCGTCAAGCCTCTGGACCTCGGCTAAGGTAGCCTCCTCTTCGTCGGGTAAGCAGTACCCCTCGCTGACCCGCTCTAGATCCACATCGTAGTGGGAAGCGAGAACGGCGAAGGCCTGCCTAACGCCATGGTGCAGCGCCCCGCAGAGTCTGTTGTGCACATAGCCGCCCAAGGCCCGCAGATGACTCTAGGGGGAGCTACCCAAGGGGACGCCGTCGAGGCCGAAGGCCTGGCAAAAGGCCGAAATAGCCTCGGACATGGCCACACGCTCGGCCTCCTTCTGCTCAGCCGCCTCGGCAAGCGCCTTGCAGTTCTTGACGGCCTCGTTAAGAGCCGTCTCGAACCCTGCAGACAGCAGGACAGTGTCCTTCAGATGCAAGAAGAAGAATGGAGACAAAAAAGTCACAAAGCGAGCAAAACATACCTTCGGCCTGGGCACGCTGCTGTGAGGCCTCGGCTTGGGTGGACTGGGCAGACCCGACGGCCATGGCCAGGCTCTCCGCAAGGGTCCCGGCCCGAACGGACGCCTCGGCCAGCCGCTCCGTGGCCTCAGCCAGCTGACCCCTAAGGGCCTCAGCCCGGCTCACGGCCTCGGCAGCTTGGCTCCGAGATTGGTCCCGCCTCGTACCCCGGCGGCGGAGTCGGGTCAGCCTCGCTCGCGGAGGCCATCCACTCCGGCTGCGGCCCACCGGAGAGGGGATGGAACAAACCATCGGCAACAAGGGCCTCTAGATCCTCCATAGCGATGGTGGAGAAAGGCCATGGGTCGCGCGGCGGAACAACGGTCACCTTGTCAGCCATCGCCGAACGGAGGTGGTGGAGGCGGAAGGGATGAGGTGCGCGGTTTTCTCTTCTCTGTCTATTCTCTTAGGTTGCGGAAACCAAAGCAGAAGGCAAGCGCAAATAGCAGGGTAAAGAACCACCGTCGGCCCCTCTTCCGGGTATATAAAGGCCCGGGTGGGATCCACCCAAAACTTCTCCCGAACCCATCGCGAAATTCAAACTCGAAGGTGAAACGGTTTAACCGTTCCTCGAACGGCTCACGCACGCGCAACAGACGCCCCACAAATCGCCCGTCCCGTCGCATTAACTCCTTGGCAGGGCAAGCAACACCTCCGGCAGGAGAAGCGGGCGCTGTTTCACCTCCGTCATGATGGCCACGTCAAAAAAAAGGTGCGCCACATTATTTAAATTCATAGCCTTTTCCTTTTCCTCTCTCTCTCTTGCCACAGGGACCGGGAAAGGGGATATTCCGAAAAGGATCCTTCTCAGCGAAGGAAACGGGCCCCGAGCCCTCCTACTGATCAGGGGTTCGAAGGTTGCACCCTCCGGGGTTCGACAACCGCCCCAGAGAACTCGGGCTCCTAGCCCTTTACTGATCAGGGGTTCGAAGGCTAGCCCCCGGAAGGGTTCGACAGCCGCCCCAGAGCACGCAGAGTCAGGGATGACCCTGGGTACGTCCGTTACATGGCCGAGGCTTGGGCTACGCTCCCAAGGTACCCTAGGACATTTCCGAGACCAGCGGGAACAATTTGTAATGGAATCCCACCGGAGGGAGGCATCGAGCCCTCGGACCGTATCGAATGGGTCCGGGTCCGGCAAATCACCTGCAGGTACTTTTGGAGCGCGCCTTTGGGCCACTAGCCGACCCATATCGAACAGGGCTCGGGCGTCCACTCGGATCACCCGCTAGCAACTCACTGGAAACACCATGTTCGGTGCCCCCCGAGGGTAACATGGCGCTTTCCCCCCTTCCTCCTTGCGGAAAGGTGACGAAGGGGTGTACAATCAAAGTCGAGACGGTCCTTGATCGTCCTCTCGCTCCGTGCAGGGGCTCGGGGGCTGCTCTCACACCAGGCTACGGCCGAACCGTTGACCACGTCAACAAACCAGCGTGAAAACTCGGAGCCTGACTGTGCACCCGGGCAACGGCCAGGCCGCATGAGGGAACAACAAGGCCGACCGAGGCATCGCAAAAAGAATTAAGACCTCAGAGGAGTCAAACCACTCCTCCGAGGCCTCGGGGGCTACACCCGACGGGTGCGCTCGCGCGCACCCATCGAAACAAAATACGACCGAGAAGGGCCGGTCCCCTTGCAAAAATCTGGCAGAACCTCCAAGCGAGTGCCCGCACTCCCTTTCAGGCTCGGGGGCTACTGTCGGGGACCATAATTAGGGGTACCCCCAATGCTCCTTAATCCGGCTGAAAAACATCTTCGGAACAAACCATAAACAGCTGATAAAGCATGGTTCAAGTCAAGGCCTCGTCTACCAAGGGACGCCACCTCATCCGAGCCTAGCCTCGGCCTCGGGCGGAAACAGTAGTCCCAGGCGGATTCACGCCTCGCCCGAGGGCCTCCTCAGGCAGTGAGCGCACCCTCGGCTCGCCTGAAGCCCCGCTTGGGCGAACTTTGTCGTGCAGCGACCTCGGCCGGATCGCCCTACCAACCAACCGTATCGCATGCGCATTTAATGCGGAGATCGCCTGACACCTTATCCTGACACGCGTGCCTCAGTCGGCAAGGTCGAAGTGACCGCAGTCACTTCGCCCCTTTACTGACTGTTTTGACAGGGAAACAGCACTGTTCGCCCTGCTCTGGCTACTGTGCCAACCACCAGGGTGAGACTAGCAACAGTAAGTCGTGACCTCTCCCGAGTTTAGCCTCGGGCGCAACAGGGAGCTCCGCCTCGCTCGACCTCAGGCCTCGGCCTCAGCCTCGGCCTCAGGAGAAGGTCTCCGCCTCGCCCGACCCCAGGCCTCGGCCTCAGCCTCGGCCTCAGGAGGAGTCACAACCTCGCTCGACCTCAGCCTCGGCCTTAGGAGAAGTCTCTGCCTCTCCCGACCTGGGCCTCGGACCGACTACGCTACAGGGGATACATCATTACCCTACCCCTAGCTAGCTGCCTCAGGCTGCGAAGGAACAAGACCGGTGTCCCATCTAAGGTTACTCCGGTAACAGGTAATGATGGTTCCCCGCGTGCGCCCATGACGTCGGTTGATCTCAAGCCCCCTACGGAAGCAAGCAAACGTCAGCAGGATCCATGCCGCACCGCCAGTTATGCTTCTACAGGGCTCAAGGCACTTCTCCGACAGCAACGTTAGCTCGTGTATAGGGCTCAAGGCGCTTCTCCGCCAGCCACGTTAGCACATAGCTACACCCCATTGTACAGCTAGGCATCACCTTGTATCTATAAAAGGGGATGTCCAGGGCCTTCCTAAGGCACATTGACGACGTTCAAGTTCACACGCTGACACACGTTGACGACGTGGACACACGTTGACATAGAGGGAGATAGAGCAGACGAGATAGGTAGAGACGGACGCGCACAGGGACTCTCTCTATCTCTCGCTCTCGCCCTCGCTCTCCCGCGACGCTTGTAACCCCTACTACGAGCGCCCCAGTGCAAGATAATATAAGCCTCATCCCCCCCGCTTGTGTTCCATCTTGCATCAACACATCTGGGCAGGGGCACGCAGCAACAAATTCACTGGTCGGTTGACGGGCCTCGCGGGTCTGAAACGCCGACAACTTCATTCCGAGCACCTTCGGCTTTGTCATCAGACATTTTCCGAAGCCTCTGCTTTTTAGGTCTGAAGGTTGGATTGACATTGAGCGAATGTTCAATGACGTCCCTGTTGACGCCACAGAGATCGTTGGCTGACCATGCGAAGACATCTTTGTTGTTGAACAAAAACCTTATTAGAGTTTGCTTCTGCTCATCAGATAATTGAGATCCCAGTAATACCTTTTGCTCTGCTATATCTTCACAAAGAAGCATGGGCTTCGGCTGATCGGCCGAAGCAGCCTTCTCCCTTCTGTACTTATACTGCTCACAAGCTTCGGCTTCATCTATATTATGGATTGCTTTTGAATCTGTCTAGTTTCCTTCAGCCTTTCTAGCAGCTTCCTGACTTCCATGAACAGCAATAGGCCCTTTATCCGAAGGTATCTTCATGCATAGATATGTTGGATGAAGAATTGCTTCAAAAGCATTGAGTGTCCCACGACCAATGATTGCATTGTAGGGGTACTCCATGTCGACAATATCAAACACAACTTGCTCAGTCCTTGTATTGTTGACAAATCCGAAGGTCACTGGCATCGTGATCTTGCCGAGTGCTACGATCTGCCTTCCTCCAAAGCCACAAAGAGGGTGTGTAGCATCATGAATCTTATCCTCTGGCTCTTGCATCTGTCTGAAGGCCTTGGCAAATATAATATCCGCTGCACTGCCTGTATCAAACAGAACATTATGGACCAGAAATCCCTTGATGACACAAGAAATGACCATAGCATCATTGTGAGGTCCTCCTGGGAGAAGGTAATTGGGATGTGGGACCATTTCGACTTGATGAAGGGTCCCTGCACCCTGACATGCTTTACCCTTCTCTGAGCCTCCTTCTTCTGCTTCTTGTTGGCCGGCTCTGAACATGAACCGCCTGTTATCGAGAGCACCAGCTTCGTAGCCGAAGCAGCTTCAGCTTGGTTGTTGAACGAAGCCATCAGCTCAGAAAGTGGAAGTGAGTTCACCAGAGTGAATAGTACGGGGGTACTGTTCATCTATTTATAGGCACAGGACGCAGCCTATGAGAAATTACATTCATGCCCTTTACAAATGCTTACAATCATAATACAAGCTTCCACGGGTTGATTGGTCATTTCGTCTTTAAGTCGGTTCACTCCTTCGTCTTAAGATATGCCGCTTTTGAGTTACAGCTTCGGCACTGCTTTTGAGAGGATCTGCCGAAGGTGTTTCTTCTTACAGGATCTTTGGCGACGAAGCATACCCCCAACAATGGGGGACTTAATTTCTTGTGTTGGTTTCGAGATTATGTAGATAAAAATGACAATATACACCCGGACCTTCAACAATTATCCCTAGGTTGTTGCATCTCATATCGCACGAAGCCATGTATTTGCTTGCTTTATTTAAAACATTTCATGTAGGTGTCGGTGCCGTGGATGGCCACCCGATCAGACGGTTATCGGGCCTTGTGCAGATGGTGGGCTTCCCCTGAGTTTCGTGCCATTTCCAAAAGGAATAGGGGAAGCCGTGGGACTGAGTCATTCCACAACTACGGCGGTGATGGTCATGTGCGCTTGACTAAGCGAATGGTAAGTCACAGTATGTTGTAACTTTGAATTACATAGAAATGTGTCATTGTAACTTTTATGTACAGGAAGTCAAATCCGGCCGTACGCCCATGGATGTGGAGGTGTATATGCAAGGGCATAGGGGTTCTGATCCTCAGAATCCTGATGTGTTATGCACTCAGACGGCCACCGACCGTCTAGTGAGTTTTTGGTACTCTATTATGTGTTTGATATTGTTTGCAAGGGCATAGGAGTTATGCACTTATATTTGATATTGTTTGCCTCCAGGCTTCGTATGGGCAGGAGATGGTTCAACGCCATGGGCAGGAGTACGATTGGAGGAGCCAGCCAATCAACCCTCAGGCAGCATATGCTAGCGCAGGAGGACAAGCCCATGGACGGTGGGATTATTTGATTTGGATTTCAAAATTGTCATCATATGCTTGCGATTCAACTGAGCCATGAGTTACTATACTAAGTGCATGGTTCACTCTTGTAGGTTGGGTATTTTTGATTCTATGATTGATTCCAGAGAGCTGAGACGTCGTGGACGATAGTCCACATCGTCGTCTTCACAGTCGTCCCGTTCACGATCATCCGCCCAGGAGATAGAGCTTGCAGTGTTGCGTCAACAAGCAGAGTACCATCAACCAGTCTTGAGGGAACGATTGGAGTACCAGAGGCAACAATCTGAGTACCAGAGACAACAAGTCGAGTACCAGAAGAAGAGGGACGAGTATTATGCAAACCTCCAGGCCCAAAATCAAGCTCTTCTCTCGGTAAGTTGAAGTAACATTTTGTAGCTTATTTTGCAAAACACATGATGTGTATCTTATTTGCTCAACAATGACTTGTATATAATTTGTAGCAACTAGCCCAACAAGTGGGCGTCCCGATGCCCACCTATGGGATGCCGCCTCCGGACTTTGCACTGCCGATGCCAATGCTTGCGCCTCCACCTCCGCCTCCGTCACAATTCCCTACGGTATGTACACATATACGTGTGTGACATGTTCATAGAGGTCTTATGTGTTTAAATGAAAAACTGAGTGGTTACAATTTCATGTGCGTGTGTTATAGGGATTTCAGACACCCCCCGCTTCAGTTGTAGCACCAGGAGATGGGTCTGGTCAAGACGACGCATCGCATTCTTGGGTGAATAACCTTTTCAACACGCATAGTCCAGCAGGAGGAGGTGGCTACTCGAACCATCCAGGAGATGGATATGATTGATGTGTCATTATGTTAATTTGTGAAACACTTTGCAACACTTGTTTGCAACCGTGATTACAACACTTGTTTGTGAGACACAATGTCAGTTTGCAACAACCGTTGGACCTATATGTTGATGTTAAATTTGTGAATGTTAATATTTATGTGAGAATATTTGTGATTGTGAATGTCAATACTTATGTGAATGTGTATATTTGTGATTGTGTATATGTGCATGAAATCTGTTTTTGTTTTGTAAATGTCAGATTTTCTAAAAAACAGAATTTTGTGTAATTTCTGTAATTTATTATGTCCGACGGCCTAGCGTTAGCCATCGGACATAAGGGCTGGTTATGTCCGACGGCTTTATAAACCGTCGGAGATAAAAAAACCTCGTATGTCCGACGGCCTAGCGCCCGGCCGTCGGACATAAGTCTGTGGGCCCCCACCGGCTGAATGGTAAAACGGTTGGTCTTTATTACTTCCGACGGGCAGTGGCGGCCATCGGAGATAGCTTATGTCCGACGGCGGCCGTCGGCAATAATGCTATTTTCGACGCCTTACCTCCATCGGCTTAAAGCCATCGGAGATATGTTAATGCCATCGGACATAACCTATCTCCGACGGCTTTGGCCGTCGGAAGTTGTTCCGTTTACTGTAGTGCTTGCGCGTTGAAGAGGTGTTTCTAGAGCTTCCAATGGGGTCCATGCTGAGGTAGGCCTCGCACGGCGTGATGAAGCATGCTATGTGAAGGATGGTGTTCGGGTGAAGATTATGCATCTGTAGCTCGTAGTAGAACAGGATCCCCCAAACAAACGGATGTAGGGGAAATCTAAAGCCACACTCATAAAAGGAGACGAGAACCACCACCTTATCGTCCCGCGGCACTGGAGCGCCGCCTCCTTCCTCAAGGCACCACCTAGAGACTGCCTCGGGGGGAGAGAAACCCTTTCCTCTCCAAATCCTCGAGTCGACTATGGGTTAGGGTGCAGGCAGGAAAGGAATCCATGGTACCAGCGAGGGGCGAGCAGAGAAGGAAGGAGAACTAGGGAGCGCAAGAAGGCTTCAAATGAAAGGGAGAAGAAAAATGTTGGGGCACGAGTCTGCGGTAAGCGTAACCAAACAGAGGCACCCTTCCCCTCTATTTTATGTGCAGGAGAAGGAAGCCCATGCAGTGCTTGGGAGGTGGGCCACACAAAATTCTTGTAAAATCAGTCGCCTGCCGCCTCAGAAACCGGGCGGCAGACTGTGTGTATTGCAGGAAACCAACCACCTCAGAGAAATCACCGAGAGAGCACGCAACGGGGAAGGCACGGGTAATGGGCAGAGAGGCACACCACTTGCGTGCGATCGTTTCACATCCCATCGGGATGCCCACGCCAAGTGGCGTAATGATGACCTCGCATTTTACCGCGTCACCATGATAATTACACCGCGCCAACCAGTTAAAAACTAAAACGCACTCCTACTTAGCATGCTGACCGAGGGGTGGACCGAGCGAACTCCCAGCGAGTCGCAAGCTAGGTGACTGGCTCATAGGTCATTTGCTCGGCACCACATCCAAGGTCGTACCTCAAATTCTCCCATGGAAACTCGGCAGATGGGGTGGCCACAGGGCCCCCCTTTGGTAGGCCATGCCGACCAGAGGGCTAGAATGGGATTTAATAAGGAAGGACTCAATGAGATGCCCCAGCGGGTTGAGCACCCCTAGTGGGATAACACTGCCGGAGGGTGATCGGATCTCACTTGGATAATCCGCTTGTAGCTTTATGGTCTCCCTCCCCGCGCCGACTAGGTCGAAGGAGGAAGGCCCTCCCCTTGAGAAAAAGACTTTGCGGAGAAGCCGACCTAAGGGTAGATACATGCACACCTAAGGAAGGAAGCCGACCTAAGGAAGGAAGTAGCAACCGGAAGGATCGCCCTTGAAGACAACGACTCAGTGTCAAAACGAATGGGCTCACGCCTAACACGGAATACCATCATGGATTGGCCCTTGAAAATGCACACAAATTGTGTAAACCCCAAAGCAATCCTCGTGGATTACTTGGGCGCACCGAGAAATTCAACTCCTCAAAAGAAAGCCTTTGCATGACCACAAGTGATCGCACATAGGCTCGGGGCCTGCTGTCGGGTACTTGGGAATGAGGTACCCGGAACAAGCCCATAAACCCATTTTCCGGTCCAGCACAAAAAAGTCCCCGTCGAGCAAGTCTGTGAGGTGGGGCGGACGACCAAGTCTCCCATCGAACAAGTCTGTGAGGCAGAACAGGCGACCAAGTCCCCCGCCGAGCAAGTCTACGAGGCAAAACGAGCGACCAAGTCCCCTGCCAAGCAAGTCTGCGAGGCGAAACGGCTGACCAAGTCTCCCGCCAAGCAATCCAGTTGGGCGGAAATATCGACCAGGCACCTGTTGGGTGAGCCTAAGCACTAGGCCAGGGTCACAAGGATACGTCAACCACAACATGACATATCGCCAAGAGCCCACGCAATAGTCGCAGACACGACTGTACGTACCTTTCATATAATAAGCATACCACGTTGTCTGATGGGACGAGGCAGCCCCGGTCCAAGGCGACCTCAGCATCGGAGCCTCCATAGTAGTCGGTATGGTAGAAGCGACATGGCGAGGCGCCATACCGAATGGGCGAATCCATGCGCGCGGAAGGACAAAGTAGAGCCCACGATGACAGGACAAAGCCACGTTGTATCCACTGAGCCCCGAGGCAAAACCATGTGACTCACCACACATTATCGCAGAGACGTCAACCATGAACCCGCCACAGGAACAAGAGTGACGGGTGACGCCATATCGAAGGCAGTACTTTGCACGACCAGATGAGGGGGTCTGCCACGACAATCGAAGGACTTTTTCTTCCTCTACTTTCTCTCTCTCTCTAAGAGAGACAACAATGTAAGGCCTGCCCCTTGAGATATAAAAGGGAAGGCCCCTCTTCCTCTCACACACAAGCACACCAGTTGTAACACGCTCCAAGTAATACTACGATCAACACTACACTGGAGTAGGGTGCAAACCCAAATCAGTATAAACCCAGTGTCTCAGATTTCCCTCCAAGTTCCAGCGATTCACCATTCGGAGTGAGTCCGCGCTAGCACGCCTACTGAACACAAATCTTATTGTCCCTCGGTTTCCGAAACCACGACAGGGGGATACTGAGATTTTTCAAGACGATGAACTACCGAGCACCTTTAACATAGACACTGAGATGTTGGAAGAATCCTTGATTGGAGATTGCAACAATCTATAAGTTTCCTCCCAAAGAATAAGTGTCGAGAAAGAATAAAGTTATGTGGCGTCCACTAAATCAACAAAAATAACTGAATCCTGATTTTGATTATGAATGACAAGTATGCCCTTGTACTTTATTCATATTATTTTGTATCTATAACACTATATAATCCACCAGTTTAAACATTGCAAAATGTACCCAGCAAAAGCACCCCCACACTCATAACCTCCACGAAATCTACCAAAAAATTGCACCCAGACTTAGTACATCATCAAAACCAACGGTTCAAATTGCTCGATAAAATCTTCTTCCTTACTCAAATCCAATAGCTAATTGTTAGCTCCGATTTGGGGCCAAACACTATGGGTGTATCACCCGGCGATGCCCTCTACGGCAGTCGTATTTTTTTATTTTGGCTCTTTTACGAAAGATTCTCACATATATGACCTTTTTGTTTTGATTTCAAAAAACTAACCCTTACCTCGGCGCATCATTATTGGCGCCGAGGTTACACGTTTCGGCACCAAAATAAATGGCGCCAAGATCTCTATTCTAGACGATGAGCTGGCGCTTGTGTGGCAGGGGTCGACACCATGATCATTGGCGCCGACCTCCTTTTCCATATGGTCGATCAGTCAATCTTGACCTTTGAGTTCTTAGTTTCTGATGAAACACAAACGAACGCATACACTCATCACATTCTCTGCAATCCCTCTGCCTCACTATCTCAGCTTTTTGAAGGAAAGGCATGCTTATGTGTTGGCTACAGGCTACTCATGTCAATTCGAGTAGCAAGCTCTAGGTAGTCCTGCAACCTTGTAACACCCTGAATTTGGGGGTATAAAATTTCTTTTCTAATATCCACCAAATTCAGGTGTTACCCTCTAAATCACTTGCTTTTCTTCTATCTTTGTTGTTTCAAAATAATGGATATTAATTTTATTATATATATGCGTTTTTGGCGTAGTAAAATAAAATCCTAGAGAAACTTTGATTGTTGTATTCATGTCGTTGCATAGTGTTTATGAGTGCAAAGGTTTTTCGAACTGTAACGAATTATCTTGAGCATGTTTCCAGAATTTTCGGGAACTTTCGAAACGTTTCTTCGAGTACTAAAATATGAGTTTTAGTGTTTCTAATATTAATTAAATACCTAAATTTTAGTATTTGCGAAAACTATAAAAAAATCTTGGAAACACGATAATATATATATTTCTTCCACTCGTCGAACCTGTTCCAAACCTCTTACTTTTTTTCGCGAGATCACCGAATCGCGTCATCTCACGAACACCATGCTGCCCGCGTCGGCTATCCTCGTTATTTCGGGTCGCAGGTCAACTCTGACCGTCTTCGTCTAATTTTATCTAAACCCGCCTAAGTCAGTCTGTCTTACATTGTCTCGCGCAATTGTCCTTTTCGCTCGGTCGCGGTCACCTCATTTTACCTCGCCCCGTCGCGCAACGCCCCGCGCGTCATGCGCGCAATCACCTTGCCGCACCACTCCTCTATATATACGCACACACCCTCCTCGCCACCCCTCCTGTCTTTCCCCAAATCCACAGGGCAGGCAGCTCGTCTCTGCGGTTACCAGCTGCAGGTGAGTCTCTCCTTCTCCCTCCCTTCAACGTTCTCTCCCCTTAGCGTGCTGCGGTGCTGCGCCGTAGGCCCCTGGCCATGGTCCCATCGTCCCTCCTCTTCTCCATTGCGCGCAGGCGAGCCCGGCCCCTCTCGAGGCACAGCCTCCATGGCCGGCGTGCCCCTGCGCCGCTCACCCCACCCCCTGCCGACGGGAATCCCTCCCCTCTCTCCCCATACCTCTCTCTTTTCTTCAATGGCAGCCAGTCCAGTGCATGTTGAGTTCCTCTGCGGATCGATCTTTCCTCTAATGGTGTCGTTGCTCCGTCCTTGGCCTGTTCCCTGGGCGCGGCCGACTTTCTTCTCACCTGCTAGCCGGCCCGCTCCCAGCCCCCGGCCTAGAGCACCAGCGTCGGGCTAGCCCTAGCGACGCCCTCTCCCCCTGCACGACACGCCCCCTCCCCCACTGTTCTCTCCCTCGCGCCCTGTGCTCCTGCGGATCGGCGAACGCGACGACCAGCGCCCGCGCAGGCAGGTCCGTGACCGAGCCCCTGGAGCTTGGCAGCCCCGCACCCTGGCCAGCGTGGCGCGCGCTCGCCCCTGCTGGGCGTGGCCTGGCGCAGCTCGCGGTGCGCGGCCGGCGACCAGCGGCTCACGGCCAACGGCGCGCGGCCGACCGAGCTCACCCCTGCAGCCAGCGTGGGCCATGGCCCATGGCCCCGGCGAGATCCCTGCTAGCCGGCCTCCACTCCCTCTGTTCTCTGCTCTGTCCGTGGAAGAAGAAGCTCTGCTGTGTTTGTGCGATTGGGAAGGAGATGAGAAGAAGCCAACCGTGCAGTTGGGATTTGGGGAGATGCTAGCCACATTTGAAACCACTCATTTTGACTAGTTGTGGCTGAGATCCATGTGGCCCTTCGTGTGGCTTCGCTTTGACCAATACAATCGCGCCACATAATTTAAATTCGAGAGATGATATCTATTCAATATAAATTGCGACGTAAACCCGTCACGACTCGTTCCAGTCGCGTTAACTTCGTAATAACTTCAATTTCGTATTAGTAACATTATTTTGGTATGTCGCGGATCTTAAGTAATTAATAATTTGTTCATTCGATAGTGGTTAAAAAAATGACTTTCCAATTAAAACTAATGTATAGTTCTAACTTGTGCTTTACAAATATGTGTTAAATTGATTAATGCCAACTCAAACATTTTGAATTAATACTCGCTTAGTGTATGCACGACATCTGTTTAAGTATTTCTCGTATGTCGTGCATGTTGTTCCGCCCGCGAGGGCATGCTGGATCGCGCGTGCGGATCGTGCGCATCGCCGCGCGTTGTCCTCGCGCTAAGTCGCGTGTGTTTGTGCGTCGTCGCATATTATTCGCGCGCCGTTTGCGCGTCGTCGACATTCTTTCGCGCGCTCATGTCGCGCGTCTGGTTCGCGTGTCACGCGTATCTCATGTGTCGATCACGTATGTCGCGCGGTGTCTGTGCGTGATAATAATTGTTTTCGCCTATAAATACTTATGTTAATAATGATAATTTGTAGGTTCACGTATCTCATGTATCGATCACGTATGTCATGTCGTTTATAAATTTAGTATATGTTTAAATATAGTGAGTCCTATGCATCGTGTTCATAAATATAATCTGACCAGTTTAAAATGTGGTTTCCGATCAAATTACAATCCCTATTAATGCCACATTAGATATTTCTTTAGAGTATCCTCCGTAAACGATCTATATTAATTAGAATCGGCCTAGAACATAGATTACACGTTTATTATGCAAACCTTCTGACAACCATACCGTCTCAACAATAGTTTCGATTTTAGTGTTTATTTCCTCGCGTGACTGTAGAAGCGATCTCTATTTCATAGTACACGTTTTCATAATGGTTTCCATTGTATGGTGTAATGTTCTTATGCCAGTATATGTTTGTTTGTCTATGTCTGTTCGTATTCGCTGCGCGTCGCGAATAGATTGCAATCTATTCCCGAGCTTCGAGGAATCGACGATCAAGATTTGGTGAACCACCGGTCCTGAGATCAAGCTCTTCGAGTCCTACGAGATCGAAGACCCTGAGCATCTGTTTGGTGAAGGCAAGTGTCCTCTGACCCATTATGTCCTATTTACTTTATAATACATTGTCCCGCATACTATGAACAACCTAAGGATTTACTAGCTTTCTATTTACCTTGTCCTTGATTTACCTTTTGGGTCACTATGGTTAGCTACATGCTAGCGCTTTACTTTAATCAATGAACATGATGAGATACAATGATGATACTATGATTTTATTCTGGATATGATGATATACTTGTGGCATTTAAGGGGACTCGGGCTGTTTCCCGAGTACCTCTCTGTAAGGACCTGTTCGTTGAGAGACCACCCGGGATAACAGTGCAACCATAAGGGTGAAATGGGAGGCCCTTAGCTAATTAATTAGAGGAACTAGAGGTGTAGTTGCTTCGCCGTCGTGCCGTCAATGGGGTCCAGGCACAGTGCTTGCTCTGCCGAGGCTGGGTGCCGAGGTTCTTTCGTTTTGCTTTTGTTAGTCACCCCTCTTCGGGGAGAGGTACTGTGTTTATCAAACTGGAGAAACCTAACGGGCGGCTATGACCTCTAGGGAATCTTTGTAAAAGCTACATAGTGATACCCTGCCGGACCACCTAGGAAGTGATCAATGGGGAGTCATGATCCCTGGGCAAAACGGGAATCACGGCTCATGGGTAAAGTGTGCGACCTCTGCAGAGGGTAATGAAACTGATATATCAGCCGTGCTCACGGTTAAGAGCAGCCTTGGAATCCTCTTTGATTAGAGATATTTTGACCAGAGATGGTTAGTTTGCAGGTGGTGATGAGGATGATGGTTTTTTATTATGATTCTGGTAATGGTAAGTGGTATTCTTTCCGTTTGGAAAGGGTACTTTGGGTTAAGAACTTGGGTTAATGCTAAAACCTGGCTTCCTACTAGTAATAATAACCTGACCAACTAAAAGCAACTGCTTGACTTAACCCCACATAAAGCTAGTCCACTACAGCCAAATGGGACATTTGCTGAGTACGTTGATGTGTACTCACCCTTGCTTTCACAAAACACCAGGTTGCCTTTGGTGCAATCTATGCTCAGGTAAAGAAGAAGTCGTCGAGGCAGATCTCAAGGAGTTCTAGACTTCGACGAGTTCGAGGATTAGGCTAGCGACCTCCCCCAGTCAGCTGCCTGTGGTGGGTTGTTTACGTTGGCTACGTTTCGATTCTGTGTACTTTGATTTATATTATGTAAATGGCTCTAATCTGTAATATTATTACTTACTCTTTATTGTAATTCGAAGCATTGTGCTATGATGAGTCATTTATGTAATCGCCGTGTACGTGAATTACTGATCCTGGCACGTACATGGTTCGCATTCGGTTTACCTTCAAAACCGGGTGTGACATAAGTGGTATCAAAGCCTTGCTGACTGTAGGACCGCTGACCTAGAGTAGCATTGGCCGTTTTAAGGACTTATTGACTATTACTTTACCTCATCCTTGATTCTGCTTCAAAATATTAGTCACCTCGACTAATTCTATGTTGTGCTTCTATATGCCCCCTTGCTAAAAGTATTTTATCCTATTATGGTCTAACCTTTCTCAATCCACTAGATCTTTTCTTACTCTTGTGCTTGCAACATCTTTGTAGATGCCCCTGACCATAACCTTTTTGTCTGTTGGGATTCTTCTCTCTTCCGTCATTAAATTGCTACCCTTTGACTATTTTTATTCCCTTAGTATTGACATGCTCATACTCCTAGACTCTTCAATACTCTCATTTCAAATACTTACATCTGAATGTCTACTGCCTACTTGAAAACTTCAGTTTATATGTCCATGAATTTCTTGTCCTCTAAAATCCCTTCTTATTCCGTTGTTAAGATTGTTATCCTTTGCCTTTTCTATTCCCTTGTCCTGGTATGCCTGTATCCTTAGGGTATTGCATACTCTTGTCTTTCTAGATCTGCTTATCTTTATACCCTAATGTTTGTTTATAAACACTTCAGTTAGCATGCCCTTGACCACCCTTGTTTCTCGATGATCCATGAGCATTCATTTTATTTTGCACATTCTTAGTGATCTCATTAATTCCTTGTAGCTTCCTTCAGTAATGAATTTTTTACTTCAACCCTTCTGTTGGAACCATACCTATCTTACCCTTAATTATTTTCTCCACTTTGCCACTTCGTGAGTCCTGCCTTAACTCTATCCCTTGTTATGCTTTTCACGATCATCATCTTTACCCTTGTTGCCTCTATATCTTACCTTGATGCTCATAGTATACCCGTCCTAAAAAAACCTTTTCTCCTCCATCCTAATCTTATAGTTGTATTTTACCTATTTACCCTCGGTCGTATTCTCTTCATTTTCTCTTGCGAATCTTTTAACTCCACCCTTTGTTGTTTGTTATTACCTTTACCTTCGTCGTCTCTCCATCTTACCTTGATGACTATCTTATGTCTGTTATCTAAAATTCCCTCACCCATCTTGATTCGAGGGAAGTGTTTTACTTATCCCGCCCTTGGTCGGAACCTCGTCTTTGCTAGGTGTGAGTCTTATCTTAACTCCATCCTTTGTTGTACTCATACCACTGGCTCTTCTATGCCTTCATCTTTTCTCTTATACCCTTGTCTGTTATCTCCTTCGACCCTTGCGATATTTATGTCTCCTACCTAAATGCTTACCTCGAGCTTATCCTTTAGAAGCCTTCCTTTTTTTCAACCCAGTTTGAGAGCTGTTAGTTACCTATCTCTCCCTTGATTTCTTTTCGCTCCTTAACGCCTTACAAGTGTTGTGTTAAATCCATCCCTTGTTGTGTTTTTATTTGTTATCACCCTCACCTTGCAGTCCATCGATCTTGCCTTGATACTCATCTTTATTCCTACTTCTTAAAAATCCCCTCTCTTCCACCTCAATTTGAGAGTGGTGATTACCTATCTGGCCCTTGGACATACCCCTTCTTTTTTGTTTGCATGCCATGTCTTAATTTCATCCTTTATGGTATTTATATCTTTCATTTTTTATGCCTCTATACCTCCTCTATTGCATTCTTGTCTGTTATCACCTTTGACCCTTGTAATATATATACCCTTGTATTCGCGCTTACTTTGAACCTACTCTTCAAAACCTCCTCTTTTCCATCTCTGCTCGAGGATAATGCCTCATCTAATTCATTGTTGACTGCTCCCCCTTCTCTGACACCTTGCTAGTCCTGTTTAAAATACATCCTTTATTATGTGTTTGACTATTATCACCTTAACCCTTGTCATCCCTTGATCCTTACCTAGATGCTTACCATGTACCCATATCTTAAAGCCGCCCTCTCCCATTTCATTCCAAGAGTGATGTCTTATCCCTCCCCGCTCTTGTTCGTTCCTTATTCCTCTATCGCGTTGCAAATCTTGTCTTAATTCGGCCTTTTGATATGCTTTTGTCTGTTACCTCATTTACATTTGTCACCACTAGATCTTTCCATGATGCTTATCTAATGCTTGCATTTTGAAATATCATCTTTCCCATCTCGATTTGAGAATGGTGTTTTACCTATCCTGACCTTGGTTGCATTCTCTCCCTGTCGGTTACAATCCTTGCTTTAGCTCCATCCTTTATAATGCTCATGCCCCTATTCGGCATGACTTATCATTCCCCTTGCCTTTCGATGGTCCCCTTGTTAAGGAAAGACCACCATTTAATTAAAAGTTACGTATAGCAACGAGATGTTTGTTGTTGTATGCTTGTGCTGTTTGTCTTTGTGTTATGACTGATTTGCTTCTTTGTGATGAGTGTTGGTGTGTTGTGGCCCCGGGTCCGCAATGGCATCAGTTTACTAGGTAAGTGCCATATAGTTAAGTAGTTGGGTTCTCCCCCTGCTCTCTCTAATCCGTCTATACTTACCTTTTCTCGCTATTCTTTCCTCTTGCACCTGTCCATTTGGCAACCTACAACTCCTTCAAATCAGTCAAGATCAGAGTCGGTAGCATCTTCATCAAGTGTGTATCAACGCTCCTGTTAAGGGGGTTAGCCGCTAACCCTAATGACGACAATGCGATCAACATCAACCGACAAGATTGAAGTGGCACAGCGAAAGCGTGTGTGGGTCCTAACCCACAGGTCCAAGAGATCCTCAAGAATTGCATCCATCGGTCTCAAGCATCTAAAGGTCAAAGCAACCAGTCCGCAAGTTAAGCTAGCAGAGTCAAAGTTAACTAAAAAAAAGTAGTGAACCACCCATGAACCAACCTAGTTTTTCTTGCTAACTTCTTATTGAATCTCGGGGCGAGATTCCTGTTAAGGGGGTTAGATTTGTAACACCCTGAATTTGGGGGTATAAAATTTCTTTTCTAATATCCACCAAATTCAGGTGTTACCCTCTCAATCACTTGCTTTTCTTCTCTCTTTGTTGTTTCAAAATAATGGATATTAATTTTATTATATATATGCGTTTTTGGCGTAGTAAAATAAAATCCTAGAGAAACTTTGATTGTTGTATTCATGTCGTTGCATAGTGTTTATGAGTGCAAAGGTTTTTCGAACTGTAACGAATTATCTTGAGCATGTTTCCAGAATTTTCGGGAACTTTCGAAACGTTTCTTCGAGTACTAAAATATGAGTTTTAGTGTTTCTAATATTAATTAAATACCTAAATTTTAGTATTTGCGAAAACTACAAAAAAATCTTGGAAACACGATAATATATATATTTCTTCCACTCGTCGAACCTGTTCCAAACCTCTTACTTTTTTTCGCGAGATCACCGAATCGCGTCTTCTCACGAACACCATGCTGCCCGCGTCGGCTATCCTCGTTATTTCGGGTCGCAGGTCAACTCTGACCGTCTTCGTCTAATTTTATCTAAACCCGCCTAAGTCAGTCTGTCTTACACTGTCTCGCGCAATTGTCCTTTTCGCTCGGTCGCGGTCACCTCATTTTACCTCGCCCCGTCGCGCAACGCCCCGCGCGTCGTGCGCGCAATCACCTTGCCGCACCACTCCTCTATATATACGCACACACCCTCCTCGCCACCCCTCCTGTCTTTCCCCAGATCCACAGGGCAGGCAGCTCGTCTCTGCGGTTACCAGCTGCAGGTGAGTCTCTCCTTCTCCCTCCCTTCAACGTTCTCTCCCCTTAGCGTGCTGCGGTGCTGCGTCGTAGGCCCTTGGCCATGGTCCCCTCGTCCCTCCTCTTCTCCATTGCGCGCACGCGAGCCCGGCCCCTTCCGAGGCACAGCCTCCATGGCCGGCGTGCCCCTGCGCCGCTCACCCCACCCCCTGCCGACGGGAATCCCTCCCCTCTCTCCCCATACCTCTCTCTTTTCTTCAATGGCAGCCAGTCCAGTGCATGTTGAGTTCCTCTGCGGATCGATCTTTCCTCTAATGGCGTCGTTGCTCCGTCCTTGGCCTACTCCCTGGGCGCGGCCGACTTTCTTCTCCCCTGCTAGCCGGCCCGCTCCCAGCCCCCGGCCTAGAGCACCGGCGTCGGGCTAGCCCTGGCGACGCCCTCTCTCCCTGCACGACATGCCCCCTCCCCCACTGTTCTCTCTCTCGCGCCCTGTGCTCCTGCGGATCAGCGAACGCGACGACCAGCGCCCGCACAGGCAGGTCCGCGACCGAGCCCCTGGAGCTTGGCAGCCCCGCACCCTGGCCAGCGTGGCGCGCGCTCGCCCCTGCTGGGCGTGGCCTGGCGCAGCTCGCGGCGCGCGGCCAGCGACCAGCGGCTCACGGCCAGCGGCGCGCGGCCGACCGAGCTCACCCCTGCAGCCAGCGCGGGCCATGGCCCATGGCCCCAGCGAGATCCCTGCTAGCCGGCCTCCACTCCCTCTGTTCTCTGCTCCGTCCGTGGAAGAAGAAGCTCTGCTGTGTTTGTGCGATTGGGAAGAAGGACATGAGAAGAAGCCAACCGTTTAGTTGGGATTTGGGGAGATGCTAGCCACATTTGATCCCACTCATTTTGACTAGTTGTGGCTGAGATCCATGTGGCCCTTCGTGTGGCTTCGCTTTGACCAATACAATCGCGCCACATAATTTAAATTCGAGAGATGATATCTATTCAATATAAATTGCGTCGTAAACCCGTCACGACTCGTTCCAGTCGCGTTAACTTCGTAATAACTTCAATTTCGTATTAGTAACATTATTTTGGTATGTCGCGGATCTTAAGTAATTAATAATTTGTTCATTCGATAGTGGTTAAAAAAATGACTTTCCAATTAAAACTAATGTATAGTTCTAACTTGTGCTTTACAAATATGTGTTAAATTGATTAATGCCAACTCAAACATTTTGAATTAATACTCGCTTAGTGTATGCGCGACATCTGTTTAAGTATTTCTCGTATGTCGTGCATGTTGTTCCGTGCGCAAGGGTGTGCTGGATCGCGCGTGCGCATCGCCGCGCGTTGTCCTCGCGCTAAGTCGCGTGTGTTTCTGCGTCGTCGCATATTATTCGTGTGCCGTTTGCGCGTCGTCGATATTCTTTCGCGCGCTCGTGTCGCGCGTCTGGTTCGCGTGTCACGCGTATCTCATGTGTCGATCACGTATGTCGCGCGGTGTCTGCGCGTGATAATAATTGTTTTCGCCTATAAATACTTATGTTAATAATGATAATTTGTAGGTTCGTGTATTCTAAATAGTTAACTTAAGGTTTGCTCGACTAATAATTGTTAGATCAATATTCTGATTAGATTAAAAGTGTAGTGTTCAACTTGCGCTTTGGTAATAAACATTAACATGGTTAATATTAGCTTAAATGCTTTTTATTTATTTAATACTTGTTTAGTTTAAGCACGACATCTAATTAGTTTTTCTCCGCCTGTCGCGTGGCCTGTTCCGCATGCGATGGCACGCTGTTTCGCGTGCTATTCGCGTGCTGCTTGTACTTCGTCGTCGTTCGTTCGCGCGTTTATGCCACTCGTCGGGTTCGCGTGTTGTCGCGTGTTGTTCGCGCGCGTCGTCACGCGTTAGTCGCACATGGTCACGTGTTGTCGTGCGCGTTGTCCGTGTGCCCCTTCGCGCATGCCACAGGGTTGTTTCGCGTGTTGTCGCGCGTGCTAATTCACATTGTTCGCTCGCGTCGCCGCTCACATAAATTGCTATTCAGACGCTTTGATAAAATCGTTTTGCCGCATTGTTCATGTTAAATAATTAATTTCTTGTTTAGCGCCGGTTAGTTAAAATAATAGTTCGATCGAACCTGTTAAGCGATTATGCCGACTTAGACGTTATATTCAATATTTGATTAATATAAAACAATATAATTTAGTGGTACCCATATGTCGTGTCGTTTATAAATTTAGTATATGTTTAAATATAGTGAGTCCTATGCATCGTGTTCATAAATATAATCTGACCAGTTTAAAAATGTGGTTTCCGATCAAATTACAATCCCTATTAATGCCACATTAGATATTTCTTTAGAGTATCCTCCGTAAACGATCTATATTAATTAGAATCGGCCTAGAACATAGATTACACGTTTATTATGCAAACCTTCTGACAACCATACCGTCTCAACCATAGTTTCGATTTTAGTGTTTATTTCCTCGCGTGACTGTAGAAGCGATCTCTATTTCATAGTACACGTTTTTATAATGGTTTCCATTGTATGGTGTAATGTTCTTATGCCAGTATATGTTTGTTTGTCTATGTCTGTTCGTATTCGCTGCGCGTCGCGAATAGATTGCAATCTATTCCCGAGCTTCGAGGAATCGACGATCAAGATTTGGTGAACCACCGGTCCTGAGATCAAGCTCTTCGAGTCCTACGAGATCGAAGACCTTGAGCATCTATTTGGTGAAGGCAAGTGTCCTCTGACCCATTATATTCTATTTACTTTATAATATACTGTCCCGCATACTATGAACAACCTAAGGATTTACTAGCTTTCTATTTACCTTGTCCTTGATTTACCTTTTGGGTCACTATGGTTAGCTACATGCTAGCGCTTTACTTTAATCAATGAACATGATGAGATACAATGATGATACTATGATTTTATTCTGGATATGATGATATACTTGTGGCATTTAAGGGGACTCGGGCTGTTTCCCGAGTACCTCTCCGTAAGGACCTGTTCGTTGAGAGACCACCCGGGATAACAGTGCAACCATGAGGGTGAAATGGGAGGCCCTTAGCTAATTAATTAGAGGAACTAGAGGTGTAGTTGCTTCGCCGTGGTGCCGTCAATGGGGTCCAGGCACAGTGCTTGCTCTGCCGAGGCTGGGTGCCGAGGTTCTTTCGTTTTGCTTTTGTTAGTCACCCCTCTTCGGGGAGAGGTACTGTGTTTATCAAACTGGAGAAACCTAACGGGCGGCTATAACCTCTAGGGAATCTTTGTAAAAGCTACGTAGTGATACCCTGCCGGACCACCTAGGAAGTGATCAATGGGGAGTCATGATCTCTGGGCAAAACGGGAATCACGGCTCATGGGTAAAGTGTGCGACCTCTGCAGAGGGTAATAAAACTGATATATCAGCCGTGCTCACGGTTAAGAGCAGCCTTGGGATCCTCTTTGATTAGAGATACTTTGACCAGAGATGGTTAGTTTGCAGGTGGTGATGAGGATGATGGTTTTTTATTATGATTATGGTAATGGTAAGTGGTATTCTTTCCGTTTGGAAAGGGTACTTTGGGTTAAAAACTTGGGTTAATGCTAAAACCTGGCTTCCTACTAGTAATAATAACCTGACCAACTAAAAGCAACTGCTTGACTTAACCCCACATAAAGCTAGTCCACTACAGCCAAATGGGACATTTGCTGAGTACGTTGATGTGTACTCACCCTTGCTTTCACAAAACACCAGGTTGCCTTTGGTGCAATCTATGCTCAGGTAAAGAAGAAGTCGTCGAGGCGGATCTCAAGGAGTTCTAGACTTCGACGAGTTCGAGGATTAGGCTAGCGACCTCCCCCAGTCAGCTGCCTGTGGTGGGTTGTTTACGTTGGCTACGTTTCGATTCTGTGTACTTTGATTTATATTATGTAAATGGCTCTAATCTGTAATATTATTACTTACTCTTTATTGTAATTCGAAGCATTGTGCTATGATGAGTCATTTATGTAATCGCCGTGTACGTGAATTACTGATCCTGGCACGTACATGGTTTGCATTCGGTTTACCTTCGAAACCGGGTGTGACAAACCTACTCACGTCAATTCGAGTAGCTAGCTCTAGGTCCAAGCTACTCACATCAATTCGAGTAGCTAGACACTACCACCTATGCTGCGCTGCTACAATACTACTACATGGCTTTTTTAAAAGTCATTTCAATATTATTGGCGTCCTAAAATAAAAATTTCTCTTGTTTCTAAAAAAATCACATAAATTCTTTTTCGATCCAGAAAATAAATACATGACGGTAGAAAAGTGGATCAGCAGAAAATCAAATAAATACTTTTAATGCACTTTTCTGATTTAGACGATCAAATAAATACTTCTCTTGTTGCCGATTGAAAGTGACATACTTGATTTATACCATCTAAGTCGATTGCCGATTGTATTCTTCTCTCTTTTCTGGATCGGTTAAATAGATAGAAAAATAAGCATTGAAAGTGATATAAAAAAATTTAAAACTTAAGAGTTCCCTCCGCCTTGCGTCACATATCCTGAAGGTGTCCTGCTGCTGTCCATTGCCTAGGGCGTGTCCATCGTTTTGGCCTTTTGGGCCTGCTGCACGCCATCGCCTATGAGTAGATTTTTAAAATTATGGAATATCAAAGTATATAAGTAGATTTTTAATTCCTCCAAAATAAAAATATCCCAACGGACGCTAATAGAAATCGGAAGAAGTTGAAAACAGATTTCAAAATAACCTTGCCTCAAGGAAAGGTAAACATATCAAATCAACATAGCATTTGGCGGGTACAGGAACCGCTCCCTTGAGCTGCGTGCGCGTGCATGTCCACAGCACAGGGCAGTCATCCTCTGTTTCTATCCCCTAAACCGTAAACCCTATTCCTATTGTTGACGTGAACAATATAGCCACATGCACGTCTGCAAAGCTGACCCGTCTCCTAGCTGCAGCGGCAGGTGAGTATGAGGTGAATCACGGAATTGGGAAGCTCGGCGCCAAGATCCACGATATCAAGCTAGGCGTCAAAAGTTATGGTGCCAAGGTATGATCACATAGACGCTACGTCGGCGCGCCGAGCAGAGATCTCGATGTCATTTATTTTAGCGCCGAAACGTGTAACCTTGGCGCCAATAATGATGACGCCGAGTTCATTTTCCGAAATCAATCTAAAAAGGGTATATATGTGAGAATCATTCGTGAAAAGGGCCAAAATGTAAAAAAGACGGCTACAACGGTGTGAATTGTCCGTGACCTCGTTGTAGGAGCGGGTCTCCTCTCTACTTCGCTCCAGACGGTCTGTGCTCTGGGCCAAACGGTCCTCAATGGCACAGAGCCTTCTTCTTCCTCGCATGAACCTAGATCTCACCCCTTGAGGGAGAGATCTTAAGGTGCTCCAGGGTTGGTAGGCCACCCGAAGCGTCCCTAGGCAACGTAGAATCGCCTAAGGATTGAGAAGGTGCACTACCGGACATAGCTCCTTTGCCGAGTGTCTCAGACACTCGGCAAAGGCTATTTTACACTCGGCAAAGGCTTTGCCGAGTGTAACACTCGGCAAAGAACGTTCGGCGAACTGTACATCGGCAACGGCCTCTTTACCGAGTACTTTTTGTCGGGCACTCGGCAAAGAATTTGCCGAGTGCCATTTGACACTCGGCAAAGAAAAGTCACCGTCATGGCGCCAAGTGACAGTGACGGATCCTTTGCCGAGTGTCTTCTTTGGCACTCAGCAAAGAGGCCAAATTTGCCGAGTGTCTGCTCTCACGGCCCTCAGCAAAGACGGGTCCAGTGGGCCCTACCGCCAGTCCCTGTGCCGAGAGCTCTCGTAGGCACTCGGCAAAGGAGGCTTCTTTGCCGAGTGTCTAGTAGACTGGTACTCGGCAAAGAGTCCTCCAGTGGGCCCCTTTGCCAGTCCCTTTGCCGAGTGCCTTGACCACAGCACTCGGCAAAGATGGCTTTACCGGTTCCCAGGTTTCCTTCTTTGCCGAGTGCCATGGTCAGCACTCGGCAAAGATGGCTTTACCGGTTCCCAGGTTTCCTTCTTTGCCGAGTGCCATGGTCAGCACTCGGCAAAGATGGCTTTACTGGTTCCCAGGTTTCATTCTTTGCCGAGTGCCAAGGTCATAGCACTCGGCAAAGCTACCCTTTGCCGAGTGTTACACTCGGCAAAGTGACCAGGAAGTCCCTTTTTTATTTGTTTTTGCTGTTCCATCCAAACAAACAAAAGATATATATCACGCGGCCTGTACATATGATATCATGACCTATGATATCATGACACGTGGACAAGTTTCATGATTTTCTGACTTTGTTTGTGTTTTATACAATTTTTAAACATGTGGATGGCAAGTTCACGGCCATGTTTAGTGAGCATGTTGCTCGAAGTTTCCGGTCCGCTCCTGGAATCGGTCGTAACTTATGCTAAGTGACATGAATATCATTTTTGCATGCACGGTTTTCCAAGTTTCGAGTGACCTGCAGTTCAAATCTGAATTTTCCGAAGAAATTCAAATAAACGAACTAAATCTACTAACGATTGAAAACTCTGTTATAATTGTCCACAAATGATAAATATAGGTCTACATAGTGTAGGAACATACCACAAAAAGTTTGGGAGACAAAATAAAAAAAATAAAAATATACTTTGCCGAGTGTCTAGAGAAGACACTCGGCAAAGCGTCCTTTGTCGAGTGCCCAATATGTGGCACTCGGCAAAGACTGACGGCTGTCAGCTGTAGACGGCCGCTAACGGCCCTTTGTCGAGTGTCCCGCACTCGGTAAATAAGATCTTTACCGAGCGTAGGAATTTGCCGAGTGCGGCGCTCGGCAAAGTCGGCTTTGCCGAGTGCCCGATAAAAAGCACTCGGCAAAGCCGCCGGCACTCGGCAAAGAGCCGAATTCCGGTAGTGGTGGTTGTGGTAGAGACTTAAAGACATTCACCCTCTTAGCAGATAACTAGAGATAGTTATCATGAAGATAGCGATGAGCTCCTCCAGAACCTATATCTTGTCCCCCATGGAAGGAACCCTATCAGGGAGGGAAGATATAGGGTTGTCTTGGGGTCGGCAGACCACCCAAGATGCCTCGAGATGACGTGGAATCGAAGCGAGGTGAAGATTGAGATTGAGAAACTACAATTACGGATATGCTATGTCTACTACTAAGGCATGAATGATAAAGAAAGTAAATTGATTGGTTCGATTAAAATGTGTTCGGGGTTCCCAATCCGTCGTAACCCTTTATATTTATAGGGGAGGAGGTTTGGACCTTTTCTTAGGCGTGATCCAACAGATTCCCGCGGATAGGTTAGGATGATCCCGCATGGGATAACTACTCTCGCCCGTGTTAATCTGGCCGTGGAGGCGCGGACCATCTGGGCCACATGGCTGAATCGTACGGTCGTACCCAAATGCCAAATATGATGCTCAACACTATTATTGTTGAGATCATCCTCATCCCTCCTCCTCCCCTCCCCATGACCCTGTTGTCGACCATCACCTCGCACTCCCCCATCCCAACGCGGTGTGGATGGATTTCACGACCCACCCGCCAGCATGGGCACGAGACCCAATGCTGCCAGTGCCACAAAGGAGAAAGGGTGGTACTAGGGCACTGCGTGGCACAACAAGAGCATCCTGAGCTGGTCTGTGGTGAGGTTGGACAGCGGCCCCGTTGACGTCCTCGAACGTCGCACCCTCGGGCGCGGACACAGTGACGTCCAAGAATGTCCCGTTTGGCCCCACGAGGGCAAGTAGCTCGATGAGGTTTACGTGGTGCGGTGCCGACGTGGGCACCGATGTCTCGGCTACTAGTGGTGTGTCCTAGGACAATGCGACCAGGAGCAGCGCCAAGCACAGCGTCGTGATGGCAAGGACGACTGAAGTTTAGTATATGTCACATCGAATGTTTGAATGTTAAATATGAGTATTAAATAAAGACTAGTTACAAAAATAATTATATAGACTAATTAATCCATGATAAGCAAATATTTACCGTGGCACTATATTAGTGAATCATAAAATAATTAGACTTAATATATTTGTATTGTTATTTAATTTTTATATATATAATTAGTTTTGTAATTAAATTATATTTCATAATTTTAACTAACATCTAAGCATTCAATGTGATAGGTGGGAGAGGGAAAAGCTTCATCATTGCCAAACACTGCAACCACGTGACAGAGGAGCAGACGAAGCTGACATAGTGGCGAGTAGTGAAAGCATCCGGTGTGATAATTTGTGGGAAGCGTATTCACCTCCGTGGAGGCCGCATGTGTTAATATAGGCAGAAAGAACCTCTGCCATGGCATACAATCGTGATCCGAGATTTGTTGAGAGAGCATCCTTGATTACAGGGATAGCTACAGCCTAAATCTTCAAGGATGCAGTCCACCACAAATCTCGGCCAGGTTTGTTACAACGTGACTTGCACATACATGCATCTATCTATCTGTTTCACACCCTTCCTCAATCTTAACTGGGATTTCTGAGGTTGAGATTCTTCACATATTCATAATGCTTCCAGGACACCAATTGCTTCGTGAGTCCATCAGCTATCTGATCACCGGTGCTAATAAATTTGATGTGAAGCTTCTTTTCTACTACTCTTTCTCTAACAAAGTGATAATCTATCTCTATATGCTTCATCCTTGCATGAAAAATAGGATTAGCTGATAAGTAAGTCTCTCCAAGATTGTCACACCATAATACCGCAGCTGGTGGAGATTGTATGCCAAGTTCTTGTAACAACGACTGGATCCAGATAATCTCGGCAGTAGCATTAGCCATTGCCTTGTACTCAGCTTTAGTGCTGGATCTAGCCACTGTAGGTTGTTTCCGTGCACTCCATGAGACCAAGTTCCTTCCAAGGTAAATAGCAAAACCACTTGTGGACCGTCTGTCATCAATGCATCCTGCCCAATCTGCATCAGAGAAACCACTAACAAGAGTTGACATGGACTTAGTGATTTTCAAGCCCATATGCAAAGTGTGCTTGATATATCTCAGTATTCTTTTGACTGCAGTCCAATGATCAGTAGTGGGTGCATGAAGGAACTAAAAAACTTTGTTAACAACAAATAAAATATCTGGTCTTATAAGAGTGAGATACTGCAATGCTCGTACCACACTCATATACCTGGTTACATCATCACCACTAAGGGGAGTCCCTGCATAAGCTGATAGCTTTTCTATAGTTGTCATTGGAGTACTGCACGGTTTGCAATTCAACATCCCTGTCCTTCTAAGTATATCATTACTGTATTTTCCTTGTGACAAAAGAATGTCATCTTTCATATGTGATACCTCAATACCAAGGAAATAATGAAGCTCACCCAAGTCTTTTAGTGCAAACTCAGACCTGAGCGCCCGACGTAGCCTTGTTGTCCCCTCTGGCTAGATCTAGCGACTATGATGTCATCAACATAGACAAGAACATACGTGGTCAATTCTGCCTTCTTAAATATAAAGAGTGATGTATCACCTTTAGATGGCTTAAAACCGAGTTATTGAAGCTTCACACTCAGCCGAGAATGCCAGGCACGGGGTGCCTGTTTTAGCCCATACAATGCCTTCTCTAGCTTACACACATAGTGAGGGAGATTCTTATCTTGATACCCAGGAGGCTGTCGCATATAAACTTCTCCCGCTAGAATGCCACGAAGAAACGCATTCTTCACATCCAAATGCCTTAAACTCCAACCACAAGACATAGCAACAGATATCACAAGTCGAATGGTTACAAATTTAACAACTGGACTAAATGTATCTTCATAATCAAGACCATACCTCTGCTTGAAACCTTTGGCAACTAGGCGAGCTTTGTAGCGTTCTATAGAGACATCGATATTTTTCTTGATTTTATAGACCCACCTGCAGTCAATTATATTTCGTCCTCGAACCTATGGAACAAGCCACCAAGTCTTGTTGCTTTACAATGCCATGAATTCTTCATCCATTACTCTCTTCCAATTTGGATTCCCAAAAGCTTCATCTAGATTGTTAGGCTCACTTGTAGTGGTGAGAAGGCCATACCTTACCGTGCCATCTTTAAATTGTTTGGGTTGTCAAATACCTGCTTGCAGACGCGTTCGTGGTCACAAGACAACAGGAGCTTCAACGCCACGTGCAGCATCATGCACTCCAGGTGCACGTGTGGCCTCATGATCAACAGTCGCACTCGATCCACCTGTATCAACCTCGTGACAAACGGACGACACACCGGATCCGAAGACTCCGTGTGTGGCACGCGATGGAGAGACGGGATTCTCAGAAGATCCCGGCACTATTCCCCCCCATGCGCGATAGAGTGTTGACGTGGTGGATCCGGGGACACACCCTCCAGGTGTTGACGCAGGAGAGGCAAGTGCAGTAGTTAGAGACGTCACAGGTGGTGACCGGACATCACGCTTGCCACACGTTGATTACGCAACAGCTGGCGCAGAGTTGAAAGACGATACACCGGATCCTCCGAGTGGCAGACGAACCACATCAACTCTGCGTAGGACATATGAAATACCACCATTTTCGGTAGGAGTTTTGGCTAATTTTTCCTGAAATATTTGATCAACATTAGTAGCACCTGCAGATAGGACATCAGGCACATGATCATGTATTGACATACTCCCGGAAGAAAGAATAAGCAGGGATTCACTGGTAAATCGGGCGCCAGCATTGGAATGAAGCTTGGAGAATGGAAAAACATGCTCATCAAAGATGACATCTCGATATATATATATATATATATATATATATATATATATATATATATCAAGGCATTTGAAGCCTTTATGAAGATTACTATACCTAAGAAAAACACATTGCTTTGAATGGAAAGCAAGTTTATGGGTATTATAGGGACGAAGATTTGGACAACATGCGCAACCAAACGTGCGGAGCGAGTTATAATCAATTTGTTGCTGGAAAAGTTTGTTTAGAGGCATCATGTTTTTTATCACATGACTTGGAATCCTATTTATCAAATAGGTAGCTGCTAAGAAGGCTTGGTCCCAAAATTTTAATGGCATGGAAGCTTGTGCCATTAAGGTGGGAGCTCATGTAAAGTGTAAGGCTTACCAAAGAGGATGGTTAAAGCTGAGCATTGCTTTTAAAGTTGGCCAAAATTTTATTAGCGGTTACTAAGTATAAGTAAATACCAACCCAATTAACTAGTAGAACAAAAGTGATAACAACACCTGCGATGCAATGCATATGACAAATTGAATTTAGTTTCATAAGTTAATCATGTGAGTGTCCGAGCTGCTCATGACCGTGAGCACGGCTAGTATACCAGTTTTACACTCTGTAGAGGTTACGCATCTTTACCCACAAGTCATGTTACCCATCTGCCAAGGGATCGCGACTTCCCATACACCTCTACCGAGGAGGTGAGGCAGGGTAACACTACGAGGCCTTTACAAAGTTCCACTAGTTTCAGAAAACCCACTATAGTTTCTAGGAAGCTCCAATGCAGGGACCCCTCACCTGACCACCATCATAGCAAAATCAACCCAAGGGCCTCCCTACACTAACCACTCCCCTACTGCCATTGCCTCTTTTGGGTAAGGTAGTCCTCCACTAGCTTTCATGATTAGTCAGCCAAGGGCGTCCCATACCACCCTTGTGGTAGCACTGTTTTCCCGGGTGGTTCTCCATGTTCCAATTAACATAATGATCTTATCATGAACAGTAAATAAAAAACTGATAATAAAAGTGTGATCATGAATAATGTATATCACTATACCCAAAACCACATAATGCAATAACAGGTACTACCCAAAAATTCAGTGGTAAACAAGGTATAAAGACAGCCAAACTAGGGTAACCTATTGGGTCCCATCAAAATTAACCTATGCAGATCATTATGATTAGAACATGATTGGGTAAAAAGAAGTGATCAATAGCACAACTTGCCTTGGACTTGAGATTCCAGGTATTAACTTGCTCTTCAGGTGACTCGTAACCTCGCTGCTAGTCGTAGCAATACAGATGTCGGGGACCATAATTAGGGGTACCCTCAAGGCCCCTAAATCTCAGCTGGTAACCCCCATCAGCACAAAGCTGCAAAGGCCTGATGGGTGCGATTAAATCAAGGATCGGTCCATTCAAGGGACACGATCGTGCCTCGCCCGAGCCTAGCCTCGGGCAAGGGAAGCCGACCCCGGAGAACCTACGTCTCGCCCGAGGACCCCCCTCCAACAACGGGCACAATGTCAGCTCGCCCGAGGCCCAGTCTTCACTGAGAAGCAACCTTGGCCACATCGCCACGCCGACCGACCAAATCACAGGGGCATTTAATGCAAAGGTGGCCTGACACCTTTATCCTGACGCACGCCCTCCAGTCGACAGAGCCGAAGTGACCGCAGTCACTTTGCCGCTCTACTGACCGGTCTGACAAGAGGACAGTGCCGCCTGCGCCACTCCGACTGCTGAGCCACCCGACAGAGTGAGGCTGACAGCAGCCAAGGCCGACCTCGGGCGTCATAGGAAACTCCGCCTCGCCCGACCCTAGGGCTCGGACTCGGGCTCAGCCTCAGAAGACGGCGAACTCCGCTCCGCCCGACCCAGGGCTCGGACTCGGGCTCAGCCCTGGAAGACGGCGAACTTCGCTCCGCCCGACCCAGGGCTCGGACTCGGGCTCAGCCCCAGAAGACGGCGAACTCCGCTCCGCCCGACCAGGGCTCGGACTCGGGCTCAGCCCCGGAAGACGGGGAACAAGACCGGCGTCCCATCTGGCTCGCTCCGCCAGATAGGCAATGATGGCGCCCCGCACGCTCTGTGACGACGGCGGCTCTCGGCCCCCTTACGGAAGCAAGAGGACGTCAGCAAGGACTCGACAGCCCCAACAACTGTCCTCTCGCCAGGCTCTAGCACTCCTCCGACGGCCACGACACCACACGAACCGGGTGCCAAAACCTCTCCGGCTGCCACGACGGCATGTACTTAGGGCGCTAGCTCTCCTCCGCTAGACACGTAGCACTCTGCTACACCGCCCATTGTACACCTGGATCCTCTCCTTACGCCTATAAAAGGAAGGACCAGGGCCCTCTTACAAAGGGTTGGCCCACGCGGAGAAGGACGGGACGGCGCTCGCGCAAGGCCTCTCGCTCCCACTCCCGCGTGGACGCTTGTATCCCCCTACTACAAGCGCACCCGACTCAGGTGCGGGGCTAACACGAAGGCTGCGGGATCCACTCTCTCACGCCTGCCTGCCTCCGGCTGCATCCTTTCCCCCCTTCGCGTTCCGCCTCACGTCGACCCATCTGGGCTGGGGCACGCGGCGACGATTCACTCGTCGGTCCAGGGACCCCCGGGTTTTGAAACACCGACAGTTGGCGCGCCAGGTAGGGACCTGCTGCGTGTTGACGAACAGCTTCCCGTCAAGCTCCATATGGGTAGTCTCTAGCAACCTTTCCAGCCCGGGACGGTGCTCCGTTTCGGGAATCTTGAGTTCATGTCCCTCGACGGCAGCTACGACATGATACTCCTTCCCCCGCCGTGCGACAGCGACAATGGCGGTCGACAACCCGCTCGCCGGCGGGGAAATCGACGACGCCTTCCCCACGTGGTGGAAGGACGACATTCGGGCTTGTCCCGTCCCCTCCCCCGTCGACGGAGGAGGAGGCGGGGCAACCAAGGCCAAGCGGGAAGCGGCACCTCGTTGGCTGTTGAGCGAGTCGACGGCGTCGGCGCCCCAACGGAGGGCGCGTCGGGCATCGATCTCGCGTCTGAGACGAAGACGAGCGCCATCTCCCCGCAACGCGCCGATCTCAAGCAAACGCACGACGCCAGCACGCTCGCGAAGGACTTGCTGGGCGTCACCCTCGTACCTGAGACAACGGTGAAGTCAGTCCCAGATGCGACCTCATCACCGACGGTCGACTGAAAGGTACCGACCGATTCCCATCTCGCGTCTTTTGGGTTCGGCCTCGACCCACCAAGCGACTCCGCTTCGGTGAGCACTTTCATAGAGGTGAGTCCAAACCCTCTGGGGTATCGTGTGCGGTCACCCTGGGACTGGCTGACGGACGTCTCAACCTATGAGCCCTCGGGGTCCGAGGAAAATGGCGAGCCCGATCTTTGTTGGGATTTCTCCGGACTTGGTAACCCTAGTGACGTGCGGGACTTCATGGCCGCATGTGACTACTGCCTTTCCGACTGTTCCGACGGTAGCCGCGGCCTCGACAACGAGGACCGCGGCCCAAGTCGTGAATGTTTCCACGTCGATCTAGGGGGTCCCGACGAAGGCAACCACCTTGGTATGCCGGAAAACGGTGATCCCCCTAGGCCCGCGCCTCGCGTTGACATCCTTCGGGAGCTAGCTGTGGTCCCCGTCCCGGCAGGGGGTCCTGACCCACAGCTCGAGCAAATCCACGAGAGGCAGGCCAGGCTCGACGAGGGAGCAGGAACGCTTGTGCCGATCCGCCGGGACATCGGGCAGGAATGGGCGGTCCAACCCCCGGCCGGAGAAGCGCGTCATCTCCCCCAGGACATCCAGCACCGCATCGCCGACGACGTCAGGGTGAGGCCGCCGCCGGATTCCAGCGGAGTCGGCCAGAACCTGGCTGCAGCGGCGATACTCCTCCGCGTGATGCCGGAGCCATCAACCACCGAGGGGCGGTGTATCCAGGGAGAGCTCAAGAATCTCCTGGAGGACGCCGCGGTCCGACGGGCCGAAAGCTCTACCTCCCGAAGGCAGGGGTTCCCCTCGGAACATCGCGCCGCGACTTCCCGATTCATGCGGGAAGCCTCGGTCCACTCCGGGCGCACGCGCAACACAGCGCCTGTGGCCCCGGGTCGCCTCGGCAACAAGCGCCATCATCACAGCCGTCGGGCCCACCTCGACGACAGGGCGTGCCGAGGCTACCAACCCAGGCGTGGGGGACGCTACGATAGCGGGGAGGATCGGAGTCCTTCGCCCGAACCACCCGGTCCGCAGGCTTTCAGCCGCGCCATACGACGGGCACCGTTCCCGACCCGGTTCCGAACCCCGACTACTATCACAAAGTACTCGGGGGAGACGAGACCGGAACTGTGGCTCGCGGACTATTGGCTGGCCTGCCAACTGGGTGGAATGGACGATGACAACCTCATCATCTGCAACCTCCCCCTGTTCCTCTCTGACACCGCTCGAGCCTGGCTGGAGCACCTGCCCCCGGGGCAGATCTCCAACTGGGACGACCTGGTCCAAGCCTTCGCCGGCAATTTCCAGGGCACGTACATGCGCCCTAGGAACTCCTGGGATCTCCGAAGCTGCCGCCAGCAGCCGGGAGAGTCTCTCCGGGACTACATCCGGTGATTCTCGAAGCAGCGCACAGAGCTGCCCAACATCACCGATTCAGATGTCATCGGCGCGTTCCTCGCCGGCACCACCTGCCGCGACCTGGTGAGCAAGCTGGGTCACAAGACCCCCACCAGGGCGAGCGAGCTGATGGACATCGCCACCAAGTTCGCCTCTGGCCAGGAGGCGGTTGAGGCCATTTTCCGGAAGGACAAGCAGCCCCAGGGCCGCCCACCGGAAGATGCTCCCGAGGCGTCAACTCAGCACGGCGCCAAGAAGAAGGGCAAGAAGAAGTTGCAAGCGAAACGCGATGCCGCCGACGCGGACCTTGTCGCCGTCGCCGAGCACAAGAACCCTCGGAAACCTCCCGGAGGTGCCAACCTCTTCGACAAGATGCTCAAGGAGCCGTGCCCCTATCATCAGGGGCCCGTCAATTACACCCTTGAGGAGTGTGCCATGCTTCGACGACACTTCCACAAGGCCGGGCCACCCGCGGAGGGTGGCAAGGCCCTCGATGACACAAAGGAGGAAGATCACAAGGCAGGAGGGTTCCCCGAGGTCCGCGACTGCTTCATGATCTACGGCGGGCAAGTGGCGAACGCCTCGGCTCGGCACCGCAAGCAAGAGCGTCGGGAGGTCTGCTCGGTAAAGGTGGCGGCGCTAGTCTACCTAGACTGGTCCGACAAGCCCATCACCTTCGACTAGGCCGACCATCTAGACTACGTGCCGAGCCCGGGGAGATACCCACTCGTTGTCGACCCCATCATCGGTAATGTCAGGCTCACCAAGGTCCTCATGGACGGAGGCAGCAGCCTCAACATCATCTACGCCGAGACCCTCGGGCTTCTGCAGATCGATCTGTCCTCTGTCCGGACGGGCGCTGCGCCTTTCCACGGGATCGTCCCCGGGAAGCACGTTCAACCCCTCGGACAACTCGACCTACCCGTCTGCTTCGGGACGCCCTCCAACTTTCGAAAGGAGACCCTCACGTTCGAAGTGGTCGGGTTTCGAGGAACCTACCACGCAGTGCTGGGGAGGCCATGCTACGCCAAGTTCATGGCCGTTCCCAACTACACCTACCTCAAGCTCAAGATGCCGGGCCCCAATGGGGTCATCACCGTCGGGCCCACGTACCGACACGCATACGAATGCGATGTGGAGTGCATGGAGTACGCCGAGGCCCTCGCCGAATCCGAGGCCCTCATCGCTGACCTGGAGAGCCTCTCTAGGGAGGCGCCCGACGTGAAGCGCCACGCCGGCAACTTCGAACCAGCGGAGACGGTCAAGTCCGTCCCTCTCGACCCCTGCAACGACGCCTCCAAGCAGATCCGGATCGGTTCCAAGCTCGACCCCAAATAGGAAGCAGTGCTCGTCGACTTTCTCCGCGCAAATGCCGACGTTTTCGCGTGGAGTCCCTCGGACATGCCCGGCATACCGAGGGAAGTCGCCGAGCACTCTCTGGATATCCGAGCTGGGGCCTGACCCGTGAAGCAACCTCTGCGCCGATTCGACGAAGAAAAGCGCAGAGCCATAGGCGAGGAGATCCACAAGCTACTGGCGGCAGGGTTCATAAAAGAGGTATTCCATCCCGAATGGCTTGCTAACCCTGTGCTTGTGAGAAAGAAAGGGGGGAAATGGCGGATGTGTGTAGACTACACTGGTCTAAACAAAGCATGTCCGAAGGTTCCCTACCCTCTGCCTCGCATCGATCAGATCATAGATTCCACTGCTGGGTGCGAAACCCTGTCTTTCCTCGATGCCTACTCAAGGTATCACCAGATCAGGATGAAGGAGTCCGACCAGCTCGCGACTTCATTCATCACACCCTTCGGCATGTACTGCTATGTTACAATGCCGTTTGGTTTGAGGAATGCGGGGGCAACGTACCAGCGATGCATGAACCATGTGTTTGGTGAACACATCGGCCGAACAGTCGAGGCCTACATCGATGACATCGTAGTCAAGACAAGGAAGGCCTCCGACCTCCTTTCCGACCTTGAAGCGATGTTCCGATGCCTCAAGGCGAAAGGCGTGAAGCTTAATCCCGAAAAGTGTGTCTTCGGGGTCCCCCGAGGCATGCTCTTGGGGTTCATCGTCTCCGAGCGGGGCATCAAAGCCAACCCGGAGAAGATTACAGCCATCACCAGCATGGGGCCAATCAAGGACTTGAAAGGCATACAGAGGGTCATGGGATGTCTCGCGGCTCTGAGCCGCTTCATCTCCCGCCTCGGCGAAAGAGGTCTGCCTCTGTACCGCCTCTTAAGGAAGGCCGAGTGCTTCGCTTGGACTCCCGAGGCCGAGGAAGCCCTCGGGAACCTGAAGGCACTCCTCACGAACGCGCCCATCTTGGTGCCCCCTGCTACCGGAGAAGCCCTCTTGATCTACGTCGCCGCAACCACCCAGGTGGTTAGCGCCACGATCGTGGTTGAGAGACGAGAAGAAGGGCATGCATTGCCCGTCCAGAGGCCAGTCTACTTCATCAGTGAGGTACTGTCCGAGACCAAGATCCGCTACCCACAAATCCAGAAGCTGCTGTACGCGGTGATCCTGACACGGCGGAAGTTGCGACACTACTTCGAGTCTCATCCGGTGACTGTGGTGTCATCCTTCCCCCTGGGAGAGATCATCCAGTCCCGAGAGGCCTCGGGTAGGATTGCGAAGTGGGCGGTGGAGATCATGGGCGAGACGATCTCGTTCGCCCCTCAGAAGGCCATCAAGTCCCAGGTCTTGGCGGACTTCGTGGCTGAATGGGCCGACACCCAGCTCCCGACGGCTCCGATCCAACCGGAGCTCTGGACCATGTTTTTCGATGGGTCGCTGATGAAGACGGGGGCCGGCGCAGGCCTCCTCTTCGTCTCGCCCCTCGGGAAGCACCTACGCTACGTGCTACGCCTCCACTTCCCAGCGTCCAACAATGTGGCTGAGTACGAGGCTCTGGTAAACGGGTTGCGAATCGCCATCGAGCTAGGGGTCCGACGCCTCGACGCTCGCGGTGACTCGCAGCTCGTCATCGACCAAGTCATGAAGAACTCCCACTGCCGCGACCCGAAGATGGAAGCCTACTGCGATGAGGTTCGGCGCCTGGAAGACAAGTTCTACGGGCTCGAGCTCAACCACATCGCCCGACGCTACAACGAGACTGCAGACGAGCTGGCTATAACAGCCTCGGGACGAACAACAGTTCCCCCGGACGTATCCTCCCGAGACCTGCATCAACCCTCCGTCAAGACCGAGGACACGCCCGAGCCCGAGGCACCTTCGGCTCCGCCCGAGGCACCTTCGGCTCCGCCCGAGGCACCCTCGGCTCAGCCCGAGGCACCCTCGGCTCAGTCCGAGGTACCCCTCGACATGGTCCAAGGTACCCTCGGCCCCCGAGGGTGAGGCACTGTGCGTCGAGGGGGAACAGAGCGAGGTCACGCCTAATCAAAGCTAGCAGACCCCGTACCTGCAATATCTCCACCGAGGAGAGCTGCCCCTCGACCGAGCCGAAGCTCGGCGGTTGGCGCGGCGCGCCAAGTCTTTCGTCTTGCTGGGAGACGAGAAGGAGCTCTACCACCGCAGCCCCTCAGGCATCCTCCAGCGATGCATTTCTATCGCCAAAGGCCAGGAACTCTTGCAAGAGATACACTCGGGGGGCTTGCGGCCATCACGCAGCACCTCGAACCCTCGTTGGAAACGCCTTCCGACAAGGATTCTACTGGCCGACGGCGGTGGCCGACGCTACTAGAATTGTCCGCACCTGCAAAGGGTGTCAGTTCTACGCGAGGCAGACCCACCTGCCCGCTCAGACTCTGCAGACCATACCCATCACCTGGCCGTTTGCTGTGTGGGGTCTGGACCTCGTTGGCCCCTTGCAGAAGGCACCTGGGGGCTACACGCACCTGTTGGTCGCCATCGACAAATTCTCCAAGTGGATCGAGGTCCGACCCCTAAACAGCATCAGGTCCGAACAGGCGGTGGCGTTCTTCACCAACATCATCCATCGCTTTGGGGTTTCGAACTCCATCATCACCGACAACGGCACCCAGTTCACCGGCAGAAAGTTCCTAGACTTCTGCGAGGATCACCACATCCGGGTGGACTGGGCTGCCGTGGCTCACCCCATGACGAATGGGCAAGTGGAGCGAGCTAATGGCATGATCCTGCGAGGACTCAAGCCTCGGATCTACAACAACCTCAACAAGTTCGGCAAGCGGTGGATGAAGGAACTCCCCTCGGTGGTCTGGAGTCTGCGGGCAACGCCGAGCCGAGCCACGGGCTTCACACCGTTCTTTCTAGTCTATGGGGCCGAGGCCATCTTGCCCATAGACTTAGAATACGGCTCCCCGAGGGCGAGGGCCTACACCGACCAAAGCAACCGAGCCAACCGAGAAGACTCACTGGACCAGCTGGAGGAGGCTCAGGACGTGGCCTTACTACACTCGGCGTGGTACCAGCAGTCCCTGCGACGCTACCACGCCCGAAGGGTTAGGTCCCGAGACCTCCAGGTGGGCGACCTGGTGCTTCGGCTGCGACAAGACGCCCGAGGGTGGCACAAACTCACGCCTCCCTGGGAATGGTCGTTCGTCATCGCCAAGGTCCTCAAGCCCGGAACGTACAAGCTGGCCAAAAGTCAAGGCGAGGTCTACGGCAACGCTTGGAACATCCAACAGCTACGTCGCTTCTACCCTTAAGATGCTTTCAAGTTGCTCGTATACTTTGTTCACACACCAAGTCTGGTCGTCAAGGAAGGGTCAGCCTTGCCTCGGCAAAGCCCGACCCTCCCTCGGGGGCTAGAAGGGAGGCAACCCCCTCTGTGTCAAAATTTTCCTCGAAAAAAGAAAAAAATCTTTTCTGCCAGAATGCCTTTCGTGCTCTTCGACTACTTCAAAAGTGGATCCTGAAAACGACAGAGTACACGTAAGCAGCCAAGGCTGACCGAGCTGAGGGACTCCTACGCCTCCGGGATACGGATACCTCACTCATCACCTTCTGCGATAAGTAACTCGCGCTCGGATAAGTGACTCCGCGGACCGAACAAGTCTTCATGCTCGAGAGCTCCTCTGCCGAAATAATTTTTTGGGCCTTCTCAACTGCGTCGGTAACAGAACCCTATGGACGAGTAAGAGCGCGCGTAAGCGACAAGGCCGACCGAGCCGAGGGATTCCTATGCCTCCGGGATACGGATACCTCACTCATCACCTTCCGTGAAAAGCAACTCTCGCCCGCACAAACAGTTCTGTTACCGACAAATGAGTCCGGATACTCGAAACAAGAGGAAAAGAAACGCAGCTTTACAACACGACGATGGTGTGTTTAGGCCTCGGCGGTCGCAGAAAACATACACACACTACAAGACAACCTGATCCTGCAGGCTCGGACGTCGACAGCCGAAGGGGGCAGCAGCACCCTCGGCATCAACTACACCTTCGGCGGGGTCTGACCTAGCCTCGGACGACGACGCGGTCGGAGGGCCCCCACTCTGAAGGACGGCATCAGCACCACACCCGGGCCATCGCCGCCAGGGTCTTCTTCGAGAATCCGGCCCGAGCAGGCGGCTCGGCCGGCCATCCCGAGGCCTCGGCCAGCTGACCCCCAAAGACATCAGCTCGGCTTGTGGCCTCGGCAGCTCAACTCCGGCGTCGGCTCCGCCAGTGGACGACCCGGCCAGGCTCTGGCCAACTACACATCCTTTTCGAAGCCAACTCTGCTTCCGTCCGTGCTGACACCGCTACCTCCGGCTTCGGCTCATCGAAGAGCGGCCGAGGGGTTCCTCTAACTAAGCAAGAGGGGCCTCGGACAGCAAGGCCGACCGAGCCGAGGGACTCCTACTCCTCCGGGATACGGATACCTCACTCGTCACCTTTGCAGGAGGCAACTCACGCTCGGTGAAGCGGTTCAGATAATCGACAAGGTGAATCTTAGTGCTCGAAACGAAGAAAAAACACGGCTCCGCGCCGAAAATACATACATGTTCAGGCCTCGACAGCCGCAATGAACAAAACACCGGCACTTAAGGTGCTAATACAAACGGAACTCCGGTTCCGTCCCCACAGCAGCAGCCATGATCCCAATACGGGCGCGGCCACCGGAAGGCTTTCGTTCGCGTCCCCACTCAAGGGACGCGAAACAGACATCAAAGCCAAAGAGCCGGGGGTCGGCCCGTGGGCGGCGCCGACGGCCTCAATGAGGGGGGAGCTTCCTCCGGCTGCCACCACATCAGCACGGACGACGGCGTCCGCCTCTCCACCAACGCCGACGGTCGGCAAGGCGCGCCGACAGGTCCTCACTCCCGTCCTCGCCGCGAAAGCTAGGAGGAGGACGGAATGTTGCATCCAAGCTGGACAGCAACAGTTCGCCTTCCCCGGCATGGCTGGAGGACTCCTCCTCCGCAAGGCTGGAGGATGGTTTCCACCACCAGAAGCTGGAAGAGGAGGTGACCAGCCGGCCCGCGCGGGAGGTAGAGCTCCGGCTCAGCCTGGCCTCCGCCCCAGCGAGGATGATGAACATCCTTGTTGCTGAGGGCGGGACCAAGATCGCAGCCCGGCTCGCTTCTCCCCGCCATCAAGCTGGTGGTCACCGTCTTGGGTGACCACCGGCGAGGGGATGCAGCCGGGCTGCACGATGAAAATCCTTGAAGCCGAACGATGGCTGAAAGGTACTAGCTTCCACGAAGTTGCGTTCCTCCGACGACAAGGCGGAAGGGTTCCGGGCGTCCCCCGCCCGGGGGCTCGAAAGGTGGAAAGACACGATGCATGAGGGGAGCACGAAGACATGGTGGCCCTCCAAGGGGATCGCCCCCCTTTTTAAAGGCGACTCTCCCCACTTGCGCCCTCAACTGTTGCGGGTCGAGTCTTCTCCAACACGCTCCAAGATTCTCCCCCCCCCCCCCACGGCACGGGGGCTGGGTCCCACACGTCATGCAAGCCGGTCCAGGGGAGAAGAAGCCAACCCGCCACGCACGCAGTGCATGCAACCACCCGACGCTTACAATTACTCCTCCACTTTCGCCTAGACCAGCGGGTGAAAGGGCGGACAGCCATGCAGGCGGCATGCAACCGTGCCAAGTGGGCGCGCCCCTTCGACTCCAACGGGCCCAGCATGGAGGTCTAGGCCCACGCGTCATGCAACCGGCGCGCCGGTTGCTACGTGTGAGCAACTGCACCGCCACTCACAATACCGCGACTCGAGGCAACCTTGCAGTGCCAGCCAAGCGCGACGGTCAAATGCGGTCAAAATTGGGCCGGCAGTAATGGCGGTGACAGGCGGGCAGAAGCAGCGGTCACGTCGTCAGCCAAGCTCACGTCCCATCCAGGGGCAGCGGGGGAACCCTCTCTCACGGCGTGAAGACGGCGCGCCCGTGATCCGTCCCTCGAACGGCTCGCACACGCGCAACGACCGCCCCGCGAACCGCTCGCCCTGTCGCATTAACTCCGCGGCGGGACAGGCGGCGCCTCAGGCGGGAGAAGCAAGCGACGCTTCGCCTTCGCCATAATGACCGCGTCAAAAAAGGTACGCCGCGTCATTCGATTTCGTGTCCTTTTCCTTTTCCTCTTTCTCTCTCTTACAACAGGGACCGGAAAAGGGGGATACCCCGAAAAGGACCCTTCTCCGTGAAGGAAACAGGCTCCGAGCCTCCCTACTGATCAGAGGTTTGAAGGCCGGCCCCTCGGAGGGGTTCAACGGCCGCCTCAGATCGATTGGGTTCTGCGCCCACTACTGGTCAGAGGTTCGATGGCCGGACCCTCGAAGGGTTCAACGGCCGCCTCAGGCCACTCGGGCTCCGCGCCCACTACTAATCAGGGGTTCGTAGGCTGGCCCTCGAAGGGTTCACAGTCGCCTCAGACACAGAGCGAGGGATGACCATGGGTACGTTCGATACATAACCAAGGCTCGGGCTACGCTCTCGAGGTACCCTAGGACATTTCCGAGACCAGCGGGAACGATCTTGTAACGGAATCCCATCAGAGGGAGGCATCGAGCCCTCGGACCCCGTCGACAGGGGACCGGGTCCGGCAGATCACCCGCAGGTACTTTTGGGCGCGCCTCTGGGCCTCTAGCCGACCCCTAACAAATGGGGCACGGACGTCCGCTCGGATTACCCGCCAGCAGCTCACCGGAGACACCATGTTCGGCGCCCTCCGAGGACAACATGGCGCTTTCCCCCCCTCCTCCTTGCGGAAAGGCGACGCAGGGGCGTATGTAAAAAAGACGAGTCTATCCTTGACCGTCCTCTCGCCCTGTGCAGAGGCTCGGGTGCTGCTCTCGCAAATCCGGCTCCGGCCAAACCGTTGACAGCGTCAACATACCAGCCCGAGAACTTGGGACCCGACCGTGCACTCGGGCTACGGCCAGCTCGCATGAGGGAACAACTAGACTAGCCGAAGTGTTGCGAAACACACTAAGACCTCGAAGGAGTAAAACTACTCCTCCGAGGCCTCGGGGGCTACACCCGGCGGGTGCGCTCGCGCGCACCCACCGGAACAGAATGCAACTGAAAAAGGTTGGTCCCCTTGCAAAAAAGTGCAACAAAAGCCTCCAAGCGAGTATTAGTACTCCCATGGAGGCTCGGGGGCTACTGTCGGGGACCATAATTAGGGGTACCTTCAAGGCCCCTAAATCTCAGCTGGTAACCCCCATCAGCACAAAGCTGCAAAGGCCTGATGGGTGCGATTAAATCAAGGATCAGTCCATTCAAGGGACACGATCGTGCCTCGCCCGAGCCTAGCCTCGGGCAAGGGAAGTCGACCCCGGAGAACCTACGTCTCGCCCGAGGACCCCCTCCAACAACGGGCACAATGTCAGCTCGCCCGAGGCCCAGTCTTCACTGAGAAGCAACCTTGGCCACATCGCCACACCGACCGACCAAATCGCAGCGGCATTTAATGCAAAGGTGGCCTGACACCTTTATCCTGACGCACGCCCTCCAGTCGACAGAGCCGAAGTGACCGCAGTCACTTCGCCGCTCTACTGACCGGTCTGACAAGAGGACAGTGCCGCCTGCGCCGCTCCGACTGCTGAGCCACCCGACAGAGTGAGGCTGACAGCAGCCAAGGCCGGCCTTGGGCATCATAGGAAACTCCGCCTCGCCCGACCCTAGGGCTCGGACTCGGGCTCAGCCCCAGAAGACGGCGAACTCCGCTCCGCCCGATCTAGGGCTCGGACTCGGGCTCAGCCCCGGAAGACGGCGAACTCCGTTCCGCCTGACCCAGGGCTCGGACTCGGGCTCAGCCCCGGAAGACGGCGAACTCCGCTCCGCCCGACCCACGGCTCAGACTCGGGCTCAGCCCTAGAAGACGGCGAACTCCGCTCCGCCCGACCCAGGGCTCGGACTCAGGCTCAGCCCCGGAAGACGGCGAACTCCGCTCCGCCCGACCCAGGGCTCGGACTCGGGCTCAGCCCCGGAAGACGACGAACTCCGCCTCGCCCGACCCCAGGGCTCGGACATGGGCTCGACCCCAGGAGACGATGGACTCCGCTTCGCCCGACCCCAGGGCTCGGACTAAGCCCTGGCCTCAGCCGACGGTCTCCGCCTCGCCTGACCCAGGGGCTCGGACTCGACCACGGCCACGGAAGACAGACTTGACCTCAACCTCGGAGGAGCCTCCACATCGCCCAACCTAGGGCGCGGATCGACCACGTCGACAGGAGGCGCCATCATTACCCTACCCCGAGCTGACTCAAGCTACGGGGAACAAGACCGGCGTCCCATCTGGCTCGCTCCGCCAGATAGGCAATGATGGCGCCCGCACGCTCTGTGACGACGGCGGCTCTCGGCCCCCTTACGGAAGCAAGAGGACGTCAGCAAGGACTCGACAGCCCCAACAGTTGTCCTCTCGCCAGGCTCCAGCACTCCTCCGACGGCCACGACACCACACGAACCGGGTGCCAAAACCTCTCCGGCTGCCACGACGGCATGTACTTAGGGCGCTAGCTCTCCTCCGCTAGACACGTAGCACTCTGCAACACCCCCCCATTGTACACCTGGATCCTCTCCTTACGCCTATAAAAGGAAGGACCAGGGCCCTCTTACAGAGGGTTGGCCCGCGTGGAGAAGGACGGGACGGCGCTCGCGCAAGGCCTCTCGCTCCCACTCCCGCGTGGACGCTTGTATCCCCCTACTGCAAGCGCACCCGACTCAGGCACGAGGCTAACACGAAGGCCGCGAGATCCACTCTCTCACGCCTGCCTCCCTCCGGCTGCATCCTTTCCCCCCTTCGCGTTCCGCCTCACGTCGACCCATCTGGGCTGGGGCACGCGGCGACGATTCACTCGTCAGTCTAGGGACCCCCCGGGTTTCGAAACACCGACAACAGACAAACATGGTATAGGCAAAATTAACATCACATCAATCATAAGCACAAACTGAATAATAATGATCTACGCATTGTAACTAGATCATGGGTTCTAGAATCGCTAAATTTGGAGCTACGGCTATAAAGTTATGCTTTTTCCGATGTTTCATGTGCTTAAATAATAAAACTATATTTCATTAGTGTAAGTTATATGAGAAAATATATAACTATCTTTGCTCAACTTTAATCTAGGTTATTACTTGATTATGGGTTATCTTTTAGTCAAACTATATCCGTAAGATTAGAATATTATATTAATGTTACATAGGCTAATGCAATAAACATAGATTAATCAAACTAGTTTCCTAATTATAAAAAGTATGTGATATGACAAAACTAAGGCTATCAATGCGTAAGTATTTTTATTATGAGACTATCGCAACTTGAACGGGTCAAATCATAGTAAAAACGGAGAAGATATGAATTATGCAAGATTATGAGTTTTTTTTCTACTAAGAATCACTTTTCTAGATTTATTTAAATGATTTACTAAGGTCTAGGAGCGTCGGGTACAAAATTCTGAGAGAGCGTAAAACTAAGGACTTGGATGCAAGGATACATTTACCTATGTGCACGACGGGTTAACTACGAAAAAGAGCAGGGCTCTTTATGAAAATCACCCGCTGAAGAGGTATCGGCCAATCCTAGTCGTCCGATCATCATCACACCGCACAGATCTTATCAGCCACGCGCCTGAATCGGTACGCCCCCCTGACCGCACGATCCCAGATGAACACACCAGATTCAAAGTGTGCCGAATCTAACCTAGCTCGCCCACACAGCGATCAGCGGTTAGGATACGAAGTTCAAATCCAGGCCACATGCACACGGATCAATGGTCCGACTCGACCATGTTCTTCCGGTCACCAGCCCCGGTGGCGCGCCCGACAACGGCGGTGGTGCCATGGCCGCAGTCCATCAAATCTCCACCTAGAAGTCCTAACCTCGACGCGGATGGTGCAACACGAAGAGAACGACTAGGCGCTCGAGGCAATGGGACCCATACCACAGCTCGCGCCCCCAAACACACCAGCCACGGCAAAGTGGGGTTTCGTGGCAGTGCACGAGCTCCGGTGACAAATTCGTGTCGATCCCATGACCCAGCGCCCAAAATTTATCTGGCCCATCTTCCTTACATCACCACAAAGCTCCATGGCACGAATATGGACCCTGAACGGCGGCGTACTATGGTTTCACCCGCGGCGGACCCGCTGTATTTCTTCAACCCCACGGCAATGGCGCCCAAGGTATTCCTAAAGTATGGCCCGAGGGGGCATGGTTATATAGTCGCGGGGAGATGCAATCAACCGAGAATCTCTACGATTTGGTTGAGGAGCCCCTGGATTTCGTGCGACATTGATCGGCAATAGCATCACACCGAAGTCCAAACATGGCGCGAGATGGACGGAGCTCCCGACCTGATGACCCCACAAGCCAGTGAGACCAAAACGAGGCGTGGTCGAGAGACCATGGTAACTGGGTCCCGCATGGCGGTGAACGCGACCGTGTGAAGAGGCTGATCGAGATGGTCCACCCGTCAGTTGGCGTACAAGCGAGCGAAGCGACTGACCCGCGGGTCCCGCCCGTCGGCGCGGACGCGCGACCGGGTCAGTTGGGCCAGTACCAGGTGAAATGGGCCGGTGTTTGGGAAAAAATTGGCCCACGCAGGGTTTTCTCTTTCCTTTTCTTTTTCCAATTTTCCTTTTCTATTTTCCTTTTCTTTTCTCTATTTCCAATTCATTTCAGATTTAAATTTCCCAATTCCCAAATGTCAATCATATTCCTAATTAAAATATAACAAATATTATTTCCAATATTATTATTTTCCTTATCATCTATTTATGGGAGGAATAAATGGTTTCATAAACATTTTCTTTCTCATTTTCTACTTTATGTTTTTATTTAGAATTGGCGGTCAAGTTTATGTTTTCCATAAAAAACATCACCACAAATTCATCATCTAGAGATCAACCTTTTCTTTATCAATTTATTAGTTACTTAACTAATTAATATTATTGTTTGAATATGAGGAGGGAGAACCCTAATAGATTTCAAAGGTCTTCAAAAATTCTCACCACACTATTATATATATTTTTATCTCTTTATTTTATTAATTCATGATATATATTTTTTCTACCAAATTTTGGGTTTACAAATCCTACACCCTTACAAGAAATCTCGTCCTCGAGATTTGTAAGAAAAAGGATATAGGAGGTTTCGTTTGTATTTTACTTCTAGTTTTCAATTGCTTTTAGGTGACTAGGATAGCATTGGTAGCTTATAATCATGTTTTAGCTATTGGTAAGAGAATTGGGGTAAGAAAGATCAAGATGGGTACAACAAAAAAATTTGGCAAGGGCAGACTCCATCATGCATAGTGGGTCTTGATTCATCTGATGATCCAGCTTGGTCTTTGAAGACTTGAGTTGGTGCTTATCCTTCCTTGATGGGGTTGACCTTTTTCCTTCTTCGGCTTGGTCTCATTGCTTCAGGGTTAGTGTATATCATTAGGATTGGGGAATATGGTTAAGATAGATATGGATGAGATAGACTACATGATGTTGGTCAAAAACTTGTTTGATGTTAGGTGGGGATAGACAGATTATGCAATCCATTATGACTCTATTGGTTGGGTTAGCTCTTCTGCTCATGGTTGAGTTGGTCTAATGTGCTAAGTTAAGTTAACACCTGGCTAGTAGGGTCTAATCTCTTCTACCAGTATCACTAATCTATTTAAGTAGACCACATTAGATTAGTTTAGTAGATGGCTCTGAGTTAAATGAGATTAGTCAGAATCTGGTTTGGTTGTTTTTCTTCTGAATGGTTTGGATAGGTTATGTAACCTATTATGTAGTTCAAGTTGTTGGGCATGGCCAAGTTGATCCAAGTCACCAATTTAGGCATAAGTGAATTAGGAGTGTGGCCTTATCTTTTGTACCAGCATTGAGTAACTCACTCTAGATTAGATAATAATAGATTAGATAGAATCTAGATTAGGTTGGTATGACTAGATTAAACTAGTTAAGATCTGATTAATTTATTTAGGGACAAGTAGGTAGATGTGGGTAGGATGAGTTATGACAGTTGAAAATCTTGGGTGTTTATAATTTTATGTCGGTCTATACAGATTTTTGCAACCCAACGCATAAGTCAAGTTCTTGTATATGCTGAGCTGGTATAGGGAACCGGTTTAGGTTAATCATGTTTATAGGAGTAGGGTCTAATTTATGCCACCAGTATTATCCAACTTGCTTAAGCAACTTACATTAGATTTTATAATCCTATTTAAGTATATCATTTAGTTAAGCATATCAAGCTGACTTTATTTCTATGGAATTCTATATATTTTTTTCTAAGTGGAACTTCCAATTAGTATATTTTTATACACTTAGAATTCTTCATGCCATTAGCAGGTGTGGCATAGAAAACAAGGGTACATCAGATTTTAGCTATTAGGTGAGTGTAGAGCAGATTTGGGGAATAAGGAAGAGTTAGGTAAGGGAGACTTTTATTCCGGATGGTGGATCTTGATTCATCTGAAGATCTGTTTCTACTCATATCCTTCATTGTCGAGATTAACCTTCGTCTTGGGTCTGATTTAGGGACCATCGGTCGTGGTGTTAGATGCCTTTATCTGAGTTGGGATAACAATTGCGGGTACATGGGGTAGGTAGGTTAAACAGAGTTTTAATTTGCTTTTGGGATAAATGGGTTGGGCAACCTATAACATAGGCTAGGTCGTGGTTTTCACGGACGAGTTGGTCTAAGATACCAATTTAGGTTTAAAACCCATTTATCAGAATATGGTCTAATCTATGTTACCAGTATTAACTAGCTTGTTTAAGTAACTCCCTTTAGATTGGATCATATTATATTAGGTAGGGTCCAGATTAGATTGGATATAACTAAATTAGACTAGTTTAAATTATATAGATCTACCAGGGTAGGATATATATTATTAGGATATGTTAGAATCTTTTGAGATAGGATGGATTATATGGTGTAGGTAGGTCAGAATCTCTGTTAGGTTAAAATAGAGGGGTTATGCAACCATTAGATGGTTAAGGTAGTTGCATGAGGCCGAGTTGGTCTGTCATTCTTAATTTAGTGCATAGTGAATTAAGTTAAACATATTTTATAGGAGTAGAGTCTAATCCATTTTATCAGTATTAACTTTCATGTTAACTAACTTACATTAGTTTAGCTCAACTTGAGGTTAGCCTTCGTTAGGTTAGATTAATTTGTCACATTAGATCAGATCTAAGTTATATTTGTGTGACTAGATTAAACTAGATAAGATCTCATTATTTTGGGTTAGATCCTGGTTGTTACTTTAGGATGAGATAAGTAAAGTGGTTAGGATACGATGATTCCTTCAAAATAAGATGAATCTATTAAGATAAGAGAGAGTCTTTTAAGATAAGATGGATCTATTAAGCTTAATATATTTTAGTGGGGGATAATCTAAGTTGTCTAGTTACCTTATAGACATTATTATTATTATTATTATTATTATTATTATTATTATTATTATTATTATTATTATTATTATTATTTTGCCTATGTGTATATGTAGATGAAATTGCGGATATTACTCCACAACCCATCACACTCAATCAAAGATCCAAATCAGACAAGTATCATAAGCACAAACATTCAAGCGCGTAGATAACTATAAAAATAGTTTTGATTTGGTTCCTAGGATTATGTTTCCTATTCCTAAAGGACACTTTAGGTACAAGATTTCAAAGTGTGAAATCCACATTTGTCTTTAGAAAGAAGAGGTAAAAATAATCAGAGTAAAGCGGAATAGATGAGAAAAGATTAAGAAAATTTTAGAAAAGAATCAGAGTAGCAAAGGTAAGTAAGTATTGGTTGTCCAGTTCTATCTAGGTTTCGTCCTACAGTCAACATCGCTCTGATACCACTTCTGTCACATCCGGATTTTGGGGGCACCAAGACCCGGGCGCGAAATAATCACCAGGTGTGCTGGGACCAAGTCTCACACATATGATGAATAGTGGTACAGAAACGAATGTCACATCTTTACTATATAATAAGAGTTCTATACAAAATAAAAATAATAATTACATCATAAGGAGACAACGATCCAGCAACCCAAAGTTGACTTGGAGACGACGACCTAGACCTCTAACGAACTCGTCACAGCATCCTGTGTGCGCCTCATGCTGTGGTACCTGTTCTAGACCTGTGGGGGTGAGACAGCAAGAGTGAGCTTACATACGTTCATCGCTCAACAAGTTGTGGGGAGTAATGTGCATGAACTCGCCAAAGGTGGGAGCTCATGTGAAGTGTAAGGCTTACCAAAGAGGATGGTTAAAGCTGAGCATTGCTTTTAAAGTTGGTCAAAATTTTATTAGCAGTTACTAAGTATAAGTAAATATCAACCCAATTAAGTAGTAGAATAAAAGTGATAACAACACCTGCGATGCAATACATATGACATATTGAATTTAGTTCCATAAGTTAATCATGTGAGTGTCCGAGCTACTCATGACTGTGAGCACGACTAGTATACCAGTTTTACACTCTATAGAGGTTGCACATCTTTACCCACAAGTCATGTTACCCATCTGCCAAGGGATCGCGACTTCCCATACACCTCTACCGAGGAGGCGAGGCAGGGTAACACTACGAGGCCTTTACAAAGTTCCACTAGTTTCAGAAAACCTGCTATAGTTTCTAGGAAGCTCCAATGCAGGGACCTCTCGCCTGACCACCATCGTAGCAAAATCAACCCAAGGGCCTCCCTACACTAACCACTCCCCTACTGCCATTGCCCCTTTCGGGTAAGGTAGTCCTCCACTAGCTTTCCTGATTAGTCAGCCAAGGGCGTCCCATACCACCCTTGTGGTAGCACTGTTTTCCCGGGTGGTTCTCCATGTTCCAATTAACATAATGATCTTATCATGAACGGTAAATAACAAACTGATAAGTGAGATCATGAATAATGTATATATCTATACTCAAACCACATAATGCAATAGCAGGTACTACCCAAAATTTAGTGGTAAACAAGGTATAAAGGCAGCCAAACTAGGGTAACCTATTGTGTCCCATCAAAATTAACCTATGCGGATCATTATGATTAATAAGAACATGATTGGGTAAAAAGAAGTGATCAAGGGAACAACTTGCCTGGGACTTGAGATTCCAGGTACCAACTTGCTCTTCAGGTGACTTGTAACCTCGCTGCTAGTCATAGCAATACAAACAAACATGGTATAGGAAAAATTAACATCACATCAATCATAAGCACAAACTAAATAATAATGATCTACGTGTTGTAAGTAGATCATGGGTTCGAGAATCGCTAAATTCGGAGCTACGATTATAAAGTTATGTTTTTTTCCGATGTTTCATGTGCTTAAATAATAAAACTATATTTCATGTATAAGTTATATGAGAAAATATATAACTATCTTTGCTCAACTTTAATCTAGGTTATTACTTGATTATGGGTTATCTTTTAGTCAAACTATATTTGTAAGATTAGAATACTATATTAATGTTAGAGAGGCTAATGCAATAAACATAGATTAATTAAACTAGTTTCCTAATTATAAAAGTATGTGATATGACAAAACTAAGGCTATCAATGTGTAGGTATTTTTATTATGAGAGTATCGCAACTTGAACGGGTCAAATCGGAGTAAAAACGGAGAAGATATGAATTATGCAAGATTATGAGTTTATTTTTCTACTAAGAATCACTTTTCCAGATTTATTTAAATGATTTACTAAGGTCTAGGGGCATCGGGTACAAAATTCTGAGAGGGTAGGGTTTAAAGCGTAAAACTAAGGACTTAGATGCAAGGATACATTTACCTATGTGGACGTCAGGTTAACTACGAAAAAGAGGAGGGGCTCTTTATGAAAATCACCCGCCGAAGAGGTATCGGCTAATCCTAGCCGTTCGATCATCATCAGACCGCACAAATCTTATCAGCCATGCGCATGAACCGGTACGCCCCCCTGATCGCACGATGAACGCACTAGATTCAAAGTGTGCCAAATCTAACCTAGCCCGCCCACACAGCGATCAGCGGTCAGGATTGAGCCCAGTCGAGCCGGTACGAAGTTCAAATCCAGGCCACATGCACACGGATCAACGGTCCGAGTCGACCGTGTTCTTCCAATCGCCAGCCCCGGTGGCGCGCCCGACCACGATGGTGGTGCCATGGCCGCAGTCCATGAAATCTCCACCTAGAAGTCCTAACCTCAACGTGGATGGTGCAACATGAAGAGAACGAGGCGCTCGAGGCAATGGGACCCATACCGCAGCTGGCGCCCCCAAACACACCAGCCACGGTAAAGTGGGGTTCCGTGGCGGTGCACGAGCTCCAGCGCCAAATTCGCGTCGATCCCATGACCCAGTGCCCAAAATTTCTCTCGCCCATCTTCCTTACATCACCACGAAGCTCCCTGGCACGAATCTGGACCCTGAACGGCGGCGTACTATGGTTTTGCCCGCGGCGGACCCGCTGTCTTTCTTCAACCACATGGCAATGGTGCCCAAGGTATTCCTGAAGTATGGCCCGAGGGGGCATGGTTATATAGTCGCGGGGATATGCAATCGACCGAGAATCTCGGCGATTTGGTTGAGGATCCCCCGGATTTCGTGCGACATTGATCGGCAACAGCATCACACCGAAGTCTAAACACGGCGCGAGATGGACGGAGCTCCCAACATGATGACCCCACAAGCCAGTGAGACCAAAACGAGGCGTGGCCGGGAGACGCTCGTAACTAGGTCCCGTATGGTGGTGAACACGGTCGTGTGAAGCGGCTGATCGATGGCCCACCCGTCAGTTGGCGCACAAGCGCGCGAAACTACTGACCCGCGGGTCCCGCCCGTCGGCGTGGACACGCGGCCGTGTCAGTTGGGCCGGTATGAGGTGAAATGGGCCGGTGTTTGGGGAAAATTGGCGCACACAGGGTTTTCTCTTTCTTTTCTTTTTCCAATTTTCCTTTTCTATTTTTATTTTCTTTTCTCTATTTCCAATTCATTTCAGATTTAAATTTCCCAATTCCCAAATGTCAATCATATTCCTAATGAAAATATAACAACTATTATTTCCAATATTATTATTTATTATTTTCCTTGTGATCTATTTATGGGAGGAATAAATGGTTTCATAAACATTTTCTTTCTCATTTTCTACTTTATGTTTTTATTTAGAATTGGAGGTCAAGTTTATATTTTCCATAATATACATCACCACAAATTCATCATCTAGAGATCAACCTTTTCTTTATCAATTTATTAGTTACTTAACTAATTTAATATTATTGTTTGAATATGAGGAGGGAGAACCCTAATAGATTTCAAAGGTCTTCAAAAATTCTCACCACACTAGTATATATATTTTTATCTCTTTATTTTATTAATTCATGATATATATATTTGTTCTACCAAATTTTGGGCTTTACATGTGTTCATGTTTGCGTTCAGCGGATCCATTCTGTTGAAGAGTGTGAGGGCAACAGACATGATGAGCTATGCCAATCTTACTAAAAAAGGAATTTAGGCGCTCATACTCTCCTCCCCAATCCGATTGGATGGCTAGGATTTTTTTGTTGAGTTGTCGTTCAGCAAGTTGTTGAAACTCATGAAATTTATCAAACACCTCAGACTTGTGTTTAAGAAGATAAATCTAGGTGAATTTGCTATAGTCATCAATGAAGCTCACATAATACTTATAATTCCCAAAAGAATTAGTGGCATGCCCCCATACATCCGAATGAATAAGTTCTAACGGAGACATAGATTTACTCAACGATCTTTGATAGGGCAATTGATGGCTCTTAGCCATTTGACAAGAATCACAAACTATGGTTTCTCTCGAGTATAAGGAACAAGGTAATTTATTGCTACCGAGTACTTGTTGAACGACATCAAAAGAAGGATGGCCTAGGCGGCTGTGCCACATCTCCAGGGACGGCAAACTACTGGATGCAACAAAAGCTTGTTTATTTTTGAAGGCAGTCGCAGGCATAGGGTAGAGTCCTCCTCTACACGTTCCTTCCAGTAGGATTTTCTTCGTGATGCTATCCTTAATAAGAAAGAAATTTGGATGGAACTCAAGGTAAGCATTTTTATCTGCAGCTAGTTTATGAACAGATACAAGGTTTTTTGCAGCACTAGGAACATGTACACATTTTTAAGATGAATTTTTCTTCCAGACGCATGACAGATGACATGACCAATGTGTTCAATGTCCATAGCTGATCCATTTGTCATGTGGACTTGATCACCACCATGATAGCGGTCACGGATCACCATCTTGTCCATCTCTCTTGTGACATGATCTGAGGCACTAGTATCTGGGTACCAGTTTGAATCTACACCATACTCACCATAATTGGCGACGTTGACGCTCTTGTCTTCAGGGACAAAGTTCTCATCAAAACGGTGCTAGCATTCGGATGCTGTGTGGACGCCCACCTTCTTGCAGATCTGACACTGGACCTTCTGCTTGCCGAAGCTAGAGTTGTTGTTGAAGTTCCCGCGTCCCCGCCCACCATTGGCACGGCCACGTGCACCGCGACCATAGAACATGTGAACTCATGAGGCCAGGTTGACAGATAAGCTTGAAGAGGAGGATGACCCTTGATAGAGGTTCGGGCGTTGTTCGAAGGCGAGCAGTTGCGATGTGAACTCAGTGACGCTGATCAGATCAACACGTCCGAGAGCGGCGGAGATGACCGGATTGTAGTCGAGATCGAGGCCGGTGATGATGAAGGAGATGAGTTTTTCATCATCAAGTGCTTTGCCTGCAGCTGCTAATTCATCAACATACACTTTCATCTTACCGACGTATTCATCGATGCTCATGGTCCCCTTCATCGTGGTAGCTAGGGCAATATGTGTGTTCACTACACGCGCCCTGGTTTGTGACGCACAAAGTTCCTCCAGTGCCTTCCAGAGAGACACCGAGGTGTTTGCAGTGAGAGACCTGCTTCATCATCTCCTTAGAGAGCGAGTTGACGATGTAGCCAAAAACTTGTTGGTCTTGTGCCAGCCAGGTTGTATAAGCCGGATTTGGCTCCTTGTCCTTGTCGGTACCCTCGATCGCCATGGCCGGGGCAGCTTTGGATCCATAGATCAGCCCAGTAAGCTGGGCGTCGCGGATGGCAGGCAATACCTGCAGCTTCCATAGGGTATAGTTGTTCTCGGTCAATTTCTGTGTCACGGGATGGCCTAGCACCGAGGTCAGGAGACCACCCGCGACGAGGTTCGTCGCCATGGCGATTATTCTTGGCAGTGGATAGAGGTTGCCTCTGGTACCATGTGATAATTTGTGGGAAGGGTATTCACCTCCGTGGAGGCTGCGTGTGTTAATATTGGAAGAAAGAGCCTCTTGCCATGGCATACAATCGTGATCCGAGATTTGTTGAGAGAGCATCCTTGAATACAGGGATAACTACAGCCTAAATCTTCAAGGATGCAATCCACCATAAATCTCGGTCAAGTTTGTTACAATGTGACTTGCACATACATGCATCTATCTATCTATTTCACATCCGGGGTTGGCATTTGGTTGTCAGTGAGCCGGTACTTGGTAGGTAGCATATTGTCACACTTATTATAACTGGTCAATCGAAAATAACACGATTTTTGAGAAATGTTTTTTATGTGATGGTGGTGGTGATCAACGTTCCAACACCTCCCTTGCGTTGCCACCATCGACCCATCCCCCTCCTATCTCCTCCTCGTTACCGTAGCGTACGAGGAGTCAGTACGAATAAGCCGGTATCGATTAAAGCTGTCTGTTTAGACTGCTGTAGCTATAATTCACAGAGATAACAGATAAAAACATTATAGAAGCAATAGAAGCCAGTACGGATTAAAGCCAAACGGACAGGCTAGTAAACGTGCATCGTAATTGATCTATGGTGATAACCATCTTGTGTATGTCTAGAACTAGGAATTGCTATATGGTAATAACCATCTTGTGTATGATTAGGACAAGGAAAGGTGGAGATATATTCTAATACATGCATATCTACCATAATAAAGAGTTATATTCTAACAGACACAACCATCAATATCCTACCAAAAGATGCTATTATATTGATTTAGAAACTTCAAAATGGGTATAGGTGCTGCACACTACAAATTTGGTCCATCCTTCATTGTTCTGATGGAGTCGGTAAATGGGATGCAGCAATTATTTGAAACGAATGCCAGCACAATGTATAAGCTAAGGCCCTGTTTAGTTTCTTTAGTCTAGGGACTAAAGTTTAGTCGGTAACCTGTTTGGTTATAGGGACTAAAATTAGTAACAATATATTAAATGACTTATAAGACTAAAATGACCTTTAACAATTTTCTGCTATTAGTATAATTGAACTAAATGAGGGATAAATATGGAATTAATATGGTTTAGTCCTATCGTTTGACAATTTAGGAACTAAATGAAACTAAAATTCGCTAAAATGGAGGGACTAATCTTTACTAGTGTGCAGAATTTCAGAGGTGGTTAGCTATGTGTTACACGGTAACGGTTATCAATGGTACCATCCGCGCCGCGTTGTTGTCCCTTAGTTTATCCCGACCTGATTGATACGTAATTAGTTTGAGGCCGGCCTCGCGAAGCATCCACCAATGGCATGGAATGGCATAACATGGCACTGCATTGGGGAAGCTCCGTTCCGCTTCCGCCCCGCCCCGCCCCGCCCCGAAGCAGCGCGAAACGACACACGCGAGCTATCCCGACAGTAGGAAGCGAGACGGGGCCAGTAGGAAGCGCCAGGCAGCAACGCAGCGCATCCACTCGTCATCGGCAAACCAACACCCCCGGCCCGGCCGCGGGCGGCTGCGCTCACACTCCACTCCCCTGACCCCGCGCGCACAAGCAACAGCAGCCCGATGGCCGCACCGTCCTCCGCCGCCACAGCCTGCTTCGTCTCCCCGCTCCCGCCGCCTCGCCGCCCGCGTCATTTCCTCAGGCACCTCGCGCGCGCCGCCGCCGCCGAGCCCACGCCCGCGCCCGCCTCCGCCTCCTCGCTCGCCCTCCCGTCGCCATGGCCGTGGGCGCGGCGGCTCCGCGACCTGGTCCCCGCCGAGGCCGCGGGCCGGCTGCTGTCGTCGGCCGCGGGCTCCCTCATCGTCGCGCTCGCCTCCGCGTCGCTCGTCCTCGGCGACGCCGGCGCGGCCTCCGCGTTCGTCGTATCCACGCCGCGGAAGCTGCAGGCGGACGAGCTCGCCACCGTGCGCCTCTTCCAGGAGAACACACCCTCCGTCGTCTACATCACCAACCTCGCCGTCAGGTGGGCCTCCCCGCCCCGGTTCCGTGCCTGCCACTCCCGGCTCCCGTCCAGTGAGCCGTTGTGTGTCGGGAGCCCTCACTTCATCCCGATTGCAGTCAGAGGCTGGATGAGGCTCTAATCTCTTCCGCATGCTGCGTGTGTAGGCAGGACGCGTTCACGCTCGACGTGCTCGAGGTGCCGCAGGGGTCCGGGTCCGGCTTTGTCTGGGATAAGAGCGGCCACATCGTCACCAATTTCCATGTCATCCGTGGCGCGTCAGACCTTAGGTTGGTCGGGACTCCGGAGGGCTTCATGCTTTCCTTCTACGTTTTCTTAGCCGTTTGGTTGTGCTCAAATCGAAGCTTGTCGATTCTTGTATTAATGGTTAGGGTCGCTGGTGTTTCATTAAAATATGGTCTAGCCTTCCAATAATTTCAAGTGGACAGAGCGGGGAGAAAGGAGTTGTGGTGCTTCAATGTGTTGTTGGTAAGCTGGGGCAAAGCAGTTACTGATCGGCCCCAGCAAACTACAAACAGGGCCCATTAGTAATGCTTCATTGTCAATTTGGCTCTCCCTACAAGACCTAGTCGGAGCAAAATTAGTATGTCCAAAAGGGCTTATATTTTAGTGCAGCAGAAGCAACATGACACTGTTCTACAGCTTCACTATCTGGCTGTTAGAAGTTATGGGATGCATCTGCATTACCGAAAGGTTTAGAAAAGATACTGCTTGCTCTACAAGTTCCTTGCATCCCAATTTCGAGTAGTAAATACCTAATGCTACACTTGGATATTTCAATGCAAAAGATCTAATTATTCAAGTTAACAATGCAGAATGTTCTTATTTATGCTAACCAAATCTTTGTGTGGTAATGCTCTGCGGTTGTGCCCGTCTCACTGCTAATGTCTAATGATCTCGACTGGGATCAGACACACAATTGTAAAACATCCATACGTGTTTCTTTCTTTTTTTCAATGGCTTTTGTATGTTGATGATGCCTAGATATGTATAGTGGCAAAGCGAAGATACAACTGATAGTTTTATGCAGGGTCACACTTGCTGATCAGTCAGTGTATGAAGCGCAAGTTGTTGGATTTGACCAGGACAAGGATGTTGCTGTTTTGCGTATCGAAGCACCAAAGGATAAACTAAGACCTATACCTGTTGGTGTGTCAGCAGACCTACTGGTTGGTCAGAAAGTATATGCCATTGGAAACCCAGTGAGTGCTTACAACACCTTTCTTTTTATTGTGTCGCTTATAATATAATCAGATTATGTGTACAGCACAAGGTGGTCGAGTTGTAGTTTAGAAGTTAGAATTACATGTGGTGTCTTAAAACCTTTGGTTGTTCTTCTAACTTTTATGTATTTGGTAGTAGTATTCCTGATATTTTCCTTATTCTAACCTTGAATCCTTGATCAATCATAAACATTTACAAAGGCCAACTGCTTTTCTTGTTTCATTAATATGATGCCTAAAGGTAGTAACATGCTACAGTTACGACAAACAATGATATACAACAACAACAACAAAATATTTTAGTCCCAAGCAAGTTGGAGTTGGCTAGAGTTGAAACCCAACAACAAACAATAATACGGTCTTATAAAAATGGTGTGTATAATTTATGTGTCCGCACTCCATAGACCATGTGCAAAGATATGATCTTAGCTTTGCTAGGAAAATGATTGAACTTCAATTATACGGACGAGTTCTTTTGATTGTGAGTACATTGCAGACTTATCATCAATTTACCCATAGTCTTAAACATGTATTACTTTTTTGTGTTTGCAGTTTGGCCTTGACCACACTCTTACAACAGGTGTTATCAGGTGGAACATTGTTCCTTAAGTTCATTCATCTTTGCCTGATTCATATCAGAATGCACTGAGACTCTCTGTTTTGCTGTTTCTGCTGATGCCCCTCCCTAGTGGATTGCGCCGAGAAATCAGTTCAGCCGCCACAGGACGTCCAATACAAGATGTGATACAGACTGATGCTGCTATCAACCCTGGTAACAGTGGTGGTCCACTCCTTGATAGTTCTGGAAACTTGATAGGTGTAAACACAGCTATATACTCGCCCTCGGGAGCATCATCTGGTGTTGGGTTTTCCATTCCGGTCGATACAGTATGCACATTTTTAGACTCTGTTTTCTAAAAAAATCTGTTGACAGTAGCAGTTCACTCAAGCCAGTTCCTATATTCAGTTTATTAGTTCGTTTCCACCCTTCCTTGCGGTTAACTCACAACACATGCCTTGACCACAGCACGAATAATAACTGTTTTCAGGTTGGGGGCATTGTGGACCAACTTATAAGGTTTGGCAAGGTGACAAGGCCTATTTTGGGTGTAAAATTTGCCCCCGATCAATCTGTAGAGCAGCTTGGATTAAGTGGAGTGCTTGTCCTGGATGCTCCTCCAAACGGACCAGCCGGCAAAGCGGTGAGATGCCTCCTGTATTGATTGTTCATTCTCTGTGCCTAGCTAGCTACAGCACATGCAACCATGGGAAAACCTCGGGCAATTATTGATTAATCAATACACTAGATTGTTAGGAGTAGCTTCCGTCGAGTTTCCATGTGTGTTTGGAACCAAGGACACAGCTCAGAATACAAGCTGGACATGAAGAAGAAAAAAACGATCTTCCTCAGAGAAAATTTTCCTTCTGTTCTGTACCTTTCGTCTAACATGATAGTAGCATTTCTAAATCCCGTACGTCTTCGCATCAGACCGCTACTGTGGCTAAAAGTTCCACCTGTCATGTTGTTTTACCAGGGTCTGCAGCCAACCAAACGAGATCCCTATGGCCGGCTTATCCTGGGTGACATAATTACCTCTGTGAATGGCACAAAGGTGACAAACGGAAGCGACCTGTACCGGATACTGGATCAGTGTAAAGTCGGGGAAACTGTAAGCTTTTGGGTTTTCTTTGCATATATACATCCTTGCAAAAAAATTTGACGTGCTTGATAGTTGCTAAGACTCTGGACTGCGTGGTGTGTAAGGTGACCGTGGAAGTCCTGCGTGGCGATCATAAGGAGAAGATCCCCGTGGTCCTCGAGCCGAAGGCCGACGAATCATAGCGAACCCAGGTTCTTCTGTACCATAGCCTGATCAGTTTGTCACTTTGGGACAAGACAAGAGGCGGGCGTCTTAAGCATTTTCGCCTGGTGTATTTTCTGCAGCAGACGCGCAAATACACAAGGGCGCGTGTCCTAGCATTTTCGCCTGCCACGTGGATTCGTTCGCTGTACATAATTCATGCCGGTCTGCTGGAGAAGAAGGGGGGGGGGGGGGGGGGTACTATCCAGGTCGCCGCCCGTAATGCCGTCTCAGCATTTTCTGTGTGTGTGCGTGTGTGCTGTAGCATGTCGGCATCCGACAGTGCTTTAGAGTTTGGCCCCGTTTGTTTCGGCTTCTGGCAGCTTCTGGCCATCAAAAGCTGCTGCGGACTGCCAAACGCTTAGCTTTTCAGCCAGCTTCTATAAAATTCGTTACGGCAAAAATCATCCAAAATCAACATAAACACATAATCGGTTAAGTCGTTGTAATAGTAGGAATCCATCACTTTTTAGATCCTAAGCCCTATGAACAACTTTATCTTCCTCCACACGTAATCGTAATTATACTCAGATTCTTCTCACAGCCAGATTCTTCCCACAGCCAGATTTTCAGAAAAGCTGGTCAGAAAAAAGCTGAACCAAACAGGCCGGCCTACCCTTATTAATACGAGATGTTCATCAGATGACCATCCATCCAGGGAAGGGAAACTGCGGGTAGAGGACCAATGAGCTTACTGATATCACGGATCACCTAAACCTTTTTGACCAAAAAATACGTGCTGACTTTCTGCTGGAGCTGGCAGTTGGCATCGCTGCAATCCTAGGTGGGATCCCAGAACACAACAGGGATCAATGCGATAGCTATGCCCTGACGATCGCTGGCCGGGGTTTACTGTCCTACCTACATATATTATTTAGAGCTTGTCGTGGAATTCGAAAAATCCATCCAAACAGTTGCGGACAACGACGAGAGGGGTGAAGGAGATGTCTAGTTACGCCGGACAGTACGTCTATCGCGGCGATGAAGGGATGTGACAGTGAAACTAGTTGGTGTTGTGGCCACGGTTTTGCTAAAATTTTCCACCAGAAAATCTCGGAAAGGACTGCGGAGAGGAAAATCTCGGAAAGCAGCGAGTGCGAGTACGGAGAACGTGCACGCGGTGTTTCTTTGATTTTCTACGCCATGTTGTGCTCTCTAAGTTAAGGAAAACTCGTAGTTAACTGCTAAACTTTTGCTAAATTTTAGCACTTGATAGAGCTGTTTGGATACAAGTATTAAACTTTTGCACATTAATTGCAGCCACATTTCTATTGACCACCCATCGGAAGAGAGAAAAAAGATGCGGTTGTGAGCAGTGGCGGATCCAGGATTGATCCAAGACGGGGGCTATTAAGTTAAGGCTTAAACCAAACAAAAAATATAATTCATATCTAGCTTAATACGTGGTCTCTTCTGTTGTACACGGCTCTCATTTGTCCTAATTGTTTTAGAATTAGAAGCATCTTTTTTCTGGTTCTTGATGAGAAATTTGCCCATCTTATTCCTATAAACATGGAACTACTACCAGATAAATAATCAAATCAAAACTTTAAATCAAAGCAAACAATAGCACATGTTTCACCTTCGTTGCTTCATAAATCACAGATTCACGCCTTCACCTTTACTGCTTGGCTGCTCAGATCCGCGCGCAGGCACGCTCAGACAACAGTGTCAAGTGTGGTCGCTACTTGGCTGCTCAGATCCGCGCACAAGACACTTGGACGAGCGGCTGGACAACTTGAACGCAGCGGTTGGGCGAGCAGGGGGCGAGCGACTGGGCTGGACGAGCGGCGACCATGCAGCGGCTGGACGAGGCAGCGAGCGACAGCGGCAGGCAGGAAGCGGCTGAGCGACTGGGCGGTTGGCCTTTTCCCTGTTGCTGCTGGCCGCGACCGGGGCTACAGCCGAGGTAGCCCCGGTCGCAGATCCGCCACTGGTTGTGAGTGGTGGGGGGAGAGAGAGGAGTTGTGGATCACTTTTAGTTCATTTTAGCACCTTTGGAGAAGGCGAGAAGCTAATGTAGATGGATGCTAAACTTTAGCACAACATTTTTAGTCATTATGCTTGTTTTTTTAGTAATTAAACTTTAATAAAACTTTAGTAGCACTAGAAAAGCAAAACTGAGAAAAAAACACGACTAAGGGTAAAAATAAGAACATCAACAAAATTAAAGAGCACCACCTTAAAAACCGTTTGGTTAAACATGGAATATATTTTTATACTCGACCTAACTAGAATCTCTAGGATTTTTTTTTCTATAATTTAGTCAAATTTTGTTGACGGACTAGTTCCCAACTTAGAGCTATACTATATATATAGTTTCGAACTGAAATGAGTCCATAGTTGGCGAACGGCGACGATTCGCATTGGTCATGGCGTCGCGTCTGCCAGAGTTCCGCAGCTCTTGTCTTCTTCGCTACACATATCGACCCATCTATCTCTCTCGTTCGGGCTCGGCACTCGGCAGGCGGTTCCCATCCACCGACCCAGAGCCTCTACTCCGAGGCTGCGTGCCCCGACGAACAGAGGAGCAAACCTGCGGGCGACGCAACTGATCTGATCAAGAACTAGAACACGGCACACAGGTAGGAGGCCGTCTACGACAGACAGGCACAGGCTCGCGCGCGCGCCATCGTTTTTGGGTCGCGTGACGGGTCCGCGTCTGGCATTAACGCCCGCCGGCCGGGCTTTCGATAGCCACCACACTGCTGCAGCTGCAGCTGCAGGCTTGGGCTTCCTAATCACGCCGCCGGCCGTGGCCGTCCCCCGGCCCACCACTAGATTAATGGCGGCGTTTGAGAGCCACGCATTCGGATCCCTCGCTCTCGTCAGCGGCTACTGCTAGCTACGTCCTAGTCCGGGCGCTGCTTGACTGCTTCGTTCGATCGACGAGGGCCGGCCGGAGACGATCGACTCATCGGCATGGCCGGCTAACCAGCTTGCGACATGAGCGACGCAACGACCAACGAGGGTTAATTGCTTGTTTGGTGTAGCACGCTGCACGGGCCACCATGGAAAACGACTCCAACGAACTTCATATTAAAAAAAAAACAAAGAGAGTAGCATGCCGAGGAAACTGAGACCGGATAGAGTCGCTTATACGTTGGGGCGCCCTCGGCTATTTATGCGCCATTTTTCTCAGTGGTGGTTAAGCAGTCTAGTCACCTCTGAGGTTTTCGTACTGCAATACGTCGTCAGGCAACTAACAGCAGGTCAAGCTAGGACACACGACGAGTATGTATGTAGTCATGGAGCAGACAGGTAGAGAGCATCGCTACGCTAGCAGCTAGCTACCAACTCGGCTCAATCAAAACAAACAAGTCCAAGAGCATTGTCTGACACGGCCTTTTCCATTCCTTCTGAACAGCCTCGTTATCAGCCTACTGGCATGCATAATCCAAATGTATATACACACATATGCATGTACCACACCTTCCTCTACAAGCAAAACATGCATGAAGCAAAATGTGCTGGGTAATGGATGGAGCGTGCACAGTACACACACTGCACGGCCATCGAGCCCACTGCAGTACGCCAGTAAACTGATGATGGTGTCAAACCACTACCTCTGGGTGTACAGTACAGTAGTGCATATATCATATCAGAACGGGAGGTAGCTCCGGCGGAACACAGCGGCGTTGGCGAACAGCCCGACGAGGTCCCGCTTGTACGGCAGGAACGACCTGCGGCGCGCGCCGCCACCGGACTTATTGTCGTCGACGTAGCAGCTCCAGGCGTGGGGGGCACCGGCACCACCACCTCCGGGGGCGGCGGCGCCTCGCCCCGTCTGGCTCCGGCGCCCGGAAGAGCCACCACCGCCGGCACTCAAGAAGACGAACTTCTCCTTGCCGTCGCTCTGGCTCCGCCCGACGGCGAGCCGGGGCCGCCACCGGAGCACGGACCCCGTGGAGCCACTCTTCTTGCACCGCGCCGGCGACGCCACCGCCGCCGACCACCCGGGAGACCACGGGCAGAACATCTCCGCCTGCACCGAGTCGTCGTCGTCGTCCGCGGGAGCTGGCAGCGGTGCCGATGCCGGATCCCTCCTGTCCACCGCCAGATGCCGTCCTAGCGCGGTGGCCGTGTCCGGCTCCGGCTCCGCTGGATCAGCAACCCGCGGCGGGGACCTCGGGCGCCCGAAGACTGGGTACAGCGGCGGCGGCCACACGAATCCGCCGCCGGCGCCTGCAGGTAGTGGACGGGGAGGCGGATGGGCGGCGGCGAAGGTGAAGTCGTCGTCGCCGTCGTCCATCATCGCGCTCCTGGGCTCCCGCATGTCGTCGCTACCGCTCGCGTCCGGTCCCCGTGCTCGGACGCCGACGACTCAGCAGCGTTTGGTCCCCATGCATAGTCGTGAGGGTGCGGTGGCTGGGACGCTCCTCGGCGCCGGCCGGGGCTTGTTTTTATACGCGTCGGATGGCGCTCGATCGCGTCGAGGCGCCGGATGCGATCGGCTGATGGCAGGCATAATCCAGGCCGCTGAATCGCTGGTCGCGGCATCGGGCAACCTTAATTTAGGTGTGTGTGCGTGCGTTACGTACGCGGTACGTTATCCTTCTGGCCGATGGCCTGACAATGGTTATACGGAACCGGAGTCGTTCACACTGTCCGCAGGGGTGTGCTCTAAATTTTTCTCCTAAATGTTACTATACAGCCGAGTTAGTAAGATTCTCTCCCCTATATTCACTCATCTCGCAACCGTTCCCCCTATAAATTCCCCTATGTATCCCTCTACACATTAAATATACATTTCCATATAACTAACATAACTAACTTCATTTTCTATTTTCTTTTTTCATTTTCACTCATCTGACTTGTATTTCTGTCGTAATTAATTTTTTTTATTTTTTTATTTGTTTACAATTTATGCACAATGTATTAACAAAACAATTTAGTTATAATTTAATTATTAATGGCACGCCGGTCGACCGAATTGTGTGTCGTAAAACATTTCATGATACATTGCGACGTCATAATTCAAACTAGCTTACGTTGCAAGCATACTCCGACCAATCATACCCACGAAGCCACGGTTGGTTTCCAGTACGAGCCACGAGCTTCCCCCATAAGCCAGATTCAGCTCGCCTATATATATGCACACTTTGTCTTCCATAATGTGCCAACCTCCAACACAACTTCATCTAGTTAGACATTTGTTCGATATGTCTCATTTCCATAGGGATGATGATTCCGATTCGAGTGATAGTGACGACGACACACTTATGCTTGTCACTCTTCTTACGCTCAACATTGAGGCCAGACGCATTCTCCGACGACGTTCCGGTATACCTCGCCGCATCATTCACAGGGATCATTTTGCTGGAGAAAACCTCATCCACCATCACTACTTCGCCCCGAACCCAGTGTATCCACCCCACGTGTTTCGTCAAAGGTACGAAGTTTAAACATTTTTGCATATGTTCTCACATTAGCATTGTCTTCATACTGAACCTAATACATTTTATAGGTTCCATATGAGTAGGCCGTTGTTCATCCGCATTATGGAAGGACTTCAACAACAGGATAGTTACTTTACGCAACGGGTCGACGCAACAGGCCTGCCAGGACTTGGACCCCTACAAAAAGTATGTGCAGCAATGCGGATACTTGCTTATGGGTTACCTACTGATGCCATAGACGAGTACATTCAAATTGGCGAGTCTACCGCTAGGGAATGCCTTAATCATTTTTGTCGCGCAATCATTGCATATTTTAGTGCCTGGTATCTACGAACTCCTAATGAAGCTGACATAGCACACATCATGCACAATAGCGAGGCTAGGGGATTTCTAGGAATGTTGGGTTCCATAGATTGCATGCATTGGGAGTAGAGGAACTGTCCTACAGCCTGGTGTGGACAGTTTTGTGGCAGAAATGGAAGACCTACTATGATACTAGAAGCGGTAGCAACGTATGATCTATGGATTTAGCATGCATTTTTTGGCATGCCTGGGACTAATAATGACGTAAACGTGCTTCACCGATCACCAGTATTTGACCCCATGACAACTGGTCGAATGCCCCCCGTCAATTACACAATCAACGGTCATCCTTACAACTTCGGATATTACCTTGCTGATGGCATTTACCCGAACTGGCCAACTTTTGTCAAAGCAATTCGACACCCTTATGAGGAAAAGAATGTATATTTCACACAAATGCAGGAAAGTTGCAGAAAGGATATTGAGCGTGCATTTGGTGTTCTTCAAGCACGGTGGGCGGTCCTGCGTGGTCCAGCGTACGGTTGGGATCATAATCGTTTAACAGAGATAATAACCGCATGCATCATCATGCACAACATGATTGTCGAAGACGAAGGTGAGTTTGTTGCAAATACAGATTTCGGAGACAGCACTTCAGGTATTGAACCATCGCAACTAATTCAAGAAGTACGTTCAGAATGGGTTATCAATCACTTCGATCTTCGTCGCCAAGATAGGTCGTCGACACTCCAAAATGATCTTGTAGAGCATTTGTGGGCTAGACGTGGAAGCATGTGAATCCATATGTTTTATAAGTACGTATGTGGATCTTCAATTGAATAAGTTTAATTAAGTATGTAATGTCGATGTTATGCATGTTTAATGACATAATGTAATTCTACAAATTCCTAGCCGATGTCGTGTGTTCATGGACTTAGTGAATCACAATTTCTACGTCACCCGATACAGGAACCACCAAAACTGAACAACAGGTAACCAAATAAACGTAACCTAATGATAGGTCTTTGCACAAACGAGTCCATTATTCAGAAGTAGAAACGTTACAACATCTCATGCAACACTTATGGTTACAACAAGTTTATAATGTTTGAGAAAACAAATAACACAAATAACTTAGAACACAAATTTCGAACAGTTTTGGGCACCAATAGTACGCCATCGCACATAACTCAAGTTTTACTCAAAACTAAAAATTAACTGCTACAAGCGTTTTTTGTGCTCCTTCATCATACTCCATACTTCAGGATCCACTTCGTCTTCATTAGTGGACTGTAGCATTTGCAATCGTTCTTTCACCGACTGGAGTTCTTGAAGTTTCAATTCCCTTTCACGAATGCTTAATTTTTTAGCTTCCAATTCCAACCTCTTTTTCTCTAGTTCCCTGTCTTATTCAGTGCACTTATCTTTCTTCTCACCTTTTTCCATACAATGCTGAATTTGTTTTTCTGTTAAATCATGCAGACGACTTAAGTACTCCGTCGACGATGATGTCGCAGCTTTCTTTCTCTCAGATTTACTAGAATCACGACCAAGAGGGCGTTTTCCTGTCAAACCAGCAGAACCACTATCACAATCATGTCCACCAGCTGATGGAGTACCAGAAGATCCAATTGATTTCTCATGTATTCCTTGGAATGAACTTCCTTGACAGATGCTCTCCCATTTTGGTTCCCCCTTCAGTTTATGCCAGCAATGCATAAAATGGAATGGTTTGTTCTCTTCGTGTGCAAACAAGGAAGCCGCCTTCGAAGTCTGCAAAATTGGTTTGTTCAATAAGAATATTATGACCACATTTAAAGAATGGAAGTAAGCACAAGATTTAAAACATTGTTTACGATATGGCTAACCTTGTCGTCGTCAGTTAAGCCACTTTGTTTCTCTCTTAGAACTCTTGCGTAGTAGCCTGAGAACTTACTCACATCTGCTCGAATCTTGTCCCATCTGCTGCTAAGTGCTCGGTTTAGTCTACAAGGGAAGTCCCCCTTTGTTCGTTGTACCTTTTTTATATTCGTGCCTAAAGCCCCTCCTTCCTTTGACCAGTGTGCACTATAGGATCACTGCTAATTTGCAACCATGTAGTGCAAAGGAGAAGGTCTTCAGGAGCAGTAAAGTTTTGTTCCTTGGTTTTCTTTGCTTTGTTAACAGGAGCTGCATTCATTATAGGACTATTTATATCCTGCACACTATGTTCAACATCTGACTCCAAGTTAACAGGTAGTGAAGGTATAGTATTGGAACCCTGCAATGGTGTACTAGTATTTGAACCAGAAAAGGTATCTCCAAAAGGATTTACTTCAACTGAACCAAGAGGATTCCTCACAAAGTTCATGTAATGGTTCCAGTAGACAGCAGATTGTGAGGCTGGAATCATGGTCGATTGGGAACTAGTATTTCCTGTCTGAATGGGAGCCCACATTGTTGTTGGACCTTGAGCAGGATTAGGAAAATTGAGGTTTCCCATCATGTTGCAATCCATAGGTTGGTGGTGCATGTAGCCCCTAGGCCATAATGGGGGTGCAGGGGGAAATTGCTGACCAGTTGAATTGTGTGACATCGCCTGGGAATTTGTGGCATTGTTTGCTGGGTCCATTCTATTTTTTGTGCACATGGGACAAATGAAGTGAAATGGTGTAAACTGAAAGCAATGCACATTATAATGTACAAGCATATGTAACATAAAAAGGTAAACATGACAACAGACGAAGCATTTATATAAGGACAATGATGATCAAAGGTTCTGATGAACTGTTTGACTAGCAACAGAACAACTTTAAGAAGTCATAGCCATCATACTACAAATACTAGAGAATGGCTTACATGAAACTTGCTTTTGGTAAGTACAGACCACTAAGACTTAAACATAGATGACAACTGAAATGTCGTTTCAGAGCACACAACCTAACAGTTGTTGCCTATAGACGACTACTTATAAGTTCAAAAGGATGTCATCTCTCTTAACCTGGAATACATGGCTAATAAATATTCTAGTAGCTATTGCGTGTAGACCTATCAGAATCGCTGAAGTACCACTCATCACTGACATTAGGGCAGTACAACTCGTCTTCATCAAAAGATCAATCAGTAACAGTTGGAGGGGTCGACGAAGTTGTAGGTTCAACACTTATGTCATCCCCCTAGTACTTAGCAATTTCTGGAAATGCTTGCACTTTTGTCTCTAAGGCATCTTGTTGTAGCAATTCTAGTTTTTCTTTGATGGCAAACAAGGTTCTAGCTACGATCTCCTCATCATGCATGTGGTCTAAAGCATGATCAACTAAACCACCCAGAGATTTGGTGGCATCCTCGGCACAGTCTACAAGGACTTTGAGCAAAGCCTTCATGTTTTCTTCTGTCAAGGATGCCATGAAGAAATGTGCTGCAAACAATTAATATATGAAGTAACAAGTGCATACCCTTAGAAAGCATATAGGCTCATGGAATGAATAAGTGCACAAATAGAACAACAAAAATGTAGGTAGGGACATGTAATCATCATGAAAGCATGACTAATATTGATGGGAGGAACATAAAAACTTGAAGGAAGCATGACTCATATGGTACAATAAAGGTATGTGCCTGAACTTGAAAAAATATGTAGTACATGCAAACACAGATATATCTGACATACTGATGATGTATGTCTACAGGCTTATATTGGTGAAGAATACCAAGAGAACTTGTACTTCTCATGATGTACTGATGAACTATATGAAAGACCAAACATATATTGTACCATGAATTGGTAACAAAGGATCAGAAACCTGAGTAAGGAATTTATGAAGTCATCAAGATGTCATATGTACTACAAATTTGAATTTATGAACTATAGAATGACCATGAAGTAGGCAGGGTTAAGGTATGAGGTATTGGGGTTAACCCAGGATGCAGCATGGACTTGTTTGTTTACAAACGAAATTTTAGGTTGTTGGAATAGCACACATTTATTGTACCATTAACCGTGCCTACTAATGTGGAAACAGGTGAGTGTTGCAAAAAACTTTAACAACTACTGCTTGAAACAGAACATGAGGCAGACAATAAAGTTTCAAACAAAATGAACAACTCATCATTTGTACAGAACATGAGGCACACAAAAATTTGTAGTATTCATTTTTGTCTCATGTAGTACAAAATAGATTAAATTAACTATAGAATGACCAGGAATTAGGCATGGTTTATGTGTCAAGTATTGTTAGGTTGTTCAAACAGCAGACATATATTGAACCGACATTTATTGGGTTCCATTGGATCATATAATCGTCAATACATAAACAGGTTCGTGTTCCAAATAACATTATAAACTCCTGCTTGAAACAGAACATGTGGCACACAAATATGTGGAGTCATAAAGGTTGCATATGTCAAACCGAATATGACATTGCACCAGCTTCAAATTTGACTTGGTAATCACAGAAGTAACCATTAAATTATGCCGTAAGGACAACAGACTTGAACTTAGTGAAAGGGAAATGTGCCCTTGGGCCATTTCTATGTATTTTGGTGATTTAGTGCCCAACACAGGTGCCTAATCGTAAAATGGTGGACAAAGTACAAATCAAGGATAAAGGTATGTTTCTCAGACTTAGTACATTGTTTTATGGACTAATGTATTGTGTCTAAGTGCTGGAAACAGAAAAAATCGAGTTGGAAAAGAGATGGCTCGAGCAGCCAAAGTCTGTCCAGTCTGGGTGCACCGGACTGTCCGGTGGTGCACCGGACAGTGTCCGGTGCGCCAGGCTGGCTCGGCGTGAAGTGGCCGCTCTCGGGAATTCGCCGACGGCGTACGGCTAGAATTCACCGGACTGTCCGGTGTGCACCGGACTGTCCGGTGAGCCAACGGTCGGCCGGGCCAACGGTCGGCCGCGGGATATGCGCGCGACACGTGGCCGGGCCAACGGTCGGAAGGGGGCACCGGACTGTCCGGTGTGCACCGGACTTGTCCGGTGCGCCAACGGCTCCCAGATCTGCAACGGTCGGCAGCGCCATTTTAGGAAGGAAATCGGGCACCGGACAGTGTCCGGTGTGCACCGGACTGTCCGGTGCACCCGACGACAGAAGGCAAGATTGGCCTTCCAGATTTGCTCTCAACGGCTCCTAGCTGCCTTGGGGCTATAAAAGGGGCCCCTAGGCACATGGAGAAGAGAACCAAGCAACCTTAGAGCATTCTTGATCATCCACACTCAGTCTTTGCGCATTCGTTTGTCATTCTCAGTGATTCGAGCTCCGTTCTAGTGAGAACTTTGAGATAGTCTTTTGAGCTCGATTCTTGGCCGTGTGTGTGCGCATTTTGCTGTGGATTTGTGTGTGTTGCTTTCCTCCCTTATTCTGAATTTCTTGTGAATCTCAAGTGTAAGGGCGAGAGGCTCCAAGTTGTGGAGATTCCTCGCAAACGGGATATTGAAAGGCAAAACAAAACACCGTGGTATTCAAGTTGGTCTTTGGACCGCTTGAGAGGGGTTGATTGCAACCCTCGTCCGTTGGGACGCCACAACGTGGAGTAGGCAAGCGTTGGTCTTGGCCGAACCACGGGATAAACCACTGTGTCATCTCTGTGTTTGATCTCTTGTGGTATTGTGTTTTGTTGAGACTCCTCTCTAGCCACTTGGTGATTATTGTGCTAACACTTAACAAGTTTTTGTGGCTATAAGTTTAAGTTTCACAGGATCACCTATTCACCCCCCCTCTAGGTGCTCTCAATTGGTATCGGAGCCGTTCTCTTCAAGAAAGGGACTAACCGCCCGAAGAGATGGATCCTAAGGGGAAGGGAATCGTGATCAACGACAAGGAGAAGGAGTCCTTCGTCAACGAGCCAAAGGACGACAAGACTACCGACTCAGGCTCGAGGCACAGACGCAAAGAAGGGAAGAAGAAGAAGACAAGACGCATCAAGGAGATCATCTACTACGACAGCGACGAATCTTCCTCTTCCCAAAAGGACGACGACAACGACTACAAAAAGACGGTCAATTCGAACTTTTCATTTGATTATTCTCGTATTCAACATAGTTCGAATTCGCATTTGCTTTCCATTCCTCTTGGCAAACCTCCACACTTCGATGGGGAGGACTACGGATTTTGGAGTCACAAAATGCGTAGTCACTTATTCTCTCTCCATCCAAGCATTTGGGAGATTGTAGAGAATGGAATGAAGTTTGATAGCTCGGATAACTCTATACTCATAAATGAACAAATCCATAGAAATGCACAAGCTACTACTGTTCTCTTAGCATCCTTGTGCAGGGAAGAGTACAACAAGGTGAGCGGCTTGGACAATGCCAAGCAAATATGGGACACCCTCAAGATCTCTCACGAGGGGAATGACATCACCATGCTCACCAAAATGGAGTTGGTGGAGGGCGAGCTTGGACGATTCGCCATGATAAGGGGAGAGGAGCCAACCCAAACGTACAACCGGCTCAAGACCCTCATCAACAAAATAAGGAACTACGGAAGCACGCGATGGACGGACCACGACGTCGTCCGCCTAATGCTAAGGTCCTTTACCGTTCTTGATCCTCATCTCGTGAACAATATTCGTGAGAATCCCAGGTACACGATGATGACGCCCGAGGAGGTACTCGGAAAATTCGTAAGCGGGCGGATGATGATCAAGGAGGCGAGATACGTCGACGACGCGTTGAACGGTCCAATCCACGAGCCTCAACCCATCGCTCTCAAGGCAACAAGGAGCAAGGAGCCGCTACCCAGCAAGGTGGCGCAAGTTGAGGCGGCCGGGCTCAATGATGAAGAGATGGCTCTCATCATCAAGAGATTCAAGACGGCGCTAAATGGTCGCAAGGGGCAACCAAGGAAGACCAAGACAAAGGGGAAGCGCTCATGCTTCAAATGTGGTAAGGTTGGTCATTTTATTGCTAACTGTCCCGAAAATGATAGTGACCGGGAGCAAGGGAAAAATGGGAAGAGAGAGAACAAGAAGGTTTACAAGAAGGCCAAAGGCGAAGCACACCTTGGAAAGGAGTGGGATTCGGATTGCTCTTCGTCCGACTCCGACGACGAAGGACTCGCCGCCACTGCCTTCAACAAATCAGCCCTCTTCCCAAACGAGCATCACACTTGCCTCATGGCAAGGGAGAAGAAGGTAATCAATCATAATGCTAATACTTATGATTCTTCTAGTGATGATGAGTCTAGTGAGGATGAAATAGATTACTCCAGTTTATTCAAGGGATTGGATAGAACTAAGATAGCTAAGATTAATGAATTAATTGATGCCTTGAATGAAAAGGATAGAATCTTAGAGAAACAAGAAGATCTTTTATATGAAGAGCATGACAAATTTGTTAGTGCACAAAATTCACTTGCTCTAGAAGTTAAAAGAAATGGAATGCTTTCTTGTGAACTGTCTACTTGTAACGAAATCATTTCTTCTTTAAAAGGTGAAATTAATGATTTAAATGCTAAGCTAGAAGTAGCAAGTAAATCTAACTCTTGTGTTGAACATGTTGAAATTTGCACTAAGTGTAAGGATGTTGATATTAATGCTTGTTGTGAACACTTAGTTTCAATTTCAAAACTAAATGATGAAGTGGCTAGTCTTAGTGCCCAACTTAAGACTAGCAAGAATGAATTTGATAAGCTGAAATTTGCAAGGGATGCCTACACGATTGGTAGACACCCCTCAATTAAGGATGGACTTGGCTACAAGAGGGAAGCCAAGGACTTGACAAGCCATAAGGCTCCTATCTCCGCCAAGGAGAAAGGGAAGGCTCCTATGGTTAGTAGTACTAAAAAGAACCATGCTTTTATGTATCATGATAGGAGTTATAATGCTTATAATGATTTTGACTCTCATGCCATGTTTGCTTCTAGTTCTTCCTATATGCATGGTAGAAATATGTCTAGGAGAAATGCTATTCATCATGTGCCCAGAAAGAATATTATTCATGCTCCTAGGAAAGTAGTGAATGAACCTTCTACAATTTATTGTGCTTTAAATGCTTCCTTTGCTATTTGTAGAAAGGATAGGAAAATAGTTGCTAGGAAGTTAGGGGCAAAATGCAAGGGAGACAAAACTTGCATTTGGGTCCCTAAGGATATTTGCACTAACCTTATAGGACCCAACATGAGTTGGGTACCTAAGACCCAAGCCTAAATTTGCCTTGCAGGTTTATGCATCCGGGGGTTCAAGCTGGATTATCGACAGCGGATGTACAAATCATATGACGGGGGAGAAGAAGATGTTCACCTCCTACGTCAAAAATAAGGATTCCCAAGATTCAATTATATTCGGTGATGGGAATCAAGGCAAGGTAAAAGGGTTAGGTAAAATTGCAATTTCTAATGAACACTCAATCTCCAATGTGTTTTTAGTTGAGTCTCTTGGTTACAATTTGCTATCTGTTAGTCAACTATGCAATATGGGATATAATTGTCTTTTTACAAATGTAGATGTGTCTGTCATTAGAAGAAGTGATGGTTCACTAGCCTTTAAGGGTGTACTAGACGGCAAGCTTTACTTAGTTGATTTTGCAAAAGAAGAGGCCGGTCTAGATGCATGCTTAATGGCTAAGACTTGCATGGGCTGGCTGTGGCATCGCCGCTTAGCACATGTGGGGATGAAGAACCTCCACAAGCTTCTAAAGGGAGAACACGTGATAGGTCTAACCAATGTTTATTTCGAAAAAGATAGACCTTGTGCAGCTTGTCAAGCAGGTAAACAAGTGGGAGGAGCACATCACAGCAAGAATGTGATGACCACGTCAAGACCTCTGGAGCTGCTGCATATGGACCTCTTCGGACCCGTCGCCTATCTAAGCATAGGAGGAAGTAAGTATGGTCTAGTTATTGTTGATGACTTTTCCCACTTCACTTGGGTGTTCTTTTTGCAGGATAAGTCTGAAACCCAAGGGACCCTCAAGCGCTTCCTAAGGAGGGCTCAAAATGAGTTTGAGCTCAAGGTGAAAAAGATAAGGAGCGACAACGGGTCCGAATTCAAGAACCTTCAAGTGGAGGAGTTTCTTGAGGAGGAAGGGATCAAGCATGAGTTCTCCGCTCCCTACACACCTCAGCAAAATGGTGTGGTAGAGAGGAAGAACAGGACGCTCATAGATATGGCGAGGACTATGCTTGGAGAATTCAAGACCCCTGAGTGCTTTTGGTCGGAAGCCGTGAACACGGCTTGCCACGCCATCAACAGGGTCTACCTTCACCGCCTCCTCAAGAAGACGTCGTATGAGCTACTAACCGGTAACAAACCCAATGTATCTTACTTTCGTGTATTTGGGAGCAGGTGCTACATTCTAGTGAAGAAGGGTAGAAATTCTAAATTTGCTCCCAAAGCTGTAGAAGGGTTTTTATTAGGTTATGATTCAAATACAAAGGCGTATAGGGTCTTCAACAAATCATCGGGTTTGGTTGAAGTCTCTAGCAACGTTGTATTTGATGAGACTAATGGCTCTCCAAGAGAGCAAGTTGTTGATTGTGATGATGTAGATGAAGAAGATGTTCCGACGGCCGCTATACGAACCATGGCGATTGGAGAAGTGCGGCCACAGGAACAAGATGAACGAGATCAACCTTCTTCCTCAACAACGGTGCATCCCCCAACTCAAGACGATGAACAGGTTCATCAAAAGGAAGCGTGTGATCAAGGGGGAGCACAAGATGATCACGTGATGGAGGAAGAAGCGCAACCGGCACCTCCAACCCAAGTTCGAGCGGTGATTCAAAGGGATCATCCCGTCGACCAAATTTTGGGTGACATTAGCAAGGGAGTAACTACTCGATCTCGATTAGTTAATTTTTGTGAGCATTACTCCTTTGTCTCTTCTATTGAGCCTTTCAGGGTAGAGGAGGCCTTGCTAGATCCGGATTGGGTATTGGCCATGCAGGAGGAACTCAACAACTTCAAGCGCAATGAAGTTTGGACACTGGTGCCTCGTCCCAGGCAAAATGTTGTGGGAACCAAGTGGGTGTTCCGCAACAAACAGGACGAGCACGGGGTGGTGACGAGGAACAAGGCTCGACTTGTGGCAAAAGGTTATGCCCAAGTCGCAGGTTTGGACTTTGAGGAGACTTTTGCTCCTGTGGCTAGGCTAGAATCAATTCGTATCTTGCTAGCATATGCCGCTCACCATTCTTTCAGGTTGTACCAAATGGATGTGAAGAGCGCTTTCCTCAACGGGCCGATCAAAGAGGAGGTGTACGTGGAGCAGCCCCCTGGCTTCGAGGATGAACGGTACCCCGACCATGTGTGTAAGCTCTCTAAGGCGCTCTATGGACTTAAGCAAGCCCCAAGAGCATGGTATGAATGCCTTAGAGACTTTTTAATTGCTAATGCTTTCAAGGTTGGGAAAGCCGATCCAACTCTTTTTACTAAGACTTGCGATGGTGATCTTTTTGTGTGCCAAATTTATGTCGACGACATAATATTTGGTTCCACTAACCAAAAGTCTTGTGAAGAGTTTAGCAGGGTAATGACACAGAAATTCGAGATGTCGATGATGGGCGAGTTGACCTACTTCCTTGGGTTCCAAGTGAAGCAACTCAAGGAAGGCACCTTCATCTCCCAAACAAAGTACACACAAGATTTGCTAAAGAGGTTTGGGATGAAGGACGCCAAGCCCGCAAAGACACCAATGGGAACCGACGGACACACTGACCTCAACAAAGGAGGTAAGTCTGTTGATCAAAAAGCATACCGGTCCATGATAGGTTCCTTGCTTTATTTATGTGCTAGTAGACCGGATATTATGCTTAGCGTATGCATGTGTGCTAGATTTCAATCCGATCCGAAGGAGTGTCACTTAGTGGCTGTGAAGCGAATTCTTCGATATTTAGTCGCTACACCTTGCTTCGGGATCTGGTATCCAAAGGGGTCTAACTTTGATTTGATTGGGTACTCAGATTCCGACTATGCTGGATGTAAGGTCGATAGGAAGAGTACATCGGGGACGTGCCAATTCTTAGGAAGGTCCCTGGTGTCATGGAACTCTAAGAAACAAACCTCCGTTGCCCTATCCACCGCTGAGGCCGAGTACGTTGCCGCAGGACAGTGTTGTGCGCAACTACTTTGGATGAGGCAAACCCTCAGGGACTATTGCTACAATCTGAGCAAAGTCCCACTCCTATGTGATAATGAGAGTGCTATCCGAATAGCGGAAAATCCTGTTGAGCACAGCCGCACAAAGCACATTGACATCCGGCATCACTTTTTGAGAGACCACCAGCAAAAGGGAGATATCGAAGTGTTTCATGTTAGCACCGAGAACCAGCTAGCCGATATCTTTACCAAGCCTCTAGATGAGAAGACCTTTTGCAGGCTGCGTAGTGAGCTAAATATCTTAGATTCGCAGAACTTGGATTGAATTGTAGCATATATGTGTTTATCATGTTTATTCTGCATTTTGTTGCTTATTGTGGTGCTCAAGTTGTACAAACACTCCCTGGACCTCACAAGTCCGTGGCAAAATGATGCACAGTTTAAGGGGGAGATGTGTTACAACTTGACCCTTTGAGACTAACCATATGCTTGAGTTTGCTTGTTTTAGTCTCAAAGGAGAATTGAAAGGGAAAAGGTGGACTTGGACCATGAAAGACTTCCACTGCACTCCGATGAGAGGGTAACGTATTCCAAGTTCATCTCATGAACTCTTATTGCCATTTGCTCTTAATTGAAGATTTTGGTGAGGCAATGGGGTTATAGAGCCAAGATTAATCCCGTTTTGGTGTTTGATGCCAAAGGGGGAGAAAATAAAGGCCAAAGCGATAAATGGATCAGCTACCACTTGAGAGATTTTGAAAATAGTAGAATAGAGCTTTTGGTTTGTCAAAACTCTTTTGTTGTCTCTCTTATCAAAAGTTGGCTTCTTGTGGGGAGAAGTATTGATTATGGGAAAAAGGGGGAGTTTTTGAAATCTTTGATCAATCTCTTTTGGAATGACTCTCTTTATGTTTCAACATGTGTGTTTGACTTAGAGATAGAGATTTGAGTTTGATTTGCAAAAACAAACCAAGTGGTGGCATAGAGTGATCCATATATGTCAAAATTGAATCAAAATAATTTGAGTTCTTATTTGAAGTGTTTTTGTACTTGTTCTACTTGCTTTATGTTGTGTTGGCATAAATCACCAAAAAGGGGGAGATTGAAAGGGAAATGTGCCCTTGGGCCATTTCTATGTATTTTGGTGATTTAGTGCCCAACACAGGTGCCTAATCGTAAAATGGTGGACAAAGTACAAATCAAGGATAAAGGTATGTTTCTCAGACTTAGTACATTGTTTTATGGACTAATGTATTGTGTCTAAGTGCTGGAAACAGAAAAAATCGAGTTGGAAAAGAGATGGCTCGAGCAGCCAAAGTCTGTCCAGTCTGGGTGCACCGGACTGTCCGGTGGTGCACTGGACAGTGTCCGGTGCGCCAGGCTGGCTCGGCGTGAAGTGGCCGCTCTCGGGAATTCGCCGACGGCGTACGGCTAAAATTCACCGGACTGTCCGGTGTGCACCGGACTGTCCGGTGAGCCAACGGTCGGCCGGGCCAACGGTCGGCCGCGGGATATGCGCGCGACACGTGGCCGGGCCAACGGTCGGAAGGGGGCACCGGACTGTCCGGTGTGCACCGGACTTGTCCGGTGCGCCAACGGCTCCCAGATCTGCAACGGTCGGCAGCGCCATTTTAGGAAGGAAATCGGGCACCGGACAGTGTCCGGTGTGCACCGGATTGTCTGGTGCACCCGACGACAGAAGGCAAGATTGGCCTTCCAGATTTGCTCTCAACGGCTCCTAGCTGCCTTGGGGCTATAAAAGGGGCCCCTAGGCACATGGAGAAGAGAACCAAGCAACCTTAGAGCATTCTTGATCATCCACACTCAGTCTTTGCGCATTCGTTTGTCATTCTCAGTGATTCGAGCTCCGTTCTAGTGAGAACTTTGAGATAGTCTTTTGAGCTTGATTCTTGGCCGTGTGTGTGCGCATTTTGCTGTGGATTTGTGTGTGTTGCTTTCCTCCCTTATTCTGAATTTCTTGTGAATCTCAAGTGTAAGGGCGAGAGGCTCCAAGTTGTGGGGATTCCTCGCAAACGGGATATTGAAAGGCAAAACAAAACACCGTGGTATTCAAGTTGGTCTTTGGACCGCTTGAGAGGGGTTGATTGCAACCCTCGTCCGTTGGGACGCCACAACGTGGAGTAGTCAAGCGTTGGTCTTGGCCGAATCACGGGATAAACCACTGTGTCATCTCTGTGTTTGATCTCTTGTGGTATTGTGTTTTGTTGAGACTCCTCTCTAGCCACTTAGTGATTATTGTGCTAACACTTAACAAGTTTTTGTGGCTATAAGTTTAAGTTTCACAGGATCACCTATTCACCCCCCCCCCCTCTAGGTGCTCTCACTTAGCAAACAAAATGTACCCGAAATCTAGGGTGGGTATGATGGCGGGTGGCAGACGAATCCCCCCCGGATGCTTCATCTAAATCCACGCTAAGTCCCCTCAATGTACCACGGGAGCAGATTCATGTACACTTATGTCAAACGTTGATGAACTGTGTTAAGGAAACCCTAACCGATAGAGCAAATCCATGTACACTTGTGCTGCTCGTACTATTCGAATCCGGTCATTCACATGAGTTCGGTAAACTACAGAACTAACACGTACAAGTTCAAAAATAAAGGAACATTCAAGAACCTGGGACGGAGAAACAAGAACACGGTCGCACCTGAATAACTGAAGATCCGGGCCACAACAACACGAATTGAACCGATGAAGTCTGGATCTGAGGAAGGCGTCGATGCTCCGAGAGCAAAACAACGGATGCGCAGACGAAGCGCCTCGACGGACTTGATTTGTGGGCGCTTCGGCTTCCGAGGCGAACGGGGTTCACTGCTCACGAACTGGACGTGCTCCTCTTCATCCTCCTCGCCGCCGACCTACACCGGCTCCGAATCGGCCTTCTACCGGCAGATCCGCCGCCCCATCGCCCGATGTTGCCCGACTTCCAGAGACGCGTCGAGAGGAAGTGAAGTAGACCGGGAACTTTCCTCGGTCTGCCACGGGCGCCGGCTTCCACGATAAGCAGCCGTGGAGGAGTGAACAGTCGTCCGCTTCATCTGGCGTGAGAGAGAAGGGGAGCGTGTCGGAGAGGTGCCTATAGGGCTCGCTGTTGCGGGGGTTAGAGTGAAAATGTAGCCCCTAAACACTCAACAGTGTTAGGGGAGGGGAGGGGAAGGGGGTCGCGCTAACTAGAGTGCCATGCAGATTTATTGCGCGTGACATATATATATATATATATAAACAAGCTCTAGGCTTTTAATAACTACAGGAAGCCCTGGTCTAACGGTGCCATTCGGTTCAGCCGAACCAGGTTCGAGCGGCTATAAAAACACCCCAGGCCAGTGTACTATGTCTCCGAAGTCCTCACAACTTCCAAGTGCAACATGACTGAACTCGAGAAAATTTCATATGACGTGGTCATGGCTTCGAGCAAACTACGACACTATTTCGAGGCGTTCAAAGTACGAGTGACTTCGGATAGGGGTCTTGGAGAAATGTTCAGGAACCCAGAGGCGTTCGCCAGAATTGCAAAATGGACAGCTGAACTGTCCGGGTACCACATCATCTTTGAGCCCAGAACGGCAATCAAGTCGCAAGTCGTGGTGGACTTCATCATCGACTGGACAGGACCCATGGGGCCACAACAAGAACACTCAGATAAAGTCTGGACCATCCATTGCGATGGCGCATGGTGCCATGCTGGGGCAGACGCTGCGGCGATTATCACATCACCCGCCGGTGTCAAGTACAGATACGCCGCGCGCCTCAGCTTTGCTCTGGAGTCCGACAGGTGCACTAACAATATAGCAGAATACAAAGCCATCGTCTTTGGTCTTCACAAACTATGGGCCCTCGGTGTCACCACATGCATCATCAGAACAGACTCCAAGGTCGTCGATGGCCAGATCGAAAAGGAGTACTCAGCAAAGGAGCCTGTGCTGATGCAATACCTCAACGCCGTTCGCGGCCTTGAAAAACAATTCAAGGGTTTCACCCTGCAGCACGTTGAGCGCAACAAGAACGAAGAGACCGATGCGTTGACCAAGGCAGCAGCCAAGGGCGAGGCCCTGCCCTCTGATGTGTTCTACCACGTCATTGGCACACCAGCCATCCGTAACCCTGAAGGCTTGCAAATAACTCAAGACGCCGAGGGCCACTGAATCATCAACCTCATAATGGCCAAAGACTGGCGGGCCCCAATAACACTATACCTCTAGGGCCATTACCATCCAACCGATCGCAACGAGGCCAAACGACTGAAACACAGGAGCAGGGATTTCACAATAGTCAAGGGTCAGCTTTACAAAAAGGGCATCAGCCGGCCTATGCTGAAATGCATAACCAAAACCAAAGGTCTAGAGATCCTTCGTGAAGTCCACGGTGGAACCTGTGGGTCACACTCAGGGCCTAGGGCCCTCACAGCCAAGGTGATTCATTAGGGATTTTACTGGCCCACGATAATATGCACGACCAATCGAGTCACCAGGTCATGCGAAGCGTGTCAAAAATTCTCTCCTCGCTCAGGCTCCCCTTCGCAATTCACCAAGCTCATCGCCCACACTTGGCCCCTTCAGCGTTGGGGGTTGGACATCGTCGGGCCGCTGCCTACAACTCAAGGGAATCTAAAGTTCACCTTCGTCGCCGTCGAATATTTTACCAAGTTTGGAGTCCCGTCCGAGTTAACAGTCGACAATGACAAACAGTTCGACAACCAGGACTTCCAGGAATTCTACTGTTCCATCGGCACCAAGCCAGTCTTCGCCTCTGTCTACCACCCACAATCCAACAGCATCGTCGAACATGCCAACGGCAAGATTTTCAGTGCCATCAAGAAAAGGCTCCTTGACGACAAAAAGGGCAAATGGGCAGACCAATTACCCGAAGTCATATGGGCGCTGAATACGACAGAATGCTGAGCAATCGGGTTGACAACCTTTCGCCTGATGTATGGATCCGAAGCAATCACACCTTAAGAATTAAAGCATGGGTCCCCCCGAACGAACCAATCAGCCATCCCTGATGTCGACAAACCAACCTCCAAAGATCTCATTAACGGAGACTGTGTCCTCGCCCTGTAGGCCCTAAACAAGTATCAAGTCCAGACCAAGGCATGGCGTGACAACAATGTCGTCCCAAGAGAATTCAACGAAGGGGATCTAGTACTCGTGAGGACCACCAGGATAGAGTCCCAGGGCAAGCTAGATCCGAAGTGGGAAGGGCCGTACATAGTCAAGACGAAGGCATCCCCAAGTGCTTACAGGCTAACAACTTCATCCGGCGAAGACTTAGAGCACTCATGGAACATCGATAACCTCTGAAAATTTTTTATTTAAGATCCAAAGCCCAAGCGCCTTTGTAATTCCTCAAACAATGTCATTCACGCCCGCACTCTTTTCCTCCCGGGGGTGACATTTTTAACGAGGCGGAGCCATGTAATATACCGCCAAAAAGCCCCCGCTAAAAGTCTAGCAAGCATCATGAGTGTCGAAAAAGACCGCATCGACGGTCTTCGACATTCAACGTATAAATAGTCACCGCAAGAGGCAGCCTAGACTGCCTCGTGTGCAACAAATCCGAGCAAAAGCCACCTACGGGTGCAGCCGAATATGCACAACAAGTGTGCGACATCACCCTAAGGGTGCAAAGTTTTTACTATAAGACAAATCCGAGCAAAAGCCGCCTAAGGGTGCAGCCGGATAGGCACAACACGTGCACGACATCATCCTAAGGGTGTGAAGTCTTTACTATAAGACAAATCTGAGCAAAAGCTGCCTAAGGGTGCAGCCAGATAGGCACAACACGTGCGCGACATCATCCTAAGGGTGTGAAGTCTTTACTATAAGACAAATCTAAGCAAAAGCCGCCTAAGGGTGCAGCCGGATAGGCACAACCAGTACGCAACATCACCCTAAGGGTGCAAAGTCTTTACCATGAGACAAATCCGAGCAAAAGCCGCCTAAGGGTGCAACCGGACATGCATAAATGCGCGACATCACCCTAATGGTGTGAAGTCTACTACGATCACTTTAAAGGTGCGAAGTCTCTACTATCTGACACGGTCGAACAAAACCCTCTAAGGGCGCAGCCAGGTACACGTCATACTCGTCCTTCATCGCCGTGAAAAGCAGGGTCCCCATCCCATTTACGCGCCACGCCAAAACGATTACAAGTCGGGACAACCTCACAACAAGCGTAGCACACGGTGTCATCATAGTTTACATACACACAACAAGGGGCACGCCGGCCACATTGCATAAATAATACAAATCACGTCTTGTTGCTCTCCCTCTCTATTGCGAGCCAGGGGAGGGCAGCGTTTTCACTCACTACTGCAACACGAGAGCGAGGGTATCAAACATGCTACATCGGCTCAGCCTTCGGAATAAGGCCTACCTCTCGAAAGTTAAACAACATCATCTTCAACTCCTCGCCCCTAAAAAGATTCCACAGATCCCCCTCCCCAATACACGTCCCGGACGTCGAGGATAGCAAATCTCGTTGGCCGTCCCGATCTAGTCGAAGACGGGATCGTTCCATCCCCATCTGTCGACGCCTCCCACTTCGTGACATCTCATCAACAGTGTGCTTCGACACCACCTTTCGCCGGCGGTGCTCTTCGGCTCTCGCCCTAGCCGGGGGAACAGACCCTTCACGCACTTTAGGTTGCGGCAAGGACTTCGCCGTGGCCACATCCAACGCAACAAAATAATCTAAATCTTCATCAGAAGACTCCTCAATCCACGAAAATGGGCTCCCAAAATCACCCCCATCTGATGACCAAGACTCAGTTTTAGAACCAGACGAATTTCCATTAACAGGCATTGCATTCGCAGCCACCACAAAATTAATATCAACATCGGTAGGGGTTGCTTGCGTAGGCCTAGACGTCAGAATCTGCACAGCAACCGACCTTCAGTATCACAAAAATAAAACCGTAAACCCAACGCCCCAGGGGCACAACCTCGCCACCTGTGAAGGAGCAGTCGCCGCTGCAGGGTCTCCGCCAGCCGGCGTAGCCACCGCTGTAGGGTCTCCGCCAGCCGGCATAGCCGCCACTGCAGGGTCTCCGCCATGGTCGCCTTGTGGCGCTGGTTGCTCTTCGGCCCCCATCCTCGCATCTTCTGCCTGGGTCACCGAGCTTTCTAGTCCACCGAAGTCCTCGACTTCTTCCTCATTTAGCATCTACAGAAACAGCAAAAACGTTACTAAAAAACCTGCTCCAGTGCTCGATCGGCCCTCTCCCAGATAGTGTCGCGGCCGTGAGGGCCCCACATCCTGTCGTAAAGCGCCCCAGCGGACCGCTTTAGCACCTCGTCTTCGATCTGGAAGAGTCCACGGTTGAAGTCCTCGGTTACCCGATCAAAGACTTCGAAATGCCTACATCCCTCATGGGACAAGGCATTCGTAGCCCCCTCCCCAGGTAATGAGCAAGGCAAAGGACATGAGACCTGTCACAATGGGCGGAAGCAACTCCAACTCCTCCTGCAGCCACTCAAGGAAGCGGAGGCCCACCTCTTCGCCGAATTTGTCAAAGGGGGCAGTTCGAGCACCAAGCTGATGGTACGCCTCCACGAGCAACGCGTGCGCTCGGTCGACCTTAGAGCGGGTGGAGGCCTCCGTCCTGTCCACGTAGCCACACAGACTTCTCTGCCCTGACTCTGTGTTGGTGGCGCGCTTGAGGGCAAGGCTGGCCTCGGTGCCGGCAGCTTGGGCCTCGGCGTGGGCCTTCTCCGCGTCCTCCCTTTCCACCGCAAGCCGACGGCTGAGGTCCTCCTTCTCAGCCTCCGCCGCCATCAACTTTTCAAGCAGATTACGGCTCCTGTTTTCTGCCACCGACTTGTCTTGAATAGCCTCAGTATGTTGTGTTCGGAGGCGCTCAATCCTCCCCTCAAGTCGCCGCCTTTCGGTAGAAAACCCCGAGGTCAGCACCCTCGATGCAATGCGCTAGGCGAAGGCAGCTGCCTGGCACAAAGACTATAAAACGGAGCTATGAAAAAACAAGTTCCAAAAGCACCGGTCACACTCACATGTTTTAGCTGCTGCGCAACTGAGGCGGCCACGTCCTTCGCGTCGGCGGCAGCGGCAATTTCGCCACCGGCGCAGAACTTGGACCACAGGTCCTACGAGGACCCCTACGCCGCGGTCACCACGACGACTGGACCAGCCGTCACCGCCGCCGGGACAACAACCTGTAGCCCGGACTCCGCTCCTACACCATGGTCACGTCAGAAACACAGACTTCACAAAAAAAACAGAAACTCACCAGCAGGATCCAGTCCCGTGTGGGCGTCGAACATTGCGACCCTGCCCACAAGGTAGTCGTCCACGGAAATATCCATGGAGACTTTGGCGCCCCCACCACTGCCTCAGCAACGCATGGTGGCAAGGGAGGCCTTCGCTCATGTGTGTGTGGCAGGCTTCACACTCGCCCACGCCATCTTCACCTTGCGCCTTGGGTCCCCCAACCTGGCGAACGCCCGACGTTTCCGTGGCACGTCTTGGCGATCCTTCTCCATCACTGCTGATACAACAACACCAACATTCTGTCCGTAAGGGAAAATTTTCATCTCACGAGCTAATCGGGATGTAAACATGTCCTCACTGGCCGCCCGAGGAATCGGAACATTCCTAGGCCAACGACCCCTGGTAACCTTCAGCATTCACGCAGAAGTTTCCCGGAGCTCAGGCGAAGACATCGTCTCCCCAGGAACCGCGCAGGTCTCTAGCAAATCCGCAGCAAAACGATCGGAAGCCCTCGACCCCTCAGTTGCTGTACCTAGTTTCCTCTTCTTGGCGGTCACGCCCAGCGCTGGTCCCCGTGAAGGGCCCTCATCGGCCGTTGTCATCGCCTTTTTCCCCGACGGACAGCAACATCGGCATAGTCGACATACGGCAGACAATTCAACTCAAAAACATGGTTCAACCTAACATTTGAACCGCGGATATCCCAACTCCTCAGAGTCTCCGTCTTCGGCACATATTTTCCTACAATCTTCGTGGCCTCGGCCTCCACTTCAAGCACAAACGCAGCCGTGTTGCGACCGCGTAAATCCACCACGAAGGCTGGACTTCACACTAGCTGGTCGCCCAGGGTTGGCATCCGACGGGGGGTCACTTCGCCCAATACCCAGCCCTGCGCCAAGGGCCACACTCCATAGGCAATAAATTCCTCAACCAAGTCACGCCCGTTACTCAAGCGGGCAGCATGTCGAAGGGCCCCTTCATTCTCGTCTTCCTCCGCCACCTCGAATCGAGGAAACACCACATAGCAGTGTGAGCACAAAATGGCTGGAGGCAGGCTCGGTAGGCCTTCGACATCACCGGGAGCCACATAGAACCGAAAATCCCACCAGTTACCCCACTTGTTCCTAGCGCAGGGGACTATCTCAACAACCTCAGCCGAAGTCTTCCCTGTCCTCGGCGTGAAGGTGCACAATCCAAATTGTGCTATCTTATTTCCTATTTTCCTCTTCTGCCAATGCAGGCAATAATTTTTGGCGAAGACCTCCACAAACGGTTGTCCGACATAGGAAGTAACTGCCCAGACATACTGAAAGTTGCCTAGAGGGGGGGTGAATAGGCAAGTTAAAACTTTTTCAACAAAAACTAGAAGCAAACTGGGTAAAACTAAATTGATCTCGAAATTCACCCAGTTAACTTTTGAAATGAGATGTTCTAAATGATCCACAGGGTTCAAAGTAGTAGATCTGAGAAGGGCACTTCTCAAAATCCACACACTAAAAAGATATAAACAAATCTTTCACGGAATGGTGAGAGAACGAAGAACATAAACAAACACAATGAGCAAGAACACAAGAGACATAAGATTTATCCCGAGGTTCGGTCACACCACCAAGGTGCCCTACTTCCTCGTTGAGGCGCCCACAAAGAGCCGGGTCTCTTTCAACCCTAATCCTCCCTTTGCCGACCACAAAGGTCAAGCTCACACACTAATCTTTGCTCAAACGAGCGGGTAATACAAACTTTCTTGTGGTCTTCCACAAGATTTGGAGACTCACAAGAGACACCTAGTCGTCTAGGAGCTAGAAGCTCCAAGAGTAATGAATCCACAAAGAACTCGATGTAGTACCAAAGCTCGAATCAAGAAGAAGAGCAAGAGAGATTTAGAGATGAAGCACAAAACCGTAGCTCTCAAGCTCACTCAAAGATTTCTCTCCAAAGATTTGAAATGGGAGAGGCAAGAGATGTGTGAGAGAGAGTGGGAGGTGTTTCTCAAGTTGGAAATGGAGTTCAAATCGTGCTCCCTGCCTTGGGGAGAGAGGTAGGAGTGAGTATATATATAGGTGGAGCTCAAAACTAGCCATTTGGGCAGATTTTTCTGCCTGAGACCGGTTGAACCGCCCCTGGCAGGCCTGGCAGCCTGTCTGCCAGTCTGACTGGCAGACTGACGTGCAGACTGACCGCAGACTGGTCAAAGTTGACCAACACCGGTTGAACCGCCCAGGGGGGCGGTTGAACCGCCCCTAACAGCTCCTGGCGACCTGTTTGCCAGTCTGACTGGCAGACTGCAGATCAGAGGTCAGAGGGGTCAGAGACCAGCTGAAGTGCCCCTCAGGACCAGTTCAACCGGTCTTGACCAGTGAGTTTAGGAGAGAAAACCCCAGCTCAACTGCCCGGAGGCAAGTTCAGCTGGTGTATGGTCAAAGAGGTTCACAGCTGAAGTTGAGTTCAGCTGAAGTTGAGAAAGCTCAACTCAGCTGAAGTTCAGCTCAGCTAAAAAGCTCAGCTGCAGCTGAAGAAGCTCAAATCAGCTGAAGTCAAGTTCAGCTGGAAAGCTCAGCTGCAGTTGAAGAAGTTCAGCTGCTTTTCAGCAAGAACACTCTAGGTTTCTCAACCCTAACCACGGTCAACCATAGAACGTTAAAGAGATTTTTGCTTTTCAAAAATAGCTTTTGAATAGAGAGGTTTGAGCTTTGGCAAACACCAACCTTCTTTTTGGATCCCCCTTTATAGTACGACGATTCCTATGCTCAAGTTAAATAAAATAAAATGAAGTAAACTCCTTGAGTCATTGGTGTCTCATGTGGGATTTCTCCATGGCATTGCTTCATAAGGATCACAAACATCTTTGTCTCACCTTTTGAAGCAAACTCAAATCAAACCCTGTGACTTGTACCATATCACCTTATATGAGTTCAAATCATGGCTTCAAGTCACTGTACTGATGCATCAACATGTTATAACTCTTCATAGCTGATTAGTTCATCGACTTAGTGCAAGTACTCCCTTCTTCACCTTAGCCATGGTACCTCGGTCCACAAGCCGTCGCTTGGCCTTCACCTTCGCTTAGTTCCTCGAAGCCCTTTCCTTGCTATCTTCACCCTATCAAGCCATTCTTGAGTCACATCATATTGAGCATCCATTGAGAGAATCATTTCTTCAATATTGTGAACCTTGCTTGAATGTCTTCTAGATATAACCGTTAAGATCAATCAAGCTCTAGTTTGATTCTCATAGAAGCATATATGGACTGATAGTAATATGGTCAAGCCAATTCACGGTTCCTCATATCTTATTCACTTTGGCTTGACTAATCCTCTTAATCACTTCAACCTCTATTATGATCATATTTATGCATAGTGATTTCTCAGGTCTTGTCCATATATTCAAACCAATATAGAGATCATATTATATCCATTTGCATTGTCTCACTGGTTATTTACCCTTGTGTTGAACCTTTGTTCACTGTCATTATACACTATTCAAGTATGTTCATCATACTGAATTTCCTGTTCAACACTTAGCAAACTCGTTAGACCTTTAAATGTGTTGTTATCCAAATCACCAAAACTCACAAAAGGGATGAATGCACTTTCAATCTCCCCCTTTTTGGTGATTGATGACAACACATTTAAAGCTTACATAAGATTTGATAAATAAGATTTTGAATCCTATAATATAATTTCCTCCCCCTAAATATGTGCATTTCAGAAAATAACACTTTTGTACTCAAATGCCAAAAGCACATATTTAGGTCAAAGTATAGACAACTTATATCATACTATTCATAGGGTGCAGTGTGTCATAAAATAAACGTGATGCACATGACATGGAATGCACTTATCAACTTTCTTCATCTTATGTTTTTCTTATGACTTCCCCTTTTTGTTAATTATTTCTCCCCTTTTTAAAAGTCTTCTAACACTTAGTTACATAGGACTAGAGGTAAGCTTTAATGCACAATTTCTCCCCCTTTGTCATAAATCACCAAAAAGGATACAAAGAATATAAAGGGTAGAAATTATGATTAAGCAAGATGGGAACACACTATTATGAAAAGGGTCCTTAGATGGCACAAAGGTAATGTAGAAGTGACATGAAGTGATGTACCTTTGCATTTTACCTTTTCAAGGGGAGTTCCAAACTTATGTTGGATTTACAATTCATTTGCAAGCTCTTGTTGGCATAATTGTGACATAGGTCCAAGATATCAAATGAAGATTGTCATACTAACTGAAAGATAAATCTTGATACCTGGAGTCTAGATGTCACCTAGCATTTTCTTATCACAACAAGAGGCAACATGAAAATTGCACAGGTATGGATTATGCAACTAGTGATCATGTATGAAAAATATCAATTGAACATAATCATGCAACATAAGAAACATGTGCACTATTTAATCAATTAAGTTCTAGACAGGAGAATTTATAAGCTATGCTACTTCAGACATTTGCAATCCAAAAGGATGTGATACATATTTACCAATTTTAGATGACGTTGGAGTAGCATATAAAAGAGAAACTCATTCTCTTATGAAATGTATAAAAGATACATTTATTCGAGCAAAGAATCTTTGATACCTATCAAAATTTGCAGTGGAAGTGATTGTCTTTGCCCGAAGATTCCTTTCTAATTTGAGACTACACACATAAGAGACTTGGAAATGAAGTTAGTCTCAAAGATTCAAATTATAGACCATTCTCCCCCTAAATGTGTGCATACAAGTGATGAATACTTGTTTAGCTTATGCACTTTGACTTGGGAGGTCAGGGAATTAAGTTCTATAATTTGAACCTTGGTACAAATAAAGTATGAAAATATGAAATTGCACCAATTTAAGGAATTACTCATAATCAAAAGGTATACTAATAGACATGATATGCAATATTTTAAGCCAAGATTCTTGATAAGTTAGCATGTTTGACTCATACCTCACTAAGATGACTTAAGACTAACTTATGATATCACCACAAGAGATATTAATCAAATATCTAGAGATTCTTTAATCGTCACCACAAGTGCAACCTTATGATGTGACTTAAGATATTACATATACATGCATACACTAGCATGTAAGAGTCTAGATACACAAATGTAATACAATAGTTCATGGAGTGACACACCTTTGTTCCATGCCATATGGTCTTCATTATAATCATGAATTTCTATCTTAGCTTTTGATAGGCTTGACATTTCAAAGAGAAACTTATCCTCTTTAAACTATCAAGAGAAACTCATTCTCTTCAAAGAACTACACAAATTCACTAAAAGAAAATGTTAGTCTTTAAGGATACAAGATATAGAATGAGCTCCCCCTAAATGTATGCATCAAGTACTCGAATTACTTGTAACATGCACTTGATTTAATTAAGATTCTTAGAGGAGTTCATCATATATCTTGGTCAAGGCATAATATATTTGAAACAATTGAATTTATGCTGGAGAACACAAATCGTTCCCCAATAGAACTAATCCATGGGGTGACATGTGGTAAATATTTGATCATTTCCTTGGAACCACTCATCCTCATTTGATGTTCTCCAAGAAGTGAGACTACAAAACATGAACTTGAAGAAATCATTAGCCTCACAAGATATAGGCTAAACTCTCCCTCAATTTGTGCATGCAAGAGTACATAGAGTACACTTATGCACATCAACAATACAAGGTTAAAGGAGATGTTTGCACTATATCTTGGCTTAACATAACATGCTTTATATAGATGATGAAAATTAAACCAATTGAAGATTTAAGAACTGAAAGTATATCAATTGAAATCCTGAAGGGTAAAGCATGCTAATATGAACCTCAAACCTCATAATGAAGGATATCATATAAATAAGTCACTACATCTTCATCATTTGGTTGACAGGATAGTTCAACTTCCTTCTTGATTCACTGTGATTTCTTTTCTCATTATGATTTCATCCAACCAAGTGATCTTGAACTTCATTCATCTTTTCTTGATTCGATCATACTTGATATGAGGTTAATTGAAACTCAATGATTGAAAGAACCAAGACTCTTATATTTGTAGATTCTAAATCCATCTTCAAAGAACTTGGAAGGACCTTATTGAAACACTTAGAAAAGAGAGCACTAAAAACACAAGAGAGAGTTTCACAAATGATGATCCTTATATGTGCATGGCAAATGAATCATCATTATTGAAACCCAGAAGGATAGACTAAATTCCTTTAAATTAGTGCACACATATAGTTGATGTCAAAGTTTTATGCACCATTGAACATTTTATATTGCAAGGAATTTAACCTATACTATGGTACATTCCACTAAGGATAGAATACTAAAACAACTTAAGGGGAGGAAGTTTTCATACCTTGGCCTCTTATCAACTTCATCTTACTTTAGTTGAATAGTATCCCTTAAGCTTGTGATTTATCCAATTTAATAATAAGCATCATCTCTTAATATAGATTTTCACCCTTGCTACTATCTCCAAATATGATTTATACATTCATTATCGAGCACCCAACTTGATCCATTGAAGGAGTGATCCTGCAAAACAAGTTTAAGCTTCATATCTTGGTACCCAATTTGAATTGGGTCCTTTGAGATTAGTAGAAAAAGCCTTGAGTACCCACATAATCCTTATTGTGACCTTTCTCTTTGTGTAGGCATCCACATATACTTGACAACCATCTTACTATGGTTCCAAGTTAATATGTAAACTCACAGATAAGAGCAAGAGTTAAGAATAGGAGCCTTTTCTCCTTTTCTTGATACATCATTGTGTTGCCTTCTTGATGATGAACCTAGCTTGACCTTGGGTGCACCTACCTTATCAAGGTTAGTTGCACAAGCATTCATATCATAAAGACAAGTTATGCATGGAATTTACAACTTAGTGATCCAATTCAATGTGAAGCATATGGATACCAATTGAAGTAGATTTCTAAGATATCAAAATATGGGTTTCCAAAATTTAGAGAGTATGGATCACTAATTGTACCTTTTACAGTTTAAAAATCATATCCATGTTAGTGCATATGTATATGATGAATACCAACAAAAAGGATTCTTATGCACTTTTAGATTTAACGATAAGGGAATTTTAAACTGCATCAAGAGTAGCTATTTAGAAAACAAAGATTACAATCCATATGAATGAGATACAAATTTACCATTTTGGATTGTCTTAGTATAGCTTACTCAAGTGAAACTTATTCTCTATGACACAAGATATATAATGTTCTCCCACTAGATATGTGCATCAAGTATTTGAATGACTTGCCACATGCACTTTCAATTCAGTTAAGAGTCTCATGAGGAGTACATTACATATCATGGTCAAGGCATGACAAATTTGCAATGAATTAACTTATCCTTAAGAATACTTACCACCAAGTAGAGCGTACCATTTGTTATACCAATTTGAAAGATCTTACTATCTTTGGTGGTGTCACCTTATTAGTATTCTTCTTTTCATCATTTGTGGAGACTTCCTTCTTTGTTATCCTTTTTTCCTTTTAAAACTAGTCGATAAAACACTTTGAAAAGAGGTATTAGTAGTACAAGGAAGTATTTAACGAATGATGATATCTATATATGAATGGAAAACAAATCATCATTTATGAGGCATAAAGGCATAAATTAAATTCCTTTTAAATTAATGCACATGGATGAGTGAATTAATAATATGCACCAATTTACAAATTTAAGCCAAAAAGAATTTAACTTTCATATTGACATTTCTTTCCATAAAATAGATTATTACCAATTGAAAGAATGCCACTTGAAAGGAACTATTATTGGTCACATACCAAATGAAACAACTAGTTCCATACCTTTGCCTTGAGCATTCCTAACCTTTCTTTTAGGTGAAGATTAACCTTTAATGCTTGTGATTTTACCAAATGAAAGAGCACAATCTCTACTTATGAATTTCCATGAAATGGCTTAAAAGAGATTGCATTAGAAACACAAACAATAGTTTCCTATTAGAAACCTCTAGTATATGAATGACAAGAAGGTTACTAAAATAACGAAACCTCATGATATGAACTAAATTACCCTTACAAGCATCATGCATAACACCGATTTAAACAAGGTGAAAATAGCATGATTATTTAATTAAGTTTACATGTCAAGTTTAATTCATAACATGGTGAGTGATTAATGTAGAAGACTCAAAACCAATTTAAACAAGAAGGAATACATCACATAGCATTGTATTGATCTTCTTTGAATGTTGAATGACACATTTGAAAGCTCTCTTGTGAGTTTTGGTGTTTGGATGACAACTCAATTAAAGGACTAACAAGTGCACTAAGTGTTGAACAGGTGCTTAAGGTAAATCTAACAGGGTTCAACACAAGTGAACAAATGTGATGGTCCAAGAACTGGATTATGGATTCATGATGGACATCACAAGTAAGATGGACGTTGCAAAAGTGATACTCGGGTGCATAGCTCGGAGACAACTGATCAAGCCAAGGACGGAGGCAAGAAGAGCTTCGAGGTACCAAGTGCACGGGAGAAGGTCAAGGAGGCTGAGGAACCCAAAGCCAAGGGTGAAGAAGAAGGTTTGCAAGGTCAAGGGTGATCGAGTTGAGAACAGCTACGGCACATCAAGGATCACTACATAAGGACGTGACTTACAACCAATGAGGTAACAGCTACAGTTATGTGGTGTAAGTGATAAGGCTCAAGATCAAGCTCTAAGAAGGAGATCAAGGTCACTAGAAGGAGAACAAGTGTCAAAACCAGAACTGGAAGCAGCCCAAAAGAGCTAAGTTCACCTTAATCTTTAGTTTGGGTTGTTCCTATGTTTGGAGATGTTCTATGTGACCTTTGCAGGATGTTGGAGCCAAGAAATGACAATCTAGATCAAGTCAAGCCAACTTGATGATTTATGAGTCCAACATCAAAGCTCAAGCATGTGAAATGCTATAGATGTAATAATTAAGAGAAGGTATGTTTCTAGACTTAGTACATTGGTTTTAGTGTACTAATATACTTGTCTAAGTGTTAGAAACAGAAAGAAGAAGAAAAGGAAAGAGGTGCAAAAGGTTTGGCTGTGTACAGCCAAGACTCTGCTCAGTCTGGGTGCACCGGACTGTCCGGTGCACCACCGGACAGTCCGGTGAGCCACCGGACAGTCTCCGGTGCGCCAGGCTAGCTCGAGCGAACTAGCCGCTCTCGGGAATTCACCGGCGACGTACGGCTATAATTCACCGGACTGTCCGGTGTGCACGAGACTGTCCGGTGAGCCAACGGTCGGCCGGGCCAACGGTCGGCCGCGCGATCTACGCGGGACACGTGGCCGAGCCAACGGCTAGATGGAGGCACCGGACTGTCCGGTGTGCACCGTACATGTCCGGTGCGCCAACGGCTCCAAGTCGGCCAACGGTCGACTTCGCCATAGAAGGAAAGAAATCGGGCACCGGACAGTGTCCGGTGTGCACCGGACTGTCCGGTGCGCCAGGCGACAGAAGGCAAGATCAGCCTTCCTGGTTTGCTTCCAACGGCTCCTAGGCCTCTTGTGCCTATAAAAGGGACCCCTAGGCGCCTCAAGCAATGCACAAGCGCAGCCAACAAGTGTAGACTCCACTTGAATCAATTCTCACTCTCCCTCTTGTGTGTAACTCTATAGTTTGTGTAGAGGGCACAGCTATAAGCCTTTAGAGAGAGGAGAAGTGCTGCCAAGAGCTAGAGCAAGGTCTTGAGCGTATCGTTACTCTGCCGAGGTGCTGCCAAGAAGTTTGTAAGCAGCCACGGTGTTGTTGTAATCCAACTCAATAGTGAAAGGCTCTATCTGTCATACTGACAGATCTGAGCAAACGGAGGAAGGAGTTGAAATAGACTCCAAGCCTAGGTGTGGCTAACTCCAACGAGGACTATGCAAGCATTTCAGGCTTGGCCGAACCTTGGGACAAATCCTTGCGTCTGTGTGCTCTGTTCTGTATTGTATCCTGACTCTCTGTCTTACTCATCTTTATATCTGCACTTCAATACTTATCTGTGGTATAAGCTTTATTTGAAGTGCAGGACATTTTGAGACAGGATCTTCTATTCCGCTGCAACCTACTCGAAGAGTCCTCTCACTCCACTGCGTACTAAGTCTTCGAGTAGAGTAAGAGTTTAAGTTTTAAAGTAATAAGTTTTATTCGCCTATTCACCCCCCCCTCTAGGCGACATCCAGATCCTGTTCCCGGGTCAAAGGGAACTTTCAATTGGTATCGGAGCTAGGCCTCTCCAGTGTGGGCTTAGCCGTCCGGAGATGACGATGTCGTCACAAGAGGTAACTGTAGAACTTCTTTTAGGCGATGGTTCTAATTACAAGTCTTGGTCTGTTTCTATTTTTAGTGCTTTCATGAGTGTTGATCCTGATTTGAGACAGATCTTTAGTAGAAGTATTTTCCCTCTAATGTTAGTAAAAATCCTTCAAATGATGAACTAAGATGTCTATCTCTAAATCACCATGCTTGCAACATCTTAGTTGATTCTCTTTCTAGAGGTGCTTATTTTGCCATCATGAGTAGTGATAGTGATCTATTTGTTGATGCTCATGATTTATGGAATAGAATTAAAGAAAAATATTCTGTGGCAAACTGTGATGCACCTACTCCCCATATTACTTGTGATACTAACCATTCAAAGGGAGAAGAACAAGAACGATGGCACCCAAACGATGAATCCACCTCGTCGACAGGTTTGTTCTCCACTAGTGATAAATGTTTTATTGCTAACAATAACGGTGAAGACGAAAGCCGTGATGAGGAGGAATATGAGGATGATAGCGAGGATGAATCTTCATCATCACAAGGTACATTTTCCTATATTGCTTCCACTGACATTAATGACAGGGAAAATGAGACCGATGATGTGGAAGAAGAGGAGATTCGCCGTTTCTACAACCATCTCAACAAAGCGGACAAAGCTCTCTTGATTAAGTTGTTGAGAAGGAACAAGGAACAAGGCGAGACGCTTCTCAGGCTAGAGGAGTGCCTCATCAAAACCAACAACAGCCTGGAGAAGATGACCAAAGAACATGAGGAGCTAAAGTGCTCTCATGATGATTTGGTCCAACGGTATGAATCTATTTTATTTGAGCAAAGAAATAATGATGATGCCTTATCCCGTGTTGCTCAACTTAAAATGGAAAACACCATGCTTGAGAGACAAGTAGAAACAATGAATTTAGAAAAGCTTGCTCTTAGTGAAAAGTATGATACGTTGTCATACTCTTATAGTAAACTAGTTGATGATCATATCATGCTAGATATTGCTCATGAGGTAGTAATTACTAGTTTAAACTCATATGAACCTCATTCTTTCACTAGTAATCAATTGGTCAAAATATTATCATGTGCTGACCTCCACCGCCCCAAGAAAGGCCAATCTTTGTTTGAGAAACAAGTTGCAGGATCAGAAAGGAAATTGCTTGGGAACAAGAAACAAAGACAATTAAGGAGAAGATGCCTTGCTCGACTTCCGCAAGATATCTACGAACACGTGGTGAAGAAGCTTGAGGAAGGAGAAATCGCAGCAAGGGTCAAACTCCATAAGAAGGATGTTCCCAAAGCAATAAATGAAGAAATCAACATGAACAAGGAAAAAGGTAAAAAATTCAATTAATCATGTTGTTTGCACTGATCATCTCTCCATGTCATTCAAGTACAAAAAGGGAAAAGGAAAAAGGAGGTGCTTCAAGTGCAAGAAGTTAGGCCACCTCACCGCGTCTTGTCCATACAAAGACAAGAATGAAGGGACAAGGAGTTGTTTTGGATGCAACAATAAGGACCACACAATCACTTCATGTCCGATCATGAAGAATCAAGGATGTGCATCCTCCAAGGTGACCCTCACCAAGGAAAATGACGAACAGCAAGCGTCATTTCAGGTTGAGCGACGCTTCTGCTACAAGTGTGGTGAGCAGGGTCATCTATCCAAGGTATGTAATAAAGGTAAGATTCCTAAGCAAGTGAATTTGTCTCAATCTCATTCGCTTAGGAGACCCAATTCATACACGTGTGCTAGATCTATAGCGAGATCACCTAGAACTAGCACAAAGGCAATTTGGGTACCAAAGGCACTTTTGGTTGAACATCATGGACCCATCCCGAGGTGGGTACCAAACTGTGCTAACTAGACCATGCAGGTGCCTTGAGATGGACTGGAGACCATGGGAGAGCTTAAGACGGTTATCTAAAACTCTATGCTTAAGCTGTTAATTGTTTTGGTGTTTATTGATCCAAGGTTGAATTATTGTGAGACACTAATTCCATGTTCATCTCAAGTGAAATAAGGTGTATAGGTCCTTAATCATTATTGGTGAATCAAACAAAGGACCTTGATGAGATTCTTTAACTTGCTCTCCATAGGATGGTACCCTTGTATCGTAAGTACTTTGTTGATAATCAGTATTGCTCGGTGTGTTACCTGTCTTTGGAGTAGTTATGTCTCTTGATTGTCTGTATTGAGTATCTCTCAATCAATGATTAGTGATTTCCAAGATCGTAACCATGTGTGCTTAATCATGATTAGGTGCTCTCAATTGGTATCTTATCATTGCTTAATCATTCTTTGGGTAACTTATCATTTGAGATATCCTCCATGATTAACTCTTGTTGTGTTCGTGAATAAACCTGCATCCCGTTGTGAGTTATGCTATATGGTTTTATGATTAGCCTGTGTGAAAATATGACATATTGCTTAGTTCATATGATGACCCTATTGTGGCACTATGTGTTATGCCTCTAATGCATTCTCTCGAGCTATGAAGTGCATAAATAATAGGGAACTTTCAGCTGGTTTGTGGTAATAACTGGTGCTCTCATGGCCATACTGGTAAAAGGCAAAGGTATGGAAAATGGAACTGTGCAATTTTATTGAATATCTTGAAGTTCCATTGATTGTGATCATAGCTGTGTTCTTGCATTTCATTGGTAGTATCGTGGCTTAGGAGTCTTATGCCTTAAAATGTTGTTTCTTTTGGTGTACCTAAAGAACCTTCTTAACTATGACGTGCTTAGACATGATCATGTTGTTTTTCAATTAGTATATGTGATGCAATGATTGTTAATTATGAAGCATGTCTAAGTTGTGTGTAAATGTTATACTTCCTGTGAGTATTCAATTGGCTTAGGTGCCACTGAGGCATGCATTGTTGTATTTAGTCAACCTTTCATTTAGCCTTCAATTGGTATTAAGTGGCTTTTCATTCGATATTCAAATTGGTATCTTTTGTGATGAAAGTGATAGAGTATGCCTTGACCAAGGTATGTTGTGATTCCCTCTAGTTCTGAGGAAGCTAGAATGTGCGAAGTGCAAGTCATTCAAATACTTGATGCACAACTTGAGGGGGAGCACACATAACTTGTGTCTTTTGAGACTAATTGTTCCTTGAGCAATCTTGTATAGTCTCTAGGTGGAAAAGAGAAGATGTGCAAGAAATGGAGCAATCAGGACTTGGGTACCTCTATAAGTCAAGAAATTGGTATCTCAGGTCATGAGTAAGTGCATATTTTTAGATTGCTCATGCTCTATAACATCTGGTGATAATAGATGCTTATTCTTAAATATCATGGAGCTATGATAATAAATGAACTTTGCAATTGGTATCTTTCAATTGGTAGCCGTGATAGGGTGTTCTGGAGAAGCCTCGTAGTCGACCAAGTCTTCTCCCAGTAGGTCGTCTTCTTCCATTGATGTTGGTGTGTTGTCGGAGGCTTCCTGGTGAAGGACGGACGGTCCGCGCGTAGGGGCCGGACGGTCCGTGCCTGGTGCAGATTGTCCAACCTTGCTGGCCGAGCTATCTGCCATACCTGCAGGGTGCTGCACAAGTGTTGTTTGATTTTCTATTTTTGTGGCCGTTTGTTTTTCCTCAACGGCCTTTGGTCTCCATTTCTTTTGCGGTGGCGGGTATAGTGGATGTGTGTCATTGAATATCTTTTCCGCCTCCTTCTCCTGGCTCTCCTGTGCTCTTAGGCGCTTTAATTTTCTCTTTTGGGATCGTGTCAATCCCGCTGGGCACCATCGAGGCATGGAGTACTTTGGATCGGCTGTTTTGATGGTAGCCGTATTTTCTTTTTTGGTTGTATTGGCCGATTCACCAAAAATCATTGGCCCTTCGCTTTCTTTTTTTATAACGACATCTGATGTGCCTATTTTGATAATGTCCTTTTTTGTCGTTCTTTTATTTGCCGCAGGCATATGCCCCCCTGCCGGATTGGTCGGCCTTGGAGGCCGAGTGGTCCGGCAATCCTGTTGGGTGTGTGCCTGATGACCGGACTGAGCGGTGCTTAATCGGTCTTGTACTGGTGGCGCTAACCTGTCAAAAACGGATGTTTGGGGTGCCCCCAAGTAGGGTACTGTGGCATCCCAAATGAATATGGTGGTATGCCCCACATTTGATTTGGAACATATGGTGGAGGCATGTATGTGTATGGATATGGCATAGGTGGATATGGAGGTGGAGGTGTCCATGCAGATATGTTAGGTCTCAATTGTACAGTATGACCTTTCATTTCTTCCGATTGGTGGGGTGGTCCAATCGGCCTGACCTGACGCTGCTCATGAATGGGTGAGCGGGGTCGCTTTGCTGGCCGATCCCTGGGGCCGGCCTTCTTTTTCATGTATTTAGACAACAATTGATCGAAAGTTGGGCCGGACTTGACCAGCCGACCAGCTGCTTTAAATGTATTTGTTTTCCACGTACCTATCTCTGGTCGTCGTGGTTTGAAGGTACGTGGCCGCTGTGAGTCCTGAGCATGGCCGGACCGTTCACAGATGTCCTCCGGACCGTCCGGAGAAGTTTCGGACCGTCCGCGTCTGGATGGCGAACCGTCCGCGATGCGCAGAACGGGTTCTTGCGCCTGTCTCCATGTCTGTGTTTGCCCCCCAGTCCCGGAGGCTGTGATGGTCACCTTCAGAGTCTCCCCTCCATCAGGAGTCTTCTCGACCACCACTTTCCTGCAAGAAATTTTAATATTCCCACCGACCTCTCCTGCATTGCCGATGACTATCTTTTTGCCTTTGCCTTCATCGGCTGTGTTTGGCCGAGTCAAGACTTTCTTGCCCTCAAAGTCGATCATGTTCATCGGAAAGGGCTCCGTGTCCACCTGCATTTCCTGAAATTTCAATCGTCCTTCGTTAATGGCCGATTGAATCTGTCGACGGAATACATTACAATCATTAGTGGCATGAGAAAATGAGTTATGCCACTTGCAGTATGCACGACGTTTTAGCTCATCGGCGGATGGAACAGTGTGATTTATTTTAATATTGTCATTTTTAAGTAACTCATCAAATATTTTATCACATTTACCAACATTAAATGTAAACTTTACCTCCTCCTGCTGTTTCTTTTGAATCGGCTGTAAGGAAGCACAAGTCGAAGATTTGGCCTGCTTTGGTCAAACCATTTCAGCAGCATATATTTCTGTTGACTCGTCCTCTGAGCTACTTTGATCGCACTCTACTATATGTACGTTATGACGAATTGCTTTAGCAGTTTCTTTGCTTCGGCTTTCACAAGCCAAGGCTCTCTGGTGTAACTGTGCTAGTGTAAAAAATTGGATGTCCTCTAATCTTTCTTTTAAATAATATCGTAGACCATTAAAGGCTAATCCCGCTAGCTGTTTTTCTGCTAAATGAATTTGGAAGCATCGGTTTCTTGTATCTCGGAATCTCCAGATGTAATCATTAACTGATTCATCTTTTGCTTGTCGCAATGACACTAAATCTACCAAATCCAACTCATAGTCACCGCAGAAAAAATGATCATGAAATTTTTGTTCTAGATCCCCCCATGATGAAATGGAATTAGAAGGTAAAGTGGCGTACCATGCAAACGCGGTTCCCGTTAGAGATAATGAAAATAAACGTACGCGAAATTCCTCGGTGTCGGCCAACTCTCCTAATTGTGCTAAAAACTGGCCTATGTGTTCGCGCGTGTTCTTTCCTTGATCACCCGAAAATTTTGCGAATTCGGGTATCCTGGTTCCCTGTGGGTATGGGTGGTGATCAAATCGGCTGTCATAAGGTTTCTGATATGATTGCCCCCCAGGGACCATGCTTACTCTGAGCTTATCTCGGAATGCCTCGGCTATTTCTTCCCTTACTATATCAATGGCAGCCGGTGCGAGACCACTGGCTCTCTGGTCAAACATAGGTGGGGTTGGCTGGATGTTAGTATGTTGTCTCTCCCCCATTGGTTTGAGCTACGTGGTGCATTTCCATTTGCCCTATATGGCTCATAGGTTTGATCATTTCTTTCCGGCCTTCTAGGTGGGGCCGGAAAGCTTTCCTGGGCTCTGAATCTTGAACTAATGGGCTGGTGCATTGCATAGTGTGATGGGAAGTGTTGCTGGGACGGGTGAGGATTTAGGTAATAATCCTCCTCAAAAGATTCATGCGCGGACTGTCCGGGTATGTGCCCGGACCGTCCGTGGTTGTATGCGGACCGTCCGTCGTTGTATGCGGACCGTCTGACTGGGTAGTTTGGGTTCTGTGACATATGTGGTGGCTCGGGTGCATGTCTAGGTAACTCATTAAAAATGGGCCCAACTGTTGCTGGCCCGGACGGTCCGCGCTCACGTGCGGACGGTCCGGGCATGTGCAGATCGGCTGATTTGCTGCCGATTTGCGGTTGCTCAGGGTATGTGTCCATCGGCATCCCATAAAGGGGTTGTGACTGGTCGTGACAACCTGTAGCTGATGTATTACGCGTGTTACCCCCTAACTCAACCTCGTGCGAAGGAAAATTTGCGATATTAGATTTATCAAATGCACGTACTAGTCTCTTGAAATCGCTTTGCATACCCCCTATGATGTTCTGCATTTGTTCACGTTGCTCTTCTACATAATTTCTAAGAGATTGTAGCTCGTTGGTATTACTTACATTGGGGATATCTGGTGTGGGTTGGAGCGAAGCCGAATCCGTCGCCCGATGTCGGACGACCTTGTTGTTCCTGTCCACTTTGAAGTCGGCCAAGAATTTTGCTTTTGCCTCCTGGATCATACGCTCCTTATGCTCCTCGAATTGGAGCTGTTCGTTAGCCGGCAAGGTCTCCCAAGTCGGCTCTATGATGTTGCTTGGGGAAATATCAGAGCTATCTCTTGAACCGGCCATTGAGGGCCGATTTGATGCGTCTATAGATCTTATCCCCAGCGGAGTCGCCAAAAAGTATGTTGACGCCTTTTCGGAGCGCCAAACACTCAACAAGAACCATGGCGGTGCCCTCTACACAGGGGCGGACGGTCCGCGCGCAGGGGCCGGACGGTCCGCGGCCTGGTGCGAGGCGCGGCGGTGCTCTCTGCACAGGGGCGGGCGGTCCGCGCGCAGGGACCGGACGGTCCGCGGCCTGGTGCGAGGCTAGAGCTTCTCTGCCTGACGGCCGGACAGTCCGCGCCCTGGGGGCCGGACGGTCCGCGCGTACGCAGAGGCGGCGGAAGTCGCCGACGGCGGCCTGGATCTCGCTCCTGGGAGGGACCCCGTCAGGGAGGAGAGATTCTAGGTGATGTCTAGGCTCGGCGGGCCGACCTAGACTCTTCTAATCGGCGTAGAGTCGAAGAGAAGCGAGAATTTGGAGATCGAGAGGCTAAACCTAAACTAGACTAGAACTATTCCTAGGATAAAATGCGAAATAGAAGTTGTATTGATTCGATTGTTGATTACAAATCGGCCGTAGACCTCTCTATTTATAGAGGAGGGGGGCTGGACCCTTTACACAACTGATTCCAAGCTAATTCCGCGAATATAGCTAACAACCGTAGCATAAAACTCGGAACCCTAATCTGTTCTGCGCATGCGCGGACCGTCCGGCCCACAGGCGCGGACCGTCCGGACCGCGGACCGTCCGGCCTCAGGGCCGGACCGTCCGCTGGCTCATTTTTGGTTCAAACAGCATGCATGTCCTTAAGTGGCCATGGGCCCATAGCCATGTACTCGTTGACGTTTTTATGAGTTCATCGCCGCGGGCGTTCGATCAGAAACCCAAGTTCTAGTCCGACGCGGCCAACAACTCCGGAAGGAAGTCCATGGCGGCAGCGCTCCCGGTGCCCGAGTTGCTGCTGCTAATTTGGCCCTCGGTGGTCGCTGGAGCACATTGTGTCACGTCCCGTGGCCACCGTCGACGAGGAACGGGGTGTGAGACTCCGACAAACTCGTCTTGCCGCTTCTCCAAAAGGAAGACGACTGTTCTGGATATTCTCTTTTCTTTGATGCTTCATTCCTATACCGGCTGTTGTCTTTGTACCCTCAACTTGGACTTTGTATTGGGCTACTTCAGATACGTGGGCTGGATGTTACATTACCGTCCCGTCGAAACGTTGCTTGTCTACAAGCAACATCATGTCATGTAATGCAGACCGGGATCCCAAGGTCTAATTATCCAAAGGAGAAAGTGTGTCTTACTTCTGCCAGCATCATGCCAATGAAACCGATCAATTCTTGGATGCCAAGCAAGCATGTGCCCATCAGGATTAACCTCATTATACATCACTGGTGGCTTTGCAATATATGAGCCAACCATGTTTTCAATGTCTTGAACAATCTTGTCCAGTTGGCCCTCAACTGCCACTTTAGTATGCCCAGTAAGATCAATAAGAGTAAGATTTACATCCTGTGGAGAAAATATGCTTAAATGGATAGGAACAAGTGATATTTGTTTTGAACAGCCTATTTTTCTGTCGTTTGCAGCAATTATCTTCTTCCTCACAGTAGCAAAATCTGTAAACCTCTTTCCTGGAAGGAGCATAAACTCGACATAGTCTCTGTCCCCATCAATTATGTGGTGCAGCAGCACTAGCGCTGCCCGAACTATTTCAAGTGCCATGAAAATTTGCTGCTCAAGGTGTCCTTCAAGCATTTTCACCATTCCAGTTACCCATGATGTATTAGCACTGAATCCCACTAGCCTTACTTCATCAATCAAAGGATGTAGTACATTCTCCACTCCATCCATAAATTGTTTTGTTATCTTGTAAACAAGGGTAAAACTGAACTCCGGCTGTTCATGCCATTTTGCAAAATGATATTCCATCCCTAAAACTATAGTGTAAACTAATTCATCGATCGCCCAAAGCCCATTGTTGAAGCAAGTGATCCTATTAAAATACTTCAAATCTACTAGGGCATGAGTCACTTTTGCTGCCTGACATATGCGCAATTCACAGTTCCCCTGCACATGTTCCAGAGCACATGGTGTTTGGAAGCTTTGAGAGTATATTGCTTTATTTTCCTCATTCATCAAGACTAGAGGATTCAGAATTTGGGAGTACTTATCCTTCTCTGTGTCTAGTGAAAACAGTGAAAGTGGCCAGCCCAGACATGATAGTAGAGCCCGATAATCCGTGAGTGCTTGAGGCCTAAGAATGGAAAGAGTTTTGTCCAGTCTAGAATCAACATCCATGACCAGGTTGGCCCATTGTGACCTACTAGTGTTGATCTGTACAAATTCTCGCTCAATATCCTTCACAGCGTCAACAGCATGGAGCAGCTGCCCTTGCTTCCATTCTGTTACATGGTACACTTCCTTAGGATTGTCACATATTACTGAACAAATGCTAGCAGATTCTTGTAGGATTTGTTGAACTATGTCTCGCTCTCTCAAAACACCAGCCCCGTTCGTTTCAACTGAGGATAGAAATTCTTCAAGCTGAATAGTCTGCATCGGACAAGTGTGGGAGATCCAATCTATGCTTGGGTGGCATGTTGAAACCCTTCCCACAACTAAGTGTTGAAGTAAGCCGATGTGCATACTCTGATCAGATAAGAACTCCTCATCCCACTGAACATCATTAGAAATTTCATTGGGCAAATCCTGAACATCACAATTCCACAACTCTGCATTCCTGGATGTCACCTGCTCTGACTTTTCTGCTACTTCTTCCTTACAAGACATTTCCTCAAATAGATCATACACCACATCCATGTGAAGCTTATCAAAACTGATTGGATGTGCAGTTGGCTTCCTCTCGGCAGCAACGAAGTAACCTGCGTTTGGTGCTAGCTGATCCAACAAATCATTATGCCTAGATTCCTCATCCCAAATCACCTTCTCAAGTGGCATATAATCAAACACTGGATAATCAAAGCCTTAAGAGAATAGGGAAATTTCTTCCTTACCGTTGTTAAGAGGCATTTCATCAAACACGGGAAGGGCCATACCTCCAAGCAGTCCTGGGAGAACCATATCTTCATTGCTGCAGCTGTGGCCGCCACGTCCCTCGTTGCTGCTTTTACCCGCACCATCCAGGTTGTCGTTCCCACTATCATCCATGATCTCAGTGCACCACAGCTTGCCCTCGTTGGCCCTGATGAGACCTCCCTGGTGCACGAGCTTGAAGGGGCGGACATGCTCGGTGAGACCCTGCATCTCGCGGTGTGTAGACGCGACGAAAGACAATAGTGAGACGTGGGTAGCGGCGACGCTGGTGGGGGTGCTGGCGTCCGGGTTCTCGACGGACGTAATCAGCATCCACACCATCTTCGACGCTTTCATGTTTGGGCTCATGGTGCCCAAGGAAGTTGGGTTCGCGCTGTGCGTGACGGCGCGCATGGAGGACATCATGTAGGAGCTCCCTGATGGTGTTGCCGATGAGGTGGGCGAGGATGTTGAGCGCCGAGTATGGAGGAGCCTCTGATACCAATTGTCACGTCCCATGGCCGCCGTCGACGAGGAACGGGGCGTGAGACTCCGATAAACTCGCCTTGCCGCTTCTCCACGAGGAAGACGACTGTTCTAGATATTCTCTTTTCTTCGATGCCACATTCCTGTACCGGCTGCTGCCTTTGTACCCTCAACTTGAACCTTGTATTGGGCTATACGTGGGCCGGATGTTACAATGTGCTGCCGTTGCCCATGCCGCTGCTTGTGAGGATAAAAATAAAAGAAACTGGCTGTCCATTCTCAACTCCTGATGGACATCACGTCGGAACCCATTCTCAACTCTGGTGGTTTCCTGCCCACCAATCCAAGAAAGGAATACATACATACATATACATACATATATGGGGGAGGAGAGGAACCGAATCTGGTAACATGCATGCTCCAGTCCTCCTATCCGATCCGAAGAGGACGAAGCTTGCTTGCTTGATCTGTCTAGTGAGCCAGACAAGATGAAACCTCCGAGACCCTCCCTTGTCAATTAAAAGAAAACGAAAAAAGGAGGAGAAAAGACGGTAGGTGATCGTGATGTAGGACGTGAGCCTTTTTTTTGTTTTGTTTCCTGACATCCGGATCGCCCCGAACCGTTGGTCGTCGATTCCGTTGCGGGGGTTCCAACGGGGTTGGTTCACGAGCCAGCATGCTTAACGGATAGCTTTCTAGCTCGCGCGAACGCACGCACGCACGCACGCTGATCTATTTGCCGCCCCGGCCCCGGCCCCGGCCCCGTCCGTCCTAGTCGTTGTACAATGTTTTGGTGAGACGTCGGTTTCGGCGTCGATTCGCCGACCGGTCACCCCCCAAGGGGATTTTTTATATATATAAAAAACATGCTTTCAAAGCGTGCGTGAGATGAGACAGCGCAAATTCTCTAATGATCGACGGCGACGGCATGCTGTTCGTTTTGCAGAGTATGGCACTGTATCGCGTCCGAATTCTAGTCTATGTCTTCTGTGCATGTGAGCTGAAACGAGATATGTCTCGGTCCATTTTTCTCCCTTCTTAGAGTTAGTTTGGGAACCTCAATTTTCTAAAAAAATTTATTTTCCCATAAACAAATAAATTAATTTTTTTTAGAAAAATAGAAATCCTTTAAAAAATTAGGGTTCTCAAACTAGTCTTTAATGATTATTTTTTTCCCGGTTGGAACCAACCTTGTTAACTTTATCCACCCACAAGATGAGGTTGCCACTGCAAGATCGGTGAGGCGTTGTCTCCGATAAGAAAGCCTCGCGACCTTTTTTTTAAGAAAAAAAATTATTATTTCCAGCACATGCGTGGATGCCCTGGTGCCGGTGTGGGCAGCCGAGCAGCAGCTCCAGGAATGGATCGACCAACATGCTATCTTATCTACGCCGACCAACAGAACAGAGTTTCCATTCCAACAGGAAACTGTTGCAGATAATGCAGCACAGTTCCCAGCAGAGACTGAAGAGCAGCGCAGCAGAGATATATAGACCGCCGGAGCATCGATGCACCTCCCGATCGACATCGCGTACTAGCTGTCGACAGCGCGTGGTCGAGCCCGGCCGCTGTCCCTTCCACTCCACCTGTGCCCGAACAGTATTCCATTTCTCATCATGCCGCCGGCCGGTGTAGTGTTGTCGTCATCGGTGACGAAACCGCCCGCTTGCGTAGGAAATCCAAGATTTCTCTGTACGTACATTACAAGAACAATAGGCGGGCGGCGTCGACGTGATGCATGGCTTGTCATCAGAATCCATAGACCGATCTGCCTCTTGCCGCGATTAGCCGGACGTCATTAGTCCTTGACGTTCAGGTAGAGGTATACACGTCCAAACGGGTGTGTGGGACTAACCCGGCACGAATAGTAACCGAACTAGTCCGGCACGTGTACTAGGATGGGCCGTACCGTATCCACCCACGGGCTCCAATCAGAGCACAAGCACGACACGACAACCCTTAAATGGGTCATGCCGGGCTTACAGCCCAGTGGGCTAACCGGGCCAGGCCACCCATGAACCCGATTTCATACAGAACAGAAAACAAGTAAAATCTGGAAAAAAATATATACAACAATTCTGAGCTGATAATATGGACAATAATCCACAGTTACAATTACACGCATGCACATACCAACTCAATGTGGACAATTACACACATAATGTGGACAATAATTCACAATTACACACATGAGCTGATAATATGTACAACAATTCACAATTACACACATGCACATACCAACTCAAATAGAAAGTTAAGTGGAATATTATTAGAGCTGTTGGTGCAATGCTGCCTCATGAAAAACCTTTCTAGGTAAAAAATCACACCTCATGAGAAAACTCTAGGAAGGAAAAGAGTACAACGAGCTCCTAAATGTTAAGTGTTCATAGTAGTTCATTACATCAATAGATAAGTAAACAGCCACAATGAGATAAGGCTTCATGGGCTTCAAACCAAATGTAACAATAAGATTAATAATGTGGCATGCACATCATCTAAGTCAAATTGCTCAGTGCTACCAAAGTCAAGGTAACCGGTGAACATAGGTTGAAGAAGGGACATGGCGGTTTTGTTTGATGAAGCATTGTCTAATGTAATTGCAAAAAATCTATCTGATATGCCATAATCATCTACAACCATGGAAATATTGGAACCAGTATGTACGTACTCAATATGTCTTAGACCAAGCAACCTTTTTCCAAACCCTAATCATAATTCACATAATGAGCAATAACACTAATGTAATCTTCTTTGCCTTTACCAGACCAAATATCATAAGTGAGTGCCACAGAAGATACTGAGGATTTTAAAGTTTCAATTAGACTCTCCATTCGTCCATTATAATGTTTAATTAAATCTCTAGCAATTGTTTGCCTAGAAGACCTAACAAACCTAGGGTTTTGCGCACGAGTGATATACTCATGAAAAGCATCAGATTTAGCAAAACATAAATGCAGATCTTCTCTAGTTATCAACCGACACATTTCAGTTCGTGCAACCAAAGCAGAATACTCCCAACGTTGCACAGACCCATCATGATTGAATTTAAGGACTTATTGTACTATGCCAGCTCGATCATGCTCAATCTTAGCTTTACAATGTTCTTGGTGCCTAATCAAGTGTCCAGTACCAGAGGAAGATCTAGCAGACAAGGTACTTTTGCAGTGTTTGCAAATGGCAGAGACCCTTACCTTTGTCGTCTACACCAGTTACCTCATCGAAGTCAACCCATACCCTAGATGTGGGTAGCCTCTTCCTCGTTCGGGTGTCACCAGCAGTGCTACCACTACCAGTAGCAGCAGGGCTTGAAGACCCTGTCACTGTGCCGGCCATGGTCGGTGTTGGCTCCACCGCGTCGATGTCGACAACAACATCCATATTATGGCCAAACAACACCATCTCATCCATATGCTCATTGTGATCCTCAAGTGCATGCTCCGCCGCCTCGGTGGCCGGATCAAGACCCATCAAGGGATTTTGATCGGCTCCTCCATGGCGTCACCGACTCCTCAACGACCTTCAAAACATAGAAAAGGAAGAACAAATGAAAATAAAAACAAGCAGGAGCACCACACAAGCAGGAGTTCACCTGACCAACCGGAGCACCAGAGTCGCCGGTGAGGGGCTACCAGAGGGGATGTGGCTTGAGATTGAGGGAGGACAAGAGGAGCAGAATATGGATCTTGGTCGAGACAGAGGGGAACAAAGTAGGTTAGGGTTTCAGAGTGAAGGTAGAATGGTAGATTTAGGGGAATAACTGAATCGAACTTCACGAGAACAACTGGATCAGGAGCACCAAAAAAGTCACCGTCGACGGGCACCAGTTTATGGTTAAGAGTTAAGATAGATCTGACTTACAGTTTCGGCGGCGACACAACCGACAAGAATGCTGGAGCAAGCGGGAAGATCACCGGAGTCAGAGCCGGAGTCGTTCAATCGAGGAAACACCGGAGCAAGAGGAGAGGGATGAGCGACGGTGCCAGAGAGAACAACGGTGCTAGAGTGTCGGGTACCATAATTAGGGGTACCCCCAACGCTCCTAATCATGGCTGGTAAACACCCTCAGACCAACTGACGGGTGCGATTCAAGTCAAGGCTTCGTCTACCCAAGGGACGCGACCTCACCCGAGCCCAGCCTCGGGCTGGAGCAGTAGTCCCAAACGAGTTCACGCCTCGCCTGAGGGCCTCCTCAGGCAGCGGGCGCCCCCTCGGCTCTCCCGAAGCCCGGCTCGGGCAGGCTTCATTGTGAAGCAACCTTGGCCAGACCGCCTCACCAACCGACCGCTTCGCAGGCGCATTCAATGCAGGGGATGCCTGACGCCGTATCCTAACACACGCGCCTCAGTCGGCAAGGCTGAAGTGACCGCAGTCACTTTGCCCCTCTTCTTTACTGTCTGATGTGACAGGAAAACAGCGCCGCTCGCTCCGCTCCGACTGCCGTGTCAACCACCCAGGCAAAGACTGACAACAAGTCACGATCAACCACCAAGTTCGGCCTCGGGCGCAACAGGAAGCTCCGCCCTGCCCGACCTCAGGCTCCGGCCTCGGGAGGAGGTTTCCGCCTCGCCCGACCTCAGGCTCCGGCCTTGGGAGGAGGTCTCTGCCTCGCCCGACCCCCGGACTCGGCCTCGACCCCGGTCTCGGGAGGAATCACGACCTCGCCCGACCCCGGCCTCGGCCTCAAGAGAAGTCTCCGCCTCGCCCGACCTTGGGCTCGGACCGACCGCGCCAACAGGGGATACATCATTACTCTATCCCTAGCCAGCTCAGGCTACAAGGAACAAGACCGGCGTCCCATCTGGCTTACCCCGACGACGGGTAATGATGGTGCCCCGCGTGCACCATGACGCCGGTGGCTCTCAGCCCCTTACGGCAGCAAGGAGACGTCAGCAGGATCCTTGCCGCACTACCAGCTGTGCTCCTACAGGACTCAGGCGCTCCTCCGATGGCCACACCATCACGTGTATAGGGCCCAAGCTCTCCCCCGACAGCCATGTTGGCATGTACACAGGGCGTAGGCACTCCTCTGCCGGACACGTTAGCGCATAGCTACGCCCCCCGTTGTACGTCTGGACCCTCTCCTTGCGTCTATAAAAGGGAGGTCCAGGGCCACCCTAAGGGGGGTTCACGCGAGGGAAGGAGCGGACGAACGGGCTCGCACTCTTTGCCTCACTCTCCCTCACGCGACACGCTTGTAACCCCTACTACGAGCGGCACCCTGGTGCAGGATAATACAAGGCTTGCCCCACATCTTGTGTTCTATCCCGCGCCAACCCATCTGGGCAGGGGCACGCAGCGATTTCACTCGTCGGTCCAGGGACCCCCCGGGTCCGAAACGCCGACAGTTGGCGCGCCAGGTAGGGGCCTGCTTTGTGTTGACGAACACGTTCCCGTTGAGTTCCAGATGGGGAGTCTTCAGCAACCTCTTCAGCCTGGGACGGTGCTCCGCTTCGGGAGTCTCGAGTTCATGTCCCTCGACGGCAGCTACAACATGGTACTCCTCCCCTCGCGGCGCGACGACAGCGACGGTCTTCGACTCGCTCAGCGGCGGAGAGCTCAGTGACAGCATCTCCCCGCGGCAGAAGAGGAGCACTCCGGTCGTCCCCACCACCCTCCTCGCTGGAGGAGGCGGAGACGGGGCAACCATGGCCACGCAGAAGGCGGCACCTTGTCGGCTGTCGCACCAGAGCGAGTCGATGATGCCGGCACACCCCGGGGGACATGTCGGGCATTGTCCTCGCATCTGAGACGACGGCGGGTGTCATTTCCCCGCAACGCGTCAACCCCAAGCGGGCTGATGACGCCAACACCCTCGCAAAGGATCTGCTGGGCGTTACCCTCGTACCTGAGATGACGGTGTGCTCCGCCCCCGACTCGATGTCACCACCGTCCATCACCAAGAGGTACCGTCCATTTTCCATCCCGTACCTTTTCGGTTCAGCTTCGATCCACCTAGCGACCCCGCTACGGTGAGCGCCTTCGTAAAGGCGTATCCAAACCTTCCGAGGTACCACATGTGGTCGACCTGGGACCAACTGACAGCTGTCTCAACCTTCGGACCGGCGGGTTCCGAGGAAGAGGACGACCCCGACTCTGGTTGGGATTTCTCTGGCCTCAATGACCCCGGTGCCATGCGGGACTTCATGTCCGCATGTGATCACTGCCTCTCCAGTTGTTCTGACGATGGCCATGACCTTGACGGCGAAGGTTACGGCCCAAGTCGCGAATGTTTCCACGTCAATCAGGGAGATCACAACGAAGGCAACCACCTCGGTATGCCAGAGGTTGACGATCCCCCTGGGCCCGCATCTCGCGTTGACATCCTGTGGGAGCTAGCTGTGGTCCCAGTCCCTACGGGGGGTCAGGACAAACAGCTCGAGCAAATCCGCGAGATGTAAGCCCGGGTCGACAGGGAAGCAGGCCGACTTGTGCAGCTCCGACAGAACATCGAACACGAGTGGGCAGGCCAAACACTCGCCGGAGAAGCATGTCATCGGGCCCAAGACATCCGGCGCCGCATCGTCAACAATGCCAGGGCAGCGCTGCCCCTGGCCGGCAGCGGGTCCGGCCCGGACCTAGCTGCAGCGGCGATGCTACTTCGAGCCATGCCGGAGCCATCCACCACCGAGGGACAGCGTATCCAGGGCGAACTCAAGGATCTCCTGGAAGGCGCCACGGTTCGACGAGCCGAGAGCTCCGCCTCCCGGAGGCGAACTGACCCCTCGGAGCATCACGCGGTGTCCTCCCGACGCATGCGGGAAGCCTCGATCCATCCCGAGTGCACGCGGGACGAGGCGCCTACCGCCCGGGATCGCCTCGGCAACGAGCACCACCATCTCGACCATCGAGCCCGCCTCGACAAGAAGGTGCGCCGAGGCTACCATCCCAGGCGTGGGGGACGCTGCAACAGTGAGGAGGATCGCAGTCCTTCGCCCGAACCACCCAGTCCACGAGTATTCAGCCGGGCCATACGACGAGCGCTGTTCCCTGCCCGTTTCCGAGCCCCGACTACCATCACCAAGTACTCGGGGGAGACGAGGCCAGAGCTGTGGCTCGCAGACTACCGACTGACATGCCAGTTGGGAGGGGTGGATGATGACAACCTCATCATCTGTAATCTACCCCTTTTCCTCTCCGACGCCGCCCGAGCCTGGCTGGAGCATCTGCCTCCTACGCAGATCTTCGACTGGGACGATCTGGTCAAGGCTTTCGCGGGAAACTTCCAAGGCACGTACGTGCACCCTGGGTACTCGTGGGATCTCCGAAGCTGTCGCCAGTAGCCAGGGGAGTCCCTCCGAGAGTACATCTGGTGGTTTTCGAAGCGGCGCACCAAGCTGCCCAACGTTACCGACTCGGATGTCATCGGGGCTTTCCTCGCCGGCACCACTTGCCGAGACCTGGTGAGCAAACTAGGGCGCAAGACTCCCACCCGTGTGAGCGAACTGATGGACGTCGCCACCAAGTTCGCCTCGGGTCAAGAGGCAGTCGAAGCCATCTTTCGAAAAGACAAGCAACCTCAGGGAGAGCCGAAGAAAGATGCCCCCGAGGCATCTGCCCCATGGGGCACGAAGAAGAAGGCCAAGAACAAGTCGCAAGCGAAACGCGACGCCGCCGACGCGAATCTCATCGCTGCGGCCGAGCACAGGAACCTTCGGAAACCTCCTGGAGGGGCCGACGTGTTCAACAAGATGCTCAAGGAGCCATGCCCCTATCACTAGGGGCCCATCAAGCACACCCTCGAAGAATGTGTCATGCTCTGGCGCTACTTCCATAAGACTGGGCCCCCGGCGGAAGATGGCAAGGGCCATGACAACGACAAGAAGGAGGGCGGCAAGGAAGAGGAGTTCTCGGAGGTCCACAACTGCTTCATGATCTACGGCGGGCAGGCGGCGAACGCCTTGGCTCGACACCGCAAGCAGGAGCGCCGGGAGGTTTGCTTGGTGAAGGTGGCAGCGCCGGTCTACCTAGACTGGTCCGATAAGCCTATCACCTTCGACCGAGGCGATCACCCCGACTTCGTGCCAAGCCCAGGAAGGTACCCGCTCGTCGTCGATCCGATCATCGGCAACGTTAGGCTCTCCAAAGTCCTCATGGACGGAGACAGCAGCCTTAACATCATCTACGCCGAGACCCTGAAACTCTTGGGGATTGATCGGTCCGAGGTCCGGGCTGGTGCGGCACCCTTCCACGGGATCGCGCCCGGGAAGCGAATCCTACCCCTCAAACAGATCGACTTACCCGTCTGCTTCGGGACTCCCTCCAACTTCCGAAAGGAAGCTCTCACCTTCGAGGTCATCGGGTTCCGAGGAACCTACCATGCGGTGTTGGGAAGGCCGTGCTACGCCAAGTTCATGGCCGTCCCCAACTACACCTACCTCAAGCTCAAGATGCCGGGCCCGAACGGGATCATCACCGTCGGATCCACGTACCGCCACGCGTACGAATGCGACGTGGAGTGCGTGGAGTACGCCGAGGCCCTCGCCGAGTCCGAGACCCTCATCACCGACCTGGAACGCCTCTCCAAGGAGGCGTCCAACGCGAAGCGTCACGCCGACAACTTCGAACCAGTTGAGGCGGTCAAGTCCGTCTCTCTCGACCCCAACAACGATGCTAGCAAGAAAGTCCGGATCGGCTCCAAGCTCGACCCCAAATAGGAAGCAGTGCTCGTCGACTTTCTCTGTGCGAACGCCGAAGTCTTTGCGTGGAGTCCCTCGGACATGCCCGACATACCGAGGGATGTCGCCGAGCACTCACTGGACATCAGAACTGGAGCCCGATCCTTGCCACACTGCCAGCTGTGCTTCTACAGGACTCAGGCGCTCCTCCGACGGTCACGCCATCACGTGTACAGGGCCCAAGCTCTCCCCCGACAGCCACGTTGGCATGTACACATGGCTTAGGCACTCATCTGCCGGACACGTTAGCGCATAGCTACGCCCCCCGTTGTACGTCTGGACCCTCTCCTTGCGTCTATAAAAGGGAGGTCCAGGGCCACCCTGAGGGGGGTTCGCGCGAGGGAAGGAGCGGACGAACGGGCTCCCACTCTCTGCCTCACTCTCCCTCACGCGACGCGCTTGTAACCCCTACTACGAGCGGCACCCTGGTGCAGGATAATACAAGGCTTGCCCCACATCTTGTATTTCATCCCGCGTCAATCCATCTGGGCAGGGACACGTAGCGATTTCACTCGTCGGTCCAGGGACCCCTGGGTCCGAAACGCCGACATAGAGAGAAGAGAGCTGGAAATGGGACGGTGTGTGATTGACGGTGTGAGGCCGAGGAGGCGAGGATTTAGATATTTTGTCTCCCTCCCGGACGAGTTGGTGGCTAAAACGGACCGTGCTCGAGCTTAACACGCCGTGCCACAGATGAGGTCTAAGCACGGCATGGCTAGAGTGCCGGGCCGCCATAAGCCCGTTAGCCACCGTGCCGGGCCGGATGCAATGCATGTCATACCATGTCCATATCAGGCCGACTGGCCCAATCTGTTTGGACATCACTAGGTAAAGGACAGGCTGACTGGCTGCTAGAGTTGACAGCCGCCTCTGCTCGTCGACCGCAAATCTCCCCGTGCGCGGTAGCGGTGGCTGGCCGGGCTCCATGCATGGATGCGGTGGCGTGGCCAATCGCCGACGCAAACAGGTAGTCAACCAGCACCAGCGAGACGCGTTGCACACGTGGGGTACTTGGGCGGCCTGAACGAACGGTGGCGGGAAAGGCCGTCCTTGCCGGGAAGCATCCAACAGCAGCACGCCGGAAAGCAAATTCGCGCCTCGTTTGTCATCCGGGAGTAGGTGACATCGCCCTCGTGTGTCTTTGTCATCGCGCGCGCGCGGTCAGGTCACTTTGCCAGCACCCGCTCCCTCCCAGTTCCGCTGGCTGCACGAGCACGAGGTGCCTGCCAGTGCCAGCCAGGCTGGGCGGAACCGGATGCCGGACTCCCTGTCTCTGACAGACTCCACAAATCTTTTCTCGCTTTCTTTTGCGGTCGAGTCCCGATGAACAACGGGTTTCTATTGGCCATCCCGTCCCTGTCTCCCGCTTTGCACAGCAAGCCCAAGCCGATTGCTTTTTCGAAAGATCGTAAGCTGAAATATTTTACTACGTACACGTACCTCGCTTTCGTCACTTGTCACAAACATTGTAACGGATGTCCACGTTAGAACAAGTCCACTCACCTTGCAGGGTGCCTTTGCAAAATCCCTGTAAGCTGAAAGAAACTAACGGAGAACACAAGAGCCCAATCCCGCGCCTCGTCGCGCACCCCCCTTGCCATTATTTATCCCATCTCCGTCTCCCTCTCCGCAATAGCCCGTCCCCGCCGCCGGATTCGGTCCCGTCTCCGGCCGACGCGACCATTTCCCGCACCGCCAGATCCTCTTGGCTCGGCCCGGCCGCCGCGCACCTATCTCCACCCCTCCCGCGATTACAGCGACCGCAATACCAGCAACGCCTCCTCCACAAACGGGGCCGGGGAGGGAGGATCCATTCAGCCAGTCCACGCCTTTGACTCGCACTCCGCTTCCAGATCTAGGCGGGCGGGCCGAGGAACGATGGACGGAGTCTCCGCCCCGCCGCCCCACCGGCGGCTGCCGGACTTCCTCCAGAGCGTGAACCTCAAGTACGTGAAGCTGGGGTACCACTACCTCATCACCCACCTGCTGACGCTGACGCTGCTGCCGCTGATCGCCGTGATCCTGCTGGAGGCCGGGCGCACCGACCCGGACGACCTGCGGCAGCTCTGGCTCCACCTCCAGTACAACCTCGTGTCCGTGCTGGTCCTCTCCGCCGTGCTCGTGTTCGGCGCCACCGTCTACGCGCTCACCCGCCCGCGCCCCGTCTACCTGGTCGACTTCGCCTGCTACCGGCCGCCCGCGCACCTCCGGGTCCGCTTCGACCAGTTCATGCGCCACTCCCGCCTCTGCGGCTTCTCCGACGACGCGCTGGAGTTCCAGCGCAAGATCCTGGAGCGCTCGGGCCTCAGCGAGGAGACGTACGTCCCCGAGGCCATGCACGCGCTCCCGCCCCAGCCCACCATGGCCAACGCCCGCGCCGAGGCCGAGGCCGTCATGTTCGGCGCGCTCGACGCCCTCTTCCGCTCCACGGGCGTGAAGCCCAAGGACGTCGGCGTGCTCGTCGTCAACTGCAGCCTCTTCAACCCGACGCCGTCGCTGTCGGCCATGGTCGTCAACAGGTACAGGCTCCGCGGGAACGTCCGCAGCTTCAACCTCGGCGGGATGGGGTGCAGCGCGGGCGTCATCGCCGTCGACCTGGCGCGCGACATGCTGCAGGTGCACCGCGCCACCTACGCCGTGGTGGTCAGCACGGAGAACATCACCCAGAACTGGTACTTCGGGAACCGCAAGTCCATGCTGATCCCCAACTGCCTGTTCCGCGTGGGCGGCGCGGCGGTGCTGCTGTCCAACCGCGGCGCGGACCGGCGCCGCGCCAAGTACGTCCTCAGGCACGTGGTGCGCACGCACAAGGGCGCCGACGACAGGGCCTTCGGCTGCGTGTACCAGGAGCAGGACGGCGAGGGAAAGACCGGCGTGTCGCTGTCCAAGGACCTGATGGCCATCGCGGGCGGCGCGCTCAAGACCAACATCACGACGCTGGGCCCGCTCGTGCTGCCCGTCAGCGAGCAGCTCCTCTTCTTCGCCACGCTCGTCGCCAAGAAGCTGCTCAGCGCCAAGACGAAGCCCTACATCCCGGACTTCAAGCTGGCGTTCGAGCACTTCTGCATCCACGCGGGCGGGCGCGCCGTCATCGACGAGCTGGAGAAGAACCTGCAGCTGAGCCCGGCCCACGTGGAGGCGTCCCGGATGACGCTCCACCGCTTCGGCAACACCTCCAGCAGCTCCATCTGGTACGAGCTCGCCTACATGGAGGCCAAGGGCCGCGTCCGCCGCGGCCACCGCGTCTGGCAGATCGCCTTCGGCAGCGGGTTCAAGTGCAACAGCGCCGTCTGGCACGCACTGCGCAACGTCAAGCCGTCGCCCGATAGCCCCTGGGAGGACTGCATTGACCGCTACCCGGTGGAGCTCGTCGACGGCTTCCCCACGCAGCAATAGTACCTTCTTTTCTCTATATTCCCCTCCCACCCGTCCGTCCCCCAGCTTGTCGTCGCTGCACCTGCACCTGAACCTGAACCAGAACCAGAACCTGCGGTAAGTTTGAGTAGTCCTGATGATGATTGCTGTACTATTTGTCTGTTCAGCCATATTGCTGCCAGCCGATTGTCATTTAGTGGTGGTCCAGGCGGAGGAAGGGGGGCGTTCCTTCTCACTCTTACTACCAGAAAGGTCATGCTGATGACGAGGAAGGGAGTGCCTTACTCTAGCGTGTGTGTGTGTGTGCCGATGGACGGATCCATGCATCTAGTCTCTGTTTGTAGTGTTCATCATTTGGAAACCTTGCTCTTGCTCTTGCTCTTTTTTTAACTATATATACATACCGCATGCCTGCCTTTGATGAGCTTGCGTATGTATGCACCATGGTTCGTTCGTTGCTGTTTTCCTTCGTCAGATTATATCTTGTTAATTTCGTAATCTCTGAGGGTTCGTTGATCTTGTTCAGACAGGTTGTTTCACTTATCTCTCTATCAGTTTGTTCGGTTTAAATCCACGTCCATCAAGCGCCCATCTGCAACGTGGTTTCATGATTCATCTTCTTTTTTATTTTATAATAATTCACATTCAAGGCTAAAAATCGTTGTCAACATTTTTTTTCATAATTATTGAAACGCATGGGCATCGATTATTATACCACACTTGTCAACATTTAATGGAAGAGCACGCATCTTGTACCACACACACACGTACACACACACATGACCGGAGGAGGGTCCATGTCACATCCTAAGCCATCGTTCTTTTCGTACTGACAAGGGATTTATGATTTAAGAAGAACACATTATTTTAGAGAAAAAAAGCCATATGCTGTGCATTATCGTACCATTATCTCGTTGCATCAGCCGCCTCATCAAGAGAGACAATACCCTAATTCTAGTTCCTTCCGTTGGCGCACTAGTTTCGGCCGTCATGCACCAGGCCTTTTGGCCGCTGTCTCCGAGAAAAACAACAGCCCTGCACTCCAGCAGCCATGTCATGTGCAACCAGGCAAGATCTGCATTTACAGATTTCCTTTTGGCATTTAATCTGCGAAACCCGTGGTCAAAGAAGGAACATTTGATTCTACTGTCACTGCATCATGTCCCTTCCGCTGCCTGCTGCTGGCTGGGCAAGGCGCCTAGGCCACATGCCCCACATCATAGATAAAGCGGGCCCTTCTATACTCCGCTGTGTCATCTTGTCTGGCCAGATGTGCAGGCCTGTATGTACTCTCACCGTTTTAATCTTTTTAGACAAGATTCTTTTTATTACATATCTAGATGTATAGTAAGTAAAAAATTACATTTTTAAAAGGAAATCAAAACGATCTTTTTTTAATTATTATTGATCGAAGTAATACTCCGATAATAACCAGCCAGTGGTAAGAGAAGCGAGCACCGTGCTAAAGCAAACAATGGGTGCAGGACAATTGCTAATGCTGCCAAGCGACATCCGTTTGGTTAGTGGCTGCATTTTTTTTTGGAAGGGTGAGTAATTAGCTGACTCTGTCAGAAGCAGTAAAATCAGTACTAGTACCAGTTGAAAAGGACAGTGGGCGCCATCTACTAGGCGCCTCTGTTTGGATGTGGATATTGAGAGCCGCGGAATTGAAATGGGACTATGGCCCTGTTTGGCACAGCTTATTTTCAGCTTCTTCATAAATTTAAGCTGAAGTTCTGCCAAACAGACAGCTTCTGCAGTAGCTTATCAGTTCAGCTGCTTCTCAAAATGAACTAAAAGCAGCCAACAAGCAGAAGCTGCTTTTTACCAGCTTATCAGATAAGCTGCTTTTTCAACAAGCAGCAGCTGTCCCAAACAGGGCCTATGGGAGCAATACCAATACTGAGTGGTAATTGAAATGGCTTCGGATTCAATATCAGTGTTCGGATGGCACGAGAAATGGCCTCAGATACAATACCAATCAATACACAGCAGAACGACTCGGAATTGGTACTTGGGTGTTTTAGGGCTAGTTTGAGAACCATATTTTTCTAAGAGATTTTAATTTTTTCCAAGAAAAATTAGTTGATTTTCCCTTGAAAAATAGAAATTTCATGAGAAAATGGAGTTTACAAACTAGCCCTTAGCTAGATCAAATACCACGAGGAAACTGGCTACATTTCCGGCCTTCAATTCTGGGGGCACCCAAACGCTGGAATTTAGGCTAGCCATTTCCAATTCCGAATTCTAGGCTTCAATGTCTACAACCAAACGAGATATAGGTGTTTGTGTGTACGACTGTACGTTACGTTACGTGCTCATAAAAAACAATACTCCTGCCTTCAACCGTTCCAAATTACTTATAAATTATTTTGTTTGACTTTTATTATCTACCTAGATTTATAACTATGTCCGGATATATAACATAAGCTATATATCTAGAAAAGTTAAAACAACTTATATAACACAAACCGAACTGAAAGGGAAATAGTCTCAATATTTACTAGAATCGATTTTTGGTATTTGACGTCCATCACAAACCACACGGAATAAGTAGTTTGTCTAGTTAACATTTTTCTCAGGTGCATGTACACATACAAAGAAAATGATCATGGGACAATTTTACAAGTTTGGAGCATAACAGACTCGCTACAGTCAGTGGCGCATCGGATAGTGTTCGGTGCCCTAGCTGAAGCACTCCGCGAACTGACGGCTCTCGGGAATTCTCGGCGCTCGTCCATTAAAATTCACCGGACTGTCCGGTGAGACCATGGAGCAACGGTCAACTTCACCCAGCGGTCAACTACGGGACTGCGCGCGCAGTCAGCAGCACTAGAAGTCAGAAGACAGACTACAGCGGCAGGTCGCAATGGACTGTCCGGTGCAGCAAAAGGACATACGACTTCAACGGTCAACCGCTCCAAACCCCAACGACCGGCTGACATGGCACGCACCGGACATTGAACAGTACTGTGTTCGGTGCATCATCGGACTGTCCGGTGTGTCCATCGAGAGAGTAGTCAGCCAACGGCTAGAATAGTGGTTGGGGCTATAAACATCTCCAACCACCACTATTCAAGCCATCCAACCTTTTCACTCTTCTCATTCAATACAAGAGCAAAGAATACACTTCAAAACACAATGAAAGCATTCAATCCTCTCCAAGTTTCAAAATCAAGTCAAGTGATCAAAAGTGTTTAGTGAATTGAGAGAGGGTGAATTGTGTTTCTTTTGTTGATCTTGTTGCTTGGTTGCTTTCTTCTTCTCACTGTAATCTTTCCAAGTGATTTGTAAAGTTAGCAAGAGACACCTAATTGTGTTGTGATCCTTGCGGGGTCTTAGTGACCCGTGTGATTAAGAAGAAGCATTCGACCGGTCTAGGTGGCCGATTGAGAGAGGGAAAGGGTTGAAATAGACCGAGTCGTTGTGGCCTCCTCAACAGAAAGTAGGCTCCTTGGAACCGAACCTCGGAAAACAAATTGCCGTGTCCATTTGTGTTGATCTTTACTATTTGATTTGTTTCCTCCCTCTTCCCTCTCACTAGAAGTTCTCTTGCTCACATTGGTTTGAGTTAGCTCCCAAAGTTATCCGCATTGATTGAGCAACTCATAGCAAGAGGAACTATCCTCCGCACTCCGAATTCACTATTATTTATTTCTAACCATAACCCCGGGTAAAGTGCGTGTTTAAAGTTTATAATTTTCAGGTTTCGCCTATTCACCCCCCCTTTAGGCGACTTTCAATTGGTAGCAAAGCCCGGTGCTTCATTAGAGTTTAACAACTCGAAGTGATGTCGGGAGAACATGCCAAAAGAGAGATGGTGACGGGGAAAAGCCCGGATCTTCGGGAAAGAAGAACGATGAAAGGACTGCATCAAAGGAGACCGACGACAAGCACAAGGAGCACAAGAGGAATCTGTTGGCTCCATCTAGCCACATAGGAAGGGTGGCAAGAAGAAAAAGAAGATGAAGGTGGTCTACTATGAGACTGATTCTTCCTCACCTTCCACCTCCGGCGCCGAGTCCACATCTTCGAAGCGCCAAGAGCGTAAGAAGTAAGTAAGATGCCTCTTTGCTATCCTCGCATTCCTAAATGCGCTCCTTTACTTTCCATACCCTTAAGCAAACCACCATATTTTGATGGTGAAGATTATTATATGTGGAGTGATAAAATGAGGCACTATCTAACCTCACTCCACGAAAGTATTTGAGATATTGTTGAGTTTGGAGCGCAGGCACCACAGATAGGCGACGAGGACTACGACTCTAATGAGGCTGCCCAAATAAGGCACTTCAATTCCCAAGCCACCTCTATAATCCTCGCTTCCTTGTGTCGAGAGGAGTATAACAAGGTGCAAGGGTTGAGGAGTGCTAAAAAAATTTGGTACATCCTCAAGATGGCGCACGAAGGGGATGAAGTGACAAGATCACCAAGCGTGAAACGTTCGAGGGAGAACTCGGTCAGTTCGTCCTCAACAAGGGAGAAGAGCCACAAGCAATGTACAACCGGCTCAAGATAATGGTGAACCAAGTCCGCAACCTTGGAAGCACCAAGTGGGATGACCATGAAATGGTCAAGATTATTTTAAGATCACTTGTCTTTCATAATCCCACTCAAGTACAACTAATCCGTGGAGATCCTAGATATAAACAGATGTCTCCCGAGGAGGTGATCGACAAGTTTGTGAGCTTTAAACTTATGATCAAAGACTCCAAATATATTGTCAACTTGGAGCAAGGCGCCACCTCCACACCTAAGGTGCAACCCGTTGCATTCAAAGCAATGGAAGAAAAGAAGGAAGAGTCTACAACAACAAGTAGACTCCCAATCGATGCCTCCAAGCTTGACAATGAGGAGATGGCTCTTATCATCAAGAGCTTTCGACAGATCTTCAAACAAAGGAAGGGAAAGGACTACAAACCCCACTCCAAGAGGATTTGCTACAGGTGTGTTAAGTCCGATCATTTTATCGTTAAATGTCCATATACAAGTGATAGTGATAAGGACAGCGACAAGAAAGGGAAGAAGAACTACAACAAGAAGAAGGGTGGCGAGGTGCACATGGGGCGGGAATGGGACTCCGACGAGAGCTGCACCGACTCCTCCTCTGACGAGGATGCCACCAACATCACCGTCAACAAAGGCCTTCTCTTCCCCAACGTCGGCCACAAATGCCTCATGCCTAGGGTTGTAATGGATGGAAAAAATCCCGTCCCAACCTAACCCATTTTCTACATTTAACCCGTCCATTTCCAGATTTCCGAAAAAATGCGGGTTCGGGACGAGTTACGGGTTAGGAGTCAACGGGATCGGGACGGAAACAGGAAAGGCTATTTTCCGTTCGGATTATCGGGATCACATATTTGATTGGGATATTTCTGGATTTAACCCGGATTTAACCCGAGGATTAAGGCCCACCATAATTCACTGTGTGTCTGTGTCAATGTACAAGCCCATCGTGACATCGACCACTCACTCGTTAGGCCCAAAGCGACCAAGCCCACCACTCCATGTCCAGTTCTCGACACACACGTGAACCCTAAGCCCATTCCCTCGGTAGCTGCCTGGCTGGACACCTCTAGTCCCTAGGCTTCAGCCTCGCCGAGCGGCCGACTCGCCGACGGCCGACTCGCACGCGCTTTCGCCGGCACAGCAAGCAGCAAGCAACACAGTCGGTCGGGCGTACGACAGCACAGGCCGACAGCTAAGGCAGGCAGCACAGGCGTCTCCATCCTACAGGTAATACGTACTAGTACTAGCAGCAAGCTATTTGGTTCCTGCTTCCTGCTTGCTAGGTACTACGTACTAGTACTAGCAGCAAGCCAGCAAGCTATCTGGCGCTTGGCGTTGCTGCTTCTTGCAGCCAGCAGCCCACATGGCCACATGCTTGATTGTTTGATTATTTTTTATTGTTTACTCAATTATTCAATTATTCATAGAGCGACATTTGATTGTTTGCAGCAGTTGAGACTCGATATATCTCACTCTAGAACAGGACCCGAAGGAGGAGCACGCCATTTAGGCTCCATGCCTATAGAGTCAGAGACTGGGAACAACAACCTAGGTTTAGGAAGCATGTTGCCATAGCCTCCATCACAGCCGCAACGACCACCACTACCTCTTTCTATGAGAGGCAACAGCAACAACGCTGTTTTAGCAGGTATGTGTATTTTTTCTTGCAGAATTGTAGTGTATTATTGATTTCAGAGTAGGAACATGTCTAACAGTGTATTGTTGATTCTTTGAAAGGAAACAAGAGAAAAGCAAGTGGAAGCTCTATGTGTGCGCAAATTGGTTAGTCGTCATCTTCAGCACAAGCAGTTGAAAATAAAGATGCAAATGAATTGGTTGTCGTAGGCACAAGTAATACTGGTACTAGAGTTGTAGCTTCTGTTGATATAGCGCGCCTTGATGATGATGAGGAGGACATACAAGAGGAGATGACTCGAACAGGAAAGAGACGAAAGAGGCACACATACTTAGACAAAATAGGTTGCTTGCTACTTGATGTTTCCTGCTATCTATCTTTGCAAATACTTATACAGATCTATTCTAAAATGTAGGAACATGGCTGGGATAGTGATTCCCAATTCATGAATGAAGATGGCGAGCTGTGAAGAAATCTTGCAAATGTGTGTTTGATGTCATGAAGACATTGAAGAACTTTTATTGTGTCCGTATGTGTGTCAGTGTGTGAGTGTGACTATTACTCTGTTAACTATTGTTGTGTCTGGACTAAATTTAGGTGGGCTGAGTGAGTATAAGTTTACTTGTAGGATTTGGATTTGTGCTATGTGCTCATGTACTATTGTGGACTTATTTTCCTGTTGTGCAATGGCTATGTGGTCAACTGGTCATGTAATCATGTGGTGATGTGGGCTTATTTTCCGGTTAATTTTTCCATTGAGGCAATTTCCATGCGTTTCCGTTTAATTTTTGGTCATTTTGGTTCGTTTCCGTAAAACCGTATAACCCGGACCCGTTTCCGCCTGTGGTTGTTTCGCTCCCGCTCCCATTTCTAACGATGAATGGCGGGAGCGAAAATGGGAGAGGGTTTTTCCATCCGTTTTCATTGCTATTCATGGCTAAGGATAGCAAAAATAAGAAGGTACACTCTAGAGATACCCCCAAATACACTACTTCCGATGATGAGGGTAGCTCTAGTGATAATGATGATGATTTGACTTCTCTTTTTGCAAACCTTACCAAAGAGCAAAAGAAGAAAATTAATGAATTAATAGAAACCATTAACGAGAAGGATGATATCTTGGAATGCCAAGAGGACTTGCTCATTAAGGAAAATAAAAAATTTGTTAAGCTAAAAGATGCTCATGCTCTTGAAGTTGAAAAATGCCAAAACTTGACTAAGGAGCTAGATGTATGCAATGATTCAATTTCTTGTCTTAGAACTAAAAATGCTAGTTTAATGGCTAAGATTGAAGAATTGAATGCTTGCAATGTTTCTACATCTACTGTTGAGCATGTTACTATTTACACTATATGTAGAGATGTTAATGTTGATGCTATGAATGATCACCTTGCTATAAATAAAGAACAAAATGATCACATAGCTAAATTGAATGCTAAAATTGGCGAGCATGAGTTAAAGAATGAAAATTTAAATTTGCTCGTAATTTGCTTTATAATGGGAGACACCCTGGCATTAAGGATGGCATTGGCTTCCAATCAGGGAGCCAAAGCAACATCGAACCTTATGCCCCTAGAAACAAGCTTTCTAATTTTGTTAAGGGCAAGGCTCCCATGGTTTAGAATAGGGAAGGTTACATTTTATACCCTCAGAACTATCCTGAGCACAAAATTAGAAGAATTCATGCTAGAAAATCTCATTCTGTTTCTCATCATGCTTATATGTATAGCAATGAGGCTTCTAGCTCTAGGCATACAACTCATATCAAAATGCCTAAAAAGAAGATTGCTAATGCATCAAATGAACATAACATTTCATTCAGGACTTTTGATGCATCATTTGTGCTTACTAACAAATCAGGCAAGGTTGTTGCCAAATATGTTGGGGGCAAACACAAGAGTCCAAAGACTTGTGTTTGGGTACCCAAGGTGCTTGTTTCTAATGTGAAAGGACCCAAGACTGTTTGGGTACCTAAGAACAAGGCCTAAATTTATTTTGTAGGTTTATGCATCTAGTAGGACAAGTTGGATAATCGATAGCAGGTGCACAAACCACATGACAGAGGAGAAAAGGATGTTCTCCTCATATGAGAAAAATGATGATCCCCAAAGAGCAATCACATTCGGGGATGGAAATCAAGGTTTGGTCAAAGGATTGGGTAAAATTGCTATATCTCCTAGCCATTCCATTTCTAATGTTTTTCTTGTAGATTCTTTAGATTACAACTTGCATTCTATTTCTCAATTATGTAAAATGGGCTACAACTGTCTATTTACTGATATTGGTGTTACCGTCTTTAGAAGAATTGACGATTCAATAGATTTTAAGGGAGTGCTAGATGGTCAGCTATACTTAGTTGATTTCAATGATAACAATGCTGAACTAGACACTTGCTTAATTGCTAAGACTAACATGGGCTGGCTCTGGCATCGCCGACTTGCTCATGTTGGAATGAAGAATCTTCACAAGCTTCTAAAGGGGAGCACATTTTAGGACTAACCAATGTTCATTTTGAGAAAGATAGGATTTATAGCACATGTCAAGCAGGGAAGCAGGTTGGAGTTCATTATCCACACAAGAACATCACGACGACCGAGAGGCCGCTTGAGCTACTCCACATGGATCTATTCGACCCGATTGCTTACATAAGCATCGACGGGGTAAGTACTGTATTGTAATTATGGATGATTATTCTCGCTTTACTTGGGTGTTCTTTTTGCAGGAAAAATCACAGACCCAAGATACCTTGAAGAGATTCTTGAGGCAGGCTCAAAATGAGTTTGGATTGAGAATCAAGAAGATTAAAAGCGACAATGGAACGAAGTTCAAGAACTCTCAAATTGAAGGATTTCTTGAGGAGGAGGGCATCAAGCATGAGTTCTCTTCTCCCTACACACCCCAACAAAATGGTGTTGTGGAGAGAAAGAATAGAACTCTTTTAGATATGGCAAGGACCATGCTTGATGAATACAAGATAGTGGATCAGTTTTGGCGGAGGCGATCAACACTGCTTGCTACTTCATCAACCGACTCTACCTTCATCGAATCCTCAATGGCCCTATAAAGGAAGAAGTATATGTTGAGCAACCTCCCGGCTTCAAAGATAGTGAGTATCCTTCACATGTGTATAAGCTCTCAAAGGCGCTTTATGTGCTCAAACAGGCCCCAAGAGCATGGTATGAATGCCTAAGAGACTTTCTTCTCACTAATAGCTTTAAAGTCGGAAAAGCTGACCATACTCTCTTTACTAAAACAATTGATAAAGACTTGTTTATATGCTAAATTTATGTTGATGATATTATCTTTGGGTCTACTAACAAGTCATCTTGTGAAGAGTTTAGTAGGATTATGATACAAATATTTGAGATGTCCATGATGGGGGAGTTGAAGTATTTTCTTGGATTCCAAATCAAGCAACTCTAAGAGGGCACCTTCATCTGCCAAACTAAGTACATTCAAGATATTCTCAAGAAGTTTGGAATCCATCAAGACTCCCATGGGAACAAATGGGCATCTCGACCTCGACACAGGAGGTAAATCTGTAGATCAAAAGGTATACTGGTCGATGATAGGATCTTTACTCTATTTATGTGCTTCAGAACCGGATATTATGCTTTCCGTATGCATGTGTGCAAGGTTCCAGACATATCCTAAGGAAGTTCACCTTAGGGCTGTGAAAAGAATCATGAGATATCTAGTTTATAGTCCTAAGTTTGGGCTATGGTACCCCAAGGGATCTACCTTTGATCTAATCGGGTATTCTGATGCCGATTATGCTGGATGTAAAATTGATAGTAAGAGAACATCAGGGACTTGTCAGTTTCTAGGAGATCCCTGGTGTCTTGGGCTTCAAAGAAACAAAACTCAGTAGCTCTATCCACCGCCGAGGCCGAGTATATTGCTGCAGGACATTGTTGTGCATAATTACTCTGGATGAGGCAAACCCTTAGGGACTATGGCTACAAGTGTGGCGGAACCACCCGAATTATTCTAGCTTAAGTACCCAAGTCGCACCCTTAAGGGCAGCAACACACTTAAACAGGAATAACCCGTCAGTCCCTCGGATCTAGTCCGATAAAGCCACTTACCAGGATCGAATACCACTAGCTCACATGAAGGTGAGGCACAGAGAAATACAATAAAGCATAATACCACAAATTTAATAAGTATCATTAGTGATTACATTATCGGAGTTTCATAAATAATAACCATAAATTTTAATGCAGCGGAAATAACTAATGGAGAAGAACCGAGCAACATGGCGAAGCCTGGCCACGCCACTCCTCCTGGTCCCCTCCTGCGGAAGAAGTAACCCACTCGACCATCTATCCCGGTGGCAGGGATGGAGGCCAAGTCACACCATCAACCAAATCAAGGAGGTACCTGCAAAAATTATGCCACAAGCAAGGCTGAGTATACTAATACTCAGCTAGACTTACCCGGTGTGAGGAGTCTACTCCTCTACCTCTAGACATGCAGCTGTTTGGCTGAGGGGTTTGGTTTGCCAAAAGCACTAGCTGAGTCTAAAATCAAGTTTTAGCTTTTCAAGTTTGAGTATGATCCTGTTAAACTAGATGAGTACCTAGCTATTCATACATGGTATCAAACATTTTATCAATCAACATCTTTTGCCAGTATCTCATTTCCACTTATTACTCAATGCAGTACAAGGGATCAAGCAGTCTCATTAGCTGCGAGAAGCAGACGATTCGAATCGAGTTTTAACCTTGCAAGGTAAACCTAAACACACGTCATGTCAGGGTACTCCGACCCTGCACATGACAACCGTCCCCATCGATTCCCCGTTCGCGTCCAGGCCTCACCGCCTTGGCATACAATGCTCCACTGACCCCGACTGCCGTCGTGCAGTGGCCGCACTTGTACCCACCATATCTAGAATGGGAGACCCAGTCTCAGGTCGCATGAGGGATAAAGTCCGCGCCCGGCTTCACTCAGGTACTAGGTTTACCGGTTACCATATTTCCCGACATGTGTTTAGTACGTTCAAACGCTTGACACAGGTATCCGCACGTTAATCCTTATTCCAATTTCGTCTCATAGACCACGCATCCCCATGGATCCGTGTCCATAGACCATCATCATTCTGTTATCAAAAATGGATACAACCAATTCCTGACCTCGCGCGAGTGCTAGAAAAATCACTCGACTTCTACCGAGATCCTGATTTAGCATAGCAGCTACTCGACCTAGCATACTAGTATCCATCTCAAAAGGAATCCTGAGTTCATGCAACTAGGGTTTCAGGCAACTCCTACACTTAAGTGCATGGTACAAGCCTACAAACATTAAGTGTAGTAAAATAGCATATATAACGGTTATGCATAAAACCGGGGCTTGCCATTAATTTAACACTTAGGTAGTGTTTGCTGGGGGAGGTACTCGCTTGACGAGCATCCACTGGTTAAGTCCATCCTTCCTTGGATCGTTCACCAACTCCATCCTGTGGGTGGCACCACATCACTTGCACGATCGTCTCTCGGTTCTAAATGAGATGCATGATGCATATGTATGAATATAATGAAATAGCACAAGATACTCCAAGTACATGACAGCGAACGAACATTAATTAGTAAGACACATAAACATCCATACGTTAATGCTAGCTATCTATATGTCATTGGGCACATCAAGTCAACATTACTAGAAAGACGATGAATATTTCCTATATTTAGCCAACACAAACATGACATCACGAGTACAAGAATTTACCATGTTCACTTTAATCATTCATTGGCAACTTATTATTAAACTAGTTAAGTATGCATAAATTTGCGATGACTTACACATAGACAGACTTAGTTAAAAAGGAATGGTTACTTAATCGGGTTTTACAATTGTTCGCAATACTCTATTGCAAGCATATATCCAAGGGCACACAAGAAAGTGATAGCCTAATCACACTGCTTATTATACTAATCTGTTGAGGTTGTATTTAGTAATACTCAGATTAGCAGCACAATTATTAGAAATGGTAACATCTCATTAATTTTGTTTCTCGTCCATATAGTGACACTTGCTAAATTGACGTTGATTGAAGCTGATGACTTACTAGACTTCAACAATTTAATTTACTACTTAGGAACGTGCACTGGTTACTTACATATAACCTAATTATATTAGTTACTATCATTGTTACTCATATTCACTTAAAACCAAAACAAGCAAGCAATCACTCAAGTCAAACACAATAGAGTAGAGCAATCAATCACTTCTAATACATTTAGGACAGCAGCACAGTAGTTTTTGTTTTAATCATAACTCTTCAAATATTAGTTCAAAATTATCAAACTAGGATTTTCTAGAAAGCTTAAAAAGTGTTCTATAATTTTGATATTTTTACCTCAGCATGATTAGACTCTTAGCAAGGTCAAAAAGTGCTAACACGACAGCTCTGTCCAGATTTGGACAGATTCAGACTTGCAACTTCAAAAATTCACAACTAAAGATTTAGACATCCAAACAAAGTGATCCTAGACTTTATGAGAAGCTAATGAAATGTTCTAAAAATTATTTATAAACATCCCTGGCTGGTTTAATATGTATCAAGGGTAAAATACACTATGAAGGCTGTGCTGTCGAGAACTGGACAGATTCAGTCTTCAGACTTTAAACATCCATAACTTAATCTTCAGATCACCAAAAAGAGTGATCCAAGACTTTTTGGAAAGCTTGGAAAAAGCACTACATAACTTTTTTAATCACCAAGAAGTGATTCTATGCTGAATTGAATCAAACAATTCAGTTTTCGAAATCTGTTCTGTTAGTGGACAGAATACAGCAATCCTCTTATACAATTCATAACTCTCAAACTGTCAGGCCTATGGTTGTGAAATTTTAACACAAGCAAGATAAGAAAAGCATCTACAACTTTCTTATAATGACCATGAACAGATTGTAACATTAGCTTAAGCAAACAATTCACTATCTGAAATCTGTACAGAGATTGGACAGATTCAGTTACTGAATTTGTGAAAAGCACAACTTCTAAACGATCAGACTTATGGCTGTAAAATTTTAACACAAGAAAGTTAATAATGTTATCTACAACTTTCTTATATGGATTTTCTACAGAAAATATAATTTAGTTCATCAAACAAACAGCACGAAGAAAACAGTACGTGCAGCCTAAAACAGCAACCAATAAAATTCAGCTCCTATTCACTTCAAAAATTGCCGCGTTCTAGAGACTTCAACCATTTTAACACTTTACCATTTTTTGGAGTTGAAACAATCAAATTAGGACCAACAAGTAGACTTACTAACTTTTTATTCAAGTTATTTCGTGCGCTAGAATTACCACACAATTAACAAACACATTCACCAAAATAAAACACTTCGGCACACATGTCCGACATCACACAAAATCATGATGAAGCACTATTAATATTTATCTTTAGAACACCATGACATAACCATTAAATGTCTAATTAGTTTTAAGGTATAACTCAAGCATTCTATGAACATGCATGATTTTATTTACTCCTAATTTTTCACTAAGTCTTGCAATTATAAAATAGGTGTTATTTTAGCACCAAATGAAACTATCTAATTTGGGGCTGAAATTTTTATGAGGCATAGGTAATAACAAATCATGACCCGTATAAATTTCACATGCTCAGGTTTTATATTTTATTTACTACAAAAATAACAAATTGTTAATGCAATAAAACATGTGAGAGCAAGTTAAATCTAAAACTAATTATTTTCTGTGGATTCATGACCATATTAAGTTTTATTAGGCTACTATAATATCATGCAAGGACATTGGAACACCATTTTATATTTTTGCATCTATACATCATTTTTAAATCATTTATAACTACTTAAGGTGCATTAAACAAGTTAAATCACTAACTTAATCATACATGCACAACAATTTATGAAATTTTTACCAGTCACCAAACATCACACCAAGGGTCTACTGTAAAAATTTCAACCTATTTGGAGCACCAGAGCTACAGATCCAAAAATAACAATCAAAACAATCATCTTTTTCCTATTTAACATGTTTTAATTAACACACCAAGGAAACAGTGAACAACATATAAGTTTTATATTTTTCCTTGATGGAGTATGACAACATCTAACTAAAAAAACAAGTTTCATCATTTTTGGATTTTTGTAATTAAAACTATGGAGAGATGCAAGTTCGTTTATTCTCTAATCCAGTTTTTAAATACGAATTTCTACAGAAAAACTTTTCCACTAAAACATACCAACCTATAGATCCAATAGTTAGAGCATTTCATAAGGAAGACAACAAAATAAATTTCACGATTTTAGGAGCTCTGAAACTCGAGATATGAATTTTAGAACACAACACAAAAATCTGAAATTTTGAGTACACTCACATCCGCCCTGGGCCCACTTGTCATTGGCTCAAGGATGTCTTCTTCTTCCTCACGTGAATAGAAGGGAGGCTGCCGGAGGTGCTCGGCCAGGGAGGAGGGGAGGACGCCATGGAATGATAAAGGGGCTGCTCCTTGCTCAAGCAAAACCAAATGGGAGGGGATAGCGCCCATGGGACAGCAGCAAGGAAGCACTCGGCAGCCAGCTGCTGCAGAGAGGAGACGAGATGGGGAGGCACCATCCATGGAAGTTGCTCCTCACTGCTCAAGGTGGAAGAATGGGGGCTGGATGGGGAGGGCCGACCATGGGAGAGCTCCTTCCCAGCGCCAGTGTGAAGGAGAGGCCGAGCTGGAGAGATGGCGTGAGGGAGAAGGGAGAGGGGTGGGTGCCATTTATAGAGCCAAGCTCTGGACATGTCAGGTGGCAGTGGGCAGTGGCAGGTTGAAAAACGTGGACATTGGGCGGCCATTTTTGGCGTTTTCCTTTTGGAATCGAACCCAGATCACTGCAGAAGATTTGTTCCTTGATGTATACTCTACAAATCGTTTATAGGACTTGAGGTGATTCGGGCACTGGTTAGAAAGTTATAGACCCACGAAAACTGGTTTGTCAATGGGTTAGAAAACAGTGGAAACTTGCGAAAACTGAGTGTCAAAGTATGTCAAACGAAATCGGATGAATGCCATCTTTTAATATGTTGTGCCCCTATTAGTTATTAACAACTTTTATATTTAGAAAAACTTGAGTTGTTCAACAAAAATTTGGGAACGCGAGACGTCGACTCGAACGACGCTGATTTCAGACTTAGAAGAATTCGAATTCAGAAATCAGATTTTTATTCTGTCTTGATGGCACTGTTTGAGGTACTTAGAGATTGAATCAAGGCTTGATTTAAATAAAATATTTGTTGTATAACACATGTTCTGCAACTTTTATTAAAGGTCAAACCTCATATCTTGAATATAAATTAAAGTTTCACTTTGGTCAAAGTAGTATCATTATAAAGCTTCAAACTATATTTTTAAGGCAATCGGGATATTTTCTCGACATTTTCTTGGCATGGACCCTCAATAACTTTTGTTGTAGAGTTCACATAGAGTTGTTTGAGTAAGATGGCAAGACTTGGTTGAATTTCAAAATTTATTCATTTGTTCAAACGAGAAGATTCAAGCAAGTATAGGAGTTATCTTTTTATGTGACCATTTGTTTAAAACTTTGAGAAATCTTTAGAAGACACTTGATACATAGAGATGGATGATGATATAGATATAGCAAGTCGATTCGCATGAGAATTAATTAGAGGCTCACACAAAGAGATCCTGCGGGAGAATGTGAATTCGGATTAAGTATTTGGACGTAGACCGACTATCAAGACAGCACATTCGGACATAGATCGGATAACATCACAACTGTCGAGAGTCCGAATAAATGAGTCTGGATAGGAGTTGCAAGACGATATTGACTTTCGAGTTTGCATTTGCCTCAAGAAATAAAAGTTCTAACAGGCTCCAAATTTGGCTGTTCTTGAGATCGAATAATTCCAAATTTGGTGAAACATTCATGAGTAACTTGATAAATGGAGATAAATGTGATAAAGAGATAGAAATTTTCACTGAGCATCCGAGATTAGGATAAATCTCCCGATATAATGCAAAATAGACACCTGGGGTGTCACAGCCTTCCCCCCTTAAAAGAATCTCGTCCCGAGATTCGAATGAGGGTCTTTAAGGGTGGAGAAGCATGTAACTCCCAGACTGAAGATAGATGCAAATTCATGAGATGTCATCTGACAAGATACTGACGATAGATTTGGACGTAATACCGTGACATATTGAGACAAAATGCCACGACCACTTTGAGAGAATGTCCACAAAAGATAGCACATCAGTATAGTCTCGTAATGGATCACTACTATTAACCGTGATACCAGCGCGTGCCGAGCAGCTCAACCATGTGTGCACCATAGTAGGCTCTTGGTTTCGTCGCGGCACCATCGGTCGTTAGTCATAATACCATTACCAAACATAACCCATGAGAAATCCACATAGCACAGATAGATGGAGCCCATGAGAGTATGGCTTAGAAAATAAGAATGTGACCGGAGTTGAAGCAGAGATTGTTGGCAAAAGAGCATCACATGAGAATTTACTTCAACTCTGAGAATTATTTTATGTTCAACACGGAGATTATCAGGTCAGAGATTTATACGAAAGTGGATATGAGGGGTACCAACCATGGGATCAAGATTGGTAACTTGATGAGACATGAGAGAACTAAAGTCAACAGCATAATCCATTGAACCAAATGGATACACTGCTTAGAGATAGAATCGATAAAACAGCGTCATGATTCTCAGAGAAGAGTATGAGAACGATCATAATGAGATATTAGACTGATCCATATTTAATACTTGAGAGTGGGTTATAGAAGATAACAAGATGACAGGGTAGATCTCGATTAATGATCCAGAGATTCGGATGATAAAGTCACAACATGATTCACAAAGGAAAAGATTACTAGATCCAGGTGAAAAGAGAGGTCATCAACGCGGATGGCTTCTAGGTTGAGCATAGGAGAATTTAATGAGAATTTTGGACAAGGCTTCCAAGAAGAATTTGGGACTGGATATTGTTTTGCGCAACAGACACCATCCAAAGTTTTATATAATTTTTTTTAACATAAACAGGTGCACAAGGAAGCTTTAGGTTCGACTAGTGGTCCAGCTATGGGGTTCTCTAAGCTGTGCAGGTGTGAATTCAAGGGTAAACACACGAGGGCTAGAAAACACCAACACCATCATGATTTTTTAAGAGGTTTCACTTGCTAAACTCAAGGTTGTTTGGAGGGGTCTTTTCATGAGCAAAACAAACAACATTGTATATATATTTGCTGGTTGTGGGGGCAAAAAGGGTTGAACAACTAAAACATTTCCTAGATAGCAAGACAAGAGAAGCACATAACACAACCTAGTCAAGACTATCATGACACACAGGATAAGACATTTTTTTGCAGTTCATAGCAATGCAACACATTATTCACAATTTCTTGTTATTGGAATAAAGGTGAGAGAAGCATGTTGATGCACAAAAGACAATTATAATGCGACAATCATGATGCATGCTCATTCTAGTCGTCTTCTCAGACCTAACTAATTTTTTGGGTGCTTCTACAGCATCCCTATTAATAGTATTAGTAGCCTTTATGGCTTATATAATATAGCCACCTAGCTACCCATCTATTTCCTAAGGCTTCACGTCCTAGGTCTATCCTTATCGTCCTGATATCTATCCAACTTTGGTTTCTAAGCAAGTTTTACTTTAGAAAAGGTTGGAATTCATGACTTATTGACTTCTCTGTACTGGTATTCGCTCCGATACCAGCTGTGGCGGAACCACCCGAATTATTCTAGCTTAAGTACCCAAGTCGCACCCTTAAGGGCAGCAACACACTTAAACAGGAATAACCCGTCAGTCCCTCGGATCTAGTCCGATAAAGCCACTTACCAGGATCGAATACCACTAGCTCACACGAAGGTGAGACACAGAGAAATACAATAAAGCATAATACCACAAATTTAATAAGTATCATTAGTGATTACATTATCGGAGTTTCATAAATAATAACCATAAATTTTAATGCAGCGGAAATAACTAATGGAGAAGAACCGAGCAACATGGCGAAGCCTGGCCACGCCACTCCTCCTGGTCCCCTCCTGCGGAAGCAGTAACCCACTCGACCATCTATCCCGGTGGCAGGGATGGAGGCCAAGTCACACCATCAACCAAATCAAAGAGGTACCTGCAAAAATTATGCCACAAGCAAGGCTGAGTATACTAATACTCAGCTAGACTTACCCGGTGTGAGGAGTCTACTCCTCTACCTCTAGACATGCAGCTGTTTGGCTGAGGGGTTTGGTTTGCCAAAAGCACTAGCTGAGTCTAAAATCAAGTTTTAGCTTTTCAAGTTTGAGTATGATCCTGTTAAACTAGATGAGTACCTAGCTATTCATACATGGTATCAAACATTTTATCAATCAACATCTTTTGCCAGTATCTCATTTCCACTTATTACTCAATGCAGTACAAGGGATCAAGCAGTCTCATTAGCTGCGAGAAGCAGACGATTCGAATCGAGTTTTAACCTTGCAAGGTAAACCTAAACACACGTCATGTCAGGGTACTCCGACCCTGCACATGACAACCGTCCCCATCGATTCCCCGTTCGCGTCCAGGCCTCACCGCCTTGGCATACAATGCTCCACTGACCTCGACTGCCGTCGTGCAGTGGCCGCACTTGTACCCACCATATCTAGAATGGGAGACCCAGTCTCAGGTCGCATGAGGGATAAAGTCCGCGCCCGGCTTCACTCAGGTACTAGGTTTACCGGTTACCATATTTCCCAACATGTGTTTAGTACGTTCAAACGCTTGACACAGGTATCCGCACGTTAATCCTTATTCCAATTTCGTCTCATAGACCACGCATCCCCATGGATCCGTGTCCATAGACCATCATCATTCTGTTATCAAAAATGGATACAACCAATTCCTGACCTCGCGCGAGTGCTAGAAAAATCACTCGACTTCTACCGAGATCCTGATTTAGCATAGCAGCTACTCGACCTAGCATACTAGTATCCATCTCAAAAGGAATCCTGAGTTCATGCAACTAGGGTTTCAGGCAACTCCTACACTTAAGTGCACGGTACAAGCCTACAAACATTAAGTGTAGTAAAATAGCATATATAACGGTTATGCATAAAACCGGGGCTTGCCATTAATTTAACACTTAGGTAGTGTTTGCTGGGGGAGGTACTCGCTTGACGAGCATCCACTGGTTAAGTCCATCCTTCCTTGGATCGTTCACCAACTCCATCCTGTGGGTGGCACCACATCACTTGCACGATCGTCTCTCGGTCCTAAATGAGATGCATGATGCATATGTATGAATATAATGAAATAGCACAAGATACTCCAAGTACATGACAGCGAACGAACATTAATTAGTAAGACACATAAACATCCATACGTTAATGCTAGCTATCTATATGTCATTGGGCACATCAAGTCAACATTACTAGAAAGACGATGAATATTTCCTATATTTAGCCAACACAAACATGACATCACGAGTACAAGAATTTACCATGTTCACTTTAATCATTCATTGGCAACTTATTATTAAACTAGTTAAGTACGCATAAATTTGCGATGACTTACACATAGACAGACTTAGTTAAAAAGGAATGGTTACTTAATCGGGTTTTACAATTGTTCGCAATACTCTATTGCAAGCATATATCCAAGGGCACACAAGAAAGTGATAGCCTAATCACACTGCTTATTATACTAATCTGTTGAGGTTGTATTTAGTAATACTTAGATTAGCAGCACAATTATTAGAAATGGTAACATCTCATTAATTTTGTTTCTCGTCCATATAGTGACACTTGCTAAATTGACGTTGATTGAAGCTGATGACTTACTAGACTTCAACAATTTAATTTACTACTTAGGAACGTGCACTGGTTACTTACATATAACCTAATTATATTAGTTACTATCATTGTTACTCATATTCACTTAAAACCAAAACAAGCAAGCAATCACTCAAGTCAAACACAATAGAGTAGAGCAATCAATCACTTCTAATACATTTAGGACAGCAGCACAGTAGTTTTTGTTTTAATCATAACTCTTCAAATATTAGTTCAAAATTATCAAACTAGGATTTTCTAGAAAGCTTAAAAAGTGTTCTATAATTTTGATATTTTTACCTCAGCATGATTAGACTCTTAGCAAGGTCAAAAAGTGCTAACACGACAGCTCTGTCCAGATTTGGACAGATTCAGACTTGCAACTTCAAAAATTCACAACTAAAGATTTAGACATCCAAACAAAGTGATCCTAGACTTTATGAGAAGCTAATGAAATGTTCTACAAATTATTTATAAACATCCCTGGCTGGTTTAATATGTATCAAGGGTAAAATACACTATGAAGGCTGTGCTGTCGAGAACTGGACAGATTCAGTCTTCAGACTTTAAACATCCATAACTTAATCTTCAGATCACCAAAAAGAGTGATCCAAGACTTTTTGGAAAGCTTGGAAAAAGCACTACATAACTTTTTTAATCACCAAGAAGTGATTCTATGCTGAACTGAATCAAACAATTCAGTTTTCGAAATCTGTTCTGTCAGTGGACAGAATACAGCAATCCTCTTATACAATTCATAACTCTCAAACTGTCAGGCCTATGGTTGTGAAATTTTAACACAAGCAAGATAAGAAAAGCATCTACAACTTTCTTATAATGACCATGAACAGATTGTAACATTAGCTTAAGCAAACAATTCACTATCTGAAATCTGTACAGAGATTGGACAGATTCAGTTACTGAATTTGTGAAAAGCACAACTTCTAAACGATCAGACTTATGGCTGTAAAATTTTAACACAAGAAAGTTAATAATGTTATCTACAACTTTCTTATATGGATTTTCTACAGAAAATATAATTTAGTTCATCAAACAAACAGCACGAAGAAAACAGTACGTGCAGCCTAAAACAGCAACCAATAAAATTCAGCTCCTATTCACTTCAAAAATTGCCGCGTTCTAGAGACTTCAACCATTTTAACACTTTACCATTTTTTGGAGTTGAAACAATCAAATTAGGACCAACAAGTAGACTTACTAACTTTTTATTCAAGTTATTTCGTGCGCTAGAATTACCACACAATTAACAAACACATTCACCAAAATAAAACACTTCGGCACACATGTCCGACATCACACAAAATCATGATGAAGCACTATTAATATTTATCTTTAGAACACCATGACATAACCATTAAATGTCTAATTAGTTTTAAGGTATAACTCAAGCATTCTATGAACATGCATGATTTTATTTACTCCTAATTTTTCACTAAATCTTGCAATTATAAAATAGGTGTTATTTTAGCACCAAATGAAACTATCTAATTTGGGGCTGAAATTTTTATGAGGCATAGGTAATAACAAATCATGACCCGTATAAATTTCACATGCTCAGGTTTTATATTTTATTTACTACAAAAATAACAAATTGTTAATGCAATAAAACATGTGAGAGCAAGTTAAATCTAAAACTAATTATTTTCTGTGGATTCATGACCATATTAAGTTTTATTAGGCTACTATAATATCATGCAAGGACAGTGGAACACCATTTTATATTTTTGCATCTATACATCATTTTTAAATCATTTAAAACTACTTAAGGTGCATTAAACAAGTTAAATCACTAACTTAATCATACATGCACAACAATTTATGAAATTTTTACCAGTCACCAAACATCACACCAAGGGTCTACTGTAAAAATTTCAACCTATTTGGAGCACCAGAGCTACAGATCCAAAAATAACAATCAAAACAATCATCTTTTTCCTATTTAACATGTTTTAATTAACACACCAAGGAAACAGTGAACAACATATAAGTTTTATATTTTTCCTTGATGGAGTATGACAACATCTAACTAAAAAAACAAGTTTCATCATTTTTGGATTTTTGTAATTAAAACTATGGAGAGATGCAAGTTCGTTTATTCTCTAATCCAGTTTTTAAATACGAATTTCTACAGAAAAACTTTTCCACTAAAACATACCAACCTATAGATCCAATAGTTAGAGCATTTCATAAGGAAGACAACAAAATAAATTTCACGATTTTAGGAGCTCTGAAACTCGAGATATGAATTTTAGAACACAACACAAAAATCTGAAATTTTGAGTACACTCACATCCGCCCTGGGCCCACTTGTCATTGGCTCAAGGATGTCTTCTTCTTCCTCACGTGAATAGAAGGGAGGCTGCCGGAGGTGCTCGGCCAGGGAGGAGGGGAGGACGCCATGGAATGATAAAGGGGCTGCTCCTTGCTCAAGCAAAACCAAATGGGAGGGGATAGCGCCCATGGGACAGCAGCAAGGAAGCACTCGGCAGCCAGCTGCTGCAGAGAGGAGACGAGATGGGGAGGCACCATCCATGGAAGTTGCTCCTCACTGCTCAAGGTGGAAGAATGGGGGCTGGATGGGGAGGGCCGACCATGGGAGAGCTCCTTCCCAGCGCCAGTGTGAAGGAGAGGCCGAGCTGGAGAGATGGCGTGAGGGAGAAGGGAGAGGGGTGGGTGCCATTTATAGAGCCAAGCTCTGGACATGTCAGGTGGCAGTGGGCAGTGGCAGGTTGAAAAACGTGGACATTGGGCGGCCATTTTTGGCGTTTTCCTTTTGGAATCGAACCCGGATCACTGCAGAAGATTTGTTCCTTGATGTATACTCTACAAATCGTTTATAGGACTTGAGGTGATTCGGGCACTGGTTAGAAAGTTATAGACCCACGAAAACTGGTTTGTCAATGGGTTAGAAAACAGTGGAAACTTGCGAAAACTGAGTGTCAAAGCATGTCAAACGAAATCGGATGAATGCCATCTTTTAATATGTTGTGCCCCTATTAGTTATTAACAACTTTTATATTTAGAAAAACTTGAGTTGTTCAACAAAAATTTGGGAACGCGAGACGTCGACCCGAACGACGCTGATTTCAGACTTAGAAGAATTCGAATTCAGAAATCAGATTTTTATTCTGTCTTGATGGCACTGTTTGAGGTACTTAGAGATTGAATCATGTAACACCCGGATTTTAGGGGTCCAAAACCCGGGGTTAACATAAACACCAGGTATGCTGGGACCAAGTCTCATACATATGATGTATAGTGGCACAGGATCGAATGTCACAACTTTATATATAACAGGAGTTCTATACAAAATAAATAATTACATTATAAGGAGACAACGGTCCAGCAACCCAAAGTTGACTGGGAGACGACGACCTAGACCTCTCACGAACTCATCGCAGCATCCTCCATGAGCATCATCCTGCGGTACCTGTTCTTGACCTGTGGTGTATGGGAGACAGCAAGAGTGAGCTCACATACGTTCATCGCTCAACAAGTTGTGGGGAATAATGTGCATGAACTCGCCAAAGGTGGGAGCTCACGTGAAGTGTAAGGCTTACCAAAGAAGATGGTTAGAGCTGAGCATTGCTTTTAAAGTTGGTCAAAATTTTATTAGCAATTACTAAGTATAAGTAAATACCAAACCCAATTAAGTAGTAGAACAAAAGTAACAACTTCACCTGCGATGCAATGCATATGACAAATTGAGTTTAAGTTCCATAATTTAATCATGTGAGTGTCCGAGCTGCTCATGACCGTGAGCACGGCTAGTATACCAGTTTTACACTCTGCAGAGGTTGCGCATCTTTACCCACAAGTCGTGTATCCCATGTCGCCAGGGTTTGCAAAGCCCTTAGACACTTCCGAGGTGAATGGCTAGGGACCCACTACGAGGCCTTTACAAAGTTCCACTAGCTTCCGAAAACCCGCTACAGTTTATAGGAAGATCCAGTGCAGAAATCCCTTGCAGGACCGCCATCGCAGCAAAATCCTCCCGAGGGCCTCCCTACACTGACCTCTCCCTTACTGCCCTTGCCCCTTTCGGGTAAGGTAGTCTTCCACTAGCTTTCCTAATTAATCAGCCAAGGGCGTCCCATTCCACCCTCGTGGTAGCACTGTTTTCCCGGGTGGTTCTCCATGTTCCAATTAACATAATGATCTTAACATGAACCATAAATAACAACTGATAACAAAAGTATAATCATGAATGGTGTATCTCCATACCCAAAACCACTTATAGCACTAGCAAGTACTACCCAGAAAGTTCAGTGGTAAACAAGGTATAAAGATAGACAAACTAGGGTAACCTATTGGGTCCCATCAAAATTAACCTATGCAGATCATTATGATTAATTAGAACATGAGTAGGTAAAAAGAAGTGATCAAGGGCACAACTTGCCTGGGCCTTGAGATTCCGGGTACCAGGATGATCTTCAGATGACACGTATCCTCACTGCTAGTCGTAGCAATACAGACAAACATTGTATAGGCAAAATTAACATTACACCAAACAAGTAAACAAAATACATAATAATAATCTACACATTAAAATAAGATTCTAGGAACAGGAATCATTAATTTTGGAGTTATAGATTTTAAGTTATGGATTTTCTAATGTTTTATGTGTTTAAAATGGATTAAGTGAGAGATTAAATTCCTAACTGTTTTCATGACAAAACAGAGGTTCTAGGTGGTAGAGAATAAAATTACAAAATTTTAGAAAGTGGAATGGATTAATTTGGAGCAAGTATGAATTTTCTATGAATTTATCAAGTTCTAGTAATTATTTCCATATTAAAAATCCCTTTTCTATTTCATTTATTCAATTTAAACGGTCACTGGACTGGGCCTCAATTTTCAGAAAGCGCAGGGGGCTCGGTGCAAAAAATCCCGAGACACAGGGAACAGTGCCCGAGGGACGGCGGGTTTATTCCGTGAAAGCCGAGGGGCTCTTTAGCAAAAGATCCCGGCCGAAGGGGTATCAAGAATCCAGGGCCGTCCGATCATGAATCAAGGGACCAGATTAGATCTTCCCCCCGACCGAACCGGTACGCGCCGGGAGTCGCACGATTAGAGATCAACGGCTGGTATTTAATGGGGCGAAGGGGTATCCTTACGTATGATCCTGAGCGCTCGTGGCTGATCCAACGGCCGATCCCACAACACATCACAACCCCCCATCCAGGATCCAGCGGCCACCAGTCTTCTTCCCCACCAACCCGCCGCCGTCAAGCTCATACGGTGGAGCACGCGAATGCGACGGTGATTGGCCAACGCCGAGCGACGAAACCCAAAATTGGATAGGTCTACACGATGCTGAAGCTATTGCGAACACGGGTGTAGGGTACTCACCGGAGATAGGGGGTCGAAGGAGGCCGGCCACGACGAAGGGCGGGTCCACGGCGGAGACGCCACACCGGCGAGCAATTCCCCGAGCTCCGGATGGTAATTCCGCACGGTGAGGGTACCACCACACTCCCCCGAGCTCGCAGAAGACGTCGGGCGCTACACCGAAGGCTTGAACGTCGATGACCCCGAAATCCCAACGTGGCGATACTCCTCTCCTTCTCCGCCTCTCTCTACCGGGGCCGTTTTTGCTGCAGCGGCTGGGGTTTGGTCGCGAGTGAAAAAGGGAGCACGACGCGCCGCTTTTAACCACGTAGTCGCGGACTCCCGAGTCGAACGCCGAGGCCTCCGCGTTTACGGTTGAATCCCGCCGCGCACGGAGTCCGCGATGCCCGCGAGCCGCGCGTTCTGTTGAGGAAGAAACCGAGCTGACCAGGCGGACCCATATGTAAGCGAGCACGGACGAAGTGGCGCGTGGGTCCCAGTATCCAGCCACACCGGTATCAGCCGTATCAGGCGTGCGCGGAGGCTAACCCACGGGTCCCGCGAGTCAGCGAGCGGAAGTGCGGAAAGGGCCCTGGGTTGCGCGGGGGGGGGGATTGTTTAGGTGGGCCGAAATATGTGGTTGTGGCCCAGTTAAGGTTTTTCTCTTTTTCCATTTTATTTTCTATTTCTTTCCTTCATTTCCAAGTTAAATTTGAATTCAAACTTAAATTCAAATCTCTATGGCTCCTCATTTCAACTTATTTTTGTGAAGTTAGGGATATTAATTCTGAATATACTTATTTATATATATATTATTTATATATTTGTTTTATATCCCTTCTCTTTCTCTTATTTCCCCTTCCTTTCCTATTTTAAATTTTGAATTCAAATTTAAATTCAAGCTTGTGACTAGTTCATTTGCAAACCATATCTGTGCAAAAACATATTTTATATATTTCTTTATTTATTTTAGTTCTTTTAGACAGGCTTTCAATCATATAGTAGAGAATAATCCATACCTTATTAGTTCTAGGAAATCAAATTTATATTGTAGACTTATATATATTAAGAAATAGTTTAATCATAATTCTCCTGTGTAACCTAACCCAAAGGCAATTTAGATTATCTAAGTATCTTTAATTATGTATTTTTTTAACATTTTCATGAGTGGAAACTTCTAAATTATGATTATCTTTAAGGAAAGGTGTTTTGATTTAAAATTTTTGAGAATTTTTCCTTGTCTTCACAAAATTGAACTTTAGGGTGTTACAAATCCTACCCCCCTTAAAAATAATCTCGTCCTCGAGATTTGTAAGAAAAGGGATGTATACTCATATTGTTCTCGGAATATATGCACAAACAAAGAAATCTCTGCATGAGGTATAATTCTTTAACAAGACATAGGGTCAATAGACCTTATTATTCCTTCTAAAATAATATCGTATCATCTACTAACTAAAGTAACATCTAGGTCTTACAAATCATCATAATTTATATCTATGTAGCTTGGTGGAGCTGGTGGTGGTGGTGGAGGTTGTTGTTGTTGTCGTCTCTCCAACCGTGCTTGCCTTATTTCTTGGCGGGCCTGACGTATTTCTTCGCGTTGTTGTCTTATCTGATTCTGCATCTCGGTCACCAGGTCTGTTAACTGTTGTATTACCAGTCTTTGGGTAGCAACCACTTGATTGATTTCAACAGGTGGAGGATTTGGAGGGTTCATTTTCTGCTTGCTCTTACGTGATAATCTTTCCTTTCCTGGTATTGACCATGAAAGTTAGAAGCATATGGTAATAGTTTTGCAAAGGAATTTATTCAATAAGCGGAATGAATAAGCTAGTAGCTGGTCATAATTCTGAAGATTCTTTGGTAGGGCTTAATCTTTGTTTTATGTCCAGATTGGGGTAACCAATCATATAAGGTGAATATCTAAGGGTAGGATGGAATCTGTCAAGATGGGAGATATATATGGGTGAGATAGACTACAAGATGTAGGTTAAAAGTTTGTTTGTTATTTAGGTGGGAACAGAAAGGTTATATCATTCATCATGGGTTGGGTTAGCTCATAGTTGAGTTGATCCAATGTGCTAAGTTAAGTTAATACATGGCTAGTAGGGTCTAATCTCTTCTACTAGTGTCATTAATCTGTTTAAGTGAACCACATTAAGTTAGATAACATTAGACCACCCTGGATCAGGTCACATTAGGTAAGATAAGATCTAGATTAAATTGGATATGACTAGATTGGACTAGTTTAGGTTAGATAGGTCCAACAGGGTAGAATATGTTAGGATGTTTTGAGATTAGTTAGATATGTTATGATAAGATAGAGTCTCTTGCTAGTTTATAATTGAGGGTTTATGCAACTATCAAATGGTTAAGGTGGTTGCATATGGCCAAGTCGATTTGTCATTCTTAATTTAGTGCAGGGTGAACTAAGTTAAGACCTGTTCTATAGGGGTAGAGTCTAAACTATTTCATCAGTATTATCTAACATGTTTGATAAGTCACTTTAGATTTGATCAGATCTAGGTTAGATTGGGGTGACTTGTTTGACTAGATAAGATCTAATTAATTTGCATTAGATCATGGTTGTTTAAACTAGGGTGAATAAGTATGCTTATTAGGATAAGATGGACCCATAAAGATAAGATAGAATCTTTTGAGATCAGTTAGATCTATTAGGATGAGATAAAATCTTTTCAAGATAAGATGAGTATCTTTTAAGATGAGATGGATCTATTAAGATAAGGGAGAATCTTTTAAGATAAGATAAATTGGCTAGAATGAGATCTTTTAGGATAAGATGAATCTCTTAAGCTAGATATGTTCCAATGGGGACAATCTAGGTTGTCTAGTTATTTTATAAATATATTTTAATACCTATGTGTATATGCAGATGCAATTGTGGACATTACTCCACAACTCATCACATTCAAACAAAGATCCAAATCAGACAAGTATCATAAGAACAAGCATTCAAGCATATAAAAATAATAGTTTTGTTTTTTTGTCCCTAAGAGTAGGTCTCCTATTCCTAAAAGTCACTTTAGGCACAGGATTTCAAAATGTGAAATCCAAGTTTGTCTTTAGAAGGAAAAGGTAAGATTAATCAGAGTAAAGCGGAAATAGATGAGAAAAGATTAAGATAAGTTTAGAAAAGGATCAGAGTAAGGTAAGTAAAGAATGGTTGTCCAGTTCTGTCTAGGTTTCGTCCTACAGTCAACATTCCTCTGATACCACTTCTGTAACACCCGGATTTTAGGGGTCCAAAACCCGGGGTTAACATAAACACCAGGTATGCTGGGACCAAGTCTCATACATATGATGTATAGTGGCACAGGATCGAATGTCACAACTTTATATATAACAGGAGTTCTATACAAAATAAATAATTACATTATAAGGAGACAACGGTCCAGCAACCCAAAGTTGACTGGGAGACGACGACCTAGACCTCTCACGAACTCATCGCAGCATCCTCCATGAGCATCATCCTGCGGTACCTGTTCTTGACCTGTGGTGTATGGGAGACAGCAAGAGTGAGCTCACATACGTTCATCGCTCAACAAGTTGTGGGGAATAATGTGCATGAACTCGCCAAAGGTGGGAGCTCACGTGAAGTGTAAGGCTTACCAAAGAAGATGGTTAGAGCTGAGCATTGCTTTTAAAGTTGGTCAAAATTTTATTAGCAATTACTAAGTATAAGTAAATACCAAACCCAATTAAGTAGTAGAACAAAAGTAACAACTTCACCTGCGATGCAATGCATATGACAAATTGAGTTTAAGTTCCATAATTTAATCATGTGAGTGTCCGAGCTGCTCATGACCGTGAGCACGGCTAGTATACCAGTTTTACACTCTGCAGAGGTTGCGCATCTTTACCCACAAGTCGTGTATCCCATGTCGCCAGGGTTTGCAAAGCCCTTAGACACTTCCGAGGTGAATGGCTAGGGACCCACTACGAGGCCTTTACAAAGTTCCACTAGCTTCCGAAAACCCGCTACAGTTTATAGGAAGATCCAGTGCAGAAATCCCTTGCAGGACCGCCATCGCAGCAAAATCCTCCCGAGGGCCTCCCTACACTGACCTCTCCCTTACTGCCCTTGCCCCTTTCGGGTAAGGTAGTCTTCCACTAGCTTTCCTAATTAATCAGCCAAGGGCGTCCCATTCCACCCTCGTGGTAGCACTGTTTTCCCGGGTGGTTCTCCATGTTCCAATTAACATAATGATCTTAACATGAACCATAAATAACAACTGATAACAAAAGTATAATCATGAATGGTGTATCTCCATACCCAAAACCACTTATAGCACTAGCAAGTACTACCCAGAAAGTTCAGTGGTAAACAAGGTATAAAGATAGACAAACTAGGGTAACCTATTGGGTCCCATCAAAATTAACCTATGCAGATCATTATGATTAATTAGAACATGAGTAGGTAAAAAGAAGTGATCAAGGGCACAACTTGCCTGGGCCTTGAGATTCCGGGTACCAGGATGATCTTCAGATGACACGTATCCTCACTGCTAGTCGTAGCAATACAGACAAACATTGTATAGGCAAAATTAACATTACACCAAACAAGTAAACAAAATACATAATAATAATCTACACATTAAAATAAGATTCTAGGAACAGGAATCATTAATTTTGGAGTTATAGATTTTAAGTTATGGATTTTCTAATGTTTTATGTGTTTAAAATGGATTAAGTGAGAGATTAAATTCCTAACTGTTTTCATGACAAAACAGAGGTTCTAGGTGGTAGAGAATAAAATTACAAAATTTTAGAAAGTGGAATGGATTAATTTGGAGCAATTATGAATTTTCTATGAATTTATCAAGTTCTAGTAATTATTTCCATATTAAAAATCCCTTTTCTATTTCATTTATTCAATTTAAACGGTCACTGGACTGGGCCTCAATTTTCAGAAAGCGCAGGGGGCTCGGTGCAAAAAATCCCGAGACACAGGGAACAGTGCCCGAGGGACGGCGGGTTTATTCCGTGAAAGCCGAGGGGCTCTTTAGCAAAAGATCCCGGCCGAAGGGGTATCAAGAATCCAGGGCCGTCCGATCATGAATCAAGGGACCAGATTAGATCTTCCCCCCGACCGAACCGGTACGCGCCGTGAGTCGCACGATTAGAGATCAACGGCTGGTATTTAATGGGGCGAAGGGGTATCCTTACGTATGATCCTGAGCGCTCGTGGCTGATCCAACGGCCGATCCCACAACACATCACAACCCCCCATCCAGGATCCAGCGGCCACCAGTCTTCTTCCCCACCAACCCGCCGCCGTCAAGTTCATACGGTGGAGCACGCGAATGCGACGGTGATTGGCCAACGCCGAGCGACGAAACCCAAAATTGGATAGGTCTACACGATGCTGAAGCTATTGCGAACACGGGTGTAGGGTACTCACCGGAGATAGGGGGTCGAAGGAGGCCGGCCACGACGAAGGGCGGGTCCACGGCGGAGACGCCACACCGGCGAGCAATTCCCCGAGCTCCGGATGGTAATTCCGCACGGTGAGGGCACCACCACACTCCCCCGAGCTCGCAGAAGACGTCGGGCGCTACACCGAAGGCTTGAACGTCGATGACCCCGAAATCCCAACGCGGCGATACTCCTCTCCTTCTCCGCCTCTCTCTACCGGGGCCGTTTTTGCTGCAGCGGCTGGGGTTTGGTCGCGAGTGAAAAAGGGAGCACGACGCGCCGCTTTTAACCACGTAGTCGCGGACTCCCGAGTCGAACGCCGAGGCCTCCGCGTTTACGGTTGAATCCCGCCGCGCACGGAGTCCGCGATGCCCGCGAGCCGCGCGTTCTGTTGAGGAAGAAACCGAGCTGACCGGGCGGACCCATATGTAAGCGAGCACGGACGAAGTGGCGCGTGGGTCCCAGTATCCAGCCACACCGGTATCAGCCGTATCAGGCGTGCGCGGAGGCTGACCCACGGGTCCCGCGAGTCAGCGAGCGGAAGTGCGGAAAGGGCCCTGGGTTGCGCGGGGGGGGGATTGTTTAGGTGGGCCGAAATATGTGGTTGTGGCCCAGTTAAGGTTTTTCTCTTTTTCCATTTTATTTTCTATTTCTTTCCTTCATTTCCAAGTTAAATTTGAATTCAAACTTAAATTCAAATCTCTATGGCTCCTCATTTCAACTTATTTTTGTGAAGTTAGGGATATTAATTCTGAATATACTTATTTATATATATATTATTTATATTTTTGTTTTATATCCCTTCTCTTTCTCTTATTTCCCCTTCCTTTCCTATTTTAAATTTTGAATTCAAATTTAAATTCAAGCTTGTGACTAGTTCATTTGCAAACCATATCTGTGCAAAAACATATTTTATATATTTCTTTATTTATTTTAGTTCTTTTAGACAGGCTTTCAATCATATAGTAGAGAATAATCCATACCTTATTAGTTCTAGGAAATCAAATTTATATTGTAGACTTATATATATTAAGAAATAGTTTAATCATAATTCTCCTGTGTAACCTAACCCAAAGGCAATTTAGATTATCTAAGTATCTTTAATTATGTATTTTTTTAACATATTCATGAGTGGAAACTTCTAAATTATGATTATCTTTAAGGAAAGGTGTTTTGATTTAAAATTTTTGAGAATTTTTCCTTGTCTTCACAAAATTGAACTTTAGGGTGTTACAAATCAAGGCTTGATTTAAATAAAATATTTGTTGTATAACACATGTTCTGCAACTTTTATTAAAGGTCAAACCTCATATCTTGAATATAAATTAAAGTTTCACTTTGGTCAAAGTAGTATCATTATAAAGCTTCAAACTATATTTTTAAGGCAATCGGGATATTTTCTCGACATTTTCTTGGCATGGACCCTCAATAACTTTTGTTGTAGAGTTCACATAGAGTTGTTTGAGTAAGATGGCAAGACTTGGTTGAATTTCAAAATTTATTCATTTGTTCAAACGAGAAGATTCAAGCAAGTATAGGAGTTATCTTTTTATGTGACCATTTGTTTAAAACTTTGAGAAATCTTTAGAAGACACTTGATACATAGAGATGGATGATGATATAGATATAGCAAGTCGATTCGCATGAGAATTAATTAGAGGCTCACACAAAGAGATCCTGCGGGAGAATGTGAATTCGGATTAAGTATTTGGACGTAGACCGACTATCAAGACAGCACATTCGGACATAGATCGGATAACATCACAACTGTCGAGAGTCCGAATAAATGAGTCTGGATAGGAGTTGCAAGACGATATTGACTTTCGAGTTTGCATTTGCCTCAAGAAATAAAAGTTCTAACAGGCTCCAAATTTGGCTGTTCTTGAGATCGAATAATTCCAAATTTGGTGAAACATTCATGAGTAACTTGATAAATGGAGATAAATGTGATAAAGAGATAGAAATTTTCACTGAGCATCCGAGATTAGGATAAATCTCCCGATATAATGCAAAATAGACACCTAGGGTGTCACAACAAGTTGAGCAAAGTCCCTTTCCTATGTGATAATGAGAGTGCAATCTGCATGGCGGATAGTCCCGTTGAACACAACCGCACTAAGCACATAGACATTCGGTATCACTTTTTGAGAGATCACCAATAAAAGAGGGATATCAAAATTGCTTATATTAGCACCCACAACCAATTAGCCTCACCAAGCCCCTGCATAAAAATACTTTTAGCAAGCTTAGGAATGAACTCAATATCCTAGGTTCTCGGAACTTTGATTGAAATCTTGCACATATTGCTCAATTATATACATTTGATCATATCTCTTTCATATGGTACAAATGCATATTTCTCATTGCTCTTGTGCCAAGGCTAAGACTAATGTGCTTCTAAGTGTATTACTATCCTTAGTCCTAGATTGAAAGGGAAATGGAGTAATCGGCAAAGGCAAGGCTTCCACTATGACTCTGTCGGTATCATCTATCCTTTGCCCTACTCATGTATTTACATTCCTATCTATCTTGCATCAAGGCCTCTTGTTTTCTTTATTTTGGCGCTTAATGCCAAAGTGGGATAAATTAATAGGCCCAAAGCAAAAGGATCGCACCACCACCTTGTTTTTCTAAAATTTTTTCAAAATAGGGGGAGAAATTAATAGGCATTTGCAAACCCTCTTGACAGCTAAGGGAGAACTAACTAATTTAGGGGGAGCTTTTATTCAGCCAAAGGAAAAGCATTTGAAATAGGGGGATAATTTTTCAAAAACTTGAAAATGCTTTTAGAAATAATATTCTTATACCATTGGCTATTTGCAAAAGAATTTAAAAAGACCTTTCTAAAAGATTTGCAAAAACAAGCTAAGTGGTGCAAATGTGGTCCAAAATGTTAAATATATCAAAACAACCTCATATGCTTAAAACTCCTTACATTTCAAAGTAACTTATGCACATATGCCAAAATGCAAACTAGTTATATTTCTACACTTTGTATTTGTTTTGGTTTGTGTTGGCATCAGTCACCAAAAAGGGGGAGATTGAAAGGGAAATGGCCTCAACATTTCCTATAATCGATTTTGGTGTTTGACGTCCATCACAAACCACACGGACTAACTAGTTTGCCTAGTTAACATTTTTCTCAGGTGCATTTACACATACAAAGAAAATGACTGTGGGACAATTTTAGAAGTTTGGAGCATAACTGACTCGCTACACCCAGTGGCGCACCGGACTGTCCGGTGTGCACCAGATAGTGTCTGGTGCCCTGCTGAAGCACTCCGCGAAGTGCCCGCTCTCGAGAATTCTCGACGCTCATCCACTAAAATTCACCGGACTATCCGGTGTGCCACTGGACTGTCCGATGAGACAATGCAGCAACAATCAACTTCACCCAGTGGTCGACTACGCGACTGCACGCGCAATCTGCGGCAACAGAAGTCAGAAGACAGACTGCGATGGTAGGTCGCACCGGACTATCCGGTGTAGCAAACGGACAGAAGACTTCAACGGTCAACCTGTCACACCCGGGCTTTAAGGAACAAAGCCAGGTGCATCTCATACATGCGCCAAGAAGACAACATATATAATAACAGAGTGTATAGAGATAAATGTCACAATAACATCAGAGTATTTATTACATAGCAGAAGTCTTATTACAAAATAAAGGATAAATGTAAAACGAACTAAGGATCACCCTTGCGCCAATGTCAACTGGGAAACGCCACTTAGATCAGATCAAACTCCTCGCCTTGTGGCTCCTCCTGAACCACCTGTTCTTCTCCTGTGGGGGGGTGTGAGACAGCAAGGGTGAGCTCACACATGATCATAGCTCAACAAGTCGTGGGGAAACCAGTGGGCATGAACTCACCAAAGGTGGGAGTTCATGTGATGTGTAAGGCTAGTCAACAACAGGGGTTAAAGCTGAGCATTGCTTTTAATTAGTTGGTCAAAATTTTATTAGCAGCTACTAGATGTAAGTAAATACCAAACCTTAATAAAAGTAATAGAACAAAATTAATAATAAACCCATGCAAATGCAAATGACAAAATTAAATTTAAGTTTCATAAATTAATCATGTGAGAGTCCTGAGCTGCTCTTGACTGTGAGCTCGGCTAGTATACCAGTTTTACACTCTGCAGAGGTTGTACCCTTTACCCACAAGTCATGTTACCCATCTACCAAGGGATCGCGACTCCCATACACCTCTACCAAGGAAGCAAGGCAGGGCAACACTACGAGGCCTTTACAAAGTTCCACTAGCTTCCGAAAACCCGCTACAGTTTATGGGAAGAGCACTTGCAAGAATCCCTCGTCTGACCGCCATCGCAGCAAAATCAACCCGAGAACCTCTTTGCATGCAACTCCCCTACTGCCCTTGCCCCTTTCGGGTAAGGTAGTCTTCCACTAGCTTTCCTAATTAGTTAGCCAAGGGGTCCCATTCCTCCCTTGTGGTGGCACGTGTTTCTCAAGTTAAGCTCCATGTTCCAATTAACATTAATGATCTTGACATGAACATAAATAGAATAACAAAATAACTGGAACATGGATATAATGAAAGATTATCCCAAAACCATGTAAAGCAATAGCAAAACTACCCAGGTGATTCAGGGATAACAATGTAATCGGGATAAACAGACTAGGGTGACCTATTGGGTCCCATCAAAATCAACCTATGCATGAATAAATGACATTAAAGAACATTATTGGGTATAAAAGTGGTCAAGGGCACAACTTGCCTTCAATGAGCTCCTGCTCAGCTACTTCTATCTGCTGGTCACGAGGATCCTCAGTCACAGGTTCTTCTACTCGCCACAATACAAACAAGCATAGTATATAGAGAAAATTAACATCACACCAAACATGTAAACAAAATACATGATAATAATCTACATTAAAATAAAATCCTAGGAACAGGAATCATAATTTTTGGACTTATAGATTTTAAATTATAAATTTCCAAAGGTTTTATGTGCTTAAAATAGTATTAAGTGGGAAATTAATTTTCTTACTGTTGTCATGACAAAACAGAGACTCTAAGTGACAGGGAATAATATTACAAAATTTTAGAAACTGGAATGGGTTAATTTGGAGTTCATATGAATTTTCTATGATTTATTAAAGTTTTAGCACTTATTTTTGTATTAGAAAGTAATTTCTAAAATTAAATAAATGAATTTATAGAGCTATGGACTGGGTGCACTATTTACAGAGAATCCAGGGGCTAAATCGCAAGATTCCTAAGACTTAGTGAATAGTCAGAATGGACTGCGGGTTGAATCTTACATTGACCAGGGACTCTTTAGCAAAATTACACGGCCAAAGAGGTATCTTGTAATCTCGGCCACACGATCGTACATGGATGCTACCGATTAGATCTGAGCCGCGGCGAACCGGTATGCGCTAGGAGCCATCCGATCCCAACCCGACGGCCCAGATTTAAATGAATCCGATTCACCTGTGGTCATCGGATCTTATATCCACGGGCACGATTTAATCAGACAACACATCCTCTTCGGATCTAATACGTGCCCTACATTCCCGATCGGACGGCGCGCATTCCGTCTTCTACCCTGAGGCCGGGTGACGGCGGTGGCCATGCCCTTACGGCGGCACCATTGATGCGGACCGCACTTCTCCCAGCCCGCACGCCCTACTCAAATGCTACTAGGCAAATTCGAACGCTAGTGCGGTAGTGAATCCATTGAAGGAAGACTCACCAACGATTGTGGCGCCGTTTGGTCCGACCACGACGAGCAGCGGACCCGCGACGATTCCGGTGCGTCGGCGACAAATTCCTAGGCGCCCGGCGCCTCCTGTGCACGAGGAGAGGCGCGATGGCAATCTCGGTGCGATGACCAACCCACCGAGGTCACACCCGATCACAGACCGCCGGTGACTCATGAATTCCGGTGCGGCGGAGGTGATTCCTAGCTCAACGGAATCCCCAAAGCACAGGTGGCCGACGACTAATAATTTGGTGGAGGAGTCGGCTCGGTCCAAAAGGCGAGGGTAAGTACACGGAGATGGAGAACCCCCCCAAGCTTATAGGCACATCGGGGAAGGAAATAGCGGATGCCCAGCCGCAGATCACGCGAGCCCGTTTCAACGATGATGGAGATTCCGCGCCATGCGCCCAGGTGGTTGACGCGGCAACGGTGAAGATGACACACGGGCCCCAGTCCACAGTGAGCAAAGGGACGCGCGGGAAGTTGACAGTTGGGCCCCGCATGGAAGTCGGCCGCACGCAGGTGGATTAGAAGTTGGGCCGCGCGGTGGTGTGGTGTTTGTGGGCCGAAAATGAATCCCGCGGCCCAGGACACCATTTATCCTTTTCTTTTTTGATTTTATTTTTCTGCTCCCTTTTATTCTTAATTCTTTTGAATCCAAATCTTCAATTTAAATTCAAACTTGTGGTACATCAGCACTTAGACTGAATGTTCTATTTGATCATACCCAAGTTGTGCCAAAGTTATTCTTTTATAGATTTATTTTATATTACATGATATCTCTCTCTTTCCTTCTCCTTTCTAAATTCTACAATTCCTTTTTAGATTTTTAAATTCCATTTTAGACTTTAATATATTTCTTGTCAATTTTTATTTTATTTTGTCACAATATGCACACAAAAGAAAATCCCAGCATGATGCATAATTTATTTGAGTGTTCTTTTGTTAATTATTTATTTGTGGAAGTGAGGTGTTCACATGAAATGATAGATATAGATGACACACATGTATATAAAGGAATATAATTTCTCCTTTTAGATTTCTCTTACAAAAGTGGATGTTACAAATCCTACCCCCCATAACAAGAATTTCGTCCTCGAGATTTAAGAAGGTCTAGGGAAAAGATGGAGAAAATCTATGCGAAGCTCTTCTTCTCTTTCCCAAGTAGCTTCATCTTCTCCATGATGACTCCATTGCACTTTGCACATCTTCATCACGCTATTTCTTGTAACTCTAGTCAAAGTATCAAGAATCTTGATTGGATATTCCGTATAAGTCAAATCACCCTGAACACTGAGCTCTTCCATTGGTAACTGTTCCTCGGGGACACGGAGACACTTCTTCAGTTGTGATACATGGAACACATTATGCACATCCGATAGACTAGCAGGTAGCTCGAGTTGGTATGCCATCTCCCCAACTCTCCTAAAGATCATAAATGGTCCAATAAAGCGAGGAGACAATTTGCCCTTTACTTTGAATCTCCTCATTCCACGAAGTGGTGACACCTTGAGGTACACATAATCTCCTTCCTCAAATTCCAGTGGTCTCCTTCTATTATCAGCATAGCTCTTTTGCCTAGTTTGAGCTACCCTCAAATTCTCTCGAATTATACGGACTTGTTCTTCTACCTCTTGAATCAGTTCAGGCCAAAAGAACTGTCTTTCTCCAGTCTGATCCCAATATAGAGGAGTCCTGCACTTCCTCCCATATAAAGCTTCGAACGGTGACATCTTCAGACTTGCTTGATAACTATTATTATATGAGAACTCAGCATATGGTAGACTTTTATCCCAACTTCCTCCATGCTGAAGTGCACAAGCTCTCAACCTATCTTTCAATACTTGATTAGTCCTTTCAGTCTGTCCATCAGTCTGGGGGTGATAAGCCGTACTAAAATTCAGCTTTGTATTCATGTTCTCATGAAAGCTTCTCCAAAATCTTGAGGTAAACTATGAACCTTGATCAGACACGATCTTCTTTGGTACTCCATGTAAACACACAATCAGAGCCATATATAACTCTGCTAGTTGAGAACCTTTATAAGTAGTCTTGACAGGAATGAAGTGAGCTACTTTAGTCAATCTATCCACAATCATTCATATAGCATCATATCCTTTCTGGGTGCGAGGCAATCCAGTAATAAAGTCCATACCAATCTCTTCCCACTTCCACTCGGGTATCTTCAGTGGGTACAGTAGTCCAGCTGGCCTCTGGTGTTCATCCTTGACTCTTTGACACACATCGCACATAGCCACATGTGCAGCCACATCTCTCTTCAATCCATACCACCTATACTTCTGCTTCAAATCCTGATACATCTTGGTATTACTAGGATGAATAGAATAATCCGAGTCATGGGCCTCCTTTAAAATAGTCTCACGAAGGCTTTCAATATCAGCAACACATATCCTGTCCTTGAACCATACGGTGCCTTCCTCATCTTCCGTGAATTCTGGACCTCGACCTTCAGTAATAAGATCCTTAATCTCTTGTATTTTAGAATCACCAATTTGTCCTTTGTGGATTTCTTGCTCCAAAGTAGGTTCCACATCAATAGTAATTCCTTCCGTGTGAGCAACTATCCCCAGGTTAAGTCTCCTGAAATCCTCAACAATCTCATCGGGTAGCTGGGCAACAACAGCTGAATGAACATGCTCCTTTCGACTCAAGGCATCTGCAACCAAGTTTGCCTTGCACGAGTGATAGTGAATTTCCAAATCATGATCCTTAATAAGCTCCAACCAATGGTGTTGCCTAAGGTTGAGATCCTTCTGAGTGAATATATACTTCAAACTCTTATGATCCGTGTATACTTGGCACTTGGTTCCCATAATATAATGTCTTCAAATCTTATGCGCATGCACAACGACTGCCAGTTCTAAGTCATGCGTGGGGTAGTTCAATTCATGTTTCCATAACTGACGAGACGCGTAGGCAATCACATGTCCCTCTTGCATGAGCACACATCCCAAGCCTTGGCCACATGCATCACAATAAATGTCAAATCCCTCCTGCAGATCTGGCATAACCAACACTGGTGGCGACATCAATCTCTTCTTTAATTGATCATAGCTATCTTGGCACTTCTCATCCCACTTGAACTCTCTTTCCTTCTCCAGAAGTGAGGTCATAGGCTTGGCAATATTAGAGAATCCTTCAATAAATCTCCGATAATATCCTGCTAGTCCCAAGAAACTCTGGACCTCAATAACTGTAGTGGGTATGCTCCACGCCATAATCTCCTTGACCTTAGTAGGATCCACTGAAATCCCTCCATTAGAAATGATATGTCCAAGAAATGGCACCTCGCCAATCCAAAACTCACATTTGCTATACTTGGCATAAAGTTGATTATCTCATAGCTTCTGTAGCACCAATCTCAGATGTTCCTCATGATCACTATCACTCTTGGAATAAATAAGAATATCGTCGATGAATACCATGACGAATCTGTCCAAATACTCCATAAACACCTTATTCATCAAATTTATAAAATAAGCTGGTGCATTAGTTAGTGAAAGGGAAATGTGCCCTTGGGCCATTTCTAAGTATTTTGGTGATTTAGTGTCCAACACAAGTGCCTAAGTGTAAAATGGTGGACAAAGTACAAATCAAGGATAAAGGTATGTTTCTCAGACTTAGTACATTGTTTTAGAGACTAATGTATTGTGTCTAAGTGCTGGAAACAGGAAAAGACCAACTGGAAATGTCTTGGCTCAAGCAGCCAAGACTCTGCTCAGTCTGGGTGCACCGGACTGTCCGGTGGCTCACCGGACAGTGTCCGGTGCGCCAGGCTGGCTCGAGCGAACTGGCCGCTCTCGGGAATTCACCGGTGACGTACGACTATAATTCACCGGACTGTCCGGTGAGCCAACGGTCGGCCGCGCGATCTACGCGGGACACGTGGCCAAGCCAACGGCTAGAAGGAGGCACCGGACTGTCCGGTGTGCACCGGACATGTCCGGTGTGCCAATGGCTCCAAGACTCCCAACGGTCGGCTTCGCCATAGAAGGAAAGAAATCGGGCATCGGACAGTGTCCGGTGTGCACCGGACTGTCCGGTGCGCCAGGCGACAGAAGGCAAGATCAGCCTTCCTGGAATGCTCTCAACGGCTCCTAGCTGCCTTGGGGCTATAAAAGGGACCCCTAGGCGCATGGAGGAGACAACCAAGCATCCTCTAAGCATTCCTAAGCACTAAGACATCGATTCCGCGCCTTTGATTCTTTGCGATAGCAATTAGAGCTCTAGTTGAGTGGTGAACTCATTGAGTTGTGTTGTGAGCTCTCGTTGCGACTTGTGTGCGTGGTGTTGCTGTGATTTCTTGTCTTGAGTGTGTTGCTTATCCCTCCCTTACTCCATGCTTATTTGTGAACTTCAAGTGTAAGGGCGAGAGGCTCCAAGTTGTGGAGATTCCTCGCGAACGGGATTAAGAAAAGCAAGCAAAACACCGTGGTATTCAAGTGGGTCTTTGGACCGCTTAAGAGGGGTTGATTGCAACCCTCGTCCGTTGGGACGCCACAACATGGAGTAGGCAAGCGTTGGTCTTGGCCGAACCACGAGATAACCACCGTGCCATCTCTGTGATTGATCTCTTGTGGTTATTGTGTTTTGACTCCTCTCTAGCCACTTGGCTATTATTGTGCTAACACTTAACCAAGTTTTTGTGGCTTAAGTTTCAAGTTTTACAGGATCACCTATTCACCCCCCTCTAGGTGCTCTCAATTGGTATCAGAGCCGTTCTCTTCACAAAGGGACTAACCGCCCGAAGAGATGGATCTTAAGGGGAAGGGTATCGTGATCAACGATAAAGAGAAGGAATCTTTCATCAACGAGCCGAAGGATGACAAGCCTACCGACTCGGGCTCGGGCCATAGACGGAAAGATGGGAAGAAGAAGAAGACAAGGCGCATTAAGGAGATCGTCTACTACGACGACAGTGATGAGTCCACTTCTTCCCACAAGGACAACGACGACAACGACTACGACAAACGAAAGACGGTTAACTCGAATTTTTCTTTCGATTATTCGCGTATTCCTCAAAGTTCAAATTCACATTTGCTCTCCATTCCTCTCGGCAAGCCTCCACACTTTGATGGGGAGGACTACGGATTTTGGAGCCACAAAATGCGTAGTCACCTATTCTCTCTCCATCCAAGCATATGGGAGATTGTTGAGAATGGAATGAAGTTTGATAGCTCGGATAGTCCCATTTTTATTAATGAACAAATTCATAGAAATGCACAAGCTACTACTGTGTTGTTAGCCTCCTTGTGCAGGGACGAGTACCATAAGGTGAGCGGCTTGGACAATGCCAAGCAAATCTGGGACACCCTCAAAATCTCTCATGAGGGGAATGACGTCACCTTGCTCACCAAGATGGAGCTGGTAGAGGGCGAGCTTGGACGATTCGCGATGATAAGGGGCGAGGAGCCAACCCAAACATACAACCGGCTCAAGACCCTTATCAACAAAATAAGGAGCTACGGAAGCACGCGATGGACGGACCACGATGTCGTCCGACTGATGCTAAGGTCCTTTACCGTTCTTGATCCTCATTTGGTGAATAATATTCGTGAGAAACCCAGGTACACCAAAATGTCGCCCGAAGAAGTCCTTGGAAAATTCGTAAGCGGGCGAATGATGATCAAGGAGGCGAGGTACGTGGACGACGCACTGAATGGTCCAATCAATGAGCCTCAACCCGTTGCTCTCAAGGCAACAAGAAGCAAGGAGGCGTTACCTAGCAAGGTGGCGCAAGTTGAGGCGGCAGGGCTAAATGATGAAGAAATGGCCCTAATCATCAAGCGCTTCAAGACGGCGCTTAAGGGTCGCAAGGGACAGCCAAGCAAGACCAAAGCCAAGGGGAAGCGCTCATGCTTCAAATGCGGTAAGATTGGTCATTTTATTGCTAACTGTCCCGATAATGAAAGTGACCAGGAACATGGGAGCAAGAGGGAAAAGAAGAAAAATTACAAGAAGGCCAAGGGCGAGGCACATCTAGGAAAGGAGTGGGATTCGGATTGCTCCTCCTCCGACTTCGACAATGAAGGACTCGCCGCCACCGCCTTCAACAAGTCATCCCTCTTCCCCAACGAGCGTCACACATGCCTTATGGCAAGGGAAAAGAAGGTATGTACTCGAAACTCTACTTATGCTTCTTCAAGTGAGGACGAATCTAGTGATGAGGATGAAATAGATTATTCATGTTTATTTAAGGGCCTAGATAGAACCAAGGTAGATAAAGTTAATGAATTGATTGATGCCTTGAATGATAAGAATAGGCTTTTAGAAAAACAAGAGGATTTGTTGTATGAAGAACATGACAAATTTGTAGAAGCACAAAAATCTCATGCTTTAGAAGTTAAAAGAAATGAAATGCTTTCTTGTGAATTATCTTCTTGCCATGAGACAATTTCTAGCTTAAGGAGCATTAATGATGATTTGAATGCTAAGTTAGAAATAGCTAGTAAATCAACAACTTGTGTAGAAAATGTTGTTATTTGCAATAGATGTAAAGATTTTGATATTGATGCTTGTAGTGAACACATAGCTTCTATTGCAAAGTTAAACGATGAAATGGCTAGTCTTAATGCCCAACTTAAGGCTAGCAAAAGTGATTTTGATAAACTAAAATTTGCTAGGGATGCCTACACGGTTGGTAGACACCCCTCAATTAAGGATGGGCTTGGCTTCAAGAGGGAAGCTAAGAACTTAACGAGCCATAAGGCTCCCATCTCCGCCAAGGAGAAAGGGAAGGCCCCTATGGCAAGTAGTACTAAAAAGAACCATGCTTTTATGTACAATGATAGAAGACAGTCTCATAGGAGTTGTAATGCTTTTGATTCACATGCCTATGATTCTTATTCTATGTTTGCTTCCATTTCTTCCTATATGCATAGTAGAGATATGCCTAGGAAAAATATTCATCATGTGCCTAGAAAGAATATTGTTCATGTTCCTAGGAAAGTTATGAATGGACCCTCTACAATTTATCATGCTTTAAATGCTTCCTTTGCTATTTGTAGAAAGGATAGGAAGATAGTTGCTAGGAAATTAGGGGCAAAATGCAAGGGTGACAAAACTTGCATTTGGGTCCCTAATGTGACGGAACCTCCCAAGTAATCAGGCCCACCTACAGTTGTCCTTGTCTAACAGACATCAGACACCCTGTAGATGTTCCTAAGTTACTTGACAAGCTCGGTATCTTTCCTTACCTCACCAGGAACGTTTCACCCGTCTTGCAGACATTACAGATCATCGGAGATGAAGATATGCGGAAGCGAATTACATAAACTTACATTTATTTCAAAAGTAAGCCTGAGTTATATTATTACAGACCAGTCTAAAAACGAGTGCATAGGAGTATTAATTATACAAACCGGGGAGACATAAACTTCTCCCGAAGGACTAAAAACAAAAGACATAAAGTGGAGGACCGAGTCCTCCCGCACTTCAGTCCTGCTTCTCTTCGTTGGGAACCACCTTAGCGCAGAAGCAGCAAAAGTCTGCTACTTCCCCACCTAAAAACAACAAAGGGATAAACCCTGAGTATGGGATTACTCAGCAAGTCTTACCCGACTAAGGAAAAGACTCTCAAGGGTATGCTGGCTATATAGGAGTCAAGGTAAGGCTTCTCAATAGTCAAAGACTCTGTTTTGCAGAAATGCTTACTAAAGTGGGTCCTTAAGCCAAAATTTTACATTACCAGTGAAATATTTTTCCTGAATCTAGATTTGCCTAATCTAGAGCATTCACTTGTCCTACACTAGCTTTCTTCATAAAATCCATCTTTTGTTTCGCTTGTTATCTACGATGAGGGTCGAAGATCCAGTCTTCATATCCGAGAAGTTCGGCGATCCGAATCGATTAATACCCAGCTGGGGATCTCCAACCACACGACATATGCTTCTCCACATGTCTACCATTCCCACGGATCCTCCAGCACATGAACAGGTCCGCGCCACCCGAGAGCACACCACCCCTTTTAGGCGGTCCTTTGCTAGGGGGTACGTGCCACTCTCGCCATCTCTCCACTCCCAGTGCGCGATTGTCTTTTCATGTATGGAATAGCCGGGTTCAGGCTTACCCATGACGAGGTATGTGGCCAGATAAAGGGTCCTAGATCAGCAGGCCAACAATCGGTACGGTCCTTAATCGACACAGACGGAGACACTACACCGAGACTCCTTTCTCGTGCAAGTCACCCGCCCGGTCTCAGCTTTATAATTTAAACCCAAACTTTGGTACCTGGCAGAGGTACATCTTTTCCGATGTTGGATCCATCATGGCCATGATGGATCCACCATCAAGTTTTATTTTCAAAAACATCCCACCCACTTTTGCCACATCATCTTTTATAAAAACAAAACATTTTGTTTTTCTAAAGCAGGGCTAAGCATCAAAAATCTTTTTCAAAACGGGTATCAAGGAAGGGCAATCAATTTTCAAGGAAGGAAATGCATCAACGATTTAGCACACAACTCCTATCACCTAATGCATCAAACAAGGTGATAAAAGATTTTAAAATAGCAAGGAGGTGGCAAATGCACCGGGGCTTGCCTTTGTTGCAGGTGAGTCGGGCTCGGACTCGCAGATGCCGTAGTAGAGCCAAGGCCCAGCCTGAGATTCCAAAAGTGGTGGTGTCTTCTCTTCAGTCACTTCCACTCTCTTCTTCATTTTCTAAATATAACCATATAGGTATATATATAAGAATGAATGCCATGTAATGCTCATGAGAGTGCGAGGATAATAAAGATTTATTATCTATGTCTTGAATACAACTTTCCTTCACGGAACTCCGAGAACTTAGGGTTTTCGGAGTCGGTAAAGGAGTTCATAGGGCAGGGGGTTGGTTTTGGGTTCTAAGTATCAAACAAAGTCCAAATCAATCCAAATTCTACCTAAGGCTTCTAAATAATATGAGGAGTTCATATAAAAATTTTGAGCATTTTTGGGATTACCAATTACCTTTTAAAAATCCAGAACTACTATCTTAAACTATTTTAAATACCCTAAAATTCCTTATTTCCTCTAAAAATCTCCAAACTATTTTTATTAAATTCTAGGGAAAATAAGAAACCTAGGAAAATTGGTTTCACAATTTTAGGATTTTTCTACAATTTTCTATAGGTTTTCAAAGTTCTACTGAAAAGGAAAAGGAAAAAGGTTAAACAGTACTGGGCCAGAAGCAGCCCATACGGCCCAGCCCAGAGGGGAATCGTGCCCGCGCGCGCCCGCGGTGGACATTTCTCAGAAAGGCCCTCGGCTTACTGATCATTCCGAAGCGGGTTCAATTACTATTGCATGAGTCGCTGACAATTCCCAGAAAGGTCCCCGGGTTCTTCTCTTTTACATCGGTCAACCCACGACGAAGAACAGACCTTGCTGTACTCCGGCGAGCCCTATTCCGGCCGGGCGATGCCACGGCTGGAGCTTCCAAGCAATAGGGACACAATTAGATCCACCCCGACCATATCCCCTCCATCAATTTCACCTAGGGGACACTGAATCAACCAGTTCACGGTGACCGAGCGGATAAACAAGAGAATGAACATGTTCCGATCAAACAGCGACGAGGATGGCCAAATTGAGGCTGGGTAAAGGTTCACGGGTTCCTCAGGGTCCATGGACACACTTTGTCTTGGGCAGAACAGGACCCGAAGAGCGGGTTGACGGTAAGGGGGGGGGGGGGGGGGTCACGGCGGTGTTTTGCAAGGCAAGGGCGCGTTCCGGTGATGGACTTCGGCCAAATTCCAATTGCATAGTATAGAGAGCAATAGGAGACTATACACAAGCTAGAACAGAGAGGAATTGAGAAACCACCAACCCGAAGAGTGCTGTCCACGATGGAGTCCCATGCGGCGGCGAAAAACGAATTGGGGGGGGGGGAATCCAAAATTCGAGCTCTCCGGCGAACAATTGAGGGCGATATCTGGTGGCCGGGTGCGTGACGACCATGCAGAGCTCACGGTAGCTTCAATTTGTAGGGGGCGATAGCGGTGGCCAGGAATTTGGGTTAAGCGCGGTGGCGGCCGGAGGGAACATGGACACAGGAGCAAGGGATGGGTGGCTTTCACCGTGGCGCTTCCTCCGGTGATCACCGGACATGCACCCAGTGAGTCACAACGACGAGGACCAGCGCACAAACACGTGGCACGTAACGGCGACAGCACGACGGCGGTGAGACTTATCCGGTCGACCGACGGCGGGGGGGAAAAACGGCAAGCGTAGCCACAACTCGAGCGCAAGAGGATCGGACGCCGAGATTCTCACTGAGCCGTGCTTATCCGATGGCCATGACGCACGAATCACGGCGAGTGGTGGCCAACGGCGATGGTCAACCGGCGACAAGCAGGGGGCGGAATTGGGATCTTCTTCAGTTGAACGTTTACTGTACCATGGTGTTCTCCTTGCAGTGCACCTGACAGCCATGGTTTAGGGCAAGTTTTCTCCAAATTTTCTATGGTACCAAGTCCAAATCTCTGCAGCAAACTTGTAGAGCATTATACCAACTACAACTTTGCTACATGGTGTTGTCACAAAAAGTCACTGAATCATATCTGAAATTGGGCTTGAAGTTGATGTCAGACCTCAGTTAGTCTGAAAATTCAGACAATAACAGTCTGACAGCCAGACTTTGAACATGATTATCTCCAGATTTCTCTTAACAACATTGCTCACTCTCTTAAGCAAAAGTGTTCACCTTTGATGGGTCTACAACTTTGATGTAATGCCCTAGGGCAAAAATCCTATACTTTGAAAGTTATAAAGGCTCAAAGTTGTGCTCATGACACTACAATTCAGACTTAGAGTGAATTATCAACTTGGAGTCCTTTTTGCAAATTGGTCCAAAACTTAGGGTTTAGCTTGCAAATCACCCTAAATGTGAACCATGGGACTTTATATGTCTTAGCATTGTAGTTTTTATACTTTAGTCCAAATGTGCACAATTTTTGCACATAGGTCCCTAGGGTTTGGTTTTAGGGTTTTCCAGGGTTTCAATTAGGGTTTCTGGTATCCCAGGGGTATAAATGTGATTCAACTTTGTTTTTGGGGATATTTTACAACTATTTCCCTAAAGCCTTTAGGTTTTCTCAATTTGGGTTAAGTTTTACCCCTTTAATCCTTATTTAGGGTTAAGTTCCTTATCCAGGGTTCTATTTGCAAAAACACTTAAACAATACAACTTGTTTGAAATTTTTGCCTAGTGAATGCACTCTAGGTGTGTCAAACATATGCAATGCCAATGCTTATGATGTCATGCTCAAGTTTTTAGTTACAGTAACACCAGGGGTGTTACATCCTTCCCCCCATAAAGGAATCTCGTCCCGAGATTAAAAGTCCTAGGGTGAGTAATGGAAAAGGAAATGTGTCATGTTTTTATTTCCTGATTTTTGGTACAAGGCAGGGGTGGTGCGGGGGTTTATTTCTTTATTACATAGCTATACAAACTTTACACTTACAAGAGGCTAGAAAGCCTGGGAAATTCTTATCTAAGAAATCTTGGGTTTCCCATGTAGCCTCATCTTCCGAATGCTGGTTCCACTGTATTTTATAAAACTTGAGAGTCTTTCTCCGGGTAACCCTGTCCTTTTGATCCAGAACTCGAATGGGATGTTCCGAGTACGTTAAATCTGGTTCCAGGACAACATCAGTCACTTCAACGGTTCTATCGGGAACCCGAAGACACTTCTTCAATTGTGACACGTGGAACACATTATGCACGGCAGACAATGTTTCGGGTAGTTGAAGTCGGTACGCCACTGGTCCACATTGCTGAAGTACCAGGAATGGGCCAATGTACCTGGGTGCAAGTTGTCCTTTAATCCCAAAACGCGATACGCCTTTCATTGGTGAAACCTTTAAGTAGACGTAGTCTCCCTCTAAGAAGTATAAGGGCATTCGCCGTTTGTCTGCATAACTTTTCTGACGAGCCTGTGCCTTCTTCATATTATGAACTATTTTCTGAACCTTTTCTTCGGTTTCTTTTACCATATCAGGTCTAAAGAAATACCTTTCACCAGGTTCTGACCAATTTAGCGGAGTTCGACACCGTCGCCCATACAAAGCTTCAAAAGGTGCCATCTGGATACTTTCTTGATAACTGTTATTATATGAAAACTCCGCCAAAGGTAAGCATTCATCCCACTTTGTTGAGAAATCCAGGACACATGCCCGTAACATATCTTCAAGTATTTGGTTCACTCTCTCAGTCTGTCCACTGGTTTGAGGATGATAGGCCGAACTGTGGAGTAACTTAGTACCCAAAGATTTGTGAAGTGCTTTCCAAAACTTGGCTACAAATTGAGGTCCACGATCCGACACTATGGTCTTTGGAACACCATGCAGACTAAGAATACGAGCAATGTACAATTGGGCGTAGACAGTAACTGGGTGATCAGTCTTAACTGGCAGCAAATGAGAAATTTTCATAAGCTGATCAACAATAACCCAGATAGAGTTATACCCTTTTGTAGTCCTGGATACTCCCACGATAAAGTCCATACAATATCTTCCCCTTTCCATGTTGGGATAGGTAAGGATTGTAATGGACCAACGGTCTTCATGCATATGGCCTTGTTACGTTTACAAGTATTACATCTAGCCACATAGTATACAATTTCAATTTGTATCTTTGCCCACCAGAGGAACACATAAGGTTCCATGTGTGCAACTTGCTTCTTCTGATGACACTGTACTATCTGAGTCTGTTGGGTGGCAATTATGCAACTTTACCCAATAGAATCAGATGCACCATCTTGGGTAAAACACACAAGAAGAGGTTTACCGACAAGTGGTTACAGTAAATTCATAGCACACGAGACGGGTGTGAATGTCGAATAACATCACGGTCAACTCGTGTTAGCCAGGGAATCCAAGTCCACAAAAGGTGATATTGATTCAAGAAAAATCACCTGTGGAGGGGTCTAAAAATGCGGACTTTGCAACCAGTCCATTTTATCCAGCACTAGTCATGGATCGGCATAATCACACACGCAGGAAAAGCATGTGTGAGGTGGTCGAGGCGCGACTAGAGCGATAATTTACTGGTTAACTTAACTTGGCTTTGGTAAATACTTTCTTTAGGGTAGGATGAACCAAAGTGAGTTTAGATAACTTGATAAAACGATCTCTAAACTCAGCTTTCGTTCATTGGGCAATTACAGGTTAGTCAAAACCAACTTGTTGAACTACTTTTGACATTAAGCAAATCCCCTCAGTACCTTTGGTAAGCCAAGGGTTAAGAGTTCATATTTGCAAACAAAAGGTCATGCATTTGGGTAAAAATCCATTTGGTCATGTTGTTCATCCATTTCTTCATGTGAGATGAATGGACAAGGTTCGGAAATACCTGGAAAATAGGAGAGCGAATGAACAAACTCCTGCATCTTAACAGCAGGGAAAGTCAATCTCCAATTTGAGAGCTTCGCCAATACCAGACATAACCAATAAAGAATCTCACACCACTCAAATAGACTGGTCAAGGGTGATAATATACAAAGAGATACTCCACTTGTATGAATGGTTACAAGTAGAGAGCCAAATAGATTATGGCCCAAGGAAATGAACAAGGCATGGCCATAACCTAAACTTGATGAAAGAAGTATGATAGGAGACTGTTAATTTAACCCAAGGATATTTCTATGCCTATCATAGAAATCACCAGGTCAAGGATTAAGTTGGTAGGCCTTCGTTAGATATGAAGAAACCAAAGGCATCAAATTCAAGGAAATGGTCGGACATGTCTTTTCTAGGTTGGGTTAATAGAGCAACACGACGATCCGTAAGGAGAAGCCAAATATACTAGAGACTTCAACCTGCATCAGCTGAACAGGAAAATGGTGCTAAAAGGAGACATGACTTGAGATTTTTGTTTGTAGTCTAGGTACACTTTAGGTTTGACAAGGAAATTGTCTAGGTATTTATTTGTATGGTTGTGGTCATGGTTCACTAAATACGAATATAGCCTAATCTTGGTTTTAGGCAACCAAGTCACCAATTCTCTATTGGTCATAACTCAATCTGATGGTTCTTAGATTAGGGTTGAGAATTGCTTTTTTTTTTTGCTGGGCTAACCAGTTCATGCCCAAGATAACATCTATGTCTTGGCCTTTTAGAACGATCATATTAATAAGAAAGTTCCGTCCGGCCAATATTAAGGGCACTTGGTAACTTACTTTCGGGTATAGAAGACTATTCGTCAACCAACTTCATAGAGGGAGGGGCCTGAAAAGGTCCAGTGCACCATCAAGTGCTTATCCCGCTATGTGAGAAGGTCCGGCTTCCATCCCGACAGAATTCGCAGGGACGTTCGGGTGTAGTTGTGAATACAACTCATGAACTTCTTCATGTAGTGTATTATAATAGACCTGCAAGTTATCCATGGCTAAGCTAAGCTCCTCCACTCGGGCTCGAGCTTTGGCTTCCTTAGCCCAGGCGAATAGACGGGAGTTAACTGCCCAATCGAGTGCTAAATCTCGTTTCGCGAGTTGGTCTTGCAAGTAGCAGATGGCTGCATCCGCGACCCATAGATCATTCCTGTGACGGAGTTCTGGCTAAAGCAGTTCAACTTGTGCTTCCAGATTCCGATAGGATCGTTGCTACCACTGCTACTATCTACATCTCGTGGAGCAAGCTGATGTCGAGGCACTCCAAGTGGTCCAGTCGACTTACGCGCGGTCTTTCTTGTGCGCGGCGGCATTTTCTAAAGGGGAAATTTATTAGTATGATTCTTAGCATGATGCATGAGTAAGTACAGAATCAACCTTGGTTGATTCAACCTTCTATACATTGCACTCTTCCTATCTGGTCTTTAATATAAACTCTTCAGAATACTTAGGTAAGAAGAGAAAAGAATCTTTAGATAAGACTTTTAAAAATCTTTTGAAGATGCCCTGGAATATCTGCAAAGAAGGGCTACGCTCCGATACCAGCTGTGACGGAACCTCCCAAGTAATCAGGCCCACCTACAGTTGTCCTTGTCTAACAGACATCAGACACCCTGTAGATGTTCCTAAGTTACTTGACAAGCTCGGTATCTTTCCTTACCTCACCAGGAACGTTTCACCCGTCTTGCAGACATTACAGATCATCGGAGATGAAGATATGCGGAAGCGAATTACATAAACTTACATTTATTTCAAAAGTAAGCCTGAGTTATATTATTACAGACCAGTCTAAAAACGAGTGCATAGGAGTATTAATTATACAAACCGGGGAGACATAAACTTCTCCCGAAGGACTAAAAACAAAAGACATAAAGTGGAGGACCGAGTCCTCCCGCACTTCAGTCCTGCTTCTCTTCGTTGGGAACCACCTTAGCGCAGAAGCAGCAAAAGTCTGCTACTTCCCCACCTAAAAACAACAAAGGGATAAACCCTGAGTATGGGATTACTCAGCAAGTCTTACCCGACTAAGGAAAAGACTCTCAAGGGTATGCTGGCTATATAGGAGTCAAGGTAAGGCTTCTCAATAGTCAAAGACTCTGTTTTGCAGAAATGCTTACTAAAGTGGGTCCTTAAGCCAAAATTTTACATTACCAGTGAAATATTTTTCCTGAATCTAGATTTGCCTAATCTAGAGCATTCACTTGTCCTACACTAGCTTTCTTCATAAAATCCATCTTTTGTTTCGCTTGTTATCTACGATGAGGGTCGAAGATCCAGTCTTCATATCCGAGAAGTTCGGCGATCCGAATCGATTAATACCCAGCTGGGGATCTCCAACCACACGACATATGCTTCTCCACATGTCTACCATTCCCACGGATCCTCCAGCACATGAACAGGTCCGCGCCACCCGAGAGCACACCACCCCTTTTAGGCGGTCCTTTGCTAGGGGGTACGTGCCACTCTCGCCATCTCTCCACTCCCAGTGCGCGATTGTCTTTTCATGTATGGAATAGCCGGGTTCAGGCTTACCCATGACGAGGTATGTGGCCAGATAAAGGGTCCTAGATCAGCAGGCCAACAATCGGTACGGTCCTTAATCGACACAGACGGAGACACTACACCGAGACTCCTTTCTCGTGCAAGTCACCCGCCCGGTCTCAGCTTTATAATTTAAACCCAAACTTTGGTACCTGGCAGAGGTACATCTTTTCCGATGTTGGATCCATCATGGCCATGATGGATCCACCATCAAGTTTTATTTTCAAAAACATCCCACCCACTTTTGCCACATCATCTTTTATAAAAACAAAACATTTTGTTTTTCTAAAGCAGGGCTAAGCATCAAAAATCTTTTTCAAAACGGGTATCAAGGAAGGGCAATCAATTTTCAAGGAAGGAAATGCATCAACGATTTAGCACACAACTCCTATCACCTAATGCATCAAACAAGGTGATAAAAGATTTTAAAATAGCAAGGAGGTGGCAAATGCACCGGGGCTTGCCTTTGTTGCAGGTGAGTCGGGCTCGGACTCGCAGATGCCGTAGTAGAGCCAAGGCCCAGCCTGAGATTCCAAAAGTGGTGGTGTCTTCTCTTCAGTCACTTCCACTCTCTTCTTCGTTTTCTAAATATAACCATATAGGTATATATATAAGAATGAATGCCATGTAATGCTCATGAGAGTGCGAGGATAATAAAGATTTATTATCTATGTCTTGAATACAACTTTCCTTCACGGAACTCCGAGAACTTAGGGTTTTCGGAGTCGGTAAAGGAGTTCATAGGGCAGGGGGTTGGTTTTGGGTTCTAAGTATCAAACAAAGTCCAAATCAATCCAAATTCTACCTAAGGCTTCTAAATAATATGAGGAGTTCATATAAAAATTTTGAGCATTTTTGGGATTACCAATTACCTTTTAAAAATCCAGAACTACTATCTTAAACTATTTTAAATACCCTAAAATTCCTTATTTCCTCTAAAAATCTCCAAACTATTTTTATTAAATTCTAGGGAAAATAAGAAACCTAGGAAAATTGGTTTCACAATTTTAGGATTTTTCTACAATTTTCTATAGGTTTTCAAAGTTCTACTGAAAAGGAAAAGGAAAAAGGTTAAACAGTACTGGGCCAGAAGCAGCCCATACGGCCCAGCCCAGAGGGGAATCGTGCCCGCGCGCGCCCGCGGTGGACATTTCTCAGAAAGGCCCTCGGCTTACTGATCATTCCGAAGCGGGTTCAATTACTATTGCATGAGTCGCTGACAATTCCCAGAAAGGTCCCCCGGGTTCTTCTCTTTTACATCGGTCAACCCACGACGAAGAACAGACCTTGCTGTACTCCGGCGAGCCCTATTCCGGCCGGGCGATGCCACGGCTGGAGCTTCCAAGCAATAGGGACACAATTAGATCCACCCCGACCATATCCCCTCCATCAATTTCACCTAGGGGACACTGAATCAACCAGTTCACGGTGACCGAGCGGATAAACAAGAGAATGAACATGTTCCGATCAAACAGCGACGGGGATGGCCAAATTGAGGCTGGGTAAAGGTTCACGGGTTCCTCAGGGTCCATGGACACACTTTGTCTTGGGCAGAACAGGACCCGAAGAGCGGGTTGACGGTAAGGGGGGGGGTCACGGCGGCGTTTTGCAAGGCAAGGGCGCGTTCCGGTGATGGACTTCGGCCAAATTCCAATTGCATAGTATAGAGAGCAATAGGAGACTATACACGAGCTAGAACAGAGAGGAATTGAGAAACCACCAACCCGAAGAGTGCTGTCCACGATGGAGTCCCATGCGGCGGCGAAAAACGAATTGGGGGGGAATCCAAAATTCGAGCTCTCCGGCGAACAATTGAGGGCGATATCTGGTGGCCGGGTGCGTGACGACCATGCAGAGCTCATGGTAGCTTCAATTTGTAGGGGGCGATAGCGGTGGCCGGGAATTTGGGTTAAGCGCGGTGGCGGCCGGAGGGAACATGGACACAGGAGCAAGGGATGGGTGGCTTTCACCGTGGCGCTTCCTCCGGTGATCACCAGACATGCACCCAGTGAGTCACAACGACGAGGACCAGCGCGCAAACACGTGGCACGTAACGGCGACAGCACGACGGCGGTGAGACTTATCCGGTCGACCGACGGCGGGGGGAAAAACGGCAAGCGTAGCCACAACTCGAGCGCAAGAGGATCGGACGCCGAGATTCTCACTGAGCCGTGCTTATCCGATGGCCATGACGCACGAATCACGGCGAGTGGTGGCCAACGGCGATGGTCAACCGGCGACAAGCAGGGGGGCGGAATTGGGATCTTCTTCAGTTGAACGTTTACTGTACCATGGTGTTCTCCTTGCAGTGCACCTGACAGCCATGGTTTAGGGCAAGTTTTCTCCAAATTTTCTATGGTACCAAGTCCAAATCTCTGCAGCAAACTTGTAGAGCATTATACCAACTACAACTTTGCTACATGGTGTTGTCACAAAAAGTCACTGAATCATATCTGAAATTGGGCTTGAAGTTGATGTCAGACCTCAGTTAGTCTGAAAATTCAGACAATAACAGTCTGACAGCCAGACTTTGAACATGATTATCTCCAGATTTCTCTTAACAACATTGCTCACTCTCTTAAGCAAAAGTGTTCACCTTTGATGGGTCTACAACTTTGATGTAATGCCCTAGGGCAAAAATCCTATACTTTGAAAGTTATAAAGGCTCAAAGTTGTGCTCATGACACTACAATTCAGACTTAGAGTGAATTATCAACTTGGAGTCCTTTTTGCAAATTGGTCCAAAACTTAGGGTTTAGCTTGCAAATCACCCTAAATGTGAACCATGGGACTTTATATGTCTTAGCATTGTAGTTTTTATACTTTAGTCCAAATGTGCACAATTTTTGCACATAGGTCCCTAGGGTTTGGTTTTAGGGTTTTCCAGGGTTTCAATTAGGGTTTCTGGTATCCCAGGGGTATAAATGTGATTCAACTTTGTTTTTGGGGATATTTTACAACTATTTCCCTAAAGCCTTTAGGTTTTCTCAATTTGGGTTAAGTTTTACCCCTTTAATCCTTATTTAGGGTTAAGTTCCTTATCCAGGGTTCTATTTGCAAAAACACTTAAACAATACAACTTGTTTGAAATTTTTGCCTAGTGAATGCACTCTAGGTGTGTCAAACATATGCAATGCCAATGCTTATGATGTCATGCTCAAGTTTTTAGTTACAGTAACACCAGGGGTGTTACACCTAAGACAATTGTGACTAACCTTGTAGGACCCAACAAGAGTTGGGTACCTAAGACCCAAGCCTAAATTTGCCTTGCAGGTTTATGCATCCGGGGGTTCAAGCTGGATTATCGACAGCGGATGCACAAACCACATGACAGGGGAAAAGAGGATGTTCTCTTCCTACGTCAAGAACAAGGATTCCCAAGATTCAATAATATTCGGTGATGGGAACCAAGGCAAGGTAAAAGGGTTAGGTAAAATTGCTATTTCATCTGAGCACTCTATTTCTAATGTGTTTTTAGTTGAGTCGCTTGGATATAATTTGTTATCTGTTAGTCAATTATGCAAAATGGGATATAATTGTCTATTTACAAATGTAGATGTGTCTGTCTTTAGAAGATGTGATGGTTCACTAGCTTTTAAGGGTGTACTAGACGGCAAACTTTATTTGGTTGATTTTGCAAAAGAAGAGGCCGGTCTAGATGCATGCTTAATGGCTAAGACTTGCATGGGCTGGTTGTGGCATCGCCTCTTAGCACATGTGGGGATGAAGAACCTCCACAAGCTTCTAAAGGGAGAACACGTGATAGGTCTAACTAATGTACATTTCGAAAAAGATAGACCTTGTGCAGCTTGTCAAGCAGGGAAACAGGTGGGAGGCTCTCATCACACCAAAAATGTGATGACAACATCAAGACCCTTGGAGATGCTTCATATGGACCTCTTCAGACCCGTCGCCTATCTGAGTATAGGAGGAAGTAAGTATGGTCTTGTTATAGTTGATGATTTTTCCCGCTTCACTTGGGTATTCTTTTTGCAGGATAAATCTGAAACCCAAGGGACCCTCAAGCGCTTCCTCAGGAGAGCTCAAAATGAGTTTGAGCTCAAAGTGAAGAAGATAAGGAGCGACAACGGGTCCGAATTCAAGAATCTTCAAGTGGAGGAGTTCCTTGAGGAGGAGGGGATCAAGCACGAGTTCTCCGCTCCCTACACACCTGAGCAAAATGGTGTGGTAGAGAGGAAGAACAGGACGCTCATCGATATGGCGAGGACTATGCTTGGAGAGTTCAAGACCCCCGAGCGTTTTTGGTCGGAAGCCGTGAACACGGCTTGCCACGCCATCAACAGGGTCTATCTTCATCGCCTCCTCAAGAAGACTTCATACGAGCTGCTAACTGGTAACAAACCCAATGTGTCTTATTTTCGTGTATTTGGGAGCAAGTGTTATATTCTTGTGAAGAAAGGTAGAACCTCTAAATTTGCTCCCAAAGCTGTAGAAGGTTTTTTATTAGGTTATGATTCAAATACAAAGGCGTATAGGGTCTTCAACAAATCATCGGGTTTGGTTGAAGTCTCTAGCGACGTTGTATTTGATGAGACTAATGGCTCTCCAAGAGAGCAAGTTGTTGATCTTGATGATGTAGATGAAGAAGACGTTCCAACGGCCACGATACGCACCATGGCGATTGGAGATGTACGGCCTCAGGAACAATTGGAGCAAGATCAACCGTCTTCCTCAACTATGGTGCATCCCCCAACCCAAGATGTCGATCAGGTACCTCAAGTGGAGGCGCATGATCAAGGGGGAGCACAGGATGTTCAAATTGAAGAGGAAGAAGCACCTCAGGCACCTCCAACCCAAGTTCGAGCGACGATCCAAAGGGATCATCCCGTCGACCAAATTTTGGGTGATATTAGCAAGGGAGTACTACTCGTTCAAGATTAGTTAATTTTTGTGAGCATTACTCCTTTGTCTCTTCTATTGAGCCTTTTAGGGTAGAAGAGGCCTTGCAGGATCCGGACTGGGTGTTGGCCATGCAGGAGGAACTCAACAACTTCAAGCGCAATGAAGTTTGGACACTAGAGCCTCGCCCCAAGCAAAATGTTGTGGGAACCAAGTGGGTGTTCTGCAACAAACAGGACGAGCACGGGGTGGTGACAAGGAACAAGGCTCGACTTGTGGCAAAAGGTTATGCCCAAGTCGCAGGTTTGGACTTTGAGGAGACTTTCGCTCCTGTGGCTAGGCTGGAATCAATTCGTATTTTGCTAGCATATGCCGCTCACCATTCTTTCAGGTTGTACCAAATGGATGTGAAGAGCGCTTTCCTCAACGGGCCAATCAAGGAGGAGGTGTACGTGGAGCAACCCCCTGGCTTCGAGGATGAACGGTACCCCGACCACGTGTGTAAGCTCTCTAAGGCGCTCTATGGACTTAAGCAAGCCCCAAGAGCATGGTATGAATGCCTTAGAGACTTTTTAATTGCTAATGCTTTCAAGGTTGGTAAAGCAGATCCAACTCTTTTCACTAAGACTTGCGATGGTGATCTTTTTGTGTGCCAAATTTATGTCGATGACATAATATTTGGTTCTACTAACCAAAAGTCTTGTGAAGAGTTTAGCAGGGTGATGACGCAGAAATTCGAGATGTCGATGATGGGCGAGTTGAACTACTTCCTTGGGTTCCATGTGAAGCAACTCAAGGACGGCACCTTCATCTCCCAAACGAAGTACACACAAGATTTGTTAAAGCGGTTTGGGATGAAGGACGCCAAGCCCGCCAAGACGCCGATGGGAATCGACGGACACACCGACCTCAACAAAGGTGGTAAGTCCGTTGATCAAAAAGCATACCAATCCATGATAGGTTCTTTGCTTTATTTATGTGCTAGTAGACCGGATATTATGCTTAGCGTATGCATGTGTGCTAGATTTCAATCCGATCCTAAGGAGTGTCACTTAGTGGCTGTGAAGCGAATTCTTAGATATTTAGTCGCTACGCCTTGCTTCGGGATCTGGTATCCAAAGGGGTCTAACTTTGACTTGATTGGATATTCAGATTCCGACTATGCTGGATGTAAGGTCGATAGGAAGAGTACATCGGGGACGTGCCAATTCTTAGGAAGGTCCCTGGTGTCGTGGAACTCTAAGAAACAAACTTCCGTTGCCCTATCCACCGCTGAGGCCGAGTACGTTGCCGCAGGACAGTGTTGCGCGCAACTACTTTGGATGAGGCAAACCCTCCGGGACTTTGGCTACAATCTGAGCAAAGTCCCACTCCTATGTGACAATGAGAGTGCTATCCGAATAGCGGAAAATCCTGTTGAGCACAGCCGCACAAAGCACATTGACATCCGGCATCACTTTTTGAGAGACCACCAGCAAAAGGGAGATATCGAAGTGTTTCATGTTAGCACCGAGAACCAGCTAGCCGATATCTTCACTAAGCCTTTAGATGAAAAGACCTTTTGCAGGCTGCGTAGTGAGCTAAATGTCCTAGATTCGTGGAACTTGGATTGATTCATAGCATACGTGTATTTATGCCTTTGATCATGTTCCTTATGCATTTTGTTGCTTACTATGGTGCTCAAGTTGTACAATCACTCCCCGGACCTCACAAGTCCTTGTGCAAGTGATGCACATATTTAGGGGGAGTTGTGCTACAACTTGACCCTTTGAGACTAACCGTTTGCTTGAGTTTGCTTGATTTAGTCTCAAAGGAGTTTTGAAAGGGAAAAGGTGGACTTGGACCATGAAAGACTTCCACTGCACTCCGATGAGAGGGTAACTAATTCCAAGTTCATCTCACGTCCTCTTATTGCCTTTGTGTTCTCATTTGAAGATTTTGGTGAGGCAATGGGGTTAAGGGGCCAAGATTAATCCCGTTTTGGTGCTTGATGCCAAAGGGGGAGAAAATAAAGGCCAAACCGATAAATGGATCAGCTACCACTTGAGAAATTTTGAAAATAGTAGATTAGAGCTTTTGGTTTGTCAAAACTCTTTTATTGTCTCTCTTGTCAAAAGTTGGTTTCTTGTGGGGAGAAGTGTTGATTATGGGAAAAAGGGGAGTTTTTGAAATCTTGAATCAATTTCTCTTGGAATAACTCTCTTTATGTCTTAACATGTGTGTTTGACTTAGAAATAGAAATTTGAGTTTGATTTGCAAAAACAAACCAAGTGGTGGTAAAGAGTGATCCATATATGTCAAATTTGAATCAAAACAATTTGAGTTCTTATTTGAATTGATTTTGTATTTGTTCTACTTGCTTTATATTGTGTTGCCATAAATCACCAAAAAGGGGGAGATTGAAAGGGAAATGTGCCCTTGGGCCATTTCTAAGTATTTTGGTGATTTAGTGTCCAACACAAGTGCCTAAGTGTAAAATGGTGGACAAAGTACAAATCAAGGATAAAGGTATGTTTCTCAGACTTAGTACATTGTTTTAGAGACTAATGTATTGTGTCTAAGTGCTGGAAACAGGAAAAGACCAACTGGAAATGTCTTGGCTCGAGCAGCCAAGACTCTGCTTAGTCTGGGTGCACCGGACTGTGTCCGGTGCGCCAGGCTGGCTCGAGCGAACTTGCCGCTCTCGGGAATTCACCGGCGACGTACGGCTATAATTCACCGGACTGTCCGGTGAGCCAACGGTCGGCTGGGCCAACGGTCGGCCGCGCGATCTGCGCGGGACACGTGGCCGAGCCAACGGCTAGAAGGAGGCACCGGACTGTCCGGTGTGCCAACGGCTCCAAGACTCCCAACGGTCGGCTTCGCCGTAGAAGGAAAGAAATCGGGCACCGGACTGTGTCCGGTGTGCACCGGACTGTCCGGTGCGCCAGGCGACAGAAGGCAAGATCAGCCTTCCTGGAATGCTCTCAACGGCTCCTAGCTGCCTTGGGGCTATAAAAGGGACCCCTAGGCGCATGGAGGAGACAACCAAGCATCCTCTAAGCATTCCTAAGCACTAAGACATCGATTCCGCGCCTTTGATTCTTTGCGATAGCAATTAGAGCTCTAGTTGAGTGGTGAACTCATTGAGTTGTGTTGTGAGCTCTCGTTGCGACTTGTGTGCGTGGTGTTGCTGTGATTTCTTATCTTGAGTGTGTTGCTTATCCCTCCCTTACTCCGTGCTTATTTGTGAACTTCAAGTGTAAGGGCGAGAGGCTCCAAGTTGTGGAGATTCCTCGCGAACGAGATTAAGAAAAGCAAGCAAAACACTGTGGTATTCAAGTGGGTCTTTGGACCGCTTGAGAGGGGTTGATTGCAACCCTCGTCCGTTGGGACGCCACAACGTGGAGTAGGCAAGCGTTGGTCTTGGCCGAACCACGGGATAACCACCGTGCCATCTCTGTGATTGATCTCTTGTGGTTATTGTGTTTTGACTCCTCTCTAGCCACTTGGCTATTATTGTGCTAACACTTAACCAAGTTTTTGTGGCTTAAGTTTCAAGTTTTATAGGATCACCTATTCACCCCCCTCTAGGTGCTCTCAGTTAGTCCAAATGACATAACGGTGAACTCATATAATCCATATCGAGTCAAGAAAGCCGTCTTGGGAATATCCGATGGCCTAATCCTCATTTGATGGTATCCTGATCGGAGATCAATCTTCGAGAATATCCTAGCACCTCTCATCTGATCAAATAAATCCTTAATGTGGGGTAACAGATACTTGTTCTTCATAGTAACATCATTAAGAGATCTATAATCCACAAACATTCTTTGTGATCCATCCTTCTTCTGTAGAAATAGAACCGGCACTCCCCAAGGTGAGGAACTCGGACGAATGTACCTAGCCTCTTGTAACTCGGTTAACTGCTTCTTCAGTTCCTTTAACTCCTCTACGGACATCCTGTATGGCCGTTTAGAAATAGGGGTAGTTCTAGGTAGAAGATTAATGACAAACTCAACTTCCCTATCAGGTGGCATCCCTGGTAACTCCTCTGGAAAGACATCCGAAAAATATCTAACCACACGGATGTTGTCACCAACAAACTCCTCATGTATAAAGTACATCGCTCGTCTAGAAGAGGTGGTTACTGCAATTTTAACTTGAAACCTTTCTCCTTTAGGGCTGGTGAGTTCTACGGTACCCCTACCACATGCTATAATGGCCTTTGCCTTTCTTAACCATGACATACCAAGGATCAGATCTATACTACTTGCCTCTAATATTATAGCAGTAGCTCCAAATTCTCTTCCCATAATTGTTAATGTCAATCTACGTGTCATTTGATTTGCCTCAACAGGCCCTTTAGGTGTAATTACTATAATTGGTTTTCTCATATTTAGCAGTGATATCTCATTTGTGTTGGCATATCGAGCAGACATAAATGAATGTGTAGCACTAGAATCAAATAATATGGTTGCAGGAATTGCATTAACGTAAAACATACCAAGTACGATGTCAGCACCATCAGGAGTAGCATCAATGCTGACGTGATTAACCCTGCAATAGAGTATCCCTTGCCAGATCCTGGAGTCTATTGCTTATTCTAAACTAGGGTAGTAGCAATCCTCTATGGGCAGACAATTGCATAATGTCCAGTCTTCCCACACTTGAAGCAAGTGGTGCCTGCACTCTGTCCTGAAAACTTCGTCGGGGTGCCAGTGGGGGTAGCCTGACGAGTCGGTGGAGTCCTCTGAGGTGATTGCTGAACTGGGCGCTGGCCTCCGCCAGTGCGAACTGGTGTACCCTAGGGTGAACTGTAGCGAGGACGAACACTGCTGCTTCCTTGTTCTTGAGATATAGCTTTCCTCTTCAAATCTCCTAGCTGAACACGCTTGTGTTCAATAGCTAGGGCCATGTCAAGCAGCCTCTGAAATGATGGAAATGTATGTGCCACCAGTGCATACTACAGGGGTCCATTAAGTCCTTCAATAAAATGCTCCTGCTTCCTCTCATCTTCAGCAACTTCATCAGGTGCATATCTGGATAGCTGAATGAACTTGTCGCGGTACTCGCTGACTGACATGCTTCCCTGCTTCAATGATAGAAACTCTTTCTTCTTAATCTTCATCAGTCCAGCTGGTATATGATAGTTCCTGAACTACGTAGAGAATTCCACCCATGTGATAGTATCAACAGCATCGTGGGCAGCAGTATATGAATCCCACCAATCAGCAGCAGGACCTGTCAGACGACCAGAAGCATATAGAACCTTCTCTCGGTTAGTGCACTGAGCAATGTTCAACATCTTCTCTATGGACTTCAGCCAATCATCTGCGTCCAGTGGATCAGGAGAACTAGCAAACGTCGGTGGCTTATGGCTCATGAATTCCCGGTGCTTATCTCGAGGTGGAATTGGTGGTGGTGGTGGAGGTAGTGGTGCTTGCTGATGTTGCTGTTGTTGTTGTTGGTGCTACGCCCTTCTCTCCTGGCGTATCTCTTCTCGCTCTTGGCGTAGCTCCCGACGTATCTCCTCCCGTTCTTGGCGCATCTCTTGGCGTTCCTGCTGCATCTGAGCACACATATCTGCCATAGTGTCCGCCATTTGTTGCATCATCCTCATCTGAGCTGCAACCAGTGGGTTAACTCCTGCTGGTGGAGGCGGTGGCAAAGGATCCATCTCTGCTAGATGTGGATGGAGTTGTCTATATATCCACCGAGTGTGTCGATTAGGAGGCAAATCAATTCCACCACCCCGCCTGGTATTTACCATCTGAGTTAGATACATATAGTAAGAGAGAGTAGTAGACAAGGCAAGTAATTACAAATCAGGTTACTTTGGGGGATTTATTAGCTAAACAGATTAATGTTTTACTTACTAAAGCTAACTCAATACCTTATGGTGGTACATGCTAAGATGTCCATCTATAATAATTCAATCAATCAAAGAAGCAAATCAGACATTTATCATCAGAACAATCAACCAATATTTTTAAATAAAGAAAATAGTTTTAATTTCGTCTTAGGTTCCCTATCTCTTAAGAATTTCATAAATGTAAGATTCCAAGGTGTGAAATCAAACTTGTCTCGGAGTAGAAAAGGTAAGAATGATCAGAGTAGAACAGTAGAAGGTGAGACAGGATCAAGATAAGATAAGTAGAGAATGAATCAGAGTAAGGTAAGTAGGTAAGGGTGTTGTCCATTTCTATCTAGGTTTTGTCCTACAATCAACATTTCCTCTGATACCACTTCTGTCACACCCGGGCTTTAAGGAACAAAGCCAGGTGCATCTCATACATGCGCCAAGAAGACAACATATATAATAACAGAGTGTATAGAGATAAATGTCACAATAACATCAGAGTATTTATTACATAGCGGAAGTCTTATAACAAAATAAAGGATAAATGTAAAACGAACTAAGGATCACCCTTGGCGCCAATGTCAACTGGGGAAACGCCACCTAAATCAGATCAAACTCCTCGCCTTGTGGCTCTTCCTGAACCACCTGTTCTTCTCCTATGGGGGGGTGTGAGACAACAAGGGTGAGCTCACACATGATCATAGCTCAACAAGTTGTGGGGAATCCAGTGGGCATAAACTCACCAAAGGTGGGAGTTCTTGTGATGTGTAAGGCTAGTCAACAACAAGGGTTAAAGCTGAGCATTGCTTTTAATTAGTTGGTCAAAATTTTATTAGTAGTTACTAGATGTAAGTAAATACCAAACCTTAATAAAAGTAATAAAACAAAATTAATAATAAACCATGCAAATGCAAATGACAAAATTGAATTTATGTTTCATAAATTGATCATGCGAGAGTCCTGAGCTGCTCTTGACCGTGAGCTCGGCTAGTATACCAGTTTTACACTCTGCAGAGGTTGTATCCTTTACCCACAAGTCATGTTACCCATTTGCCAAGGGATCACGACTCCCATACACCTCTACCAAGGAAGCGAGACAGGGCAACACTACGAGGCCTTTACAATGTTCCACTAGCATCCGAAAACCCGCTACAGTTTATGGAAAGAGCACTTGCAAGAATCCCCGTCTGATCGCCATCGCAACAAAATCAACCCCAGAACCTCCTTGCATGCAACTCCCCTACTGCCCTTGCCCCTTTCGGGTAAGGTAGTCTTCCACTAGCTTTCCTAATTAGTTAGCCAAGGGGTCCCATTCCTCCCTTATGGTGGCACGTGTTTCTCAAGTTAGGCTCCATGTTCCAATTAACATTAATAATCTTGACATGAACATAAATAGAATAACAAAATAACTGGAACATTGATATAATGAAAGATTATCCCAAAACCATGTAAAGCAATAGCAAAACTACCCAAGTGATTCAGGGATAACAAGGTAATAGGGATAAACAGACTAGGGTGACCTATTGGGTCCATCAAAATTAACCTATGCGTGAATAAATGACATTAAAGAACATTATTGGGTATTGTTGGGACCATGCTTCGTCGCCGAAGGTCCTGTAGAGCTGCGGCTGAAGTTGCTCGTGTGTGATGACGAAGGTATCATTCGTGAAGCTTCGGGGTTACAACAATCCGAAGATGAGGGGTCGAACCAACTTAAAGATAGAATGACCTTTTAGCCTGTAGGGGTGTGAGTCATTGTTGTAAGCTTTTATGAAGGGCATGATTGTAATTCCTCACAGGCTGTGTCCTGTGCCTATAAATAGTGAACAATATTCCTTTACTGTTCACGCATTCCTATAATTGCAAAAGCATCACTCGGGAATTATTGATTGTCAAGGCAAAGGTATAAGCATACCTTGAACATTGTATCCAAACATTTTAGATTCAGATAATAAATATGTGAATGGTGCCATTTATCTTCAACATATTTATTTTCAATATTCTATATTTCGCATCGTTTTATATTATTTTTATTACTTTCGTAATGTTATGTTTGTGACCTTCGTCCGAAGCTCATTAAATCCTCAAGGAGATAACGCTTCAGCGGACGAAGGGTATTTAATATTTAACATCTTTGTGTTGCCTTGTTCTTGATTCCTAGCATTTGAGAACAAGTCCCCAACAGGTATAAAAGTAGTCAAGGGCACAACTTGCCTTCAATGAGCTCCTGCTCAGCTACTTCTATCTGCTGGTCACGAGGATCCGCAGTCACAGGTTCTTCTACTCGCCACAATACAAACAAGCACAGTATATAGAGAAAATTAACATCACACCAAACATGTAAACAAAATACATGATAATAATCTACACATTAAAATAAAATCCTAGGAACAGGAATCATAATTTTTGGACTTATAGATTTTAAATTATAAATTTCCAAAGGTTTTACGTGCTTAAAATAGGATTAAGTGAGAAATTAATTTTCTTACTGTTGTCATGACAAAACAGAGACTCTAAGTGACAGGGAATAATATTACAAAATTTTAGAAACTAGAATGGGTTAATTTGGAGTTCATATGAATTTTCTATGATTTATTAAAGTCCTAGCACTTATTTTTGTATTAGAAAGTAATTTGTAAAGTTAAATAACTGAATTTATAGAGCTATGGATTGGGCGCACTATTTACAGAGAATCCAGAGGCTAAGTCACAAGATTCCTAAGACTCAGTGAATAGTCAGAATGGACCGCGGGTTGAATCTTACATTGACCAGGGACTCTTTAGCAAAATTACACGGCCGAAGAGGTATCTTGTAATCTCGGCCGCACGATCGCACATGGATGCTACCGATTAGATCTGAGCCGCGGCGAACCAGTACGCGCCAGGAGCCATATCCCAACCCGACGGCCTAGATTTAAATGAATCTGATTCACCCATGGCCATCGGATCTTATATCCACGGGCATGATTTAATCGGACGACACATCCTCTTCGGATCTAATCCGTGCCCTACATTCCCGATCGGACGGCGCGCATTCCGTCTTCTACCCTAAGGCCGGGTGACGGCGGTGGTCGTGCCCTTACGGCGGCGCCATTGATGCGGACCGCACTTCTCCTAGCCCGCACGCCCTACTCAAATGCTACTAGGCATAATCGAACGCTAGTGCGGTAGTGAATCCATTGGAGGAAGACTCACCAACGATTGTGGCGCCGTTTGGTCCAACCACGGCGAGCAGCGGACCCGCGACGATTCCGGTGCGCCGGCGACAAATTCCCAGGCGCTCGGCGCCTCCTATGCACGAGGAGAGGCGCGATGGCAATCCCCGCGCGATGACCAACCCACCAAGGTCACACCCAATCACAGACCACCGGTGACTCATGAATTCCGGTGCGGCGGAGGTGATTCCCAGCTCAATGGAATCCCAGAGCATAGGCGGCCGGTGACTAATAATTTGGTGGAGGAGTCGGCTCGGTCCAAAAGGCGAGGGTAAGTACGCGAAGACCGAGAACCCCCCCGAGCTTATAGGCACGCCGGGGAAGGAAATCACGGATGCCTAGCCGCGGATCACGCGAGCCCGTTTAAACGATGATGGAGATTCCGCGCCATGCGCCCAGGTGGTTGACGCGGCAATGGTGAAGATGACACACGGGCCCTAGTCCGCAGTGAGCAAAGGGACGCGCGGGAGGTTGACAGTTGGGCCCCACATGGAAGTCGGCCGCGCGCGGGTGGATTAGAAGTTGGGCCACGCGGTGGTGTGGGGTTTGTGGGCCGAAAATGAATCCCGCAGCCCAGGACACCATTTTTCCTTTTCCTTTTTGATTTTGTTTTTCTGCTCCCTTTTATTCTTAATTCTTTTGAATCCAAATCTTCAATTTAAATTCAAACTTGTGGTACATCAGCACTTAGACTGAATGTTCTATTTGATCATACCCAAGTTGTGCCAAAGTTATTCTTTTATAGATTTATTTTATATTACATGATATCTCTCTCTTTCCTTCTCCTTTCTAAATTCTACAATTCCTTTTAGATTTTAAAATTCCACTTTGGACTTTAATATATTTCTTGTCACATTTTTATTTTATTTTGTCACAATATGCATAAAAAAGAAAATCCCAGCATGATGCATGATTTATTTGAGTGTTCTTTTGTTAATTATTTATTTGTGGAAGTGAGGTGTTCACATGAAATGATAGATATATATGACACACATGTATATAAAGGAATATAATTTCTCCTTTTAGATTTCTCTTACAAAGTGGATGTTACACAACCGCTCCAAACCCCAACGGTCGGCTGACGTGGCACGCACCGGATAGTGAACAGTACTGTGTCCGGTGCACCACCTGTCGGTGTTTTGGGTCCGACCGCGCACCCAGGGTTGCCCCTCAAGGTGCTTTTTGGAGTAGGACGGTGTTACCGACTGTAGCTTGATGGTTCGTGCTGGATGCACGAGAGACAGTGGACGATTTTGTACAGGTTCGGGTCACTCCGAGAGGTGTAATACTTTACGTCCTAGCTTGAGTATTTTGCGTAGTAGATTACAGGGAGGTTCTCTAGTATCGAGGATGTTAGAGAATGGGGTGGATGGCTAAGTAATGAGATAGATAGTCTTGAAGGGGTGCCCCCTAGGCCTTATATATTCGACCGTGGGACGTTACATGTGGATATGATAACCACGTGCTCCTAAGTAACGGCGAACCGACTAAGTTTATCTTCCTGTAATTCCGCCAACCTATCCTCGCTCCGTTTCGATGTATGAGGCCCCTACGCGGGAAAGTCGGATCAATGCTGCAGATAGCGTTTAAGTTTGGTGAACCGCATGGGCTCAAGTTGATCCATCCTCGTGTCGTTCCGTTCTGTTGAAAGTTGCTCCCCTGGCCCACGAAGGGACAGCCTCACGGAGTAATGGGCCTGGGGTCTTCCGTGATGCCTTCTTACCTTCTAGTGGACCCGGGGGGTATCTGTCCCCCACAAGCCCCCAATCTTTGTGTTGATTTTGAAATAATCGGCCCAAAGATTCCAGGTCCAGCTGACGATTTTGAAACATGTCTACTAAGTCGTTACCTCCAGCTCCGAGTAACTTGGTAAAAATGATCTTCTGTCATCTTTTTCTGGCTTCATTCTTCAGTCTTTTGCTTTTAATCTTTAGTGATCGGTACTCTGTTTATGCCTCAGAGGTCGACGTTCTGCTCTTAGGGGTTAATGATTCATTGGGTGTAGCCCTTGAGCTTTGAATGGATTACTGAAAATAATCCATTCAAAGGTCCTCATCTCATACTTCTTTAGGAATCGTAGTTTCCGACTTAGGCAGATGCTTTAGAAATTAGCATTTTGCCACCAGCCTATGCTTTAGAGGTTAGCATTTTGTTCTTCGGGATCTCATGATTCATTGGGTGCACCGGAGGTGCACCCAATGGGTGTAACCCTCGAGCTTTGAGTGGATTACTGAAAATAATCCACTCAAAGGTCTTCATTCCACGCTTTTTCAGAAACCACTGTCTTTGACTTAGACTCATGCCTTAGAGATCAGCATTATCTCCTCAGTTTATGCTTTAGAGATCAGCATTGTCTCCTCGGTTTATGCTTTAGAGATCAGCATTGTCTCCTCAGTTTATGCTTTAGAGATCAGCATATAGTTTTGTCTTTTTGTGATCATCAATACGGCCTGCCCATGCACCGGCTTGAAATTTATTTGATCGGCAACGGATTGGACATCCGGTAGATGGCCCTTGGCTGGTCATTATTTCGCTTTGTGCTTCAACACTCCTGTTGATTAGACTTGTACTTCATCGGCTATTTTTGGATTTCCTTTGATCTCCGTCGATATCTTCCTTCTGTCTTGACGTATTCATTGCGTATACTGTATGGATGTGACTGCTTGGGAAAATCTATTGAAAATTCCTGGACGTCCCCCCCAATGGGTGTGGGCAAGGGACGGCTTGATGCGCTAAGTGTTTAGCAAGCTCCTCCTGAGTAACTTGACGTGACCGCGGGTGTAATCATATCGTCCAAGCAGTTTGACTTGAGTCCCAATGGGTGTCATGTTATGTGAAACAGCGCCAGCTGCCTGACGTGTTTCCAGATGATTTGAATTGCATATTGAATTTTTTGCGACTGTTCAGTGGCCGTGGTAGGAGATGAGCGGTTGCCTTCTTCTTCTATAAATAGTGTGCTTGCTTCTCTGTCGTCTTCACACATCTTACTGCCGCTTGTTTCTTACTCTCTTCTTTTCTCTTCTACTCCACCATGGGCAAGAGCAAGAAAAATGGGAGCTCCTCGCACCATTCCGATGATAAGCGGAAACGCGAGCCGACTCCTCCCTCGGAGGACTTCGGCGATTTCGAGTACTCAGAGGAGGAGTTCTCCTCTGAGTCCGAGGGATCACCGGTCCCTGCCTCTCCCCCGGCGTCGTCTAATGACTCAGACGACTCCCAGGGGATCGTCGTAGAGGTGTGGTCCTACATCCGGGCCATCGAGCGCGCCGGGCTCGAGGGCTCGGATGAGTCGGAGGTCTCCTCGGACTCGTCCGAGGAGGGCGACGGTGGAGGCGACGGCGATGGCGACGACGATGGTGGAGGCGACGGCGATGGCGACGGCGGCGAAGGTGACGACAAGGGCGACGGCGGCAACGGCAGCGGCAAGGGCGACGACAGCGGCAAGGGCGACGGCGGCAGCGGCAAGGGCAACAGCAAGGGTGGTAGCAGCAGCGGCAGGGCCAGTGGCTAGGCACCACTGGTCTAGATATTAGTATAGCAGTAGAAGTAGTATTAATAGAATAATGTAGTAGTAGTTAGTAGTATAGTGTAGTGAAATGTAATGTATTAGTGTAGTGAACTGAACAATGGGAAGAAAACCGACTCATAATGAGTTGGTTTTTAAGTTTGGTAATACTTCCCATCCTTTTATAATGAAGAAGACTTCATCCCATTCTGTGTGTGTTTCTTTGCTTTTCCCATCGTTCCATTTCCAATCGGTCGATGGATCGTGTTTATGCTCAACGTGGTCGTTGTTTTCGGAAGTAATGCTTGAGTAACGACTTGGAATCATCGAGTTGCTTCTTAGATCTGCCTGCATATTCGTAGGAAAAAACGGCTGATTTACTGTTAGTATATTCAGAGGTAGTAACCGAGTGGTTTTTTCTTGCGACGTCGGTGTTTTAGAGGTAACAGCCGAGTCCTTTTGAGCCACATCGGTGTTTTAGAAATAACGACCGAGTGAAGACTGGCAACATCAGCATTTTAGAAATAACCGTTGAGTTATATAAGGCCACGTCGGCGTTTTGGAAATAACGGTCGAGTGGTTACTGGTGACGTCGGCGTTTTAGAAATAACAGCCGAGTGATAACGGGCCACGTCGGTTTTTTAGAAATAACGACCAAGTGAAGATTGGCAACGTCAGCGTTTTAGAAATAACCGCTGTGTTATATTGGGCCACGTCGGCGTTTTGGAAATAACGGCCGAGTGATGACTGGGCACTTTTTTAGAAATGGTGTCTGGCCCGGGAAAACCCCATTTGTACCACGCCGTTGCATGCCTCTGCATTCTGAGCCCTAGCTCTGCTTTTTGCCTCCAAACCTTCTCTGTTTCCCTGTGATCTCGCTTCCGCTCAGTTTGCCGGCGAGACCGAGATGGCGCCCAAGCGAAAGAGCCAGAATTCCACCGCTGCGATTATTCCTCCCATCGATCCCAACAGTCAGTTGCCTTTCGCAGGTAATCACATGTATGTTGTTTCTGAGTCTGACCTTCTCCGCCTTATTTCTGTCGGGGTTCTTCCTCCGAAAGAGCTTTGTTCTTGGTGGATCTGTCGTGGGGTTACTGTCCCGACGGAGGACACCCACGAGTCCGTTATTTATATTCCTTTTCTCATCTGCAGCCTTGCTCTTCCTATTTCTCCTTTTTTCCGTGGTCTCCTTGATTTCTACCATCTAAATCTAACTCATCTGAATCTCAATTCCATTTTGCAAGTTTCTGTTTTTGTTCATTTGTGTGAAGCCTACCTTGGTATTTTGCCACACTTTGGCTTGTGGAAGTACTTATATCACTGTCGGCCTGGAATGGCCGAGGGGCAGCACCAGCTCGTGGGTGGTGCAAGTTTGGAGATGCGCCGTGGGAGGAAGACCGAGTACCTCGATATCCCACTCAAAGACAGCATCAAAGGATGGCGCCTGGAATGGTTTATTGTTGAGAATCATGGAAAATCCCTCCCCCCGGCCAGGGAGACAGCCTGATGTTCATGCTCCATGTTGGACTGAATCCCCCACAGACTTGGAGATAACTGAAGCCAGGGTTCTGCCTGCTGAAATTGGCTTGTTGAAGGAGGGAGGTCTGATTGCTGAAGCGGTAGTTGCAGACTTTGTTTTCAAGAACATTCAGCCGCTGAAGGACAGAGCGCACCCGACCTATTTGTATCGTGGTGTCACTGACTCAACCCGGGTTACCAACAGGAGGATCCCTGCTGTGGATCTAGTAAGCTGGCTGGAGATGATTCTTAGAGGCAAGGTGTCGAATGTCGGTGCTCCTATTGCATATTCTGCCTGGAATCTGCCACCTTCCAAGTCTTTCATCAGTTTTGTGTCAAATCCTCCTGCTGGTGATAGTGGTTTGGGTCATAGAGTACGACCCTCTCCCGAAGAGGTTGTGGCTTTGGTTGCTTCGCTTGGTGATATCCCCAATGATGAGAGGTAGGTTCATTTTGAGATGCCTGTAAACCCGAGCGATGCAGAAATAAGTGCTATGCTGGATATGTTGGCTGAGGATTCCTCTGACTCGGTCCCTGCTGAAGCACTAGCTGTGGCAATTATCCTGGAGCTTGAAAAGACCTTGGATACTCAAAGATCTGATAGCACTCACCCGAAACGTCCTCGCCAAGCCAGTCATCCCACTTCTCCTACTGAAGGGAAGAAAAAGAAAAAGAGACGGCTTCGGCGAGTGTCATGTTTGAATCAGGATGTCGGCCCTTCTGCTCCCGCTGCCGAGGAATTGCCAGTGGAGCTTTTTACTGGAGCTGATCCCAATGGGTGTGACCCGGCTGACGCTGACCCCAATGGGTGTGACCTTGATGATGCTGATCCCAATGGGTGTAATCCGGCAGAGTTGAACCCAATGGGTGTGCTGCTCGTATTATTGACGAGGATGAGGAAGAGGAGGAGGAAATCCCCTTAATTCGGAAAAACAGTCGGTGTTATATAGTCAGTGGGGAGAGCAGTGATATTCCTTCTCTAGCTTTGTCTGCTCTCGTTGGTCTGCAAGAATTATCTCTAGCAAATTTCGATCAAGCTCTCGAGGATGTGATCCTTGAAGATCTGCTATCCGAGCCGACAGATGGTGGTATGCTGGACGTTTGCACTAACATGCCTGACGTGGGGTTAGAGTTATCCTGAGCAGCGTCTCGTGCCTCATCGACCTTGGAGCACGGTCTTCAGAGCCAAGAAGCTGATCTAGATTTCTCCCTTCCCATGGAGGTGGCTGAGAATCCTTCAGCCTTAGAGGTGGCTGCTGTAGAGGCCCCAGCTTCCAAGGATGGTGCAAGCGGTTACCCAGCCCCTGAGGGTGTTGCCGGTAATGATCCGGCTCAGGTGGGTAGCGTGAGCTGCAAACCAGCCCCCGAGGGTGTTGCCGGTGGTGATCCGGCTCCATTGGGCAGTGCAGGCTGTGACCCAGCCCCCGAGGGTGTCCGAGTGGGCTCCTCTTCTCATACCTCCATGGATGTCCACGTGGGGTCTTCTCCCCCACATTCTGATTGTATGGCGGCGGTACGTGTTTTAAATCAGGAAATCGCCTTAGAGGCCAGCGCACCTGACGCTAGAGTTTTGATTCCTGATGGTGACATTGAGTTGATCCCCAATGATGCTCTTCAGATTGCCTCGGTTGATAACCCTTCGTCAAGTCACCAACCGACTTCTCCTGATTTGGGGCTTCCTTCGTTCATCTCCAGTCTCCTGGTAATTCGGCTCTTTCTCGACCTGGCTATGCTCTGTGTGAGATACTGTCTTTGCACTCATTCGTTTTCAATGTCAGGCTTTGGTTGACGAGATGGCTGGTCAACTGAGATCGCAGGGTGCTTCTGTCCCAGAAAGAGTTTTGTCTCTGTCGCATTGGAATCCGATGCTGCTTCAGAGGCAAATATCTGAGTTGGAAATGACAAATGCTGGTTAGCGCCTTTTGTTTCCTCCTAGGCTACTTTAATTAATCTGCTTTCTGACTGAATATCCTTGTTTAACTATTTCTTGCTAGATATGGCCCAGCGGTACTCTGATCTTGAGAAGAAATATTCTCAAGGTCAGACGGACTTGGCTCGGCGGTATTCTGATCTCGAGGAGAAGTATTCCCAAAGTCAGATGGACTTGGCTCGGGTTTCTGCTTCTCTGAATGATGCCAATATGTTGAATTCCTCTCTCAGTGCTCAGCTTGACTCTGAAAGGGTGGCCAATGGAGTAAGCTTACTTGACTTTCTCTGCTGTGTTCCTACTGCCTGTTTGATGTTTGAGAGCTGATTCTTGTTTGCAGGAAGAAAAACGTGCCCTTGCAGCTTCTCGCGATAACTTTGATAGGTTGTATCGCGACGCCAATAATTCTTTGACCATCTTGGAAAGGAGCCATCGCTTTACCATGGCCGACTTGGATAATCATCGTTACAAGCTGCAAGAGTCCCTGGATGAACTCATTCGTGTTAGGCAATTGGTGTCAAGCAAAGACTCTGTCATCAAGGATCTGCGCGCTTCCAAAAGATCAGTCGTTCAGGAGCTAGAAGCTGCTCGGTTGGTTGTTAAGGCTGCTGAAGACACTTCTACCACCTTGAAGGCTCAGCGCGACAAGGCTATGGATAAAGCCATTCGCGCGGGGCGGATATTGATGAGAAGGCCTGGTGTAATTGTTCCTGATGACATAGTTGTGGATGTCAATGCTGCTCCTGATTCTTCAAGTCGCCCTTCTTCATCGGTCGCTCCTGAGAAAAACATTACCAAGTAGAAAATACTGAATGCATTGGGTGTGTGGTTAGCGTGCTCGAATATTCTGTCGGAAAGTGTTTTCAGTACTGAATGCCATTATTGTTTTTCTGTTGTTTGAATTCAACAGTAGTTACGATTGCAGAAATAAGTGCAGTGTGACGGTTTTGAAACTTCTTTTCATTCCACGAGGCATAGAGATCGCCCCAAGATGAGTAATCGCAAGCGAGCTTGTGCCGGGTTAAGTAGACGTGAGCATGCCGTGCCGATTTAAGTTACTCCCGACTTAAACAGGCTGCTCTGTTAGTAGGGTATAGTGGTCACCCTGAGTTAAGTGTAAGCATGTTACACCGCCTTAAGTCATTGCCGACTTAAGCTGATTGCTCCGTTAGTAGGGTATAGTGGTCACCCTGGATCAATTAAGCGTGAGCATGTCACACCGTCTTAAGTCATTGCCGACTTAAGCTGATTGCTCCGTTAGTAGGGTATAGTGGTCACCCTGGATTAAGTAAGCGTGAGCATGTCACACCGTCTTAAGTCATTGCCGACTTAAGCCAATTGCTCCGTTAGTAGGGCATAGTGGTCACCCTGGATTAAGTAAGCGTGAGCATGTCACACTGTCTTAAGTCATTGCCGACTTAAGTCGATTGCTCCGTTAGTAGGGTATAGTGGTCACCCTAGATTAAGTAAGCGTGAGCATGTCACACCGTCTTAAGTCATTGCTGACTTAAGCCGATTGCTCCGTTAGTAGGGTATAGTGGTCACCCTGAGTCGAGTAAGTTTGCAGATTTAACAATAAACAGCTTGAGTGCCTTTGAGAATGAAGTCTTTTTATTGATGATGTGTTTCCCAATTTACAGAATACAATGCCGTCCCAATAGCTCTTGAAACCTAGCTAGGGATAGAATTTCTTGAGATGTTCTATATACCATGAGTTCCCAATTTCCGTGCCGTCCATTTGAGTAAGACGATATGACCTAGGCCGAGTGACCTCTGCTACTATGAATTGTCCTTCCCATAGTGGTGACAATTTGTGTCGTCCCTCCCCCGTTAGAATTCAGCGAAGGACAAGATCTCCCACTGCGAAGGATCGGTGCCGTATGGCCTTATCATGATAGCGCCTCAGAGCCTGTTGGTACCTGACTGACTGAATTACTGTATTTAATCGTTCTTCTTCTAGTATATCAACATCCTCCAGCCTGGTAGCTTCAGCTTCAGCTATGTTTTCGAAGGTCAATCTTGGTGCCCCAAACTTGAGATCAGCAGGTAGCACTGCCTCCGAACCATAAACCATGAAGAAGGGAGTGTTTCCATGCAAGGCTCGGCTGGGTTGAGTTCTTAAGCTCCAGACCACATACGACAATTCTCTGATCCATTTTCCTGCGAACTTTTCATTCTTGTCGAAGATTTTCTTTCTGAGTGCTTTTAATATCATTCCATTGGCTCTTTCTACTTGCCCGTTGGCTCTTGGGTGTGCTACGGATGCATACTTGATCTGGATGCTCTTTTGTTCACAGAAATCAAAAATTTCTGAACTGGTGAAATTGGATCCTAGGTCAATTATGATGTTGTTCTGTATCCCGAACCTGAATATTATGTCCTGTATGAATTCCACTGCCTTAGCTGAAGTTAAAGAAGCGATGGGCTTGAACTCTATCCGCTTAGTGAATTTGTCGATAGCAACTAGTACATGGGTGTATCCTCGTTGAGCTTTCTTGAAGGGTCCAATCATATCCAGTCCCCAGCACGCGAACGACCATGTTACAGGTATGGTTTGCAGTTGCTGTGCTGGTAGATGTTGATGTTTTGATAAGTATTGACAAGCTTTACACCTCTAGACTAACTCGACCGCATCATTCTTCGCTGTTGGCCAGTAGAAACCAGACCTGAAGACTTTCCCAACCAGAGTCCTGGATGCTGCATGTATCCCACATTGTCCCGCGTGGACTTCCTCTAGCAGTTGCTTCCCAGTAGCCGAAAGAATGCATTTCATGAGGACTCCTGTCGTGCCCCTTCTGTATAGTGTTTCCCCAATGAGGGTGTAGTGAGCTGACTGCCTTGCAATACGTTCTGCTGTATTTTTGTCATCTGACTCCTCCTCGTTCTTTATGTATCTGATGATTGGCTCCCTCCAGTCATCAGAATCTGACTCGAGTTGGCTCAGAATATTACACTCTTCTACCCGATCTAATGATATGCTCGGGCGCAGCACTTCTTGGACGAAGACTCTAGGTGGGACCTGAGCCCGGCTGGACCCAAGCTTTGATAATGCATCGGTTGCTGCGTTGCGATCCCTCTCCACATGATGAAATTCCATCCCTTCAAACTTGTCTTCTAGCTTTCGGACGGCGGTGCAGTACTTCCCCATAGAGTCATTCGAGCAATCCCACTCTTTGTTTATCTGACTTATGACCACCAGTGAATCCCCATATACAATCAGTCTCTTGACGCCCAATGATATGGCAATGTTCAGTCCATGAATCAAAGCTTCATATTTTGCCGTGTTATTGGATGTTGGGAACAGTAACTGAAGAGCATATTTGAGCTGTTCACCTCCAGGTGCAATGAAAAGGATTCCTGCGCTTGCCCCCTGCAGTTTCAACGAGCCATCGAAATACATCTTCCATACTTCTGCAGTCTCCGGGTTATCTAGCACTTGTTGCTCGGTCCATTCCGATACGAAGTCAACTAGTGCTTGGGTCTTGATTGCAGTACAAGGTCGAAACTCAATGTCGTGAGCCCCCAGCTCGCAGGCCCACTTGGCTATCCTTCCGACAGCTTCTTTGTTGTAGAGAATATCCCCTATTGGAAATCCGGTGACTACTATGACTTTGTGATCGTCAAAGTAGTGACGGAGCTTGCGTGCAGTTAGAAGTATTGCATACAATAGTTTCTGAACTTGAGGATACTTCTTCTTCGAGGGACCCAGGACTTCACTGATGAAATAGACGGGATGTTGCATGGGGTATGCGTGTCCTTCTTCTGCTCGCTCGACTACTAACGCGGTGCTCACCACATGAGTCGTGTAAGAGATGTACAACAGTAGATCTTCAGCCCGCTGACTCGGTGTGGCTCGGCGAGGCGGTTTTAGCACTGGTGTTGTTGTCAGGAATTTCTTCAGTGCGTCCAGAGCTTCCTGAGCTTATGAAGTCCACTGGAACTTGTCTACTTTCTTGAGCAACTTGTAGAACGGTAGGCCCTTCTCTCCTAGCCTTGATATGAACCTACTTAGGGCTGCCATGCATCCGGTAAGTCTTTGTACTTTCTTTTGTGATCATGGTGCTCCCATTCTCATGATAGCATCGATCTTTTCTAGATTGGCCTCAATTCCCCGGTGGCTGTCAATAAACCAAGAGCAATTTCCTTGCTGGTACTCCAAAGACGCATTTTTCAGGATTGAGCTTCCATCGATATCGCCGTAGACTGTTGAAGACCAGCTGTAAATCTTCAATGAAATTTTCTGAGTTTTCTATCTTGATCACTACATCATCTACATAAGCTTCCACATGCTTGCCCCAGTGGTCGGCTAGGCATGTCTGAATAGCCCTCTGGTAAGTCGCTCCAGCGTTTTTGAGGCCAAACGACATGGAGGTATAGCAGAAGGCTCCAAACGGGGTGATGAATGCTGTTTTTTCTTTGTCTTCTTTCGTTAGGCTGATTTGATGATATCCAGAATAGCAATCCAAGAAAGACAACATAGAACACCCAGCAGTTGAGTCTACCACCTGGTCTATTCTATGGAGTCTGAAGGGATCCTTTGGACAATGTTTGTTGAGATCCGTATAGTCGACGCACATGCGCCAATCCACTTTATTCTTTTTGAGTACAAGAACGGGATTTGCCAACCACTCGGGATGTAACACTTCTCTAATGAATCCGGCCGCGACCAAGTGAGCCAGCTCTGCACGGATGGCTTCTCTCTTGTCGGGCGTGAAACGACGTAATTTTTGTCGGATCGGCTTCGCTTGGGGGTAGACCTTCAGTTTGTGCTCGGCCAGTTCTCTCGGGACTCCCGGCATATCCGCAGGTTGCCATGCGAATACGTCTCGGTTATCTTGTAGAAACTGGATGAGCGCGCTTTCCTATTTGTCATCCAAGCTAGAACTGATGACGACAGTCTTGCGCTCATCGGCGAACCCGAGGTTGATTCTCTTGGTTTCTTATGTCGGCCACATAGAGGTCACGGCTTGAGCTTCATTCGCGAGCACCGCGAGGTCTTCCTCAGGCTTTGAGATCGCCTGCGCAGAAGAAGTCGCCGACGGTTTGGTGGTGAGGGCCGCCTGAATGGCCACTCAGAAACATTCTGCGACGCCTTGGAAGTCAGCGCGCACAGTTATGATTCCTTATGGTCCTGGCATCTTCAATATCATGTACGTATAATGTGGAATGGCCATGAACTTCGCCAATCCTGGCCTGCCAATGATGGCGTTGTACCCGCAGTCGAAGTTTGCCACCTCGAACCTCAGGAATTCGGTTCTGTAGTTTTCCGAAGTTCCGAAGGTGACCGGCATATAGATGTGTCCCAGTGGATATTCTCCTTCAGTTGGCATGATGCCAAAGAAAGGAGTGTCCGATTCATGGAGCTCTTTGAGGGGAACTCCCAAGCCTTGGAGCGTCCGGGGGAAGGTGATGTTGATGCTGCTTCCCCCGTCCACTAGTACCTTTTTTACCCTGCTTTCTCAGATCACCGGATCGACGAGGAGCGGGTACTTGCCCGGGTGGTCGAAGTTGAGCCACTGATCCGCCCGGGTGAAGGTGATCGGGTGCTCGGACCATTGATACGGGGCGGGAGGGCCAACAGTCGCCACCAGTATCTGACGGTCATTGAGCTTTTGTTGCCTCTTGCTTTCTTGCAACCCATGTCCGCCGAAGATGACGTTGACTTCTCCGTCGACGCGTGGGAAGGCTCCACCTCCTCCCCCTCTTGCTGTTGGGGTTGTCGAGGTCCTCCAGGTCCTCCTCGTGGTGGGGGAGGTGGTAGAGGTTGGAAGGGTCGGCCGTTCCCCATGGAGTGCTTGAAGTCTCTGCAGTTCCGAAGGGTGTGGCGCATGTCCTTGTGGTACGGGCACTGGGCGTCGAGGATGTCGTCCAGTGTACGTTTGCCTCCGTGAGGTCCTCCTCGGGCGCGAGAGGCGGGGGGTCCGGCGGTGTGGACTTCTTCACGAGGCCTCTTCTCCCAACGTTTGTCGGGTTGTTGGTTTGTGTCACATCGCGGTGCCGCCGGTGCAGGCTTTGCTCCTCCGATGAGGTCTTGAGCTCGTTCGTCGGCGGTGATGTAGAGGTCGGCTTCCCAAAACAACTGCTCAGAGGTACTCGGTGCCTTCTGCAGTATGGCTCAGACGAAGGCCGAGTCATTAGGTCCCCGGTAGAAGTCCTCGATCACTACTGCTTCCGCAACCTCGGGGATTCGATTCCTCATGGTCTGAAATCTTTTGAGGTACGACCGAAGATTTTCGTCCCCTCGGCGCTTGATGGTCTTGAGGTCCCATGGCTGCACCGGCTTGTCGGAGAGGGATTGGAAGTTGGCGATGAAGCGCTGGCTGAAGTCGCTCCAGTCGTCGATGCAGTGTCGTGGTAGGTGCCGTAGCCACTACAGTGCATCTTGCCCGAGGACGATGGGCAGGTATGCAGTCATCACGTCTTCAGTCGCCCCTGCGGCCCGGGCAGCGGTGGTGTAGACGGCCAGCTAGCCTCCCGGATCCTGCTTAGGCTCGTACTTGTCGATGTTGGAGACCTTAAAGTTTGGGGGCCACTGAATGGCCCTAAGACGTGGGGTGAGCGCCGATACCCCACACATGTCCTCCTGTCGACGATGATGATGTCTGTCTCGGGGAGGGGAGTTATTGTCGTGGTGCCTCGACCGTCCCTGGGTTGTGCCGCCGGTTGAAGCTGTTGCCGACTCAACTCTGGTGGCCTGACTCCGCGCAGGGACACCGTGGTCCCGATCATATTCTTCTCGGCGCCGGATCTCGTTCTCGTGCTGTTGTTCGCGCGAAGAATTAATGGAGCTCCGTGCGTCTCGCTGACTGTTGATGGCATGTCAGTAGATCACTCGGTGGATGAGCAAGAGGTAGAAGATGATTAGCCGCCCGAGTGAGCAGCTGCCGATAGCCCTCGGCGTCCGGAGTTCGGGGGAGACCGTCGGCTATCCGAGCCAACACTCCACCGACTTCACTTGGCGTGTTCATGGCTCGGGCGAAGTCAGGGTTCAGGTTCCATCCGAGAAAAGGGTTCTCCCGACGTTGTCTCGCTTCCTGCTCAACTTGTTCTTGAGCTTGCCGACGGTCGTGTCGTCAGGAATTCCTCCTTTCCCTAAAGACCCGTTCATCTGGAGTTTCTCCTACCTCCGAGATTTCATCCGGCGATACGGGCTGTGCTGGATCACGCTCTCCGGCCGCGTGATGTCGCCGGATATTTCGGCGCCGATTCCTGCGTCGGCGGGCTTCTCGTTGAGGAGGTTCTTCCTCGGGCGCAGTTGGTTCATCGTCAGAGACGGGGGACGACTCTGCTCTCCCAATGAAGAGGACGTCGGGGGTACAATGGAATCATCGTCGTGATGAGCCTCTTTCTGTTCTCCTTTGAGGACGGAGGTACCAGAAGAGCAGTTTGACAATCCTTCACCTTGTTCGCTTCCTTTTTCCTTGTGATCCATGTCCATTTCTCCGTCGGAGAGGTGGACAGCGGAGTTCTCCGGGTAGACGGACCCTCTGCTCCTAGCTTGCTGAAGGTGGTCTTTGCTCGGAGCGCTGGAGGTTGCGCTTTTCCCTGCTTTGTTCCGACTTTCCCGGAGATCGTTGAGGAAGACTTTCTCTCTGGTGGATCCGCGATGCGGTGTAGAGTTCCTTCTTCGTCTGCTATGGATGAAATGGTTCCGAAGCAGAATATGGCCCCAGGTCGGAGGTGGATCTTGTGCTGGAAAGTGACGGCCATTGAGCTAGCTTGGATCAGTGACACACCCCCTACCTGGCACGCCAGCTGTCGGTGTATTGGGTCCAACCGCGCACCTAGGGTTGCCCCTCGAGGTGCTTTTTGGAGTAGGACGGTGTTACCGACTGTAGCTCGATGGTTCGCGCTGGATGCACGAGAGACAGTGGACGATTTTGTACAGGTTCGGGCTGCTCCGAGAGGCGTAATACCCTACGTCCTGGCTTGAGTATTTTGCGTAGTAGATTACAGGGAGGTTCTCTAGTATCGAGGATGTTAGAGAACGGGGTGGATGGCTAAGTAATGAGATAGATAGTCTTGAAGGGGTGCCCCCTAGGCCTTATATATTTGACCGTGGGACGTTACATGTGGATATGATAACCACGTGCTCCTAATTAACGGCGAACCGACTAAGTTTATCTTCCTGTAATTCCGCCGACCTATCCTTGCTCCGTTCCGATGTATGAGGCCCCTGCGCGGGAAAGTCGGATCAATGCTGCAGATAGCGTTTAAGTTTGGCGAACCGCATGGGCTCAAGTTGATCCGTCCTCGTGTCGATCCGTTATGTTGAAAGTTCCTCCCCTAGCCCACGAAGGGACGGCCTCGCGGAGTAATGGGCCTGGGGTCTTCCGTGAGGCCTTCTTACCTTCTAGTGGACCCGGGGGGTATCTGTCCCCCACACCACCAGACTGTCCATTGTGCCCATCGACAGAGCAGTCAGCCAACAGCTAGAATAGTGGTTGGGGCTATAAATACCCCCAACCACCACCATTCAAGCCATCCAAGCTTTTCACTCTCCTCATCCAATACAAGAGCAAATAATACACTTCAAAGACACAATGAAAGCATTCAATCCTCTCCAAGTTCCAATATCAAGTCAAGTCAAAAGTCTTTAGTGACTTGAGAGAGGGTGAACTATGTTTATTTTGTTACTCTTGTTGCTTGGTTGCTTTCTTCTTCTCACTCTAATCTTTCCAAGTGATTTGTAAAGCTAGCAAGAGACACCTAATTGTGTGGTGATCCTTGCGGGGTCTTAGTGACCCGTGTGATTAAGAAGAAGCACTCGACCGGTCTAGGTAACCGATTGAGAGAGGGAAAGTGTTGAAATAGACCCAGCCTTTGTGGCCTCCTTAACGGGGAGTAGATTCCCTGGAACCGAACCTCGGGAAACAAATCGCCATGTCCATTTGTGTTGATCTTCACTATTTGATTTGTTTCATCCCTCTCCACTCTCACTAGAAGTTTTCTTGCTCACATTGGTTTGAGTTAGCTCCCAAGGTTATCCGCATTGATTGAGCAACTCATAGTAAGAGAAACTATCTTCCGCACTCCGAATTCACTATTATTTATTTCTAACCATAACCCCAGATAAAGTGCGTGTTTAAAGTTTATAATTTTCAGGATTCGCCTATTCACCTCTCTCTAGGCGATTTTCATGAACCAATATCTCTATCTCTACTATATTAAAGCACCAGTTTTAACTGTCGTCATGCGCCATCTTTTTACAGAAACCTCCTTTCACTTTTTAGAAATCAACCCACTGCGCGTGCGTAACTAAATGTACCGTATGGGAAGGAGATATGGTTTACCTACTCGTCGGCACACGTAACCTACAGGCGCGTATCCTACACGCCGTAGAGAAAGGGGCTAGAATTTAGCTGTCGTGATCCGATCCGCCAGCTACAAATAGTCGTCTTCGTCACGTCATCAAAATAAACACCAAAAAACCCTGCAGCTCTAATGCAGATCACCGCTTGGATTCGCCGAGTTCGTAGAGGTGGTCCTAATCCGCGTCCCGCCGGATGACCCTACTCCCGTCTCGTCCTCTCCATAGATCCATCCCATCCATTACCATCACCTCTTTCTTTTCCCTCTCTTCTTCCTCCCTGATCCTTCGCTTCTGTATCACGAGCATGAGTGATGACAGAGTAGGAGGGCGGCGACGACAAGGGGATGTCGGCGGCGTGTGTGTCGTGCGGTCGGACGGTGGCGAGGGCCACGGTAGCGCGGTGGACTGGTGGACGTTCGACATCTTCCTGCAAGAGCAGATGTCGTTCAAGGGGCAGAGACGAACAACGCCATGCTGTTGTTCAATGTCGTCGGCCAACAGCTCAAGTTCGCAGACTGCCCCGGAGCCGGGATGAGCAACACGAGCAGGGACCTAAACCTGATCAAAGGCCTGCTGGAAGGAGCCAGTAGCGAGGGCCACGACAGCGCGGTGAACTGGTGTTTGTTCGACAACTTCTGAACAAGCTCATGTACGACAAGACAATGTTCAAGGGACAGACAAACCGTGCCATGGTGTTTAACGTCGTCGGCCAGCAGCTCAAGATCCCGGAGACTATCCCAGGACGAGCAACGCAAGCAGGAATCTGATCAAAGGTCTGTTGGGCGTGATTACGTGAAGAGGGGCAGCAGCCGTTCTTCGAGGGCATCAACTGGGCGCTTATCCGGTGTAGCACTCCTCCCTCGGCAAGCCCAGGCCCATCGAGCCCGAGGCGGTGGCACTGCCTGCGCCAACAAAGCCTGTGGAGATCAACAACAGCAGCAAGAGAATGTCAGGAGCTGGTGTAAGTCCAGTGGGGGAAGTTCCTAGACTTCGAAACAATTATAGATTCGGATTGGATAATTTTTTTTGACAATGGAAACATGAGTTTCGGCTTTAGTATGGTAATGCGTGCAGTCAACATAATTGTGACAGCCCTCCCAAGTTATCAGACCCACATGCACCAATCCTTGCCTTAATGGTCTCAGATGGCTGTGCACGTGTACCAGGTAACTTAACAAGGCTATCGAGTTCGTCAACTGGAACTCATCATCCCAAAGATCTCCCACATAATAGGTATATTACAGTAATCACATTTTATACAAACACATTAGAGATAGAGCGGAAGACTTTTACAAAATACACTTTACATTCAAGAACTCAAGTTTTACATGGTAGAAAGAAATGTATTTATTACAAGTCCTGATAGTACTCGAAGTGCATAACTTAACTACAATATTTGGCAAGGTAAAGCCTTTCCATAAGAGATACACATAAGTAATCTAAGCTTCAAGACCTCCACATGAAGTAACTAATTAAGCCAAAGACATCATAATCTTTCCTGCAACAACATAGGGAATAAAATCTTGAGTAGGCAATTACTCAGCAAGACTTACCCAACTAAGAAAAAGACTCTCAAGGGCATGCTAGCTTTGGGACTCAAAGAAAAGCTCATCAATTATCAAGGACTCCTTTTTGCAAAAAAGCAGGCTTATTAATAATGGATCCTTAAGCCAAGTTTTACTTCACAAGTTAGGTTATTACCTGAATCTTCTAGCCTAAATCTAGCATTTGCCTAATCTAGATCATTCACTTGACCTACACTAGGTTGCTTTTAATCAAAACTTTGTTATACCTGTTAACTACGCTGCAGGTCAAAGATCTAGTCTTCATAATCAAGAAGTAACGACGATCTGAATCGATTAATACCCAGCTGGGGATCTCCAACCACAAGACATATGCTTCCCTTAACTCTTTTGCACATGTCTACCATTCCCACGGATCCTCCACCATATGAATAGGTCCGTGCCACCCGAGAGCACAGAACTCCCCATCCAGCCTCTTGCCAGGGGGTACACGCTACTCTCACCATCTCTCCACTCAGCTCCCAGTGCGTGATTGTCTTTTTACATAGGGAATAATCGAGTTTAGACTTGCCCATGACGAAGTATGTGGCCAGATAAAAGGTCTTAGATCAGCAGGCCAACAATCGGTACAGTCCTTAATCAACAGAGACGGGCGACTTTTCATGCTCACCGTCTGGTCTCATCTAAAACTATTTCAAAACTTTGGTGCCTAGCAGAGGGGCCATGCCTAGATAATGAACTCATCAATGTCTTGATGCCTTCATTATCCCATACTCATTTTTCTTTTCTAAAAACATGAGTCATAGATCAAAAACATTTTTCTTAATCTATCGGCGTGACTAAGCATCACTAGGTTTTATTGAACAGGTAACAAGGTATGGTAATCAAGCTTTCAAGGATGGTAATGAATCAAGAGTTTAATCAATCAACTCCTATCATCTAATACAACATATAAGTGATAAAATTTTGTAAACACAAGGAAGGTGACAAATGCATCGGGGCTTGCCTTTGTTGCTGAGAAGAGCCAATGACTAAGAAAATAAATTGCCACAAGTCTTCAAGGTGATAACTAGCCTCCAAGGAATTACTTCACAATGCGATTGAGCCACCAATAACGTGATCTACACGTAAAATAAAGATTCATGCTATGATCATGATGTGATGATGAATAGAGCACATTCCAAATTGAACCAAACTTTTAAAACGAGCTAATTTAGGCCTATGCAAAATTAAAGGCGAGTCGAGATTCGCGAAAACTACGACGAATCTGACTGAGACGATTACTGAGCATCTGATGTGCGACACACCGTACTTTATTACTCTACACGATTTACTTCCTTTCTTTCACTAACCGTATGACCGCGACACACAAGCTCAATTAAAGATCCAATACAATGGCGTGGTTCACAAGTCGGGCCATAATCACTCGCAGACCAATCTCCCCTGAATCCTCTCTCTCTCACAAACCTGCTCTCAAATAATCCAGCACACACAACTACGAACACTTACGCACCAGCATGAACTTACGACATCAAAATCACAAGTGCAAGAAGCGACGTGCTAAGAAAATAAATAATACGGTTCGGTACGCACCCAAGAGACGATGGCGAGACGAACAACAACTAGCGGAATTGGAACTGGAACGGTGGGTGGGGTGCTTGATTAGCAAGCAAGAATGGATGTCAGTAACACAGAAACAAAGGCGAGCGTCGGCAGCCGGCTTGGAGACTCGGCACGGCTGAGGAGGGGCTTGCCGAGCTCGACGAACGGACGAGGAGCGAGGAGACGCTGAGGTGACTCCACGGTGGGCTACTCAGTGTCGAGCGTTGCTGCTCCGATGAGCTGCTCAATGGCTGGACGACGTTGGAGAGATAAGGGAAGATGCCGACATGGAGGAGACGATGTACAGGGAGGGTCCTCGCCACCTCGGCTGAGGAGCACGGTGAGAGGGAGGAAGAAGAGGTGCTGGTAACGAACGAGCAAAGGTCATGGTAATCCCTGAGCGTGTGACAGAAAGAATGAAGTGCTTGTGAGGGAGTAGGACACGCTAAAGAATATCCTAAAGAGACGTGCGTGCTTGGATGAGACTAAGGAGACAATGGCTAGTAGAAACATGCATAATCTTTCTACGTGGAGGGAATAGGTAGGCTGGAGATGAGCTCATATGGATAAAGGATGAGAGATGGCGTGATGAGGATGAGAGAGAGGTAGGAAAATTGAGGTTTTCTTCTATTTCCATTTTTTCATCATACATACATATATATCTACATATATACTACCCCACAATCTAGAGTTTATAGCCTTTAATACTCCTTAAACATGATGTCAAAATTAAAGCCCGATTTAACTTGGGTTGGCGCCACAAAATCTAGAATTAACGAATCAGACTTAAATTTGAATCCAATTTTAATCAAATTCGTGCCGATCCAAAATAGTTCTAAATGAGCCAACACAATTCTCTCACCCTACCTATTGCGACGCAACTTTATTAGAGTTCACTACAAAAGTTTTGAATAATTCGTATTTGACTTTATTTTGAATCTAAATCTTTAATTAAATCCATACCAGTCCGAATTAATGTGACACAAAACCACAAAACGTAAAACCTAATTTTAGTTCCTAAAATTATTATTATCCCACGCCTAAACTGAATCCAGCCTGCCTCCACTTGCCCAAATGAATCGGCTTGAAATTTCCCCCCTAACTACCAGCTCTTCACGTCTGCAACCACAACTTCAAATTACTGACACATGGGGAGCATAACTACAATGTGGAGAGCTCTTTGCTCCCAAAACTGAACCAAGTTTTCAGTCACCGAAACAGAATTCAGCACTAACCAAATGAACCCCCATCCTAAACCCCTTTGATCCTCACGATTCCAAGTAATACATGCTGACCTTTGTTAGCAAAATTTGCTCACAAAATATAGCTCTAAGAAAGTGATGCAGCAACCCAAAACCAAAGGTGCACGGATGAAGAGTTATAATGCTCCAAAATAGAGTAAAAATATTTGAACTCAGCTGCAGCTAACTGTACAAGAAACTGAGCACAATATGCCTGACAGCTGATCTTCGAACCATATTTTCTCCCAATTCTGAGCAATAATAGGCCATCCTTTCTTAAGGAAACTTACTTACTATTGCATGGTCTCTAACTTTCTATAAAGAATATGGCTCACAACTCTATAGACCATGCACAAAAGAGCTCCTAAGTTGTACCAAAAACACAATTTTGGGTTCTAGTTTTTCACAAGTCTGAAATCCAGAACTGAACATTACATCTTTGGGCCATTGTTTCTTCCAGTTCCATATAGCTTTAGGGGCATAACTTTTAACCAAACTTACACATCAACTAGTGTTCTTCCACTTCGATACATAAACTTTAACCCATAGCTGTATGGATCAGCCACCAACAGGCTTCCAAAGTTGCTTCAGCATATAAAATCTTCAATTTTAGATATTGCAGTCTGAAATTCAGATTCTGACATTTCCACTTTAGACCGGTTTCCCACCTAGTTCCATATAGATTTAGGGTTAAGTAGCTTAAACAAAATTACACATCTAATGTAGCTCTACAGCTTTGCTACTGTGACCATCTTCAAACTGCCTATAGATCAAAAGTTATAAATGTCCAAAAATAGCTAGTCGATATTATTTTCAGCAAACTACAAGTCTGTATCAAAACTGAATTTAGCATTTTACTCTAACTTTCCCTATAAAACATGGAAATCTCTACACATGAAAGTTGTTCAACTTTGCAAAACCTACAACTTTTATATATAGACCTTTAGCAAATTCTCTCGAGATTTAAAATTCCACTTTTGGGCTAGTTGAGGTTTTCAATTGGGGTTGCTTTTCTCCAACAATCTCACAACTTTGGGTCCATCACTTAAGAGTAGAGTTACTCCTTAACCTAAGATCCAACTTTGCTGTATAAGAGCTCCTGTCCAAAGTGTCATTAGTTTTGAAGTTGGTTGCTTAAACTTGCAAACAGGGTTTTTGAACTTGCTCTGGATCACAACAACACCACACCCTACACTTGGTTTGGAATTTTTAACCTAGTAAAATGCATTCTAGGTGTATCAATCAAAATGATGCTAATGCATATGATGACATGCCAAGGTTTTATTTCTCGTAACACCCGGGGTGTTACATCCTTCCCCCATAAAAAGGAATCTCGTATCGAGATTAAAATTCTAGGCTAAGTAATGGAAAAGGAAATGTGTCACGGTCTTCTTCCACATTTGTTCTTACAAGGTAGGGGGTGTGCCCCTGTGGGTTTACATCAAAGACAAATTACACAAGGCCTAAGTTTTATAGGAATCTAAAAACCGAGGAAAATGCTCCATTAGGTAGTCTTCTAATTCCCAAGTAGCTTCACCTTCGAAATGCTGGTTCCATTATATTTTGTAAAACTTGAGGATCTTTCTTCGCGTAACTCTGTCTTTCTGGTCCGCACTCGGATAGGATATTCAGAGTAAGTTAGATCAAATTCGAGGTTGACATCTGAAATCTCAACTACTTGTTCTGGGACTCGGAGACATTTCTTCAACTGAGATATGTGAAATATGTTGTGCACAGCTAAAAGACTTTTTGGCAGTTGCACCTTGTAAGCCATAGGTCCACACCGCTCAAGCACTAGAAATGGACCAACATAACGAGGTGCGAGTTTTCCCTTGACACCAAATTGAGTTACGCCTTTCATAGGTGACACCTTTAGATACACATGATCACCAACATGGAAAACCAAAGATCGATGTCTTTTATCGGCATAACTCTTTGGACGAGATTGTGCCCTTTGCAAATTTCGTTGGATCAATTGAACTTTTTCTTCAGCTTCCTTTACAAGATCAGACCCAAAGAAGTATTTCTTTCCTACTTCTGACCAATTCAACGGTGTCCTACATCTTTGATCATAAAGAGCTTCAAAGGGTGCCATTTTTATGCTTTCTCGATAACTATTGTTATATGAAAACTCGACCAAAGGCAGACATTCATCCCACTTAACTGAATAAGCAAGCACACATGATCTTAACATGTCCTCCAAAATCTGATTTACCCGTTTTGTTTGTCCACTGGTTTGCGGATGATATGCTGAACTATGAATTAGCTTAGTACCCAGAGATTTATGCAATTCTTCCCAAAACCTGGAGACAAACTGTGGTCCCCTGTCGGATACAATTGTTTTAGGCACTCCATGTAGACTCAAGATATGAGCAATATACAGATCAGCATAGGTCCTTGCCGGGTATAAAGTCTTCATTGGCAAGAAGTGTGCTAGCTTGGTGAGACGATCAACAATCACCTAGATAGAATCATACCCTTTTGAGGTTTTGGGTAAACCAACAATGAAGTCCATACTAATATCTTCCCACTTCCAGGCTGAAATGGGAAGGTTGCAATGGCCCGACAGATTTCAAATGGACGGTTTTCATTTGTTGACAAATGTCACACTTAGCCACATACCGAGCAATTTCTATTTTCATCTTAGTCCAACAAAACCTTTGCTTCAGATCTTGATACATCTTATTGCTTCCTGGGTGAATGGAATACCGAGACAAATGAGCTTTGTCCAGTATTTGTTGACATAATTCAGGTACCTTTGGAATTTCCAAATGGTGCTTGAACCAAAGGACACCATTTTCATCGATTCTAAAACATGTAGCTTTTCTTGCTTCAATCCGTTCTTTAATATGCGCTATACCATTATTCACCTTTTGAGCACCAACAATTTGGCTTTGGATAGTTGATTTAAGGACGAGATTAGCTATGGTTCCATGCTGAATTATTCCCAAATTCATCCTTTCCATTTCTTGACACAAGGTGACAGCTAAAGGCTTTACCAAAAGACAGTTACACTGAGTTTTCTGGGTGAGAGCATCTGCCACCACATTAGCTTTGCTAGGATGGTAATGAACCTTGAGATCATAGTCCTTTATCATCTCTAACCATCTTCGTTGTCTCATATTCAGCTCGGATTGAGTGAAGATATACTTTAAACTTTTATGGTCCGTGTATATATGACATTTATTACCTAGTAGATAATGGTGTCAGATCTTGAGTGCATGAACAACAATAGCCAGTTCAAGATCATGGGTTGGGTAATGCTCTTCATGACGTTTGAGTTACCGATATGCATAGGCAATCACCCAGCCTTCTTGCATAAGCACACACCCAATGTCAATGCCCGAAGCATCACAATAAACATCAAACGATTTCTCAATATTGGGCTGAGCCAATACTGGTGCGGTAGTCAACAACATTTTTAGTTCTTCAAAAGCTTTGTTGCACTCGGATGACCACACAAACTTGACATGATCCTTAAGCAACTCAGTAATGGGCTTAGCTATCTTGGAGAAATCCAGAATAAAACGACGGTAATATCCCGCCATTCCAAGGAAACTTTAGACTTGATGCACCGTAGTAGCTGGTTTCCATTCCAAAATATCCTTGACTTTACTTGGGTCGACGGCAACACCTTGGGCAAACAAGATATGACCCAAGAACGGAATTGTGTCTAAGCAAAATTCGCATTTACTAAACTTGGCACATAGTTGATGTTCTCTTATCCTTGTTAGAACAATACGCAAGTGCTCTACATGATCTTCTTTGGTCCTGGAGTATATCAAGATGTCATCATTAAAGACCACCACAAACTTGTCAAGCTCGGGCATGAACACTGAGTTCATTAAGTACATGAAATGTGATGGAGCATTGGTCAGTCCAAAAGACATGACCAAGTATTCATATAGACCAATCGGGTAGTGAAAGCAGTTCTAGGAACATCTTCAGGACGAATTCTTATCTGGTGATAACCTGATCTAAGGTCAATCTTAGAAAACACTTTCGCTCCAGAAAGTTGATCAATCAATAAATCAATACGAGGGAGAGGATATTTGTTCTTAATGGTCACCTTGTTAAGTGGCCGGTAATCAACACATAAACGGAGTGTTTGATCTTTCTTCACAAAAATGGCAGGACAACCCCAAGGTGATGAACTTGGGCGAATGAACCCTTTGTTGAGCAAGTCCTACAATTGAGTCTTTAGTTCTGCTAACTCCTTAGGTGCCATTCTGTATGACCTTCTAGATATGGGTGGAGTACCTGGCTGCAATTTGATCATGAATTCCACGCCCCTTTCTAGAGGCAAACCAGGTAAATCTTCAAGAAATATATTAGGAAATTCTCTGACAACAGGTATATTTTCACCTCTTTAACGGTAGCAGCACATACTCTTTCTACTGCTGTCTTTGGTGTTGATACCTGGATCAACAACTTATATTTACCACTAGGTGAGTCCAACTGTATTGTCCGTTGCAATGCGTTGATCACCGCCCCATGCTGACGAAGCCAATTCATACCAAGAATCACGTCTATATCTTGATTTTTAAGAACTAGCATGTTGGTAGGAAACATGTGACCAACCAACATTATGGGTATCTCATATACCATCTCTTTAGTATGCAAAAGTCCTCCAGGAGAGTGTATACAATACCTAGTATCCACCACTTCCATAGGCAACTGATGTTTCAACACAAATGTATGATTTATGAAGGTGTGTGAGTCACCAGAATCAAATAAAATACTCGCCAAATGATTGGCAACCGGAAAAGCACCCATCATAACCGGTTCACCCTCAGGAATAGCTTTGATTTTTGCATAATGGACCTGACCCAGTTTAAGAACAATCTCATTCTTCCTTGCTTTCTGCTGGCTACTTCGAGGGAGATTCACAAGCGACTGCCGCTCATCCACTAGCTTAGAGAAGCGACAATCCTGAGTAGAGTGTCCTGACTTACCACACTTCTCACAAGGTTTGGCATTAGCTAGAATATTTTTAGAACAGATGTCTAGGACATCCGTCTTAGGTGGAATGGAAGGGATAACAGCCTGTCTTTCGCATGACTGCGGTGAGCTAGGCAGCTAGAGTGGAGAAGAAAGAGGATAATAAACATGTTGATAAACAACCCTCCGGTACCGTTTGACTTTACCAGAGGATTCCTCCACAAATTTCTTTCTTTTAGACTCCTGATGAAGTCGAATCTTGTTATCACCCAAAATAGCCTGACTGACCACCTCATTATATCTTTCAGCCAAACTGGCTACCATCAAGCACTAGAGCTTCTCATTAAGGCCGCGCATGAAGTAGAACTTTGTCTTCTCATTGGTATTCACAAAATCCAAAACATATTAGGATAAGCGGGTAAACCTCTCAAAATATTCCATTACACTCTCTTCTTCCCCTTGCTTCAAATCTAAGAACCAATTGAATTTGATTTCCATCAGGGCTTTCAAAATATAACGCGTCCGGAATACTTCACAGAATTTGGCCCAAGAAATTTGATGTCCGTCTGGCTGTAGCGCAAGGTATTATGCCCACTAGGCTCCAGCTTGACCTTGAAGTTGTTGTGTTGTGCATCGAGTTTTTTGAACATCATCACAACGGATGAGTCCCAATTTCTATTCAATGGTTCGAAGCCAATCTTCTGCCTCCAATGGATCTTCCGCTTTGGAGAATACTGGTCGTTGCGTGCTGAGAAACTCTTTGTAGAGGATAGCAGTGTCAGAATCATGATGACCATATGGAGTTGATGTTGTAGGCTGAACTATTTGCTGTAGAACAATGCTCACATTCGCAAGCTGAGCCACAACATCATCCAAAGTTGATGCCGGAGGCGGATTGGGTGCATTGGCATTCCTCTGGGAAGCACCAGCGCCATGATCCTTTCTAGAACGAGTCCTCATTCTGCCATCAAAATGAAACTTAGCCCCAGTCTTCACGAATAGGAAAGGCATCATAGAAAAGTAAAGGCAGGTAGCATGTACAGAGTGGATGGAACACGTATTAAAATGGTTACATAGGGGGTTTAACTTAAAGTTTTATTTCATGATGCATGCTCGTCCTATTCGTCCTCACTATTCTTGCCAACATATAGTGGCTATCACGTTCTATGGCGGTGGCATATCTACTCACTTCGGAGTTAACTAGTCGTACTTTCCTAGTGTTTAGTTAGTGTACCTGCAGAAAATTCCATTACAACCCATTACCCCATGATTCAATTCACACACTTGGTCATAATTTATACTCCATATATTTCTATATGGAGGCTAGCTCCTCGTTAAGCGTCGAGCCACGCATAGGCGCTGCTGCCACACTTTGACCATAGGGCATCCCATTATGGTAACTTACCTTCTTACCTGCGCGTAGATGCGTCGTTACAAGTACATTATACTTTTTAGTATTCCCATGCCTGTACACCCATACACATCCATGGGGTACCGAATCCCATAAATTAAATATTCCACATCGCAACCTTCGTATATACATATGTAGAATAAGTATATAGTCAAGTGACACGTTTAAGCACTCCCCTAGACCGACGTTTGTTCGGTCATGCTCTCACATCTCACCTTGCCTGAGCGTCGATCCATTCAAAACAGAATGGCCCCAAAATAACATTACACATGTATGCAGTTCCCTACCTAGTTGTGGGTTAGCGGTTAGCATTTTAATCTAGGCCACCTTATAGTCCTTAGTTTTAACCATATACTATTTGCACTTATACTATCAGGCTTTGCTTATCCATTATTAAGTTTTCCAAAGTAATTTGGACTCAAAATCATTTTGAAGTTTGTCAAAGGATTACTTTAATATCCATGCTCATGGGGGATCGTTCCGATACCACGCTGTGACAACCCTCCCAAGTTATCAGGCCCATATGCACCAATCCTTGCCTTAATGGCCTCAGACGGCTGTGCACGTGTACCGGGTAACTTAACAAGGCTATCAAGTTCGTCAACTGGAACTCATCATCCCAAGGATCTCCCCCATAACAGGTATATTACAGTAATCACATTTGATACAAACACATTAGAGATAGAGCAGAAGACTTTTACAAAGTACACTTTACATTCTAGAACTCAAATTTTACATGGTAGAAAGAAATGTATTTATTACAAGTCCTGATAGTACTCAAAGTGCATAACTTAAATACAATATTTGGCAAGGTAAAGCCTTTCCATAAGAGATACACATAAGTAATCTATGCTTCAAGACCTCCACATGAAGTAACTAATTAAGCCAAAGACATCAGAATCTTTCCTGCAACAACATAGGGAATAAAACCCTGAGTAGGCAATTACTCAGCAAGACTTACCCGACTAAGAAAAAGACTCTCAAGGGCATGCTAGCTTTGGGACTCAAGGAAAAGCTCATCAATTATCAAGGACTCCTTTTTGCAGAAAAGCAGGCTTATTAATAATGGATCCTTAAGCCAAGTTTTACTTCACAAGTTAGGTTATTACCTGAATCTTCTAGCCTAAATCTAGCATTTGCCTAATCTAGATCATTCACTTGACCTACACTAGGTTGCTTTTAATCAAAACTTTGTTATACTTGTTAACTACACTGTAGGTCGAAGATCTAGTCTTCATAATCGAGAAGTAACAACGATCTAAATCGATTAATACCTAGCTAGGGATCTCCAACCACACGACATATGCTTCCCTTAACTCTTTTGCACATGTCTACCATTCCCACGGATCCTCCACCACATGAATAGGTCCGTGCCACCCGATGAAAGCTCTCTTGTTGGTTTTGGTGTTTAGATGACAACCCAATTAAAGGACTAACAAGTGTGCTAAGTGTTGAACAGGTGCTTAATGCAAAGCTAACAGGGTTCAACACAAGTGAACATGTGTGATGATCCAAAGACTGGATTATCTATAGATAATGGACATCACAAGTAAGATGGACATTGCTTAAGTGAGATTCGATGTGCGTAACTCAGAGACAACCGATCAAGCCAAGGATGGAGGCAAGAAGAGCTTCTAGGTACCGAGTGCACGAGAGAAGGTCAAGGAGACTAGGAACCCAAAGCCAGGGGTGCAGAAGAAGACTTGCAAAGTCAAGGTTGATTGAGTTAAAAAAAGTTATGGTGCATCAAGGATCACTACATAAGGACATGACTTACAACCAATGAGGTAACATCTACAGTTATGTGGTGTAAGTCATAAGGCTCAAGATCAAGCTCGGGAAGTGAACAAGGGGGTTGGAGCTCAGATATGTCAATCTAGATCAAGTCAAGTTGACTTGATGGTTTAGAGTCCAACATCGACCTCAAACATGCCAAATTGGGTAAAACGATGAAAAAGTTAAGTATGTAAGGTTTGAGTGTTCAACTATTTTGCATACACCTCTTACTACAAGTTTGGTGCTTTGGTTTGCTCTCTAACTCTTTCTGTAGAGAAAGTGCCATTCTGATCTCTGCTTGAGGAGAAACAGAAAAGCTAGGAGAAGAAAAAGAAAGAGGTAAGTTTCTAGAACTAAATCAATTGGATTATACTCTAAATGTGTTTGTTTAAGTCTCAGGAAAATCCTCCCAAAAGTTGAAGTCAAACAGAGAAAGAATGGAGCACATGTCTGGTGCACATGACAATGAATAGTAACTGTCCGGTGCACAGGACAGTGAATAGTAACATGTCCGGTGCACATGCCAGTAAATAGTAACATGTCCGGTGCATAGGACAGTGAATAGTTACCTATCAGGTGCACAGGACAGTAAATAGTACTCTATCCGGTGCACAGGACAGTGAATAGTAACCTGTCCGGTGCACAGGACAGTGAATAGTAACATGTCCGCTGCACCAATGGCTAGCTCTTCCAGAGAAGGAAACTGTCAATCAGATCTGTTACTGTTCACTGTCCGGTGGTGCACCGGACAGTCCGGTGCACCCGCTAGCAAGGAAGGCTGGGAGCTTCCAAATGAAGCTTCAACGGCTCCTAGGCCCTTTGGGACTATAAAAGGGACCCCTAGGCTCCTCAAACAAGTACACAAGAGCAGCCAACAAGTCCATACATCATTTGGATCAATTCTTTCTTTCCCTCTCTTGTGTATTTCTCTAGTTTGTGTAGAGGCGAAGTTATAAGCCTTTAGAGAGAGGGGAAGTGCTGCTAAGAGCTAGAGCAAAATCTTGAGCGCATTGTTACTCTATCGGAGTGCTGTCGAGAAGATTGTAAGCAGCCACGACATCATTGTAACTGATATCAACATAGTGGAAGGCTCTATCTGTCGCACTAACAGATCTGAGCAAACAAAGGAAGGAGTTAAAATAGACTCTAAGCCAAGTTGTGGCTAACTCCAACGAGGACTAGGTAAGCATTTCAGGCTAGGCCGAACATCAGGATATATCCCTGTGTCTATGTGCTCTGCTCTGTGTTGTGTGTTGTTTCTCTGTCTTATTTGCTATTTATACTTGCACTTCAATATTTATATGTGGTACAAGCTATCTTCGAAGTGTAGGGTATTTTAAGACAGGAACTTCAATTCCGCTGCAACCTACTCAAAGGGTTTTTCATTCCACTGCGATCTAGCCTTCGAGTAGAGTAAGAATTTCCAGTTTTAAAGTGATAATTATTATTCCTCTATTCACCCCCCTCTAGGCGACATCCAGATCCTGTTACCGGGCATAGGGAACTTTCACCCGAGAGCACAGTACTCCCCTTCTCTCCACTCCTAGTACTGTCGGCGTTTCGCGACCGGGGGGTCCCTAAGCCGACGAGTGAGTGTGCCGCGTGCCCCAGCCCAGATGGGTCGAGCGCGTGGGCGAGCGCGAAGGGGGGAAGAGCGAGGCGGCCGGAGCCGAGTCGAGAGGGAGGTGGAGATCCCGCGGCCTTCGTGTTCGTCCCGCGCCCAGGTCGGGTGCGCTTGCAGTAGGGGGTTACAAGCGTCCACGCGGGTGAGGGGAGCGAGCGGCCCCAAGAGAGCGCCTGCCCCTGCCCTCGTTCCCGCGGGGCCAACCTTTTCTAAGAAGGCCCTGGTCCTTCCTTTTATAGGCGTAAGGAGAGGATCTAGGTGTACAAATGAGGGTGTAGCAAGGTGCTACGTGTCTAGCGGGGGAGAGCTAGTGCCCTAAGTACATGCCAAGGTGGCAGCCGGAGAGATCTTGGCACCCAGCTGGTGTGGCGTCGTGGCTGTCGGAGAAGCAATGGAGCTTGGCGGAGGGACAGCTGTCGGAGTGGTTGGGCCCTTGCTGACGTCCCCCTGCTTCCGTAAGAGAGCTGAGAGCCGCCGTCGTCATGGGTCTAGCGGGGCGCCATCATTGCCTATCTGGCGGAGCTAGCCAGATGGGACGTCGGTCCTGTTCTCTGCGGCCCGAGTCGGCTCGGGGTAGGGTGATGATGGCGCTTCCTGTTGACGTGGCTGACTTGTGCCCTAGGTCGGGCGACGTGGAGGCTCCTCCGAAGCCGAGGTCGAGTCTGTCCTGCATAGCCGAGGCCGAGTTCGAGCTCCTGGCTCGGGCGAGGCGGAGGTCGTTCGGCAGAGGCCAGAGCGGAGTCCGACCCCTGTGGTCGGGCGAGGCGGAGTTCGCCGTCTTCCGGGGCCTTAGCCCGAGTCCGAGCCCTGGGTCGGGCGGAGCGGAGTTCGCCGTCTTCCGGGGCCTTAGCCCGAGTCCGAGCCCTGGGTCGGGCGGAGTGGAGTTCGCCGTCTTCCGGGGCCTTAGCCCGAGTCCGAGCCCTGGGTCGGGCGGAGCGGAGTTCGCCGTCTTCCGGGGCCTTAGCCCGAGTCCGAGCCCTGGGTCGGGCGGAGCTTCCTATGGCGCCTTTGGCAAGTCCTGGCTGCCTGTCAGTCTCACTCTTGTCAAGTGGCACCGCAGTCGGGACGGCGCAGGCGGCGCTGTCCTTTTGTCAGACCGGTCAGTGGAGCGGCGAAGTGACGGCGGTCACTTCGGCTCTGCCAGAGGGCGCGCGTCAGGATAAAGGTGCCAGGCTACCTTTGCGTTAAATGCCCCTGTGACTCGGTCGGTCGGTGCGGCGATTTAGTCAGGGTTGCTTCTTAACGAAGGCAAGGCCTCGGGCGAGCCGGAGATGCGTCTGCCGTAAAAGGGGGCCTCGGGCGAGACGGAAACACCTCAGGGTCGGCTGCCCTTGCCCGAGGCTAGGCTCGGGCGAGGCGTGATCGAGTCGCTCGTATGGACTGATCCCTGACTTAATCGCACCCATCAGGCCTCTGCAGCTTTATGCTGATGGGGGTTACCAGCTGAGAATTAGGCGTCTTGAGGGTACCCCTAATTATGGTCCCCGACAGTAGCCCCCGAGCCTCGAAGGGAGTGTTGGCACTCGCTTGGAGGCTTTCGTCGCACTTTTTTGCAAGGGGAACAGCCTTTCTCGGTTGCATTTTGTTCCGGTGGGTGCGCGTGAGCGCACCCGCCGGGTGTAGCCCCCGAGGCCTCGGAGGAGTGGTTTCACTCCTTCGAGGTCTTAATGCCTTGCGTAACGCTTCGGCTGGTCTGGTGGTTCCCTCATGCGAACTGGTCGTAGCCCGGGTGCACTGTCGGGGCCCAAGTTCTCGGGCTGGTATGTTGACGCTGTCAACGGTTTGGCCGGAGCCGGGTTTGCGAGAGCAGCCCCCGAGCCTCCGCAAAGGGCGAGAGGACGATCAGGGACAGACTCGGCTTTTTTACATACGCCCCTACGTCGCCTTTCCGCAAGGAGGAGGGGGGAGAGCGCCATGTTACCCTCGATGGGCACCGAACATGGTGTCTCCGGTGAGCTGCAAGCGGGTAATCCGAGTGGACGTCCGTGCCCCGTTCGTTGGGGGTCGGCTAGGGGCCCAGAGGCACGCCCAAAAGTACCTGCGGGTGATCTGCCGGACCCGGTCCCCTGGCGACGGGGTCCGAGGGCTCGATGCCTCCCTCCGATGGGATTCCATTACAGGATCGTTCCCGCTGGTCTCGGAAATGTCCTAGGGTACCTCGGGAGCGTAGCCCGAGCCTCGGTTATGTATCGAACGTACCCCTGGTCATCCCTCGCTCGGTGTCTGAGGCGACTGTGAACCCTTCGGGGGGCCAGCCTTCGAACCCCTGATCAGTAATGGGCGCGGAGCCCGAGTAGCCTGAGGCGGCCGTGGAACCTTTCAGGAGGCCGACCTTCGAACCTCTGACCAGTAGTGGGTGTCGGGCCCACGCGATCTGAGGCGGCTGTTGAACCCTTCGGGGGGCCAGCCTTCGAACCCCTGATCAGTAAGGAGGCTCGGAGCCTAGTTCCTTCACGGGGAAGGATCCCTTTAGGGGTATCCCCTTTCCCGGTCCCTGTTGCAAGAGATAGAGAAAGAGGAAAAAGGAAAAAGGATACGAAATTGAACGACGCGGCGTACCTTTTTTGGCGCGGTTGTTTTGGCGAAGGCGAAACGTCGCCAGCTGCTCCTGCCAGAAGCGCCGCCTGTCCAGCCGCGGGGTTAATGCGACGGGGCGAGTAGTTGGCGAGACTGCCGTTGCGCGTGTGCGAGCCGTTCGAGGAACGGGTCACGGGCGCGTCGTCTTCACGCCCTGAGAGGGGGTTCTCTCGCTGCCTCCGGATGGGACGTGAGCTTAGCTGACGACGTGACCGCTGCTCCCGTGTGCCTGCCATCGTCATTACTGTCGGCCCACTTTTGACCGCGTTTGACCGCTGCGTCAGGCTGGCGCTGCTGGGTCGCGCGCTGGGTCGCCTCGGGTCGCGGCATCGGTTCCGCAATCGAGGAGGTGCGGTGGTGGCGTAAGTGGTACAGTTGCTTGCATGCAGCATCCGGCACGCCGGTCGCGCGACGCGTGGGCTTGGGCCTCCGTGCTGGCACGTCGGGAGTCGGAGAGGCGCGTCCACTTGGCGCGGTTGCATGCCGCCTGCATGGCTGCCTGCCCCTTTCGCCCGTTGGTCTGGGCAAAAGTGGAGGGTCACTTGTAACCGTTGGGCGGTTGCGCGCGCCGTGCGCGGCGGTTTGGCTTCTTCTGCCCGGAGCCGGTCTGCATGACATGCGGGACCCAGCCCCCGCGCCGCAGGGGAGTGCCCTGGAGCGTGTTGGAGAAGACTCGGCCCGTGACGGTTGGGGGCGCAAGCAGGGAGAGTCGCTTTTAAAAGGAGGGCGACCCCTTCCATAAGGCGACCACGTCTTCCTTCTCCCTTACGCACTGTGTTTCTCCACCTTCCAAGCCCCCGGATGGGGGAAACCGCCGTCTTTTCGCCTCATCGTTGGAGGAACGTAACTCCGTGGGAGTTGGTACCTTTCAGCCATCGTTCGGCTTCAAGGATTTTCATCACGCAGCCCGGCCGCTTCCCTTCGTTGGTGGTCACCCAAGGTGGTGACCTCCAGCTCCTAGATGGGGAGAGGCGAACCGAGCTGCGGTCCCAGCCCCACCCTCAGTGTTGAGGGTGTTCGTCATCCTCGCCGGGGCGGGGAGTGAGGCGAGCCGGGGCTCTGCCTCCTGCGCAGGTCGGCGGGCCACCTCTTCTTCCAGCTTCTGGTGGTGGCAATCGCCCCTTAGCCCTACGGCGGAGACGTCCTCCAGCCATGTCGGGGAAGGCGAACTATTGCTGCCCAGCTAGGATGCAACATTCCGTCCCCTTCCTCGCACTCGCGGCGAGGACGGCTGCGAGGATCTGCCGGGACGCTTGAGGCGACCTGCGTTTTGCTGGTGATTCGCCCAGAGCTTGTCGCTCCGCGGGCTTCCCTGGCGGGGAGGTTGTCCATACCCGTGGAGATGGAACCGGAGTTCCGTTTGTAATGGCACTTCGAATGCCAGGGTTTTTTGTCCATTTCGGCTTTCGGGGCCTGAACATGTATGTAACTTCGGCACGGAGCCGTGTTTTTTCCTCATTTCCGAGCACTAAGACTCGTCTGTTGACTATCTGAACCGCTTCACCGAGCATGAGTCGCCCCGCGTCAAGGTGACGAGTGAGGTATCCGTATCCCGGAGGCGTAGGAGTCCCTCGGCTCGGTCGGCCTTGCTGTTCGAGGTTCCTCTAGCTTAGTTAAAGAGACCCCTCGCCCGCTCTTCAACGAGCCAAGGCCAGGGGTAGCGATATCAGTATGAACAGAGGCGGAGTTGGCTCGAAAATGAAACCTGGTTGGCCGGAGCCTAGCCGGGTTGTCTGTTGGCAGGATCGACGCCGGAGTTGACCAGCCGAGGCTTCGGACCGAGCCAGCGCCCTTGGAAGATGGTTGGCCGAGGGCCCGGAGGTGGCCGGCCGAGCTGCCTGCTCAGGCCGGATTCCCGGAGAAGTCCCTGACAGCGATTGCCCGGGCGTGCGATGACGTCGTCCCTCGAAGCGGAGACCCTCGGGCCGCATCGCCGTCTGAGGCTAGGTCGGACCTCGCCGAAGGTGCCGTCGATGCTGAGGGTGTCGCTGCCCCCTTCCAGCGTCAAGACCCGAACCTGCAGGATCAGATTGTCTTGTAGCATGTGCCTTGTGCGGCCGTCGAGGCCAGAACACACACCCTTGCTGCGTTGTAAAGCTGCGTCTCTTTTCCTCTTGTTTCGAGTATCTGGACCCTTTGTCGGTAACAGGGATGTTTGTGCGAGCGAGAGTTGCTTCTCGCGGAAGGTGATGAGTGAGGTATCCGTATCCCGGGGGCGTGGGAGTCCCTCGGCTCGGTCGGCCTTGCCGCTTACGCGTACTTTCACCCGTCCATGAGGCCCTGTCACCGACTCGGTCGAGAAGGCTCGAAGGATCGCTTCGGCAGAAAGGCTTCCGAACGTAAAGACTCGTTCGATCCGCGGAGCCACTTTATCCGAGCGTGAGTTACTTATCGCAGAAGGTGATGAGTGAGGTATCCGTATCCCGGAGGCGTAGGATTCCCTCGGCTCGGTCAGCCTTGACTGCTTACGTGTACTCCGTCGTTTCCAGGACCCACTTTTCGAAGTAGTCAAAAAGCACGAAAGATATTCTGGTAAAAGAGATTTTTTTTCGAGGAAAATTTTGACGCAGAGGGGGTTTCCCCCCTTTTAGCCCCCGAGGGAGGGTCGGGCTTTGCCGAGGCGAGGCCGACCCTTCCTTGTTGACCAAACTTTGCGTGGGTGCGAGGTATATGAACAACTTGGAAACATCTTAAGGGTAGAAGCGACGTAGCTGTTGGATGTTCCAAGCGTTGCCGTAGACCTCGCCTTGACTGTTGGCCAGCTTGTACGTTCCGGGCTTCAGAACTTTGGCGATGACGAATGGCCCCTCCCAGGGGGCGTGAGCTTGTGCCTCCCTCGGGCGTCTTGCCGCAGCCGAAGCACCAGGTCGCCCACCTGGAGGTCTCGGGGTCGGACCCCTCGGGCGTGGTAGCGTCGCAGGGACTGCTGATACCGCGCCGAGTGTAGTAAGGCCTTGTCCCGAGCCTCTTCCAGCTGGTCCAGCGAGTCTTCTCGGCTAGCTTGGTTGCTTTGATCGTCGTAGGCTCTCGTCCTCGGGGAGCCGTATTCCAGGTCCGTGGGCAAGACGGCCTCGGCCCCGTAGACCAGGAAGAACGGCGTGAAACCCGTGGCTCGGCGTCGTCCTCAGGCTCCAGACCACCGAGGGGAGTTCCTTCATCCATCGCTTGCCAAACTTGTTGAGGTCGTTGTAGATCCAAGGCTTGAGCCCTTGTAGAATCATGCCATTGGCACGCTCCACTTGCCCATTCGACATGGGATGAGCTACGGCAGCCCAGTCCACCCGGACGTTGTGATCCTCGCAAAAATCCAAGAATTTTTTGCTGGTGAACTGGGTGCCGTTGTCGGTGATGATGGAGTTTGGGACCCCGAAGCGATGGATGATGTTGGTGAAGAACGCCACCGCCTACTCGGACCTGATGCTGTTCAGGGGTCGGACCTCGATCCACTTGGAGAATTTGTCGACGGCGACCAGCAGGTGCGTGTAGCCCCCGGGCGCCTTCTGCAGAGGGCCGACGAGGTCCAGACCCCACACAGCGAAGGGCCAGGTGATGGGTATCGTCTGCAGAGCCTGAGCGGGCAGGTGGGTCTGCTTCGCATAGAATTGACACCCTTCGCAGGTGCGGACAATTCTAGTGGCGTCAGCCACCGCCGTCGGCCAGTAGAAGCCTTGCCGGAAAGCGTTCCCGACGAGGGCCCGAGGCGCTGCGTGATGGCCGCAAGCCCCCAAGTGTATCTCTTGCAGGAGTTCCTGACCTTCGGCGATGGAGATGCACCGCTGGAGGATGCCCGAGGGGCTGCGGTGGTAGAGCTCCTTCTCATCGCCCAGCAAGACGAACGACTTGGCGCGTCGCGCTACCCGCCGTGCCTCGGCCTGGTCGAGGGGTAGCTCTCCTTGGCGGAGGTATTGCAGGTACGGGGCCTGCCAATCCTGATCAGGCGTGACCCCGCTCCGCTCCTCCTCGATGCGCAGCGCCTCGCCCTCGGGAGCCGAGGGTTCCTTGGGCCGAACCGAGGACGGCTCGGGCTGGGCCGAGGTTACTTCGGATGGGGCCGAGGGCGCCTCGGGCTCGGGCGTGTCGCTGATCTTGACGGAGGGTTGGTGCAGATCCCGGGAGAAGACGTCCGGGGGAACCGTCGTTCGCCCCGAGGCTGTCTTTGCCAGCTCGTCTGCAGTCTCGTTGTAGCGCCGGGCGATGTGGTTAAGCTCGAGCCCGTAGAACTTGTCTTCCAGGCGTCGAACCTCATCACAATAGGCCTCCATCTTTGGGTCGCAGCAGTGGGAGTTCTTCATGACCTGGTCGATGACGAGCTGCGAGTCGCCGCGAGCGTCGAGGCGTCGGACCCCTAGCTCGATGGCGATTCGCAATCCGTTGATCAGAGCTTCGTACTCAGCCACATTGTTGGACGCCGGGAAATGGAGGCGCAGCACGTAGCGCAGGTGTTTCCCGAGGGGCGAGACAAAGAGCAGGCCCGCGCCGGCCCCCGTCTTCATCAGCGACCCGTCGAAAAACATGGTCCAGAGCTCCGGTTGGATCGGAGCCGTCGGCAACTGTGTGTCGATCCATTCGGCTACGAAGTCCGCCAGTATCTGGGACTTGATGGCCTTCCGAGGGGCGAACGAGATTGTCTCGCCCATGATTTCCACCGCCCACTTTGCGATCCGTCCCAAGGCCTCTCGGCACTGGATGATCTCCCCTAGGGGGAAGGATGACACCACAGTTACCGGATGAGACTCGAAGTAATGTCGCAACTTTCGCCTCGTCAGGATCACTGCATACAGCATCTTCTGAACTTGTGGGTAGCGGATCTTGGTTTCGGACAGCACCTCGCTGACGAAGTAAACTGGCCTCTGAATGGGCAATGCATGCCCCTCTTCTTGCCTGTCGACCACGATCGCGGCGCTAACCACCTGAGTGGTAGCGGCGACGTAGACCAAGAGGGCTTCTCCATCAGCTGGGGGTACCAAGACGGGCGCCTGGGTGAGGAGCGCCTTCAGGTTCTCGAGAGCTTCCTCGGCTTCGGGGGTCCAAGTGAAGCACTCGGCCTTCCTTAAGAGACGGTACAGAGGCAGGCCTCTTTCGCCGAGGCGCGAGATGAAACGGCTCAAGGCCGCGAGACATCCCATGACCCTCTGTACGCCTTTTAAGTCCTTGATGGGCCCCATGCTGGTGATGGCTGCGATCTTCTCCGGGTTGGCTTCGATGCCCCGCTCGGAGACGATGAATCCCAGGAGCATGCCTCGGGGCACCCCGAAGACACACTTCTCGGGATTGAGCTTGACGCCCTTTGCCTTGAGACATCGGAATGTCACTTCAAGGTCGGAGAGAAGGTCGGAGGCTTTCCTTGTCTTGACTACGATGTCATCGACGTAGGCCTCAACCGTGCGACCAATGTGTTCGCCGAACACATGGTTCATGCACCGCTGGTACGTTGCACCCGCGTTCCTCAAACCGAACGGCATGGTGACATAGCAGTACATGCCGAAGGGCGTGATGAAAGAAGTCGCGAGCTGGTCGGACTCTTTCATCTTGATTTGATGATACCCTGAGTAGGCATCGAGGAAAGACAGGGTCTCGCACCCAGCGGTGGAATCCACGATTTGATCGATGCGAGGTAGAGGGTAGGGAACCTTCGGACATGCTTTGTTGAGACCAGTGTAGTCTACACACATCCGCCATTTCCCCCCTTTCTTCCTCACAAGCACAGGGTTGGCAAGCCATTCGGGATGGAATACCTCTTTGATGAACCCTGCTGCCTTCAGCTTGTGGATCTCCTCGCCTATCACCCTGCGCCTTTCCTCGTCGAATCGGCGCAGAGGCTGCCTGACCGGTCGGGCTCCGGCCCGAATATCCAGCGAGTGCTCGGCGACATCCCTCGGTATGCCGGGCATGTCCGAGGGACTCCACGCAAAGACGTCGGCGTTTGCGCGGAGAAAGTCGACGAGCACTGCTTCCTATTTGGGGTCGAGCCCGGAACTGATCCGGATCTGCTTGGAGGTGTCGCCACTGGGGTCGAGAGGGACGGCCTTAACCGTCTCCGCTGGCTCGAAGTTGTCGGCGTGTCGCTTCACGTCCGGCACCTCTCGGGAGAGGTTTTCCAGGTCGGCAATGAGGGCCTCGGACTCGACGAGGGCCTCGGCGTACTCCACGCACTCCACATCGCATTCGAACGCGTGTTTGTACGTGGGGCCGACGGTGATGACCCCGTTGGGGCCCGGCATCTTGAGCTTCAGGTAGCTGTAGTTGGGGATGGCCATGAACTTCACGTAGCATGGCCTCCCCAGTACTGCGTGGTAGGTTCCTCGGAACCCGACCACCTCGAACGTCAAAGTCTCCCTTCGGAAGTTGGAGGGTGTTCCGAAGCAGACAGGAAGGTCGAGCCGTCCGAGGGGCTGGACGCGCTTCCCAGGAATGATCTCGTGGAAGGGCGCAGCGCCTGCTCGGACGGAGGACAGATCGACGCGCAGGAGCCTGAGGGTCTCGGCGTAGATGATATTGAGGCAGCTGCCCCTATCCATCAGGACCTTGGTGAGCCTGACGTCGCCGATGATGGGATCGACGACGAGCGGGTACTTTCCCGGGCTCGGCACGTGGTCGGGGTGGTCATCTTGGTCGAAGGTGATGGGCTTGTCGGACCAGTCTAGGTAGACTGGCGCCACCACCTTCACCGAGCAGACCTCCCGACGCTCTTGCTTACGATGCCGAGACGAGGCATTCGCCGCATGCCCTCCGTAGATCATGAAGCAGTCGCGGACCTCGGGGAACTCTCCTGCTTGGCGATCTTCCTTTTTGTCGTCGTCGCGGGCCTTGCCACCCTCTGCGGGTGGCCCGGCCTTGTGGAAGTGGCGCCGAAGCATGACGCACTCCTCGAGGGTGTGTTTGATGGGCCCCTGATGGTAAGGGCACGTCTCCTTGAGCATCTTGTCGAAGAGGTTGGCACCTCCGGGGGGCTTCCGAGGGTTCTTGTACTCGGCGGCGGCGACAAGGTCCGCGTCGGTGGCGTCGCGTTTCGCTTGCGACTTCCTCCTGCCTTTCTTCTTGGCGCCGAGCGGAGTAGACGCCTCGGGAGCATCTTCCGACGGGCGGCCCTGGGGCTGCTTGTCCTTCCGGAAGATGGCCTCGACCGCCTCTTGGCCAGAGGCGAACTTGGTGGCGATGTCCATCAGCTCGCTCGCCCTGGTGGGGGTCTTGCGACCCAACTTGCTCACCAGGTCACGGCAGGTGGTGCCGGCAAGGAACGCGCCGATGACATCGGAGTCGGTGATGTTGGGCAGCTCGGTGCGTTGCTTCGAGAATCGCCGGATGTAGTCCCGAAGAGACTCTCCCGGCTGTTGCCGGCAGCTTCGGAGGTCCCAGGAATTCCCGGGGCGCACGTACGTGCCCTGGAAGTTGCCGGCGAAAGCTTGGACCAAATCCTCCCAGTTGGAAATCTGCCCCGGAGGCAGGTGCTCCAACCAAGCGCGAGCAGTGTCGGAGAGGAACAGGGGGAGGTTGCGGATGATGAGGTTGTCGTCGTCCGTTCCACCCAGTTGACAGGCAAGGCGGTAGTCCGCGAGCCACAATTCCGGTCTTGTTTCCCCCGAGTACTTTGTGATAGTCGTCGGGGGTCGGAATCGGGCCGGGAACGGCGCCCGCCGGATGGCCCGGCTGAAGACCTGCGGACCGGGTGGTTCGGGCGAGGGACTCCGATCCTCCCCGCTGTCGTAGCGTCCCCCACGCCTGGGGTGGTAGCCTCGGCGCACCCTTTCGTCGAGGCGGGCCCGACGGTCGCGATGAGGGCGCTCGTCGCCGAGGTGGCCCGGGGCCGCAGGCGCGGTGTTGCGCGTGCGCCCGGTGTAGACCGAGGCTTCCCGCATGAGTCGGGAAGTCGCGGCACGAGGTTCCGAGGGGTACCCCTGCCTTCGGGAGGCAGAGCTCTCGGCCCGCCGGGCCGCAGCGCCTTCCAGGAGATGCTTGAGCTCTCCCTGGATTCGCCAACCCTCGGTGGTTGATGACTCCGGCATCGCGCGGAGGAGCATCGCCGCGGCTGCCAGGTCCTGACCGGTCCCGCTGGATGCGGGTGGCGGCCTGTCCCTGGCATCGTTGGCGATGCGGTGCTGGAGACCCTGGGGCAGGTGACGTATTTCTCCGGCCGGGGGCTGGCCCGCCCATGCCTGCCCGACGTCCCGGCGGATCAACTCGAGCGCTCCTGCCCCCTCGTCGAGCCCGGCCTGTGCCTCGCGGACTTGCTCGAGCTGTGGGTCGTGACCCCCCGCCGGGACGGGGACCACAGCTAGCTCCCGCGGGATGTCGGCGCGAGGCACTGGCCTAGGGAGATCACCATCCTCCGGCATGCCGAGACGGTTGCCTCCGGAGGGATCCCCTAGCTCGACGTGGAAACATTCGCGGCTCGGGCCGCAGTCCTTGTCGTCAAGGCTGCGGCTGCCGTCGGAACAGTCGGAGAGGCAGTAGTTGCATGCGGTCATGAAGTCCCGCATGGCACTGGGGTTGCCAGATCCGGAGAAATCCCAGCAGATGCTGGGGTTGTCATCTTCCTCGGACCCAGAGGGCCCGTAGGTCGAGACGCCCGTCAATCGGTCCCAAGGCGACCGCGCACGAAACCCAAGAGAAGTTGCACTCGCCTCAACGTGAGCGCCCGCCAAAGCGAGGTCGCTAGGCGGGTTGAGGTCGAGTCGAAATGACGAAGGATGGGGATCGGTCGGTACCTTTTGGTCGACGAGGAGCGACGAAGTCACATCGGGGGCTGATCGCGCCGTCGTCCTGGGTACGAGGGCGACGTCCTGCAGGCCCTCCGTGAGCGTGCTGGCGTCGTCCACTTGCTCGGGGTTGGCGTGTTGCGGGGGGACGGCGCTCGCCTTCGCCTCAAACGTGAGGGTGACGCCCGACGCGTCCTCCGTTGGGGCGCTGGGGATGTCGATTCGCTCGACAGCCGATGGAGCGCAGCCTCCCGCTCGGCCCTGGTTGCCCCGCCTCCTCCTCCGATGGCGAGGGAGAGAATGGGGCGAGCTCGAAGGTTGTTCTTCCCCCACGCGGGGAAGACATCGTCGATTCCGCCGCCGGCGGGCGGGCTGTCGGCCACCATTGTCGCCGTCGCACGGCGGTGGAAGGAGTATCATGTCGTAGCCGCCGTCGAAAGACATGAACTCGAGGCTCCCGAAACGGAGCACCGTCCCGGGTTGGAGAGGTCGTTGGAGACTGCCCATCTGGAGCTTGACGGGAAACTGCTCGTCAACACGCAGCAGGCCCCTACCTGGCGCGCCAACTGTCGGCGTTTCGCGACCGGGGGGTCCCTAAGCCGACGAGTGAGTGTGCCGCGTGCCCCAGCCCAGATGGGTCGAGCGCGTGGGCGAGCGCGAAGGGGGGAAGAGCGAGGCGGCCGGAGCCGAGTCGAGAGGGAGGTGGAGATCACGCGGCCTTCGTGTTCGTCCCGCGCCCAGGTCGGGTGCGCTTGCAGTAGAGGGTTACAAGCGTCCACGCGGGTGAGGGGAGCGAGCGGCCCCAAGAGAGCGCCTGCCCCTGCCCTCGTTCCCGCGGGGCCAACCTTTTCTAAGAAGGCCCTGGTCCTTCCTTTTATAGGCGTAAGGAGAGGATCCAGGTGTACAAATGGGGGTGTAGCAAGGTGCTACGTGTCTAGCGGGGGAGAGCTAGTGCCCTAAGTACATGCCAAGGTGGCAGCCGGAGAGATCTTGGCACCCAGCTGGTGTGGCGTCGTGGCTGTCGGAGTGGTTGGGCCCTTGCTGACGTCCCCCTGCTTCCGTAAGAGAGCTGAGAGCCGCCGTCGTCATGGGTCTAGCGGGGCGCCATCATTGCCTATCTGGCGGAGCTAGCCAGATGGGACGTCGGTCCTGTTCTCTGCGGCCCGAGTCGGCTCGGGGTAGGGTGATGATGGCGCTTCCTGTTGACGTGGCGGACTTGTGCCCTAGGTCGGGCGACGTGGAGGCTCCTCCGAAGCCGAGGTCGAGTCTGTCCTGCATGGCCGAGGCCGAGTTCGAGCTCCTGGCTCGGGCGAGGCGGAGGTCGTTCGGCACAGGCCAGAGCGGAGTCCGACCCCTGTGGTCGGGCGAGGCGGAGTTCGTCGTCTTCCGGGGCCTTAGCCCGAGTCCGAGCCCTGGGTCGGGCGGAGCGGAGTTCGCCGTCTTCCGGGGCCTTAGCCCGAGTCCGAGCCCTGGGTCGGGCGGAGCGGAGTTCGCCGTCTTCCGGGGCCTTAGCCCGAGTCCGAGCCCTGGGTCGGGCGGAGCGGAGTTCGCCGTCTTCCGGGGCCTTAGCCCGAGTCGGAGCCCTGGGTCGGGCGGAGCGGAGTTCGCTGTCTTCCGGGGCCTTAGCCCGAGTCCGAGCCCTGGGTCGGGCGGAGCTTCCTATGGCACCTTTGGCAAGTCCTGGCTGCCTGTCAGTCTCACTCTTGTCAAGTGGCACCGCAGTCGGGACGGCGCAGGCGGCGCTGTCCTTTCGTCAGACCGGTCAGTGGAGCGGCGAAGTGACGGCGGTCACTTCGGCTCTGCCAGAGGGCGCGCGTCAGGATAAAGGTGCCAGGCTACCTTTGCGTTAAATGCCCCTGTGACTCGGTCGGTCGGTGCGGCGATTTAGTCAGGGTTGCTTCTTAACGAAGGCAAGGCCTCGGGCGAGCCGGAGATGCGTCTGCCGTAAAAGGGGGCCTCGGGCGAGACGGAAACACCTCAGGGTCGGCTGCCCCTGCCCGAGGCTAGGCTCGGACGAGGCGTGATCGAGTCGCTCGTATGGACTGATCCCTGACTTAATCGCACCCATCAGGCCTCTGCAGCTTTATGCTGATGGGGGTTACCAGCTGAGAATTAGGCGTCTTGAGGGTACCCCTAATTATGGTCCCCGACAAGTACATAACTGTCTTTTCACATAGGGAATAGTCGGGTTCAGGCTTGCCCATGACGAGGTATGTGGCCAGATAAAAGGTCCTAGATTAGCAGGCCAACAATTGGTATGGTCCTTAATCGACACAGACGGGCGACTTTTCATGCTCAGCGTCTGGTCTCATTTTAAACTATTTCAAAACTTTGGTGCCTGGTAGAGGGGCCATGCCTGGATAATGAACTCATCAACGTCTTGATGCCTTCATTATCCCATACTCATTTTTCTTTTGTAAAAACATGAGTCATAGATCCAAAACATTTTTCGTAATCTATCAGCGTGACTAAGCATCACTAGTTTTTATTAAACAGGTAACAAGGTATGGTAATCAAGCTTTCAAGGATGGTAATGCATCAAGAGTTAATCAATCAACTCCAATCACCTAATGCAGCATATAAGTGATAAAATTTTATAAACACAATGAAGGTGGCAAATGCACCGGGGCTTGCCTTTATTGCAAAGAAGAGCCAATGACTAAGAAAATAAATTGCCACAAGTCTTCAAGGTGATAACCAACCTCCAAGGAATTACTTCACAATGCGATTGAGCCACCAATAACGTGATCTACACGTAAAATAAAGATGCATGCTATGATCATGATGTGATGATTAATAGAGCACATTCTAAATTGAACCGAACTTTTAAAACGAGCTAATTTAGGCCTATGCAAAATTAAAGGCGAGTCGAGATTCGCGAAAACTACAACGAATCCGACTGAGGCGATTACTGAGTATCTGATACGCGACACACCATACTATATTACTCTACATGATTTACTTCCTTTCTTTCACTAACCGTATGACCGCGACACTCAAGCACAATTAAAGAATCCAATCCAATGACGTGGTTCACAAGTGAGGCCATAATCACTCGCGGACCAATCTCCCCTGAATCCTCTCTCGCTCACAACCCCGCTCTCAAATAATCCAGCACACACAACTACGAACACTTACGCACCAGCATGAACTTATGACATCAAAATCACAAGTGCAAGAAGCGACGTGCTAAGAAAATAAATAATACGGTTCAGTACGCACCCAAGAGACGATGGCGAGGCGAACGACGACTAGCGAAATCAGAACCAGAACGGTGAGTGGAGTGCTCGATCGGCAATCAAGAATGGATGTCGGGAACACGGAAACAAAGGCGAGCGTCGACAGCCGGCTTGGAGACTCGGCACAGCTGAGGAGGGGCTCGCTGAGCTCGACGAACGGACGAGGAGCGAGGAGACACCGATGAGGTGACTCCACGGTGGGATGCTCAGTATCGAATGTTGCTGCTCCGGCGAGCTGCTCAGTGGCTGGATGACGTTATAGAGATGAGGGAATAAGCCGACATGGAGGAGATAATGTACATGGAGGGTCCTCGCCACCTCGGCTGAGGAGCACGGCGAAAGGGAGGAAGACGAGGTGCTGGGAACGAACGAGCAAAGGTCATGGTAATCCCTGAGCGCGTAACGGAATAAGAATGAAGTGCTAGTGAGGGAGTAGGACACGATAAAGAATATCCTAAAGAGATGTGTGCGTGCTTGGATGAGACTAAGGAGTCAATGGCTAGTAGAAACATGTAGAATCTTTCTACGTGGAGGGAATAGGTAGGCTGGAGATGAGCTCGTATGGATAAGGGATGAGAGATGGCGTGATGAGTAGTGCTGGGAATATGGGCCGGACTTTTTGGTCAGCATGAGCACGACCCAAAAATAGGAGCCCAAAGCACGGCCCGACACGAAATAATATGGGCCGGGCTAGCACGGTCTGAAGGCGGGTTTGGGCCGGACCTCAATTTCCGGCCTGTCGGGCCCCCAGCACGGCCGCATAGATGGGCCGGGCTTGGGCCAGCACGGCCCAATTAAACCCAATCAATTTAATTTAGTAAGATATCGACTTTATATTGTTGTTATATTTGGAGTTTATGTGGTCAAATGATGCTAGAATTGTTTAATATCTTTAATTTAGTAAGTTATGAACTTTATATGATTGTAATATTTTGATTTTATGTGTTCAAATATACGGGCCGGGCTTGGGCCGGCACAGCCCAAAGAAAGCACGACGTGGTTTAGGGTTAGACTGAGCCACTGTTTTTGCATTTTGGGCTGGCACGGCATGGCCCAAAAATCTTTTGGGCTTTGCTGGCCCGAACCCATTTGGCACGAAGCACGATAGGCTTGGGCCGGGCCGGCCCGGCCCGGCCCAATTCCCAGCACTAGTGATGAGGATGAGAGAGAGGTAGGAAAATTGAGGTTTTCTTCTATTTCCATTTTTTCATCATACATACATATATCTACATATATACTACCCCACAAACTAGAGTTTATAGCCTTTAATACTCCTTAAACATGATGTCAAAATTAAAGCCCCATTTAACTTGGGTTGGCGCCACAAAATCTAGAATTATCGAATCAGACTTAAATTTGAATCTAGTTTTAATCAAATTCGTGTCGATTCGAAATAGTTCTAAACGAGCGGACACAATTCTCTCACCCTATCAATTGCGACACAACTTTATTAGAGTTCACTACAAAAGTTTTGAATAATTCGTATTTGACTTTATTTTGAATCTAAATCTTTAATTAAATCCATAACGGTCCGAATTAATGCGACGAATTAATGCGACACAAAATGTAAAACCTAATTTTGATCCTAAAATTATTATTATCCCACGTCTAAATTGAATCCAGCCTGCCTCCACTTGCCCAAATGAATCGTCTTGAAATTTCCCCCTAACTGAGAGCACCTAGAGGGGGGTGAATAGGTGATCCTGTAACACTTGAAATTTAAGCCACAAAAACTTGGTTAAGTGTTAGCACAATAATTGCCAAGTGGCTAGAGAGGAGTCTTCAACAAAACACAATGACCACAAGAGAATAATCACAGAGATTGGCACAGTGGTTTATCCCGTGGTTTGGCCAAGACCAACGCTTGCCTACTCCACGTTGTGGCGTCCCAATGGACGAGGGTTGCAATCAACCCCTCTCAAGCGGTCCAAAGACCCACTTGAATACCACGGTGATTTGTTTGCTTTACTATTCCCGTTTGCGAGGAATCTCCACAAGTTGGAGTCTCTCGCCCTTACACTTGAAGTTCACAAGAAGCACGGAGTAAGGGAGGGAAGCAACACACACAAATCCACAGCAAAGTACGCACACACAGCCAAGAATCGAGCTCAAATGACTATCTCAGAGTTCTCACTAGAACGGAGCTCAAATCACTTAGAACAACAAACGAATGCGCGAAAACTGAGTGTGGATGATCAAGAATGCTCTAAGGTTGCTTGGATGTCTTCTCCATGCGCCAAGGGGTCCCTTTTATAGCCCCAAGGCAGCTAGGAGCCGTTGAGAGCAATCAGGGAAGGCAATTCTTGCCTTCTGTCGACTGGCGCACCGGACATGTCCGGTGCACCACCGGACACTGTCCGGTGCGGATCTCCTTCCTTATTTGGCGAAGCCGACCGTTGGCGCTTGAGAGCCGTTGGCACACCGGACAGTCCGGTGTTCCCTTCTAGCCGTTGGCTCGGCCATGTGTCCCGCGCGGATCGCGCGGCCGACCGTTGGCTCACCGGACAGTCCGGTGCACCACCAGACAGTCCGGTGAATTTTAGTCGTACACCGTTAATCATCTCCCGAGAGCGACGAGTTCGCCTGTGAACGACTCACCGGACAGTCCGGTGCACCACCGGACAGTCCGGTGAATTATAGCCGTACACCGCCGACGAAGTCCCGAGAGCAGCCAGTTGACAGAGCCAGCCTGGCGCACCGGACACTGTCCGGTGCACCACCGGACAGTCTGGTGCACCCAGACTGAGCAGAGTCTTGGCTGAGGAGCCAAGTCATTTCCAAATCGATTTTTCCTGTTTCCAGCACTTAGACACAAATACATTAGTTCTCTAAAACAATGTACTAAGTCTAGAAACATACCTTTAGACTTGTTTTACACTTTGTCCACCACTTTGTATAGATTAACACAAAGGCACTTGTGTTGGCACTCAATCACCAAAATACTTAGAAATGACCCAAGGGGCACATTTCCCTTTCAATCTCCCCCTTTTTGGTGATTTATGCCAACACAATATAAAGCGACTAGAACAAGTGCAAAATCAATCCAAATAAGAACTCAAGGTTGTTTTGATTCAAATTTGGCATATATGGATCACTATTTGCCACCACTTGGTTTGTTTTTGCAAATTAACTCCAAATTCCTATCTCTAGCTCAAACACAATTGTAGAGACATAGAGAGAGCTGTTTCAATAGAAATTGATCAAAGATTTCAGAAACTCTCCCTTTTTCCCATAATCAACATTCTCCCCACAAAAAGCCATAAGAGAACCAATAAGAGAGTTTTGCCAAAACAAAAAGCTCTATTCTACTATTTTCGAAACTGCTCAAGTGGTAGTTGATCCATTACTTGCTTTTGCCTTTATTTTCTCCCCCTTTGGCATCAAGCACCAAAACGGGATCAATCTTGGCCCTATAACCCCATTGCCTCACCAAATCTTCAAATAAGAGTCCAATGGCAAAAAGAGTTCACGAGATGAACTTGGAAGTAGTTACCCTCTCATCGGAGTGCAGTGGAAGTCTTTTATGGTCCAAGTCCACCTTTCCCTTTCAATCCACCTTTGAGACTGAATTAAGCAAACTCAAGCACACGGTTAGTCTCAAAGGGTCAAGTTGTAACACAACTCCCCCTAAATGTGTGCATCACTTGCACAAGGACTTGTGAGGTCCGGGGGGTGCTTGTACAACTTGAGCACAAAAAATAAGCAACAAAATGCAGAAAGGAACATGATCAAAGGCATAGACACAAGTATGCTATATTTCAATCCAGGTTCCGCGAATCTAAGACATTGAGCTCACTACGCAGCCTGCAAAAGGTCTTCTCATCTAGAGGCTTGGTAAAGATATTGGCTAGCTGGTTCTCGGTGCTAACATGAAACACTTCGATATCCCCCTTTTGCTGGTGGTCTCTCAAAAAGTGATGCCGGATGTCAATGTGCTTTGTGCGGCTGTGCTCGACAGGATTTTCCGCCATGCGGATAGCACTCTCATTATCACATAGGAGTGGGACTTTGCTCAGATTGTAGCCAAAGTCCCGGAGAGTTTGCCTCATCCAAAGTAGTTGCGGCGCAACACTGTCCTGCGGCAACGTACTCGGCCTCAGCGGTGGATAGGGCAACGGAAGTTTGTTTCTTAGAATTCCATGACACCAGGGACCTTCCTAAGAATTGGCACGTCCCCGATGTACTCTTCCTATCGACCTTACATCCGGCATAGTCAGAATCTGAATATCCAATCAAGTCAAAGGTAGACCCCTTTGGATACCAGATCTCGAAACAGGGCGTAGCGACCAAATATCTAAAGGTTCGCTTCACCGCCACTAAGTGACACTCCTTAGGATCGGATTGAAATCTAGCACACATGCATACGCTAAGCATAATATTCGGTCTACTAGCACATAAATAAAGTAAAGACCCTATCATAGACCGGTATGCTTTTTGATCAACAGACTTACCTCCTTTGTTGAGGTCGGTGTGTCCGTCGGTTCCCATCGGAGTCTTTGCGGGCTTGGCGTCCTTCATCCCAAACCGCTTTAGCAAGTCTTGAGTGTACATCGTTTGAGAGATGAAGGTGCCGTCCTTGAGTTGCTTCACTTGGAACCCAAGGAAGTAGTTCAACTCGCCCATCATCGACATCTCGAACTTCTGCGTCATCACCCTGCTAAACTCTTCACAAGACTTTTGATTAGTAGAACCAAATATTATGTCATCGACATAAATTTGGCACACAAATAAATCTCCATCACAAGTCTTAGTAAAAAGAGTTGGATCGGCTTTCCCAACCTTGAAAGCATTAGCAATTAGAAAGTCTCTAAGGCATTCATACCAGGCTCTTGGGGCTTGCTTAAGTCCATAGAGCGCCTTAGAGAGCTTACACACGTGGTCGGGGTACCATTCATCCTCGAAGCCAGGGGGTTGCTCTACGTACACCTCCTCCTTGATTGGCCCATTAAGGAAAGCGCTCTTCACATCCATTTGGAACAACCTGAAAGAATGGTGAGCGGCATATGCTAGCAAGATACGAATGGACTCTAGCCTAGCCACAGGAGCAAAAGTCTCCTCAAAGTCCAAACCTGCGACTTGGGCATAACCTTTTGCCACAAGTCGAGCCTTGTTCCTCGTCACCACCCCGTGCTCGTCCTGTTTGTTGCGAAACACCCACTTGGTTCCCACAACATTTTGCTTGGGACGAGGCACCACTGTCCAAACTTCATTCCTTTTGAAGTTGTTGAGCTCTTCCTGCATAGCCAACACCTAGTCCGGATCTAGCAAGGCCTCTTCTACCCTGAAAGGCTCAATAGAAGAGACAAAAGAGTAATGCTCACAAAAATTAACTAATCGAGATAGAGTAGTTACTCCCTTGCTAATGTCACCCAAAATCTGGTCGACGGGATGATCCCTTTGAATCGTTGCTCGAACTTAGGTTGGAGGGGCCTGAGGTGCTTCTTCCTCTTTAGCTTGAACATCCTGTGCTCCCCCTTGATCACATGCCTCCTTTTGATGAACCTGTTCATCATCTTGAGTTGGGGGTTGCACCATTGTTGAGGAAGAGGGTTGATCTTGCTCATTTTGTTCATGTGGTCGCACATCACCAATCGCCATGGTTCGAGTTGCAGCCGTCGGAACATCTTCTTCATCTACATCATCAAGATCAACAACTTGCTCTCTTGGAGAGCCATTAGTCTCATCAAATACAACGTCGCTAGAGACTTCAACCAAACCCGATGATTTGTTGAAGACTCTATACGCCTTTGTATTTGAGTCATAACCTAATAAAAACCCTTCTACAGCTTTGGGAGCAAATTTAGAATTTCTACCCTTCTTCACTAGAATGTAGCATTTACTCCCAAAAACTCGAAAATACGAAACATTGGGTTTGTTACCAGTTAGAAGCTCATACGAAGTCTTCTTGAGGAGGCGGTGAAGGTAGACCCGGTTGATGGTGTGGCAAGCCGTGTTCACGGCTTCCGACCAAAAGCGCTCGGGGGTCTTGAACTCTCCAAGCATCGTCCTCGCCATGTCGATTAGCGTCCTGTTCTTCCTCTCTACCACACCATTTTGCTATGGTGTGTAGGGAGCGGAGAACTCGTGCTTGATCCCTTCCTCGTCAAGGTACTCCTCCACTTGAAGGTTCTTGAACTCGGACCCGTTGTCGCTCCTTATCTTCTTCACCTTGAGCTCAAACTCATTTTGAGCTCTCTTGAGGAAGCGCTTGAGGGTCCCTTGGGTTTCAGTTTTATCCTGCAAAAAGAATACCCAAGTGAAGTGGGAAAAATCATCAACTATAACCAGACCATACTTACTTCCTCCTATGCTTAGATAGGCGACGGGTCCGAAGAGGTCCATATGAAGCATCTCCAGTGGTCTTGACGTGGTCATCACATTCTTGGAATGATGTGAGCTCCCCACCTGTTTCCCTGCTTGACAAGCTGCACAAGGTCTATCTTTTTCGAAATGAACATTGGTTAGACCTATCACGTGTTCTCCCTTTAGAAGTTTGTGAAGGTTCTTCATCCCCACATGTGCTAAATGGCGATGCCACAGCCAGCCCATACAAGTCTTAGCAATTAAGCATGCATCTAGACCGGCCTCCTCTTTTGCAAAATCAACTAAATAAAGTTTGTCGTCTAGTACACCCTTAAAAGCTAATGAACCATCACATCTTCTAAAGACAGATACATCTACATTTGTAAATAGACAATTATATCCCATTTTGCATAATTGACTAACAGATAGTAAATTATATCCAAGAGACTCAACTAAAAACACATTAGAGATAGAGTGCTCATTTGATATTGCAATCTTGCCTAAACCTTTCACCTTGCCTTGGTTCCCATCACCGAATATGATTGAATCTTGGGAATCCTTATTCTTGACATAGGAGGTGAACATCTTCTTTTCCCCCGTCATATGGTTCGTGCATCCGCTGTCGATAATCCAGCTTGAACCCCCGGATGCATAAACCTGCAAGGCAAATTTAGGCTTGGGTCTTAGGTACCCAACTCTTGTTGGGTCCTACAAGGTTAGTCACAATTGTCTTAGGGACCCAAATGCAAGTTTTATCACCCTTGCATTTTGCCCCTAATTTCCTAGCAACTATCTTCCTATCCTTTCTACAAATAGCAAAGGAAGCATTTAAAGCATGATAAATTGTAGAGGGTCCATTCATAACTTTCCTAGGAACATGATGAATATTTTTCCTAGGCATATCTCTACCATGCATATAGGAAGAACTGGAAGCAAACATAGCATAAGAATCATAGGCATGTGAATCAAAAGCATTACAACTCCTATGAGACTGTCTTCTATCATTGTACATAAAAGCATGGTTCCTTTTAGTACTACTTGCCATAGGGGCTTTCCCTTTCTCCTTGGCGGAGATGGGGGCCTTATGGCTTGTTAAGTTCTTGGCTTCCCTCTTGAAGCCAAGCCCATCCTTAATTGAGGGGTGTCTACCAACCGTGTAGGCATCCCTAGCAAATTTTAGTTTATCAAACTCACTTTTGCTAGCCTTAAGTTGGGCATTAAGACTAGCCATTTCATCATTTAACTTTGCAATAGAAGCTATGTGTTCACTACAAGCATCAATATCAAAATCTTTACATCTATTGCAAATAACAACATTTTCTACACAAGTTGTTGATTTACTAGCTATTTCTAACTTAGCATTCAAATCATCATTAATGCTCCTTAAGCTAGAAATTGTCTCATGACAAGAAGATAATTCACAAGAAAGCATTTCATTTCTCTTAACTTCTAATGCATGAGATTTTTGTGCTTCTACAAATTTGTCATGTTCTTCATACAACAAGTCCTCTTGCTTTTCTAAAAGCCTATTCTTATCATTCAAGGCATCAATCAATTCATTAATTTTATCTACCTTGGTTCTATCTAGGCCCTTAAATAAACATGAATAATCTATTTCATCCTCATCACTAGATTCGTCCTCACTTGAAGAAGCATAAGTAGAGTTTCGAGTACATACCTTCTTCTCCCTTGCCATAAGGCATGTGTGACGCTCGTTGGGGAAGAGGGATGACTTGTTGAAGGCGGTGGCGGCAAGTCCTTCATTTTCGGAGTCGGACGAGGAGCAATCCGAATCCCACTCCTTGCCAAGATGTGCCTCGCCCTTTGCCTTCTTATAGTTCTTCTTCTTCTCCCTCTTGTTCCCTTGATCCTGATCACTATCATTGTCAGGACAGTTAGCAATAAAATGACCAAGCTTACCACATTTGAAGCATGAGCGTTTCCCTTTGGTCTTGGTCTTGCTTGGCTGCCCCTTGCGACCCTTTAGCGCCGTCTTGAAGCGCTTGATGATGAGGGCCATCTCCTCATCATTTAGCCCGGTCGCCTCAACCTGCGCCACCTTGCTAGGTAGCGTCTCCTTGCTCCTCGTTGCCTTGAGAGCAATGGGTTGAGGCTCATGGATTGGACCGTTCAACGCGTCGTCGACGTATCTCGCCTCCTTGATCATCAACCGCCCGCTTACGAATTTTCCAAGTACCTCCTCGGGCGTCATCTTCGTGTACCTGGGATTCTCACGAATATTGTTCACGAGATGAGGATCAAGAACGGTAAAGGACCTTAGCATTAGGTGGACGACATCATGGTCCGTCCATCGTGTGCTTCCGTAGCTCCTTATTTTGTTGATAAGGGTTTTGAGCCGGTTGTAAGTTTGGGTTGGCTCCTCTCCCCTTATCATTGCGAATCGTCCGAGCTCGCCCTCCACCAACTCCATTTTGGTGAGCATGGTGATGTCGTTTCCCTCGTGAGAGATCTTGAGGGTGTCCCATATTTGCTTGGCATTGTCCAAGCCGCTCACCTTATTGTACTCCTCCCTGCACAGAGATGCTAAGAGAACAGTAGTAGCTTGTGCATTTCTATGGATTTGTTCATTTATAACCATAGGGCTATCTGAGCTATCAAATTTCATTCCATTCTCTACAATCTCCCATATGCTTGGATGGAGAGAGAATTAGTGACTACGCATTTTGTGACTCCAAAATCCGTAGTCTTCCCCATCGAAGTGTGGAGGTTTGCCAAGAGGAATGGAAAGTAAATGCGAATTCAAACTATGTGGAATACAAGAATAATCAAATGAAAAGTTCGAATTGACCGTCTTCCTGTAGTCGTTGTCGTCGTCCTTGTGGGAAGAAGTAGACTCATCGCTGTCGTCGTAGTAGACGATCTCTTTGATGCGCCTTGTCTTCTTCTTCTTCCCTTCCTTCCGCTTGTAGCCCGAGCCTGAGTAAGTAGGCTTGTCATCCTTAGGCTCGTTGACGACGGGCTCCTTCTCCTTGTCGTTGATCACAATTCCCTTCCCCTTAGGATCCATCTCTTCGGGCGATTAGTCCCTTCGTGAAGAGAACGGCTCTGATACCAATTGAGAGCACCTAGAGGGGGGGTGAATAGGTGATCCTGTAACACTTGAAACTTAAGCCACAAAAACTTGGTTAAGTGTTAGCACAATAATTGCCAAGTGGCTAGAGAGGAGTCTTCAACAAAACACAATGACCACAAGAGAATAATCACAGAGATTGGCATAGTGGTTTATCTCGTGGTTCGGCCAAGACCAACGCTTGCCTACTCCACGTTGTGGCGTCCCAACGGACGAGGGTTGCAATCAACCCCTCTCAAGCGGTCCAAAGACCCACTTGAATACCACAGTGATTTGTTTTCTTTACTATTCCCGTTTGCGAGGAATCTCCACAAGTTGGAGTCTCTCGCCCTTACACTTGAAGTTCACAAGAAGCACGGAGTAAGGGAGGGAAGCAACACACACAAATCCACAGCAAAGTACGCACACACACAGCCAAGAATCGAGCTCAAATGACTATCTCAGAGTTCTCACTAGAACAGAGCTCGAATCACCTAGAACAACAAACGAATGCGCGAAAACTGAGTGTGGATGATCAAGAATGCTCTAAGGTTGCTTGGATGTCTTCTCCATGCGCCAAGGGGTCCCTTTTATAGCCCCAAGGCAGCTAGGAGCCGTTGAGAGCAATCAGGGAAGGCAATTCTTGCCTTCTGTCGACTGGCGCACCGGACATGTCCGGTGCACCACCGGACACTATCCGGTGCGGATCTCCTTCCTTATTTGGCGAAGCCGACCGTTGGCGCTTGAGAGCTGTTGGCACACCGGACACTGTCCGGTGCACACCGGACAGTCCGGTGTTCCCTTCTAGCCGTTGGCTCGGCCACGTGTCCCACGCGGATCGCGCGGCCGATCGTTGGCCCGGCCGACCGTTGGCTCACCGGACAGTTCGGTGCACCACCGGACAGTCCGGTGAATTTTAGCCGTACGCCGTTAATCATCTCCTGAGAGCGACGAGTTCGCCTGTGAACGACTCACCGGACAGTCCGGTGCACCACCGGACAGTCCGGTGAATTATAGCCGTACACCACCGACGAAGTCCCGAGAGCAGCCAGTTGACAGAGCCAGCCTGGCGCACCGGACATTGTCCGGTGCACCACCGGACAGTCCGGTGCACCCAGACTGAGCAGAGTCTTGGCTGAGGAGCCAAGTCATTTCCAAATCGATTTTTCCTATTTCCAGCACTTAGACACAAATACATTAGTTCTCTAAAACAATGTACTAATTCTAGAAACATACCTTTAGACTTGTTTTCCACTTTGTCCACCACTTTGTATAGATTAACACAAAGGCACTTGTGTTGGCACTCAATCACCAAAATACTTAGAAATGACCCAAGGGGCACATTTCCCTTTCACTAACTACTAGCTCTTCACGTCTCCAACCACAGCTTCAAATTACTGACACACGGGGAGCATAACTACAATGTGGAGAGCTCTCTGCTCCCAAAACTGAACCAAGTTTTCAGTCACCGAAACTGAATTCAGCTCTAACCAATTGAACCCCATCCTAAACCCCTTTGATCATCACGATTCCAAGTAATACATGCCAACCTTTGTTAGCAAAATTTGCTCACAAAATATAGCTCTAAGAAAGTGCTGCAGCAACCCAAAACCAAAGGTGCAGGGATGAAAAGTTATAACGCTCCAAAATAGAGTAAAAATATTTGAACTCAGCTGCAGCTAACTGTATAAGAAACTGAGCACAATATGCCTGACAACTGATCTTCGAACCATATTTTCTCCCAATTATGAGCAATAACAGGCCATCCTTTCTTAAGAAAACTTACTTACTATTGCATGGTCTCTAACTTTTCTATAAAGAATATGGCTCACAACTCTGTAGACCATGCAGAAAAGAGCTCCCAAGTTGTACCAAAACACAATTTCGGGTTCTAGTTTTTTACAAGTCTAAAATCCAAAACTGAACATTACATCTTTGGGCCATTGTTTCTTCTAGTTCCATATAGCTTTAGGGGCATAACTTTTAACCAAACTTACACACCAACTAGTGTTCTTCCACTTTGATACATAAACTTTAACCCATAGTGTTGGCGTTTTGGACCCGCGAGGACCCTCAACCGACTAGTGAATCTAACGCTGGGTGTCCCTGCCCAGATGGATTGATGCGAGATGAGACACAAGAGGGGGGATGAGGCTTATGTTATCTTGCACTGGGGTGCTCGTAGTAGGGGTTACAAGCTTCGTGAGAGAGGGTTTGGCCTTGAGGTGAGCCGTCTGAGTTAGCCCCCTTTCTCCCCACCCTCCCTTTGGGAAGGCCCTAGGCATCCCCTTTTATAGATACAAGGGGATGGTCCAGCTGTACATATGGGGGTGTAGCTATGTGCTAACGTGGCCGACGGAGAAGTGCTTGAGCCCTATAGAAGCGTAGCTAGCGGTGCGGCCCTGGGTCCTGCTGATGTTTCTTTGCCTTCGTAGAGAGCTGAGAACAATCGACGTCATGGACGCATGCAGGGAACCATCATTACCTGTTACCGGAGTAATCTAGATGTGACACCGGTCTTGTTCCTTCGTAGCCTGAGGCGGCTAGCTAGGGGTAGGGTAATGATGTATCTCCTATAGCGTAGTCGGTCCGAGGCCGAGGTCGGGCGAGGCGGTGACTTCTCCTGAGGCCGAGGCCGAGGTCGAGCGAGGTTGTGATTCCTCCCGAGGCTGAGGCTGAGGTCGGGCGAGGTTGTGACTCCTCCCGAGGCTGAGGCTGAGGTCGGGCGAGGCGGAGACCTTCTCTCGAGGCCGAGGCTGAGACCGAGGCCTAGGGTCGGGCAAGGCGGAGACCTTCTCCCGAGGCCGAGGCTGAGGCCGAGGCCTAGGGTCGGGCGAGGCGAAGCTCCCTATTGCGCCCGAGGCTGAACTTGGGAGAGGCCGTGACTTACTATTGTTAGTCTTACCCTGGTGGTTGGCACAGTAGTCAGAACAGGGTGAATAGTGTTGTTTTCCTGTCAGAACGATCAGTAAGGGGGTGAAGTGACTGCGGTCATTTTGACCTTGCCAACTGAGGCACGCGTGTCAGGATAAGGTGTCAGGTGATCCCTGCATTAAATGTGCATGCGATACGGTCGGCGGTAAGGTGATTTGGCTGACGTTCCTATACGACAAAGTTTGCCCGAGCTTAGCCTCGGGCGAGCCGGGGGTGCGCCCGCTGCTTGAGGAGGCCCTCGGGCGAGGCGTGAATCCGTCCGGGACTACTGTTCTTGCCTGAGGCTGGGCTCGGGCAAGACGAGATCGCGCCCCTTGGTAGATGAGGCTTTAACTTTGAGCTATGCTTACCAGTCTTTATGGTCTATTTTGAAGATGTTTTTCAGCCATGCTTAGGAGTATTGGGGGTACCCCTAATTACGGTACCCGACAGTAGCCCCCGAGCCTCAAAGGGAGTGTAGGCACTCGCTTGAAGGTTCTGCCGGATTTTTTGCAAGGGGACTAGCCTTTCTCGGTTATATTTTGTTCCGATGGGTGCGCGTGAGCGCACCCGTCGGGTGTAGCCCCTGAGGCCTCGGAGGAGTGGTTTGACTCCTCTGAGGTCTTAATTCTTCTTGTGATTCCTCGGTCGGCCTTGTTGTTCCCTCATGCGGCCTGGCCACAGCCCGGGTGCATGGTCGGGCTCCGAGTTTTAAAGCTAGTTTGTCGACATGGTCAACAATTTGGCCGTAGCCTGGTGCGAGAGTAGCTTCCAAGCCTCTGCACGGAGCGAGAGGACGATCGAGGACCGTCTCGGCTTTTTATTGTACGCCCCTTCGTTGCCTTTTCGCAAGGAGGGGGAATGCGCCATGCTACCCTCGGTGGGCGCTGAACATGGTGTTTCTGGTGAGTTGCTATTGGGTAATCCGAGCAGACGCTCGATCCCTGTTCGATAAGGGTCGGCTAGTGGCCCAAAGGCGCGCTCCAAAAGTACCTGCAGTTTATTTGCTGGACCTGGACCCATTCGATAGGGTCCGAGGGCTCGGTGCCTCCCTTCGGTGGGATTCCATTACAAACCATTCCCGCTAGTCTCAGAAATGTCTTAGGGTACCTCGGGAGTGTAGCCCGAGCCTTGGCCATGTAACGGACGTACCCTGGGTCATCCCTGACTCTTAAGTTCTGGGGCGGCTGTCGAATCCCTTCGAGGGGCCAGCCTTCGAACCCCTGATCAGTAAAGGGCTCGGAGCCCGAGTGCTCTGGGGCGGTCACCGAACCCCGCGAGGCGCAACCTTCAAACCCCTGATCAGTAGGAGGGCTCGGGGCCCGTTTCTTTTGCTGCGAAGGGCTCCTTCGAAATGTCCCTTTTCCCGATCCCTGCAGAGAGAGAGAAAGAGAAAGGAAAGGAAGAAAGGAGATATTTTGAAACAGTGTGGCGCACCTTTTTTGAGGCAGTCATCATGATGGAGGCGAAACGGCGCCCGCCCGCTTGCCAGAGGGGACGTGTGTCCTGCAAGGGAGTTAATGCGACGGGATGGGCGACTCGCGGGGTATCTGTTGCGCGTGCGCGAGTCGTTCGAGGAATGGAACACGGGTGCGTCAACTTTATGCTGTAGGAGAGGGCTCCCCTGCCGCTTCAGGGGAGGATGCAAGTCTGTAGGTGGGACCAGGGCCTAGTTGGTGGTTGGACCGCTGCTTTCGTACGTTTGTTGCTGCAATTACTGCCGATCTGCCTATGGTCATACCAACTGTCGTGTCTATCCCAACGGCTGACTGACCCATGACCGTCGCACTTAATTGGCACTGTTGGTTCATGCGCGGGGCTGCCTCGAGTCGCTGCACTGGTTCTATAGTCCCGAGAAGACGCGGCATTGGCGCAAGTGGCGGTGTGGTTTCTTTGCACGTGGTAACCGGTGTGCTGGTTATATGACATGTGGGCCCGGGCCTCCATGCTGGACCGCCGGTTGCAACGAAGCTAAAAGGGTGCACAATCGTGGTGCGGTTGCACGCTTCTTGCGTGGTGGCCCGCCTTTTCGACCGCTGGTTTCGGCGAGGATGAGAGAGCACTTAACCGCGGGTTGGTTGCATGCTTCGTGTGCGGCGGTTTGCCATCTTCACGTTTCGGGTCAGTTTGTATGACATGTGGGACCTAGCCCCCGTGTCGTAGGGTGGGAATCCTGGAGCACGTCAGGGGAGACTTTGCCCGTGATGCTTTGGGGCGCGAGTGGGGAGATCTGTCTTTAAAAAGGGATCGATCTCCCGGGCAGTAGCCATGCCTTTGCTCTTCTCGCATTCATCGCGTCTTTGCATCTTCCGGGCCTCCAAATGAGGTGCACCGGTGTTGCCTTCTTGTTGCTGTTGGAGGAGCACGACCTCATGGGGGTTGGCGCTCTTTAGTCATCGCTCGGCTTCAAGGATTTTTATCATGCAGCCCGGCTGCAGTTCCCCGCCAGTGGTCACCCAGAATGATGACTGTCAGCCTTGTGGTGGAGAAGAGCGAGCCAGACTGTGGCCTCCCCCCTGCCCTCAGCTTCAAGGATGTTCATCATCCGTGCTGGGGGGAGGGCAAGCCTAGTTGGGGTCCTGCCTTCCGCATGGGCTGGCGACCCGCTTCTTCCTCTAGCATTCGGGGGAGAAGGGCGTTCACGAGCCTTGCGAAGGAGGCGAACTGCCACCTGCTGCCTGGTCTGGGTGTGGCTGTCCGTCCACCGGACAGGCGACGGTCGCGTCGTGCGCAGGTCGGGCACGTCCACGGCCCGTCCCGCGCCACTGGCCACACCGAGGGGTCGTACAAGACGTCGTATGCCGCAGGGGCGGTGTCCGCGTTCCTGGATGGTCTTGTCCTCACTCTCGTAGCGAGGACAGGAGCGAGGATCTCCTTGTGCATGCTGGGGCGGCCGCCATTCGCCGGTGCGACGTCAGTGCATAGGTGGCCGCTATCGTCGGTGCTGAGGTGGTGGCCGCCATAGGTGAGGCTTCCCACTGCAGAGGTGGTTGCCTCTGCTGACGAGACCGTCAGTGCCACCTGTGGCCGGACCTCCGGCTCTTTGGCTTTAATGGCTTGTTCTAGCCCCCGTGTGGGGACGGGGGCGAGGGCCTTTTCATAGTAGCGTTTGCCCTGGGGCAATCGCTCCTGCTGTCTAGCCGCCTGAGGCGGAGGTCGTTGTCGCTGCTGGTGCAGTGGTCACCGGTGATCCACTTGGAGTTTGTTATCTTGCAGCCCTTCTGGTGTGGAGGTAGTTCATTCCTGTGGGAATGGAGCTGGGGTCCCGTTTGTAAGGGAATGTAATGGTATTTGCCTGAGAGCAAAATGTAATTGCTTTAAGTACTAAGACATCTGCTGCAGGTCAGCAAAACCGCTGAGGGTGCTGCCGACGTCTAAGTCTATGTAGCATAGTTATCCTTAGTTTGTGTGTTTGTTTTCTGTGGCTGCTGAGGCCTGAACATTTGGGTATTTGAGTATAAAGCCATGTTTCTTTCCTCTTATTTTGAGCATTAGGACTTGTTCGTTAGTAGCAGAATCACTTATCCGAGCGTGAGCTACCTTTCGCGGAAGGTGATGAGTGAGGTATCCGTATCCTGGAGGCGTAGGAGTCCCTCGGCTCGGTCGGCCTTGCCGTTCAAGGTCTCTCTCGCTCGTTTTTAGGATTTCGTTGTCGATATAGTCGAAAGGCACGAAAGTCATTTTGGTAGAAAACTTTTCCGAGGAAAATTTTGACGCAAAGGGGGTTCCCCCCTCTAGACCCGAGGCGACCGCTTGGGTCGGGACCCTTGCGGAGGGCCTGGCCATGGCCGTCGGGTCTGCCCGGTTCGCCCAAGCCATGGCCTCATAGCAGCGTGCCCAGGCCGAAGGTATGTTTTGCCTGCTTTGTGACTTTGTTTTAGCTTCATTCTTTTCCTCGTGTCTGAAGAATATTGTCCGGCTATCTTCAGGGTTCGAGACGGCTCTTAACAAGTCCGTCAAGAACTACAAGGCGCTTGCCCAGGCGGCTGAGCAGAAAGAGGCCGACCGCATGGCCATGTCCGAGGCCATCTCGGCCTTCTGCCGGACCTTTGGCCTCGACGACGTCCCCTCGGGCAGCTCCCCCAGAGTCGCCTGCGGGCCTTGGGCGGCCACATGCGCAGCAGACTCCGTGGGGCGCTGCACCACGGTGTTAGGCGGGCCTTCGCTGTCCTCGCTTCCCACTATGACGTCGATTTGGAGCGGGTCAGCGAGGGCTACTGCTTACCCGACGAAGAGGAGGCCGCCCTAGCGGAGGTCCAAAGGCTTGATGCGGCTACCGAGGGCCCAGGCGCGGCGTTGGCTTCCTTTTTTGAGGTGGAGATCCTTCCGCCTGTGTCACCATCCGAGGTCGGGCCAGAATCCGCTGCGGGTAGGAACAACGCCGAGGGTGCTGCTCCTCCCCCTGCCGACACCTGAGCCTGTGGGGAACAGTTTATTCTAAGTATGTGTATGTTTCTTGCGGCCGCTGAGGCCTAAACATCTTTAGTGTCATAGTATAAAGCTGCGTTTTCTTTCCTCTTGTTTCGAGCGTTAGGACTTGTTCGGTAGCAGAATCACTTATCCGGGCGTGAGTTACTTTTCGCGGAAGGTGATGAGTGAGGTATCCGTATCCCGGAGGCGTAGGAGTCCCTCGGCTCGGTCGGCCATGCCGTTCAAGGTCACTCACGCTTGTTTTTAGGATTCCATTATCGATATAGTCGAAAGGCACGAAAGTTGTTTTGGTAGAAAACTTTTCCGAGGAAAATTTTGACGCAGAGGGGGCTCCCCCCTTCTAGCCCTCGAGGGAGGGTCAGTTTTTGCTGAGGCAAGGCCGATCCTCCCTTGACAGTTAGACTTTTTATTTATACATGTAAAGGGATCGAGATACATGAACAACTTGAAACACTTTAAGGGTAAAAGCGACGTAGTTGTTCGATGTTCCAAGCATTGCTGTAGACCTCGCTTTGATCGTTGGCCAGCTTGTATGTCCCGGGCTTCAAAATTTTGGCGATGATGAACGGCCCTTCCTAGGGAGGAGTAAGCTTGTGGCGCCCTCGGGCATCTTGTCGTAGCCGAAGCACCAAATCTCCCACCTGGAAGCCTCGGGGCCGAATCCTTCTGGCGTGGTAGCGTCGCAGAGACTGCTGATACCGCACTGAGTGTAGTAAGGCTACGTCCCGAGCCTCCTCCACCTAGTCCAATGAATCCTCTTGGCTGGTCTGGTTGTTTTGGTCGTCGTATGCCTTTGTCCTCAGGGAGCCGTATTCTAAGTCCGTGGGTAGGATGGCCTCGGCCCCATAGACTAGGAAAAACAGCGAGAAACTCGTGGCCCGGCTCGGCGTCGTCCTCAGACTCCAAACCACCGAGGGTAGCTATTTTATCCACCGCTTGCCAAACTTGTTGAGGTCATTGTAGATCCTTGGTTTTAGCCCCTACAAAATCATGCCATTGGCGCGCTCCACCTGCCCATTTGTCATTGGGTGAGCTACGGCGGCCCAGTCCACACGGATGTGGTGGCCTTCGCAGAAGTCTAGGAACTTTTTTCCAGTGAATTGCGTGCCATTGTCTGTGATGATGGAGTTTGGGATCCCAAAGCGGTGGATGATATTTGTAAAGAACGCCACCGCCTGTTCGGACCCGATGCTGGTTAAGGGTCGGACTTCGATCCACTTGGAGAATTTGTCGATGGCGACCAGCAGGTGCGTGAAGCCCCTGGGTGCCTTCTGCAAGGGACCGATGAGGTCCAGACCCCACACGAAAAACGGCCAAGTGATAGGTATTGTTTGTAGGGCCTGAGCGGGCAGGTGCGTCCGTCTCACGTAGAATTGACACCCTCGGCAGGAGCGTTGTGACGGAACCTCCCAAGTCATTAGGCCCACCTACAGTTGTCCTGGTCCAACAGACATCAGACAACCCTGTACATGTTCCTGAATCACTTGACAAGTTCGGTATCTTCTTTCTTACCTTTCCAGGAACGTTTCGCCCGCCTTGCAGACATTACAGAACATCGGAGATATAGAAATGCGGAAGCGATTATATCAACTTACATTTATTTAGAAAGTAAGATCAAGTTACTTATTACAGACCAGAGTTATAAAACGAGTGCTGAGTAGTATTATTACAAAACCAAGAGAGGCAAAAACTCCTCCCGATAGTTTTTACATAAAAGGTTTTATGGAGGACCATGTCCTCCCACAGCTTCACTCTTGTTTTTCTTCATGCGGAACCACCTTGGTACAAAAGCAACAAAAATTTGCTGCTTCTTCACCTAAAATCAACGGGGGAATAAACCCTGAGTATGGAATTACTCAGCAAGTCTTACCCGACTAAAGAAAAGACTCTCAAGGGTATGCTGGTTATAAGGGAGTCAAGGTAAGGTATCTCAAGATCAAAGACTCTGTTTTGCATAAATGCTTACTAAGAGTGGATCCTTAAAATCCAATTCTATTTTCTGGTTAGGTAAACTTACCTGCATCTAGAGTTCTTTCTACCCTAGTTCAAACACTTGTCCTACACTAGCCAGTTTCTTAACAAGTCCTTCATCTTTACTGGTTTTCTACGTATAGGGCAGTGACCAAGTCTTCATAACCGCGAAGGTATGGCGATCCGAATCAATTATACTCAGCTAAGGATCTCCAATCACATGACATATGTAGCACTTAACCCTTGCATATGTCAACCCGCCACCGGGGTTCTTAAGACCAGATCAGGTTCACGCAAACCGAGAGCACAGATACACCACCGTCCAGCCTCTTGCTACGGAGGGTACACGCTACTCCCGCCACCGCTCCACGCCCATTTCGTGTTATCTTAATCTGGCCTTAGTCTGCCCGAGGCAAGGCTTACCCATGACGAGGCATGTGACCAGTAAAAGGGTCCTCGGTCAGCAAGCCTACATCGACACAGTCCTTAATCGACTCAGATGGAGACACTACACAGAGACTCTCTTCTCGTGTCAGTCACCCGCCCGGTCTCAGCTTAATTATTTAAACCCAAAAACTTGGTACCTGACAGAGATACATCTTTTCTGATGCTAAACCCATCATGGCCATGATGGATCCACCATCAAGTTTTATTTTCAAAAACATGCCACCCACTTTGCCAATCATCTTTTGTAAACCAAAACCTTTTTGTTTTGCTAGAGCAATATTAAGCATAGTAAAAACCTTTTGTAAAAACAGGGTTTCAAGGAAGGAAATCAAAGATCAAGGAAGGTAATGCAGGAATTGTTTAAGCAATCAACTCCTATCACTTAATGCAGCAAGCAAGTGAGAAAGATTTTAAAAATAACAAGGAAGGTGGCAAATGCACCGGGGCTTGCCTTCGTTAGTAGGTGAGTCAGGCTCAGGCCCGCAGATGTCAAAGTAGAGACAAGTCCCTGCTTGAGATTCCAAAGGTGGTGGTGCCTTCTCTTCAGTCACTTCGATATCTTCTTCGTTTTCTAAACATAACCATATATATGTATGTAAGAATGAATGCCATGTAATGCTCATGAGAGTGCAAAGATAAAAAGAATTTATTATCTAAGGTCTTGAATACAATTTTCCTTCACGAAACTCCGAGAACTTAGGGTTTCCGGAGTTAGTAAAGGAGTTCAAAGGGCAGGGGGTGGGGTTTTGGGTTCTAGTTATCAAACAAGGTCTAAATCAACCCAAACTCTACCCAAGGCTTCTGACTAATGTGTAGAGCTCATATAAAAAGTTTGGGCAATTTTGGGATTACCATTTATTTTCTAAAAATCCAGAACTAATGGTTTAAGCTAGTTTAAATGCCTCAAAATTCCTTATGTAATCTAAAAATCATGAAACTATTTTTATTAAATACTATGGAAAATAAGAAGTCTAGGAAAATTGATTTGACAATTTTAGGATTTTTCTACAGTTTTCTATAGATTTCTAAAGTTCTACTGAAAAAGAAAAGGAAAAAGATTGAATAGTGTTGGGCTGGTTTTAGCCTAGGCGGCCCAGGTCCACACGGAACCGCGTGCCCGTCCGCGCCTGCGCTGGCTGTTTTGCGAAAAGGGCCTCGGTGTTTTCTTGAGTCACTGACGGTTTGCAGAAAAGCCCTCCGGGTTCTATTCCTTCGCAGGGGGAGGTCCACGACGACGGCAGCACGGAGGATGAACTCCGGTGAGGTTGTGCCGGTGGATTTACGCAACGACCGGTGCTCCCGAGCGACGTACACCAGATTGAACCCACCCCGAACGATTCCCCTAACTTAATTTCACAATTGGTAAGCTATCAAGCTCTGTCCACGTGAACCGCGGACGATGAGGACAATGGTACGCGTTCCCGGTGATCCCTGGTGGTCCGGTTCAATTAAATGGGTCGAGGGGTTTGCGGGGTACCTAAGGATGCTAGAACAAGCAGCAGAGGAACTTGGGCTAACCTGAATCGAGCTGGCCACGACGAGCTTGATCATGCGGTGGCGGAGACCAGTTTGGGGAGAATTCGAAATTCACGAGCTTTGGCGAACGATTGCTAACGATTCTCGGTGGCTGGGTGGGCGACGATCTTGCGGGGCTGGTGGGGGCTTCAATTTATAGGGCTCAACGGCGGTGGCCGGGAATTTGGATGACGATGCGCGGCGGTCGGAGGAAAGGAAGGGCACTGGCGCGCGTGGATCTGTGGCATCTACCGTGGCAGTCACTCCGACGAGCCACGCAGAGACACAAGGGTTCACGGCGATGCGGTGGAGGGGCTCAAGTACGTGGCACATGGACAGAAGACGGCTGTTCACCGACGAGCTTATCTGGCGGTGAAAGTCCCGCGCTGGCGATCTAATCTGATCCTGGTACTGTACCATGGAGAACTGCATTCAGATAACCTGACATACCATTTTTGAGCTTGATTTTCTCTCAAACTTATATGGCAACATGATCAATACTTTGCAGCAAAATTGTAGAGCAATATACCATCTCCATCTTTGCTATAGCAACCCTAGGTAGATTCTTACTAGATCATAGTTGAAATAGCTCTTAAACTTGGGTCCAGGCCACTGTCAGTTTGAAATTCAGACTTTATCAGCCTGACAGTCCAACTTTGGGCTTAATTATCTCCTAATTTCTCTTAACAACTATGCTTACACTCTTAAGCAAAGTTGTTCTCCTTTGTTTGGTCTACAAGTTTGATGTGGTGACCTAGGGCAAAAACCCTAAAATTTGAAAGTTACAAAGCTCACATGTTGAACCCATAACTCTGAAATTCAGACTTAGGCTATATAGGACTTAAGAGGTGATTTTTGTAAATAGATCCAAAACTTAGGGTTTAACTTGCAAATTCACACATTTGTGAACCAAAGGACTTAATATGCCTTAATATTGTAGTTTTTACACTTTAGTTAAAATGTGTACTGTTTTTGCACATAGGCCCCTAGGGTTTGGACTTAGGGTTTTCTAGGGTTCAAATGGGGTTTTGGGATCTCAGGGGTATAAATGTGATTCAAGTTCATTCTTGGGAACATTTTATGACTATTCCCCTAAAGCTTTTAGGTTTTCTCAACTTGGGTTAGGTTTTACCCCCTTACATCCCTATTTAGGGTTGTGTTCCCTATCCAGGGTTCTATTTGCAAAATGTTATAACAATACAACTTGTTTGAAATTTTTACCCAGTGAATGCACTCTAGGTGTGTCAAACATATGCAATGCCAATGTTTATGATGTCATGCTCAAGTTTTAGTTGCAGTAACACCAGGGGTGTTACATCCTTCCCCCCATAAAAGAATCTCGTCCCGAGATTAAAAGTCCTAGGGTAAGTAATGGAAAAGGAAATGTGTCACATTCTTATTTTCTTATTTCTGGTACAAGGCAGGGGTGGTGTGGGGTTCACTCTTTATTACAACAACTAAACACATTTTACAAATTACATGAGGCTAAAAAGCCTGGGAAATTCTTATCTAAAAAGTCTTGAGTTTCCCATGTAGCCTCTTTTTAGAATGTTGGTTCCACTGTATCTTATAAAACTTGAGAGTTTTTCTCCGGGTAACCCTGTCCTTTTGATCCAAGACCCAAAGGGGATATTTGGAATATGTCAAGTCTGGTTCAAGGACAACATCTGTCACCTCAACGTTTCGATCTGGTACCCAAAGACATTTCTTCAATTGTGACACATGGAACACATTATGTACAGCAGACAAAGTTTCGGGGAGCTGAAGTCGATACGCCACTGGTCCACATTGCTCAAGTATAGGGAATGGACCAATGTACCTGGGTGCAAGCTTCCCTTTTATCCCGAAACGCGATACTCCCTTTATTGGTGAAACCTTCAGGTAGACATAGTCCCCTTCAAGAAAATACAAGGGCATTCGCCGTTTGTCTGCATAACTCTTTTGACGAGCTTGGGCTTTCTTCATATTGTGAATTATTTTCTGAACCTTTTCTTCGGTCTCTTTCACTATATCAGGCCTGAAGAAGTACCTTTCACCAGGTTCAGACCAATTTAGAGGAGTGCGACATCGTCGTCCATACAAAGCTTCGAAGGGTGCCATCTTGATACTTTCTTGATAGCTATTATTATATGAAAACTCCGCTAAGGGCAAACATTCATCCCATTTTTGTGAGAAGTCCAGAACACATGCCCGCAGCATATCTTCAAGTATTTGATTAACCCTCTCAGTCTGTCCACTTGTTTGAGGATGATAGGCCGAACTGTGGAGCAATTTGGTACCCAAGGATTTATGAAGTTCTTCCCAGAATTTGGATACGAATTGGGATCCACGATCCGACACTATAGTCTTCGGAATACCATGCAAACTGAGAATACGGGCAATGTATAATGCTGCATAAGTGGCCACTGAATACTTTGCCTTAACAGGTAAGAAGTGGGCAATCTTTGTGAGTCGATCAATGATAACCCAGACAGAGTCATACCCTTTTGCGGTCCTAGGCAATCCCACAATGAAGTCCATACTTATGTCTTCCCATTTCCATGTCGTTATTGGTAGAGACTGTAATGGACCGGCAGCTTTCAAGTGTATGGCCTTGACACGTCTGCAGGTGTCACATCTAGCCACATAACGTGCAATCTCAATCTTCATTTTCGTCCACCAATAATGTTGTTTCAGATCTTGGTACATCTTAGTGCTTCTGGGATGAATAGAATAGCGACTAAGATGTGCGTCATCAAGAATTTACTGGCGGACCACTTCATTGTTTGGCACCATTATGCGGTTATTAAACCATATAATGCCTTTATCATCTTCTTTGAAACATTTGTCTTTTCCAGTCCTTATCTTCTCACGAATGTGTTTCATACCCTCATTATCCCTTTGAGCATCAATTATCCTTTGCAAGAGGACTAACTCAAGCTTTAGCTGACTTAGGGTTCCTTGTTGGACCATTCCCAGGTTTAGCTTCTCCATCTCCTAACATAATGTAGTGTCAGAGGTCTTCACCGTAAGACAGTGACAGGAAACCTTACGGCTAAGTGCATCTGCCACTACATTGGCCTTGCCTGGGTGATAATGAATTTCTAGTTCATAATCCTTAATAAGCTCAAGCCATCGCCTTTGTCTCATATTCAATTCTGACTGGGTGAAGATATACTTCAAGCTTTTATGACCTGTATAAATGTGACAGATATTACCTAGTAGATAATGACGCCAAATCTTCAGGGCATGAACCACAGCAGCTATCTCCAGATCATGAGTTGGATAATGCTCCTCATGTCGACGCAACTGCCTTGAAGCATACGCAATTACTCGGCCTTCTTGCATTAACACACAGCCGAGGCCACTTCCTGATGCGTCACAATACACATCAAATGGCTTAGTGATATCCGGTTGAGCCAATACCGGAGCAGTGGTTAATAATGTTTTCAATTGTTCAAAAGCTTCATTACACTTGGAAGACCAATTGAATTTAATATCATTCTTCAATAAAGTTGTGATTGGCTTCACAAGCTTAGAAAAATCTGGTATAAATCGGCGGTAATATCTAGCCAGTCTAAGGAAACTTCGGACTTGATGAATAGTGGTTGGGGGTTTCCACTCCAAAATGTCCTTGACTTTGCTGGGATCTACCGCAATCCCCCTGGCAGATAGAACATGTCCCAGAAACTGAATTTCCTCCAGCCAAAACGCGCATTTGCTGAACTTGGCATATAACTGATGTTCCCTCAGGCGCGTTAACACGATCCGTAAATGTTGAGCATGCTCCTCTTCATTCTTGGAATATATTAGAATATCATCAATGAAGACCACCACAAACTTGTCCAACTCGGGCATGAATACCGAGTTCATCAAATACGTGAAGTGGGCAGGAGCATTTGTCAATCCGAAAGACATTACCAGGTATTCAAATAATCCATATCGCGTAGTGAATGCGGTCTTTGGTATATCCTCGGGCCGAATACGGATCTGATGATAGCCCGATCTGAGATCAATCTTGGAGAATACCCTCGCCCCGGTCAGTTGATCAAATAAAATGTCAATCCTTGGAAGAGGGTACTTGTTCTTGATAGTGACCTCATTCAGGGGTCGATAATCCACACACATCCGTAAAGTTTGATCCTTCTTCTTGACGAATATGGTTGGACAACCCCATGGCGACGAGCTTGGCCGGATGAATCCTTTCTCAAGTAGATCTTGTAATTGAATCTTCAATTCTGCCAACTCATTCGGAGGCATACGGTACGATCTTCGAGAAATGGGAGTCGTACTGGGCTTCAACTCAATTACAAACTCTATGTCCCTTTCAGGTGGCAATCTAGGCAAATCCTCTGGAAAGACATCGGGAAACTCACATACTACCGGAATATCCTTGATTTCCGGTATAGTGGCTTCGTAAACTCTGCCAGTAGCTTTGGTTGGAATGGGGATAGGCAAAAGAATTTCCTCTTGATTATGACTCAACCTGATAGTTCTTTGATCAGTGTTGAGGGTTGCTTTATGTTTGGCTAACCAATTCATGCCCAAAATGACATCGATGTCTTGGCCTCTCAGAACGATCATATTAGTAGGAAAGTCCCGTCCGGCCAATGTTACGGGCACTTGATAGGCCACTTCTCTAGTAAAGATTTGTCCCCCAGGTGAGTGAATTTTAATCCCTTCTTTTGATTCATGGCATGAAATGTAATGTTGCTCCACAAATTTCTTGCTGATGAATGTATGCGAAGCACCAGAATCAAAGAGAATAACTGCGGGATGATTGGCCACAAGGAACGTACCCATCATTACCGGCTCTCCGTCCGGTGTAGTGGCCACTTGCATATAATAAATGCGTCCCGTCTTCTTGGTATTTTTGCCCGAAGTATTTCCCTTGACTTGAGATGAATTCCCAGATCCTTGCTGATTATTTGACTGGTTCTGCTTTGGATAAGGGCATTCCTTGATGAAATGCCCAGATTTGCCACAATTGAAACATCCAGTCGATGAGCTGGGCAGAGCAGGGAATCGAGTGCCTAGGGCACCCGGCTGACTTGATGTAGTGGGGGCATTATTGGGACGAATAAATATTGGCTGCTTAAAAGGGAAGGAGGGTGGACGAGGGAAAGAGCGATTCTGGTTGGAAGGCCGCATAATAAACCGTTGCCTTTTCACCGGGCCCTGACTAGGCCTGTCTCCTCCAAAACCCTTGGATTTTCCGGTGCCTGCATACTTCGCTTCTACTGCCAATGCTGTACTGATAGCTCTTCCATAAGTAAGATCTATGCAGGTTGCCATCTTTCTTTGCAGTCGATCATTTAAACCTCTCATAAAACAATTCTTCTTTTTCAGGTCGGTCTTCACTTGATCGATTGCATACTGCGACAGATGATTGAACTTATTGAGATACTGATTAACAGTATCCCCTCCTTGCTTTAGCTTCATAAATTCTTCTTGCTTCATGTGAAGAACACCTTCTGGTATATAATGTTCGCGGAAGGCCACCTTGAATTCTTCCCATGTTATCTGATGATTGGCCGGTTGAACGGCCACGAAATTTCCCCACCAGGTACTGGAAGGGCCACACAGTTGCTGGGCTGCGAATAAAGGCTTCTGGGTTTCAGAACAGCGCAGAAGTCCGAATTTTTGCTCGATAACACGAATCCATTCGTCTGCTTCTAATAGGTCTTCGGCTTTAACAAACAGCAGTGGACGTGTCTCTGAAAAGTCCAAGTAAGAGGTTTCACGGGGGCCCTGTTGATAACCCCGCCCGCCTTGTGGCTGAAACTATTGACCCGCCATCTCTCTCAGAAAACGGGAATTATCCGCGGTCGCATTCACTAAGGCGGCAATTGCCTCGGCTAGTGTGGGAGGGACAGGAGGTGGATTTGGGGTAGACTCCCTCCCACTGGAGGTTCCAACTGCATCCTGTGATCGGGTCTTGGACGGCATCTGTGGCAACAAACATTTGGAAACAAATATAATATGCCAAAGACACAACCATCCAATTTACATTACCAAAAAGAGTAATGTTACAGACTCGATTTTATACAACAGGAGTACAGTACCCATTATACAATAGTACAACCTATTATACAATACACTATTTCTATTTCTACTACTACACCACTATTCCTGTTTCTGGTTGCTCCTAGCAGCCTCGTCGTCGGGTGTGGAAGACCATTCATCGACCAGCCTCATAGAAGGAGGGGGCCCTAAAAAGGTCCAGCTCACCACCAAGCACTTCTCCCGCAACATGCGAGGGTCCAGCTTCCGACCCGGCAGGATCCGTAGGTGCACTGGGATGTAGTTGCGAATACAGTATATGGACTTCCTCATGTAGGGTATTGCAATATGCCTACAGATTGTCAATGGCAGAGCTAAGTTCTTCGACTCAGGCTCGAGCCTTTGCCTCCTTAGCCCAGGCCACTGAACGAGACTGTACCGCCCAATCGAGCGCTAAATCCCAATCAGCAAGCTGATCTTGCAGGCGGCGGATGTAACTCCTTAATTCGTTTATTCTGTCGCCATCCGCGACCCATATGCTGGTCCTGCGTTGCAGTTCCATTTGAAGCTAATTCACTCGGGCTTCAAGATCCCCAATTGGATCATTGCTCCCGCTGCTGCTATCTTCATGCCGTGGGGCAAGTTGATGACGAGGTACACCAATTGGGCCAGTTGACTTGCGCGCGGTTTTCCTCGTGCGCGGCGGCATTTTTTTCTAAGGGGAAAATTTTATTAGTATAATTCTTAGCATGATGCATGTATAATTACAGAACCAAACTTAGCAGATTCATACCTTCTATACATTGCACTCCTCCTATCTGGTCTTTCATATAGATTCTTCAGATATAAAGGATAAGAAGGGAAGAAATCTTTCTAGGTAAGTCTGTAAAAAAATCCTTTTGAAGATGCCTCATAATATCTACAGAGAAGGGCTTCGCTCCGATACCAACTGTGACGGAACCTCCCAAGTCATTAGGCCCACCTACAGTTGTCCTGGTCCAACAAACATCAGACAACCCTGTAGATGTTCCTGAATCACTTGACAAGTTCGGTATCTTCTTTCTTACCTTTCCAGGAACGTTTCGCCCGTCTTGCAGACATTACAGAACATCGGAGATAAAGAAATGCAGAAGCAATTATATCAACTTACATTTATTTAGAAAGTAAGATCAAGTTACTTATTACAGACCAGAGTTATAAAACGAGTGTTGAGTAGTATTATTACAACACCAAGGGAGGCAAAAACTCCTCCCGATAGTTTTTACATAAAAGGTTTTATGGAGGACCATGTCCTCCCGCAGCTTCACTCTTGTTTTTCTTCATGCGGAACCACCTTGGTACAAAAGCAACAAAAATTTGCTGCTTCTTCACCTAAAAACAACAGGGGAATAAACCCTAAGTATGGAATTACTCAGCAAGTCTTACCCGACTAAAGAAAAGACTCTCAAGGGTATGCTGGTTATAAGGGAGTCAAGGTAAGGTATCTCAAGATCAAAGACTCTGTTTTGCATAAATGCTTACTAAGAGTGGATCCTTAAAAATCCAATTTTATTTTCCGGTTAGGTAAACTTACCTGCATCTAGAGTTCTTTCTACCCTAGTTCAAACACTTGTCCTGCACTAGCCAGTTTCTTAACAAGTCCTTCATCTTTACTGGTTTTCTACGTATAGGGCAGTGACCAAGTATTCATAACCGCGAAGGTACGGCGATCCGAATCGATTATACTCAGCTAAGGATCTCCAATCACACGACATATGTAGCACTTAACCCTTGCATATGTCAACCCGCCACCGGGGTTCTTAAGACCAGATCAGGTTCACGCAAACCGAGAGCACAGATACACCACCGTCCAGCCTCTTGCTACGGAGGATACACGCTACTCCCGCCACCGCTCCACGCCCATTTCGTGTTATCTTATTCTGACCTTAGTCTGCCCGAGGCAAAGCTTACCCATGACGAGGCATGTGACCAGTTAAAGGGTCCTCGGTCAGCAAGCCTACATCGACACGGTCCTTAATCGACTCAGACGGAGACACTACACCGGGACTCTCTTCTCGTGCCAGTCACCCGCCCGGTCTCAGCTTAATTATTTAAACCCAAAAACTTGGTACCTGATAGAGGTACATCTTTTCCGATGCTGAACCCATCATGGCCATGATGGATCCACCATCAAGTTTTATTTTCAAAAACATACCACCCACTTTGCCAATCATCTTTTGTAAACCAAAACCTTTTTGTTTTGCTAGAGCAATATTAAGCATAGTAAAAACCTTTTGTAAAAACAGGGTTTCAAGGAAGGAAATCAAAGATCAAGGAAGGTAATGTAGGAATTGTTTAAGCAATCAACTCCTATCACTTAATGCAGCAAGCAAGTGAGAAAGATTTTAAAAATAACAAGGAAGGTGGCAAATGCATCGGGGCTTGCCTTCGTTAGTAGGTGAGTCAGGCTCAGGCTCGCAGATGTCAAAGTAGAGACAAGTCCCTGCCTGAGATTCCAAAGGTGGTGGTGCCTTCTCTTCAGTCACTTTGATCTCTTCTTCGTTTTCTAAACATAACCATATATATGTATGTAAGAATGAATGCCATGTAATGCTCATGAGAGTGCAAAGATAAAAAGAATTTATTATCTGAGGTCTTGAATACAATTTTCCTTCACGGAACTCCGAGAACTTTGGGTTTCCGGAGTCAGTAAAGGAGTTCAAAGGGCAGGGGTGGGGTTTTGGGTTCTAGTTATCAAACAAGGTCTAAATCAACCCAAACTCTACCCAAGGCTTCTAACTAATGTGTAGAGCTCATATAAAAAGTTTGGGCAATTTTGGGATTACCATTTATTTTCTAAAAATCCAGAACTAATGGTTTAAGCTAGTTTAAATGCCTCAAAATTCCTTATGTAATCTAAAAATCATGAAACTATTTTTATTAAATACTATGGAAAATAAGAAGTCTAGGAAAATTGGTTTGACAATTTTAGGATTTTTCTACAATTTTCTATAGATTTCTAAAGTTCTACTGAAAAAGAAAAGGAAAAAGATTGAATAGTGTTGGGCTGGTTTTAGCCCAGGCGGCCCAGGTCCACGTGGAACCGCTCGCGCGTCCGCGCCCGCGCTGGCTGTTTTGCGAAAAGGGCCTCGGTGTTTTGGCTAACTCAAGGTGGGTTTAGTTACTGTTTTCTTTAGTCACTGACGGTTTGCAGAAAAGCCCTCCGGGTTCTATTCCTTCGCAGGGGGAGGTCCACGACGACGGCAGCGCGGAGGATGAACTCCGGTGAGGTTGTGCCAGTGGATTTACGCAACGACCGGTGCTCCCGAGCGACGTACACCAGACTGAACCCTCCCCGAACGATTCTCCTAACTTAATTTCACAATTGGTAAGCTATCAAGCTCTGTCCACGTGAACCACGGACGATGAGGACAATGGTACGCGTTCCCAGTGATCCCTAGCGGTCCGGTTCAATTAAAGGGGTCAAGGGGTTTGCGGGGTACCTAAGGATGCTAGAACAAGCAGCAGAGGAACTTGGGCTAACCTGAATCGAGCTGGCCAAGGCGAGCTTGATCATGCGGTGGCGGAGACCAGTTTGGGGAGAATTCGAAATTCGCGAGCTCTGGCGAATGATTGCTAACGATTCTCGGTGGCTGGGTGGGCGACGATCTTGCGGGGCTGGTGGGGGCTTCAATTTATAGGGCTCAACAGCGGTGGCCGGGAATTTGGATGACGATGCGCGGCGGTCGAAGGAAAGGAAGGGCACTGGCGCGCGTGGATCTGTGGCATCTACCGTCGCAGTCACTCCGACGAGCCACGCAGAGACACAAGGGTTCACGGCGATGCGGTGGAGGGGCTCAAGTACGTGGCACACGGTCGGAAGACGGCTGTTCACCGGCGAGCTTATCTGCTCAAGCCGCAAGGCAGAGGGGAAGTACGGCGGGGGGGGGGTCACCGGAGTGGCGTCCAGCGCATGGCTTTTACCGGTTGGTCTTATCTGGTCACTAGCGACGTGAATCACAACGGCGGTGGCGCGAATCACGGCGAAGATCAATCATCAGCGGTGGGAGTCCCGCGCTGGCAATCTAATCTGATCTTGGTACTGTACCATGGAGAACTGCATTCAGATAACCTGATAGACCGTTTTTGAGCTTGATTTTCTCTCAAACTTATATGGCAACATGATCAATACTCTACAGCAAAATTGTAGAGCAATATACCATCTCCATCTTTGCTATAGCAACCCTAGGTAGATTCTTACTAGATCATAGTTGAAATAGCTCTTAAAATTGGGTCCAGGCCACTGTCAGTTTGAAATTCAGACTTTATCAGCCTGACAGTCCAACTTTGGGCTTAATTATCTCCTAATTTCTCTTAACAACTATGCTTACACTCTTAAGCAAAGTTGTTATCCTTTGTTTGGTCTACAAGTTTGATGTGGTGACCTAGTGCAAAAACCCTAAAATTTGAAAGTTACAAAGCTCACAAGTTGAACCCATAACTTTGAAATTCAGACTTAGGCTATATAGGACTTAAGAGGTGATTTTTGCAAATAGATCCAAAACTTAGGGTTTAACTTGCAAATTCACACATTTGTGAACCAAAGGACTTAATATGCCTTAATATTGTAGTTTTTACACTTTAGTCCAAATGTGTACTGTTTTTGCACATAGGCCCCTAGGTTTTGGACTTAGGGTTTTCTAGGGTTCAAATGGGGTTTTTGGTATCTCAGGGGTATAAATGTGATTCAAGTTCATTCTTGGGAACATTTTATGACTATTCCCCTAAAGCTTTTAGGTTTTCTTAACTTGGGTTAGGTTTTACACCCTTACGTCCCTATTTAGGGTTGTGTTCCTTATCCAGGGTTCTATTTGCAAAATGTTATAACAATACAACTTGTTTGAAATTTTTACCTAGTGAATGCACTCTAGGTGTGTCAAACATATGCAATGCCAATGTTTATGATGTCATGCTCAAGTTTTAGTTGCAGTAACACCAGGGGTGTTACAAGCGTACAATCCTAGTGGCGTCAGCCACTGCAGTCGGCCAGTAGAAACCTTGTCGGAAAGCGTTTCCTACAAGGGCTCGAGGTGCTGCATGGTGACCGCAAGCCCCCGAGTGTATTTCTTGTAACAGCTCTTGTCCTTGTGCGACATATATGCATCGTTGGAGAATGCCTGAGGGGCTGCGGTGGTACAACTCTTTTTCATCACCCAGTAAAACGAATGACTTGGCGCGTTGAGCCAGTCGCCGAGCTTCGGCCTTGTCGAGGGGCAGCTCTCCTCAGAGGAGATATTCCAGGTATGGGGTCTACTAGTTTAGGTTTGGTGTGACCCCATTCTGCTCTATCTCGACACACAGGGCCTCACCCTCGGCGGCCGAGGTTTCCTCGGGTTCGGGTGCGTCCTTGAGTTTGACGGATGGTTGATATATGTCCCTGGAGAAGACATTCGGGGGAACCGTCGTCTGTCCCGAGGCTATTTTAGCTAGCTCATCCGCAGTCTCGTTGTACCGTCGAGCAACATGGTTGAGTTCCAACCCATAGAACTTATCTTCCAAGCACCGAACTTCGTCGTAGTAGGCCTCCATTTTTCGATCGCGGTAGTGAGAGTTCTTCATGACTTGGTCAATGACGAGCTGCGAGTCGCCATGAGCGTCGAGGCGCCGAACCCCTAGCTCGACGGCGATGCGCAACCCATTAACCAAGGCCTCGTATTCGGCCACGTTGTTTGACGCCAGAAAATGGAGGCGTATCACGTAGCGCACATGTTTCCCGAGGGGTGAGATGAAGAGCAAGCCGGCACCTGCTCCGGTTTTCATAAGCGACCCATCGAAGTACATGGTCCAAAGTTCGGCCTGGATTGGGGTTGTCGGCAATTGGGTGTCGACCCATTCAGCCAGGAAGTCTGCCAAGACTTGGGACTTTATGGCCTTACGAGGAGCGAATGAAAGTGTTTCCCCCATGAGTTCCACTGCCCATTTTGCTATCCTACCCGAGGCCTCTCGGCACTGGATGATCTCTCCCAGGGGGAAGGATGACACCACAGTCACCGGATGAGACTCGAAGTAGTTTCGCAGCTTTCGCTGTGTTAGAATCACTGCGTACAGTAGCTTCTGGATTTGCGGGTAGCAGATTTTGGTCTCGGATAGCACCTCGCTGATGAAGTAGACTGGCCTCTGGATGAGCAGTGCATGCCCCTCTTCTCGTCTCTCGACTACAACCGTAGCGCTGACCACCTAGGTGGTTGCGGCTATGTAAGTCAAGAGGGCTTCTCCCGCAGCGGGGGGCACCAAGATGGGCGCATTAGTAAGGAGTGCCTTTAAGTTTCCGAGGGCTTCTTCGGCCTCGGGAGTCCAAGTGAAGCGCTCGGCCTTCCTTAAGAGGCGGTACAAGGGCAATCCTTTCTCGCCAAGGCGTGAGATGAAGTGGCTCAGAGCCACAAGGCATCCCATGACCCTTTGTACTCCTTTTAAATCTTTGATGGGTCCCATGTTGGTGATGGCCGCGATTTTCTCCGGGTTGGCCTCGATGCCTCGTTCGGAGACGATGAACCCTAGGAGCATGCCTCGGGGGACTCCGAAGACACACTTCTCGGGATTGAGTTTTACGCTCTTCGCTTTTAGGAACCTGAATGTCACCTCAAGGTCAGAGAGGAGGTCGGAGGCTTTCCTTGTTTTGACAACGATGTCGTCGACGTAAGCCTCGACCATTCTGCCGATGTGCTCTCCGAACACATGGTTCATGCACCTTTGGTATGTTGCACCTGCATTCCTTAAGCCAAATGGCATAGTAGTATAACAATAACAATACATGCCCAAAGGTGTGATAAAAGAAGTCGCGAGCTGGTCGGATTCTTTCATCTTGATTTGGTGATAGCCTGAATAGGCATCGAGGAAAGCCAGGGTTTCGCACCTAGCAGTGGAGTCCACAATTTGATCGATGCGAGGCAGAGGGTAGGGAACCTTTGGACATGCTTTATTTAACCCAGTGTAGTCTACACACATCCTCCATTTCCCACCTTTTTTCTTTACAAGTATAGGGTTAGCTAACCATTCTAGATGGAATACTTCTTTGATGAACCCTGCAGTCATTAGCTTGTGGACCTCCTCGCCTATGGCTCTGCGCTTTTCTTCATCAAATCGGTGCAGGTGCTGTCTCACGGGTCGGGCACCGGCTCGGATGTCTAGTGAGTGCTCGGCGACATCCCTCGGTATGCCCGGCATGTCTGAGGGACGCAAAAAATTCAGCGTTTGCGCGGAGAAAGTCGACGAGCACTGCTTCCTATTTGGGGTTGAGCTCGGAGCCAATCCTGACTTTCTTGCTGGCGTCGTTGCTGGGGTCGAGAGAGACAGATTTAACCGCCTCGGCTGGTTCGAAGTTGCTGGCGTGCCGCTTCACGTTGGGCGCCTCTTTGGAGAGGCAATCCAGGTCGGTGATGAGGGCTTTGAATTTGGCGATGGCTTCAGTGTACTCCACGCATTCCACATCGCACTCGTAAGTGTGGCGGTATGTGGATCCGACGGTGATGGTTCCCTTGGGGCCTAGCATCTTGAGCTTGATGTACGTGTAGTTGGGGACGGCCATGAACTTGGCGTAGCACGGTCTTCCCAACACCGCGTGATAGGTCCGTCGGAACCCGACTACCTCGAAAGTGAGGGTTTCCTTTCGAAAGTTGGAGGGAGTTCCGAAGAAGACGGGCAAATCAAGTTGCCTAAGGGGCAGGACATGCTTGCCGGGGAAAATCCCGTGAAAGGGTGCTGCACCGGCCTGGATCGTGGACCGATCAACCCCCAAGAGCTCTAGGGTCTCGGCGTAGATGATGTGGAGGCTGCTCCCTCCATCCATGAGGACCTTGGAAAGAGCCTAGCGTTGCCGATGACAGGGTCGACGACAAGCGGGTACCTTCCTGGGCTCGATACGCAGTCGGGGTGGTCGCCTTGGTCGAAGGTAATGTGTTTGTCGGACCAGTCTAGGTAGACTGGCGTTGCTCCCTTCACCGAGCAGACCTCCCGGCGTTCTTACTTGCGGTGTCAAGCCGAGGCATTCGCCACTTGCCCACCGTAGATCATGAAGCAGTTGTGGACCTCTGGGAACTCTTCTTCCCTGTTGCCTCCTTTTTTATTGTTGCCTTGGTCCTTGGCACCCACCACCGAGGGTCCAGCCTTATTGAAGTAACGCCGAAGCATGTCGCACTCTTCAAGGTTGTGCTTGGCGGGACCCCTGTGATAGGGGCACGACTCCTTGAGCATCTTATCACACTAGTAGAAAAGAGCTCATAGCCTGCGGCACCCATAAATTATCACTGGCGGTTTCAGTTATCGCGCGCCAGTAAAAAAAACGAGGCGGGCCCGGCTTTGGAACCGCCAGTGGAAACACATTTCCACTGGCGGTTATCTTAACAAAACCGCCAGTGGAAATAGGATGTTTCCACTGGCGGTTGGTGTAACATAACCGCCAGTGGAAAACCAATTTCCACTGGCGGTTGGTGTAACCGAACCGCCAGTGGAAATACCCTATTTCCACTGGCGGTTGTGTTAAGATAACCGCCAGTGGAAATTGGTTTCCACTGGCGGTTTTTCAAGCCAACCGCCAGTGAACTGTCTGTTATAAATAGCTCTCTTCTTCCCCCGACAGTGAACTGTATGCTCGCAGCCAGCTTCCATTGGAGGCGATTTTGGAGGTCCAGATTTCAAAAAAATATAAGGGGGGAGGTTTTGCTCTTCATTTCTTCGAAGAAGGTGGATAAGAAAGGTTGGTTTATGTTTCTTTGTCAATTTTTGTTCATTCTTGCTCAATTTTAGCCACATTTTGGATCTAGGGTTTTACATGTGAGAGAGAAGAGTATAGCTAGGTAATTTTCTCTATTTCCTCAAATGAGGTTGCTTAAGATGGTTAGTTTTTGTCTATTCCCTCTCCTTTTTCATGTTTAGTTATCAAATAAGTTTATCCATAACACATATTTAGTTGCTTTATGAATGGTGAATGTGTTGTATGGAAGGTTGGTTTAATTATGTTTCAATTGTTAGTTATTGTTTATTTTTGCTCAGTTTTAACTACATTTTGAAACTAGGCTTTCACCATGTGTTAAAGATAGGTTTGGGTATTAATTTTTTTTGTTTATTAGTTGCTAGGAAAGTTTGGCTTATGTTTCTTTTGCCAAATTTTGTTCATTTTTCCTCCATCTAAACAATGTAATATATAGTGTAAAACAATGTTTTACGCGATCATATGCATAATTTTCTAAAGTCAATCTTTTGGATATGCGGCTACCAATGACACCCCTTTCCTTTTTTTAGATGGATTAATTATGTACATGTCACTCAACTGTAAAAAATTAGATGGCTAGTTCATTTTAATGTCATTGAATATAGGTGTACATTCGGGCAACTGTACATTTTAGCAATAGTAGGTCCCAGGGAATAACATAGAATGTAAAACGACAGAAAATACGTTGTTGCGATTAACAAAAGTACTAGCATACGTTGTTGCGATCAACAAAAGTACTAGCATCAGCACGTAGAGATAGAGTGCGACGGTAGATTCAAACCATAAACAACCACTGAACCAGGGTAAGTACCAACGAGACGAACGAACGGTTGACCAGTAGGAATCAACCTATCCACACCAGCTAGCACGAGGCAACGTCAGACGTAAATTCTAACGGTGACGGAGATCGAGCCGGCGGAGCCCCAGTATGCATCCGGCACGAAGAGAAACCCTTTGGCCTGGAACCCATCGAGCCGCCGGGTGAACGGTATGGTGCCAGACGCCGACAGCGTGAGCGCTCCCGGCGCACCGCCGCTCACCTCCATCTTATACTTCAGCTCCACCTCCACGCCATCCTGGAAGCGCGGGCCAAGGCAGAGCAAGGACAGCGAGCGCCCCTGTAGCAAATCGTGGCCGTTGAGCAGCAGGAACACGCGCTCCGTGTTGCGCTGCAGCAGGACGCGGAACGGCTCGTCCTTGCGCACGGTCGCCACCGCCTTGCCGTAGATAAACACGACGGAGGCGAGGCCGTCGTCGTCGTGGCCGTGGTCCTGTGCGACGTGGTAGCCCAGCCGCAGGCCGCTATAGGCGCAGCCGTCGACGGGGCACTTGTACGGCGCGCGCTGGCATGTCTCCTCGTGGGTCACCTTCTCCAGGTAGCTGATGGCGTCGTAGCAGCCGTTGCTCTTGAACATGCAGGAGGTGGTCGCCGCAGCCAGGAGCTTCTCGAGCGGACGGCAACGCATGTCGCCAATGCGCTCGGAACAGGTCCAGCACTTACCGTCCGTACGGATGCAGCACTTTGCACAACCAGAATGTCCGTTCTTGCACTGATTTTACACAGAGCAGAGCATCATGCTGGAGCAAGCCTACCAATCAATATGTACTGTATATATACATGCATGGTAATTTGACTTGCCATGAAAACTTCGGACTGAAAGGGTAGGCAGCAGATGTCGCACTCCAACGCGTCCTTCTCCATGGATAGTGTCACAGTCGCCTCTTCCTCATCTTCCAACCCCGACTCTTCCTCATCCTCCATGTGCAGCATGTAATTTTACACGACTTTCTAGAGAGGAGAGGGAGAGGGAGAGAGAGCTATTGTTGCCAATGCGCTCGGAGCAGGTGCAGCACTTACCGTCCGTGCGGATGCAGCACTTTGCACATCCAGAATGCCCGTTCTTGCACTGATTTTACACAGAGCAGAGCATCATGCTGGAGTCTACCGATCAATATGTACTATATATATACATGCATGGTAATCTGACTTGCCATGAAAACTTCGGACTGGAAGGGTAGGCAGCAGATGTCGCACTCCAACGCGTCCTTCTCCATGGATAGTGTCACAGTCGCCTCTTCCTCCAACCCCGCCTCATCCTCCATAGAGAGAGAGAGGAGAGAGAGAGAGAGGGTTTCACATTTTAGCCACATTTTTGGATATAGGGTTTCACCATGTGTTTTATGTTACTTTTTTACAGGTGGTGATGGAGAGGACATCCTGGATGTATAACTTATCAAGGCTAGATCCATCATACATATCCGAGGTCCATAGGTTTATTGATGTCGCTACGAACCATGCTTGGAGAACAAAGACAAAACACATATATTGTCCATGCATGGACTGCAAAAATGCTGCTGTATTTAATGACACAGAACAAATCATATCTCATCTGGTATGCCGAGGATTTATGAAGGATTACACAATTTGGACAAAGCATGGAGAGGGTAGCTCTTCGCCTTATACGACTGGAAACCCTGAGAACATCGACGACAGATTTCAGTTCGTTCACGAGACACACCAACCTCTTCCACAGAGCGAACATGTAGTGCAAAATGTTACTGATCATGGTTACGCTGGAGGAAATGAACATGATAGACCTCATGTTCTGCCAAGTGTTATGGATGAGGAAGATGCAGAGTTGCTAGAGGCAATGTTGCGTCGTCATACAGATCAATCGATGTTCTTAATGAAAGGTATGGAGTCCCTGAAGAAGGCAGCAGAAGAGCCTTTGTACGACGAGTCTAAGGGTTGTACCAAAGAGTTCACGACGCTCCGGTCTGTGCTAAAGCTGTTGATGTTAAAAGCTAAATATGGTGTGTCTGATGCTGGCTTCGATGCGTTCTTGAGTATTATCGCAGACATGCTTCCAAAGGAGAACAATGTGCCTGCTAACACGTACTATGCAAAGAAACTAATCAGTCCGCTCACTATGGGTGTGGAGAAGATCCACGCGTGTAGAAATCACTGTATCCTTTATCGAGGTGATGATTATAAAGACTTGGAGAGCTGCCCAAAGTGTGGTGCAAGTAGGTACAAGACGAATAAAGACTATCGAGAGGACGAAGAGTGTGTTGCATCCGTGTCTAAAGGGAAGAAGCGAAAGAAAGCCCAAAAAAAGACTTCAAAATCCACGAGCAAAGAAAAAGAAGAAGTAGACTATTATGCGCTCAAAAAGATTCCTGCTTTGGTGATGTGGTACCTCCCCGTCGTCGATCGATTGAGGTGTTTGTTCGCTAATCCTGAGGATGCCAGACTTATGAGCTGGCATGCTTCTGATGAGCACAAAAACGATGGGAAGCTTCGACATCCAGCCGATGGGAAGCAGTGGCAAGATTTCAATGACAACCACCGAGACTTTGCCGATGAACCGAGAAATGTTAGGTTCGCACTGAGTACTGATGGAATGAACCCATTTGCTGAGAGGAGCAGCAAGCATAGCACATGGCCGGTGATCCTCACCATATACAACCTTCCTCCATGGTTGATGCAGAAACGGAAGTACATTTTGCTAACCATCCTTATTTCTGGACCTACACAACCTGGAGTTGACATGGATGTATTTTTGGAGCCCTTAATGGAGGATATGGAAATATTGTGGGAAACGGGTGTTCAAATGTTGGATGAGTATCGTAAAGGTTCATTCACGCTGAGAGCAATTCTTTTTGTTACGATCAACGATTACCCTGCTCTCTTCACATTATCAGGCCAGTTTAAGGGAAAGGTTGGTTGCACAGTATGCATTGATGGAACTGCTTACGTATCCCTTGCTGCATCTAGGAAGATAGTTTACATGAGGCACAGACGCTTTTTATTGGAAGGACACAGGTACCGCATGCGAAAGATGGATAAGTACTTCGACAATAATGGTGAACTACATTCTACTGCTCCATCGGGTAACAATAGAGGTCATAGAGTTTTTGAAATAGTCAGGAATATCAAGTTTGTTTTCGGGAAGAAGACAAAAGACGGAAAAACAAGGAAGGATGCTAAACCAGCTTCGGGGGCTATATTCAAGAAGAAGTCTATTTTCTTCGAGTACTTGCCTTACTGGAAAGAGTTAGATGTGCGGCATGCGATCGATGGTATGCACGTTCAGAAGAACGTGTTTGAAAGCATAATGGGCACCTTGCTAGACATAAAGGGCAAAACAAAAGAAGGGCTCAATTCACGCATGGACTTGGTAGATTTAGGCATAAAAAAGGAACTACATCCCGTTCTTCAAGAAAATGGGAAGTACCATCTCCCAGCAGCAAGCTACAATCTCAATGTAGATGAGAAACATGCGATGTGTGTTTGGCTCAAGAATTTGAAAGTCCCATCCGGATTCTGCTCTAGCATACGGAGTATTGTGTCAATGAAAGACCTGACAATCACCAACTACAACTCACATGATTGCCATGTCATGCTGACTAAATTCCTACCTATTGCCATCAGGGCTATAAATCCTTTGTTTTTAAAGATGGCAATCACACGGTTGTGCTACTTTTTCAACAGGATTTCACAAAAGGTAATTGGCCGTGATGAGTTGGCGTCTCTTCAGGAATTCGCAGTGGAGACAATATCACAGTTTGAGATGTGTTTCCCTCCATCGTTCTTTGATATTATGGTGCACCTTGTGGTGCACTTGGTGCCACAAATAGAAGCATTGGGTCCTATGTACTTGCATGAAATGTGGACGTATGAGCGTTTCATGTCAATACTGAATGGCTATGTATCAACCCGTGCTCGTCCCGAGGCATCCATGATAGAGGGGTACTGTACCGAAGAGGCCATTGAGTCCGGAGGTCCATTCTGCAATAGTATCCTAAAAGACCAGGTTGCAATAGGTCTGCCTCCGTCACGACACGAGGGTAGACTGTATGGAAGCGGGAGGATGGGACGGAAATCTTTCATCCCACCGGATTACGATATAGTACTTGAGGCACATCAGAGCATCCTACATCAGCTAACGATAATGGAGCCATTTATCCAACAACACATCAATGAGCTTCGCGAGCAAAATCCTGGGCATACGGATGATTGGGTAATGAAGCAACATAAGCAGCGGTTCAACACATGGCTAATGGTGAAGGACATTCCACGTGGAGAAACAATAGAAGAACAAACCATCAAGGGCTTGGCATCTAGACCATCACGCCAGGTCACAACATGGCAAACCTATGACATTAGTGGATTCACATTTTGTACCAAGTCCAAGGACAAAAAGAGCATGTCACAAAACAGTGGTGTTCGATGCGAAGCCATAGATGATGAAACTGGTGAGATTATTACATATTTTGGCTTTATTGAGGACATATGGGAACTAGACTATGGTACATTTCAGATCTCGGTTTTCCGATGTCAATGGGTTGAAGACAAACATGTCACGGTAGACAACTATGGGGTCAGAGTTCTTGATCTAAGTAAGGTAGGTTACAAAGATGACCCATGGATCCTTGCTAATCGTGCTGCACAGGTCTTCTATGCTGAACAGATCATTTCTAACAATGAGAAGAAAAGCACCGACAAACCGAAGCATGTAGTTTTTCCTGGAAAACAACAAGCTATAGGAGTTGATGGTGTATCTGATTTAGAGGATTTTAACCAGTTCAATGACATGTCTCTTTTCATAGACCATCCAACCAAGATAAGGAACGTTGAGCGAAGCATCCCACGCAATTCGATGCCCTGGGTACGCCACGATGGACAAGGCAGAACAATAGCTCCCTAGATTATATAGTTGTCATGTAATTGATTATTGTTAGGACATGTCATGTAATTGATTATTGTTAGCGACAAACCGAAGCATGTAATTTTACACGACTTTCTAGAGAGGAGAGGGAGAGGGAGAGAGAGCTATTGTTGCCAATGCGCTCGGAGCAGGTCCAGCACTTACCGTCTGTGCGGATGCAGCACTTTGCACATCGAGAATGCCCGTTCTTGCACTGATTTTACACAGAGCAGAGCATCATGCTGGAGCCTACCGATCAATATGTACTGTATATATACATGCATGGTAATCTGACTTGCCATGAAAACTTCGCACTGGAAGGGTAGGCAACAGATGTCACACTCTAGCGCGTCCTTTCTCAATGGATAGTGTCACAGTCGCCTCTTCCTCATCCTCCAACCCCGCCTCTTCCTCATCCTCCACCACCACCTTGGCTTTCTTTGGAGTGCCGCCGTCATGGTTTATCACCTAGAACGAGGTAAAATAAAAGCAGGGAGGACTATTCGACTAATATATACATATCAGGCAGTAAGAAACAAGCATCTTCAAAGAACATGTTGTAAAAGAACTTGGAAAGATGTTTACCAGATCTGATACTTGTGAAAGAACTTCACACCAATGGTGATGAGAGACGCGAAGCCATGAGACGACGTAGTATTTAAACACTACAAGAACGGGCATTCTAGTGACAGAGGAGGGAGAGAGAGGGAAGAGAGAGGAGGGAAAGAGGAGAGAGAGAGGAGAGAGAGAGAGGAGAGAGAGGAGAGAGAGAGGAGAGAGAGAGGAGAGAGAGAGGATAGAGAGAGAGAGGAGAGAGAGAGGGAGAGGGGAGAGAGAGGAGCTAGGGAGAGGAGAGAGAGGAGAGAGAGGATAGAGAGAGAGAGAGGAGATAGGGAGAGGAGAGAGAGGAGAGAGAGAGGGAGAGATAGAGGAGGGAGAGAGAGGGAAGAGAGAGGAGGGAGAGGGGAGAGAGAGGAGGGAGAGGGGAGAGAGAGGAGAGAGAGGAGAGAGAGAGGGGAGAGAGAGGGGAGAGAGAGAGAAGTAATATATAAATATATATATTATGTATACTAAATATATATATTTATATATTTAATATGTACAAAAATTTATATACTTAATGTATGAATATACAATAAAAAATAATATACTAAAAACATTTCTACTGGCGGTTGACAATGAAAACCGCCAGTAGAAATTAATTTTTACTGGCGGTTGTCGATGAAAACCGCCAGTAGAAATGGCCTCCACAGTCTGTGGATGGCATTTCTACTGGCGGTTCTCTATGACAACCGCCAGTAGAAATGATTTCTACTGGCGGTTTTCATTGTCAACCGCCAGTAGAAATATCTCCTATATAAAGGAGCGCGCGCGGGGCCGAAAAATTTCACTAAGTCTGGCGCCCTGTCTTTCCATCTTCCCGCCGTCAGGCTGCCAAAATTTTCCCCGGCGATTTTCTCCGCCGTGCGCCGCCGTCGTTCACGCCGTCGTCCACGTCATCGTCCCCGCGCCGTAGGTAAGTTCTTCTCTCTCTCTCTCCCTTTCTTCGTCTATGATCGTTCGGGCTCGGCCGGGCGCCATGCGCGCCGCCGCCGCGCGCACGCGGGCGCACGCCGCCGCCGCCGCCGTCTCGGGCTAGGAAGAGTGAGAGAGTGAGAGGGAAGAGAGAGGAGGAAGAGGGAAGAGAGGGAGACCCCTGCGCGCGTCTCTGCAGAGAGTGAGAGAGAGGAGGGCGCACGCGCCGCCGCCACCGAGAGGGAGGAAGAGAGAGGAAGGAGAGGGAGAGGGAAGAGAGAGGAGGGAGAGGGAGAGAGATAGAGGGAGGGAGAGGAGGGTGAGAGAGAGAGAGGAGGGAGAGGAGAGAGATAGAGAGAGGGAGAGAGATAGAGGGAGAGGAGAGAGATAGAGGGAGGGAGAGGAGGGTGAGAGAGAGAGAGGAGGGAGAGGAGAGAGATAGAGAGAGAGAGAGAGAGATAGAGGGAGAGGAGATAGATAGAGGGAGGGAGAGGAGGGTGAGAGAGAGAGAGAGGAGGGAGAGGAGAGAGATAGAGAGAGGAGAGGAGATGAGAGTATTCATACAATACTTATTTTTATTCATATGTGTGTTCATATGTGTTCAAATGTATGTGTTCAATATATATATGTGTTCATATGTGTTCAAATGTATGTGTTCAATATATATGTGTGTTCATATGTGTTCAAATGTATGTGTTCAATATATATGTGTGTTCATATGTGTTCAAATGTATGTTGAATATATACATTGTAATTTTATCCGTCACAACTCGATAATATACGTATCCGATCCGATCCGAATTCGATCTGAACTCGATAATTTCCGTACGACTCTCCCTCTCTCCCTCTCTATACGTCCTATGCGACTCTCCCTCTCTCCCTCTCCTCGTCCTATACGACTCTCCTTCTCTCCCTCTCTATACGTAACTCGATAATATCCATACGATTCTCCCTCTCTCCCTCTTTATACGTCCTATGCGACTCTCTCCCCGTCCTACACGATACTATACGACTATACGATACTATATGGTTACGGTTTAGGGTTAGGGTTATGGTTAAGGGTTAGGGTTAGGGTTAGGGTTAGGGTTAAGGGTTAGGGTTTAGGGTTAGGGTTAGGGTTAGGGTTAGGGTTAAGGGTTTGGGTTTTGGGTTAAGGGTTCGGGTTTTGGGTTAGGGTTAGGGTTAGGGTTAAGGGTTATAGTTAGGGTTAGGGTTTAGGGTTAAGGGTTCGGGTTTTGGGTTAAGGGTTCGGGTTTTGGGTTAAGGGTTCGGGTTTTGGGTTAGGGTTAGGGTTAAGGGTTTAGGGTTAGGGTTAAGGGTTATAGTTAGGGTTAGGGTTAGGGTTAAGGGTTAGGGTTTAGGGTTAGGGTTAGGGTTTTGGGTTAAGGGTTCGGGTTTTGGGTTAGGGTTAGGGTTAGGGTTAAGGGTTATAGTTAGGGTTAGGGTTTAGGGTTAAGGGTTCGGGTTTTGGGTTAAGGGTTCGGGTTTTGGGTTAAGGGTTCGGGTTTTGGGTTAAGGGTTAGGGTTAAGGGTTCCAGGGTTAGGGTTAAGGGTTATAGTTAGGGTTAGGGTTAGGGTTAAGGGTTAGGGTTAGGGTTAAGGGTTCGGGTTTTGGGTTAAGGGTTCGGGTTTTGGGTTAGGTTTAGGGTTAAGGGTTATAGTTAGGGTTAGGGTTAGGGTTTAGGGTTAAGGGTTCGGGTTTTGGGTTAAGGGTTCGGGTTTTGGGTTAAGGGTTCGGGTTTTGGGTTAGGGTTAGGGTTAAGGGTTTAGGGTTAGGGTTTAGGGTTAGGGTTAGGGTTAAGGGTTTAGTGCCTGAGGATGTATTTAATTATACTATTTGTTAATATGAATTTAATTATTGCTTACGTTAATATGTGTTAATATGTATTTAATTATTGCTTATGTATTTGTATATATATAGCTCAATGAGTTCTCCGATCAAGGACCAAGATTTAGTGCCCGAGCACATGGACAAGAGTGTTGCTCAAGAACAATCCAGCAGTGAAGGATATGAAACGCCTAGCGACCCTTTTCCTACCACTAGCATAGATAGGGCCGCTCTCCGTGAGTTGCAACGTGACCCTACTTATGATCCACAAGAAGCTGAGGTAAAAGTACGCATCTTTAGCTTCGTATGTGTACCCTACTGATTTCACATGCATGATCTCTTGTGCATTTTATTACATGAATAGGAGGTCGTGTCTGAATTTCGTGCGATACTCGAAGAAGCCGTGGCACGAAACGAAGACGTACCGGAGCCGACCCAAGACGCACCGGAACAGACCAAGACAACAACCGAGACGTCAAGGAAAAGGAAGCAGAGCGATCGAAAAAGAGGTGACAGGGGGCTGAACAAGTTTCCCGACAAAACATACAAAATCTCAGACGTGAGCCCGAAAGGTCAGCCCCTAGCTCCAGAAGAGGCAGTACCTAAGTTCCGGAATGCACTTGGGTTTTTAGTTAGAGATAATCTTGACATAACAATACGACAGTGGAGAGATGTGTCAGATGATGTCAAGAATCAAATATGGAATAAGCTATTAATGAGGTTCGTTCTGCCTCGGGGTTCAGAAGAACTCGTGAAGGAATACACGATGAAGCAGCTTGCAATCAATTTCCGAAACTGGAGGTCTGAGATGAACACAAAGTTTGCAAAGAAAGGTCTGGACCCGACCAAAAAATATAAAATCTCAGCAGGTCAGTGGGCAGTATTTCTAGAGCAGAGGAGCAGCCCTGATTTCATATCTCTAAGTGAGGCAAATTCGGAACAATCAAAGAAGAACAAGTACCGCCACCACCTAGGCACAGGTGGTTACAAGCGTCAGGTTCCTAAATGGAGACAAGAAGACGCCGAGAAGAAGGCCGCAGGGTTGCCGACGCTGTCCGAGCAACTTGGTGAAAGGGCGGCAAATTGGCTCCGTGCTAGAAAACCAAGGGAAACCGAGACCGGTGTATCTTTTGATGATCCCATTGTCGAAGAAGCGGCAAAAAACATATATACAATGGCAGCTAAGCAGAGCGAAGGAACTTTTAAGCCACAAAGGGAAAGAGACATCCTAACGGCTGGTCTCGGTAACCCTGAGCATCCTGGCCGTGTACGAGGAATCTCGTCTAAGGAAGGATGGAAGGAAGGATTCGGACAACAGTGGGAAGGTCTGTACAGGAAACATGATCGATACAAGGAAGAGATGGCGGATTATTTTAAGGAGAAGGCCAAGAAAGAGTTCAAAGCCATGATGTCTCAAATGCTATCGAATCCTCCTCCAGAATTGATGCAACAGTTGGCGAGTGCGATGTCTGTTCAACAGATGACCACTCCACAAATACAAATAATTCCAGCAGCTCAACCGCCGGCTTCCATAGATTGTACAACATTACCAAGCTCTGTTGCTTCAACGGGAAATAAGGACCGTTATCCAGTTGATGACATCACAAGGCCTGTGGCGTGCACACTGGTTATAAGATATGGTATTAACAATAAACGTACAAAGAAAGTAGCCACAGGCCTTGCGATCCTAGGACGTAAGTTCCATGGAAACGATATTCCAGATGATTATTGCAAAGTAGAAGTGACGTCGGTCGTCCAAGGATCCGAGGACGACATGCTAGACATCCCTGGGCCCGAAGGTATCGAGAAACTTGGACAAGCTATCAATAATTTTATCCTTTGGCCTCGAAGGGATGTCGATTTGCTTGATTGGTCGAATTCGTCGCAGGCGTCGCAGGCCCAACCGTCTCCGCCTTCTCAAATTTTTGTTCCTATTGTACATCCATCATCCTCACCTCCTCAAACTTCACATGCTGCTCCTCATCCTTTTTCTGACCCACCGTCTCCGCCACAAGCATCACCATTCAGGGCTCCACCACCTTCTCCTCCCCATCCTCTTGGTGACCCACTGTCTACGCCACCATCAAGGGATCCACCTTCTCCACAACCATCAAAGGATTCAAGGCCATCAAAGAAATCTAAACTTCCTATTCCAAAATTGGTGTCCCCGTATCAGAAAAAGAAGAGTAAAGCTACTACTGCTGGCACAGCTCGGTTTTTGAAAGGGATTGGACGGAGCCTCACGTCACAAACTGTTGATTTGGCCAAGCACGAGGAGTCTGCAAAAAAGGCTGAGGCAATGGCCGCAAAGATAAAGAAGCCAACTAAGGCAGATTACAAAAACGTGCCTAAAAAATATGTGCCGGGCAGACCTCTGCTACCTCTTGAGAAACTAAGAAAGGTCCCGGCTGGTGTTAAAAGGTTGCATGACTGGTACATGCGGGCATCATCGGTTGGCATAGACACCATCAGTGTGCATATACCAGACCATGCTTTTATTGGTTCGGACCAAAAGGTCGTTGTTACATTCGAGGACATGTGGTTAATGATGAACCTTCAGAGACTCGACGTGCAACTTGTAACGATGTTTGCATTGTAAGTGTCGCTCATACTTCCACATATGTGTGTTATTATTAGTGAGTTGTATAAAATTTCAATATCTGACATGCACGTGTGACTTGCAGAATGCAACATGATCAGCAGGAGATTCTTTACGGTACCAAGCCCAATGCTAGTGCCAGTAAAAGGGTTGGGTATCTCAACCCAATACTTATATCCGAGGAAAGCCACACTTTTAGAATCGGGAAAGACAACGATGAATTACGGGGAAAGACGGACGAAGAAGTTGAGAAGCGTATAAAGGATATGAAGAAGGATTTTGAAGCTCGATACGCCACCTATATAGGACATGCAATGCTTCAATTTCAAGACAGGGAAGCCATAATGGCCCCGTACAACTTTAAGTAAGTGTGATTTTGCATAAATAAAATTAATAATTTCAATACACATGCATCACAAATTTGATTCGTACAGGGACCACTGGATATGCTTCCTCATTTATCCTAAGGTTGGAAAGGTGCTGGTGCTCGACTCCTTGAACTTCGACCCTTCGACATATGCAGAATTCCTCAGCATCTTAGAGCTGTAAGCCTTTTCTATGCATGCATACTTTTATCGATTAAAATTTGAGAATAACATGGTGATTCTATTTGAGATCACAGGGCTTATAGATTCTATAAGATGAGAGGTGGAAAGTACGACCTGTCGAAAAAAGGCGTGCCACTAGACATCCATCATCACTGGCCGGTAAGTATGTGATTTTATGAATACATATCATACACAATGTTGCAACTAAATAACCAATCTCCCGTTATGTAGTGCCACAAGCAACCACAAGGATCGGTCCTATGTGGATTCTATGCGTGCGAGTTCATGAGAGTGAACGGACGATACATCACGAACCCTGACAAGGTATTATTAGTAATAGTCAAGTATGTATTTATGTCATTAAAGATGCAAATGTGTTATTATTGAGTATAAATAGATGATGTTTATAAAATTCCTTTACAGCAATTTCAACGAGGAAACCCGGAGAACTTGACCGAAGCTGCATTGTATGGCATAATCGAGGACCTCTGCACATTCATATTGAAAGAGGTCATACCCGCAGAAGGAAAATATCATGATGCTTCCGGGACATTAGCTTTGCCAGAGTTCAGAATACTAACAGAAATTAGTAGATTATCTCTTAGCCGAGATAGTTATTAGAGCTTAGGTGAAAACTTATGATGTATAGAATGCATGAAGCATATATGGTTGTAAACAGAATACTTTGATGTATATAAATGTATGATAGAATTAAATTTCATGTTGCTTTCAATATCAATATAGATCTATATATATATATGTTTGTGTGTGTGTAAATAAATATATATATAATTCAGTATTGTTTGAAATTTTGAAAAAAGGCGGGAAAACTTCCACTGGCGGCTAAATAAAGAAAACCGCCAGTGAAAAGTGCATTTCCACTGGCGGTTTGCTTTATAAAACCGCCAGTGGAAATGCATTTCCACTGGCGGTTTTCTTTATTCAGCCGCCAGTGGAAATGCACTTTTCACTGGCGGTTCCTTAAGAAAACCGCCAGTGAAAATGCACTTTTCACTTGCGGTTCCAAAATAACCGCCAGTGGAAATGCTGATTTCCACTGACCCCTAGCACTGGCGATACTGAAAAACGCCTGTGTAAATAGGTTTAGAACCGCCACTATAGAGCTTCTGTGTACTAGTGTCAAACACATTGGCCCCTCCGGGAGGCTTCCAAGGATTCCTGTGCTCGGCAGCAGCGACAAGATCTGCATCGATGGCGTTGCGTTTTGCTTGCGCCTTCTTCCTGGTCTTCTTCTTCGTGCCACGCTAGACGGACGCCTCGTGGACGTCTTCCTTTTGCCTTCCCTGAGGCTGCTTGTCCTTCCGGAAGATGGCTTCGACTGCCTCCTCACCAGAGGCGAACTTGGTGGCTATGTCCATCAATTCGCTCGCCTTGGTGGGTGTCTTGCATCCCAGTTTGCTTACCAGGTCCCGGCAAGTGGTGCCGACGAGGAATGCTCCGATGATGTCTGAGTCGGTGATGTTAGGCAACTCGGTGCACTGCTTTGAAAACCGCCGGATGTACTCTCGCAGGGATTCCCCTGGCTGCTGGCGGCAGCTCCGGAGATCCCATGAGTTCCCAGGGCGCACGTACGTACCTTGGAAATTTCCAGCGAAGGCCTTGACTAGGTCATCCCAGTCGAAGATCTGGGTAGGAGGCAGATGCTCCAGCCAGGCCTGGGCAGCGTCAGAGAGGAAAAGTAAGAGGTTGTAGATGATGAGGTTGTCGTCGTCCGTCCCTCCCAACTGGCACGCTAGCCGGTAATCCGTGAGCCACAACTCCAGCCTCGTCTCCCTTGAGTACTTGGTAATGGTAGTTGGGGCTCGGAACCAGGCCGGGAACGGCGCCCGTCGTATGGCCCGGCTGAAGACCCGCGGACCTAGTGGTTTGGGCAAGGGGCTCCGGTCCTCCTCACTGTCATAGCATCCTCCACGTCTGGGGTGGTAGCCTCGGCGTACCTTTTCCTCGAGGCGGGCTCGACGGTCACGGTGGTGTTGCTCGTCGCTGAGGCGATCCCGGGCTGCAGGTGTCTCGTCTCCTGTGTGCTCGGTGTGGACCGAGGCCTCACGCATGTGTCGGGAGGACGATGTGTGATGCTCCGAGGGGCATCCTCGCCTTCGGGAGGCAGAGCTCTCGGCTCGTTGGGCTGCGACATTTTCCAGGAGGTCCTTGAGCTCGACCTAGATACGTCGCCCCTCGGTGGTGGATGGCTCCGGCATTGTTCGAAGTAACATCGCCGCTGCAGCTAGGTTCTGGCCAGTCCCATTGAAGGCAGAGGGCATCCTTGCCCTGGCATCATCAATAATACGGCGCTGGACGTCCTGGGCCCAATGACACGCTCCTCCGGTGAGTGCTCGGCCTGCCCACTCTTGCTCGAGGTTTTGTCGGAGCTGCACAAGTCGCCCCGTTTCTTTGTCGAGCTTGGCCTGCATCTCGCGGAGTTGCTCGAGCTGTGTGCCCTGACCCCCCGCAGGGACCCAGTCCACAGCTAGCTCCCGCGGGATCTCAACGCGAGACGCAGGCATAGGGGCGTCGTCGTTTCCTGGCATGCCGAGGTGGTTGTCTTTGTTGTGATCCCCCTGATCGATGTGGAAACACTCGCGAGTTGGGTCGCAACCCTCGTCGTTAAGGCTATGACCATCGTTAGAGCAGCCGGAGAGGCAGTGGTCACATGCGGATATGAAGTCTCGCATGGCACTGGGATCACGGAGTTCGGAGAAATCCCAACTGAAGTCGGGGTCGTCCTCTTCCTCAGAACCCGTGGGTCCGGAGGTTGAGACGGCCGTCAGTAGGTCCCAAGTTGACCACATATGGTACCCCGGAAGGTCAGGATATGCCCTTGCAAAAGCGCTTACTGAAGTGGGGTCGCTTGGTGGGTCGAAGCTGAATCTAAAGGGAACAGGATGGAAAACTGATGGTACCTCCTGGTTGGTGGACGGCGGTGAAGTTGCATCGGAGATGGAATGTGTCGTTATCTCAGGTGCGAGACTAATGCCCGACAAGTCCCTCGCAAGGGTGCTGGCATCATCAGTCCGCCTGGGGCTGGCATTTTGTGGGGAAGCGTCGCTCGTCGTTGTCTCAGGTGCAAGGCTAATGCCCGACATGTCCCCCACTGGGGTGCCGACGCCGTCAACCTGCTCTGGCCCGACAGCTGACGAGGTGCCGCCCCTTGCCTGGCCATGGTGGCCCTGTCCCTGTCTCCTTCGGCGAGGAGGGTGGCGGGGTTAACCCGAGTGTTCTTCCGCCCCAGGGAGATGTCGTCGTCGGGTTCGCCTCCGCCGGGCAGGCCGACGACCGTTGCCGCCGTCATGCTATGGTGGGAGGAGTATCATGTCGTAGCTGCTGTCGAGGGACATGAACTCGAGACTCCCAAAACGGAGCATGGTCCCGGGCTGAAGAGGCTGCTGAAGATTGTCCATCTGGAACCTCATGGGAAAGTGTTGTTTACACGCAGCGAGCCCCTACCTAGCGCGCCAACTATCGGCATTTTGGACCCGCGAGGACCCTCAACCGACTAGTGAATCTGACGCTACGTGTCCCTGCCCAGATGGATTGATGCGAGATGAGACACAAGAGGGGGGATGAGGCTTATGTTATCTTGCACCGGGGTGCTCATAGTAGGGGTTACAAGCTTCGCGAGAGAGGGTTTGGCCTTGAGGTGAGCCGTCTGAGTTAGCCCCCCTTTCTCCCCTCCCTCCCTTTCGGAAGGCTCTGGGCATCCCCTTTTATAGATACAAGGGGATGGTCTAGTGTACATATGGGGGTGTAGCTATGTGCTAACGTGGCTGGCGGAGAAGTGCTTGAGCCCTGTAGAAGCGTAGCTGGCGGTGCGGCCCTGGGTCCTGCTGACGTTTCTTTGCCTTCGTAGAGAGCTGAGAACAATCGACGTCATGGACGCATGCATGGAACCATCATTACCTGTTGCCGGAGTAATCTAGATGTGACACCGGTCTTGTTCCTTCGTAGCCTGAGGCGGCTAGCTAGTGGTACGGTAATGATGTATCCCCTGTAGCATAGTCGGTCCGAGGCTGAGGTCGGGCGAGGCAGTGACTTCTCCTGAGGCCTTGGCCGAGGTCGGGCGAGGTTGTGACTCCTCCTGAGGCCGAGGCTGAGGTCGGGCGAGGTTGTGACTCCTCTCGAGGCCGAGGCTGAGGTCGGGCGAAGCGGGGACCTTCTCCTGAGGCCGAGGCTAAGGCCGAGGCCTGGGGTCGGGCGAGGTGGAGCTCCCTGTTGCGCCCGAGGCTGAACTCGGGAGAGGCCGTGACTTACTGTTGTTAGTCTTACCCTGGTGGTTGGCACAGTAGTCGGAACGGGGTGAATAGTGTTGTTTTCCTATCAGAACGATCAGTAAGGGGGCGAAGTGACTGCTGTCATATCGACCTTGCCAACTGAGGCGCGCGTGTCAGGATAAGGTGTCAGGTGATCCCTGCATTAAATGCGCATGCGATACGGTCGGCGGTAAGGCGATTTGGCCAAGGTTGCTATACGACAAAGTTTGCCCGAGCTTAGCCTCGGGCAAGCCGGGGGTGCGCCCGCTACCTGAGGAGGCCCTCGGGCGAGGCGTGAATCCGTCCGGGACTACTGTTCTTGCCCGAGGCTGGGCTCGGGTTAGACGAGATCACTCCCCTTGGTAGATGAGGCTTTAACTTTGAGTTGTGCTTACCAGTCTTTACGGTCTGTTTTGAAGATGTTTTTCAGCCATGCTTAGGAGTATTGGGGGTACCCCTAATTACGGTACCCGACACATAGCTTTATGGATCAGCCACCGACAAGCTTCCAAAGTTGCTTTAGCCTATAAAATCTTCAGTTTCAGATATTGCAGTCTGAAATTCAGATTCTGACATTTCCACTTTAGACCAGTTTTCCACCTAGTTCCATATAGATTTAGGGTTAAGTAGCTTAAACAAAATTACACATCTAGTGTAGCTCTACAGCTTTGCTACTGTGACCATCTTCAAACTGGCTATAGATCAAAAGTTATAAAGGTCCAAAAATAGCTAGTCAATATTATTTTCAGCAAACTACAAATCTGTATCAAAACTGAATTTAGCATTTTACTCCAACTTTCCCTATAAAACATGGAAATCTCCACACATGAAAGTTCTTCAACTTTCCAAAACCTACAGCTTTTATATATAGACCATTAGCAAATTCTCTCTCGGTTTAAAATTCCACTTTTGGGCTAGTTTAGGTTTTCAATCGGGGTTGCTTTTCTCCTACAATCTCACAACTTTGGGTCCATCACTTAAGAGTAGAGTTATTCCATAACCTAAGATCCAACTTTGGTGTATAGAGCTCCTGTCCAAAGTGTCATTAGTTTTGAAGTTGGTTGCTTAAACTTGATTGCAAATAGGGTTTCTGAACTTGCTCTGGATCACAACAACACCACAGCCTACACTTGGTTTGGAATTTTTGACCTAGTAAAATGCATTCTAGGTGTATCAATCAAAATGATGCTGGTGCATATGATGACATGCCAAGGTTTTAGTTCTCGTAACACCAGGGGTGTTACAACATGACAATTATTACATCCGAGAAACGTTGCATGGATAATGAAACTAACTCAAAGAAGCAAAATGATGAGAATGTGGGTAACTCTAGCCATCCTCAATTCTTGCATTTGGGCGCCATCCATGATTTGCAAAGACTTCCATCGCCACCACTTCCAATGCTTGACAAACATCGAGGATTTGTTGTGGTGGTTCCTCCTTCTGTAGAAGTCTCCAGAATCTGAAACAGTGAGTACCTCTGAAAATGACCTACAGAATTGATAGTATTTGTTTATGATTGAAAGCCACTTCATTTCGACTGAGCCAAATAGACCAAAATAAAGCTAAGATTCTAGAGAGTAATAATTTTTTTGTATCTAGATCCCTATTGCTTCCCCAAGACCCAATAATGTAATTAATGCTAATGGGCTTGTCTATTTTTAAGGCATAGTAAATTATTCTCCATATGCTTCTGGCCATATAGCAGTAAAAAAAGAGATGGTGAATACTCTCATTACGGTTGCAAAAGCTACAAGTCAAGCTACCTTTCCAACGTCTTTTGGCTAGATTATCTTTAGTAAGGATCGCTCCCCAACATAAATACCACAAAAAAACTTTTATTTTCAAGGGGAGCTTAAGTTTCCAGAGCTTCCTATTCCGTTCGTTGTTGGGATTATTCATCAAACACTGGTACATAGATTGGACAAAGAAAATTCCATTCTTATGACCATCCCATACAAATTTGTCGCTAGACAGATTCAAAGTAATAGTAGATAGCAAGTTTAACATGTTGTGTCATTCCATTAATTTAATCCCCCTAATTGTTTGGCGAAAAGATAAATTAAGATTCATAGCTGAAAAAACATTTGCAACTAATGCTGATTTGTTTCGCACGATATTAAAGAGATTCGAAAATTGCTCACTAATAGGTCGACTGGTTAACCATTTATCCTTCCAAAATCTGGTAGTTTGACCATTCCTCACTTCGAAGCGCCCCCGTCTAAGGAATTGATCCTTAGTATTCATTCGACCTAACCAGAATTGAAAATCTCCCGGTCTTGTAGATATTTGAGTAAGGGATTTAACTCCTAAATATTTATTCTTTAAGTAATTGTTTCCACATCCCATCCTCATTGAGTAATTTGAAGAGCCATTTGTTGGGTAAGCTTATGTTTTAACAGCCAGATTAGAGACACCTAATCCACCTATCGCTTTGAGTTGACAAACAATATTCCATCTAGCCAGCCTATACTTCCTTTTACTGTCTCCTCCCTGCCAAAAGAAACTAGACCGAATAGCATCCAATTACTTCAAGACGCCTGCCAGAATCTCGTAGAAAGACATCATAAAGATAGGAAGACTACTCAACATAGAATTGAGTAAGACCAGCCGACCACCTGAAGATAGAAATTTGGCCTTCTAAGTACTAAGTCTCTTTTAAAACCGGTTTATAACACCATGCTAGTCAATAATTCTCAATCTTCTATGAGTCATAGGAATCCTAAGATATTTGAAAGGCATTGTCCCAATTCCACACCCAAATAAGTGAGAGTATTGCACTTCATATTCCTTAGCCAACCCGTAGCAAAATAACTCAGTTTTATGAAAATTTATTTTTAGTCCTGACATTTGCTCAAAAAGTGTCAAAAGGAGTTTGATGTTTAGAGCATGCTCCAGATTATGGTCTAGGAAAACCACCGTATCATCAGCATACTGAAGGATAGACAAACCCTTCGGAATCAAATGCGGAACAATTCCTTTGAACAGATTTACCTCTTTCGCTCTTGCGAAAAGAATTGCTAACACATCTACAACAATATTGAATAATATTAGCGATAAAGGGCCCCCTTGACAAAGGCCCTTGAAAGTACTAAAAATGGACCTACTCCATCATTCACTTTAACTCTAACATGGCGTCCTGAGACTAATGTATGGATCCAAGCACACCAGGAAGGAGAGAAACCCTTCATATACATCGCTTGCTGGAGAAACTTCCATTTGACTTCCATCTAATTTTTTCCTCTGTAATTCATGTATTGATTCATGGAGAATAATAACCCCTTCAAGAATATTTTGACTGAGCATGAAAGCTGTCTGAGAGGGGCTGACTATTCTGTCCGCCACTAGACCTATTCTATTTGTGAGAACTTTAGTTGTGATTTTGAACGAAACATTAAGCAAGCAAATAGGTCTATAATCCTAGATTTTATTTGCGTTGTCCTTCTTTGAAATTAGAGTAATTACTCCGAAATTTAAACTATGAACTGAAAGGGAATTTTGATGAAAGTCCACAAACAATGCAAACAGATCATCCTTAATAACTTCCCAAAAAACTTGACAAAACTCCGCTGGAAAGCCATCCTCTGGTCTAGGAGCTTTATTATGCTCCATACTAAATACCACCTTTTTAACTCATCTATAGTAAACTTAGCGATTAAAATTTCATTCTCTGCATCTGAGACTTGAGTAATGTCTTGGATAATAGATTCATCAAGTTCGATCAATGTTGTGTTTGGCTTCCCAAAGAGGTTTTTTGTAGTAACTCATTATATGATTTTTAAGTTCTTCCTCATCAGCTATACAGACGCCATTCTCATCCTCCAAAGAATAAATCCGCTGCCTCTGATGCTTGCCGTTAGCCACTAAATGGAATATTTTGTATTATAATCCCCTTTGAGAAGATGTTTGACCTTGGTCCTCTAGAAGAGACGTACTTCTTCCTCTCCCAAAATATTGGCAAGCCTATCATTGGCAAAAGCTTTAGAATTCAACTCGTTTGGCGATAAGCAAGTAAACTCCGTCTTTTTATCGAGTTCATCAATCTGCTCTGAAAGTTGATGCTTCTTTTTTAATAACCCGTCGAGTTCTTTGCCCACCCCCTTAAATATTGTCGAAGGGACCTAATCTTGTTCTGCCATATCTAAATGGTGGTTTCACCTCTCTTTTCTTGTTGACAAATAGAAGAAATCATATCAAAGAATCCCTCTCTAATTAAGCATCCTAACTCAAATTTAAACTCAATAGAAATTTCCTAGGTTCATGAGGGCTTTACCATTCAGTAGTAGAGGCGTATGATTAGACCGAGATCTGTCAACCTCCTGCACTGAGACGTTAGGGAATTTAAGTTCCCACTCCAGGCTCATTAAAACCCTATCAAGCTTTTAAAACATGGGTGGATCCAAATCATTTGACCAAGTAAATTGACGTCCCACCATTTCAATTTCGCGCAATTCTAAATTCGCTATGATAATATTAAACAAATTAGGCCATCGAAAGCTGAAGTTATCATTACTTTTGTCTTCCGCTCTTCGCATGATATTAAAGTCCCCCTGTCATAAATGGATGTGTTTCAGAACTACACGCACCTACAACTTCAGCTAAAAATCGTTCTTTAAATCATCTTGAGCTGGGCCATAAATAGCAAAAAGGGTCGAAATGAATCCATCCTCTTTGTTTCGAAGTCGGAACTTACAATAGAAATTACCTTCATCAATAGCTCCAATGTCATAAACCCCCGGATTCACCCCTAATATCATCCCTCCTGATCTTCCTCTAGGTGGGATGAGGTGCCAGAGAAAATCGGCGCCACTATAAAAATGTCTCAAAGTAGAATCCGAGAAAGAACTGCGGCCTGTCTCCATGAGAGCAATAAAGTCAAGTCTATGTTCTCTAGAAAGGTGAGATAAGTAATTGTCTTTAGCCAAATCCCCTAGACCTCTACAATTCCAAAAAATTCCTTTCATTTTAAACTAATTTTAGAGGGTTTGAATGGCTTTATAGAAGGATGATTAACCTTTCCATTTAAGAAAGCCTTGTTTGATTTCTTTCTACGCGGCGCAACGGTAAGCTCACAACATCTATCTAAAGTGCTCAAATCCGACCCATCATCCCACCTATCGAAATGTAGGATAACTCAGCATCTAACTCCGCTTCCTCATCATCAATTAAAGGATTTCTGCTATAGGAAGATGGAGCTACCATGAGCCTATCGATCTCAATATTTTTAATAGCAACCACCAATTGTAACACTTGATTTTCCGTACTGCCAAGAGTAATCCCAATATTTTCGCAATTAGAAGTGATTACTTCCGGGGAAAAGGAGATGAAGACTCACTTAATTCCAGATTACGCTTTGCTGCCAATCGCTGTGCTTTGGTCAAAATATCTTCAACAGTATTAGTCCTCTTCGCACTTATTATGAGATCACCATGATTAATCTTTTCAGTCTCCACTCTCTTAGTAAGAGAATTAGCCACCAGTGCGTCCTGCAATGCTATCATTACTTTGTTATCAGATTGAGCTCTTAAGAAAAGAGCTTGTCTCATATCATCATTTCTCATGTTGGCTTTAATATTAAATTCCTTACATAATACCTGAGAACTGAGCGAGGGACCCCTACAAAGGAATTAACATGTCCCAGATGACTGTCTCTCTCCTGAGTATCTGATTCAAATAACAGAGTAACAGAGTGATCAAATACATGATAGGGAATATTAAACAAAGGAGAAATAGGTAAAATATTCTGGTGATTTAGTAAGTTACCAACAGATTTAATATGACCATCATCCATTTCAATCACAACCTTTGGCTGAGCATAGACATCCTCAACAACCATACCGGCTGCCGATCTAGCAAGAGATGCAGTCTCATTCAGGAACAAATGACCGGTGGCAGGCCCTGACAAGGTCCACCCAACCTCACCCTGTGACATGCCCGCAAGGGAAGAGCAACTAGGATACTGCTCGATCCAGGAATTGGACTTCCCATCACCACTACCATAGCCTGTGACTGATCAAGAGCACCATGTGTGTGAGTGACAACATACTGATCAACAAAAGGAGAAGTAAGTTCCATCAAGTCTGTCGGCATGCCTAGAGATAGACCTTCTGGTTCAATACCCATTCCTGCCACCGACCCATTAACAATCCGATTCTCTAGCTGAGACACCATCCCCATGTCACAAGTCCCATCTTCAGGCTTCTTAGAATCACCATGCAAAGAGTTATCTTCCATGACAGTATCTTTAGCTAGCTCCTCCAAATGAAAAGAATCATTTTCATGTTTCTCAGAAAAATCATCTTTGTCTCGATTACTCATGTTATCATTATCCATCCACTACCCCTCTATGAGAACCTTATCAACTTTGAAGAAAATCTCATATAACCCTTCATCAACTACTATTTCTGCGGACTCTGGAATATGATTCACATTGGTCACTGCCACCGAAATACAAACCACCCCCATTTTCCTGGTGTAGCGCATATCAACTTTCTGAGTTGCACCCAAAATAGTGCCTATTGCCCACAAAGGAAGAGAGGAGCGGATTTCAAAAGGAACCCCGTAAACATTCACCCAAGCCTTCTACAGATAAGAAATAGGCTCTATTTTTTGATTAACCTCCTGAATCACTAAGATACCTTCTCCTCCCAACGTATGAACATATTTCATAGCAATCATGCGCTGAAGCTCAACACTACACGTAAACGGTACTAGAAAGCCATCTAGATGCTTCTGAACCGACCAATTCCACTTCAACGGTATAAGTCTTGAGAGCTCTGACTTAATGAGATCAGCAGAAACAATACCTTCCTTCAATGTAATGAATGTCGTAACACCATCCGACCTCGGAATTGCACACTTGGATCCCCAAGTTAGAATTTGGAAGAAACCAGACTCACCGCCCACAAAACCGCATAGAGCTGCCTGTGGCTTTGGAACATTAAACACCAGGCACTCCTGAGGGACATGATTATCTTCACAAATTTTGCAACAAAGATCTTCCCATCTTTTCTTCCCCATGTCTAAAACACCGGGTGCTACCACGACAACCCATTTTCTAGCCTTCTTAGACTGAACGCCTCTACTATTATTCATAACTGCCCTGTCCACTGAACCAAGTGACATAGCGGGCACAAGAAAACATCCACCACGTCCCCACCATGCACCGCGACCACGTATCTCCCAGCTACCTCGTCCACAGAAAGACCCACTGCTAGGACCCAAGGGACGTTCATGAACCTGTTGACGCCGATGATCCACCACTCGCCAGCCAGCAGCATCGAAACCATCATTAGACATAATGCCAGACCGACTTGAGGACGATGGATTGTCCCCAGAAATAACGCCCATCTTGAGAACCTCGGCGTACGTTCTAAACGCAAGAAACGACGGCTGGTAGAAACTGCTCGAATGAACAGTACGCCTAGGTTTTCCGGTGCTGTATAATCTCTGACGAAGAGATTAGATGCCTAGGTGACGGCTGGCGATATGCTGGACGGATTTGAATTTTGGTGAAGTTAAATTGGATTAGATGAATGCCTTTAGTAAATTATTAGGATTATGTTGCATGGATTAGGATTTTGGTAAAGCTAAACTGGATTAGATTGAATGTATGTAGTAAATTGTAAGGATAAGGTTGGATAGGAATAGGAATGTGGTTTTAATTAGATTTCAATTGGATTCATGTGATTGAATATGAATATCCATCCATTCTCTGGTTTATTGATAGTGGATTTGTGGTGCCTATTTCATGACTCTACCGCTTCAGTCGTATGCGACCTTTGGATGGTGGAGATGAGCTCACTTTGCGCAGAGCTGGAATGAGTTCCACGACTTCTTGGTCATGGTCCTTATGGAAGTATGTCTCCATCTTCCGTTTTAAGTACATCGGCAGCTAGCTTGCAACACCAATAAATTGTTATGTCACGTAATCGCTGTGCATTAACATTTTAATAAATAATTTGTGTACTGTTTCAACGCAGAGATATTATACTAGTAAACATCAAAACATTAGTTAGGGTAGTTGTTTAAACACGTTTCAAACTTCTACAATGAGCAACACAAAGTCTTAAGAGTGTGTTTGGTTTAAGGAATGAAGTGATCCATCTTCTTCTCACTCCTCATTTTTTTATTTGGTTTGTGGAATAGAATGGGTTGCTCCATCATCACCCCATTCCTTATAAGCTAATAATTAGTATATACATGAGGAGTGGGTTGATTCCACCAAAATTGATGGAATGAACTTATGATGCATCACCTAATGAAACATAGAGTGACTCCACAAACCAAACACACCATAAGTGATTTACAAGGATGGTAGCGATGGGTCCTTCTCACGTCCTCACGGCTTCAATACTCCTTTTTTTACAAGTCACCATAGCTTTGTTCAAAGTCAGTTATTATTTTTCAAACCTTAAAAATAATCACATTATTCCAAAAATAAATACTGGTACCAAACACCTCAACCCTTTGCCCTTTTTTACCAAGCTCTCAACCATGGTCTCTTCTACCATTTTTATTTTGCTATACTACTAATACTTCTAGTGTAGATTGAAAAGCAGTCACAAAAATACGGTCGATGTTGGTGAGACGGATCCACATGCACACATGTGATATCCTAGCTCCGATGGATTGTGTGATAGCTTAGTCAAATGTTTAATAGGATTGATATAATACTCATGCCAACAGAGTGCATCTTCTTTTTCGGAAACCTACCTTAAAAACCTTTGGGTTAAGCGTGCTTCGGCAAGAGCAATCTTAGGATGAGTGATCGACCAAAATGTATTCACAGGTGTAAATGAGTGAGAACAAAATATGTACAAAAGTATTGTGTTGGTCTGTGGACTGTGTGCCTTATGATCAGCGACAGATGATTCTACTGCTCCGACCACCTCCAACCCAAACACGACACCATTGTACCCCTACATCCTCAGGATTTACTATTTGCGTCCAGTCCAATTAGGTCATTCTCGGAGTTTCAAGGAATTTTCATTCTCATTAAATCAAGGTGATGTTTGGTTCACGAATTATAATGTAAATGACAACGGTAATGATTCACACTCGAGTGATAGCGATAATAAGTTTGAATAGGATGATATCCCTTTCTCTAGTGCGGTATCTGATTACTGATGGACTTAAACAAACATGGTTTAACGTTATCTATTATCCATCACGTTACAATTATGTGAACCAAATAGAACCTAAATGACATGCTCATAAGCAAACAAGATAACATGACATGCAATTTAATAAAGAGAGATATGAGAGAGTTTCATGGAAGATGAGTAAGTTCCATGGGGATGGAACTCTGAATATGTTGTTTCCTAGAAAAATATTGACATGTCAGTGTTGGAAACAGTGCAATAAAATTATCCATTGAAAATGCCCTTAGTCTATTCTCAGTGGAAGTATCATTTTCATTAAAGGCCTGCCATGCCTAAGGTTAGATAGGACATATAAAAGTGTGGCAATATTCTCTTAGACATGCCAAGTGTGGTGAAGAATTTGAGCATCCAACATTAGGTAAGTGTGGCAGAAATTATGTGGCAATTTTTGGCACCTTAGATATACAACCAATAAGGATGAAAACGGGACGGATACAACCGGATACAGGGTCATCCCGTATCCTACCCTAATGTATTTCTCTCGGATACGGGACCGGATACGGGTACTTAAGATTCGGGATGGATACATGACGGGACAGGGTAATAATCCGGACGGGTAAGAAACGGATAATGGATACTACTCAGGTAGGTACCAGATAATTATCGGGTAGTTAGTCCCGATGATATTAATTGTCCAACCATCCAACAAACACATAAATTAAGCAATAAATAATCATGTATATGATAGATCAAATGTAGGAAAGGAAACCAATAAAATTGACATCATGTAGTTCAAAGTTATAAATCACAAGGACATTGTAGAACCAACACCACAATATTAAAAATCCATAAAATATTATAGTTTCACTCAAAAATTGCAAATAAGTTACAAAAACTAATAAACATTTTATACGAAGATAACTCAAGTTCTCATATGAAAATGATAAAGTAAAGTACTAATTATGTTGAAACTTGGATAGATATAGTGATTTGACATGTAACTCATACAAATAAGTGAAAGTGAAATGGAAGAAACGCGGGCATCTTATAAATCTTATGATCCAAACATTTTTTATGGTTATATATGGACATATGTTGTGCCTCCGTAAAATTTCACGATTTTTAGGCTATTTATGTATTATTAAATTCTTGTCATAGAAAATCATCAAAATATAATTAAATCCATGAAATATTGTAGCGTCGATCGAAAATTGAAAATAAGTTACCGATACTAATAAATAGTCTATAAAAGGATAACCTTAAGTTCCCACATGGAGATAACCTTAAGCCCCACACATAAAAATGATAAAGTCTATTAATTTAATATAAATTTGGACATTATTTCAATGATTTTGACATAAAGATATGTTTAAACAAAAAATTGATGTACTACAAAGTTATAGATCTCTTCGAGCTCTACAATTTTTATATAAACTTTATCTTCATCCGATTTCATATGTAAAAGTTATGATTTTATAACTATATTATACATAAAAAGAAAAAATGGGTACCCGAATTCCGGGTACCCATATCCGACCTGAATATCTGGGTATTTACCTGGTAGTCCTCGCTCCGTATCCGACCCGAATCGGAAACTGCAGTATCAAGGTATTACCTGTATCCATCCCAAATATAAAAATACCTGAATCCGTATCCGAAAAAACGGGTATTTGTACTATCCGTATCCGGCACCCGACGGGTATACCCGACCCGTTTTCACCCCTAACAACCAAACAACCCCTAAATGACACGCTGCATAAGTGAACAGGATAATATGATATGCAATTTAATGAAGAGAGATATGAGAGAGTTTCATGGTTGACCCCAATAAACCCTTCTAAATTCGCCCCTGAAGATTACTGTAACACCCTGAATTTGGGGTATAAAATTTCTTCTCTAAATGCCTATCAAATTCAGGTGTTGCCCTTTGTCTCTTTCTAGTCTCTCTCTCTTTTCCTTTTGAGTAGAATTAGGTTAATTAAGTTAGGGTTTAATTATTTATTTAGTCAAAACTGTGAGTCTTGATTTGTTGCATCATGCTGAGCCTAAATTATTCTTTGAATTGATACACATATTTGAATTGGTTTAAATTTGAAACTTGGTTTGAATTTGATTTGAAATCCATAGATAAAATAGAAAGAAAATACATTAAAAATTCCCTGGAAAAAGAAAAACCAAAAGCAGCCCATTAGGCCCAATACAGCCCAGCCAGGCCGCTCGCGCGTGCGCCCGCGTCGCCTGATAGGTGGACCCCACCTGTCAGCGACGACCGCGCACGCGCTCCCTCTCCCTCTCTCCCGCTGCCCACTAGGACCGGCCTGTCGGCGTCGATCCGTCCGCGCATGCACCCGCTCTCGCTCGCTGCTTGGTGGGACCTCCCTGTCAGCGCTGACCGCCCGTTCGCCCGCTCATCCTCGCTGGTCTGTGGACCCCGCCTATCAGCCACTGCTCCCTTCCCTAACGCCCCGCCCGCGCTCTCTGTCATGCACGCGCCCATGACCGCGCGTTTCCCAGCCATGTCCCCTGTGCCCGAGCCCTTTTCTGGAGTCCGCGCCCACTCACTCACTCCCCTCGCCCAGTTACGCCCCCAGCCAAACTCCCTCGCTCTCTCTCTCTCTCGCTCTGCGCACGCGCCCGTGGAGCTCCGACGTGATCCGCCTCCGTTCCGTGGCTGTCGTCGAGCATCTGTCGCGTCTGTTGCCTCGGTGAGCTCCGCATATTCTCCAGCAACGCGGGACACCCTCTGGTTTGCCCCCAGCACCTTGGTTTCGCTCGGTCCGTGCTCATCGGTGTTCTCCCCTTGCAGCCGAAGCCCCACTGTCATCGACCTGAGGTCTCCCTGTGTCCTCGTCGTTGCTCAAGCGCTCTAGACTTTCCTCTCGAGGTGAGCAACCTCCCCATGCCCTTATTTCCCCGTTTGTTGCCCTGTCCTTCGCACGATTGCTCGCTGGAGCAAGTCCGCGCCACCGTTGGGCCGCTCTACCGCGGTTCGCGCCCTCGGATGCCCTTGTGCCGATGTTGTGCCCATGGTCATGTTCGCCACACTCCCCTGAACCTCCCTGAGCCCTTCCCGGCACCCTAACGCGCTCGCGCCCTCGTCTCCGGTGGGCCTCCGCCGTGCACGCGAGCGGGGCCACCGCTGGCGGCCGAGGGACCTGGCCTGAGCAGGCCGTTAGATCCCAGGCGTCCGTCTGAGATCGGATGGCCCGGATCTAATCAGACCAAATCTAATCCCAACCGCCCGCTTGAGATCCAACCGCTCAGATTTCCCCCTCACCCGTGCCCCTACCGCTGGGCCTGGCCTGTCAGTCCCGTTATCCCTTGGTCGTTGACCGCCCTGGCCCATTAGTCAGCGCGCATTCGCGCGCTCGCCGTGGGATCTGTTCCCGGCCGTCGATATGAGATCTGATGGCTGAGAGCGCCCGATACCCCGTCGTGAGGTAAAATTGTTAAAGAGACCCCGACTTTTTAGAAATCAACCTTTCGTCCCTGGTTTTCGCACGCAGGCCCCTATAATCTTGCAGATTGAACCCTGGACTTTTATTTAATTACATATTTAGGCCTAATTTTGTATTTTAAACTTCAAAACTTGTTTATTTCATTGCATATGAACTCCAAATTGAGTTATTCAAATTGCAAAATGTCCATAGGATTATTCTCTGTCCAAATAAATTATGATCATTCGTTGTCTGCCCATCCTAATTTTATGCCTAGGCTATAGGTTAGTTTATGTAATAGTTTATTTACTTAATAAGATTGTCGGGGACCATAATTAGGGGTACCCCCTAGGTTCCTAAATCTCAGCTGGTAACCCCCATCAGCATAAAGCTGCAAAGGCCTGATGGGTACGATTAAGTCAGGGATCGGTCCATTCGAAGGACGCGATCACGCCTCGCCCGAGCCTAGCCTCGGACAAGGGCAGCCGACCCCGGGGGATCTCCGCCTCGCCCGAGGCCCCCCTCCAGAGCCTAATGTATTCCCGGCTCGCCCGAGGTCCTGCCTTCGCCAAGAAGCAACCCTGACCAAATCACCGCGCCAACCGACCAAATCGCAGGAGCATTTAACGCAAAGGTGGCCTGACACCTTATCCTGATGCGCGCCGCCCGAGGCCCCCCTCCAGAGCCTAATGTATTCCCGGCTCGCCCGAGGTCCTGCCTTCGCCAAGAAGCAACCCTGACCAAATCACCGCGCCAACCGACCAAATCGCAGGAGCATTTAACGCAAAGGTGGCCTGACACCTTATCCTGATGCGCGCCTCTGCAGTCGACAGAGCCGGAGTGACCGCCGTCACTTCGCCGCTTCACTGACCGGCCTGCCAGACAGACAGCGCCGCCTGCGCCACTCCGACTGCGGTGCCACTCGACAGAGTGAGGCTGACAGGTGGTCAGGCTCGGCTGCAGACACCATAGGAAACTCCGCTCCGCCCGACCCCAGGGCTCGGACTCGGGCTAAGTCCTGGAAGACGGTGAACTCCGCGTGCTCGCCCGAGGTCCTGCCTTCGCCAAGAAGCAACCCTGACCAAATCACCGTGCCAACCGACCAAATCGCAGGAGCATTTAACGCAAAGGTGGCCTGACACCTTATCCTGACGCGCGCCCCTGCAGTCGACAGAGCCGGAGTGACCGCCGTCACTTCGCCGCTTCACTGACCGGCCTGCCAGACAGACAGAGCCACCTGCGCCACTCCGACTGCGGTGACACTCGACAGAGTGAGGCTGACAGGCGGTCAGGCTCGGCTGCAGACACCATAGGAAACTCCGCTCCGCCCGACCCCAGGGCTCGGACTCGGGCTAAGTCCTAGAAGACGGTGAACTCCGCTCCGCCCAACCCCAGGGCTCGGACTCGGGCTAAGTCCCAGAAGACGGCGAACTCCGCTCCGCCTGACCCCAGGGCTCGGACTCGGGCTAAGTCCCGGAAGACGGCGAACTCCGCTCCGCCCGACCCTAGGGCTCGAACTCAGGCTAGGTCCCGGAAGACGGCGAACTCCGCTCCGCCCGACCCCCGGGCTCAGACTCGGGCTATGTCCCGGAAGACGGCGAACTCCGCTCTGCCCGACCCAGGGCTCGGACTCGGGCTCAGCCCCAGAAGACGACGAATTCCGCCTCGCCCGACCCCAGGGCTCAGACTCCACACGGGCCCCAATCAACGAACTCCGCCTCGCCCGACCCCAAGGCTCGAACTCCACCCTGGTCTTTGCAGACGGACTCCGCCTCGCCCGACCCCAGGGCTCGGACTCCGCCCTGGCCTCAGCCGATGGTCTCCGCCTCGCCCGACCCAGGGGTTCGGACTCGGCCTAGGCCACAGAAGACAGACTCAACTTCGGCTTCGGAGGAGCTCCCACGTCGCCCAACCTAGGGCACGGACCGGCCTCGTCAACAGGAGGCGCCATCATCACCCTACCCCGAGCTGACTCGAACCACGGGGGACAAGACCGGCATCCCATCTGGCGCGCTCCGCCAGACAGGCAATGATGGTGTCCCCGCATACTCAGTGACGGAGGCAGCTCGCAGCCCCCTTACAGAAGCAAGAGGACGTCAACAAGGACTTGACGGCTCCGACAGCTGTCCCTCCACCAGGCTCCAACGCTCCTCCGGCGGCCACGACATCACACCAACAGGGTGCCCAGACCTCTCCGGCTGCCACAATGGCTTGTACTTAGGGCGCTAGCTCTCCCCCGCTAGGCACGTAGCACTCTGCTACACCCCCCATTGTACACATGGATCCACTCCTTATGCCTATAAAAGGAAGGACCAGGGCCCTCTTAGAGAGGGTCGGCCGCGCGGGGACGAGGACGAGACGAAGGCGCTCGCGTGAGGCCGCTCGCTCCCTCTCCCGCGTGGACGCTTGTAACCCCCTACTGCAAGCGCACCCGACCTGGGCATGGGACGAACACGAAGGCCGTGGGATTCCCACCTCTCTCCCTCTCTCCAGGGCCGTCTCCGGCCGCCTCGCTCTCCCCCCTTCGCGCTCGGCCTCGCGCTCGACCCATCTGGGCTGGGGCACGCGGCGACATTCACTCGTCGGCATTAGGGACCCCCGGTCTCGAAACGCCGACAGTTGGCACGCCAGGTAGGGGCCTGCTGCGTGTTGACGAACAGCTACCCGTCAAGCTCCAGATGGGCAGTCTCCAGCAACCTCTTCGACCCGGGACAGTGCTCTGTTTTGGGAGCCTTGAGTTCATGTCCCTCGACGGCAGCTACGACATGATACTCCTTCTTCCGCCGCGCAACGACGACAATGGCGGCCAACAACCCGCACGTCGGCGGCGGAATCGACGACGTCTTCCCCACGTGGCGGAAGAACTACCTTCGAGCTCGCCCCGTCGCCTCCCCCCGGTGGAGGAGGAGGTGGGGTCACCAAGGCCAAGCGGGAGGCAGCGCCTTGTCGACTGTCGAGCGAGTCGGCGGCCCGAACGCTCCAACGAGGGGCGCGCCGGGCATCGACCCCACGTTTGAGACGGAGACGAGCGCCGTTTCCCCGCGACGCGCCTACTCCAAGCAGACGGACAACGCCAGCACGCTCGCGGAAGGCTTGCTGGGCGTCACCCTTGTACCCGGGACGACGGTGCAATCGGCCCCCGACGCGACTTCATCACCGCCTGTCGACCAGGAGGTACCGACTGACTCCCATCTCACACCTTTCGGATTCAACCTCGACCCGCCAAGCGGCCCCGCTTTGGCGGGCGCTCTCGTAGAGGCAAGTCCGGACCCTTTGGGGTTTCGTATGCGGTCACCTTGGGACCTGCTAACGGACGTCTCGACCTACGGGCCCTCTGGGTCCGAGGAAGACAACGAACCCACCTTCTGTTGGGATTTCTCTGGACTTGTCAACCCCTGTGCCATGCGGGACTTTATGACCGCATGCGACTACTGCCTTTCCGACTGTTCCGACGGTAGCTGCAGCTTCGGCGACGAAGACTGCGGCCCGAGTCGTGAATGTTTCCACGTCGATCTAGGGGGTCCCAGCGAAGGCAACCATCTTGGTATGCCGGCGGATGGTGATCCCCCTAGGTCGGCGCCTCGCGTTGACATCCTTCGGGAGCTAGCTGTGGTCCCAGTCCCTGCGGGGGGTCAGGACACACAGCTCGAGCAAATCCGCGAGGCGCAGGCCAGGCTCGATGAGGGAGCAGGAGCGCTTGAGCCGATCCGCCAAGACGTCGGGCAGGCATGGGTGGTCCAACCTCCAGCCGGAGAAATACGTCATCTACCCCAGGGCTTCCAGCATCGCGTCGCCGACGATGTCAGGGTCAGGCCGCCACCCACATCCAGCGGGGTTGGCCAGAACTTGGCTGCAGCAGCAATGCTCCTCCACGCGATGCCGGAGCCTTCAACCACCGAGGGGCGACGCATCTAGGGGGAGCTCAAGGATCTCCTGGAAGGTGCCGCAGTCTGACGGGCCGAGAGCTCTACCTCTCGAAGGCAGGGCTACCCCTCGGAACCTCATGCCGCGACTTCCCAATTCATGCGGGAAGCCTCGGTCTACACCGAGCGCACGCGCCACACAGCGCCTACGGCCCCGGGTCACCTCGGCAACGAGCAACCTCGCCGCGACCGTCGAGCCCGCCTCGACGAGAGGGTGCGCCGAGGCTACCACCCCAGGCGTGGGGGACGCTACGACAGCGGGGAGGATCGGAGTCCTTCGCCCGAACCACCCGGTCCGCAGGCTTTCAGCCGGGCCATACGACGGGCGCCGTTCCCGACCCGTTTCCGACCCCCGGCTACTATCACAAAGTACTCGGGGGAGACAAGGCCAGAACTGTGGCTCGTGGACTACCGTCTGGCCTGCCAACTGGGTGGAACAGACGATGACAACCTCATCATCCGCAACCTCCCCCTGTTCCTCTCCGACATCGCTCGCGCCTAGTTGGAGCACCTGCCTCCGGGGCAGATCTCCAACTGGGACGACCTAGTCCAAGCTTTCGCCGGCAACTTCCAGGGCACGTACGTGCGCCCCAGGAACTCCTGGGACCTCCGAAGCTGCCGACAGCAGCCGGGAGAGTCTCTCCGGGACTACATCCGGCGATTCTCGAAGCAGCGCACCGAGCTGCCCAACGTCACCGACTCGGATGTCATCGGCGCGTTCCTCGTTGGCACCACCTGCCGCGACCTGGTGAGCAAGCTGGGTCACAAGACCCCCACCAGGGCGAGCGAGCTGATGGACATCGCCACCAAGTTTGCCTCCGGCCAGGAGGCGGTCGAGGCTATCTTCTGGAAGGACAAGCATCCCCAGGGCTGCCCAACGGAAGATGCCCCCGAGGCGTCAACTCAGTGCGGCGCCAAGAAGAAGGGCAAGAAGAAGTCGCAAGCGAAACGCGACGCCGCCGACGCGGACCTTGTCGTCGCCGCCGAGTTCAGGAACCCTCGGAAACCCCCAGGAGGTGCCAACCTCTTCGACAAGATGCTCAAGGAGCCGTGCCCCTATCACCAGGGGCCTGTCAAGCACACCCTTGAGGAGTGCATCATGCTTCGACACCACTTCCACAGGGCTGGGCCACCCGCGGAGGGTGGCAGGGCCCACGACAACGACGAGAAGGAAGATCACCAAGCAGGAGAGTTCCCCGAGGTCCGCGACTGCTTCATGATCTACGGTAGGCAAGCGGCGAATTCCTCGGCTCGGCACCACAAGCAAGAGCGCCGGGAGGTCTGTTCGGTGAAGGTGGCGGCGCCAGTCTACTTAGACTGGTCCGACAAGCCCATCACCTTTGACCGAACTGACCACCCCGACCATGTGCCGAGCCCGGGGAAATACCCGCTCGTCGTCGACCCCGTCATCGGCAACGTCAGGCTCACCAAGGTCCTCATGGATGGAGGCAGCAGCCTCAACATCATCTACGCCGAGACCCTCGGGCTCCTGCGTGTCGATCTGTCCTCCGTCCGGGCAGGTGCTGCGCCCTTCCATGGGATCATTCCCGGGAAACGCGTCCAGCCCCTCGGACAACTCGACCTTCCCGTCTGCTTCGGAACACCCTCCAACTTCCAAAGGGAGACCCTGACGTTCGAGGTGGTCGGGTTCCGAGGAACCTACCATGCGGTACTGGGAAGACCGTGCTACGCGAAGTTTATAGCCGTCCCCAACTACACCTACCTGAAGCTCAAGATGTCGGGCCCCAACGGGGTCATCACCGTTGGCCCCACGTACAAACACGCGTTCGAATGCGACGTGGAGTGCGTGGAGTACGCCGAGGCCCTCATCGCCGACCTGGAGAGCCTCCCTAAGGAGGTACCAGACATGAAGCGTCATGCTGGCAATTTCGAGCCAGCAGAGACGGTCAAGTCTTTCTCTCTCGACTCCAGCAACGACGTCTCCAAGCAAGTCCGGATCGGTTCCGAGCTCGACCCCAAATAGGAAGCAGTGCTCGTCGACTTCCTCCGCGCAAACGCCGACGTTTTCGCGTGGAGTCCCTCGGACATGCCTGGCATACCGAGGGAGGTCGCCAAGCACTCGCTGGATATCTGAGTTGGAGCCCGACCCGTCAAGCAGCCACTGCGCCGATTCGACGAGGAGAAGCGTAGAGCCATAGGTGAGGAGATCCACAAGCTAATTGCGGCAGGGTTCATCAAAGAGGTATTCCATCCCGAATGGCTTGCCAACCCTGTGCTTGTGAGAAAGAAAGGTGGGAAATGGCGGATGTGCGTAGACTACACTGGTCTGTACAAAGCATGTCCGAAGGTTCCCTACCCTCTGCCTCGCATTGATCAAATTGTGGATTCCACTGCTGGGTGCGAAACCCTGTCTTTCCTCGATGCCTACTCAGGGTATCACCAAATCAGGATGAAAGAGTCCAACCAGCTCGCGACTTCTTTCATCACACCCTTCGGCATGTACTGCTATGTCATTATGCCGTTCGGCTTGAGGAATGCGGGCGCGACATACCAGTGGTGCATGAACCATGTGTTCGGTGAACACATTGGTCGCACGGTCGAGGCTTACGTCGATGACATCGTAGTCAAGACGAGGAAAGCCTCTGACCTCCTTTCCGACCTCGAAATGACATTCCGATGTCTCAAGGCGAAAGGCGTCAAGCTCAATCCCGAGAAGTGTGTCTTCGGAGTGCCCCGAGGCATGCTCTTGGGGTTCATCGTCTCCGAGTGGGGCATCGAAGCCAACCTGGAGAAGATCGCAGCCATCACCGGCATGGGGCCCATCAAGGACTTGAAGGGCGTACAGAGGGTCATGGGATGTCTCGCGGCTCTGAGCCGCTTCATCTCATGCCTCGGCGAAAGAGATCTGCCTCTGTACCGCCTCCTAAGGAAGGCCGAGTGCTTCACCTGGACCCCCAAGGCCGAGGAAGCCCTCGGGAACCTGAAGGCGCTCCTCACAAAGGCGCCTATCTTGGTGCCTCCAGCCGTCGAAGAAGCCCTCTTGGTCTACATCGCCGCAACCACTCAGGTGGTTAGCGCCGCGATTGTGGTCGAGAGGCAAGAAGAGGGGCACGCATTGCCAGTTCAGAGGCCAGTCTACTTCGTCAGCGAGGTACTGTCCGAAACAAAGATCCGCTACCCACAAGTTCAGAAGCTGCTGTATGTGGTGATTCTGACACGACGCAAGTTGTGACACTACTTCGAGTCTCATCCGGTAACTGTGGTGTCTTCCTTCCCCCTGGGGGAGATCATCCAGTGCCGGGAGGCCTCGGGGAGGATTGTAAAGTGGGCGGTGGAAATCATGGGCGAGACAATTTCGTTCGCCCCCTGGAAGGCTATCAAGTCCCAGGTCTTAGCGGACTTCGTAGCTGAATGGGTCGACACCCAGCTCCCAACAGCTCCGATCCAACCGGAGCTCTGGACCATGTTCTTCGACGGGTCGCTGATGAAGACAGGAGCCGGCGCAGGCCTACTCTTCATCTCGCCCCTCGGAAAGCACATACGCTATGTGCTACGCCTCCATTTCCCGGCGTCCAACAATGTGGCCGAATATGAGGCTCTTGTCAACGGGTTGCGGATCGCCATCGAGCTAGGGGTCCGACGCCTCGACGCTCGCGGTGACTCGCAGCTCGTCATCGACTAAGTCATGAAGAACTCCCACTGCCGTGACCCGAAGATGGAGGCCTATTGCGATGAGGTTCGGCGCCTGGAAGACAAGTTCTACGGGCTCGAGCTCAACCACATCGCCCGACGCTACAACGAGACTGTGGACGAGCTGGCTAAGATAGCCTCAGGGCGGACAACGGTTCCCCCGGACGTCTTCTCCCGAGACTTACATCAACCCTCAGTCAAGACTGACGACTCGCCCGAGCCCGAGAAGGCCTCGGCCCAGCCCGAGGCACCCTCGGCCCTCGAGGGTGAGGCACTGCGCGTCGAGGAGGAGCAGAGCGAGGTCGCGCATAATCGAAACTGGCAGACCCCGTACCTGCAATATCTCTGCCGAGGAGAGCTACCACCTGATCAAGCCGAAGCTCGGCGATTGGCACGGCGTGCCAAGTCGTTCGTCCTACTGGGGGACGACAAGGAGCTCTACCACCGCAGCCCCTCAGGCATCCTCCAGCGGTGCATCTCCATCACCGAAGGTCAGGAACTCCTTCGAGAGATACACTCGGGGGCTTGCGGCCATCCTGCAGCACCTCGAGCCCTTATCGGAAATGCTTTCCGACAAGGTTTCTACTGGCTGACGGCGGTGGCCGACGCCACTAGAATCGTCCGCACCTGCGAAGGGTGTCAGTTCTACGCAAGGCAGACCCACCTGCCTACTCAGGCTCTGCAGACGATACCTATCACCTGGCCTTTTGCTGTATGGGGTCTGGACCTCGTCGGCCCCTTGCAGAGGGCACCTAGGGGCTACACGCACCTGTTGGTCGCCATCGACAAATTCTCCAAGTGGATCGAGGTCTGACCCCTGAACAGCATCAGGTCCGAGCAGGCGGTGGCGTTCTTCACCAACATCATCCATCGTTTCGGGGTCTCGAACTCCATCATCACCGACAATGGCACCCAGTTCACCGGCAGAAAGTTCCTGGACTTCTGCGAGGATCACCACATCCGGGTGGACTGGGCCACCATAGTTCATCCCATGACGAATGGGCAAGTAGAGCGTGCCAACGGCATGATTCTACAAGGACTCAAGCCTCGGATCTACAACGACCTCAACAAGTTCGGCAAGCGATGGATAAAGGAACTCCCCTCGGTGGTCTGGAGCCTGAGGACAACACCGAGCCGAGCCACGGGCTTCGCGCCGTTCTTTCTAGTCTATGGGGCTGAGGCCATCTTGCCCATAGACTTAGAATACGGTTCCCCGAGGACGAGGGCCTACACCGACCAAAGCAACCAAACTAGCCGAGAAGACTCACTGGACCAGCTGGAAGAGGCTCGGGACAGGGCCTTACTGCACTCGGCACGGTATCAGCAGTCCATGCGACGCTACCACGCCCGAGGGGTCCGGTCCCGAGACCTCCAGGTGGGCGATCTGGTGCTTCTGCTGTGACAAAACGCCCGAGGGCGGCACAAGCTCATGCCCCCCTGGGAGGGGCCGTTCGTCATCGCCAAAGTTCTGAAGCCCGGAACGTACAAGCTGGCCAACAGTCAAGGCGAGATCTACGGCAACACTTGGAACATCCAACAGCTACGTCGCTTCTACCCTTAAGATGTTTTCAAGTCGTTCATATACCTCGCTCCTATGCAAAGTTTAGTCGTCAAGGAAGGGTCAACTTTGCCTCGGCAAAGTCCGACCCTCCCTCGGGGGCTAAAAGGGGGGACCCCCCCCCCCCCTCTGCGTCGAATTTTTTCCTCGAAAAAAGATCCTTTCTGCCGGAATGCCTTTCGTGCTTTTTGACTACTTCGAAAGCGGATCCTGAAAACAGCGGAGTACACGTAAGTAGCCAAGGCTGACCGAGCCGAGGGACTCCTACGCCTCCGGGATACATATACCTCACTCATCACCTTCTGCGATAAGTAACTCGCGCTCGGATAAGTGACTTCGCGGATCGAACAAGTCTTCACGCTCGGAAGCTCTTCTGCCCAAGCAATCTTTCGAGTCTTCACGACTGCGTCGGTGACAGAACCCCATGGGCGGGTAAGAGTGCGCGTAAGCAGTAAGGCCGGCCGAGCCGAGGGACTCCTACGCCTCTGGGATACGGATACCTCACTCGCCACCTTCCGCGAAAAGCAAGTCTCGCCCGCACAAACAATTCTGTTACCGACAAATAAGTCCGGATACTCGAAACAAGAGGAAAGGGAACGCAGCTTTACAACACGACGACGGTGTGTTTTGGCCTCGGCGGCCGCAGAAAACATACACGCACTACAAGACAACCTGATCCTGCAGGCTCGGACGTCGACAGCTGTCGGTGTTTTGGGTCCGACCGCACACCCGAGGTTGCCCCTCAAGGTGTTTTAGGAGTAGGACGGTGTCGACAACTGTAGCAAAATGGTTCGCGCTGATCGCACGAGGGACAGTGGACAAGTTTTACAGGTTCGGGCCGCTTAGAGATGCGTAACACCCTACGTCCTGATGAGTATGCTTGATGGATGTGGCTACAAGAGAGCTCTCTGGATCGAGAATACAGAGAGTTGATGTGGGTGGCTAAGTAAAGGGTCGATCGTTCTGAAGGGGTGCCCCCTAGGCCTTATATACTCGACCGTGGGGCAGTACACGTGGATAAGATAGCAACGAGTAGCTGAAAGATAGTGAACCTCTTGAGATTATCCCTACGTAACCCTCGCCGACTTATCCTCGCGTGGCTTCGTTGCATGGAGGCTCCGGCGCGGGAAAGTCGGATCTTTGTTGCGGTCATTCGCTCGATGCTGCGGGCCGTCCGGGCTTGTACCAATCCGGCCCCATGTCGTTCTACTTCGCTGGCTGTTTCTCCCCAGGCCCACGAAAGAATGACCTTACGATTTATTGGGCCCTTGGGCCTTTCATGAGGTCCTTTACTCTTTTAGTGGACCCGGGGGATATCTATCCCCCACAAGCCCCCGATCTTTGGGTTAATTTAGAGATAATCAACCCGAAGATCTCAGGTCCAGCTTGCAGGTAATTTGAAGAAAGATGGCTTCCGGTTGTCTTCTCCTGCTCCGACCATTCGTTGACCAAAACCTGGCTTCGTGCCTGTGCCTTAGAGGTCGGCATTCCGATTTGTAGGATTCTGAACTTCATTGGGTGCACCAGAGGTGCACCCAATGGGTGTAGCCCCCGAGCTTCGAGTAGATTTTAGAAAATAATCTACTCGAAGGTCTTCAGTAGAGATCATTTCTATTTGTGTTCGCTCGTTTTGGTTGAGGGTTGGCTTTTTTAATCTTGTCCCGTGCTTTAGAAATCGGCACTATCTCGGCTTGGAATGATAATCCATGGGGTGCACCGGAGGTGCACCCAATGGGTGTAGCCCCCGACCTTCAAGTAGATTTTTGAGGATAATTCACTCGAAGGTCTTCTTTTTATGTCCTTTTGTTGAAGATTATCCTTTCTGCTTGTAAAAAAGTTGGCATGATGTCATCCACGCTATGTCATCAATATTATGCTTCAGAGGTCAGCATGTATTTTGTCTTTTGCAGCCGAGTTTGCAATCCATCCGTATCTTGCTAGGTAGTGTAATTTATTTGCTTTGTGACTGATTGGACATTTGATGGACGTTCTCTGTCTAGTCTTCAAGTCATGTCTGTCGACCATATTTTGCACTCTGCTGGCTATATTCGGCTTCCCTCTAACTCTTGTTGATATCTCATTTTTGTCTTGAGGCATTCACTGCATGCTCTGCACAGATGTGACCATTTTGAAAAATATACTGACCATTCCTGGGCGTCCCCCCCAATGGGTGTGAGCAAGGGATGGCTTGGTACGCTGAGTGTTTTAGCCGGCTGCTTCTCAGTTGTAATGTGATGGGACGGCGAGTGTAATCATATCCTTTGCGCTGTTGACTGGAGTCCCAATGGGTGTAGTGTTGCATGAAACGGCGTCAGCCGCCTGACGTGTCTCCAGATGGGTGGAAGTGCTTATTGAATGCTTTGCGACTGTTCAGTGACCACGGTTGGAGGTGAGCGGTTGCCTTTCCCTTCTATAAATAAGGCTGTTGCCCCTCTGGTTTTTTCACATCTCTTCGCTGTTCTTTACTGCTTCCTTCTCTTCTCTCCCGCTTGCTTCCACCATGGGCAAGAGCAACAAGCGCAAGCGCGAACCGACTCCTCCATCGGAGGATTTCGGTGACTCGGAATACTCGGAGGAGGAGTTCTCCTCCGAGTCCGAGGGGTCTCCGGCTCCCGTCTCTCCCCCGGCGTCGTCCGATGACTCGGACGACTCCCAGGGGATAGCCGCGGAAGTCTGGACATACATCCGGGCCGTCGAGCGCTCCGGGCTCGAGGGCTCGGATGAGTCGGAGTACTCCTCGGATGAGGAGGACTCGGACGGCGGCGGCGAGGATGAGGACGACGACGACGACGACGGCGACGACGGTGGCGACGGCGACGGCAGCGGCAGCGGCAGGAGCAGCGGCGACGGCGACGGCAGCAGGGGCAGCACCAAAGGCGGCAGCGGCAAGGGCAGCACCAAGGGCGGCAGCAGCAGGGGCGGCGGCGGCGGCAGGGGCAGGGCCAGTGGCTAGACGCCACTGGTCTTCTTAGATATTAGTATAGTTTAGTATAGTTAGAATAATGTAGTAGTAATGTAGAGTAGTATAGCGTAGTGTAGTAGTAGTAGTAATGTAATGTAGTAATAGTAGGGAAGCATCAACTCGCAAAGAGTTGATTTGTAAGCTTATTGTCTTCCCTTAATGAAAAAATGTCGTTGGCTTCTTCTTGTTGACTTGCTTTGCTTGATTATAAGACTGATTCTTTTGAGATAGTAGACGAATAACTTGGACATCATACTGACACTTCCAGAAGTAGTTGCCGAGTAATCTTGTAGTCTGCATCGACGTTTTAGAGGTAATGCCGAGCGACCGAACGCTATACCCGCGTCTTAGAGGCAATGCCGAGTGATTGAAGGTCGACGTCGGCATCTTAGAAGTAATGCCGAGCGATTGAACGCGAGATCAGCGTTTTAGAGGCAACGCCGAGTGATTGAAGGTCGACGTCGGCACTTTAGAAGTAATGCCGAGCGATTGAAGGTCGACGTCGGCACTTTAGAAGTAATGCCGAGCGATTGAACACAAGATCAGCGTTTTAGAGGCAACACCGAGTGATTGAAGGTCGACATCGGCATCTTAGAAGTAATGCCGAGCGATTGAACGTGAGATCAGCGTTTTAGAGGCAACGCCGAGTGATTGAAGGTCGCCGTCGGCACTTTAGAAGTAATGCCGAGCGATTGAACACAAGATCAGCGTTTTAGAGGCAACGCCGAGTGATTGGATGGTGACGTCGGCACTTTAGAGGTAATGTCGAGCGGCTGAGTATGAAATCAGCGTTTTAGAGTCAACGCCGAGTGAGAGCAGGTCGACGTCGGCATTTTAGAGGTAATGCCGAGTAATTGAACATGAGATCAGCGTTTTAGAGGCAACGCCGAGTGATTGAAGGTCGCCATCGGCATTTTGGAAGTAATGCCGAGCGATTGAACACGAGATCAGCGTTTTAGAGGCAACGCCGAGTGATTAAAGGTCGCCGTCGGCATTTTGGAAGTAATGCCGAGCGATTGAACACGAGATCGGCGTTTTAGAGGCAACGCCGAGTGATAGCAGGCCGCATGAGCTATTTTGAGGATGATAACCGAGTGATGAGGTGGCCCATCGGCTTTTTGGAAATAACTGCCGAATGACCACGTGGCATGCTGGGGTTTTGGAAATAACTGCCGGGTGATGACTGGGCACTTTTTGAAACGGTATCTGGCTCGAGAATATCCTATAAGAGCTGCGCTTTTAGCCGCCTTTGCTTTCCGCGCCCTAGTTCTTGCATTCCCGCTTCCGAATCCTCTCTGCCGCTCTCCTCCAATTTGCTCACTGGTAGAATCGAGATGGCTCCCAAGAGGAAAATCGCGAGCTCGTCCGCTGTGGTGATTCCTCCAATCGATCCCAACAGCCAGTTGCCTTTTGCAGGTAACCACATGTCTATCATTTCCGAAGCTGAACTCCTTCACCTCGTGTCCATCGGGGTTCTTCCTCCGCGGGAACTCTGTTCTTGGCGGATTTGCCACGGGACTACTGTCCCGACAGAGGATACCCACGAGTCTGTAGTTTACGCTCTTTTTCTTCTCCGCGGCCTTGGCCTTCCCATCTCTCCCTTTTTCCGTGGTCTCCTTGATTTCTACCACATTAACCTGACCCATCTAAACCCTAACTCAATTCTGCAAATCTCCATCTTCGTCCACTTATGCGAAGCCTTTCTTGGCGTGCTGCCGCATTTCGGCTTGTGGAAACACCTGTATCATTGTCGCCCTGGGATGGCCGGGGGACAACATCAGTTGGTCGGCGGTGCCAGTTTGGAGATGCGCCAGGGACGGAAGACTGAATATCTTGAGATTCCCCTTAAAGACAGCATTAAGGGATGGCGTCTGGAGTGGTTTATAGTTGATAATTATGGAAATTCTCTCCCCCCCGGTCGGGAAGACAGCCAGACGTTCGCACCCCAAGCTGGACCGAGTCTCCCACAGACGAGGAGGTAGCTGAAGCCGGTGTGTTGCTAGCTGAAGTTGGACTGCTGAAAGAGAGAGGTCTAACTGCTGAAGCTGTGGTTGCTGACTTCGTTTTCAAGAACATTCAGCCACTGAAAGATAGGGTCCACCCAGCTTATCTGTATCGAGGGCTAGCCGACTCAACTCGGGTTACCAACAGGAGAATCCCTTCTGCAGACTTGGTGAGCCGACTGGAAATGATTCTCAGGGGCAAGGTGTCCAATGTTGGTGCTCCGGTGGCGTACTCAGCCTGGAATTTGCCTCCTGCCAAAGTCTTCACTCTTTTCGTGTCAAATCCACCTGCGACTGAAGGCAATTTGGGCCTTAGAACGCGACCCTCTGATGAAGAAGTCAGTGCTTTGGTTGACTCGCTTGGGGAGATTCCTGATGACGAACGACAAGTCCATTTTGAAGTGCCTTTGGATCCTAATGATGCAGAAATAAGTGCCATGCTTGATATGCTGGCTGAAGATTCTTCTGATGCTGATCCTGCTGGGACATTGGCGATGGCGCCTCTCCCCGAAGCTGGTACATCCTTGGATGTTCATAGACCTGTCCGTGTTCGCCCGAGACGTCCTTGCTGAGCCAATCAAACTGATCTTTCTGCTGATGAGCAGAAAAAGAAAAAGAGGCGTCTTCGGCAAGTATCTAGTTTGGATCGGGGCGCTGGTCCCTCGGTTCCTGCTGCTGAGGAGGTTCCCGTGCCTGAATTTACTGACGTTGATCCCAATGGGTGTGGTATGTCTGTTGTTGAACCCAATGGGTGTACTCCATCTGTCGCTGATCCCAATGGGGGTGTTGCCTGTGTTGCTGATGAAGACGACAGGGAGGAAGAGAATGAGGTCCCTCTGACTCGGAAGAATAGTCGGCAATTCCTCGCCAGTGGGGAAAGTAGTGGAGTTCCCTCTCCTGCTTTGTCTGCCCTCATTGGTCTGCAAGAACTGTCCCTGGCCAACTTTGATCAAACTCTTGAGGATATGGTCCCAGAGGACTTGTTATCAGAGCCAGTGGATGATGATGCGATGGAGGCTTGCGCTGCCGTGCCTGATGCTGGGTTGAGGTCATCCCGTGCCTCGTCGACCTTAGAGCGCGATCTCGAGGGTCGGGATGCTAACTTGGATTGTCCTGGTTCCATGGAGGTGGCTGAGGGCCCGTCAACCTTAGAGGTGGTTACTGCGGGGAGTCTGGACCTCAAGAATGGTGCTGACACATGCCCAGCCCCCGAGGATGTCGCCGGGGATGACTTAGCTCGGATGAAGAGTGTAAGCCACTGCCCAGCCCCCGAGGGTGCTGCCGGGGATGATCCGGCTCAAGTGGGCAGTGCCAACTATGACCCAGCCCCCGAGGGTGCCCAAGCAGGGTCTCCTTCCTGCACTTCCATGGACGTTCACGCGGGATCACCTCCACACTCTGGCTGCATGGTGGTAGCCCAAACTTTGGACCAATGGGTCGCTTTAGAGGGCAGCGTCCCCATTGATCGGGCATTCGGCTCTGTTGAAAGCGCTGAGCTGATTCCTACTGGTCCGTTGCAAGCTGCTTCGGGTGGTGGCCTTGCGCCTGATTATCAGCTGATTTCTCCTGATTTGGGGATCCCTTCGTTCTTTTCCAACCTCCAGGTACTGTGCTGTTTTTAGCTTTATCTTTACATTGCATGAGCTTTTGTCATTATGCTCATCTGTTCTTCTCATCAGGTTTTGGTGGATGGGATGGCCAGCCAGCTGAGATCGCAGGGTGCTTCCGTCCTAGAAGTGGCTTCGTCTCTTACGTGTTGGAATCCAGTGTCACTTCATCGTCGTGTATCCGAGTTGGAGGCGACTAACACTGGTTAGTGCCCTTTTTCTTTTCTTCGCCTTTGTTGCGGACTGTTTTACCTTCTGACCTCGTTTTGTTTGATTACCTCTTGCTAGGAATGACTCGGCAGATTGCAATTCTTGAGGAAAAACATTCTCGAGATCAGGCTGAATTGGCCCAGCGATGCACTGATTTTGAGGAAAAGTACTCTCAAAGTCAGATTGAGCTGAGTCAGGTCTCCGCTGCCTTAGATGATGCCAATGCACTGAGTTCTTCTCTTCATGCTCAGCTTGACTCTGAAAAGGTGATATACGAAACTGTGCTTTGCCTTGCTGTGCTCCTATTACTTGCTTGGTTTTTTGAAGGAACTGACTTGTGCTTTCAGGAAGAAAAACGTATCATTGCTGCTTCTCGTGACAATCTTGACAGGTTGTATCGAGATTCTAGCAATTCGCTGACCATCTTGGAAAGAAGTCATCGCTTCACCATGGAAGAATTAGACCTCCAACGTCGTAAGCTGCAGGAATCCATGGAGGAGGTAACCCGGCTTAAGCAGTTGATATCAGCGAAGGATGCTACTATCAAAGGGCTCCGAGCTTCCAAGAAATCCATTGCCCAGGAGTTAGAGAGCGCTCGACTGGCTGCTAAAACTGCTGAAGAAACTTCTGTTACTCTCAAGGCCCAACGCGACAAAGCCCTGGACAAGGCTATTCGGGCAGGACGAATCTTGATGAGGAGACCCGGCGTAGTTATTCCTGAAGACATAAGAGCTGACGTGAACGCCGCCCCTGATTCCTCGAGTCGCCCTTCTTCGTCGGTCGCTCCTGAGAAAGACATTGCAAAATAGAAAAACATTCTGCGTGCTCCAAGCGCGCGGTTTGCATGATTGAATATTTGTTAGAGGACACCAGTTTACCATTCGAATGACATAATTACTCTCTCATTGTATCAGAATTTATTAGTTAATGAGTTTGGCAGTAATGACGCATGATGATTATGAATTTTGTTTGCGGGATATGGAAGTCATCCCCTGAATTATATAGGCGCGAGCATGTTGCACCGGTCTTAAGTTGCTGCCAACTTAAGTCGATCGCTGCGTTTGTAGGGCATAGTGGTCACCCTAAGTTAAGTACGCGTGAGCATGTTGCACCGCCTTAAGTCGTTGCCGACTTAAGTCGATTGCTCCGTTAGCAGGGCATAGTGGTCACCCCGAGTTAAGTAAGCGTGAGCATGTTGCACCGCCTTAAGTCATTGCCGACTTAAGTCGATTGCTCCGTTAGCAGGGCATAGTGGTCACCCGAGTTAAGTAAGCGTGAGCATGTTGCACCGCCCTAAGTCGTTGCCGACTTAAGTCGATTGCTCCGTTGGCAGGGCATAGTGGTCACCCTGAGTTAAGTAAGCGTGAGCATGTTGCACCGCCTTAAGTCGTTGCCGACTTAAGTCGATTGCTCCGTTGACAGGGCATAGTGGTCACCCTGAGTTAAGTAAGCGTGAGCATGTTGCACCGCCTTAAGTCGTTGCCGACTTAAGTCGATTGCTCCATTAGCAGGGCATAGTGGTCACCCTGAGTTAAGTAAGAATGTCAATCGTGAATGAATTGAGTATCCTTGAGACCTCTTTTTTATTGATGACATATTTCCACTTTACAGAGTACATCATCATCGTCCCAGCAGTTTTGAGGTACAGCTAGGGATAAAACTTTCTGAGGTGTTCTATGTTCCAGGAGTTCCCAACTTCTGTGCCATCCATCTGAGTGAGGCGATACGATCCGGGCCGAGTGACTTCTGCTACCACGAAGGGTCCTTCCCATAAGGGTGATAACTTGTGTCGTCCCTCCCCCGTTAGAATTCGGCGGAGGACGAGATCTCCTTCTGAGAAGAATCGTTGTCGTACAGCCTTGTCGTGATAGCGCCTTAGAGTCTGCTGGTACCTTGCTGATTGGATTACTGCGTTTAACCGTTCTTCCTCGAGTACATCTATGTCCTCCAGCCTGGTGGTCTCAGCTTCAGCTATGCTTTCAAAGATCAGCCTTGGCGCCCCAAACTTGAGATCAGCAGGTAGCACTGCCTCCGACCCATAGACCATGAAGAAAGGAGTGTTTCCATGCAAAGCTCGACTAGGTTGGGTTCTTAGGCTCCAAACAACATAGGGTAATTCCCTTATCCACTTTCCTGCGAATTTTTCATTCTTATCGAAGATCTTTTTCCTGAGTGCATCCAATATCATCCCGTTGGCTCGCTCAACTTGCCCGTTGGCTCTTGGATGGGCTACAGATGCATACTTGATCTGAATGCTCTTTTGCTCGCAGAAGTCAAAGAATTCTGAACTTGTGAAGTTGGATCCTAAATCAGTTATGATGCTGTTTGGTATCCCGAATCTGAATATTATGTCTTGTATGAATTCCACGGCCTTAGCAGAGGTTAGGGAGGCAATGGGCTTGAACTCTATCCATTTAGTGAATTTGTCAATTGCTACCAATACATGAGTGTACCCCCCTTGAGCTTTCTTGAAAGGTCCAATCATATCCAGTCCCCAGCATGTGAAAGGCCAAGTTACTGGTATGGTCTGCAGTTGCTGTGCTGGCATGTGTTGTTGCTTTGACAAGTATTGGCAGGCTTCGCACCTCTGAACTAACTCGGCTGCATCGTTCTTTGCTGTTGGCCAATAGAATCCTGACCTGAAGACCTTCCCGACTAGTGTTCTGGAGGCTGCATGTATTCCACATTGCCCAGCATGGACTTCCTCCAGAAGTTGCTTTCCAGTGGATGGGAGAATGCACTTCATGAAGACGCCTGATGCGCCCCTTCTGTATAATGTCTCCCCAATAAGTGTATAGTGAGCCGACTGTCTTGCAATGCGCTCTGCCAAATTTTTGTCGTCTGGTTCCTCTTCATTCTTTATATACTTAATGATCGACCTCCTCCAGTCATCAGGGCCTGACTCGGGTTGATCTATGATGTTGCATTCTTCCGTCTGATCCATTGAGATACTTGGCCGCAGAATTTCTTGCACGAAAACCCCGGGTGGAACCTGAGTTCGACCGGACCCCAGTTTGGACAGTACATCGGCTGCTGTGTTCCGGTCTCTTTCTACATGATGAAATTCCAGACCCTCGAATTTATCTTCCAGTTTTTGGACGGCAGTGCAGTATTTTCCCATTGAATCGCTTGAGCAATCCCACTCCTTGTTTATCTGACTGATGACTACCAGAGAGTCTCCGTATACCATTAATCTTTTGACACCCAACGATATGGCAATGTTCAATCCATGGATCAAAGCTTCATACTCGGCTGCATTGTTGGAGGCTGGGAATAGCAACTGGAGGGCGTACTTGAGGTGTTCACCTCCAGGCGCAGTGAAGAGAATCCCTGCTCCTGCTCCCTGCAGCTTTAGTGAGCCATCAAAATACATTCGCCATACTTCTGCAGTCTCCGGGTTGTCTGGCACTTGTTGTTCAGTCCACTCCGATACAAAATCAACCAGTGCTTGAGTTTTGATGGCGGTGCGAGGTCGGAACTCGATGTCATGAGATCCCAGCTCGCAAGCCCACTTGGCTATTCGACCGATGGCTTCCTTGTTGTGAAGAATATCCCCTATTGGAAAACTTGTGACTACTATGACTTTGTGGTCGTCAAAGTAGTGACGCAGCTTGCGGGCAGTTAGAAGTACTGCGTACAATAGCTTCTGAACTTGAGGGTACTTTTTCTTTGAGGGGCCTAGGACTTCGCTAATGAAGTAGACAGGATGCTGTATTGGATAGGCATGTCCTTCTTCTACTCGCTCGACTACTAACGTGGTGCTTACCACGTGAGTCGTGCAAGAGATATACAGTAGCAAATCTTCAGCTGGTTGAGTTGAAGTGGCTCGCCGAGGTGGTTTCAGTACTGGTGGTGTTGTCAAGAATTTTTTCAGAGCATCCAGAGCTTCTTGCGCTTCTGAAGTCCACTGGAATTTATCCACCTTCTTGAGTAACTTGTAAAATGGCAGACCTTTTTCTCCCAGTCTGGATATAAATCTGCTTAGAGCTGCCATGCATCCAGTAAGCCGCTGAACCTTCTTCTACGATCGAGGTGCTTCCATCTTCATGATAGCTTCAATCTTATCTGGATTAGCTTCAATTCCCCGGTGGCTGACAATAAACCCAAGCAACTTTCCGGCTGGTACTCCGAAAACACATTTCTCGGGATTAAGCTTCCATCTATACCGCCTCAGACTGTTGAAAACCAGTTGCAAGTCTTCGATGAAGTCTTTTGAGTCCTGTGTTTTGATTACCACATCATCCACATAGGCTTCCACACGCTTGCCCCAGTGATCGGCTAAGCATGTTTGAATGGCTCTTTGGTAAGTTGCTCCAGCGTTTTTGAGGCCAAACGACATGGAGGTATAACAGAAAGCACCAAACGGAGTAATGAATGCCGTTTTTTCTTCATCTTCCTTCGCCAGACTAATCTGATGGTATCCAGAATAGCAATCCAGGAAAGACAGCATAGAACATCCAGCGGTGGAGTCCACCACCTGATCTATCCTCGGGAGCCCGAAAGGATCCTTCGGACAGTGTTTGTTGAGATCAGTATAATCAACACACATGCGCCAATCCACTTTATTCTTTTTGAGTACAAGAACAGGGTTGGCTAACCACTCGGGATGTAATACTTCTCTAATGAATCCAGCTGCAACCAAGCGAGCTAACTCAGCGCGAATGGCTTCTCTCTTGTCAGGCGTGAAACGACGTAGTTTTTGCCGAATCGGCCTTGCCTGGGGGTAAACCTTCAGTTTGTGCTCGGCCAGTTCTCTTGGGACTCCCGGCATATCTGCAGGTTGCCATGCGAATACATCTCGGTTATCTTGCAGAAACCGGACAAGCGCGCTTTCCTATTTGTCATCCAAGCTGGAACTGATGATAGCCGTCTTGCGCTCATCAGCGAACCCCAGGTTGATTCTCTTGGTTTCTTCAGTCGGCCGCATAGAGGTCGCGGTCTGAGCTTCGCTTGCCGGTACTGTGAGGTCTTCCTCAGGCTTAGAGTTCGCCATTGCGGAGGGAGCTGTTGATGGCTTGGCGGTGAGGGCTGCTTGAATAGCCACTCGGAAACACTCTGCGGCGCCTTGGAAGTCGGCGCGCACAGTTATGATCCCTTGCGGTCCTGGCATCTTCAGTATCATGTATGTGTAATGCGGAATGGCCATGAACTTGGCCAATCCCGGCCTCCCGATGATGGCGTTGTACCCGCAGTCGAAGTTCGCCACTTCAAACCTCAGGAACTCGGTTCTATAGTTCTCCGGAGTTTCGAAGGTGACTGGCATGTAGATGTGGCCCAGCGGGTATTCCCCTTCCGTCGGCACGATGCCGAAGAAAGGAGTGTCCGACTCGTGGAGCTCTTTGAGGTGAACTCCCAAGCCTTGGAGTGTCCGGGGGAAGGTGACGTTGATGCTGCTCCCCCCGTCCACTAACACCTTCTTCACCCGGCTCTCTCGGATCACCGGATCGACGAGAAGCGGGTATTTGCCCGGGTGGTCAAAGTTGAGCCATTGATCTGCCCGAGTGAAGGTGATCGGGTGTTCCGACCACCGGTATGGGGCGGGAGGGCCGATGGTCGCCACCAGTATCTGGCGATCGTTGAGCTTTTGCTGTCTTCTGCTCTCCTGCGATCCGTGTCCGCCGAAGATGACGTTGACCTCCCTGTCAACGCGTGGAAAAGCTCCTCCTCCTCCTCCCTCCTCCTGCCAATGGGGTTGTCGTGGTTCATCTAGTTCTCCCCTCGGCGGAGGAGGAGGTAGAGGTTGGAAGGGTCGGCCGTGTCCGACGGAGTGCTTGAAGTCTCGGCAGTTACGAAGAGTGTGGCGCATGTCCTTGTGGTACGGGCACTGGGCGTCGAGGATGTCGTCCAACGTGCGTTCGCCTCCACGAGGTCCTCCTCGAGCGCGAGAAGCAGGTGGTCCGGCAGCGTGCACTTCTTCGCGAGGCCTCTTCTCCCATCGCTTGTCGGGTTGTTGGTTTGTGTCGTGTCGTGGTGCTGCTGGTGCGGGCTTTGCTCCTCCGATGAGGTCCTGGGCTCGCTCGTCGGCGGTGATGTAGAGGTCGGCTTCCCGGAACAGTTCCTCGGAGGTAGTCGGTGCCTTCTGTAGTATGGCTCGGACGAAAGCCGAGTCATTGGATCCTCTGTAGAAGTCCTCGATCACGGCCGCCTCCGTGACCTCGGGGATACGATTTCTCATGGTTTGAAACCTCTTGAGGTACGACCGGAGAGTCTCGTCCCCCCGGCGCTTGATGGATTTGAGGTCCCACGGTTGCGCCGGCTTGTCGGAGAGGGACTGAAAGTTGGCGGTGAAGCATCGACTGAAGTCGCCCCAGATGTCGATGCAGTGTCGGGGTAGATGTCGCAGCCATTACAGCGCGTCTTGCCCAAGGACAATGGGTAAGTACGCGGTCATCACGTCCTCGGACGCCCCGGCAGCTCGAGCAGCGGTGGTGTAGACGGCTAGCCAACCCCATGGATCCTGCTTAGGTTCATATTTGTCAACATTGGATACCTTGAAGTTGGGAGGCCATTGGATGGCCCTAAGGCGCGGAGTAAGAGCGGACACTCCGCATGTGTCCTCCTGTCATCGGGGACGATGTCTGTCCCGGGGAGGGGAGTTGTGATTGTGGTTCCTCGACCGCCCCCGGGTGATTCCGCTAGTTGAGGCCGTTGCCGACTCAGTTCTGGTAGCTTGGCTCTGAGTCGGGATGCCGTGATCCCGGTCATACTCCTCCCGACGGCGAATCTCGTTCTCATGCCGCCGCTCGCGTGAAGCATTGATGGAGCTTCGCGCGTCTCGGCGACTGTTGATGGCGTGTCGTAGGTCGTTCGGCGGGTGAGCAAGCGGTAGAAGATGGTTGGCCGCCTGGGTGAACAGTCGTCGATAGCCATCGGCGTCAGGAGTCCGTGGAAGTCCCTCGGCTATCCGAGCTAGTACTCCTCCGACTTCGCTCGGCGTGTTCATAGCCCGAGCGAAGTCGGGGTTCAGGTTGCGCCCGAAGAATGGATTCTCTCGACGCTGCCTTGCATCCTGCTCAGCCTGTTCCTGTGCTCGTCGGCGATCACGTCGTCGGGAGTTCCTTCGTTCTTTGAAGACGCGTTCTTCCGGAGTTTCTCCTACCTCCGAGACCTCGTCTCGCGAGACAGGTTGTTCCGGATTCCGCTCTCCGGCTGCGTGATGTCGTCGAACGTTCCTGCGCCGGTTCCTCCGTCGACGGGACTCTCGTTGAGGCGGTTCCTCCCCGGGTACAGTCGGCTCGTCGTCGGAGACAATGGGCGACTCCGCTCTCCCGATGAAGAGGACGTCGGGGTAGAACGGTGCTGCTGTTGTGGTGATCTTCTTCCCGTCCCCCTTTGAGGCATGAGGGACGGAAAGAGCAACTTGCTTCCCCCCGGTTACCTTTTTTCTTGCGATCTGTGTCCACTCTTTTGTCGGAGAAGTAGGCTGCGGAGTTCTCCGGGTCAGCGAGCTCTCGGCTCCCGGCTTTCCGGAGATGATCCTCATCCGGAGAGCTGGAGGTTGTGCTTCTCCGGTATTTTCGGAGTTTGTTGGGGGAGACTTCCTTTCCGGCGGATCCGCGATACGGTGCAGAATTCCTTCTTCATCCGCTACAAATGAGATTGTTCCGAAGCAGAGCACGGATCCGGGACGCAGGGTGATCTTGCTGTAGAAGGAGATGGCCATTGAGCTAGCTTGGATTGTCAACACACCCCCTACCTGGCGCGCCAGCTGTCGGTGTTTTGGGTCCGACCGCACACCCGGGGTTGCCCCTCAAGGTGTTTTAGGAGTAGGACAGTGTCGACAACTGTAGCAAAATGGTTCGCGCTGATCGCACGAGGGACAGTGGACAAGTTTTACAGGTTCGGGCCGCTTAGAGATGCGTAACACCCTACGTCCTGATGAGTATGCTTGATGGATGTGGCTACAAGAGAGCTCTCTGGATCGAGAATACAGAGAGTTGATGTGGGTGGCTAAGTAAAGGGTCGATCGTTCTGAAGGGGTGCCCCCTAGGCCTTATATACTCGACCGTGGGGCAGTACACGTGGATAAGATAGCAACGAGTAGCTGAAAGATAGTGAACCTCTTGAGATTATCCCTACGTAACCCTCGCCGACTTATCCTCGCGTGGCTTCGTTGCATGGAGGCTCCGGCGCGGGAAAGTCGGATCTTTGTTGCGGTCATTCGCTCGATGCTGCGGGCCGTCCGGGCTTGTACCAATCCGGCCCCATGTCGTTCTGCTTCGATGGTTGTTTCTCCCCAGGCCCACGAAAGAATGACCTTACGATTTATTGGGCCCTTGGGCCTTTCGTGAGGTCCTTTACTCTTTTAGTGGACCCGGGGGATATCTATCCCCCACAACAGCCGAAGGGGGCAGCAACACCCTCGGCATCGACTACACCTTCGGTGGGGTCCAACCTAGCCTCGGGCAGCGACGCGGTCGGAGGGCCCCCACTCCGAAGGACGGCGTCAGCACCACACCTGGGCCATCGCCGCCAGGGTCTTCTTCAAGAATCCGGCCCGAGCAGGCGGCTCGGCCGGCTACCCCGAGGCCTCGGCCCGCTGTCCTCCGAGGACATCAGCCCGACCCGAAGCCTCAGCAACTCAACTCCGACGCTGGTTCCGCCAGTGGATAACCCGGCTTGGCTCTGGCCAATCACACCTCCTTCTCGGGCCAACTTTGCCTCTGTTCGTGCTGACACCGCTACCCCTGGCCTCGGCTCATCGAAGAGCGGCCGAGGGGTTCCTTTAACCAAGCAAGGGAAGCCTCAGGCAACAAGGCTGACCGAGCCGAGGGACTCATACGCCTTCGGGATACGGATACCTCACTCGTCACCTTTACATGGGGCGACTCACGCTTGGTGAAGCGGTTCAAGCAATCAACAGGCGAGTCTTAGCGCTCGAAAAATGAGGAAGAAACACGGCTCCGTGCCGAAAATACATACGTGTTCAGGCCCCGAAAGCCACAATGAACGAACACTAGCATTCGAAGTGCCATTACAGACGGAACTCTGGTTCTGCCCCCCCCCCCCCCCCCGCAGGTATGAACAACCCCCATACCAGGGGGCCCGCGGGACGACGAACTCCAAGCGGCTCACCGCCGCCCGCTCCGACAGCTACAGCAATGGCTTCCGGGCAAGCGCTGCGGCGGAAGAGTTCTCGCCCACCGAGGACGAGAACCAGCCATTCAGGCCAGGGGGAGGCGACGCCCACCTGTCCACCAACACCGCGCCGGCAGGCGCCGGACACCCCAAAGCGCACCGGCAGGTCCTCGCTTCCGCCCTCGCCGAGGCCGCCCCAGAACATGAGCACCGCCCTCACGGTGCGCGGCGAGCTAGGCGACCCTCTGGTGCGGCTGTCGGTGCGAGGAAGACTCGGATGCGGCCGGACCGCGCGCGGTGCGACCATCGTCCGGACAAAGGGCGGAATGCTGCACCCCGGATGGGCAGCAGGAGTTCGCCTTCCCCGGCATGGCCGAAGGAAGCTTCCGCGGGGCTGGTAAAGACCTTTCTCCCCCAAACAACGGGGGAAGAAAAGGGCAACCGACCCACGCGGAGACGACCCTCCGCTCGGTGCGCCCCTCCACGTCAGCCCGGATGACGAAGATCCTTGAAGCTGAGGGGGAGGCAGAGGCCGCAGCCTGGTTTGCCTCTCCCCACCAGACCGACCATTGGTGAGGGGATGCAGCCAGGCTGCATGACGAAAATCCTTGAAGCCGAACGATGGCTGAAAGGTACCAACTCCCACGGAGTTGCGTTCCTCCAACGACAAAGCGGGAAGACTGCAAGCGTCCCCCATCCGGGGGCTTGGAAGGAGGAGAGACACGATGCATAAGGGGAGCACGAAGACATGGTCGCTTTCGAAGGGGGTCACCCTCCTTTTAAAGGCGACTCTCCCCACTTGCGCCCTCAGTCGTCGCGCGCCGAGTCTTCTCCAACACACTCCAAGGTCCTCCCCCCCCACGACGCGGGGGCTGGGTCCCACACGTCATGCAAGCTGCCCCAAGACGGAAGAAGCCAAACCGCCGCGCGAGGTGCGCGTAACTGCCCAGCGGTTACGGGCGCTCCTCCACTTTTGCCCAGACCAGCGGGTGAAAGGGCGGACAGCCATGCAGGCGGCATGCAACCGTGACAAGTGGACGCGCCCATTCGACTCCAACGAGCCCAGCATGGAGGTCCAGGCCCACGCGTCATGCAACCGGTGCGTCGGTTGCCACGTGTAGGAAACTGCACCGCCGCCCACGCCACTACCGCGCCTCCTCGACTGCGGAGTCGACACCGTGACTCGAGGCGACCCCGCAGTGCCAGCCAAGCGCGACGGTCAAAAGCGGTCAAAAATGGGTCGGCAGTAATGGTGGTGGTAGGCGGGCAGGGGCAGCGGTCACGTCGCCAGTCAAGTCGTCAGCAGGCTCACATCCTCTCCAGGGACAGCGAGAGAACCCTCTCCCACGGCGTGAAGACGACGCGCTCGTGATCCATACCTCGAATGGCTCGCGCACGCACAACGGCTACCCCGTGAACCACTCGCCCCGTCGCATTAACTCTGCGGCAGGGCACGCGGCGCCTCTGGTAGGAGAAGCAAGCGACGCTTCGCCTTCGCCACGATAACCACATCGAAAAAGGTACGCCACGTCGTTCAATTTCGCGTCCTTTTCCCTTTTTCCTCTTTCTCTCTCTTGCAACAGGGACCGGGAAAGGGGGAAACCCCGGAAAGGATCCTTCTCCGTGAAGGAACCAGGCTCCGAGCCCCCTCTACTGATCAGAGGTTCGAAGGCTGGCCCCTCAGAGGGGTTCAACAGCCGCCTCAGATCGCATGGGCTCTACACCCACTACTGGTCAGAGGTTCGAAGGCCGGCCCATCGAAAGGGTTCAACGACCGCCTCAGGCTACTCGGGCAACACGCCCACTACTGATCAGGGGTTCGAAGGCTGGCCCCCGAAGGGTTCACAGTCGCCTCAGACACAGAGCGAGGGATGACCAGGTGTACGTTCGATACATAACCAAGGCTCGAGCTACGCTCCCGAGGTACCCTAGGACATTTCCGAGACCAGCAGGAGCGATCTTGTAACAGAATCCCATCGGAGGGAGGCATCGAGCCCTCGGACCCCGTCGCTAGGGGACCGGGTCTGGCAGATCACCCGCAGGTACTTTTGGGCACGCCTCCGGGCCACAGCCGACCCCTAACGCATGGGGCACGGGCGTCCACTCGGATCACCCGTTCGCAGCTCACTGGAGACACCATGTTCGTCGCCCATCGAGGGCAACATGGCGCTTTCCCCCCCTCCTCCTTGCGGAAAGGCGACGTAGGGGCGTATGTAAAAAAGTCGAGTCTGTCCTTGATCGCCCTCTCGCTCTGTGCGGAGGCTCGGGGGCTGCTCTCGCAAACTCGGCTCCGGCCAAACCGTTGACGGCGTCAACATACCAGCCCGAGAACTTGGGACTCGACGGTGCACTCGGGCTACGGCCAGCTCGCATGAGGGAACGGCCAGACCAGCCGAGCCATTGCGAGGCATTAAGACCTCGAAGGAGTCTAACCACTCCTCCGAGGCCTCGGGGGCTACACCCGGTGGGTGCGCTCGCGCGCCCCCGCTGGAACGAACAGCAACCGAGGAAGGCTGGTCCCCTTGCAAAAAAGTGCGACGAAAGCCTCCAAGCGAGTGTTCACACTCCCTTGGAGGCTCGGGGGCTACTGTCGGGGACCATAATTAGGGGTACCCCCGAGGTTCCTAAATCTCAGCTGGTAACCCCCATCAGCATAAAGCTGCAAAGGCCTGATGGGTACGATTAAGTCAGGGATCGGTCCATTCGAAGGACGCGATCACGCCTCGCCCGAGCCTAGCCTCGGACAAGGGCAGCCGACCCCGGGGGATCTCCGCCTCGCCCAAGGCCCCCCTCCAGAGCCTAATGTATTCCCGGCTCGCCCGAGGTCCTGCCTTCGCCAAGAAGCAACCCTGACCAAATCACCGCGCCAACCAACCAAATCGCAAGAGCATTTAACGCAAAGGTGGCCTGACACCTTATCCTGACGCGCGCCCCTGCAGTCGACAGAGCCGGAGTGACCGTCGTCACTTCGCCGCTTCACTGACCGGCCTGCCAGATAGACAGCGCCGCCTGCGCCACTCTGACTGCGGTGCCACTCGACAGAGTGAGGCTGACAGGCGGTCAGGCTTGGCTGCAGACACCATAGGAAACTCCACTCCGCCCGACCCCAGGGCTCGGACTCGGGCTAAGTCCCGGAAGACGGCGAACTCCGCTCCGCCCGACCCTAGGGCTCGGACTCGGGCTAAGTCCCGGAAGACGGCGAACTCCGCTCCGCCCGACCCCAGGGCTCGGACTCGGGCTAAGTCCCGGAAGACGGCGAACTCCGCTCCGCCCGACCCTAGGGCTCGGACTCGGGCTAGGTCCCGGAAGACAGCGAACTCCGCTCCGCCCAACCCCAGGGCTCGGACTCGGGCTAAGTCCCGGAAGACGGTGAACTCCGCTCTGCCCGACCCAGGGCTCGGACTCGGGCTCAGCCCCAGAAGACGACGAATTCCGCCTCGCCCGACCCCAGGGCTCGGACTCTGCATGGGCCCCAATCAACGATCTCCGCCTTGCCCGACCCCAGGGCTCGAACTCTGCCCTGGTCTCTGTAGACGGACTCCGCCTCGCCCGACCCCAGGGCTCGGACTCTGCCCTGGCCTCAGCCGATGGTCTCCGCCTCGCCCGACCCAGGGGTTCGGACTCGGCCTAGGCCACAGAAGACAGACTCGACTTCGGCTTCGGAGGAGCTCCCACGTCGCCCAACCTAGGGCGCGGACCGGCCTCGTCAACAGGAGGCGCCATCATCACCCTACCCCGAGCTGACTCAAACCACGGGGGACAAGACCGGCATCCCATCTGGCGCGCTCCGCCAGACAGGCAATGATGGCGTCCTCGCGTACTCAGTGACGGAGGCAGCTCGTAGCCCCCTTACGGAAGCAAGAGGACGTCAGCAAGAACTTGACGGCTCCGACAGCTGTCCCTCCACCAGGCTCCAACGCTCCTCCGACGGCCACGACATCACACCAACAGGGTGCCCAGACCTCTCCGGCTGTCACAATGGCATGTACTTAGGGCGCTAGCTCTCCCCCGCTAGACACGTAGCACTCTGCTACACCCCCATTGTACACCTGGATCCTCTCCTTACGCCTATAAAAGGAAGGACCAGGGCCCTCTTAGAGTGGGTCGGCCGCACGGGGATGAGGACGAGACGAAGGCGCTCGTGTGAGGCCGCTCGCTCCCTCTCCCGCGTGGACGCTTGTAACCCCCTACTGCAAGCGCACCCGACCTGGGCGCGGGACGAACACGAAGGCCACGGGATTCCCACCTCTCTCCCTCTCTCCAAGGGTCGTCTCCGGCCGCCTCGCTCTCCCCCCTTCGCACTCGGCCTCGCGCTCGACCCATCTGGGCTGGGGCACGCGGCGACATTCACTCGTCGGCATTAGGGACCCCCGGTCTCGAAATGCCGACAAAGATAAATAAAAAGGAAACCCTAATGGTAATTAGATGTTTAACCTTGTGAGACTAATAATATGTAATTTATGGATTTATCTCCAGTATAACTTTTGTGTCTCATTAAAATAAGTGGAATCGAAACTATGTAATTATGGAGATGGACAACACTTAGAGAATAACAAAATTCTAAATGTGTTAGTTCACCCTATAGCCTAAACTACCTCTTAAGTTTATATTGTTCTTGTGAGATGTGTTCACTTGTTTGTACATGATTGGTGTGTTATTCATTTGTCTTTATCCAAATGTATTAAACGCATGATCACTTTATTTAGACGATGAGCAGTCCATGGTTCCTGAGTGGGTTGCCAAGGACTTTCCTGAGCAACAACATGGTGAAGGCAAGTGTCCTTTGACCTACTATGTTCTACTTACTTTATAATTCACCGTCCCGCATTACATTATTGAAATCTAAGGATTGACTATTTACTTTTTCCTTATTACCTTTTTGGGTTACTATGGTTAGCTTTATGCTTTTACTTTAACTTAATCAATGAACATGATGTGAATATTTATGATACGATGTTGTTATCCTGATTATGATCTTATTATACTTTAGGGGACTCAGGCTATTTCCTGAGTACCTCTCCGTAAGGACCTGTTCGTTGAGTGACCACCCGGGATAACAGTGCAACCATGAGGGTGGAATGAAACGTCCTTTGCTGAATAATTAGACGAACCTAGGGGTGTAGTTGGCTTTGCCAAAGGGCCATCAATGGGAGCCGGGGCATAGTGCGCGCTCTGCTAAGGGTGGGTGCCGAGGTTCATTCGATTTGGTTTTGTTAGTCACCCACCTTAGGGAGGTGTACTGTGTTTGTACGACTGGCGAAATCTAACAAGCAGTTATGCACCAGGGGAGTCTTTGTAAAGGCTATATAGTGATACCCTACCAGGCCACCTAGGTAGTGGTCAATGGGGAGTAGCGCTCTCTGGGCAGAAAGGGAATCACGACTCATGGGTAAAGTGTGCAACCTCTATAGAGTGTTAGAAACTGGTATATCAATCGTGCTCATGGTTAGCAGCCTTAGGATCGTCTTTGATTAGAAGAACTTTCGATACTCATATGATGATGATTAATATTGATGGTTATAATTCTGGTCTCTGGTATTTCCTCTTGGAGGGAGTACTTTTGGGTAATAACTGGGTTTATTACTAAATTTTGGCTCTACTATTAGTAATAAATACTTGACCAACTAAAAGCAACTGCTTAACCTTAACTCCACATATAGCCAGTCCACTTTACCCAAACAAGACATTTGCTAAGTACGTTGATGTGTACTCACCTTGCTTTAAAACCACCCCACCCCAGGCTGTCCCCACTGTATTCAGTGCTCAGGAGGAGATGCAGGCAACGTGGAGGACTTTGAGGAGTTCCAGGACTGCGATGAGTTTTAGTTATGTTAGTGGCAAACCCCCAGACAGCTGTCTGTGAAGGCCATATCTGCTATGTTTTATATTCCGCACTTTGATGATATTAATGACAATGTTATGTTAATGACTATGTGGATGTTTTGGACATCTTGATGTAATAAAGTACCTATTCCGCTATTTATTTTGAGCAATGTGTGATGATGTTCAACTATGTAATCGTTATGTACGTGAGTTTCTGATCCTGGCACGTACATGGTTCGCATTCAGTTTGCCTTCTAAAAATAGGTGTGACAATTACCTTGTGCAAAAATTATTTATTGGCTTCTATACACATTCGTTGGTCGACTATTTCGATCCTCGATTGATTCAACAAATGTTAAGTAATCGATCTAGGGACATCTTCTTTTACATCCTCGTACATATATTTGAGTAATATTTTTATAAAATTTCAATATTTATAGTTTTTCTTACGAAAACAATAGCAAATTCCATTTAAACACTAAAATTTCTAAATTACATTGATTATGCTATATTTCACTATATCTTCTTATAGATCCTAGAGGATGTGCCACGCTATTTGCATATAAAGATGAAATGCTAGAGCTCACTGGAAGAACCATTGTATCTCCTCGAGGGTTTTTCCCTTTGTCTCTGGCACCCAAAGGATGACGAAGACGACCGTGAAAGCACTCACCATCATGTACAAGGCAAATGTACCTGCACAATTTGAAAACAAAGGTAACCTGTCATATGGTTGGGTAGTTCATATACGATCGACCAATACAAATGTATATATGGACCTGCAGCACTCCAACTTAGAAGCAAATTTGCTGTCATTGTTATTCCAAAGGATGTCAGCCAGTTGGCAAGGGTGGCAAAGCTTCCTGCCACGCTATTGATGCTAACAGGAAGGATCTGTCAATATGCAAAGTTTTGAGAATGAGCTTTCATTCAGAATCCTTTCAACATGTGCCTCAGGCTTACTATGAGCTAAATTAGCTACATGTGATAAGGTACTATACCTCAGCCATTATGATCCATGGAATGGCACCCATACCAAAGGAGTAAGCAGTAACACAAGCCTAAACGAAGTATTTGGGAGAAAATTATGGTACATGTTTGAAATTTAGAAAACAATGTTTAGATCAAATTTGTAATCGACATACTTACCAAGACACCAATCAAAGATACCATACTTAAGGTGTTACCCAAGTCAGAGTCATGTGAAATGTTGCCCTGGAATGAATAACCCATGACAAGAAAGAAGAATATTCAGTGAAATGAGTTGTGAGATGCTGCAACAGCACTGCGTGTCAAAATGTACATAAACCATGAATTGATCAGTATACTAGATTACTATTGCAAAGAAAGTTGAACTTACCTTGATGTAAAATACAACAGCAACCGTGAGCAAGCTTAGAGTCATCCCAGACGAAGAAATCTATAATTTGAAGTGACATTAAGTTAAGCTACAGAAGACCCCAAAAATTAGTGGCTTTAGAGGGTAGAAGAAGTTACAATAAGAAGGATTCTTCGTCCAGCTCTGTCCAAGATCTTGGTTGTAACAACACTAGCAAGAACCTGATGGAATGTCGTCAGAAGATCAATAAAATAACAGAGAGAGAGAGAGACTAGATCAGGCCTATCTAGTTATTAGGTACTTGCCCCAATAGCTCCAAGTACACATGTGTCCAAGTTACTGTTCTTGAGCCCTAGAGAACATTGATTGTTAGAAAACTCAAACTTAAAATAAATTCAACCAGCAATGTTGTAGATAAATATAGGGGACAACTTGCAATAAATAATAAAATGGTAGCATTCATCAAAGCAGATAATGGTAAACCATGTTACAACTTATTGGGGCACAAATATATTATCTTTTTAGACCACATTATAATGTGTTAGGACTTGGGAAAACTAAGGTAAGTTTACTCTATTTTAGGCTAGAGGCCCTTTCGCCACTTTCCATTTTGACTCTTTTGATATTTTTAATATACTACACTATTCCAGTATATGTAAAATAAATATTGACAAACAGTTCCCTATGTCCCTACTGCTCTAGTTAAATTTGTATGGAACAAAAGTCCTTTGCTAAATATATGATGACCAACTAGTAAATGAAAATTACAAGCCAGTAAACAACTGCATAGCTTACCTGCAGCTTTGAAGATGCTACCTGAATAAAAGATTATGCCATTCATTCCACTTAGCTGTTGCAATACAAGTAAGCCTGTTGCTAGCTGCGAGAGGTTGCAGCATTGTCAACTTACAAAATCTGATTACTAATTTGGTCCTAGATAAGAAGATATAGTTGCAAACTTACAATTATGGGAGTTCGGTATTTCTTTTGGTTCAACTCTAGAAAACGTATTGTACCACTTTTGTTTGTTGATGTTACAACTACCTGTATAAAGCTAAAAAGTTGGTGCCATCATTGATTCCAAAAGAATGGAGCACATGGATCCATGCACCAAATGTTAAAGGAAATATTAAGAATACACAAAGTGAAGATTCTTTTCAAATAAAATGTATCCAACTATTTTAGATGAATGGAAGCATGTGCATGCCTTTATATCATTCACTTCTGCAGTTGTGTCAGCGTCTATGCCCCTCAAAACTTGTAGAGAAGTCTCGCACTCATCCATCATATTCATCCTTGCCTATGGATATAAGGAGCAAAATGGGCATTGGAGATTGCAATCTAGCATGATCATTTAGAGTTAATTATCCAACTAGTGTGTACCAGCCATCTTGGAGATTCCGGAATGAAGAATAGGGCAGGTATCAATAGTAGGCAGGGCAAGGTTCCTACAAGTGTGACATTGTAGAAAGTTGAAACGCAAACCAAGAGCAACAACAAGAGGAGGAGGTTTATTTATGTATGAGGGTTTAATTGCCTATTAACGCAAGAAGCCTCCAAGGAAAAAACAAGCCAAGCACATAGGCAAGCATGGCACCAAAGGTTATAGACAACTGTAGAGTGAACAATTGCATGGTTATGGCAACATCAAGAAAGACAAGTGTTTTTTTCATCATGAAAAAACATAAGATGCTTGTGGGTACGGACAAACCGGATTTACGACGCCAAGAGCTCCTCTCATGTTCTGTGGAGATATCTCTGCTATGTATACCGGTACCTAGTGGCACAAAATGCACAAACCAAACTTAGCATATGATATTGTTAGACACGTGTGTTACAGTTGTAATGGGACAGGTCCAACCCATATATGTTTTCCATCTGTTAATATAGCTCCTCAAACTGTGGGTTTCATTTCCTCCAACATGGTATCTAGCCAAATATTCCATTCTCCTCTCTTCCCTCCCCCCTACCTGCACTAAGGTGCCGCTAGCCACCCATGGCTTGCCCCCATCGGTGGTTGGTCATCATTGCTAGTTCCCCCTGGCCACCCCTCCCCCAATGAATGCCCTCATGGCGATGACCTATCTTCCCAAAGGCGTGCCACCCATGTCTGCTCCCCCCGCACGTGGCGCACATGGCCATTGCTGGCTAGATCTCTTCTCTGCACGCGGGGCACATGTCATCCTGTCATTGACTGGGTCGCCCCTTCCCCTACATGGTGCAAACGTCATCACCCATCTAGCCATCACTGATGGCACGACCCTCTTCTTGCCTACTCTCTTCTTCGACACTCGCCAATGCATTCGTCATCTTCGTGGATGGTCGTCCTGTGCTCGTCATGCCTTCTCTCTACTCTTGCTCCACTAGCATAACTTGCCTGGTGCACGTGATCGGGTCTCCTCCACTCACCCCTGTCAATGCTCCACAAATGCTCCATGGACATGTCACCTCTAGTACCTGCGAACGGTCGACCGACATTCGCTGTACTCGCCAACCTCGCCTGCTATAGTTGGTCAGCCACATTGTGTCTCTACAACCCTATGCTTCCCTCCCCAACATCATCGGCAACCCTAGAACCATCTGTAGTTCTCCCCATGGCGCCTGCACCATTAGGATTCATCTCTCCGCCCAGCGTGCATGGCCGCAAGGGCCTTGTCCTCCTAATCTGCACATGCAAGACCCTTAAGGCAGTGGTCATGCCCATTTTCCACTCGAGGCCCAGTTCCTTGGTAACCAGGAGGCCCACTCCCTCCACCTTGATGCCTCGTTCCATTTGTTCTCCCAGGTGGACCTCTCTATCACTGAGTACTGCCACTAGATGAAAGCATGGCAGACTCCCTATGCGACCTAGGTGAACCTATCTCTGACCACACACATCCTCCACCTTCTACATGGTCTTAGTTGGCGCTATGACCACCTAAAGGCCTTCATCAAGTGGTCCGTGGAATTCCCCTCCTTCCATGATGTCAGCAATGAGATACTTCTCAAGGATCTCACGTTGGATGCCAAGTCCCACGCATCCGCCTGACGCTCTATGATGCGTCCTTGAAAACTCAGTGTGCGCTCTGCATGCCCTTCGATTGCTCTCACTACTCCTAAAGCTTCTCATTAGGCTCCTAGCTCTAGCGACGGTCACCGTCTCAGCACACAATAGCCACGAGGGCACTGGCCTCCCTATGGTGACCTCACGGTCGTGGGGGTGGTCCTGTGTGGCCATCCTTCTATAAACCTTGGACTACGACCATCTCCATGTGGCCAAGCCTGACCCAGGGTGCTTCCTTGCCATGTCTACCCCAGCTAGCTCTACTAACCACGTCTACTTCGATGCTCCACCGCCTTCAGCGTCCCCTCTTCCACACTCGTCGTCGACTCTACCTCTCCTCTCGCTCAGGGGACCTCTGCCTCCATCGTTCCCTAGGGATGGCGGTTCGGATGAAGTGTCCCTCACCAACTCATTCAACACCATTGCATTGACACCGCCTCTCACCTTTCCCGATTAGGTGGTCGACTCCAGGGCCTCCTACCACACCACTCCTGATGCCGACATGTTATCTGACTCCCACCCTCCTCATACATCCATTCCATCCTCTATTATTATGGGGAACGATTCCACCCTCCTGGTTTTCCTTTGCACTCAAAGCCCGATACTTTCACTACTCTTTCACACTCCTTTGCTTGGGTTTCCACATAGTTCGGTTGCCCAATTCGTGCTATCTAGAGCGGCAAGTTCAACCACTCCTCCTCCCGCTCTTTCTTCCTTTCTCATAGATTAGTGAGATTTTTACAAGTCCTAATTCACCGCCCTCTTAGGCGTCCATATTCCTTTTAAAGGCCTTCAATGATGAATGTGTCCTAGTCAGTGATGTGAAGGCCTACCAGAGCCTCGTTGGGGCTCTCCAATATATCACCTTCACCTGGCCCAACATCGCCTACGTAGTCCACCAGGTGTGCCTTCACATAATCACATGCATACCCGTGGGAGCCTCACCTCACCGTTGGAAAGTGGATTATTCACTACCTCCACGTCATCCTCAACTACAACATTCTTTTTCGGCCCTTTTTGACTTCTGAGCTAATCGTCTACACCGACGTTGGTTGAGATGATTGCCCCAACATGCGCCAGTCCACCTATTGCTATGATGTGTTTCTAGGTGCCAACCTTATCTCTTTGTCCTTGCAGCGCCAGCCCGTTATCTCTCGCTCCAGTGCTAAGCCCGAGTATCGCACTATGGCCAACGTCGTGGTCGAGGCATCCTAGCTTCGTGAGCTACTTAGGGAGCTCTACAACCCCTCGCACGTGCCACACTCGTCTACCGCGACAAAGTCTACGCGGTCTACCTCTCCACTAGCCACATGCAACACAAGCACATGAAGCACGTGAAGATCGATCTCCATTTCGTCCACGAGTGTGTCACTTTCGGCGATGTTCATGTCCTCCGCGTCTCGGCCACTTCGTGGTTTACCGACATCTTCACTAAGGGACTCTTTTCTACGGCTTTCTCGGAGTTTCGGTACAATCTGTGCCTAGAGCTGTGAATGCGAAGGGTGTATTACAGTTGTAATGGGCTAGGCCCGGTCTATATATGTTCACTATCTATTAATACAGCTCCCCCAAACACTAGTTGTGGTTAGGGTTTCATTTCCTCCAACAGATTTAACCACCAGCCGCCCATGCTCTCCAATTGATCTTCTGCCAATGAAATTAGACTTCACAGGGATTGATCTCAGAGTATGCGTAATAACCAGGCATGGAGTTTTATCACACTAACCACATAGGAAATGACACCGACACCGAATCCTTCCAGCAGCCTCCCCATGTACAGAAACGAAGTGTCCTGCAGAGCACAGTAGACATCGACAGCCATCAAAGCCGATGTTGTCATATGTGAAGACAATGAGTGGAAATAAACTGACACACGTAGCGCCATACGTACTCTGGCCAGGGAGATTGCGAGCCAGCCCATAATGTTCGGAACCGCCGCAATCATCAGTGACTGCAAAAGAGAGCACCACAGCTTAGGATTCAGTGAATCCGTCACCGTCGATCTCTGGTCGTTAAGGCTGAGCTCACCGGTAGACGGTGGGATAATAGACGTCCGATGAAAAGCTCAGTCTCTAACTGATCGATTGAGTTTTCTTGTCAACGCGGATGAAAGAGCGCGAGAGTGAGAGCATGCAATCGTTTTCTTATCAGTTATTACTGGCTAAAAAAGCGCCAAAGATCTCTTAATCTACACTATATTTTTTTGGTTTACAAAATCACCAGAAACAAAACAAAACAAAAATACAAGCAGCATAGACCACGAAATAGTGTGTGCGGCTAGCCAGCTAGTGAGCAGTGGGACTGTGGGGTTCAATCAACCTGCGCGTATCAAATTGCACCTTAATCAAATTTCAGTACTACGTAGTACGTACAAGTAGGGTCTGTTTGGTACAGTTTTCTTTAAGAAACTTTCTAAAAATCTGGATTTGTAGATAATTTATATGTCATGAGAATTTGAATACTATGGGGCGAAAGCGACAGAATCCTTCACGTTGATTTTAGTGATTTTGCTGAAAAGTAAAATATTTGTCGGATTTTTAACCTGAAACATACAACCCATAGTCTGCGCAGAGCTGTGGTTTGAGTTCTCACCCCTCTGCGGCCGACGTACTTGGCCATCTGGCCGCTGGCGATCGCCCCGACCATGGCACCCACGTTGGACAGCGAGCCGAACGCCGAGAACTGCAGGTGCGACGGAGCTCCTCAATCATTATGAGAACGAGCCGAGCCGAGCCGAGCCGAGCCGAGCGTGAAGTGCAGAGGCTGAGGCCAGGAGGTACGGTACCTCGGAGATGGAGAGGTTAAGGTCCCGGGTGACGCCGTCCTGCGCTGGCGAGGAGTACCCGGTGGTGAAGCCGAACTGGATGGGGCCGAGCGCGACGACCAGCGTGCAGAGCAGCGCGGGCACGTGGTGGGTCGGCCGCAGCGCGGCGGCCTTGGACGAGGTGCCGGCAGCGGCGGCGCTAAGGCCGGACGGGCGCGCCGTGCTCGTACCTTTCCGGAACCAGCCCCCGCCCCTGGCCGCCTTGGGCAGCAGCGGCTTCTGCAGCGCGCCGCCGTGGTCGCCGTCGCTCGCCATGGGCGCCGCGCTCGCTCGCTCGCCGGACCCGCCACCACGAGCACGACGATCACCAGGCAGTGGGTGGGTCTGGCCGGCCGGCTGAGTGGGAGTGGGAGGCACGGAGGAAGAGGAAACGGAGAGGCCGGCCGAGTGAGCTAGAGGCGAGCGCAGAAACCCCGCCTGGAAGTTTTTAAAGCTAGTCGGGCGCCTCGAAGTTTTTTTTGAAGCAAATGGAGAGTTAAAATACCAGAGCGAATTAGAGGACTAAAATACTCTTTTTATCTAAAATTGAATAAGTGAATTTTAGCATTTTCAATTCTTTTCTGGTTTTGTGGTTTCCAAACTAGTTCTAAGTGTGTTGAGGCTTGAGCTGAGGTACAGCGAAAGTACCCGAACCGACAGCAGCTCGAGCCCATGTTTGAATTGAAAATCAAGTAGTATCTAACACAACGTATGAAAATTCCTCACAAACGGGATTCAGTTATAAGGAAGACATATGTGACATTCAAGGTTGATTTTTAGATCACTTGAGAGGGGTTGAGTGCAACACTTATCAAAGGAGGTCACCACAACGTAGAGTAGGCATTGACCGAACCACGGTAAAAATCGTTGTGTCACTTGTCTCTTTACTTTCTTGCGATTATTGTCTTCTTGAGTTCTCGTATTCACTTGTAATATTGTTACTAGTTTAATACTTATCTTAAGTGAGCAACCAAGTGAAGAGCTCTCATCTCTCTTCTCTCTACTGCCAAACTTGGTTTTGGTTTACTCTAACTCACATTATAGACCAAGTTTGTGTTGTTTTAAACAAAATTTGCAGGATCAACTATTCACCCTCTCTAGGTGCTCTCAATGTGGAACATTGGTTTTTTACACTCAGATTTGTTTAGAGTTGATACGTTGGGTGGATTTTAGCAGAGGCATGAGTGTGTGGGATATTTTGCGTGATGTACTTAGCTTAGTTTTAACTAGTAGGTTTAAGGGGTAGAGAAATGTCTTGAGTGGCATAGACAAGCGGGGCTAGTGGGGGCCATGCCCCCTATATACCTGTACATATAGGCTGGACTGGCCCGACACGGCACAGGCCATAAAAGCATAGCTCACAAAGGCACAACCCGCAAAAGCACATCTCCAATTATGAGCCTTGTTGTAGCAGCATGTGGGTCCAGTCATTGGGCCATGGCAATGGCCTATAATTAGTTGTGTGCGAGACCGGCCCAAATAGTCCAGAATGTCTTAATGTTTTGTGGCTACATATTAAAAACCTTTAGTCAAAAAGAAAAAAAAATAGTACAACTAGCTTAGAAATAATATTCATTTCTCTGTTCAGTGTTTAGTTGAGTACTATATAGCCATACAGAATACATATACAATGATCATCATCACTATTCATTATCCCCATCTAGGTACCGATTCTCAAGGGTCTATTGAAGCTCTAGATTCTCCAAGCTGTGCTAGTCCTATGGGCTTTGACGAGTCTTAGTTAAATATTGAGTCTATGTTTAGTGGGCCTCGATGGACCTTAGTTAAATAGGTCGTGCCAGACCGGCCCGTGGCTTGACTTGAGGCCCAGGCACGTCCCACCTATTGGGTCGTGTCGACCGATGCCCAAAATTAGGTTGTGCCATGTCAAACTTGGACCCTACAAAAAATGGTGTACTTTGGGCCGACCTATTAGACACAACACAAATGTACACCTACACCCCCTAACAAAATAAAATTTGTTTTGTAGTTATGTTTAGGCTAAAACAAAAGAGTTAGCTTATAATAAGTTAAAATATAGTATGTACTTAACGTATATTTGTATTAATTGTTATGACTAATGACTATTGTATATTGTATATATATTCTATTTATTAATATTATAACTATAGCTATATATGTGTTGGCCCCTCTCTAAAGAAAAAATCTGGCTACATCTCTATATGTCTTTGTGTATCTGATCGTTTACATCCCACATCGGAGGATATATAGTCATGTTGACAGTTGAGGTCACTCTCGAGGCATGTAGGAGTAGCTGTCAACATTTATGGTCGATGTTTATTTTCCAACCAAAAAGGAACCAAATCATTTTCTCTCTTTTAATGCGTTAGACTTTTATTGGTATCGCCTTCAGCCTCCACTCGGAGAAAAACAATACCAATGCTTACCAATTACCAACCGTTAAACCTTCAAATACTAGCGTGAACACTCCTCGCATAGCATGAGCGAGGAATTGCCGAGAGGTAGAAAAATAAACGGCTTGGACATTAGGTTTCCATCCTAGGGCTCATATACGCTGTCATTATAATCGACTATTAGCTTACCACTCATATTTTATTAATACTCCTGTTTTTTTCATGTCACGGTAGCTTTGTCCTAAGCCAATTACTATTATGATTCCAAACCTTGAAAGTAACCACGTTATTCCAAAAATAAAATATTACTAGTACCAAACACCTCTCAGTCATCTGTCCTTTTTTAGAAAGCTCTCGATCATGGCCTCATCTGCCATTTTTATTTCGTCATAGCAGTAGATAGAAAAGCAGCCACAAAAATACGATAGGTGTTGGTGAGTATATGCAGTAGTCAGGCCCGTTTGGCTCCCACCTGGCCACCTCCTTGTGGTTATATAAACAACTCTTTAAATACAAATTTAAGCAGTTTTTAAAATTTTTTTTGTCTCCAACAGTTATGTGAAACATGTCTGTTGGGGACTTGTTCTCAAAGGCTAAGAGTTAAGAACAAGGCAACATAAAAAATGTTAAGTGTTAAAGTCCTTCGTCCTTCGGAACATTATGTCCCTTCGGGAGATAATGTATTTCGGACGAAGGTCACAAGAGACATACCTTCGTAAACATAACAAGTAATGACGAAGGATTCATATAGGGCATGAAATGTAAACACCATCATAGAATCATTTCTATTTTATTAACATGGAAAAATAGAAATGATTTCAAATTACAAATGTACCTTCGGTCCTGAGAGAAGGTAAAAAGTACAAGCGTGACGCGAAAGCAAATGCCAAGTCAGCGTGAACAGTACGGGAGTACTGTTCATCTATTTATAGACGCGGGACGCAGCCCACGTAAAATTACATCCATGTCCATTACATTTGTTAATGACTTATGGAAATCTGTCAAGGCCCACGTAGTCTTTTCATCTTTAAGTCGGTTCCCCTTTCCGCTATCGTGACGAAGCTTCCCTGCGCACAGCTTCGGCTGTGCATCATCCTTCGTAGAGCTTGGTAATCAGCTCGCCCTCCGTCTGGTTCAGGCTTCGTCCTGACCGTGCTTTATGTTCATAATTCTGAGTTCGAAGATACCTGTTCACATAATCCACTTGGAAAACATTGTCAAATCATGTTTTTGAGGACCTTCGGAGGACGAAGGCCCCCCAACAGTAGCCCCTCGCAATATTAATTTGTTAATAATAAATTCAGATTGCGATATGGACGAAGGCCTTGAGCCGAAGGTCCGAAAAAACACCTTCCCTTTGCTAGAATAGCAACATTCACTGACAAGCGGGGTCTTTCAATTTTCAACGCCCTGGGCGTATAAATAAGATCACACCGCCAACTCATTTGGTACGCACACTTGCCATCTGCTTCGGTCCACTAAATTTTTAGCTCTTGTGCATTAAGATTGGTGACCTTTTTGATTTCAAAGCTTCGGCCCTGAAAACAGTTTTTTAGCGTTTCCGAAGATGTCTGAAGGTAAGAAGATCCCTGCTGAGACGAAGCTGAGTCTCGAGGAAGAGAAGAATTTGGGGTTCCTCATAGCGATGGCGGAGACCAATACAGAGAAAATCACGAAGGAGATTCTTGAAGGTTTGTCCGAAGATACTGGTGACAGCGACAGCTATGATGTAGAAAGTGGTGGGGAAGAGGCCGAAGATCGACCTTGGCGGCCAAGTCACACGATTTTCGGGAAAACCACTATCAAACAGAGTCATATTGATAATATGAGGGGGCGGTATTTTCGAGATATATCTATTGTGAGGGCTGATGCTGGAGAAAGGACTTCTCCCACCCCAGAAGAAGATGAAGTCGTAATCTTCCGAAGCTTTCTCAAGGCTGGGCTTCGATTCCCCCTGAGCAACTTTGTTGTTGAAGTCCTGAAGACATTTCAAGTCTACCTTCATCAAATTACCCCCGAAGCCATCATAAGAATGGGGGTGTTTGTCTGGGCTGTGAGAAGCCAAGGTTTGGAACCAAACGCTAAAAGCTTCTGCAACATTCATGAGTTACTATACGAGACGAAGCCCTGGGGAAAAGAACAGTATCACAACAATTTTGGGTGTTATAGCTTCGGTGCCCGCTCCGGGTCAAGCTGCCCTGTGCCGACCTTTCGGAAGAGGTGGCCCGGAGCCTGGATGACAGAGTGGTTCTATGTGAAGAATGACTTAACAGCGCAAGAAAATGTCAAGAGTATTATTATGCGCCCCATCTGGCAACGCTTCGGACTTCGAAGGCCGAAGGTTGAAATGGATGAAGCAGCCGAGGAATGCCAAAGAGCCTTCGGCGTAATCTGCTCTTTCATTGGGACAAGAGACTTAGTCCAAGAGCACATTGCCTTCAGGGTATGGCCACTTGCAGAAAAGTGGGAAATGCCGAAGGAGACCATTAAAGAGTCCGACGAAGGCGGACTAGTCAGACTAAAATACACATTCAAATATGGGGATAAATTTGTTGAACCTGATGACGATTGGTTGAAAAGCATTGAAACATTAAGTGATGAACTTCTTGGGGCATATTCGAAGGCCGAGAACACTGCGTTATCAGCAGCCTTCGGAGGCCGAAAAAAGAAAAGGCTCAACCGTGTATTTGACGCAGTCGGGTTTATCTACCCTGACTATCACTATCCGGTATTGGGTCGCAAAAGGAAAAATACTTCTCCTGCGACAGAAGCTACCCCGAGTGCCAGTAGTGAGTCAGCGCCTCAAAGGAAAAAGATGAAGGTGCTCACCCATCGAACTCGCTTTATTGAGCCGGCCACAGTGCCAGAATTTATTGGTGAAGTTTCTTTGGCCTCTGAAGCTACAGAACCAGCTCCAGTACCGAAGATAGAAGAAAAAACTGAAGCACCTTCAGCCGAAAAAGCAGAAAAACCGAAGACTGAAGGGCCAAAAACATCAGAAATTTTAAGTCCTTCAGCAAATGTCGAAACAACAAAAAATCAAAAGGGCTCATTGGTGACCCCAAGAAGAAAACGAATGGTGAACGTACTGGATGTCTTGGAGACAATTAAGTCTTCAAGCACAACCGCAAAGGAGTATGCTGAACTCGCCGAAGCATCTACTGAAGCTTCGAAACAACAAGCTGAAGCTGAAGCTGGGCCTTCAGAGCCCACCAAGGAACAATCCGAGAAAATATCAGAACCAGCTTTGGTTGAAGAAATTGACACGGCCACCCCCGAAGCTCCCTCCAGCATATGCGATTACATCGTGCGACATGCTTCGGGGAAGAAACTGTCTGAAGAAGAGACCTATGAAGCGAATCACTATGCTAGGGAGTTAAAGTATCCGAAGGGGGCAGTAATATTCAATGGGACAAATGAAGATGACTTCCTATACTGCCTCCCTGATAACAAAGAATTATCTGTCTGCCGGGAGATGGCCAGGAGTATGGGTTTCCCAAAACTCGAAGCTGGATTATGCGCCATGACGAAAGAGGATCTCGCAGACAGTCTTGCGTACAATAGCCTAAAGGTATGGGAATTAAGCGTTTGAAAAAACTTTTTTAATACGTAATTCATTCCTTTATTCTTATATGGATTCTTTTTCGTATAGGGCTTAATTCTAAGTAACGCATTAAGAGCCCAAAAAAGCGCCGAAGATGAAAGCTACGACATTGCGTTTAACAATTTACGCTCCGAAGTTATCAAACTGAGAAACGAAGCTCTGGAAAAGGATAAGATTCTGCTTACACTGGTAGATAAAGTAAAGAAAGACGAAGCTGCTTCAAAAACCCAGGCCGAAGCCCAAAAACGTGAAATTAAAGATCTTTAGAAACAGCTGGCTAGAGCTAAAGAGGAACGCGTGCTGGAGGAAACAAAACGAGAACTCAGTGATCATATGGTCAATAAGTTGGAGTTAAGTGTTAAAGAGCTTCGTGCATCTCAGAGGAAATGTTATGTTAAATCTGTTGAATGCGTGAAAAAGATAAAATCCAGCTTCGCTAGCGTTGGCGCCTTTTCTAGTGAAGAGGACTTTTCAAGAGGCAATCCCGAAGGTCCACTGGACTGGATTAGTCACGAAGCAGAAGCCTTCGAGGAAATCCTGAGCAGCCGCGGTGACATCTGCGCTTTTTCAGGCGTCAGGGGAATTGCTGCTGTTTTGGAGAAAAAAGGTTGTGAACATATAAAATCCTTAGCTCAATCCGAAGCTGCCCTATCCTCGGAAGATATCAAAGATCCCTCGACCGAAGCCAGCATGGTTGGCGGTAAATTCTTCACTGATATCTGGGACAATGGCGGCCGAGAAATGGCGCAAGAAATAATTCAAAGAAGCGAAAAAGGCATCCATGATGCTAGGAAAGTGGCAGAAGCTGCCGAAAGAAGTACAGAGCCCGAAAGGCAATTAGGTATTAATTAGTCGTTCTTATTGTGTTGTAATTTTTATTTCAAACTTTGCTCGCGATTTGTAATAGTAATGAAGAAATGTTCTCTTCCCTTAGAAGCTGCTGGATCGACTGCCGACCCCCACACAAAAGGGGATGACGAAATTAAACAAATGGCCGAAGCTATCATGGATAAAGTTGTTGATCAACTTCTAAATGAAGCCGCCGAAGCAGTATTAAGAGAAGACTAGATGCTATTTAGAAAAAACATTTAAAGTGTGATCTATGTAACATTTTGTACATTCGTATGTAATATACAAGTCTCTTTTCATTATTCAATTCTTTACGATGCATGAAACTCTACATACATACCATTTTTGAGCCTTCGGCGAAAAAACACCTTCCCTTCTTTTCATGCTTCGTGAAGAAGACATTCTCCGTTAAAATTATTCTGATGAAACATGTTCATGCTTCATGAAAACATTCTCCGAAGCTATACAACTTCGATATTGCTCTGATGAAGCTCGTCCATGCTTCGTAAAGATATTCTCCGAAGCTGTATTCCGAAGATTATCATTGTATTCCCTCGTGACTTTACACAATTTTCACTTTCTCAAAGCGTCCTTTCGAAGGTTGATACTGTGTCCCCTTCTTTTGCCAAATGCAACATGATGTATGATGCTTATGTTATGCAAAATGATGTGATAATGTTATGTTATGCAAATGACATTTGTTCCGAAGATACACACAAAATATATTCGTAAGCTCTGCATTCCCTTAGGAACGTCTTTGGAGCTTCTTCGTCATTTACTTAGACGGTATAAGCTCTGCATTCCCTTAGGAACGTCTTTGGAGCTTCTTCGCCTTTTACTTAGGCGGTATCAGCGTTGACTTTTCGCTGTATGCTCTGCATTCCCTTAGGAACGTCTTTGGAGCAAAAAACTTACACTGCGCTCCCTTTGGAACGGCTTTTTGTAACTTCGGCAACTTACTCTGCGTTCCTTAGAACGACTTTTGGTTGCGTTGAAGGATCTTTAATAATCCGAAGGTCCTCCTTGCTACCGCAAATTTTTAAGCTTCAGCAACTTAAGCCTGTAGATAAGATAGATTTTTCTGATAACCAACCACGAAACTATTATATGAAAACTGAAGTGTTCTTTATTACACAGAAAACAGAACTTAAACGGAAAAGACTGCTATCAAAGTAGGATATTTGTCAATAAATGTGCTTCGACTCTGGCACAGTACTATTGACTGTACGAGCTTCAGATTGCTCTCTGAGATCCCTTTGGTGCGGAACATATTGGCTCCCTTCTGGCTGTTGGCCTTGTTGCAGCGGAGGTGGAGGCGGGGGCTGCTGCCATGAAGCTTGAGGCTGACTTGCCGAAGCTACGGAAACTGCAGGGTGGTTGCCCACGTACTCCGGGATGTAAGGCTGATGGTACGAAGCAGTATGCATGACCTGCTTCGGCTGTCCCTGTTGCGCTGCAGCTTCTGCTAGCTCCTTTTGTTTCTGGATGGTAACATGGCACATCCTGGTGGTATGGCCCTTGTTCTCACCGCAGAATAAGCAAAATGTGCTCCTTGGTTGATCTCCAAATCTCCCGCCGAAGCCCCTGGCGCCTCTGCCTCTTGGAGCTGGTGGCCGAAAGAAAGTTTGCTGCTGCCCCGAAGCCTGTGAGGAGCACTGCGGCCTGTTCTGCTGACTCCCCTTATCATCATTTTGAGTGTTGTGGATGGACCTGACATGCCTCGGATAGAATCGTCCCCCGAAGCCCCTGGTCATCTCAGAAAATCTGAAGGCCTCCTCCCTTCTTTGGCGAAAGTCGTTATCTGCACGAATGTACTCGTCCATCTTTTGGAGTAGCTTCTCCAGAGTCTGAGGAGGCTTCCTAGCAAAGTATTGGGCTGCAGGTCCAGGACGAAGCCCCTTGATCATGGCTTCGATAACAATTTCATTGGGCACCGTTGGTGCCTGTGCCCTCAAACGCAAGAACCTTCTGACATACGCCTGAAGGTATTCTTCATGATCCTGAGTGCACTGAAACAAGGCTTGAGCAGTAACCGGCTTCGTCTGAAATCCTTGAAAGCTGGTTAACAACATATCCTTCAGCTTCTGCCATGAGGTGATCGTTCCTGGTCGAAGGGAGGAATACCAGGTCTGAGCAACATTCCTGACGGCCATAACGAAAGACTTCGCCATGACTGCAGCATTGCCCCCATACGAAGACACTGTTGCTTCGTAGCTCATTAAGAACTGCTTCGGGTCTGAGTGGCCGTCGAACATGGGAAGCTGGGGTGGCTTATAGGATGGAGGCCAAGGTGTAGCCTGCAGCTCAGCGGACAAAGGAGAAGCATCATCGAAAACAAAATTTCCCTGATGGAAATTGTCATACCAGTCATCTTCGTTGACGAAGCCCTCCTGATGAAGGTCTTTCTGCTGAGGCCTTCTGTTTTGCTCATCGTGAGTAAGATGGCGAACTTCCTCAGAGGCTTCGTCTATCTGCCGTTGCAACTCAGCTAGCCGGGCCATCTTCTCCTTCTTCCTCTGCACCTGTTGATGTAGCATCTCCATATCCCTGATTTCTTGGTCTAGCTCTTCCTCCTGAAGCGTTGGGCTGACGGCCTTTCTCTTCTGGCTTCGGGCCTCCCGAAGAGAGACGGTCTCCTGGTTGTGGTCCAGCGGTTGCAGTGCTGCAGCCCCAGCCGCTGAAGCTTTCTTCGGTGCCATAGCGAAGGTCTACAGCTTCCAAAGGTGTTCAAAAAACTCGAAGTGGAAGTGAGTTCACCGGAGGTGGGCGCCAATGTTGGGGACTTGTTCTCAAAGGCTAAGAGTTAAGAACAAGGCAACATAAAAAATGTTAAGTGTTAAAGTCCTTCGTCCTTCGGAACATTATGTCCCTTCGGGAGATAATGTATTTCGGACGAAGGTCACAAGAGACATACCTTCGTAAACATAACAAGTAATGACGAAGGATTCATATAGGGCATGAAATGTAAACACCATCATAGAATCATTTCTATTTTATTAACATGGAAAAATAGAAATGATTTCAAATTACAAATGTACCTTCGGTCCTGAGAGAAGGTAAAAAGTACAAGCGTGACGCGAAAGCAAATGCCAAGTCAGCGTGAACAGTACGGGAGTACTGTTCATCTATTTATAGACGCGGGACGCAGCCCACGTAAAATTACATCCATGTCCATTACATTTGTTAATGACTTATGGAAATCTGTCAAGGCCCACGTAGTCTTTTCATCTTTAAGTCGGTTCCCCTTTCCGCTATCGTGACGAAGCTTCCCTGCGCACAGCTTCGGCTGTGCATCATCCTTCGTAGAGCTTGGTAATCAGCTCGCCCTCCGTCTGGTTCAGGCTTCGTCCTGACCGTGCTTTATGTTCATAATTCTGAGTTCGAAGATACCTGTTCACATAATCCACTTGGAAAACATTGTCAAATCATGGCCCCCCAACAATGTCTCTAAATTTATAAACTCTTAACAAAACCCAACTTCATCTCTATATTTAGTCATTTACCAATCTCGGTGCTAAGTCCATCGCAATATATATATATATATATATATATATATATATATATATATATATATATATATATATATATATATATATATATATATATATATATATATATATATATATATATATATACTCCAGCTACCGTTTCGCATCGTCCTACAGTTCTCGTGACCACAAATCCATCTACACCACGTCCAAAACTCCTTGATGCGCATGGGCAGATCTAGGATCCGATCATGCCCGAAGCCGGTCTATTGAATATAATATTTTTCAACACATTTCAATCTAAAAACAACAAATGTAACTAGAGATATATGGATCATGCCCCGAGCCACGGACCGAGTGGCTCGGGCTTATATCCACCTCTATCGAGCTAGACCAGAGCACATCTTGTGCTACCTCCACATCGTCGCCACGAGGACCTTGGTGAGCGGCGTGTGCCTATCACCATGACTGTCTCCGAGCTCCCAAGAAATCATGGAAGGTTGTTGGTATGGATTTCTGACACCAACTTAATTAAAATTATAAGGTTAGGTCACTTTTTATTGATGTGGACAACTTTAAAAAATTAACAACCAATAAATAGAGAACTGTTGAAGCACAAACATTGTTTACTCTTTAAAGTGTTTTAGCAACTCCTTAAATCTACAATTTAGGGTACTAAATTTACATAACTATTAAAGATGTCCTAAACTTTAGTCACTTTTAATCTTAAACTGTCAAACATGGTGACTAAGAGCAGCTTCAACAGTTATGTGAATTCTAGTTTTCTAAAACACATATTTAAGGAATTGATAAATAACTTTGGTAGTAAAAAATTGTGAGTTTTTCAATAGCTCTCTAAATATAGATTATAGTTTTGTTTTGAACCTATCCATATAAAAAAATAAGTCATAAATATCAACAACCACCGTCATTACTTACATAATGCAGACAATTTTTTTCTTTATGAAGTTGATAAATGGTTGACAAAGGTAGAGACAAAATAGAGTTAGATTAGAAGTAGCTAAATTTAGGAAGTTGATCTAGAGAGCTATCACACCCGGTTTTGGAAGGTAAACCAAATGCGAACCATGTACGTGCCAGGATCAGAAATTCACGTACACAACAATTACATAATTGGACATCATCACACAATGCTCGAATTAAATAACGGAAAGGTACTTTATTACATCAAGATGTCCAAAACATCATTAGAGTCTAATACATAACCATAGTGTTTAACATTAACATCAAAGTGCGGAGTAACGAAACGTAGAAGATAAGCCTACACAGGCAGCTGACTGTGGGTTTGTCACTAAGAAAGAACTAGAACTCGTCGTAGTCCTAGAACTCCTCGAAATCTTCCATGTTGCCAGCATCACCTCCTGAGCACTGAGTACAGTGGGGACAACCTGGGGTGGGGGTGGTGTGTAAAGCAATGGTGAGTACACATCAACGTACTTAGCAAATGTCCCATTTGGCTAAAGTGGACTAGCTATATATGGGGTTGAGGTCAAGCAGTAGCTTTTAGGTTAGTCAAGTATTTATTATTATTAGTAGAACCAACTTTTAGTAATAAACCCAGTTATTACCCAAAAGTACTTCCTCAAACGAGGAAATACCAAAGATCAGATTTTATAACATTATTGTTAATCATCATCATAAAAGTATCCATAGTTCTTCTAATCAAAGAGGATCCCAAGGCTGCTCTTAACCGTGAGCTCAGCTGACATACTAGTTTTTAACACTCTGCAGAGGCTGTACACTTTACCCACAAGTCGTGATCCCTTTCCAGCCTGGGTTGTACAGACCCGATCTCCACTATCAAGGTGAATGGCCAGGAATACATTATGTAGCCTTTACAAAGACTCCCCTGGTGCATAGCTGCTCATTAGGTTTCGCCAATCGTACAAACGCAGTACACCTCCCCAAGGTGGGTGACTAACAAAAACCAAATCGAATGAACCTCTGCACCCCAACCTTAGCAGAGCGAGCACTACGCCTCGGCCCCCATTGATGGCCCTCCGGCAAAGCCAACTACACCCCCAGGTTCATCTAATTATTCAGCTAAGGGCATCCCATTCCACCCTCATGGTTGTACTGTTATCCTAGGTGGTCATTACACGAACAGGTCCTTACGGAGAGGTACTCAGGAAAAATGCCTGAGCCCCCTAGAGTATCACAAGATCATCAACATAATCAGGATAACAGTATCATATCATAAATAGCCACATCATGTTCATTGATTAAGTTAAGGCAATAGCAAAATGCTAACCATGATAACCCAAAAGGTAAACAAGGATAAGGTAAATACAGACTAGTCAATCCTTATGTTTCATAAAGTAATGTGAGACAGTGAATTATAAGGTAAGTAGGACATAATAGGTCAGAGGACACTTGCCTTCACCAGGTTGTTGCTCAGGGAGGTCTCCAACAACACACACAAGAACCTCGGTCTGCTTGTTGTCTAAATAAATCGAGCATGCATTCAATACATTGGGAAAGTACAAATGAACAACACACCAAACATGTACAAACATAGGAATACATCTTAAAAAGACACAATACTATATAAGGGATAATGAGTTCAAGGTATAACATGATCTATAACATAAACTAACTACCTTTAGAATTAGATTATTATTTCTTTAAGTATTGCCCACAAATACATAACCTAGTTCAATTTATTTTATTGTGTCCTAGAAATTAGACCAGAGATGATTTCATGTAATACACATTATAAATCTCACAAGATTAATCATGTTTAAATCTCTAGGGTTCTCTTTTTATTTATTTTATTAAATAAATAAATCTACACCTACATTAGTTAATACTTGATCATAAAAATTAGAATGTGCAGATAGTAAATGAAACTATTTTATTTAAATAGAGAATAATCCTATGAACATTTTGCAATTTGAATCACTAAATTTGGAGTTCATATGCAAAAGATATGAAATAAACAAGTTTGGGAATTGAAAATATGAAATTAGGTCTAATCCTGCGAATATTTAAAAGTCCAGGGTTCAATCTGCAAGAATACAGGGGCCCGCGCGCGAAAACCAGGGACGGCGGGTTTATTTCTAACAAACCGAGGGTTTCTTACGCAAAACAACCACGCGAAGGGGTATCAGGCTCTTGTGGGGGACAGATATCCCCCGGGTCCACCGGAAGGATAAAAGATCTCACGAAAGGCCCAAGGGCCCAATAAATCGCAAGGTCATCACTTCGTGGGCCTGGGGAGGGATGACTAATGAAGAAGATCAACATAAGGCCGGATCGGAGCAAGCCCAGACGACCCAATGACTTCGAGCGAGTAATCACAACAGAGACCCGACTTTCCCGCGCTGGAGCCCCGTACAATGGGACCAAGCGAGGATGAGTCGGCGGAACCGTAGGAAGATAGACTCAATCAGTTCACTATTTCTTAGGCGCGCATTGTTATCATACCCGCATGTATTGCCTCACGGTCGAATATATAAGGCCTAGGGGGCACCCCTTCAGAACGATCGATCTCACTACTCAGCCACCCACCCCGGCTTTCTACATTCCAGCATTAGAGAGCTCCCTTGTAATCCACCACATAAAACACTCTCGCTAGGACGTAGGGCATTACGCGTCTCAAGGCGGCCCGAACCTGTACACCATTGTCCACTGTTTCTCGTGCACCTTGCATGAACCATTGAGCTACAGTCGGTAACACCGTCCTGCTCCTAAAAAAACACCTTGAGGGGCAACCCCGGGTGTGCGGTCGGACCCAAAACACCGACAGATGGCGCGCCAGGTAGGGGGTGTGTCGCCAATCTAAGCTAGCTCAATGGCCGTCACCTTTCACCGGAAGATCATCCTCTGCCCCGGATCCGTGTTCTGCTTTGGAACTATCTCATCCATAGCAGATGAAGAAGGAACTCTACACCGCATCGCAGATATGCCGAGAAAGAAGTCTCCTCCAAACTCTGAGAATATCGGAATAGGGCAGGAAAAAGCGCAACCTCCAGCGCTTCGAAAAAAGATCGCCTTCAGCGATCCAGGGGACGAGGGCCCGCTGACCCGAAGAACTCCACTGTCTACCTCTCCGACGAAGGAATGGACGCAAATCGCAAGGAAGAAAGAAACAAATAAAACCGGGAGGGGGCAAGTTGTTCTTTCCGTTCCTCCGCCTTCAAAGGAGAACGGAAAGAAGGTCGCCACGACCGCCGCACCATTCTACCCCGACGTCCTCTTCATCGGGAGAGTGGAGTCACCCCCCGTCTCCGACGACGAGCCAACCGCACCCGGAGAAGAACCTCCTCAGTGGGAATCCCGCCGACGGAGGAACCGACGCCGAAATATTCGGCGACATCATGAGGCCGGAGAGCGGAACCCGGAGCAGCCTGTTTCGCGAGACGAGGTCTCAGAAATAGGAGAAACTCCGGAGGAACGCGTCTTCAGAGAACGAAGGAACTCCCGACGGTGTGATCGTCGGCGAGCTCAGGAACAAGCCGAGCAGGAGGCAAGGCGACGTCGGGAGAATCCGCTCTTCGGGCGCAACCTGAACCCCGACTTCGCCCGAGCCATGAACACGCGAAGTGAAGTTGGCGGCGTACTAGCTCGGATAGCTGATGGACTCCCTCGAACTCCCGACGCCGAGGGCTATCGATGACTATTCACCCAAGCAGCCAACCATCTTCTACCTCTCGCTCACCCGCCGAACGACCTACGACACACCATCAACAGCCGCCGGGACGCGCGAAGCTCCATCAACGCCTCACGTGAACGACGACATGAGAACGAGATCCGCCGCCGGGAAGAATACGACAGGGACCACGGCATCCCAGCTCGAAGTCAGGTCGCCAGAACCGAGTCAGCAACGGCCTCGACTGGTGGAACCACTCGGGGACGATCGAGGCACCACGATAACTACTCCCCTCCCCGGGACAGACATCGTACCCGACGACAAGAAGACACGTGTGGAGTGTCAGCTCTTACTCCACGCCTTAGGGCCATTCAATGGCCTCCTAACTTCAAGGTATCCAATGTCGACAAATATGAACCTAAGCAGGATCCAGGAGGCTGGTTGGCCGTCTACACCACCGCTGCTCGAGCTGCCGGGGCATCCGAGGACGTGATGACCGCATATTTACCCATCGTCCTCGGGCAAGACGCGCTGCAATGGCTACGACATCTACCCCGACACTGCATCGATGACTGGAGCGACTTCAGTCGACGCTTCACCGCCAACTTTCAGTCCCTCTCCGACAAACCCGTGCAACCATGGGACCTCAAATCCATCAAGCGTCGGGGGGACGAAACTCTTCGGTCGTACCTCAAAAGGTTCCAGACCATGAGAAATCGTATCCCCGAAGTCACGGAGGCAGCTGTGATCGAGGACTTCTACAGAGGATCCAATGACTTGGTTTTCGTCCGAGCCATATTACAGAAGGCACCGACTACCTCCGAGCAACTGTTCCGGGAAGCCGACCTCTACATCACCGCCGACGAACGAGCCTAGGACCTCATCGGAGGAGCGAAGCCTGCACCAGCAGCACCGCGACGCGATACAAACCAGCAGCCCGACAAACGCTGGGAGAAGAGGCCTCGCAAAGAAGTACACGCTGCTAGACCACCTGCCTCTCGCGTTCGAGGAGGACCTCGTGGAGGCGAACACACTCTGGACGACATCCTCGATGCCCAGTGCCCGTACCACAAGGACATGCGCCACACCCTTCGGAACTGCAGAGACTTCAAGCACTCCGTCGGACACGACCGGCCCTTCCAACCTCTACCTCCTCCTCCACCGCGTGGGGGACCAGGAGAGCTGCGACAACCTCAGCAACAGGAGGAGGGAGGAGGTGGATCCTTCCCACGCATTGACAGAGAGATCAACGTCATCTTCGGCGGACACGGGTCGCAGGAGAACAGAAGGCAACAAAAGCTCAACGATCGCTAGATATTGGTGGCGACCGCCGGTCCTCCCGCTCCGTACCGATGGTTGGAGCACCCGATCACCTTCACTCGGGCAGACCAATGGCTCAACTTCGACCACCCAGGCAAATACCCGCTCCTCGTCGATCCGGTGATCCGAGAGAGCAGGGTGAAGAAGGTATTAGTGGACGGGGGGAGCAGCATCAACGTCACCTTCCCCCGGACACTCTGAGGCTTGGGAGTTCACCTCAAAGAGCTCCACGAGTCAGACACTCTTTTTTTCGGCATCGTGCCGACTGAAGGAGAATACCCGCTGGGCCACATCTACATGTTGGTCACCTTTGGAACTCCGGAGAACTACAGAACCGAATTCCTAAGGTTCGAGGTGGCAAACTTCGACTGCGGGTACAATGCCATCATCGGGAGACCTGGATTGACAAAATTCATGGCCATTCCGCATTACACGTACATGATATTGAAGATGTCGGGGCCGCAAGGAATTATAACTGTGCGTGCTGACTCCCAAGGCGCCGCAGAATGTTTCTGAGTGGCCATCCAGGAGGCCCTCACCACCAAACTGTCGATGACTTCTTCGGCGCAGGCAAACTCTAAGCCTGAGGAAGACCTTGCAGCACCTGCAAATGAAGCTCAAGCCGCGACCTCTATGCGACCGACTGAAGAAACCAAAAGGATCAACCTTGGGTTTGCTGATGAACGCAAGACTGCCATCATCAGCTCCAACCTGGATTACAAATAGGAAGGCGCGCTCGTCTAGTTTCTGCATGATAACCGAGACGTATTCGCATGGCAACCTACAGATATGCCGGGGGTCCCAAGAGAACTGGCCGAGCACAAACTGAAGGTCTACCCCCAGGCGAGGCTGATTCGGCAAAAGTTACGTCGTTTCACGCCCGACAAGAGAGAAGCCATTCGCGCTGAGCTGACTCGCTTGGTCGCGGCTGGGTTTATTAGAGAAGTGTTACATCCCGAGTGGTTGGCTAACCCTGTTCTTGTACTCAAGAATAAGGTGGATTGGTGCATGTGCGTCGACTATACGGATCTTAACAAACACTGTCCAAAGGATCCCTTTGGGCTCCCTAGGATAGATCAAGTGGTAGATTCCACCGCTGGATGTTCTGTGCTGCCTTTCCTAGATTGCTACTCCGGATATCATCAGATTAGCTTGGCCAAGGAAGACGAGGAAAAAACAGCGTTCATCACTCCGTTCGGTGCTTTCTGCTATACCTCCATGCCATTCGCCTCAAAAACGCTGGAGCGACTTATCAGAGAGCCATTCAAACATGCTTAGCCGATCACTGGGGCAAGTGTGTGGAAGCCTATGTAGATAATGTAGTAATCAAAATCGAGAACTCGGAAAACTTCATCGAAGACTTGCAGCTGGTTTTCAACAGTTTATGGCGATATCGATGGAAGCTTAATCCTGAAAAATGTGTCTTTGGGGTACCAGCAGGAAAGCTACTTGGATTTATTGTCAGCCGCCGGGGAATTGAAGCTAATCCGGATAAGATCGAAGCTATTATGAGGATGGAGGCACCACGATCGCAGAAGAAAGTGCAAAGACTTACCGGATGTATGGCAGCCCTTAGCAGATTCATATCCAGACTGGGAGAAAAAGGCTTACCATTTTATAAGCTACTCAAGAAGGTGGATAAGTTTCAGTGGACTTCGGAAGCACAAGAAGCTCTAGAAGCACTGAAAAAATTCTTGACAACACCACCAGTGCTGAAACCGCCGCGTCGAGCCACACCGACTCAACCAGCTGAAGATTTGCTGCTGTATATCTCTTGCACGACTCACGTGGTGAGTACCGCGTTAGTAGTCGAGCGAGCAGAAGAAGGACATGCTCATCCAGTGCAACATCCTGTCTATTTCATCAGTGAAGTTCTGGGTCCCTCGAAGAAAAAGTATCCTCAAGTTCAGAAACTATTATATGCAGTACTTCTAACTGCCCGCAAGCTACGCCACTATTTTGACGACCACAAAGTCATAGTAGTCACTGGTTTTCCGATAGGGGAAATTCTTCACAACAAGGAAGCCATTGGCCGAATAGCCAAGTGGGCCTGCGAACTGGGATCTCATGACATCGAATTTCGACCTCGCACTGCCATCAAAGCTTAAGCATTGGTTGACTTCGTATCAGAATGGACTGAACAACAAGTACCAGATAATCCAGAAACCGCAGAAGTATGGCGAATGTATTTTGATGGCTCGTTAAAGCTGTAGGGAGCAGGCGCGGGGATTCTCTTTACCGCACCTGGAGGCGAGCACCTCAAATATGCCCTCTAGTTGTTATTTCTAGCCTCCAACAACGCAGCCGAATATGAAGCTCTGATTCATGGACTGAACATTGCTATATCACTAGGCATCAAGAGACTGATGGTATACGGAGATTCTATGGTAGTCATAAGTCAGATAAACAAAGAATGGGATTGCTCGAACGATTCCATGGGAAAATACTGCACTGCCGTCCGGAAACTAGAAGATAAATTCGAAGGTCTAGAATTTCACCAAGTAGAAAGAGATCGAAACACGGCAGCTGATGTATTGTCCAAGCTAGGATCCAGCCGAACTCAGGTCCCACCTGGAGTCTTTGTACAAGAAATACCACATCCAAGCATCTCAGTGGGCCAGGCAGAAGAATGTAATATCGTGAACCAACCAGAGTCAGATTCTGATGACTGGAGAAGACCAATCATCAGATATATAAAGAACAAAGAAGAACCAGATGACAAAAATGCAGCCGAGCGCATCGCTAGATAGTCAGCTCACTACACACTCATTGGGGAGACACTATACAGAAGGGGCGCATCGGGAGTCCTCATGAAATGCATTCTCTTAGCTACTGGAAAGCAACTTCTGGACGAGATCCATGCTGGGAAGTGTGGAGTGCATGCAGCATCCAGAACTCTGGTTGGAAAGGTCTTCAGGTCAGGTTTTTATTGGCCAATAGTGAAGAGTGATGCAGCTGAGTTAGTTCAGAGGTGCGAAGCTTGTCAATACTTATCAAAGCAACAACATCTAACAGCACAGCAACTGCAGACCATACTAGTAACTTGGTCGTTCGCATGCTGGGGGCTGGACATGATTGGACCTTTCAAGAAAGCTCAGGGAGGATACACTCATGTGCTGGTGGCTATCGACAAATTCACTAAATGGATAGAGTTCAAACCCATTGCTTTCTTAACCTCAGCTAAGGCCGTGGAGTTCACACAAGACGTAATATTTAGATTTGGAATACCGAATAGTATCATAACTGACTTGGGGTCCAACTTCACAAGTTCAGAATTCTTTGATTTCTGCGAGCAGAAAAGCATTCAGATCAAATATGCTTCGGTGGCACACCCAAGAGCCAACGGGCAGGTTGAACGAGCTAACGGGATGATATTGGAGGCACTCAGGAAGAAAGTCTTCGATAAAAACGAAAAGTTTGCAGGAAAGTGGATAAGGGAGTTGCCCTACGTCGTTTGGAGCCTAAGAACTCAACCTAGTCGAGCTCTGCATGGAAATACCCCTTTCTTCATGGTCTATGGTTCAGAGGTTGTGCTACCTGCTGATCTCAAGTTTGGGGCGCCAAGGTTGATCTTTGAAAACATAGCAGAAGCCGAGGCTACCAGGCTAGAGGATGTTGATGTACTCGAAGAAGAACGGCTAAACACGGTAATTCAATCAGCACGGTACCAGCAAACTCTGAGGCGTTACCACGATAAGATCATGCGACACCGATCCTTTGCTGTGGGAGATCTCGTCCTCCGCTGAATTCTAACGGGGGAGGGACGGCACAAGTTGTCACCACTATGGGAAGGACCATTCATAGTAGCAGAAGTCACTTGGCTGGGATCATATCGTCTCACTCAGATGGACGGCACGAAAATTGGGAATTCATGGAATATAGAACACCTCAGGAAGTTTTATCTCTAGCTGTATTTCAAAAGCTATCGGGACGACAATGTACTCTATAAAATGGGAGAAATGTCATCAATAAAAAAGGCTTCAAGAATACTCAGTTTGTTCATGATCGACCTACATTCTTACTTAACTCGGGGTGACCACTATGCCCTGCTAACGGAGCAATCGCCTTAAGTCGGCAATGACTTAAGACGATGCGACATGCTCGCGCTTACTTAACTCAGGGTGACCACTATGCCCTGCTAACGGAGCAATCGGCTTAAGTCGGCAACGACTTAAGACGGTGCAACATGCTCGCGCTTACTTAACACGGGGTGACCACTATGCCCTGCTAATGGAGCAATCGCCTTAAGTCGGCAACGACTTAAGACGGCGCAACATGCCCGCGCTTACTTAACTCGGGGTGACCACTATGCCCTGCTACCAGAGCAATCGGCTTAAGTCGGCAACAATTTAGGACGGTTCCACATGTTTACGATTACTCATATAGGGCGACCTCTATGTCCCATAAAGAAGTCTCGAAACCATTACGCTACATTTTACCTCTACAAATGTAGATACTGCTAAATTCTAAAACAATAGGAGAACAATAGTAGCATTCAGTACTAAAAGGTATCCTCTAACAAAACATCCGAGCACATTAACCATGTGCTCGAAGCATGCAATGTTTTTCTATTTTGCGACACTCTTCTCAGGAGCAACCGATGAAGAAGGGCGACTCGAGGAATCGGGAGCAGTGTTCACATCTGCCACTATGTCGTCAGGAACAACCACACCAGGTCTCCTCATCAGAATCCGCCCCACACGAATAGCTTTATCCATAGCTTTATCGTGCTGGGCCCTCAGAGTAGCAGAAGTCTCTTCAGCAACCTTAACAGCCAAGTGAGCGGTCTCTAGCTCCTGGGCGACAGATTTCTTGGAAGCACGCAGATTCTTGATGACAACATCTTTAGCCGATATCAACTCCCTGAGGCGAATCACATCATCCAAGGATTCCTGCAGCTTATAACGAAGATTGTCTAACTCCTCCATGGTGAAGCGATGACTCCTCTCCAGGATGGTCAACGAGTTGCTAGAGTCACGGTACAGCCTGTCAAGATTATCGCGAGAAGTAACAAGGGCACGTTTTTCTTCCTGCAAGCAAGAATCAGCTCCTTCAAACGTCAAGCAAGCAATAAGAACACAACAAGACAAAGCCCTGATTCACAGGTCACCTTTTCAGAATCAAGCTGAGAGCGGAGAGTAGAGTTCAGCGTGTTGGCGTCATTCAGAGAAGCAGAGACCTGGGCCAGCTCTGTTTGACTTTGGGAATACTTCTCCTCAAGATCAGAACACCGCCGGACCAGCTCAGCTTGATCTTGAGAGCGTTTTTCCTCAAAAGCAGAATACTGCCGAGTCATATCTATCGAGAAGTAGTAAGCAAAAGGTGTTAAAATAAGAAGCAGTTTGATAAGGTAGCCTGAAGGAAGCAGAAGAGCACGGACCAGCATTCGCCGCCTCTAACTCAGAAACATGCCGCTGAAGCAGCATCGGATTCCAACGCGCCAGAGACAAAGCTCCTTCCGAGACAGAAGCGCCTTGCAACCTCAACCGACTAGACATCTCATCGACCAACGCCTGGCATCAAAAAGCAGATAAGCATGAGAATAATTACCTGCGTGGGTAAAAATCAGACCAGAAGAAACCAAAATACCTAGAAGTTGGAGAAGAAGGAAGCGACTCCCAAATCATGAGAGATCAGCTGATAGCTCGGCAAAGGATCACCACCTGGAGCAACTCGCAACGATTCAGCAGGGACCAATTCAGTGTCATTAGCAGAACCCAAAACCTTGTCATCAGGTGCGCTGGCCTCTAAAGCGACCTCTTGACCAAAGGCTTGGGCCGTCGCCATGCAACCAGAGTAAGGAGGAGAAGACCCTACGTGAACATCCATGGAAGTGCAAGAGGGAGAACTCGCTCGGGCACCCTCGAGGGCTGGATCATAGCTTGCGCTACCCATCCGAGCTGGATCATCTCCGGCAGCACCCTCGAGGGCTGGGTAGTGGCTTGCACTATCCATCCAAGCCGGATCATCTCCGGCAGCACCCTCGGGGGCTGGGTAAAGGCCAGCACCGTCTTTAAGGGCCAAGTTCTCTGCAACAGCTGTCTCTAAGGCTGAAGGCCCCTCGGCCACTTCCATGGGAGCAGGGAAATCCAAACCAGCCTCTTGACCCTCAAGACCGTGCTCCAAGGTCGATGAGGCGTGGGACGCTACCTGGGAAGACTCCAACCTGGCGTCAAGCACATCAACACAAACATTCATGGCGCCACCATCTGCCGGTTCTGATAACAGATCTTCTGGAATCATGTCCTCAAGAGTTTGATCAAAGTTCGCCAGTGATAATTCTTGCAGACCAATGAGTGTAGACAAGGCTGGAGAAGGAACACCGCTACTTTCCCCACTGGCAGTGTAACGGCAGCTGCTCTTCTGAATCAGAGGGACTTCATCTTCTTCTTCACCATCATCATCAACAAGACGAACAGCACACCCATTGGGGTCAACTTCAGTGAAATCCGGCACTGGCACCTCCTCAGCAACAAGAGCAGAAGGACCGGCACCCTGATCCGAGCCAGATACCCGACATAGACGTTTTCCCTCTTTTTCTCCCCCTCAGCAGGAGAAGAGGCTTGATCAACTCGGCGTGAACTTTTTGGACGAGCAGTGACAGACTTCTGAGCATCCAAAGCTTTGTCAGCTTCAGGGAGAGGCGCCACCACCAATGTCCTGGCAGGAGCAGCGTCAGAAGAGTCCTCAGCCAGCATATCAAGCATGGCACTTATCTCCGCATCACTAGGATCCAAAGGCACCTCGAAATGAACATGTTTTTCAACATCAGGAATTTCGTCGAGCGAAGCAACCAAAGTACTAACTTCTTCGGTAGAGGGTCGCACTCTAAGGCCCAAACCGCCATCACCAGCAGGAGGATTCGACACAAAATGAGTGAAGGCCTTAGAAGGAGGCAGGTTCCAGGCCGAATACGCAACAGGGGCGCCTGCATTTGATACTTTGCCTCTGAGTATCATCTCAAGCCGGCTCACCAAATCCATTGCAGGAATTCTTCTGTTGGTAACTCGGGTTGAGTCAGTCAGGCCTCGGTACAGATAGGCAGGGTATGCCCTGTCCTTCAGTGGCTAAATATTCTTGAAAACAAAGTCAGCAACCACAGCCTCGGCAGTCAGACCCCGCTCCTTCAGCAATCCAACTTCAGCTGGCAGAGCCCTTGCCTCAGCCACCTCCTAGTCTGTGGGGGACTCAGTCCAACTCGGAGTACGAACATCCGGCTATCTCCCTGACTGTGGGGGGAGGGAAGTTCCGTGATTCTCAATGATAAACCACTCCAAGCGCCATCCTTTAATACTGTCCTTGAGTGGGCTGTCAAGGTAATCAGTCTTCCTCCCATGGCGCATCTCCAAGCTCACGCCCCCTACCAGTTGATGCTGCCCTTCGGCCATCCCAGGGCGACAGTGATACAAATATTTCCACAGCCCAAAATGTGGTAGGACGCCAAGAAAAGCCTCACATAAATGAACAAAGATGGAGATTTGTAGAATGGAATTGGGATTCAAATGGGTCAGATTCAAGTGATAGAAATCAAGTAGACCGCGGAAAAAGGGGGAAATAGGAAGAGCGAGACTGCGGAGAAGAAAAGGAACATTAACGACGGATTCGTGGGTATCCTCTGTTGGAACAATGACCCCGTGGCAAATCCGCCAAGAACAGAGCTCCTTCGAAGGAAGGACTCCGATGGACACGAGATGGAGAAGTTCGGGCTCAGAAACAACAGACATATGGTTACCTGCAAAAGGCAACTGGCTGTTGGGATCGATGGGGGGAATGACAGCAACGGATGAACTCGACGCTTTCCGCTTGGGTGCCATCTCAATCTCGCTGGTGGGCGGAGCGGAGGCAGTATCGAGCAAACACAAAGAGAGCCTGGATGCGGAAAAGCAAGAACTAGGGCACGGAAAGCAAGGCGTGCGACGGTGCAGTGAATAAGGTTTTTTCGGGTCGAACGACGTCTCCGAAAATTGCCCAGTCATCACTCGGCCGTTATTTCCAAAACAGTCGACGTGGCTCATTCTAACTCGACCGTTGCCTCTAACACGCTGATGCTATCATCAGTCGCTCGGCCGTTGCCTCTAAAACGCCGACATCACCATCACTCACTCGGTCCTTGCCTCTAAAACACTGATGCTGTCGTCAGTCGCCCGGTCGTTGCCTCTAAAACGCCGACATCACCATCAGTCACTCGGTCGTTGCCTCTAAAACGCCGATGCTGCCGTCAGTCGCCCGGCCGTTGCCTCTAAAACGCCGATGTCACCATCAGTCACTCGGCCGTTGCCTCTAAAACGCCGATGCTGCCATCAGTCGCTCGGCCGTTGCCTCTAAAACACCGACATCACCATCAGTCACTCGGCCGTTGCCTCTGCAACACCGACGCTGCCATCAGTCACTCTGATGTTACCTCTATAACGCTGGTATCAACAGTAACCGCTCGACCGTTAATTCTAAAAACACCAACGTGGCCCCGCCATCATTCGGACGCTATTTCAGAAGCGCTAATGTCGTCATTAATAACTCGGCTACTGTTTCTAGAATACCATCATCACAGAAAGCAAAGAAATTAACACAGGAAGAAACTATATCATTCTTCACAAAAGGGAAGTTACAGAGCTTACAAATCAACTCGTTATGAGTTGATACTCCCCTACTACTACTACTACATTGCATTACACTACTCTATACTACTACTACTACATTATATCACTAATACTTTTTCTACTACTAATATATACTAATATCTAAAAACCAGTGGCATCTAGCCACTGGCCTAGTTGCTGCCCCTGCTGCTGCCCTTGCCGCTGCCGTTGCCGCCCTTGTCACCGCCCTTGCCGCTGCTGTCGCTGCCGTCGCCGTCGCCTCCGTCGTCGTCGCCGTCTCCGCCATCGCCGTCACTGCCCTCCTCGGACGAGTCTGAGGAGTCCTCCTCATCCGAGGAGTACTCCGACTCATCCAAGCCCTCGAGCCCGGCGCGCTCGATGGCCTGGATGTAAGTCTAGACCTCCGCGGCAATCCCCTGGGAGTCATCTGAATCATCAGACGACACCGAGGGAGAGGCGGGGGCTGGAGAACCCTCGGACTCGAAGGAGAACTCCTCCATCGAGTACTCCGAGTCGCCGAAGTCCTCTGAGGGAGGAGTCGGCTCACGCTTGCGCTTATCACCAGAGCGAGGCGAGGAACGGCTACCCTTCTTGTTCTTGCCCATGGTAGAAAGGAAAGAGGAAGAAAAGAGCAAACAACAGAGAGCAGTAAGAGATGTGAAAATACCGGAGAGGCAAAGGCACTATTTATAGAAGAAGAAGGCAACCGCTCATCTCCTACCACGGTCATTGAACAGTCGCAAAAATTCAATATACACTTCAAACCGTCTGAAGATACGTCAGGCGGCTGACGCCGCTTCACGCAACGCAACACCCATTGGGACTCCAGTCAACTGCGCGGGCGATATGATTACACCCACGGTCACATCAAATTACTACTCAGAAGCAGCCGGCTAAAACACTTAGCGTACCAAGCCGTCCCTTGCCCACACCCATTGGGGGGGACGCCTAGGAATTATCAGTATATTTTTCAAAACTGTCACATCCGTGCAGCACGTGCAATGAATACTTCAAGACAAAAATGAGATATCAGTAAGGATCAAAGGAAAGCCAAATATAGCCGGTGAAGTACAAAGTCTAATCGACAGAAGCATTGAAGCAAGAAGTGATAACAAAGACTAGCCAAGGGTCACCTATCGAACGTCCAATCAGTTGCACATCAAATAAATTGCACCACCTAGCAAGATATGGGCAGATCATGAACACGCACTCAAAGACAAAATACATGCTGACCTCTAAAGCATAATATCAATGACATAATGCTGGCCTCTAAGGCATTCAGAAAAAGAAAGGATGATTCTCGGCAAAAGGGCTCGAAATGAAGACCTTCGAGTGGATTATTTTTCAAAAATCTACTCGAAGCTTGGGGGCTACACCCATTGGGTGCACCTCCGGTGTGCCCAATGAAGTTCAGGGTCCAACAATACGTCCAAGGCACGAGTTTTAGACAGAGCACCAGTTTTCGAGTGATCAAAGCAGAAGGAGGCAGTAAGAAATCGTCTTTACCAAACTACCCAGAAAGCATTCCCTATTACGAACAAAGGTCGCAAGCTGGACTTAGGATCTTTGGGCCGATTATTTCATAATCAATCCAAAGATCGGGGGCTTGTGGGGGACAGATATCCCCCGGGTCCACCGGAAGGATAAAAGATCTCACGAAAGGCCCAAGGGCCCAATAAATCGCAAGGTCATCCCTTCGTGGGCCTGGGGAGGGACGACTAATGAAGCAGATCGACATAAGGCCGGATCGGAGCAAGCCCAGACGGCCCAATGACTTTGAGCGAGTAATCACAACAGAGACCCGACTTTCCCGCGCTGGAGCCCCGTACAATGGGACCAAGCGAGGATGAGTCGACGGAACCGTAGGAAGATAGACTCAATCAGTTCACTATTTCTTAGGCGCGCATTGTTATCATACCCGCATGTATTGCCTCACGGTTGAATATATAAGGCCTAGGGGGCACCCCTTCAGAACGATCGATCTCACTACTCAGCCACCCACCCCGGCTTTCTACATTCTAGCATTAGAGAGCTCCCTTGTAATCCACCACATAAAACACTCTCGCCAGGACGTAGGGCATTACGCATCTCAAGGCGGCCCGAACCTGTACACCATTGTCCACTGTTTCTCGTGCACCTTGCACGAACCATTGAGCTACAGTCGGTAACACCGTCCTGCTCCTAAAAAACACCTTGAGGGGCAACTCCGGGTGTGAGGTCAGACCCAAAACACTGACAGCTCCCTCATCCATCAGATCTAAAACCAATGGCTGAGATTAGATCCGTGGCTGAGGACGCACGGGCGGGCGGGCGAGGGCTAACAGGCGGGCCAGGGGCGTCAGCGACCGAGGGGGAGGACGCACTGACCGAGTCGGCCCAGCGCTAGGGAACACGGGTGCTGACAGGCGGGCCAGGGGCGCAGGGCGCGCGTGCGCGAAGCGGTACCCGCGATCTGGGTCGTGCGATCAAAATCGGACGGAGGGGATCAGACCTGGGAGGGGTTGAACGGCTGCGGGCGACGCTGTTCATCTTCACGGCGGTGAGGTCGCCGGAGTTGAGGCAGGTGGGTGCTAGGGGGTTCGGGGTCGCCGGAGTTGGGCAGAGAGGGAGAGAACGCCACGGCGAACTCAATGGCGGGGAAGAGGCCATGAATCCGTGGGCAGAAAGGGGAGAACGGCGGGGAGAAGGCCTCGGGCGGACCGGAGGAGCTCCAGCGAGGCATTCCAGCCACGGGGAAGGGGCTTAAGGTGCGCTAAGGCTTGGGCTAGCTTCGGCAGAGGCACCTTAGGGACTAATGCCGGGGACTAAACCAGGCTAAATCGGCCGGCCACTGCGCGAGCACGACGGACCGCCGTGGCCGAGCACCGGCGAAGCCGAAATTGGCCGAGCACAGAGCGTAATAGGGAAAATTGGGCATGGGCAAAGGTGTCTCACCTCAGGGCGGAGCTCGGAGAGGCTTGGCATGGTCTCCGGCGAGCTGGATGGTCGGGAACGCGGGTGCGGGTCTCCGGCGGTGTCTGGCGGCAAGGGCAGAGAGCGAGAGAGGGCAAAGCTGCGTGAAATGAGGCGGGGGAGTGAGTGCAGGCACTGGCGGGGCTCTAAGAAGGGAGCTGGGCGTGTGGGGGTGTCATGGCCGAGAAATCCGGCGACGTGCGCAAGTGCGCACTCGCCGGTCCATGGTGGACGCGGGGAGGGTGGATCTGACAGGGCAGGCCCACCGCGCAGAGAGAGAAAAGGGGATACATGGGGCAACGGCTCAGCAACTAGCGAACCAGGCCCACGAGACAGAGAGAGAGAAGGAGAGCATGAGTGAAGAAACCAGCGCTGACAGGTTGGCCCCACTGGCAACGAGCGAAAGAGGGAGGGCGCACGAGAGAGAGAGTAGCCGCTGACAGGCGGGGACCGCCTATCAGGCGGCACGGGCGCATGGGCGCGCGGCCTAGCTGGGCTGGTTTGTGCTGCTTTCTCTTTTTCTTTTTCTCTAGATTTTCTAATTCCTTTTCTATTTCTTTTCCCTAGGGTTTTCAATTCCAAATTCAAATTAGGTTTCAAATACCAATAAATTCAAACTTGTGCAACACTTCAGAGAATATTTTAAGCTCAGCATGATGCAACATGTCATAACTCATAATGTTTTGGCAAAAATAAATATTAAATCCCCCTACCTTTAAGTTAATTCTACTTAAAAGGGAAAAAGGGAGAGAGAATCTAGAGAGAGATAGAACCTAGGGTGACAGAGAGAAGAGTAACACATGAATTTGGGTGATCATTAGAAAGAAATTTTATACCCCCAAATTCAGGGTGTTACAGACCTATCCCCCTTAAAAGAATCTCACCCTCGAGATTCAGGGCTGGCTAGAAAAGAGCTCAGGGTACTTGGCTTTCGAATAATCTTCTCTTTCCTAGGTTGCTTCTTTTTCTGAGTGGTGGCCCCATCTGACTTTGCACATCCTAATGGTACTTCTCCGAGTGACCCGGTCTGCTATCTCTAGAATTTGAGTTGGCTTCTCAATATATGTCAGATCTTCTTGAACTTCAAGTTCCTCTGCTGGCAACTGCTCTTATGGCACTCACAAGCATTTCTTCAACTGAGACACATGGAACACATCATGCACAGCTGACAGAGTCTCCGGTAAGCTGAGTTGATAAGCCACTTCTCCACGTCTTGCTTGAATCTGATACGGTCTGATATATCTGGGTGCTAGCTTGCCTTTGTGAAAGTAGCCTAGAGGGGGGGGTGAATAGGCTACACCTGAAATTTTTCACTAAAAAATTCGAGAAAGGTTATATTAAAGTTGCACTGGTGCAAATCGGTTCAGTTGATATTGTTTACAACTAAACAAGTTTGAACCTGCTCAACTTAGATAAACAAATATTGCGAAGAAGTGAAAGATTTTGCTAATGACTTGCCCTATGCAAGATCTACTCGAATAGATAATATGAACCAACCAACAAATTTAAAGTGCTTAACAAGAACACACAAGAACACGCAATATAACCCGAGGTTCGGCAACCACCACAAAGGTGTCCTACTCCTCGTTGAGGAGCCCACAAAGGGCCGGGTCTTTTCCAACCCTAATCCTCCACAAACCTACCACAAAGCTCAAGGCAATCTCTTCTCAAATATGCTCAAAGAGCGGGTGATACAAACTTCTTGGGGTCATCCACAAATTTGGAGACTCCCAAGCAACCTCTAACCGTCAAGGAACACGAGGTTCCAAGAGAAACAAATCCGCAAAAGGTTAAGTTTGCAACGAGCTCAAGAACAAAGAGAATAGGAGAATCAAGATGAAAATGACAGCGTGTTAGATCGAGTTCACCTCACACCAAGGATCCTTCAAGCGATTGAAGGAGATGTGATTGCGGGTGTGAAAAGGTGAATTGAATGCTCTTGTTGAGAGTTTGGTCAGCCAAGATTTCGTGGGAGAGGCAGAAGTGAATAAGAGAGAGAGTGTGAGGGGGTATATAAAGGATCCCCCAAAAGCTGGCAGCCGTTGGGAGAAAAAGAGTAAAAACCGGTTGAACCGGTTTTCAGACCGGTTGAACCAGTTTCTACCAGGGAGATCCCGGTTCACAGACCTACTTAGCTGGAGACTCGACCGGTTTCAAAACCGGTTGAGTAAGGGAAAAATCCGGTTGAACCGGTTTTCCCAAAAGATCTGCAGCGACTTTTCTGACAGCTCTGACTGTCAGACAGGTCAGAGCACGGATGGTAGAGGAGCAGTCCCAAAACCGGTTGAACCGGTTTCAGGACCGGTTGAACCGGTTTTCAGGGCTGAAACCAAATTTTGAGTATTTTGAAGAGAACAAAAGTGGAGTTTTTGTGGGAAGTAAAATTTGTTTTTCTCAAAGGCTTTCATGATCTGGAAAAATGTTCTCGAAGATGTTTTTCAAGGATTTTGAACTTGGCTCATTGCACAACTTACTTAACCATCGCGGATCCTTCTTAATTGCACAGCGATTCCTATGACTCAAGAATTATAAATTTAGCACCGCCGATGTTTCTAAGCACTTGGAGCACGCCATTTGATGTGGAATTTTAAATCCGCTGGGCTTTCTATTTTTATGCTCGTAAGATCTGTGCTTCTCCTGTCTGTAGAATTACTGTGTACATGCTAGGAGCAAACTTGTTAGAATCTCTGTTTGTTTTGTCATTTAATCACCAAAACCCTCAATTAGGGTTGATTGCACTTACAATCTCCCCCTTTTTGGTGATTGATGCCAAAACAAACTGGAGTAGAGATAAAAATTAAAAAAAATTACGAGTACTTGCGAGATAAAAGCATTTGTGTATGTGAAGCTCCCCTTAAATATGTGCATGAGTTTTGTGATATTAACATTGACTTGATATGTCAATTTGCAACATATTTAGAGAGAGTGAACAATCAACACCATACACAAAACAATGAGGGATGAAACACAAATATGGAGTGTGATGATAGAAAGGGTAAAACTACACAAACAAGCTCATTATTGCATAACATATGATATGAAAAGTTACTACGGCTATTACAATAATGATATCACATCTCATCGCATCATAAAAAGTTTATGGCTTCAGAGCCATGCATGCATCACAAGATAGACTAATAATTATTACAAACCGATGTTCGTTACATAAATAGAAGGTACTGTCAAGATAAGAAACCTTCTCCCCCTTTTTGGCAACAAGAACCAAAAAGAGAGAGAGCCGCCAATGCAAAGATCACCAGTTAGGAGGAGGCTGATGAGGAGCAAAGAAGTGGTGCGCCAGGTGAGAGGCAAAGTGTTCTTCCCCAGACTGATCCGGGGGAGCAGCACTACCCGAAGGATCCTGGGGCGGAGGGTGAGAGGATGATTGACCTGGATCCCCATAGTAGGGAGGCGGGGCAAACTGCTCGCGATCATCGAAGTAGGTTTCTTCTTCTTCTTCGTCTTCTGCTGACATGAAGGGCACCCCGTAGGCCTGCTGGTGCCACTCATTGATCTCTGGGGGAGGAGGATGGAGAGGCACGTCAGGCGAGCGAGGGACAAAGGGCATACCCATGGTGGAAGCTTGATGACGAAGATTGTCGTCAGTCTCCCGCTGACGCCTTGCCACTTCATGTACATCAGCAGCAATGTTCCGGCACATAGAGAAAAATGCCGCAAACCCGTGGGCCAAGCGAGCACCCATCCCTCGGCCACGACCTCGACCACGACCACGACCACGTGGTGTGGGAGATGCTCGGCCAGGGGAGGGACGCGAGGCGCCGGCAGCAGCAGCAGGACCAGCAGACGGACCAGCAGAGGTATGTGCACGGGAGCTGGAAGGGGCTTTCCTTAAGCGCCCTGCTGGATTGTTGGGATCAATCCAGAAAGGGGTATAGGATTGATGTCTCATACCTTTATCATATCGAAATTGCATCACAACTTCAATCATCTTCATGATAAAAGGTGCATGAAGACATCCCTTCAGTGGAAAGCAGGCATCATGGATGATTTCCTGCCAGATCATATCAAAGACATTGATACTCTCTGAGCTGCTGGGCTTCATGAATGAGAGCAAAACCTTGCTCTCTCCAAGAATATTCATCTGATTACCCCCTTTTGGAATGAGGGTCATCCTGCTGAGGGGAGTTGATGTATCTGTAATACTTGTGCATGTTGGTGGACTCCCGATATTTCCCAGACTCAGAGAGATGAAGGTCTCTGGCTTCATCTCTGGTAGGTTGGCGGAAATCATGGATCTTGATCTTATCCCCAGAAATATCATTGTCAGTGAATCCAAGAATGTGAGCAAACCGACGGTAGCTCACCTTGTACCAGCTGCCCTCAATGTAGAAGTTAAGATAAGGATAGTTGTACGGACTTTCCTCATCCGTCAGCTTCACCCACAGAGTTGAGTAAAACTGGGCAATGACTTCATCATTCCAATCATATTGGAATGTCATTATCTCCTTCATCTTCTTTCTTTCACAGGCCCTCAATGCCTGTGTCATCTCTGGGTCCCCAATTGCCTCACATCCTTCGCAGTTGATATAGCTGAAAGCATCTAGGCCCCTGGTTGGTTTTAGTGATTAATGACAACGTAATATTATATGTGACTAACATGTGTTTTGCAGAGACAAATGGTAAGTTAGGTCGCATGACAGGTAGAAGTACTACAACGGTGAAAACAATCCCGGAGATAAGAACTCGAAGCGACGGCTAAAACGACGAAACAAAAGGCAAAGGTCTACGGAGTCCGAGTGTCAAGGAGATGTGGACACTCGCGGTTTAGTTAGGTCTTTTATTCTCTTTTAGCCGTACTATAAAGAGGGGTTGTCGATGAGTAGTTTGACCAAGAGAGTTCTAGTGTAGTGTTGGTGCACAATCACACTCACATACAGTGCTAGGTGTCACTCTAGAACTCACTCACAAGTTAGAACGAAAACCGATTTGAAAATCAGCTGAAAAACAAGAAGTAGGGTTTCTGTCCCTGGGGGCACCGGACTGTCCGGTGTGCACCGGACTGTCTGGTGCACCCTCTGCCAGGTGGGACCAGGCTGGTCCGAGGAAGAAGCTTCCTCCGCAGAAAACCCGAGAGCGCCTGTTTCTGAGTTGAATTATAGTGGCGCACCGGACAGCGCACCGGACATCGCACCGGACTGTCCGGTGTGCACCGGACAGTGACTGTTCACTGTCCGGTGTGCCATGAGTCCAATGGCTAGCTGTCAGAACTAGCCATTGGAAATGACCGTTGGCGCACCGGTGGCGCACCGTTGGCGCACCGGTGGCGCACCGGACTGTCCGGTGCGCCAATGCGCAGAAAGTTGCTGGTAACGGCTAGTTGGTGGGTGAGGGCTGTTTATACCCCCTCCACCCACCATATTCAATGTCTTGCACTCCACATTTATTCCAGCACATTGCTAGAGCATTGCAAGCACAAAAAGCCTAGTGAGGAGATTAGAGAATCTTAATCCATGTTTGTTCCTCATTAGCGCTAGTGAGAGCCACGTAGAGCACACACCACTTGCATTAGGCTTCTCTTGGTCAAGCGAAAGTCTACGGCTTGTTACTCTTGGTGATCGGCATCACCTAGACGGCTTGGTGGCGATTGGGAGCTCGGTGATCACCGTGAAGATCTTGTTGGTGACCCGACTCAAGTTTGTAAGCGGTCTCGAGGGATCCACCGCGCCGGAGTGGCAAAGGATCATCTCGTAGTGAGCACTTGGTTCTTGCGAGGATCAAGGGGGAGCGATACCCTTGCGCGGGTGCTCCAACGAGGACTAGTGGAGAGTGCCGACTCTTCAATACCTCGGGAAAAATTGGAGGAGTCTTCTAAACCTTGCTTTACATTCCGCACTTAATTCAAGCACTTTACATTGTGTATTTGTTTAGCAAGTATTTGAAGTATTGTCTTAGCATTGTCGCATTTCTAGTATTCTATTCTTAGTGCTAGTTGTTGGAGTGAAGTTGGGCTCTTGCTTAGCTCTTGCTTAGGTTTTAATTAGTGTTGATTTTTAGAAAAGCCCAATTCACCCCCCCTCTTGGGCATCGTGATCCTTTCAATTGGTATCAAAGCCTTGTTGCTCATAGATTAGCTTAACCGCTAGAGTTATGATGTCCGGTGGGGATGGACCTCCTCCCGTTTTTGATGGTGACGATTTTCCTTATTGGAAAATTCGTATGGAAGCATATTTAGAGGCCATAGACATTGGTGTCTATAAAGCCGCCACTCAATGATTCCCCGAACCTAGAGATCCCACAAACCTTGTAGGTGATGAGTTCAATTATGATAAATGGAATGCTAAGGCCAAAAACACCCTTTTTAGAGGCCTTTGCAAAGATGTGTTCAATAGAGTAAGAAATCATAAAAATGCTCATGATTTGTGGATGGACATTTGTGCTCTACACGAAGGAACTAGAAGTGAGCGTGAGGAGAGATATCACATAGCCATGAGAAAGTTAAATTCGTTTGAAATGCTTGCTAATGAAAATGCAAATGCTATGTACTCACGTCTCAATATTCTTGTAGAGGAAGTTAATGGATTGGGGCTCACTCAAATCTCACAACCGGATGTTGTGAGGAAGATTCTCAGTGTCCTCCCAATAGACAAATATGGACACATTGTCACTGTGCTGCATCAAATGGATCTTTCAGTTACCACTCCGACACATATTTTGGGAAAGATCAATGCCCATGAGATGTACATGCACATCAACGACAAAGAAGAATCATCTTCCAAAAGAAAGGATTTGGCTCTCAAAGCAAATCATGAAAGAAAAGGAAAAGCAAAAATACAAGTTGAGGAAGAATCCTCAAGTGATGATGACTTTGATGCAAACATTGCCTTGATGGTAAGGAAGACCACCAAGATGTTGAAGAAGCAAAATAGAGAAGGCATCAAATTTGATTCAAGAAAGAAGAAATTCTTTTCCAACAAAAGAAAGCCCATTTCTGAGATGGACTGCTACAATTGTGGTGAGCTCGGTCATCTTGCTCATCAATGCAACAAGCCCAAGAAGAATAAGTTCAAGGGCAAGAAAGAAGATGACAGCGATGATGAAAAGAAGGAAAAGAAATTTTTCAAGAGGAAGGATGGGAAGCAAAATAGGTTCCACAAGAAGAAGAATGGAAAGGCATATATTGTTGGCGACTGGCTCACCGACACCGAATCATCAAGTGGGTCTTCTTCAAGTGAAGAAGAGAATGATGAAAAAGTTGCCGCCATCACCGGGGACTTCTCTTCACCACCACCATCGCCATCATCAACTTCTCACCTATGCCTCATGGCTAGGGGTGAATGGAAGGTACAAAATGATATTAATATTGCTGATGATAGTGATAGTGATAGTGATGAGGAATTTGCTTCACCTTCATATGATGAGTTAGCTGACTTGCTTAAAGAATATACTCAAATCATTAGAAAGTCAAAAGCTAAATGTGATAGGTTGAAAAATGAAAATGAATCTTTAAATGCCAAATATGACATAGTTATAAAGGCTAGTGATGAAATAAAAGAAGAGAATAAAACTATGTCATCAACTATAAACGAGCTCACAAACTCCCTAAAAGATGCAAAGGAAAAATATGACAAATTAAATGAAGCTAATAGGGAGTTGCAAAATATACTAGTAAAGATCAAGGAAGACTATACTCAAATTAAATTTGATCATGACAATCTTCTTGTTGAAAATGAACTTTTATCTTGCAAAACACATGACGCTATTAACCCTGTTGTTAAGTTTGATGTAGCAACCTCATGTGATGACTTGAGTCAAGAAGAGCAAACTAGTCTACATGCTGAATTGACTGAAAAAGTTGAAGTCCTGACTTTAGACAACCAAAAATTGAAGAATTACTTTACTGATGCAACTACTAGAGGAAAGGTTGCCATTGAGAACAATGATTTCAACAATGAGTTGGCAGTGGATAATCAAAGGCTTAAAAATGAGGTCAAGAAACTAAAAAGTGAAAATGAACATCTTGCAACAAGTGTGCAAAAGTTCAACAAGGGTCAATACCTCCAAAATGAGCTGCTTATGAACACTGTTATAAAAAACAACAAGAGTGGTATTGGATACAATGCTTTTGTGCAAAAGAAACCTACCACTCAATACAAGCCAAAGCAGACTCACAAGCCTATCAAATGCTTTGAGTGTGGAAATGAAGGTCATTTTGCCCACAACTGCAAAGCCAAACCTCCAACTCCCTTGCCTAAGCACTCAAGACCATTTGCTTTCAATGCTCATTATGTTCTAAGAAAGGTTGCAAATGGAAAGGTCAAAGTTACATTCCTAGGTCCACCAAACAAGAGTAGACCTAGACAAATCTGGGTGGCAAAGTCCTTAATTGAAAGAGTCACTGGTCCTATGCAATATAGGGCCCTCAAAACTCAAGCTTGAATTGTCTGTGGATGTAGGTGAACTACAAGACCAGTGGGAGCCATTGGGTTATTGATAGTGGATGCACTCAACATATGACTGGCAACCCACGGATGTTCACCTCACTTGATGAGAATGTTGATGGACAAGATAAAATCACATTTGGAGACAATTCAAAAGGAAAAGTGCAAGGACTTGGCAAGGTGGCAATCTCAAATGATTTATCAATATCAAATGTTCTCTTAGTTGCACCTTTAAGCTTCAATTTATTATCAGTGGGTCAACTCTGTGATCTTGGACTTCAATGCTTATTCACTCCAACAGAGGTTATTGTAACAAAGATTGATGATGAATCAATGGTATTCAAGGGATTTAGATACAACAACCTCTACTTAGTGGATTTCACTTCAGAAGATGCAGACTTAAGAACTTGTCTCTTCACCAAAGCTTCACTTGGATGGCTTTGGCATAGGAGGCTTGCACATGTTGGGATGAGTACACTCAAGAAGGTATTAAAGAAAGACATGGTTAGAGGATTAAAAGATGTGGTGTTTGAAAAAGATAAGCCATGCAGTGCTTGTCAAGCTGGAAAGCAAGTTGCTAATACACATCCTACTAAAGCTTTCATGTCAACATCAAGGCCACTGGAACTACTTCATATGGATTTATTTGGACCTACAAATTATGTAAGTGCCGGTGGCAACCTCTACTGTCTAGTGATTGTTGATGACTTCTCAAGATACACTTGGGTGTTCTTTCTCCATGACAAATCTGAAGTTGCATCTATATTCAAGAAGTTTGCCAAGAAAGCACAAAATGAATTTGATTGCAAGATAAAGAAGATCAGAAGTGATAATGGCAAAGAATTTGACAACACCAACATTCATGAATTCTGTGATGAAATTGGGATCAAACATGAAGTATCTGCAACAACCTCAACAAAATGGAGTTGTTGAAAGGAAAAACAGGACCTTGATCACACTTGCAAGGACAATGATTGATGAGTATAACACACCGGAGAGGTTTTGGGCCCAAGCTGTCAACACCGCTTGTTATGCATCAAACAGGCTATTTCCTCACCGGCTACTTGCGAAGACTCCCTATGAACTGCTAAATGGGAAAAAGCCAGACGTCTCCTTCTTCCGGGTGTTTGGGTGCAAATGCTATATCTTCAAGAAACGCCATCACCTAGGGAAGTTTCAAAGACGTTGTGATATTGGTTTTCTTTTGGGTTATTCATTAAAGTCCAAAGCATATCGAGTATTCAACCATGCCACTGGCGTGGTAGAAGAAACATATGATGTGGAATTTGATGAGACTAATGGCTCCCAAGGAGCACTTGAAAATTTTGATGATGTAGGTGATGAACCACTTAGGAAAGCAATGAAGAACATGCCTATTGGAGCTATCAAACCTAAAGAAGATGAAGAAGAGGTGCAAATCATTGACAGGCTTTCTTCATCAAATGTACTACAAGATGATGAAAAAGATGAGAGGCATGCAAATGAAGATACATTTGTCTCTCATGAACAAGCAAGGGTACAAGCCGAAGATGTTGATTCTCCAGGATCTTCTTCCCAAGTGGTTAACAGGAGAAATTCATCACTACTTCAAGCTCATCCTCAAAACCAAATCATCGGGAGTCCTTCACAAGGGGTTATTACTCGATCCCATAGACATGCATCTTTTATTGAACATCACTCTTTTGTTTCTTGTGTTGAGCCTACTTGTATAGATGAGGCGCTACAGGATCCGGACTGGGTGAATGCAATGCATGAAGAACTTAACAACTTCGCCCGTAACGAAGTTTGGACCCTGGAGAAGCCCCCACAAGATGCAAGAATCATTGGAACAAACTGGGTGTTCAGAAACAAACAAGATGATCAAGGTGTGATTGTAAGGAACAAGGCAAGACTTGTTGCAAAAGGATTCTCTCAGGTTGAAGGCTTAGATTTTGGAGAGACCTTTGCACCGGTTGCTCGACTAGAAGCCATCCGTATCCTACTTGCATATGCATCATGCTATGATATAAAACTTTATCAAATGGATGTAAAAAGTGCATTTTTAAATGGCTTCATAAATGAACTTGTATATGTTGAGCAACCACCTGGATTTGAAGACCCTAGATATCCTAACCATGCTTACAGGTTGTCCAAGGCGCTATATGGGCTAAAGCAAGCTCCAAGGGCTTGGTATGAGCGCCTTCGCGACTTCCTCATCGAAAAGGGCTTCAAGATCGGGACCGTCGACACAACTCTATTCACAAAGAAACATAACGGTGATATTTTCATTTGTCAAGTATATGTTGATGATATAATCTTTGGCTTGACAAATGATTATGATTGCAAGGAATTTGGTGAGTTGATGACAAAGGAGTTCGAGATGTCAATGATTGGTGAGCTGACGTACTTCCTCGGCTTTCAAGTCAAGCAAATGAAAGATGGTAACTTTCTCTCACAAGAGAAGTATACCAAAGACTTGTTGAAAAGGTTCAACATGGAGAAGTGCAAACAAACCAAAACTCGCATGCCTACAAATGGACATCTCGACTTAGATGAGGGAGGTAACCCAGTTAATCAAACTCTCTACCGTTCTATGATTGGTAGTTTATTGTACCTTACCGCATCTAGGCCCGATATTATGTTTAGTGTCTTCATGTGTGCTAGATTTCAATCTAATCCTAAGAAAGCTCATCTTCGCGCTGTTAAGAGGATTCTTAGGTATCTCAGGCACACCACAAGCGTTGGTCTGTGGTATCCCAAAGGAGCTACTTTTGATTTAATTGGCTATTCCGATTCGGATTATGCCGGTTGCAAAATTGATAGGAAAAGTACTTCTGGGGATGCCATCTGCTTGGTAGATCACTAGTTTCATGGACTTCTAAAAAGCAAAATAGTGTTGCCTTGTCAACTGCCGAAGCGGAATACATTGCCGCAGGTGCCTGTTGCACACAAATTTTGTATATGAAACAAACTCTTCTAGACTATGGCGTAGTTCTAGAAAAGGTACCTTTGTTGTGTGATAATGAGAGTGCTGTTAAAATTGCTAATAATCCTATACAACACTCTCACACCAAGCACATTGATATCCGTCACCACTTCCTTAGAGATCATGTTGCTAAAGGAGATATCATTTTAGAAGGAGTGAGGTCGGAAGATCAACTAGCGGATATTTTCACTAAGCCTCTTGATAAGACCCGCTTTTGCATGTTGAGAAATGAACTAAATATTCTTGATCTCAGAAACTTTATGTAAAATGTCAAATGGTGTTGTCAAGCTTGCATTGCATGTTTAAATCTCTTGTATTGCATCTAGGGCTTGTCTAACCTAGTTGAGATAACCGCCAACAAAGCGAGTGAAAAAGCTTAACTCGGGTCAAACTTGACAAGTCCTAGTTTTAAGCTTTTAGCACTTAAATTCTTACTTTTTATGCAATTTGTCGGCGTTCCGAGACCGGGGGGTCCCCGAGCCGACGAGTGAGTGTGCCGCGTGCCCCAGCCCAGATGGGTCGAGCGCGTGGGCGAGCGCGAAGGGGGGAGAGAGCGAGAGCGAGGTGGCCGGAGCCGGGTCGTGAGGGAGTTGGAGATTCCCGCGGCCTTTGTGTTCGTCCCGCGCCCAGGTCGGGTGCGCTTGCAGTAGGGGGTTACAAGCGTCCGCGCGGGTGAGGGGAGCGAGCGGCCCCGAGAGAGCGCCTGCCCCTGCCCTCGTTCCCGCGAGGCCAACCTTCTCTAAGAAGGCCCTGGTCCTTCCTTTTATAGGCGTAAGGAGAGGATCCAGGTGTACAAATGGGGGTGTAGCAAGGTGCTACGTGTCTAGCGGGGGAGAGCTAGTACCCTAAGTACATGCCAAGGTGGTAGCCGGAGAGATCTTGGCACCCGGCTAGTGTGGCGTCGTGGCTGTCGGAGAAGCAATGGAGCTTGACGGAGGGACAGCTGTCGGAGTGGTTGGGCCCTTGCTGACGTCCCCCTGCTTTCGTAAGAGAGCTGAGAGCCGCCGTCGTCATGGGTCCAGCGGGGTGCCATCATTGCCTATCTGGCGGGGCTAGCCAGATGGGACGTCGGTCCTGTTCCCTGCGGCCCGAGTCGGCTCGGGGTAGGGTGATGATGGCGCTTCCTGTCGACGTGGCGGACTTGTGCCCTAGGTCGGGCGACGTGGAGGCTCCTCCGAGGCCGAGGTCGAGTCTGTCCTGCATGGCCGAGGCCAAACCTGAGCTCCCGGGTCGGGCGAGGCGGAGGTCGTTCGGCAGAGGTCGGGGTGGAGTCCGAGCCCTGGGTCGGGCGAAGCAGAGTTCGTCGTCTTCCGGGGCCTTAGCCCGAGTCCGAGCCCTGGGTCGGGCGGAGCAGAGTTCGCCGTCTTCCGGGGCCTTAGCCCGAGTCCGAGCCCTGGGTCGGGCGGAGCGGAGTTCGCCGTCTTCCGGGGCCTCAGCCCGAGTCCGAGCCCTGGGTCGGGCGGAGCGGAGTTCGCCGTCTTCCGGGGCCTTAGCCCGAGTCCGAGCCCTGGGTCGGGCGGAGCAGAGTTCGCCGTCTTCCGGGGCCTTAGCCCGAGTCCGAGCCCTGGGTCGGGCGGAGCTTCCTCTGGCGCTTTTGGCCAAGCCTGGCTGCCCGTCAGTCTTACTCTTTGCGTTAAAAGACCCCAGTGACTTGGTCGGTCGGTGCGGTGATTTAGTCAGGGTTGCTTCTTAACGAAGGCAAGGCCTCGGGCGAGCCGGAGATGCGTCTGCCGTGAAAGAGGAGGCCTCGGGCGAGACGGAAACATCTCAGGGTCGGCTGCCCTTGCCCGAGGCTAGGCTCGGGCGTGGCGTGATCGAGTCGCTCGTACGGACTGATCCCTGACTTAATCAAACCCATCAGGCCTCTGCAGCTTTATGCTGATGGGGGTTACCAGCTGAGAATTAGGCGTCTTGAGGGTACCCCTAATTATGGTCCCCGACAGTAGCCCCCGAGCCTCGAAGGGAGTGTTAACACTCGCTTGGAGGCTTTCGTCGCACTTTTTTGCAAGGGGACCAGCCTTTCTCGGTTGCACTTTGTTCCGGTGGGTGCGCGCGAGCGCACCCGCCGGGTGTAGCCCCCGAGGCCTCGGAGGAGTGGTTTCACTCCTTAGAGGTCTTAATGCCTTGCGTAATGCTTCGGCTGGTCTGGCGGTTCCCTCATGCGAACAGGCCGTAGCCCGGGTGCACTGTCGGGGCCCAAGTTCTCGGGCTGGTATGTTGACGCTGTCAACGGTTCGGCCGGAGCCGGGTTTGCGAGAGCAGCCCCCGAGCCTCCGCACAGAGCGAGAGGACGATCAGGGACAGACTCGGCTTTTTTACATACGCCCCTACGTCGCCTTTCCGCAAGGAGGAGGGGGGGAGAGCGCCATGTTACCCTCGATGGGCACCGAACATGGTGTCTTCGGTGAGCTGCAATCGGGTAATCCGAGTGGACGTCCGTGCCCCGTTCGTTGGGGGTCGGCTAGGGGCCCGGAGGCACGCCCAAAAGTACCTGCGGGTGATCTGCCGGACCCGGTCCCCTGGCGACGGGGTCCGAGGGCTCGTTGCCTCCCTCCGATGGGATTCCGTTACAGAGTCGTTCCCGCTGGTCTCGGAAATGTCCTAGGGTACCTCGGGAGCGCAGCCCGAGCCTTGGTTATGTATCAAACGTACCCCTGGTCATCCCTCGCTCGGTGTCTGAGGCGACTGTGAACCCTTCGGGGGGCCAGCCTTCGAACCCCTGATCAGTAATGGGCGCGGAGCCCGAGTAGCCTGAGGCGGTCGTGGGACCTTTCGAGGGGCCGACCTTCGAACCCCTGACCAGTAGTGGGTGTCGGGCCCACGCGATCTGAGGCGGCTGTTGAACCCTTCGGGGGGCCAGCCTTCGAACCCCTGATCAGTAAGGAGGCTCGGAGCCTAGTTCCTTCACGGGGAAGGATCCCTTTGGGGGTATCCCCTTTCCCGGTCCCTGTTGCAAGAGATAGAGAAAAAAGGGAAAAAGGATTCGAAATTGAACGTCGTGGCGTACCTTTTTTGGTGTGGTCGTTTTGGCGAAGGCGAAACGTCGCCAGCTGCTCCCGCCAGTAGCGCTGCCCGTTGAGCCGCGGAGTTAATGCGCCGGGGCGAGTAGTTGGCGAAGCCGCCGTTGCGCGTGTGCGAGCCGTTTGAGGAACGAGTCACGGGCGTGTCGTCTTCACACCGTGAGAGAGGGGGTTCTCTCGCTGCCTCCGGATGGGACGTGAGCCTGGCTGATGGCGTGATCGCTGCTCTTGCGCGCCTGCCACTGGCATTACTGCCGGCCCACTTTTGACCGCGTTTGACCGCTGTGTCAGGCTGGCGCAGCTGGGCCGCGCGCTGGGCCGCCTCGGGTCGTGGTATTGGTTCCGCAACCGAGGAGGTGCGGTGGTGGCGCAAGTGGCATAGTGGCTTACATGCAGCATCCGGTGCGCCGGTTGCGCGACGCGTGGGCTTGAGCCTCCGTGCTGGCCTGTCAGGAGTCGGAGAGGCGCGTCCACTTGGCGCGGTTGCATGTCGCCCGCATGGCTGCCCGCTCCTTTCGCCCGTTGGTCTGGGCAAAAGTGGAGGGTCACTTGTGACTGCTGGGTGGTTGCGCGCGCGCCGCGCGCGGCGGTTCGGCTTCTTCTGCTCGGAGCCGGTCTGTATGACAGGCGAGTCCCAGCCCCCGCGCCGCAGGGGAGGACTTTGGAGGCGTGTTGGAGAGGACTCAGCCTGTGACGGTTGGGGGCGCGAGCAGGGAGAGTTGCCTTTAAAAGGAGGGCGACCCCTTTCGTAAGGCGACCATGTCTTCTTCCTCCCTTATGCATCGTGTCTTTCCACCTTTCAAGCCCCCGGATGGGGGAAACCGCCGTCTCCGTGCCTCATCGTTGGAGGACACTGCTCCGCGGGAGTGGGTACCTTTCAGCCATCGTTCGGCTTCAAGGATTTTCATCATGCAGCCCGGCTGCACCCCTCCACCGGCGGTCACCCAGGATGGTGACCTCCGGCTTGATGGTGGGGGAAAGCGAGCCGGGCTGCAGCCTCTGCCCCTCCCTCAGCCTCAAGGATTTTCATCACCAGGGCTGAGGAGGGGAGTGTGCCGAGTTGGGGTCGGCCCCTGCGCGGGCGGTGGCCCGCTCCTTCCCTCAGTGATCGGGGGGAAGGGCGGGAGTCGTCCGTGGCGCTAACAGCTGCACCGTGCCCGGCTCTCTGAGCCGAGCGGTTTCGGAACCGCTCCCGGTGCTGCCTCCCGCCACGGCAACTGGAAGAGGTTCTTCCGCCGGCGCGACAGCCAAGGTTGGCCATGGACCGACCTCCAACTCTACGGCCTTCTGCCCGTCCTTGCCTCTCGAGTTTGGGCAAGGGCGGGGGCCTCCTAGCAGCAGCATCCGCCCTGAGGTCATCATTGCTGCTGTTCGGCCCCCCGGGGCAGAAGTCTTCATCGTCGCCGCTGTCGGGGCGGTCGGCGACATGCCGTTCGTCGGTCTTCTGTTGCCCCGCAGGCCCACCCCTATCGAGTGGGGTTGTTCGTACCTGCGGAGGGGGAACCAAAGTTCCGTTTGTAATGGCACTTCGAGTGCCGGGTTTTTTGTTCATTTTGGCTTTTGGGGCCTGAACATGTATGTAATTACGGCACAGAGCCGTGTTTTTTCCTCATTTTCGAGCACTAAGACTCGTCTGCTGATTGTCTGAACCGCTTCACTAAGCATGAGTCGCCCCGTGTCAAGGTGACGAGTGAGGTATCCGTATCCCGGAGGCGTAGGAGTCCCTCGGCTCGGTCGGCCCTGTTGTCCGAGGCTCCTCTAGCTTAGTTAAAGAGACCCCTCGGCCGCTCTTCGACGAGCCGAGGCCGGGGGTAGCGATATCAGCATGAGCAGAGGCAGAGTTGGCTCGGAGATGAAACCTGGTTGGCCGGAGCCTAGCCGAGTTGTCCGTTGGCAGGATCGACGCTGGAGTTGGTCAGCCGAGGCTTCGGACCGGGCTCGTGCCCTCGGAAGGCGGTTGGCCGAGGCCCCGGAGGTGGCTGGCCGAGCCGCCTGCTCGGGCCGGATTCCCGGAGAAGTCCCTGACAACGATTGCCCGGGCGTGGTGATGACGCCGTCCTTTGGAGCGGAGGCCCTCGGACCGCGTCGCCGTCCGAGGCTAGTTCGGGCCTTGCCGAAGGTGCTGTCGATGCCGGGGGTGTCGCTGCCCCCTTCCAGCGCCAAGACCTGAGCCTGCAGGATCAGCTTGTCTTGTAGCGTGTGCTTTGTGCGGCCGTCGAGGCCAGAACACACACCCTTGCTGTGTTGTAAAGCTGCGTCCCTTTTCCTCTTGTTCCAAGCATCTGGACCTTTTGTCGGTAACAGGGATGTTTGTGCGAGCGAAAGTTGCTTCTCGCGGAAGGTGAGGAGTGAGGTATCCGTATCCTGGAGGCGTGGGAGTCCCTCGGCTCAGTCGGCCTTGCCGCTTACGCGCACTTTTACTCGTCCATGAGGCCCTATCACCGACTTAGTCGAGAAAACTCGAAGAATCGCTTCGATAGAAGAGCTTCCGAACGTAGAGACTTGTTCGATCCGCGGAGTCACCTTATCCGAACGCGAGTTACTTATCGCAGAAGGTGATGAGTGAGGTATCCGTATCCCGGAGGCGTAGGAGTCCCTCGGCTCGGTCAGCCTTGACTGCTTACGTGTACCCTGTCGTTTCCATGACCCACTTTTCGAAGTAGTCAAAAAGCACGAAAGATATTCTGGTAAAAAGAGATTTTCTGTTCGAGGAAAATTTCGACGCAGAGGGGGTTTCCCCCCTTTTAGCCCCCGAGGGAGGGTCGGGCCTTGCCGAGGCTAGGCCGACCCTTCCTTGTTGACTAAACTTTGCGTGGGTGCGAGGTATATGAACAATTTGGAAACATCTCAAGGGTAGAAGCGACGTAGCTGTTGGATGTTCCAAGCGTTGCCGTAGACCTCGCCTTGACTGTTGGCCAGCTTGTACGTTCTGGGCTTCAGAACTTTGGTGATGACGAACGGCCCCTCCCAGGGGGGCGTGAGCTTGTGCCTCCCTCGGGTGTCTTGCCGCAGCCGAAGCACCAGATCGCCCACCTGGAGGTCTCGGGGTCGGACCCCTCTGGCGTGGTAGCGTCGCAGGGACTGCTGATACCGCGCCGAGTGTAGTAAGGCCCTGTCCCGAGCCTCATCCAGCTGGTCCAGCGAGTCTTCTCGGCTAGCTTGGTTGCTTTCTTCGTTGTAGGCCCTCGTCCTCGGGGAGCCGTATTCCAGGTCAGTGGGCAGGACGGCCTCGGCCCCGTAGACCAGGAAGAACGGCGTGAAACCTGTGGCTCGGCTTGGCGTCGTCCTCAGGCTCCAGACCACCGAGGGGAGTTCCTTCATCCATCGCTTGCCGAACTTGTTGAGATCATTGTAAATCCGGGGCTTGAGCCCTTGTAGAATCATGCCGTTGGCACGTTCCACTTGCCCATTTGACATGGGATGAGCTACGGCGGCCCAGTCTACCCGGATGTTGTGATCCTCGCAAAAATCCAAGAATTTTTTGCCGGTGAACTGGGTGCCGTTGTCGGTGATGATGGAGTTCGGGACCCCAAAGCGATGGATGATGTTGGTGAAGAACGCCACCGCCTGCTCGGATCTGATGCTGTTCAGGGGTCGGACCTCGATCCACTTGGAGAATTTGTCGACGGCGACCAGCAGGTGCGTGTAGCCCCCGGGCGCCTTCTGCAGAGGGCCGACGAGGTCCAGACCCCACACAGCGAAGGGCTAGGTGATGGGTATCGTCTGCAGAGCCTGAGCGGGCAGGTGGGTTTGCTTCGCATATAACTGGCACCCTTCGCAGGCGCGGACAATTCTAGTGGCGTCAGCCACCGCCGTCGGCCAGTAGAAGCCTTGGCGGAAAGCGTTCCCGACGAGGGTTCGAGGTGCTGCATGATGGCGGCAAGCCCTCGAGTGTATTTCCTGCAGGAGTTCCTAACCCTCGGCGATGGAGATGCATCGCTGGAGGATGCCCGAGGGGCTACGGTGGTAGAGCTCCTTCTCATCGCCCAGCAAGACGAACGACTTGGTGCGTCGCGCTACCCGCCGAGCCTCGGCTCGGCCGAGGGGCAGCTCTCCTTGGCGGAGATATTGCAGGTACGGGGTCTGCCAATCATGATCTGGCATGACCCCGCTCTGCTCCTCCTCGACGTGCAGTGCTTCGCCCTCGGGGGCCGAGGGTTCCTCGGGTTGAACCGAGGATGGCTCGGGCTGGGCCGAGGTCACCTCGGACGGGGCCGAGGGCACCTCGGGCTCGGGCGTGCCGCCTATCTTGACGGAGGGTTGGTGCAGATCCCGGGAGAAGACGTCCGGGGGAACCGTCGTTCGCCCCGAGGCTATCTTCGCCAGCTCGTCCGCAGTCTCGTTGTAGCGCCGGGCGATGTGGTTAAGCTCGAGCCCGTAGAACTTGTCTCCAGGCGTCGAACCTCATCACAGTAGGCCTCCATCTTCGGGTCGCGGCAGTGGGAGTTCTTCATGACTTGGTCGATGACGAGCTGCGAGTCGCCGCGTGCATCGAGGCGTCGGACCCCTAGCTCGATGGCGATTCGCAATCCGTTGATCAGAGCCTCGTACTCAGCCACATTGTTGGACACCGGGAAATGGAGGCGGAGCACGTAGCGCAGGTGTTTCCCGAGGGGCGAGACGAAGAGCAGGCCCGCGCCGGCTCCCGTCTTCATCAGCGACCCATCGAAAAACATGGTCCAGAGCTCCGGTTGGATCGGAGCCGTCGGCAACTGGGTGTCGATCCATTCGGCTACGAAGTCCGCCAATACCTGGGACTTGATGGCCTTCCGAGGGGCGAACGAGATTGCCTCGCCCATGATTTCCACCGCCCACTTCGCGATCCGTCCCGAGGCTTCCCGGCACTGGATGATCTCCCCCAGGGGGAAGGATGACACCATAGTCACCGGATGAGACTCGAAGTAATGTCGCAGCTTTCGCCTCGTCAGGATCACTGCATACAGCAGCTTCTGGACTTGTGGGTAGCGGATCTTGGTCTCGGACAGCACCTCGCTGACGAAGTAAACTAGCCTCTGAATGGGCAAAGCATGCCCCTCTTCCTGCCTTTCGACCACGATCGCGGCGCTGACCACCTGAGTGGTAGCGGCGACGTAGACCAAGAGGGCTTCTCCGTCGGCTGGGGGTACCAAGACGGGAGCCTGGGTGAGGAGCGCCTTCAGGTTCCCGAGGGCTTCCTCGGCCTCGGGAGTCCAGGTGAAGCACTCGGCCTTCCTTAAGAGACGGTACAGGGGCAGGCCTCTTTCGCCGAGGCACGAGATGAAACGGCTCAAGGCCGCGAGACATCCCATGACCCTCTGTACGCCTTTTAAGTCCTTGATGGGCCCCATGTTTGTGATGGCTGCGATCTTCTCCGGGTTGGCTTCGATGCCCCGCTCGGAGACGATGAATCCCAAAAGCATGCCTCGGGGCACCCCGAAGACGCACTTCTCGGGATTGAGCTTGACGCCCTTCGCCTTGAGACACCAGAATGTCAGTACGAGGTCGGAGAGAAGGTCGGAGGCTTTCCTCGTCTTGACTACGATGTCATCGACGTAGGCCTCGACCGTGCGACCGATGTGTTCGCCGAACACATGGTTCATGCACCGCTGGTAGGTTGCACCCGCGTTCCTCAAACCGAACGGCATGGTGACATAATAGTACATGCCGAAGGGCGTGATGAAAGAAGTCGCGAGCTGGTCGGACTCTTTCATCTTGATTTGATGATATCCTGAGTAGGCATCGAGGAAAGACAGGGTTTCGCACCCTGCAGTGGAGTCCACGATTTGATCGATGCGAGGTAGAGGGTAGGGGACCTTCGGACATGCTTTGTTGAGACCGGTGTAGTCTACACACATCCGCCATTTCCCCCCTTTCTTCCTCACAAGTACAGGGTTGGCAAGCCATTCGGGATGGAATACCTCTTTGATGAACCCTGCTGCCATCAGCTTGTGGATCTCCTCGCCTACCACCCTGCGCCTTTCCTCGTCGAATCGGCGCAGAGGCTGTCTGACCGGTCGGGCTCCGGCTCGAATATCCAGCGAGTGCTCGGCGACATCCCTCGGTATGCCGGGCATGTCCGAGGGACTCCACGCAAAGACGTCGGCGTTTGCGCGGAGAAAGTCGACGAGCACTGCTTCCTATTTGGGGTCGAGCCCGGAACCGATCCGAATCTGCTTGGAGGTGTCGCCACTGGGGTCGAGAGGGACGGCCTTAACCGTCTCCGCTGGCTCGAAGTTGCCGGCATGTCGCTTCACGTCCGGCACCTCTCGGGAGAGGCCTTCCAGGTCGGCAATGAGGGCCTCGGACTCGGCGAGGGCCTCGGCGTACTCCACGCACTCCACATTGCATTCGAATGCGTGTTTGTACGTGGGGCCGACAGTGATGACCCCGTCGGGGCCCGGCATCTTGAGCTTCAGGTAGGTGTAGTTGGGGATGGCCATGAACTTCACGTAGCATGGCCTTCCCAACACTGCGTGGTAGGTCCCTCGGAACCCGACCACCTCGAACGTCAAAGTCTCCCTTCGGAAGTTGGAGGGTGTTCCGAAGCAGACAGGAAGGTCGAGCTGTCCGAGGGGCTGGACGCGCTTCCCGGAAATGATCCCGTGGAAGGGCGCAGCGCCTGCTCGGACGGATGACAGATCGACGCGCAGGAGCCTGAGGGTCTCAGCGTAGATGATGTTGAGGCAGCTGCCCCCATCCATCAGGACCTTGGTGAGCCTGACGTCAGCGATGACGGGATCGACGACGAGCGGGTACTTCCTTGGGCTCGGCACGTGGTTCGGGTGGTCATCTTGGTCGAAGGTGATGGGCTTGTCGGACCAGTCTAGGTAGACTGGCGCCGCCACCTTCACCGAACAGACCTCCCGACGCTCCTGCTTACGATGCCGAGCCGAGGCATTCGCCGCATGCCCTCCGTAGATCATGAAGCAGTCGCGGACCTCGGGGAACTCTCCTGCCTGGTGATCTTCCTTTTTGCCGTCGTCGCGGGCCCTGTCACCCTCTGCGGGTGGCCCGGCCCGGTGGAAGCGGCGCCGAAGCATGACGCACTCCTCGAGGGTGTGCTTGACGGGCCCCTGATGGTAGGGGCACGTCTCCTTGAGTGCCTTGTCGAAGAGGTTGGCGCCTCCGGGGGGCTTCCAAGGGTTCTTGTACTCGGCGGCGGCGACAAGGTCCGTGCTGGCGGCGTCGCGTTTCGCTTGCGACTTCCTCCTGCCTTTCTTCTTGGCGCCGGGCGGAGTAGACGCCTCGGGAGCATCTTCCGACGGGCGGCCCTGGGGCTGCTTGTCCTTTCGGAAGATGGCTTCGACCGCCTCCTGACCAGAGGCGAACTTGGTGGCGATGTCCATTAGCTCGCTTGCCCTGGTGGGGGTCTTGCGACCCAACTTGCTCACCAGGTCACGGCAGGTGGTGCCAGCCAGGAACGCGCCGATGACATCGGAGTCGGTGATGTTGGGCAGCTCGGTGCGCTGCTTCGAGAATCGCCGGATGTAGTCCCGAAGAGACTCTCCCGGCTGTTGCCGGCAGCTTCGGAGGTCCCAGGAATTCCCGGGGCGCACGTACGTGCCCTGGAAGTTGCCGGCGAAAGCCTGGACCAGATCCTCCCAGTTGGAAATCTGCCCCGGAGGCAGGTGCTCCAACCAAGCGCGAGCGGTGTCGGAGAGGAACAGGGGGAGGTTGCGGATGATGAGGTTGTCGTCGTCCGTCCCACCCAGTTGACAGGCCAGGCGGTAGTCCGCAAGCCACAATTCCGGTCTCGTTTCCCCCGAGTACTTCGTGATAGTAGTCAGGGGTCGGAATCGGGGCGGAAACGGCGCCCGCCGAATAGCCCGGCTGAAGACCTGCGGACCGGGTGGTTCGGGCGAGGGGCTCCGATCCTCCCCGCTGTCGTAGCGTCCCCCACGCCTGGGGTGATAACCTCGGCGCACCCTTTCGTCGAGGCGGGCCCGACGGTCGCGATGAGGGTGCTCGTCGCCAAGGTGGCCCGGGGCCGCAGGCGCGGTGTTGCGCGTGCGCCCGGTGAAGACCGAGGCTTCCCGCGTGAGTCGGGAAGTCGCGGCACGAGGTTCCGAGGGGTACCCCTGCCTTCGGGAGGCAGAGCTCTCGGCCCGCCGGGCCGCAGCGCCTTCCAGGAGATGCTTGAGCTCCCCCTGGATTCGCCGACCCTCGGTGGTTGATGACTCCGGCATCGCGCGGAGGAGCATTGCTGCGGTGGCCAGGTCCTGACCGGTTCCGCTGGATGCGGGTGGCGGTCTGTCCCTGGCATCGTTGGCGGTGCGGTGCTGGAGACCTTGGGGCAGGTGACGTATTCCTCCGGCCGGGGGCTGGCTCGCCCATACCTGCCCGACGTTCCGGCGGATCGCCTCGAGCGCTCCTGCTCCCTCATCGAGCCCGGCCTGCGCCCCGCGGACTTGCTCGAGCTGTGGGTCGTGACCCCCCGCCGGAACGGGGACCACAGCTAGCTCCCGCGGGATGTCGGCGCGAGGCGCTGGCCTAGGGGGATCACCATCCTCCGGCATGCCGAGACAGCTGCCTCCGGAGGGATCCCCTAGCTCGACATGGAAACATTCGCGGCTCGGGCCGCAGTCCTTGTCGTCAAGGCTGCGGCTGCCGTCGGAACAGTCGGAGAGGCAGTAGTTGCATGCGGTCATGAAGTCCCGCACGGCACTGGGGTTGCCAGATCCAGAGAAATCCCAGCAGATGCTGGGGTCGTCATCTTCCTCGGACCCAGAGGGTCCGTAGGTCGAGACACCCGTCAATCGGTCCCAAGGCGACCGCACACGAAACCCCAGAGGGGTTGCACTCGCCTCAACGTGAGCGCCCGCCAAAGCGAGGTCGCCAGGCGGGTTGAGGCCGAGTCGAAATGACGAAGGATGGGAATCAGCCGTTACCTTTTGGTCGACGAGGAGCGACGAAGTCACATCGGGGGCTGATTGCGCCGTTGTCCTGGGTGCGAGGGCGACGTCCTGCAGGCCCTCCGTGAGCGTGCTGGCGTCGTCCACTTGCTCGGGATCGGCGTGTCGCGGGGGGACGGCGCTCGCCTTCGCCTCAAACGCGTGGGTGATGCCCGACGCGTCCTCCGTTGGGGCGCTGGGGATGTCGATTTGCTCGACAGTCGACTGAGCGCAGCCTCCCGCTCGGCCTTGGTTGCCCCGCCTCCTCCTCCGATGGCGAGGGAGAGGATGGGGTGAGCTCGAAAGTTGTCCTTCCCCCACGCGGGAAAGGCGTCGTCGATTCCGCCGCCGGCGGGCGGGCCGTCCGCCACTATTGTTGCTGTCGCGCGGCGGTGGAAGGAGTATCATGTCGTAGCTGCCGTCGAAAGACATGAACTCGAGACTCCCGAAACGGAGCACCGTCTCGGGTTGAAGAGGTCGTTGGAGACTGCCCATCTGGAGCTTGACGGGAAACTACTCGTCAACACGCAGCAGGCCCCTACCTGGCGCGCCAACTATCGGCGTTCCGAGACCGGGGGGTCCCCGAGCCGACGAGTGAGTGTGCCGCGTGGCCCAGCCCAGATGGGTCGAGCGCATGGGCGAGCGCGAAGGGGGGAGAGAGCGAGAGCGAGGTGGCCGGAGCCGGGTCGTGAGGGAGTTGGAGATTCCCGCGGCCTTCGTGTTCGTCCCGCGCCCAGGTCGGGTGCGCTTGCAGTAGGGGGTTACAAGCGTCCGCGCGGGTGAGGGGAGCGAGCGGCCCCGAGAGAGCGCCTGCCCCTGCCCTCGTTCCCGCGAGGCCAACCTTCTCTAAGAAGGCCCTGGTCCTTCCTTTTATAGGCGTAAGGAGAGGATCCAGGTGTACAAATGGGGGTGTAGCAAGGTGCTACGTGTCTAGCGGGGGAGAGCTAGTACCCTAAGTACATGCCAAGGTGGCAGCCGGAGAGATCTTGGCACCCGGCTAGTGTGGCGTCGTGGCTGTCGGAGAAGCAATGGAGCTTGACAGAGGGACAGCTGTCGGAGTGGTTGGGCCCTTGCTGACGTCCCCCTGCTTTCGTAAGAGAGCTGAGAGCCGCCGTCGTCATGGGTCCAGCGGGGTGCCATCATTGCCTATCTGGCGGGGCTAGCCAGATGGGACGTCGGTCCTGTTCCCTGCGGCCCGAGTCGGCTCGGGGTAGGGTGATGATGGCGCTTCCTGTCGACGTGGCCGAGGCCGAACCTGAGCTCCCGGGTCGGGCGAGGCGGAGGTCGTTCGGCAGAGGTCGGGGTGGAGTCCGAGCCCTGGGTCGGGCGAAGCAGAGTTCGTCGTCTTCCGGGGCCTTAGCCCGAATCCGAGCCCTGGGTCGGGCGGAGCAGAGTTCACCGTCTTCCGGGGCCTTAGCCCGAGTCCGAGCCCTGGGTCGGGCGGAGCGGAGTTCGCCGTCTTCCGGGGCCTCAGCCCGAGTCCGAGCCCTGGGTCGGGCGGAGCGGAGTTCGCCGTCTTCCGGGGCCTTAGCCCGAGTCCGAGCCCTGGGTCGGGCGGAGCAGAGTTCGCCGTCTTCCGGGGCCTTAGCCCGAGTCCGAGCCCTGGGTCGGGCGGAGCTTCCTCTGGCGCTTTTGGCCAAGCCTGGCTGCCCGTCAGTCTTACTCTTTGCGTTAAAAGACCCCAGTGACTTGGTCGGTCGGTGCGGTGATTTAGTCAGGGTTGCTTCTTAACGAAGGCAAGGCCTCGGGCAAGCCGGAGATGCGTCTGCCGTGAAAGAGGAGGCCTCGGGCGAGACGAAAACATCTCAGGGTCGGCTGCCCTTGCCCGAGGCTAGGCTCGGGCGTGGCGTGATTGAGTCGCTCGTACGGACTGATCCCTGACTTAATCAAACCCATCAGGCCTCTGCAGCTTTATGCTGATGGGGGTTACCAGCTGAGAATTAGGCGTCTTAAGGGTACCCCTAATTATGGTCCCCGACACAATTGTTGGTTCTTGAAATATGCATGAGTTACTGCACTTAGGGGGAGTATTCAAAACTCAAATCACTCATGAAAACCCCTAGTGCAAGCCAAAATGCAAATTTCACCATTTGCCTATTTTCTCTAAAAACTATCTAGCCTATGGCAAAATATTTTGAAAAGTATAAGAGGGTGCCAATACCTGTCCCAACAAGTGTTATTTTGTGTGTTTATAAGTTGGGATTTGGTTTGGTTGGGAATTAGATAGAAAAATTCAAAAATTTCAAAACTTCCCTCTATCTGGGCTCACCGGACAGTCCGGTGTGCACCGGACACTGCATTGTGCAATGTCCGGTGCACCGGCAGCCACGCGCTAAAAATCCTTTTTTCTGTGCGCTGTCCGGTGGTTCACCGGACATCTGCTGTGCGCTGTCCGGTGTGCACCGGACAGGCACTATAGACTGTCCGGTGCGCCCATCTCGCGTTTTAAAAAAAGGCCTCCAGCCCGCAACCGAGCCAGAGGCTTCTTCTCCCTCTGTGCTCTCTGCTCTCCGAGTCTCTGGCGATCTCACCCCCCCTCGCCGGCGATCTCACCGGCGCTCCTCCGGCGACCTCGCCTGTGCTCCCCTCCTCTCGGTGAGCAGCCTCCTCTCTCCCTCTATCTCCTTCTCTCTGTTCTGTGTCTGTGAGGCAGTGAAGCTCCCATTTCCCCCCTTTTTTGTGAAATTTTCCAGATCCTGTGAATCCCAGTGAATCCAAGTTGTGAAATGTATTCCCTTGTGTGCCTTGAGTATCCTAGCAGGTTCCTAGCTCCTTCGGGAGGGTTTTCCCACCTCAAATAGCCATTTCCCCGATAACCTAATCCACCGCACGCCAAGTGTTCGGTGAAATGCCCAAACCAGCCAAAAATGCTCCAATTGACCTCAAAATTTTCAGGCACCTTCACAACACTTCCAGTAACATATTTGCCAAATTTCATACCAATCCGAGGTTCCAGGCTTTAATTTCACCAAATTCCCTGTTTCGAGCGACCGTTTCCGAGCCGAGTGCCCAAATCTCATTTTCTTCGCCTAAATTCAAACCAAGCACACACTTCACTCATATTCACCCATATAAACCTATTCGTGAAGTATCGGCTCAATTCCATGTCATTTTGTGCCTCAATTCGAATTCCAAATCTCCTATGGCACTTTTTATCGTTCAAACGCCGTTTTCACGCCGTTTGACCTCTCGATCGTCTCATCTCTTGTTTTCTGTGCCTTATTTCTCTGTGTATGTATTTATTCACATTTCATATACTTATGACTATGTGACTAATACGTGCTCACCTCTTCTGTCATTTCAGTGACCTTGACTGCACGTGTGCCGTCTCCTGTCCTGCCTGGATCATCACCTCTCGTGTGAGCTTTCCAGTCATCATTCAGGATGCCGCACACGAAGAATGTGTCGGCGCCAGGGGGAGGCGATGATGAGGATCCTCGTCGCCCCTTCAGGCAGGTCAAGGGCAAGACCGTTTACTTGGAGCAGCAGGAAGGCCGCAAGAAGCGGCGTACGGACAGGGCAGCCCATGCAGCGGCAGCGGCTGCAGCAGCCGCTGCGCAGGCCGAGCTTGGAGATCAGCCGCAGACTCCGTCAGACCAGATCGCATACCGTGTTCGTCGTCTCACCTCCCGGCGCTCCTCCACTCACACCTCTGCTTCCACTCCGCCACCCACTCTGCCTGCTCCCGTCACTCCTATTGCTCCATCCACCTCCACAGCCATACCCGCTACCTCCACTACGCCAGCTTCCACTGCTCCTCCTGTCCCTCCACCTCGATTCCGGGAGCGCGATGAGACTGAGGTACAACCACTTGCTGCAGATCCTAGACTATTTGACCTTCAGCGTGCTACGGCGGCACGGGTACGTAGGTTCAGATACGTACCCGTGGAGTCTTGGTTACCAGCTCAGAGGGACCCTGCAGCAGTTGACCTGTTCAGCACTCGTATTCAGGAGTCATTTTTCAGAGCTCAGATGTCTGCTCAGATAGCTCTGCGAGTGCACCGGCTTTTGGATCTTCTAGCCTTTCTGCTTGCAGCCGGTGCTGACTCTAAGGCGCACCTCACCTATCTGCCTAGCCTTCAGACCCTTTTGACTACCAGCGGCAGGTACGTTGAGGAGTGGGTACGAGTCTTCTACGCCTCTGTATGGATAGACCCGGATCATCACTGGATGAGGTTTCGTTTTGAGCGCGAGGATGTCACCATTACTGCCGGTCAGATCCGCCAGCTTTTTGGATTTCCCGAGTCGACGACTCGTCTTCACAGCCTCTGCTTCGGCACTTCTAACCCTCCTCGTCGCCCTCACGGCGGTGTGGCTCCGGGTACAGCTCACGTCGCGGCTCTGTTCCGCCCACCCTTCTCAGATGGGTCACGACGTTCCCCGGCAGATTTTACTACAGCAGCCAAGTATCTATATGAGCTTATCAGACGGACTCTTCTGCCGAGGATGGGATACAGGGAGGCTACCACACATATTCAGCTCTGGCTTCTTGGTGCCCTGGTCTCTCACTCTGAGTTTGACGTTGTGGACTTCCTGATTTGTGAGATCGAGGACACCGTTTTGGATGGGATTCGTGCTCGTCGGCAGTTGCCCTATGCTCACTACTTGTGCCACATCTTTGCGCAGCTGATTCAGCCTCCTCGGTTTCAGGGCACCCTTGAGGCCTCACGCCTCGTTTTCGGATCCTATCGTCATGCGCCTGAGATTCCTGTGCCAGCTTCTGCTCCTGTTTTTGACTCTCAGGCCGAGGATGCAGCTCTTCGTCAGTTCGCCACTCAGGTTACAGCTGATGATGCTGATGATGATGATGATGATTTTGGGGTTCCACCTCCGCCTCCGCCTCCTATGCCTCCACGCTCACATGATCATGAGGCTGGGAGTTCTAGTGCTGCCCCGTCTGCCCCTCAGGCTATGGACCCTTCTCTTGCTTCGATTCTTCAGACTCTCACTCAGTAGCAGGCTCACCTGGCAGCCGAGCAGACCCGGTTATCCGAGAGGATGCTCTCGATGTTTCAGAACATGCAGGACAGGCAGGATGCGCTTCAGCAGCAGCTACTTCAGGATCGGGCTGAGAGTAGGGCATTTATGGCTCTTATGCTACAGCAGTCTGGTGTCTCAGTACCTCCGGTTCTGTCTGCTCCACCTCCTCCGCTTCATGCTCCAGTTGTGCCATCGATTTTGTCAGGACCCCCTGTTGGTCCCTCTCCGCTCCGGCCGGTCACTTTGGCGTTCACCTCTCCGGTTCTCAGCTCTATCTGCCCGCAGCTGCTAGTGCCACCAGCATCTGTTGTTACCACTACTGCTGTGGCAGTATCTGTGACCACTTCTATTCCGGTAGCTCCTGCAGCGCGGCCTCAGTCCGAGTTAGTACCAGCTCCAGCTTCTACCGCAGATCCTGGATCCGAGACTGACTCTGACCCTCCGCCGGCGTTCGCTCTACTGCCTCGACCGCGATCGGATGCGCCCCCGCCGCCTCCTCCTGCTTCAGATATTTAGATTCAGCTACCCTTTTGGTGTTTGACGCTAAAGGGGGAGAGATATGAGTTGTGAGAGCTAGGGGGAGTTAGAGAGTTAGTAGAGAGTCATTTTGATGTAATATATGTGCTTGCTACTCTCTGTACTAGCTTGATGTTTTTGGCTCACAAACTCGATATATACTCTCATTGCTTATGATTGACTGTGTGTATTATGTTTTCACCCTATATTTTATCACCAGTCTTCTAGTTCTTGTTCTATTGATTTTAACTTCATTTTTATATAAACAAGAATCTTATGATGTGTATGCGCTCACTCTTAGTATTATGGTACACGTTCTTTCTGTCAAAGATTATTGAGTATAACTAACCATCCTTTCTATTGACAGAAACTTCAAAACAAACTACTCTCACAAAACTTGTAGGGTTGTCATCAATCACCAAAACTGGGGAGATTGAAAGCATCTAGGCCCCTGGTTGGTTTTAGTGATTAATGATAACGTAATATTATATGTGACTAATGTGTGTTTTGCAGAGACAAATGGTAAGTTAGGTCGCATGACAGGTAGAAGTACTACAATGGTGAAAACAATCCCGGAGATAAGAACTCGAAGCGACGGCTAAAACGACAAAACAAAAGGCAAAGGTCTACGGAGTCCGAGTGTCAAGGAGATGTGGACACTCGCGGTTTAGTTAGGTCTTTTATTCTCTTTTAGCCATACTATAAAGAGGGGTTGTCGATGAGTAGTTTGACCAAGAGAGTTCTAGTGTAGTGTTGGTGCACAATCACACTCACATACAGTGCTAGGTGTCACTCTAGAACTCACTCACAAGTTAGAACGAAAACCGATTTGAAAATTAGCTGAAAAACAAGAAGTAGGGTTTCTGTCCCTGGGGGCACCGGACTGTCTGGTGTGCACCGGACTGTCCGGTGCACCCTATGCCAGGTGGGACCAGGCTGGTCCGAGGAAGAAGCTTCCTCCGCAGAAAACCCGAGAGCGCCTATTTCTGAGTTGAATTATATTGGCGCACCGGACAGCGCACCGGACATCGCACCGGACTGTCCGGTGTGCACCGGACAGTGACTGTTCACTGTCCGGTGTGCCATGAGTTCAACGGCTAGCTGTCAGAACTAGCCGTTGGAAACGACCGTTGGCGCACCGGTGGCGCACCGGACTGTCCGGTGCGCCAATGCGCAGAAAGTTGCTAGTAACGGCTAGTTGGTGGGTGAGGGCTATTTATACCCCCTCCACCCACCATATTCAATGTCTTGCACTCCACATTTATTCCAGCACATTGCTAGAGCATTGCAAGCACTAAAAGCCTAGTGAGGAGATTAGAGAATCTTAATCCACGTTTGTTCCTCATTAGCGCTAGTGAGAGCCACCTAGAGCACACACCACTTGCATTAGGCTTCTCTTGGTCAAGCGAAAGTCTACGGCTTGTTACTCTTGGTGATCGGCATCACCTAGACGGCTTGGTGGCGATTGGGAGCTCGGTGATCACCGTGAAGATCTTGTTGGTGACCCAACTCAAGTTTGTAAGCGGTCTCGAGGGATCCACCGCGCCGGACTGGCAAAGGATCATCTCGTAGTGAGCACTTGGTTCTTGCGAGGATCAAGGGGGAGCGATACCCTTGCGCGGGTGCTCCAACGAGGACTAGTGGAGAGTGCCGACTCTTCGATACCTCGGGAAAAATTGGAGGAGTCTTCTAAACCTTGCTTTACATTCCGCACTTAATTCAAGCACTTTACATTGTGTATTTGTTTAGCAAGTATTTGAAGTATTGTCTTAGCATTGTCGCATTTCTAGTATTCTATTCTTTGTGCTAGTTGTTGGGGTGAAGTTGGGCTCTTGCTTAGCTCTTGCTTAGGTTTTAATTAGTGTTGATTTTTAGAAAAGCCCAATTCACCCCCCTCTTGGGCATCGTGATCCTTTCAATAGCGTTGATGAAGTATGGGTTGATGTTTCTTGGGGAGGATCACAGAATTGTAGAAATCCACATGATGAAGCGTCCAAAAACGGTTCCCATCAATCCTGGCATCACGAATGCGTAGCGTAGGATTCTGGAAACGGATGTCCTGCAGAAGAGCAGAACCTCCACCGGTAGTGAAATCAGTCACTGGCTCATTGCCAGCGCGACGGGCCTCCGCCCGGTGGAGGACCAAACCTCGAATAACAGGGGCGTAGGCAGGGGGAAGATCAACCTCATCATCTTTCCCACCCTCATCATCACTTGTTGCTTCCCATGCATGAGGATTTGTCGTGGGTCGGGACCGACCGGATGGATTCCGGGCCGTCCGACCACGACCTCCATGAGACCCGGAGGCCTCACCACCCTGCATGACATTGCCACTTCCTCGCCCACGCTTGGATCTGGCGCGTGGGGGAGTGTCTCCATGAATCTCTTAGTCGTCAGAGGAGTCGGATTCAACCATAGAAGGATTCCTCCGACGCACCATCCTTTAAAAAGATAAGATAGATGTTGGAACTTGCTCTCGACAGCAAGGGGGTCCAACACGAGTGAATGGTGATGGCAACAGGGCACTCGCGCGTGATGGCAAAAGCTCTGTTAATCTAGCCTCTCACGGGCACTGTGCGGGGGTATTTATAGGTATCCGAGTGCACGGCGCCTTGCGTTAAGGACGCATGTGCCCTCAGGCACCTAGTTTATCCCTAGAATATTCCCATAAAGCGGGGTTACAAGCTGTAATTACAAGTTTGCCTTTACAAATTAGGCCCGTAACACAAACGCGGCCACGCAGGGCCCGTTACAATGGGCCAGATCTCATGTGGGCCTCAGAGCCGAACGAGGCCGCGCCGCGGGGAGGCGTCGCCGCAGGCCTTCGTCTGGTGCCGAATCGAGCGAAGGGTGTCCCTGCCTGCTTTGTCTGTCAGGGCAGGGGCTAAGCGGTGGAGACTTCGGGCGAAGGGTGGCGTTTCTGCCTTCGCTCCAACATTTGCCCTCCGAGGGACCAGTTCGACAAAGTCACCTAGTGCCGAAGATGTCGCTAGATGGCGGAGACGCTGCCCTCACTCGAAGTGGTTCCGCGGGGGTTTTTGATGTGACCGTTGATGGACATCGTACTGTTGGACTGCGGGTTTTCCGAAGCGTCGCGCCCTATCGGATTGCGGGTTTCCCGAAGAGCCGCGCCCTGCCTATAAAAGGGGGCGGGGGTCGGCGTTGTTTGCACTTTGCCTTACGCGCTCCGTGAAAACCCTAGCCGCCCGCCGCCTTTCTGCTCCTCTTCTTCTACTGCTCCCTTTGCTCGTCGGAGTTCTGGCTCGAGTGAAGCAGACCGCCCGCCGCCGCCGACGGTACGTAGCAATGCCATCCTCTTCTTCTTTCGCCGACGCCACGCCGCCGGCCGCCGCCTCGTCTGAGGAGACGTTGAGTAGCGTGATGGTGGAGGAGCTGCGCGCCGGCGACTCTGTTGATTTTGGTGTGTCACGGATGACGTCGGCCCGCGTTGAAGATATGCAGCGTTTGGGCTACTTTGGCGGCGGAGTCGCTCGTGCTCCGGGGACGGAGGAAGTCCCCGAGCCGGAGGGTGAGTTGGTTGTTTTCGAGGCGTTCTTCGTCGCCGGTCTCCGCTTGCCTGCGCACCGGTTTGTTGGCGAAGTCCTGCGTAGATTCAACGTTCAAATACATCAGCTGACACCGAACGCCGTGGTGGCGCTGGCGAAGTATGTCTGGGCGACGACTTCGTACGGCGGACAGCCGTCGGTTGAAGTTTTTGCGAAGAATTATTGCTTGCATTGGCAGAAGACGATGGTTGAGGACGGAGTTGCCCAGTTCGGGTCGTGCACATTCACGCCGAAGACCGGCAAGACCACAATGCCAGTAGTGGAGTTGGTTCCGTGCGCCCGCAACAAGTGGGGCAATTGGAATGAATTTTGGTTTTACGTTGCTGAGGCTACTGTCGAAGGCCATGAAGGACTTCCCGTGTCTGAGATGTGCTCTCACTATTACTCTGCGTATCCGCCTTTTGAAGTGGCAGAAGAGGATGCAGACGAAGGGGCCCTTCGGTGCGCCGCCGGCCAGAGCAGTGGTCGTGATTTAGTTGAAGAGTTCGTGGCGTACGGGGTCTGGCCCTTGGCGCACGGCTGGGCGCTGGGCGAAGTGTGCCCTCGCCAGATGCCTTTTCACGGAGGAAGGGTGGTGCGAAGTCCTGCCTTTGCACTGAATTTGCGAAACCGTGACCCGGCCGCCTTTGTGCGTGATGCGGAGGACTTGGCGGTGCGGCTCGTGGGGCGGTACGTGGCGAGGACGGAAGGCCAGCGCAGCTTTGATATTCGCGGGTCAAATGAACGTTTGAACAGGGTCTTCGAATTAAATCAATTGCCGTACGACGGCTACCCTGGTCAAGACGAAGCGGACCGCCGTGGGAAGAAGCCGGCGGTGGAGACTGGAGGCGACCCTGCGCTGGCGGCCGCCCCCTCCTCAAAAAAGAGAAAATTAGGTACTGCGATGGGAGGAATTGGGGTGTCTGATAGTTTTGCTAGAGAGTTAATGAGGACGTGTGCGGCCCCGGGGGAGAGGATGTCTTCGCCCGAGCTCCGGGAGTCTTCGGCTCGGATGCTGAGGGTTACCGGGGGCTGCTGGCCTAGAAATGTTCCTATCCCCTGCGCGGCTGAGGAAGACTGTTTTACATCTCGTATGGTTCGTCAGTGGAGAATTTTTCCTTACGGGCGAAATATCGGTGCTGTTGTGTGGGCAGTGATGGACAAGGATCGCCAAGGGGCGGCGCAAAAAACGCCAGGCGACTGTCAGGATTCACGAAGCCCGGCCGAAAAGGCAGCGGGGAACGGCGAAGGCTGCGGCCTCCAGCGGAGGCAAGCCGCCGCTGGCGGCGAAGGCGGGCGCTTCTGCACCCAGCAAGGCGCCGCAGACAACGGCGGGCGCCGGAGTCTCCAAACTGACGAAGGTGGTGCCGCCGGCCAGCGGATTGGCGGAGGCTTCGAAGGCGGCCCGAACGTCGCCGCCGCCGGGCAAACGCGTTGCCGACTTCGGCACCGATATTAGTGTGGACGATTATCTTGGGGGTAAGTCACCCGGCCGCCTTTTTTTTTTACTCGTTGATGCGTTGCAGGGTCGGACGAGGGCCGGCTTGCTATAGTTGTGCCTGCCGCGGCAATCGTGACGGCTGCGCTGTCGTCGAAGGCGAGGGACGGGACCCTTGGCGCCGGAGGCGAGGTGTCGGCCCTCGCGTTGGTCAGGGACGAGGCTGGCGCGGCGACCCGCCGGCTGAAAGGAGTGACGGAGGCGCTGAGTCAGGCGACGGAGGCACTGAGTCAGGTCCGCCGAGCTATTATATATACATATATATATATATATATATTTTTACGGCCATGGCCTTACGTGTGCTCTGCAGGTGGCTGACTTCACCAGCCGTACTGCGTCGGGGGCACTTACGGCAGCTTTGTCTGCCGAAGTCGAGAGACTTCGGACGCAACATGCTGACGCTGTCCGTGAGAAGTCGGCCTCCGACAGCAAGTGTCGTAAACTGGCGGACAAGGTGGCCGCCCTGGAGAAGGAAAAGGCTGACCTCCGGCGCCAGCTGGCGGGGGAGAGGAGGGAGGCCAACGAGGCCATCGCCAAGGAGCAGGCCGCGCAGGCGGAGGCTAGGCTGGCACGGGCGGAAGGCAATCTTGCCAAGGATCTCGCCGAAGACCTGCGGGAGCGGCTCACCGCTCTGGAGAGCCGCGCGAAGGGGGCCGAAGCCGCGGCGCGAACGGAGGCCGAACGGACGCGCACACAGCTTATGGCCACATATCGCGAGCTGGGTGCGCGGACCGGTGACTTCGTGGTGCCGGAGCGAGAGGCCGGGCTTCGCTGTCTGGAATGGGTGCAAGAGGAGCTGTAGGAGCTCCCCACTGTCCTGAGGGGATTAATGTCATTCGCCTCCCTGGTCACCTGCGAGGGGGCGATGAACGCACTCTCTCGCGAAGGGTGCCGGCACTATGAGGCCTTCGACCAGGCAGATGAGGATTTTGGGCGAGATATCTATAAGGTCGAAGACCCCGTGGTGAAGGAGTCCGCCGGTGCCCTCTATGACCGGATGTGGGGTCTGTATGGTGGTGATGTGGTCAGGGAGCGGGCCGAGGCTGCGAGGGCTCAGGTAACGTTGTCGTTTGTTCGGCGTTTGCTGGATGTGGTCTGTGCGTGTGCTTGCTGACTTTTTGTATGTTTTGTTTTAGGCGGAGCGAGGCGAGCGGATGGACGACCTCGGAGCACTGAACAGCGCCCTGCCTGACCCGGAGCCGACCCCGGAGACCGCGGAAGACGCACCAGGCGCCCCCACATCTGCTGCGATAGTTGAAGACCTGCCCCTGAAGGTGGCCGAAGGCGCTCCTGATGCCCTCGCAGCAGCTGCGCCGACCGTCGAAGATCCGGCGGCGGAGGCGGTGGAAACAATGGCGGAAGTGGCGGCGGAGCCAACGGCGGAGGCTCCCGCAGCGTCAGGGCCCTCGCAGGTGGCGTAGTGGTTGTTTAGGGTTGGGGAATTTTGGATGTTGTACTGAATTTTGGTTGCTGCGCAGGTTCAAGATTTTGGGCCTGCGCACGCAACCGCTGCTACTGAGTTTTTGGCGGCTTCGACCGCGGAAGGTGGTAATGAATATAGTGGGTCTGCATCTGAGTTTTTTGATTTTGCCGATTCCGGGAGCTCGGTTGAGTGGACTGAGGAGTCGTCGGAGGAGAATTTGGATTATTTTGCGGCCTTGGACGTGGCTGCGGCGGAGGCTTCGCCACACGCCGCGGACGCGTCGGACGTGCCAGGCCCTAGCACCGGGCGCCGTCGACGAAGGGCGGTTGCAAAACGTAGGGTTAGCGCGGAGGAGCGGGCTCTGCTTCGTGTGAGTGGGGCTGGTCGGCAGGAACTGTTGTCTCTGCCGACCGCCGAGAGTGTAGGTGAAGGGGAACTGCGAAGGCTTTTTGCGGGTGAGGAGCTCAGGATAATGTTATTTAATTATAGGGAGATGGGAATTATTCCTAAGGTTGAGCCGATGTAGAGTGTGGTGCCCTCGCTTGTGCATGTAGAGGCTTGTATGGTGGAATTGTGTGCCCTCGCGTGCATGTGTGTGTGCGAAGGCGTTTTGTACTCACTGATTTGTTTTGCTGCGCTGTGTTGGCTTGATTATAGTTGGTCTTGGCGTGGATGGTTTGATGTTGTCGTTTCAGCCGTTGTTGTGCTAGTCCAGGTGTACCCTTAAGTGTCTTCTGCACAGATAGTCTTCGGTTTTTTCGCACTTGTTGTGCTAATCCGGCTGCACTTTTAAGCGACTTCTGCACGGATAGCCTTCGCGATAGACTTAGATTTTTTCCGCACTTGTTGTGCTAAACCGGCTGCACCCTTAGGCGACTTCTGCGCGGATAGTCTTCGCGATAGGCTCAGATTTTTTTTTCGCACTTGTTGTGCTAATCCGGCTGCACCCTTAGGCGACTTCTGCGTGGATAGTCTTCGCGATAGACTTAGATTTTTTCCGCACTTGTTGTGCTAATCCGGCTGCACCCTTAGGCGACTTCTGCGCGGATAGTCTTCGCGATAGACTTAGATTTTTTCCGCACTTGTTGTGCTAATCCGGCTGCACCCTTAGGCGACTTCTGCGCGGATAGTCTTCGCGATAGACTTAGATTTTTTCCGCACTTGTTGTGCTAATCCGGCTGCACCCTTAGGCGACTTCTGCGCGGATAGTCTTCGCGATAGACTTAGATTTTTTCCGCACTTGTTGTGCTAATCCGGCTGCACCCTTAGGCGACTTCTGCGCGGATAGTCTTCGCGATAGACTTAGATTTTTTCCGCACTTGTTGTGCTAATCCGGCTGCACCCTTAGGCGACTTCTGCGCGGATTTGTCGCACGCGAGGGTAGCTAGCGCTTAGCCTCGCGGTGACCTCGTGGTGGTCGAATGTCGAAGACCGTCATCGCGGTCTTTTTCGACGCATGTCTTTTTGCGGGGGATTTTTTACGCATATATTACATGGCTCCGCCTCGTTAAAAACCTCACCCCCCGGGAGGAAAAGAGTGCGGGCCGGTGCAAGATTGTTTTTGCGAATTACAAGGGCGAAGACAGCCCTGAGGAATCAAACAAAAAATTTGCGGAGGTTGTCGATGTTCCAGGAGTGCTCCAGGTCCTCGCCGGTTGGCGTTGTGAGCCTGTAAGCGCTGGGGGAAGCTTTCGTCTTGACGATGAAAGGGCCCTCCCACCTGGGCTCCAGCTTGCCCTTGGACTCCGTCCGAGCTGTTCGAATGAGTACGAGGTCCCCCTCGCTGAACTCCCTCGGGGTGACTGAATGGTTGCGCCATGCTTTGGTCTGGGCTTGATACTTGTTCAGGGCCTGTAGGGCGAAGACACGGTCTCCGTCGATGAGATCCTTTGAAGTTGGCTCGTCCACATCTGGGACGGCTGACGGGACTGTTCGTGGGGACCCGTGCTTTATTTCTTGCGGGGTCATGGCCTCCGATCCATATAAAAGACGGAAGGGAGTAAACCCGGTCGCCCTGCACTCAGTCGTGTTTAGTGCCCAGACTGCCTCAGGTAAAAAATCGCTCCATCTGCCCTTTTTTTCATCGAGGAGCATTTTTTTGATAGCTGTGAAGATTTTCCCGTTGGCGCGCTCCACGACCCCGTTGGACTGCGGATGATAGACTGAGGCGAAGGCAAGCTTGGTGCCAATGGAGAAACAAAAATCCTTGAAGTCTTGATTATCAAACTGCTTGCCGTTGTCGACTGTTAATTCGGATGGTACTCCGAAGCGGCAAACGATGTTCTGCCAGAAGAATTTTTGGGCAGTCTTTGATGTTATTGTGGCGACAGCCCGTGCCTCGATCCATTTGGTGAAGTACTCGACCGCGACGAAGGCGAACTTAAGGTTCCCCTGAGCGGTGGGCAGGGGTCCAACAATGTCGAGACCCCAGCGCTGGAGAGGCCATGTGTGGGCGATCAGCTTTGTATACTGCGAAGGGCCGCCTGACCGAGGAGAGAACTTCTGGCAGGCTTCGCAGGACCGAGTGACCCGATTCGCGGCGCAAATCATTGCGGGCCAGTAAAAACCCTGGCGGATCACCTTAGCAGCTAGGGCCCTCGGCCCCGCGTGCGAGCCGCACGTGCCACTGTGGACTTCACGTAGAATCTGCATGCCTTCGGCCTCGGTGACGCACTTAAGCATTGGTTGACTGACCCCTTTTTTGTAGAGTTGGCCTTCAATCAGAGCGAAGTCCCGGCTTCGATGTCTGAGGCGCTTGGCCTCACTGATGTCGGCTGGGTGATAATACCCCTGCAGGAACAGGGTAATGGGTGCTCGCCAGTCTTCGGTCATGATGAGGTTAACTGTACGGTGGCCCTCGCTGTCATTGGTTATTTGGAGCCCTTCGGGGCTCCGGACTGCTGGCGTGCCGATGATATGGAAGAACACGTCGGAGGGCATAGTTTCGCCCCTGGCCGCGGCCTTGGCCAATGCGTCGGCCTCCTCATTCTTGGCCCGGTCCACATGCTGCACGGTGAACCCCTTGAACTGCCTCTCGAGACTTCGGATGGCCGCGAGGTACTGCATGAGTGCGGGGTCCTTGGCTGCATAGTCTTTCTCGACCTGGCCGGCAACTACCTTGGAGTCTGTTTTGATGATGCAAGTGGTGACTCCGAGGGCCCTTAGCTTGCGGAGGCCGAGGATGACTGCTTCGTATTCTGCTATATTATTTGTGCATCTGTCGGATTCCAGATTGAAGCTGAGTCGTGCTGCATATCTGTGCTTGACCCCGACTGGTGAGGTTATGATCGCAGCGACGCCCGCCCCCGCATGGCACCATGCGCCGTCGCAATGGATCGTCCAGACCTTCTCTGTGGTCGGGTCCGGCTGTGTTACTGGCCCGGTCCAGTCGACGACGAAGTCTGCCAGGACTTGCGATTTGATGGCTGTCCTGGGCTCGAAGCTGATGTGGTAGCCGGAGAGTTCGGCTGCCCACTTGGCGATCCTCACCGATGCCTCCGGGTTTCTAAACAGTTCGCCGAGCCCCCTGTCTGAGGTGACGCGGACCTTGAATGCTTCAAAGTAATGGCGCAGCTTGCGCGAGGACATAACAACTGCGTAGGCGATCTTCTCCAGCTCTGTCATGTTGCATTTGGACGGTGTCAGGACCTCGGAGACGTAATAAACAGGGCACTGTCTGACAGCGCCTTCGACTGTCTGCTCCTGCACTAGTGCCGCGCTGACCGCGTGCGGCGAAGCCGCGACATAGAGCAATAGGGGGAGCGAGGAGTCGGGGCTCGTGAGGGTGGCCAGCTCCGTTAAGTACTGTTTTAATGAGGCGAAGGCCGCTGCTTGCTCCGGCCCCCAGGCGAAGTCTTTTGCGCCGCGGAGAGTTTTGAGGAAAGGAAGACTTCGCTCGGCCGACCTGGAGATGAATCTGTTGAGGGCGGCCAATCTGCCTATCAGACGCTGGACGTCCCTGGCGGACTGCGGAGGCGACATGTCGATGATGGCCTGGATCTTCGTTGGGTTGGCCTCGATGCCGCGGTGTGACACCAGGTAGCCCAATATCTTGCCCTGGCGAACACCGAAAACGCACTTTTCCGGGTTTAGGCGGAGTCGTGCATCTCGCATGTTTGCGAATGTCTCGGCCAGGTCGGCGAGATGGTCCTCCTTATTTTTGCTGGCGACGACGATGTCGTCCACATATGTAAATATATTTCTGCCGACCTGCCCTTCGAGTACTGTTTTGGTGAGTCTGGAGAAGGTGGACCCGGCATTCTTGAGACCCTCCGGCATTCTGAGGAAGCAATAAGTGCCGAAGGGTGTTATAAAGCTGGTGCTAGCCTTGTCTTCCGCCTTCATTGATATCTGGTGATAGCCGGAGAAGCAGTCGAGGAGAGACATGACCTCGCATCCGGCCGCGCTATCGACTATTTTGTCGATCCGTGGCAACGGGAAATTGTCTTTTGGGCAGGCCTTATTGAGACTGGTGAAGTCTATGCACATCCGCCATTTCCCGCTTTTTTTCTGCACCATTACAACATTGGAGAGCCATGTGGGGTAAGCCACTGGCTCAATGAATTTAGCCTCTAGGAGGCGGTGCACCTCCGCCTTGGCGGCCTCTGTCTTTTCGTCGGACATTTTGCGGATCCTTTGCTTTTTTGGTCGCACCGAGGGGTCAATTCCCAAACTGTGCTCGATTATGGATCGGCTGACTCCGACCAGGTCGAGGGCAGACCAGGCGAAGACATCTTTATTCTTGGCCAGGCAGCAGAGGAGCTTCTCTTCTTCATGCGAAGTAAGGTCTTCGCTGATAGTGACTGTCTGCTTGGGCGTGGCCTGATCGAGGGGGACAGTCTTGGTCCCATCCTAACTCTGCAACTGAGCCTTGTCGTGCTGCTTGTCAGTTGGGCTGGCGGGCGCAGGGACCTCGCACTGTGTCGTGAGACAGTGCACGTTCCTCTGACCAGGCACGAAGTCCCGCTCTATGTTGCGCGCTGTCTGCTGGTTACCGTAGACTGTAATTACGCCTAGCGGGCCTGGTATCTTCATGCACAAATACAGTCCGTGGATGGCAGCTTCAAACTTATTGATGGAGCCCCGACCCATGATGGCGTTGTATGGATATACCATATCCACAATGTCAAAAGTCACTTGCTCACTTCGGGCATTGGGTGCTACACCGAAGGAGAGGGGCAACTCTATTTTGCCGACGGGGAAGGTGCCTTTGCCGCCGAAGCCATACAACGGGTTGTCCGAAGGCTTAAGCAGGATGTGGCTGATGCCCATGCGATCGAAGGCGTGGAGGAAGATGATGTCCGCCTGGCTACCGTTGTCAACGAGGACCTTGTGTAGGTCCCAGCCTGCCACGCTGCAATTGATAACCATGGCATCGTAGTGGGGGGCGCTGCGCAAGTTGACGTCCCGTGCGTCGAAGGTGAGCGGTATGTGGGACCACTTTGTCTGCACAACTGGGCCCGTGACGGTGACATGGTTTATGCTGCGGTAGTGGTCCCGCTTCTGCCGCTTGGTGTCGAAGTCGGTGCTGGACCCCCCAGTTATCATATGAATGACTCCGCGATAAGGTTGATCGGCGAAGTCTTCCTGCTTCGGGGCATGGGGGATGTTTTGTTGTTGCTGGTGTGGTGGTGGAGGCGGAGGATGTACGATTTGTACTTCCTGATGATGTTGGTAAGCGTGGTGCGGTGGATGCGGGGCGGGAGCGTGGATATATGGTGGAGGGGGTGGCTGGTAATTATGCGCGACAATTCTGGGGTTGTCGGCTGGCTGCGCCCTCGCCATTCTGTCTCTGGTGGCCTTCACTTCGGGGCAGTCTTTGGTTTGGTGGGCGCAGTCTTCGCCATGGAAAAGGCAGTAAAATCGGCGCGGTGGAGGGGGTGGCTGCGCACGCCCTCGGCCCCTGCCGTGAGTTCCACTTCCGCGGCCCTGGGGGGGATATTCCTGGCGACGAAGGGGGTCAGCGGCCGGCTGCTGGTTGGCAATGTTGTGCACTTGCTGCTGACCGCGGCCATCTCGACCGGAGTCTGGTTGCGGAGTCCTTGTCCACGTGCGGCTGGACTGTGGAGCATCTTTTGGCTTCCGCTGGGACTCAATCTTGCGCTGGTGGAGCTCCTCGGATCTGGCGTACTTTTCAAACAGCTGGTATAACTCTTGGAGGTTCTTCGGCGGATCTCTGATGCAGTGGCTGTAAAGGACGCCAGCGCGAAGACCACTGATAGCATAGTGGATGGCAATCTGGTCATCGACTGAGGGTAGCTGTGACTTGAGTGTCAGGAATTTGCGGTAATATTCCCTCAGGGTCTCCCTCTCTAGCTGCTTGCAGAGCGAGAGCTCGGCCAGGGCGTCGGTGTCCGGGCGGTACCCTTGGAAGTTGAGGAGGAACTTGTCCCGGAGACTTCTCCAGGAATCGATGGACAGCGGAGGCAACCTGGTGAACCAGGTGAGTGCGGGGCCCTCGAGGGCGATGATGAAGGACTTCGCCATTGTGGCGTCGTCCCCCCCGGACGATGCGACGGTGACCTGGTAACTCATTATGTATTGAGCCGGGTCGGTGCTGCCGTTGTACTTGGGGTAGGTCCCAGCCCGGAAGTTAGCTGGCCACGGCGTCACTTGCAGGTGAGGCGCCAGGGGGCTTCGCTCATCGAGATAATTGACCCCTTGGAATGGCGCGGCGTGCGGGAAAGTGAAGTCGCGATGGGGGAAACGCGGGTCCTCCGGTTGCGCGCGGTGTTGCAGGGGTGGCCCATGCTGCAGGCCGGGGTGGCCTTCGCGTGTGTCTTCGTTTTGTGCGCGCTGCTGGAGGGATGACTCGTGCCGCGGGCTGAGGTGGCCTTCGCGCTGCATCAGCGCAATCTCCCGCTTGAGTTCCTGGGCCTTGTGCTCTTCGTCGCGTATCATCTGCCGCACTTTGGCGAGTGCGGACACACGCTGGCGCTTGGCCTCCAGTATCTCCTTCTGCCTCTGGAGGTTGCGGTTCTTGAGGCGCAGGGCGCGCAGCTATAGCTGTTCTTCTGCTGAGACGTCGAGGACCTCACCGTCCTCGGCGAGGTCCGCGCCCTCCGGTGGTGCGAAGTCTGAGGGAGGTGCGAAGCCTGAGGGAGGTGCGAAGCCTGAGGGTTGTCCCTCAGGGTCGCAGGTGCGGAGGGTGTTGTCTTCAGTGGCCTCTTGGTGGGTGGATTGGGTGAGGGCGAGGGCCTTGCCCTTTCTTGCGGCGAGCAGTGCTGCCTTCGCAGCCTCGTCAGCCTTCGGGTTAGCTCTCTTGGGTGCCATCGCGGGTGGTTGTCTCGTAGCACCCACGGTGGGCGCCAAATGTTGGAACTTGCTCTCGACAGCAAGGGGGTCCAACACGAGTGAATGGTGATGGCAACAGGGCACTCGCGCGTGATGGCAAAAGCTCTGTTAATCTAGCCTCTCACGGGCACTGTGCGGGGGTATTTATAGGTATCCGAGTGCACGGCGCCTTGCGTTAAGGACGCATGTGCCCTCAGGCACCTAGTTTATCCCTAGAATATTCCCATAAAGCGGGGTTACAAGCTGTAATTACAAGTTTGCCTTTACAAATTAGGCCCGTAACACAAACGCGGCCACGCAGGGCCCGTTACAATGGGCCAGATCTCATGTGGGCCTCAGAGCCGAACGAGGCCGCGCCGCGGGGAGGCGTCGCCGCAGGCCTTCGTCTGGTGCCGAATCGAGCGAAGGGTGTCCCTGCCTGCTTTGTCTGTCAGGGCAGGGGCTAAGCGGTGGAGACTTCGGGCGAAGGGTGGCGTTTCTGCCTTCGCTCCAACAATAGAACCTATGATGAGCAAGGATCAAACACGTTTGAGTAGAGACGCGTATGATATTGAGCATGCACTTCAACCGTTCATATGAGTGGTTCAACTACAATGAACAATATCAAACTGCTAAACTCTAACAATGTTCATGACAAATGAAGATAATCTAAGTGTTGCAAGCACTTAAACTAAAATGTACCCAACGAATGATACACTAGATAATCAAGAACGGGTAAGATCGAGTATAAAGAAATGAAATAGGCAATACCTCGATCCGGAGTTTGAATCAAGAAATCCCAACAAGATCGAGGGAGATGATGGAGAATGCCGAGATGAACTGATCTCCAACAAAAACTTCCAAAGATTGGATGGCACAAGTGGGTTTTTGAGTGGTGAAAGTGTGAAGGAGAGAGAGGAAAAAGAGTGGGCGGCGGCTGGAAAGAGAAACAGAGAAGGAGAGAAGAGAGGAAGGGGAGAGAAATAGGGGAGGCGGCGGCCGGTCAACAGACAGAAAACCGGTTCAACCGGTTCTAAAACCGGTTCAACCGGTTTTTGGTCAGACTGCACAGTAAAAGCGCGCAGAAAAAGGCATTGACTGCACGGATTTTCTGGCAGACTGACAGCGCAGACTGCGGCACTGACTGACAGCACGGACGCGGAGGTGGTCAAAACCGGTTCAACCGGTTTTTATACTGGTTCAACCGGTTTCCACCAGAGGAAAACCGGTTGAGTGACCTACTCAGCCGATTCACTCAACCTGTTTTCAGATTTTGCCCGAAAAGGCTATAATAGCACTTAACAAATATGACATGAGTGATTTTAATGATTAAAAATAGTATTTCTCATGACATATTGCACAAACAATCAATTTACATCCATCAAATTTGATCAAAATTTTAGTTTTTAAGACACGTTTCGAGAATCCAGGATATTTAGTTCACTCCTAAGAAAGCAAAACCTAGTCTCATCAAGGGGTTTTGTGAAGATATCGGCTAGTTGATTTTCGGTGCTCACATGAAACAATTCGATATCTCCTTTGGCTTCGTGGTCTCTCAAGAAATGATGTCTAATGTCAATATGTTTGGTTCTAGAGTGTTGCACTGGATTGTTTGCAAGTTTTATGTCACTCTCATTGTCACACAAAAGTGGAATCTTGTTAAACTCACAACCAAAATCTCTCAGGGTTTGCTTCATCCATAACAACTGTGCACAACATGCCCCAGCTACTATGTACTCAGCTTCTGCAGTGGAAAGTGCAACACAATTTTGTTTCTTGGAACTCCATGACACTAAGGACCGCCCAAGGAATTGGCAAGCCCCAGTAGTGCTTTTTCGATCTACTTTTCAACAGGCATAATCTGAGTCAGAGTAGCCAAGCAAATCGAAAAGGGAGCCTTTAGGGTACCATAAGCCTAGATTTTGGGTGTGCACTAAGTATCTTAGAATTCTCTTAACGGCAACAAGATGGCAATCTTTGGGATTAGCTTGAAAGCGAGCACACATGCAAACACTCAACATTATATCAGGTCTAGATGCACACAAATAAAGTAGAGATCCTATCATTGATCTATATAACTTTTGATCTACAGGTTTACCTTCTTCATTTAGGTCGAGGTGTCCATTTGATGACATTGGAGTCTTGGCGTGCTTTGCCTTTTCCATGCCAAACTTCTTGAGCATATCTTGCATATATTTAGTTTGGCATAGAAAAGTACCTTCCTTGAGTTGTTTGACTTGAAATCCCAGGAAGTATTTAAGCTCGCCCATCATAGACATCTCAAACCTGTTCATCATTACTTTGCTAAACTCTTCACAAAATTTTTCATTAGTACTACCAAATATAATGTCATCGACATATATTTGGCACACAAATAATTCATTGTCAACTTTGCGAGTAAATAATGTAGAGTCAGCTTTTCCTATTGTAAACCCATTCTTAATTAAAAAATCTTTAAGGCAGTCATACCAAGCTCTAGGGGCTTGTTTAAGCCCGTAGAGTGCCTTGTGAAGTAGATAAACATGGTTTGGCTTCTTTGGATCTTCAAAGCCCGGTGGTTGCTCCACATAGACCCTCTCTTGTAGTGGTCCATTTAGAAATGCGCTCTTGACATCCATTTGATATAGCTTGAAATCATGGTTAGTAGCATAGGCAATTAATATTCTAATTGACTCTAACCTTGCTACCGGCGCATATGTTTCACCAAAATCAAGTCCCTCCACTTGAGTGTAGCCTTGGGCAACCAACCGTGCTTTGTTTCTTGTAACCACGCCATGCTCATCTTGTTTGTTCCTAAAGACCCATTTTGTCCCAATCACATTTTGCTTGGGTCTTGGAACCAAGGACCAAACTTCATTCCGGGTGAAGTTGTTCAATTCTTCTTGCATGGCAATTATCCAATCCGGATCACCCAACGCTTCTTCAACCTTAAGTAGCTCAAGAGAGGAAACAAACGAGTAAAATTCACAAAAATTTGCTAAGCGAGATCGAGTTGTTACCCCTCTCCTGATGCTACCCAGGATGTTGTCCACAGGATGATCTCTTTGAATAGTATGATGGACTCTAGGATGAGGCACTGATGGTTGTCTTTGTATTTGCTCCTCCTCATCATTCACTTGATCAAGAGCCACTTCACCATCAGTACTTTCATGTTCATCTTCTACCACCATTGGCATCCTTTGGGGTTGATGATTTTCTTCGAGATTTGGATGACTTGAGGTTGATGGGTTTGCTTGGGTGGAAGGTTTGTCATCCACCACCTTTGCACCCACATCAACAACCTCATTGGTCATCCACAAAGTTCCTTCCTCATCATCCTTTTCTTGAGGTCTCACTTCACCTATTGCAAGTTTCCTTATTGCCTCACAAGGTAGTTTTTCATTTCCTGCAGTGCCATTAGAAACATGCCCTTGCGAGCCATTAGATTCATCAAATGTCACGTCTATCGCTATTTCAACAAGACCGGTGGTATTGTTGAAAACACGATATCCATGCGCATTTGATGCATAACCAAGCAAGAAACCCTCGTCCACTCTAGGAGCAAACTTTGAGCTCTTGACTTTCTTGTTAATAATAAAACACTTACAACCAAAAACTCTAAAATAATCAACTTTAGGTTTGTTACCAGTGAGAAGCTCATAAGCAGTCTTTTTGTAGATCTTGTGAAGATAGAGACGGTTGATTGCATGACAGGCGGTGTTGACCGCCTCTGCCCAAAAGTTGTCAGGTGTCTTGTACTCATCCAACATGGTTCTAGCTGCTTCAATTAAAGTTTGGTTCTTTCTTTCCACAACACCATTTTGTTGTGGAGTGTAAGGAACCGAGAACTCATGTTTAATTCCTTCTTCGCCTAAAAATTCTTCGACACCTGTGTTCTTGAATTCCGTCCCATTATCACTTCTCACTTTCTTGATTTTGAGCTCAAACTCATTTTGAGCTCTCCTCATGAATTTCTTCAATATTTCTTGAGTTTCACCTTTATCACTCAAAAAGAAAACCCAGGTGAAGCGAGAAAAATCATCAACAATGACTAAACCATACTTACTACCACCAATGCTGATGTAAGCCACAGGTCTGAAGAGGTCCATGTGAAGAAGCTCCATTGGCCTCTTTGTTGTGACCACATTCTTTGATTGATGTGGGACTCCATGTTGCTTTCCTGCTTGGCATGCGCTATAAACCCTATCTTTCTCAAATACAACATTTGTTAGTCCAATGATGTGATTATCCTTTTGAAGTTTGGCCAAATTCCTCATACCGACATGGGCTAGTCGGTGATGCCATAGCCAACCCTTGTCGGACTTTCCCACTAAACAAGTCTCAGGCGTCACTTTACTTGTTGTGAAATCAACAAGATAGAGTTTGCCCTTCAAGCGACCTGTAAAGGCAACAGAGGAATCCTCCCTTCTAAGGATCTTCACATCCACATCAGAAAATAAGCAATTATAACCCATTCCACAATGTTGTGAAACGGACATCAAATTGTAGCTTAGAGAATCTACCAATAAAACATTTGAAAGTGATTGTTGGTCAGAGATAGGAATTTTACCAATACCAATCACCTTACTCTTGCCACTATCTCCAAACACAATTTCTTGTGCTTCTTGAGTTAGTTGCAAGGAATGGAACATGTCTTCCTCCCCAGTCATGTGATTTGTGCATCCACTGTCAAGCACCCAACTTGACCCACCAGAGGAGTAGACCTGCAAAACAAATTTAGGCTATGCTTTTAGGTACCCAAATTGAATTGGGTCCTGAAGTGTTAGTTATAGCATTGGGTACCCACACACTTCTTTTCATGACTTTTCTTTTATTGTAGGCACCCACATATTTAACAACTAATTTCCCTAAATCCCAAGTCAACATGTAGTCACAAAGATAGGAGTGAGAAGTGGGAGCATTAAATTTTTCTCCACTTGTTAATGCCGCTTCCTTCATCTTACTCTTTGTGGAACTCAAGTTTACCTTTACTTGAGTTGACTTGTCATTTGAGGACTGAATCCTCCCCAAGGCATCATATAGGGTGGTTCCGTCTATGAACTTGGGGGATCTCCACCCCTTATGCACTATGCTAGGGTTTTCCTTGGATGAGTTGAACCCAAGCCCCCTCCTTCCATTGTTGGGCTTTAGGGACTTGTACTTGGGTTCAATTTTCTTTAACCCATCATTGCAAGAGCATTTTTTTAATATTTCTTTGACCTTCACCTGTGGGCTCTTCTTCCTTGCATGGTTAGTTAGACAACAAGAAGCATGATATTTGGCACAATGTTTGCAAAAGTTATTATTTGAGGAGCTAGACTTAGATTCAATCAATAAAGATGAAGCATTGATGTTCTTGCAATTTTCAAGTTGCACTTGAAGTTCTTGATTTTGGACATTCAAGCTTAACATGCTTGATTCAAGTGCATCCTTTTCATTTGCAAGATTAGCTATAGAGGTTTTCATATTGATTACTTCTTTTTCTTTATCCTCTATAGTTATCTTGACTAAAGATACTTCCTTAGTCAAGGCATCTAGCATTTCATCTTTATTGAGTAGCAATCCTTGAAGATCTAGGTTTCTTTCCTTTTCAAGGATAAGCAAGTCTTCTTGAGCATCAAGAGTTGCTTTTCTTTTATCTAGCTTCTCCATTAATTTGATGATAACATTATATCCATTTAAGCCAAATTCCTTAATCATTTTATTTTTCATAGCAATTTGTTCATCATCATCATCATTTTGAAAATCATTACTAAATAAAGTTACCTTATCTCCTTTTGCCATGAGGCAAGTTGGAGTGTAGGAGTCGTCTTGTAGGTTGGTGAAGAGTTGCGAGCTTGAAGTAGATTGGATGGCAACATTTGCCACCACTTCCTCTTCTTCGGAGCTAGAACTCTCTTCATCGGAGTTCCATTCTTCACCAATATGGGCTTGACCACATTTCTTCTTCTTGAAATGTCCCTTGGTCTTGCCTCCCTTTTTGAACTTGTCCTTCTTGTATTCCTTCTTGGCTTCTTGTTCCTTTTTGTTAGGACAATCCGCTATGAAATGACCTGTTTGGCCACATTCATAGCCTGCTCTCTTCTTTCCTTTCCTTTGAAACTTGTCATTTTTCCTTACAAATTTCTTGAATGTTTTGATGAACATAGCTGTGTCTTCATCACTTGAGCTATCTTCATCACTTGACGTCTCGACCACTTTCTTTGCCTTGTGGTCTTTGCTCTTCTTGGGGGTGTCTTGTTCATTTGTGATCAAGGCATGAGAGTCTCTTGTCTTGATGGGGGCTTCTTCAAACTCGTGTTGTTGAATCTTTGCAAATAATTGATGAGGCGTCATATCCTCATAGTCATCACGATCCCTTATCATCCTTGCTAGACTCTTATCCTTTTCTTTGTATGCTCTCATGAATAGTCTTGTGACCTTGGAGTCACTCCAATCTTCACTTCCAAGTACTCTTATCTTGTTTACCAACACCATCAATCGATCAAAGAGAGATTGAAGCGACTCACCCTTGATCCAATCATATCTAGCAAGCTCACTTTCCAAAGCTTCAACTCTATGTCTCTTAGCTTTGGGATCCCCTTCATGTGACATTTTAAGAATGTTCCAAATGTCACGGGCATCTTCTCTTCCTTGAACTTTCCGGTATTCCTCCGGACAAAGACTTCCTTTAATTATACTCACCGCTTGAGCATTGCGATGAACCTCTTGCATCATTTCCGGAGTCATCTCTTCTCCTTGGGCAGGCTTATACATACCTACATTAACAATCTCCCAAAGACTAGGATGTACACCGATTAAATGCGACTTCATCTTATTGGCCCACTCGTCATAGTTCAACTCACTAAGAGTTGGTAACTTTCCAAGTGGGGCGGAAGAGAAGTTGGGAATAAAATTTCTAGAGTAATCGAATTGAACTTTACTAAATTCGTTACCTTTGCTTTTGGTAGATGATCCTTCGGTGTTGAGACTTACCTTGCTCAACACCTTCGACACCAAAAGATCCACTAGGTCGTCATTGTAATCAAATTTTCCTTTACCTTTGTCTTCTTCGACCTTTCTTCTTGATTCTTCTTCTTCGGCCTTTTTCTTAGCATCTTCCTCTTTCATCTTGAGGAACATCCTCTCGGCAATCTTCATGGCGAGGTCGAGGACCTTGGGGTCCACTTCCTCACCGGAGGATGTGACAGGAATATCCTCGAGGATAGGATCCACATGGTCCCGTTGAGTAGACATAATCGTTTCCTCACGCGGTTAAGCGCAAAACAAGGTACGAGGCTCTGATACCAATTGAAAGTAGCCTAGAGGGGGGGTGAATAGGCTACGCCTGAAATTTTTCACTAAAAACTTCAAGAAAGGTTAAATTAAAGTTGCACTGGTGCAAACCGGTTCAGTTGATTTTGTTTACAACTGAACAAGTTTGAACCTGCTCAACTTAGATAAACAAATATTGTGAAGAAGTGAAAGATTTTGCTAATGACTTGCCCTACACAAGATCTACTCGAATAGATAATATGAACCAACCAACAAATTTAAAGTTCTTAACAAGAACACATAAGAACACACAATATAACCCGAGGTTCGGCAACCACCACAAATGTGTCCTACTCCTCGTTGAGGAGCCCACAAAGGGACGGGTCTTTTCCAACCCTAATCCTCCACAAACTGACCACAAAGGTCAAGGCAATCTCTTCTCAAATATGCTCAAAGAGCGGGTCATACAAACTTCTTGGGGTCGTCCACAAATTTGGAGACTCCCAAGCAACCTCTAACTGTCAAGGAACACGAGGTTCCAAGAGAAACAAATCCACGCAAGGTTAAGTTTGCAACAAGCTCAAGAACAAAGAGAATAGGAGAATCGAGATGAAAATGACAGCGTGTTAGATCGAGTTCACCTCACACCAAGGATCCTTCAAGCGATTGAAGGAGATGTGATTGCGGGTGTGAAAAGGTGAATTGAATGCTCTTGTTGAGAGTTTGGTCAGCCAAGATTTCATGGGAGAGGCAGAAGTGAATAAGAGAGAGAGTGTGAGGGGGTATATAAAGGATCCCCCAAAAGCTGGCAGCCGTTGGGAGAAAAAGAGTAAAAACCGGTTGAACCGGTTTTCAGACTGGTTGAACCGGTTTCTACCAGGGAGATCCCAGTTCATAGACCTACTCAACCGGAGACTCGACCGGTTTCAAAACCGGTTGAGTAAGGGAAAAATCCGGTTGAACCGGTTTTCCCAAAAGATCTGCAGCGACTTTTCTGACAGCTCTGACTGTCAGACAGGTCAGAGCAGGGATGGCAGAGGAGCAGTCCCAAAACCGGTTGAACCGGTTTCAGGACCGGTTGAACCGGTTTTCAGGGCTGAAACCAAATTTTGAGTATTTTGAAGAGAACAAAAGTGGAGTTTTTGTGGGAAGTAAAATTTGTTTTTCTCAAAGGCTTTCATGATCTGGAAAAATGTTCTCGAAGATGTTTTTTCAAGGATTTTGAACTTGGCTCATTGCACAACTTACTTAACCATCGCGGATCCCTCTTAATTGCACGGCGATTCCTATGACTCAAGAATTATAAATTTAGCACCGCCGATGTTTCTAAGCACTTGGAGCACGCCATTTGATGTGGAATTTTAAATCCGTTGTGCTTTCTATTTTTATGCTCATAAGATCTGTGCTTCTCCTGTCTGTAGAATTACTGTGTACATGCTAGGAGCAAACTTGTTAGAATCTCTGTTTGTTTTGTCATTTAATCACCAAAACCCTCAATTAGGGTTGATTGCACTTACACTTTGACTCCAAACCTTTTGGTTCCTCTAATGGGTGACACCTTCAAGTAGACATAGTCTCCCACTTCAAAACTGAGTTCTCTTCTTCTGGTGTCAGCATAGCTTCACTGTCTGGACTGCGCTACCTTCAAATTCTCTTAGACCATTTTGATGTTCTCTTCAGCTTCAAGCAAAATATCTGGACCGAACACCTGTCTTTCACCAGGTTGGTCCCAATGCAATGGAGTTCTGCAATTCCTCCCATAAAGCGCTTCAAATGGTGACATCTTCAAACTGGCCTGATAGCTGTTGTTGTAAGAGAATTCTGCATACGGTAGCCTCTTGTCTCAACCTATCTTGTCTTGCAAAGCACAATCCCTCAACATATCCTTAAGAATCTGATTGGTCCTCTCTGTTTGATCATCTGTCTGCAGGTGATAGGCTGAGCTGAACTTCAAGTGTGTGCCCAAAGCTTCATGCAACTGCTACCAGAAATGAGAGGTGAACTGAGTGTCTCTATCTGATACTATCTTCTTTAGAATGCCATGCAAGCACACAATCCGAGACATGTATAGTTCGGCCAACACCGCACTATTGTAGGTGGTCTTGACTGGTATGAAATGGGCCACCTTTGTCAAACGGTCCACTACTACCCAGATAGAGTCATAACCAGTACGAGTGCAGGGCAAACCAACTATAAAGTCCATTCTGATTTCATCCCATTTCCACTGAGGAATCTGCAACGGTTGCAACAAACCTGCAGGTCTCTGATGTTATGCTTTAATCCTCTGACAACTGTCACATACAACCACATACTCTGCTATCTCCCTTTTCATACCGTACCACTAGAATCTTTTCTTTAAGTCTTGGTACATCTTCTCACTACTAGGGTGTATAGAGTATGCAGTCTCATGGGCTTCCTTGAGAATCAGTTCCCGGATCGATTTGATGTCGGGAATACACAGTCTATCCTTGAACCATACCACTCATTCTGCATCTTCACGGAAATCCTTGCCTTTCCCATCTATGATCAGCTGTCGGATCTCGTTGATTTTCTCACCATCCTTCTGGCCTTTCCAAATGTCTTGCTCTAGTGTGCGTTCTAACTCGATTGTCACCCCTTGGCTGTTGTTCAGAAATCCCAGACTCAATCTATCGAACTCGTTCGCTAGCTCATATGGCATTGGGTAAGCGGCCAACATATTGACTTGACTCTTCCTACTAAGAGCATCTGCAACCACATTTGCTTTGCCTGGGTGATAATGAATCTCCAGCTCATAGTCTTTGATCAACTCTAGCCATCTTCGCTACCTCATGTTTAACTCTGACTGAGTGAATATGTATTTGAGACTCTTGTGGTCCGTTTAGATATCACACTTCTGCCTATACAGATAATGCGTTCAGGTCTTCAATGCGTGAACCACGGCTGCTAATTCCAGATCATGAGTAGGATAATTCTTCTCATGAATCTTCAATTGTCAGGACGAGTATGCCACTACTCTCCCTTCCTGCATTAACACACATCCCAGTCCAGTGTACGAAGCATCACAATATACTGAGAATGGCTTGTGAACATCTGGCAGAATTAGTACTGGTGCTGTTGTTAACTTCTCCTTCAATGTCTCAAAGGACTTCTGGCATGCTGGGGTCCACTTGAACTCAACCTTCTTTGCTAACAAGGTTGTCATTGGCCTGGCAATCTTGGAGAAACCTTCAATGAAACGTCGATAATAACCGGCCATTCTGATGAAACTCTTGATTCCTCGGACATCTTTTGGTGCTTTCTAGTCCAAGATAGTTGTTACCTTCTTTGAATCTACAGCCAATCCCTCTTGGTTTATAATGTGACCCAAGAATAGGACTTCACTGATCCAGAACTCGCACTTGCTGAGCTTGGCATACTGCTGACACTCTCGTAGCCTCTGAAGTACCTTCCTCAAATGCTCCTCATGCTCTTGCTCATTCTGGGAATATATAAGGATATCATCAATGAACACTACTATAAACTTGTCGAGATAGTCCATGAACACAATGTTCATTAAGTACATGAAGTAAGCTGGCGCATTCGTCAAACCAAATGACATGACCGTGAACCCATACAGTCCATACTTGGTGATGAATGTTGTCTTCGTTATATCCATGGGTCAGATTCTGAGCTGATGGTAGCCTGACCTCAAATCTATCTTCGAAAACACACTGCTCCTCAATTGATCGAATAAATCTTCAATTCTGGGCAGGGGGTACTTGTTCTTGACAGTGACTTCATTCAAAGCTCGATAATCGATGCACATCCTCTTTGTGCTATCCTTCTTCTCCACAAATAGCACTGGGGCTGCCCAAGGCGAGGTACTCGGTCTGATGTAGCCTTTCTCCGACAACTCATCAATCTGCTTCTTGAGTTCCACCAACTCTGGCCCGGACACTCGATAGGCTCTCTTGGAAATAGCGGCAGTGTCTGGTATAACCTCTATGGTAAATTGAACCTTCCTTTCAGGTGGCATACCTGGTAATTCCTCGGGAAACACATCTGGGAAATCTAATACTACATTGATAGCCTCTGATGGTTTAATCTCCTCAATATGGGTGGTGACTTGGTGACAACTTCCTTTTCTTGGTCCAGACAAGACCAACTCCACTAACACTTCTTCTCCTAATGGGGATATTAACTTCACTATTCTCTTGTCACAACTAAGATTGGCTTGGTACTTGGTTAGCCATTTCATCCCTAGGATGACATCTATAGTTTTATCCTGGTTACCCATAACTATTAAATCAGCGGGGAACTCTATCTCCCTTATTTGAATTCTTGCACTAGGGCAAAATCTATCCGTTTGGGTTCTTCCACCAACTGAACTAACCCTCATAGGTGGATACATGGGTGCTACTAGTATATTATGTGATTCTACCCATGATGCAGTCACAAAAGAATGTGTTGCTCCAGTATCAAATAACACATTTGCAGAATGGTACTTGATTGAAAACATACCTAGTGCCACTCCTGGAGTCTCCTGGACTATGTCGGCCTCCAAATGATTCACCTTTCCATACTGGGCACGAGGTTGCCCACGGTTGTTGCCTCCTTGCTGCATTGCATTCTGTCTGACTGGGGCATTGGGAGCTGGCTGCTGCTGACCTGCTTTCTTTGGGCAATGATTCGCCCAATGGCCTTGTTCTCCACAGTGGAAACACGCACGACTCCCTCCTTGCGCTGGCGCTGCTTGGTTGTTCTGGTTGGTTGTTGAGGCAGGAAGACGGGCAACCTGGTTGTTCTGACGCTGATATTGATTTTCTCCTTGCTGGTTATTCTGACGGTACTGCTGCTGCTGCTGAGGAAACTGCCTCTGGTACTGTTGTTGCTAGTTCTGAAGCTGATGCTGGTGCTAGTGACCTTGCTTGAATGGCTGAGGTGGGTTGCCTAAGTAGCGAGGACGACTGCTACTCCTGATCTGAGGTCCACCAATCTTGCGTTTCCTATGCTCCATCTCCTGACGCTTCCTTTCTGTCATGATTGCTCTGTCTATCAGATGCTGGAAGGTAGGGAAGGTGTGGTTCATCAGCTGATAGTGGAGAGGGTCAACCAATCCTCTCAAGAAACGGTGCTGCCTCTTGGCATCCGTGTTGACATCTTCTGGGGCATAACGCGATAGATGCAGAAACTCATCCCTATACTCACTGACAGATAGGGGCCCTTGCTTCAAGGTGAGAAACTCTTCCTTCCTCACTATCATCAGTCCCTCGGGCAAATGGTAGCGACGAAAGTTGTCCCTGAATTCTTCCCAAGTGATGGCTTCAGGGTTGGCATGGGTGGCAAGGTAAGACTCCCACCAAGACTGGGCTGCTCCCCTCAGCTGTCGGGGACCATACAACCCTTTTTCACAATCGTTGCACTGGGCAGTGTGCAACTCATTCTCCATGGTATGCAACCAATCTTCAGCGTCCATGGGATCAGCAGAATGGGCAAAGACTGGGGGATGACCCCTCATGAATTCTGCCTGCTTGTCTCTGGGCACTTGTGGCATCTGGACTTGCACCTGAGGCTAAGGCAGTGGTGGCTGCTGCTGTACCTGCTACATTGCTGCTAGGGTCTATCCGATTGCCTGAACTGCTTGTGTCTGCATCAAGAACATATGCTCAATGGTCATCGGTGGCGGCGGTGGCAAATGCTGCTGTGGGGCTGCCTCCTCTTGGGGTGCCTGCTGCTCTAGCTGAGCACGCCTTGCACCTCTACACTTGTTCTCAGACATCTGTAGAAATCACACATATATCAGATCTGACTCTGCAGTCTTTCAACATAAGAAAAGATATACGGAAATCTTCACAGCACTAAACAGTTGTTGGAGACTTGTTCTCAAATGCTAAGAGTTAAGAACAAGGCAACATAGAAGATGTTAAACATTAAGGTCCTTCGTCCTTCGAAACATTACGCCCCTTCGGGAAATAATGCTTTAGGACGAAGGTCACAAGAGACATACCTTCGTAAATATAATAAATAATGCCGAAGGATTCATATAAAGCGTGAAATATAAATATCAACATAGGATCATTTCTATTTTATTAACATGGAGAAATAGAAATGATTTCAAATTACAAATGTACCTTCGGTCCGTGAGAGAAGGTAGAAGTACAAACGTGACGCAAAAGCCAATGCCAAGTCAGCGTGAACAGTACGGGAGTACTGTTCATCTATTTATAGACGCGGGACGCAGCCCACGTAAAATTACATCCATGTCCATTACATTTGTTAACGGTTTATAGGAATCTGTCGAGGCCCCCGAAGTCTTTTCATCTTTAAGTCGGTTCCCCCTTATGCCATCGCGCCGAAGCTTCCCTGCGCACAGCTTCGGCTGCCCTCGACCTTCGTCTGGTTCAGGCTTCGTCCTGGTCGTGCTCCATATCCATAATTCTGAATCCGAAAATACCTGTTCATATAATCCACTTGGAAAACATTGTCAAATCATGTTTTTGAGGACCTTCGGAGGACGAAGGCCCCCAACAGTAGCCCCTCGCAATATTAATTTGTAAATAATAAATTCAGATTGCGATATGGACGAAGGCCTTGAGCCGAAGGTCCGAAAAAACACCTTCCCTTTGCTAGAATAGCAACATTCACTGACAAGCGGGGCCTTTCAATTTTCAACGCCCTAGGCGTATAAATAAGATCACATCGTGAACTCATTTGGTACGCACACTTGCCTTTTGCTTCGGCCCACTAAAATTTTTAGCTCTTGTTCGTTAAGATTTGCTGGTCTTTTTGATTTCGAAGCTTCGGCCTCGGGAACAATTTTTTAGCGTTCCCGAAGATGTCTGAAGGCAAGAAGATCCCTGCTGAGACGAAGCTGAAGATCCCTGCTGAGACGAAGCTGAGTCTCGAGGAGGAGAAGAATCTGGGGTTCCTGATAGCGATGGCAGAGACCAATACAGAGAAAATCACGAAGGAGATTCTCGAAGGTTTGTCCGAAGATACTGATGACAGCGACAGCTATGATGTGGAAAGTGGTGGGGAAGAGGCCGAAGATCGACCGTGGCGACCAAGCCACACAGTTTTTGGGAAAACGACCATCAAGCAGAGTCACATTGATAATATGAGGGGGCGATATTTCCGAGACATATCTATTGTGAGAGCTGATGCCGGGGAAAAAACTTCTCCCACCCCCGAAGAAGATGAAGTTGTGATTTTCCGAAGCTTCCTCAAGGCTGGGCTTCGATTCCCCCTGAGCAACTTTGTTGTTGAGGTACTAAAGACATTTCAAGTCTATCTGCATCAAATCACTCCCGAAGCCATCATAAGAATGGGAGTGTTTGTCTGGGCTGCGAGGAGCCAAGGTTTGGAACCGAACGCTAAAAGCTTCTGCAACATTCATGAGTTATTATACGAGACGAAGCCCTGGGGAAAGGAGCAATACCACAACAACTTTGGGTGCTACAGCTTCGGCGCCCGCTCCGGGTCAAGCTGCCCTGTGCCGACCTTTCGGAAGAGGTGGCCCGGAGCCTGGATGACTGAATGGTTTTATGTAAAGAATGATCTAACAGCTCAAGAGAATGTGAAGAGTATCATTATGCACCCAATCTGGCAACGCTTCGGTCTTCGAAGGCCGAAGGTCGAAATGGACGAAGCCGCCGAAGAATGCCAAAGAGCCTTCGGGGTAGTCTGCTCGTTTATTGGGACAAGGGACTTGGTCCAAGAACACATTGCCTTCAGGGTATGGCCACTTACAGAAAAATGGGAAATGCCGAAGGAAACCATTAAAGAGTCCGACGAAGGCGGACTAGTCAGATTAAAGTACACATTCAAATATGCAGATAAATTTGTTGAACCTGATGATGACTGGCTGAAAAGCATTGAAACATTAAGTGATGAATTACTTGGGGCATATTCGAAGGCTGAAAATACTGCACTATCAGCATCCTTCGGAGGCCGAAAAAAGAAGAGACTCAACCGCGTGTTTGATGCAGTCGGGTTCTTCTACCCTGATTATCGTTATCCCATCCGAAGGCAAAAAAGGAAAAACATAACCTCTGAAAAAGAAGAAGCTGCAACCGCTCCTAGCGAGCCAGAACCGAAAGGAAAAAGGTTGAAGGTCCTCACACACCGACCACGCCATATTGAACCAGCTTCGGTGCCTGAGTTCACCGGAAAAACTTCTTCGGCCTCCGAAGCTGAACAGCCAACCTTGCTGCCAGAAATTGCAGAGATGGCCGAAGCGCCATCCACAGAAAAAATGGAAGAAGCGAAAAATCCGACTAAGGAAAAAGCATCAGAAATTTTGAGTCCTGTAGCAAATGTCGAAGCAGCAAAAATCCAAAAGGGTACAATGGTGACCCCAAAAAGGAAGAGAATGGTAAATGTACTAGATGTCTTGGAGACAATTAAGTCTTCAAGCACAACTCCAAAAAAGAGTGTTGAAATTGCTGAAGCTTCTTCTGAAGTTCCGACGCAACAAGCTGAAGCTGAAGCTGGGCCTTCAGAGCCCTTCAAGGAGCAAACTTTGGAAGCCGAAGCAATAAAAATAACAGAACCAATTTTAGTTGAAGAAACTGACACTGCCATCCCCGAAGCGCCTGCCAGCATGTGTGATTACATCATACGACATGCTTCGGGGAAAAAACTATCTGAAGAAGAAACTCATGAAGCTAACCATTATGCAAAGGAGCTAAAATATCCAAAGGGGGCAGTAATATTCAATGGGACAAATGAAGATGATTTCTTATACTGCCTGCCTGACAACAAAGAGCTATCTGTCTGCCGAGAGATGGCCAGGAGTATTGGTTTCCCGAAGCTTGAATCTGGATTAAGCGCCATGACGAAAGAAGATCTCGCAGACAGTCTTGCGTACAACAGCCTGAAGGTACGGGAATTAAACGCTTGAAAAAACCCCCTTATTATTTTTTTACGCAATTCATTCCTTTTTTCTTATATGAATTCTTTTTCGTATAGGGCCTGATCCTAAGCAACGCGCTAAGAGCGCAAAAGAGCGCCGAAGATGAAAGTTATGAAATTGCGTTTAATAATTTACGCTCCGAAGTTATCAAACTGAGAAACGAAGCTTTGGAAAAAGATAAAATTCTGCTTACACTGGTAGATAAAGTGAAAAAAGACGAAGCTGCTTCAAAGGCCCAAACCGAAGCTCAAAAACGCGAGATTAAAGATCTTCAGAAACAGCTGGCTAGAGCTAAAGAGGAGCGCGCGCTTGAGGAAACGAAACGAGAACTTAGTGATTTTATGGTCAGCAAATTGGAATCAAGAGTTAAGGAGCTTCGCACATCTCAGGGGAAATGCTATGTTAAATCTATAGAATGCGTGAATAAAATTAAAACCAGCTTTGCTAGCGTCGACGCCTTTTCCAGCGAAGAGAATTTTTCTCGAGGCAATCCCGAAGATCCGCTGGAATGGATTAGCCACGAAGCAGAGGCCTTCGAAGAGATTCTGAACAGTCGTGGCGACATATGCGCTTTTTCGGGCGCCAGAGGAATTGCTTCTGTCTTAGAGAAGAAAGGTTGCGGGCATATAAAATTTTTAGCTCAGTCCGAAGCTACCTTATCTTCCGAAGATATCAAGGACCCCTCGGCCGAAGCAAGCGTGGTTGGTGGCAAATTTTTTACTGATATCTGGAACGACGGCGGCCGAGGAATGGCGCAAGAGATCATCCAAAGAAGCGAGAAAGGCATTCATGATGCTAGAAAAGTAGCAGAAGCTGCCGAAAGGAGTACGGAGCCCGAAAGACAATTAGGTACCAATTAGTCGTTCTTGTTGCGTTGTAATTTTCATTTTAAACTTTGCTCGCGATTTGTAAAAGTAATGAAGAAGTGTTCTCTTCGCTCAGAAACTGTTGAACCAACTGCCGACCCCCACACAAAAGGGGATGAAGAAATTAAACAGATGGCCGAAACTATCATGGACAAGGTTGTTGACCAACTTCTGAATGAAGCCGCCGAAGCTGTATTAAGAGAAGATTAGACGCTATTTGGAAGAAACATTTAAAGTGTAATCTATGCAACACTTTATACATTTGAATGTAATATACAAGTCTCTTTTCATTATTGAATTCTTTACGATGCATGAAACTTTAAATACATACCATTTTTGAGCCTTCGGCGAAAAAACACCTTCCCTTCTTTTCATGCTTCGTGAAGAAGACATTCTTCGTTAAAATTACTCTGATGAATGATATCCATGCTTCGTGAAAACATTCTCCGAAGCTATATTCCGAAGCTATACAACTTTGATATTGATCTGATAAAATTCGCCCACGTTTCGTAAAAATATTCTTCGAAACTGTATTCCGAAGCTATACAATTTCGATGTCACTTTCTCAAAGCATCCTTTCGAAGGTTGAGAGTATCCCCTTCTCTTGCCAAATGCAATATGATGTATGATGCTTATGCTATGCAAAATGATGTGATGATGTTATGTTATGCATGTGTCATTTGTTCCGAAGATACACATAAAATATATTCGTAAGCTCTGCATTCCCTTAGGAACGTCTTTGGAGCTTCTTCGTCTTTTACTTAGACGGTTTCAGCGTTGACTTTTCGCTGTAAGCCTCCTTTAGGAGCTTCTTCGCCTTTCACTTAGGCGGTATCAGCGTTGACTTTTCGCTGTAAGCCTCCCTTAGGAGCTTCTTCGCCTTTCACTTAGGCGGTATCAGCGTTGACTTTTCGCTGTAGGCTCTGCATTCCTTTAGGAACGACTTCTGAGCAGAAAACTTACACTGCGCTCCCTTTGGAACGGCTTTTTGTGACTTCATAAACTTACTCTGCGTTCCTTAGAACGACTTTCCGCTACTCCGAAGGATTTTTGATCGAAGGTCCTCCTTGGTAACGGAAAAAGTTTTAGGCTTCAGCAACTTAGGCTTGTGGAGCAAATAGATTTTCCTCGTAGGAAACAACGAAATTATTACATGAAAACTATCAATGTTTTTTTGCTTCACAGAAAATAAAACTGAATAGAAAAGACTGCTATCAAAGGTAGGATATGTCAATAAATGTGCTTCGACTCTGGCACAGTGCTGTTGACTGTGCGAGCTTCGGACTGTTCTCTGAAGTCCCTCTGATGTGGAGCGTATTGACTCCCTTCTGGCTGTTGACCTTGCTGCAATGGAGGTGGAGGCGGAAGCTGCTGCCAGGAAGCTTGAGGTTGACTTGCCGAAGCTACAGAAGCTGCAGGGTGGTTGTCTATGTATTGTGGGATATAAGGCGGATGATACGAAGCAGTATGCATGACCTGCTTCGGCTGAGCTTGTTGAGATGCAGCTTCGGCTATTTCCTTTTGCTTCTGGATTGTAACATGGCACGTCCTAGTGGTATGGCCCTTGCCTTCTCCACAGAACAAGCAAAACAGTCTCCTTGGCTGATCTCCGAATCTTCCGCCGAAGCCCCTGGCGCCTCTGCCTCTTGGAGCTGGTGGCCGGAAGGAGGTTTGTTGTTGCCCCGAAGCCTGTGAGGAGCACTGCGGCCTGTTTTGCTGACTCCCCTTATCATCATTCTGAGTGTTGTGGATGGAACGGACATGCCTCGGGTAGTATCTTCCTCCGAAGCCCCTGGTCATTTCAGAAAATCTGAAGGCCTCCTCCCTTCTTTGGCGAAAGTCATTGTCAGCACGAATGTACTCATCCATCTTTTGGAGCAATTTCTCCAGGGTCTGAGGAGGCTTCCGAGCAAAGTATTGAGCTGCAGGTCCAGGACGAAGCCCCTTGATCATGGCTTCGATAACGATTTCATTGGGCACCGTTGGTGCCTGCGCCCTCAATCGTAAGAACCTTCGGACATACGCCTGAAGGTATTCTTCGTGATCCTGAATACACTGGAAGAGGGCTTGAGCTGTGACCGGCTTCGTTTGAAATCCTTGAAAGCTGGTCAGTAACATATCCTTCAGCTTCTGCCATGAAGTGATTGTTCCTGGCCGAAGAGAGGAATACCAAGTCTGAGCAACATTCCTGACGGCCATAACGAAAGACTTCGCCATGACTGCAGCATTGCCCCCGTACGAAGACACTGTTGCTTCGTAGCTCATCAAGAATTGCTTCGGGTCGGAGTGGCCGTCAAACATGGGAAGCTGGGGTGGCTTATAGGATGGAGGCCAAGGTGTAGCCTGCAGCTCAGCAGACAGAGGAGAAGCATCATCGAAAACAAAATTTCCCTGATGGAAATTATCATACCAGTCATCTTCGTTGACGAAGCCCTCCTGATGAAGGTCTTTCTGATGAGGCCTTCTGTTCTGCTCATCGTGAGTGAGATGGCGAACTTCCTCAGAGGCTTCGTCTATTTGCCTTTGCAACTCAGCTAGGCGGGCCATCTTCTCCTTCTTCCTCTGCACTTGTTGATGTAGCATCTCCATCTCTCTGATTTCTTGGTCTAGCTCTTCTTCCTCAAGCGTCGGGCTGACGGCTTTTCTCTTCTGGCTTCGGGCCTCCCGAAGAGAGACGGTCTCCTGGTTGTGGTCCAGCGGTTGTAGTGCTCCTGCCCCAGTCGCTGAAGCTTTCTTCGGCGCCATAGCGAAGGTCTATAGCTTCCGAAGGTGTTCACAAAAACTCGAAGTGGAAGTGAGTTCACCGGAGGTGGGCGCCAATGTTGGAGACTTGTTCTCAAATGCTAAGAGTTAAGAACAAGGCAACATAGAAGATGTTAAACATTAAGGTCCTTCGTCCTTCGAAACATTACGCCCCTTCGGGAAATAATGCTTTAGGACGGAGGTCACAAGAGACATACCTTCGTAAATATAATAAATAATGCCGAAGGATTCATATAAAGCGTGAAATATAAATATCAACATAGGATCATTTCTATTTTATTAACATGGAGAAATAGAAATGATTTCAAATTACAAATGTACCTTCGGTCCGTGAGAGAAGGTAGAAGTACAAACGTGACGCAAAAGCCAATGCCAAGTCAGCGTGAACAGTACGGGAGTACTGTTCATCTATTTATAGACGCGGGACGCAGCCCACGTAAAATTACATCCATGTCCATTACATTTGTTAACGGTTTATAGGAATCTGTCGAGGCCCCCGAAGTCTTTTCATCTTTAAGTCGGTTCCCCCTTATGCCATCGCGCCGAAGCTTCCCTGCGCACAGCTTCGGCTGCCCTCGACCTTCGTCTGGTTCAGGCTTCGTCCTGGTCGTGCTCCATATCCATAATTCTGAATCCGAAAATACCTGTTCATATAATCCACTTGGAAAACATTGTCAAATCATGTTTTTGAGGACCTTCGGAGGACGAAGGCCCCCAACAACAGTTGATCATCTTCAACAGAATTAGTTTCTTCTGATTCTGACGTAACAAACAATTTCTATGAAACATCAGAGACCCCGTTTACCCCTATTTATACGATTTAAGTATACATAAAGCAATTTTTTTACTTTAATTTAAACTATACTTTTGACCTTAGAATGCTAACAGGTCTGATTTTCGATTTTGTACTTAAATTTAAATTGTATTTTAATAAGTAAAAGAAGTCAGTTTCTCAGATAAAGAGGAAAGTGGAAATAAATGGATTACCCAACTAAATAACTGACTTTATTAATAACTACACTAAGTTGCAGGGGACACCCACACCTTGGTGACAATCATTACAAAGATCCAACTTCAGTACATGTCCATCATAACAAGCATCCAACATAAGATAAGCAAACTAACTATAACTAAGACTAACTAGACTAAGACACTGAACTAAGCATTATTACAGACTCTGACTCTATCGATCTAGGGATCCAAATCTATCTGGGTCCTGCAGTCCGAAGTACCATAGTCGAAGCGACCACGGGGCGGTGAACAGTAAGGGTGCTGAATCCCGACAGGGGCGGCAGAACTACCATCCAGATAGTGGCCTGCTCCGCACTCAACACGCAATTCCGCAACCTCCACCTGAACCTTGCCCAACTCATCAAGGGCGTAGTCCAACTCTGTGTTGAGCACGGTAGCTAGGTTGACCATGTTGTTCAGCGTGGGATTGCCCTCAGTCCCTCACCCACTGGCGAGACAATCACAACTTCAGCACTGCCGGTCGAACGGCGAGGGTAGTACTTCAGGTCAAGGCCATCAGCTACCCCGCTCAACAACGAGCAATACTGAGAAAGTGCCCGTCGTACTGCATCTTGCATGGCTGCCTCGGCAGTATCCCTCTCAGTAATAGAATAGTGCTCCGAGAAGGCCTCTGCACCCCAGAGATCATCGTCCGGACGACACACCAAGCAAGTAGCCTCCCACTAGTCTGGGTATAACCCGCGACGATGCTGGTAGACTACACAACAGTACTCGATGGACCAAGTGTGTCCGTCGAAGGCTCGACGCAGCAAGGTATCGAGAGCGTCGTGGAAGTGACACCCGCGAGCGGTGTCACGAGTGATGGGTCTAGCGATCCATCCCTCTGGCTCTGGCTCCTCTGAGAGCTCCGTGCCATGGCTTGAACTGCCACCGGCGTCGTCGTCATCTCCGTTAGGGTCTCCTCTAGCAGCCGGGATGCCCTATGGTGGTGCAGGGGGCATCTCTGGCTGAGGTGCAGGGGAAGGCAGCCTCTCAGACTCCACCTCCTGCTGAGGCGAGGGGGAAGAGTCCTTCTGCTCCTGGTCCTGCTCCTACTCCTAGCGTCGGTGCTCCTGCTCCTCGTGCAGGCGACAATGCAGTCTCTCCAAATGACTAGACTAAACTAACACCGTGCGACGCAGTGGACGCTCTGCCAGGCGAGAAGGCAAAAAGGGGATCACAGTATACGTGTCGTGCATCTAATACGAGCCATCTACAAAAGACATCGTAAGCACAAGAGTGAGAGTAGAACTATGAGACCAGAAAGTAAACAGAAAGAAAAGTGAGACAAACTTTTGAGATAAGTAAATAACATAGAGTTGGTCAAGGTGACCAACTTTTGAAAGGACACTGAGGATCAAGGTAAGAGTAGGGGTCTATAGTCCTTAGGGCGACCATTCTAGTCTAGGTTAGCGGTCCTACAGTCAGTAAGGCTTTGATACCACTTATGTCACACCTGGTTTTGGAAGGTAAACTGAATGCGAACCATGTAAGTGCCAGGATTAGAAATTCACGTACATAGCGATTACATAATTGGACATCATCACACAATGCTCGAATTAAATAGCAGAAAGGTACTTTATTACATCAAGATGTCCAAGACATCCACAGAGTCTAATACATAACCATAGTGTTTAACATTAACATCAAAGTGCAGAGTAACGAAACGTAGAAGATAAGCCTACAAAGGCAGCTGACTGGGGGTTTGTCACTAAGAAAGAACTAGAACTCGTCGTAGTCCTAGAATTCCTCGAAATCTTCCATGTTGCCAGCATCACCTCCTGAGCAGTGAGTACAGTGGGGACAACCTAGGGTGGGGGGTGGTGTGTAAAGCAAGGGTGAGTACACATCAACGTACTCAGCAAATGTCCCGTTTGGCTAAAGTGGACTAGCTGTATATGGGGTTGAGGTCAAGCAATTGCTTTTAGGTTAGTTAAGTATTTATTATTATTAGTAGAGCCAACTTTTTGTAATAAACCCAGTTATTACCCAAAAGTACTTCCTCAAACGAGGAAATACCAAAGATCAGATTTTATAACATCATTGTTAATCATCATCATAAGAGTATCCATATTTCTTCTAACCAAAGAGGATCCCAAGGCTGCTCTTAACTGTGAGCTCGACTGATATACCAGTTTTTAACACTCTGCAGAGGTTGTACACTTTACCCACAAGTCATGATCCCTTTCCAGCCTGGGTTGTACAGACCCGATCTCCACTACCAAGGTGAATGGCCAGGAATACACTATGTAGCCTTTACAAAGACTCCCCTGGTGCATAGCTGCTCGTTAGGTTTCGCCAGTCGTACAAAGGCAGTACACCTCCCCAAGGTGGGTGACTAACAAAAACCAAATCGAATGAACCTCTGCACCCCAACCTTAGTAGAGCGAGCACTATGCCCCGGCCCCCATCGACGGCCCTCCGGCAAAGCCAACTACACCCCCAGGTTCATCTAATTATTCAGCTAAGGGCGTCCCATTCCACCCTCATGGTTGTGTTGTTATCCCGGGTGGTCACTCCACGAACAGGTCCTTACGGAGAGGTACTCAGGAAAAAGACCTGAGCCCCCTAGAGTATCACAAGATCATCAACAAAATCATGATAACAGTATCGTATCATAAATAGCCACATCATGTTCATTGATTAAGTTAAGGCAATAGCAAAATGCTCACCATGATAACCCAAAAGGTAAACAAGGATAAGGTAAATACAGACTAGTCAATCCTTAGGTTTCATAAAGTAATGCGGGACAACGAATTATAAGGTAAGTAGGACATAATAGGTCAGTGGACACTTGCCTTCACCAGGTTGTTGCTCAGGGAGGTCTCGAACAACACACTTAGGAACCTCGGTCTGCTCGTTGTCTAAATAAAGCGAGCATGCATTCAATACATTGGAAAAATACAAATGAACAGCACACCAAACGTGTACAAACATAGGAATACATCTTAAAAAGACACAATACTACATAAGGGATAATGAGTTCAAGGTATAACATGATCTATAACATAAACTAACTACCTTTAGAATTAGATTATTATTTCTTTAAGTATTGCCCACAAATACATAGCCTAGTTCAATTTATTTTATTGTGACCTAGAAATTAGACCAGAGATGGATTCATGTAATACACATTATAAATCTCACAAGATTAATCATGTTTAAATCTCTAGGGTTCTCTTTTTAATTATTTTATTAAATAAATAAATCTACACCTACATTAGTTAATACTTAATCATAAAAATTAGAATGTGCAGATAGTAAATGAAACTATTTTATTTAAATAGAGAATAATCCTATGAACATTTTGCAATTTGAATCACTAAATTTGGAGTTCATATGTAAAAGACATGAAATAAACAAGTTTGGGAATTCAAAATATGAAATTAGGTCTAATTCTGTGAATATTTAAAAGTCTAGGGTTCAATCTGCAAGAATACAGGGGCCTGCGCGCGAAAACCAGGGACGACGGGTTTATTTCTAACAAACTGAGGGTTTCTTACGCAAAACAACCACATGAAGGGGTATCGGGCTCCCTCAACCGTCAGATCTAAAACCAACGGCTGAGATTAGATCCGTGGCCGAGGGCGCGCGCGGGGGCGGGCGAGTGATGACAGGCGGGCCAGGGGCGTCAGCGACCGAGGGGGAGGGCGCACTGAACGAGCGGGCCAGGGGCGCAGGGCACGCATGTGCGAAGCGGTACCCGCGATCTGGGCCGTGCGATCAAAATCGGACGGAGGGGATCAGACCAGGGAGGGGTTGAACGGCTGCGGGCGGCGCTATTCATCTTCACGACGGTGAGGTCGCCGGATTTGAGGCAGGCGGGTGCTAGGGGGTTCCATGGTCGCCGGAGTTGGGCAAAGAGGGAGAGAACGCCACAACAAACTCAATGGCGAGGAAGAGGCCATGAATTCGTGGGTAGAAAGGGGAGAACGACGGGGAGAAGGCCTTGGGCAGACCGGAGGAGCTCCGGCAAGGCATTCCGGCCAAGGGGAGGGGGCTTAAAGCGCGCTAAGGCCTGGGCTAGCTTCGGCAGAGGCAGAGGCACCTTAGGGACTAATGCCGGGGAACTAAACCGGGATAAATCGGTCGGCCACCGCATGAGCACGGCGGATCGCCGTGGCCGAGCACCGGCGAAGCTGAAATTTGCCGAGCACAGAGCGCAATAGGGAAAATTGGGCACGGGCAAAGGTGTCTCACCTCGGGGCAGAGCTCGGAGAGGCTTGGCGCGGTCTCCGGTGAGCTGGATGGTTGGAAACGCGGGCTCGGGTCTTCGGCGGCGTCTGGCGACGAGGGCAGAGCGCGAGAGAGGGCAGAGCTGTGTGAAATGAGGTGGGGGAGCGAGTGCAGGCACCGGCGGGGCTCTAAGAAGGGAGCTGGGCGCGTGAGGGGGGGTGTCATGGCCGAGAAATCTGGCGACGTGCGCGAGTGCGCACTCGCCGGTCCACGGCGGGCGCGGGGAGGGCGGATCTGACAGGGCAGGCCCACCGCATAGAGAGAGAAAAGGGGATGCGCGGGGGACTCAGCAACTAGTGAACTGGGCCCACGAGACAGAGAGAGAAGTAGAGCGCGAGTGAAGAAACCGGCGCCGACAGTTTGGCCCCACTGGGCAGCGAGCGAGAGACGGAGGGCATGTGGGAGAGAGAGCTGCCGCTGATAGGCGGGAACCGCTTGTCAGGCGACGCGGGCGCGCAAGCGCGCGGCCTAGCTGGGCCGAGCTGGGCTGGTTTGGGCTGCTTTCTCTTTTTCTTTTTCTTTGAATTTTCTAATTCCTTTTCTATTTATTTTCTCTAGGGTATTCAATTCCAAATTCAAATTAGGTTTCGAATTCAAATAAATTCAAACTTGTGCAACACTTCAGAGAATATTTTAAGCTCAACATGATACAACATGTCATTACTCATACTGTTTTGGCAAAATTAAATAATTAAATCCCCCTACCTTTAAGCTAATTCTACTTAAAAGGGAAAAAGGGAGAGAGAATCTAGAGAGAGATAGAACCTAGGATGAGGGAGAGAAGAGTAACACATGAATTTGGGTGATCATTAGAAAGAAATTTTATACCCCAAATTTAGGGTGTTACAAGAGCTCTTGAACATTAGTTTTTAGGTTGACTATCTAAATTATTGATTTAGGGAGTCTTTTAGAAAACTACTAGATTTGCTCTAAAGAAGTCCTAGTTGCTCTAAAGGAGTCCTCTTAAACTTTAGTATATTAGCCACTATGGGGTACTAAAAGTGACTGAACTTGAACTTTTGAACTTTTACAGGATTTATCCTTTATCTAGTTCCCACATAACTAGATCAATTGCATTAATTAGAGAACTTTGTCTTTACACACAATACACACAATATTTAATTCTCTTTAGCAAGTTTTAGTACATACAAACAAAATGATACTATAGGAGCTGATTGGTTGAGTGCACAACCAACTATCTAAGCTAAGACTATCTATAGCAACGTCCTCTAAATTTCATCCCTAAAAGAATATTCACTGTCCTTTACAGTACACTATAAAAGATTACATTCTCTATATCTTCACCATCTCCAGCAACCTCCTCTAAATTTTGTCCTCTATATTTCATCATTCATATTCTTGTCAACCATATTATGAGAATTTATTCTTATCATTTTTTGAATCGGGTCAAATTAGTACAGTGAAGTTCCATAAGAGGTCACATGCATTTGTCGAGCAATTCTTATTTAAAAAAAATCCCCTCATGTCTTGAATGTGGAAGGCTCCAAACGACTACAGCTCCTTGCAGGACTTGAGGGCCATGGTGGCACCGCCAGAGGGGGCACAAGATGGTCTGATCCTGGTAGAACTCGTCCTGGGCATGGTTGCTCGCGGCCTCAGCGACCGGCGGCCTCCGCAGCTGCGCTAGCACTCGTCCTGGGCATGGTTGCGAGCGACCGGCGAGTTAGGGACGACGGTCGGCGCATGGTTGCAGCAGCAGCCAACATAGCTTCTCTCGGGGCGACGATGGAGTTGACGTTGCTGTAGAGCGGCTGTCACAATATCTCCCACTCGCACGTGGAAGGCCGTCGTAGCTCGCGGACCTCTACGTTTAGCGGTCGAAAGGCGTCCTCTATAATTTACCAGACCGTTTATGGTCGTTGCTGGAGAGGAGGAGGACTTTAAGGTAGTATTTGGTTGAGGAGCCAAGTAGAACGGAGCCGTTCCATCCCTAATTCTAGGAACGGAGCCGCTCTGTTCTGTGTTTGGTAATCTGGAACGGAGCGGCTCTGTTTTTTGTTTGGTTGCAGAGTGAGCGGAGCGGAGCGTGACTGTGAGAGCGGGATAGGAACGGAGCGGCTCCGTTCCGTTGATTTTTTGGAGCGGAATGATTCCGGATCTAAGGAGAATATTCCCTAATTGGAGCCATTCCGTTCTAGTTACTTTGTAACCAAACAGCAACAAAACTGGAACAGAACGGCTCCGTTCTACTTGGCTCTCCAACCAAACACTACCTAAATCTGTTGCATCTAAGAAAGAGGAACCGTTTACAAGTCGTTGCTGGAGACAATTTAAATATATGCAAATCTAGGTGTTTGGTTTTCTATACTCCTTCCTAGTCTGACTTAAATTGTGCAAAAGTGGCATCCGAACTTGCTTCTAGTTAAACGGAATCCACAGGTGTTTTTCTAGGGCAACGGAATCCACAAGTGTTTTTCTAGGGCTAGGTCTGGGCTAGCAGCACGCTCGACGCACGCAGCCTGTGCTATGCTCCGACACGTTTTTTGAGATACCATTTTAGGGCTAGTTTAGAAACCCCATTTTTCCATAGATTTTTATTTTTTAAAGGAAATTAGTTCATTTTCTTTTGGGAAAATAGAAATCATTTGGAAAATGGAGTTTGCAAACTAGCTCTTAGTGACTTTTTTATTATATCTTCTAGTTAAAAGATTTAATCACCGAATAGATTTTATATTTATGTTCCTAACATTTTTCGAACAAAACTAGACCACCTATGCTATATTTATTTATTTTTAAAAAATATATAACTAAGATTAAGACTATTAACAATTTTTTTCGAACGAAGATCACTTCATTTCTATTACTTGCATAACAGAAATACAAACGTTTTACCCACATCTAGATAAGCACCGGGACTTAACCTGGGAGGGATACATTACGTCGTTTCTTGCCACAACACAACTGAAAATTGTTTGAGAGACGAAACAGGACTATAGACAACTAGACAAAGTTCACAAAAGAACATGTAATAGAAATAAACAAAAATAAATATAATTAGTGTATATGAACAGGTAATTGACGTCTATTAAATAATTTTAACATATAATTAGTGTGTATTAACATATTTTTAATTTATTTAATATTTTTTATATATGAAACAAATACTTATACAAACAACCAAACAACATCTGTAAGGACCCATCTATCTAAGAAAGTGAACAAAACAAGTGTGTGTACCTCCTCAGCTTGGCTCCGTACAGCTTGGTCTCTGTGTACTAGCCAGGCTAATTAGGGAAGTAAACTAAACAGCTCTATAGGGGCTAAACTTTAGTCTCTATTAGTTGACTAATAAATAAACAAAAAAGTGCTTCACGTACTATCCACTTTAACTAGAATACGATCAATGTTAATCTACGATTGTTGTTGCTTATTGTTTTGATTTAAACTAATCAATCATGATTAATTAGATGTCGTATCTGAGTCAACCAACAGTGTCTCAGTAGACGCAGTCATGACATCTACAACCCACGTAAATGTAAGGTATCTAGAGATGTATCTAGGGACGTTAAGACTGACTGCAGTGATCAATGCTACCGTCCCTCTCCCCTTGCATGTCGGCTGTAGGGGGTACCCTATGGTCGCAGCAGTGCCCCCTACAGCGCTCCCTACGTGTCGGTTCCCTTCTCTCTCCCCCTAGATCTAGCGTGTCACTGTTCATCACCTTAAACACTGTGCTGTGGGTCCACGAGTAATTGTTAGTAGATAAAAAATTGATAGTTGGTATAGAAAATTATATTTTATAGTGGTAGTGGGGTATAGGGGGTATTTAGGGGGAACCGCTGCGGGAGATGAAAAAATACTCCCTGCGTCCCATAATATAAGGCGCAACTACTTTTTATTCTTGTCCCATAATATAAGGCGTGCTCTCTCTATACATACGTATATCGATGCAATGGTATAGAGACAATTAAATGCATTTCTTGGTCTTTGAACCAGGGGTGGTTACGCCTTATATACTGGGAGAGGTGGTTATGCCTTATATACTGGGACGGAGGGAGTAGGAGGAAAAATAGGGGAAAAAGTGATATAGAGGGAAAAATTTAGGGGTAACGGTTAGGGATAGGCTAAGTGCAAAAATTGTGAAGAGTCGACTCTTCACGCAGGAACGTTTGTGGCTCCACGATCGAAACGATCTACGTTGAATGGATGGCGGTCGTCTCCTCCAGATCCGCTGTGCTCTCCCCCGCGATCGATTCAGTGTCCCACTCCAGTTCTCTAGTCCACTCCTGTTCTCACGCATACGGCATATCCTCTTCCTCTCCCTGTCTCTCACCTCTCCTCTTCCCGGATCCGCTGGCGGCGCCATGGTGAGGTCATCTCCCTCAAACGCCGGTGGCTGCAACAACACAGGCTCGGGTGCTCCGTCGCCCAAGGAGATCCCGCTGTCGGGCGCCCGCCCGCCATTCATCCATGGTGCTTCGGCCGCCGCCGCCGCCGCGGGGGAACGCCACCCGTTCCGCAACACCTCCGGCGACCAGGGGGCAGCGGCGTCGTTGTACATAGCCCTTTCATTGCCCCTCGCTCCCACTCTTCAACTGCACATGGGTTTTTTCCTCTTCCCCAACCGGAACATTTCAGGCATCTCCTTTGTTGTCTGACATGCTTAATAGGTATATATCTTTTGTTTCGTTGTTAGATAAATTTGTTTAGTGACTGAATATATATCTTGTTTCGGGTGCTTTGTGCTTTGTTGATGTATGTATTGCCAATACTTGGTGGTATTCAGTTTCGTTGTTGATCAGTTCAGTTTCTATGCCAGTACTTATTCAGTTCAGTTTAGCACAAAAATCGTAAAATCACTGGTGTTGATTAGTTTAGTTTAGGCAGCTTTTATTCTTCAAGGTGTGCAGCTCGGATTCTTGTTCAGATTTCATAAAAGCTCTGTAAGGTAGCATAGAAGTATTTTCAGATTTCATAAAAGTTCAGTTTAGTTTCCATTGTAAATTAATGGTCGATCAGCAGGCATGCAAATGGTCAATATATCTCTTGTTTAGTTACTGTTAAACTCTGTACATAATATTGAACAGATTGTATGTCTTGTTTAGTTATTGTTTGGTGAAGGCTTTGATAACAGGTGCACTTTAATCATATTTTCTTATTTTACAGCTCTGAAGGCTTTATGAGTTTTATGATGGATGATCAGCAGCGAAGCCTTCCTGAGAATGCTCATCTTGTTGGAGCAACGTCACATGTCATAGGTGTTAATGTCGAGAGCACAAATGAAAATGAAGAAGTTAGGAGGGAGCCACGATTAATATGGAAACAGGGAGAAGATGTTAGAGTGGTAATTAGTTTGTAGATGTAAATATATATAAGTTAGTAGTTACATAGATTTAAGAACTGACATATTTATTGATTTGTTTGCAGATGAGTGCTTGGCTGAAACACTCACTAGACTCAATAAGTGGAAACAACAAGAAGGCGATAAGTATTGGGATGACGTAGCTATAGAGTACAACCTCACTACTGTCAAAGCAAGATGGAGGACTAGAACTCAAGTCAAAGAAAGGTGACACAAAATAAATAAGTGTACAACCACGTTCAATGACTGTTGGTTGAAAGCTAGAAGGGTGTTCACCGGTGGCTATTCGGATCAGACGTGGATGGGGAAAGCACAAAAGTTTTATCAAGATGAAAACAAAGGGTCGCATTTTGTGCTAGTTGATGTGTGGAACATAGCAAAAAAATGAGGCCAAGTGGATTTCATATAACAGCAACCTACAAAGTACTGGCAACCAAAAAATTAAGAGGAAGGAGAGGGACAATGCCAACACGATAGAAGTCAATGTTGGTGAGGATATTGACATTCACTCGTGAGGGTACAGGTAAATCCAAAGGTAATGTTATAGACGTAGACGAGCTTGACAGGTTCGAAAAGGTACAAAATGAGCACAATTCTAATAGTCTCAAGATTCTTGAAAAACAAGAGAAGATAAATAATGACAGGCTTGAAGCGCAAAAGATCGCTCGTGAAACAACAAAGGATCAAAAAGAAGCAAAATTGTTGTAAAGGAAGCTAGGATGTTAGAAACCTACACATGCCTTCTCCAAAAAGATGTTTCGACAATGTCCGTGGATGTTAGAGCTGAACATGTTGCTGCCTTAAAGTCTTTGAGAAAAATATTGTTTCCATAGTCTGCTTTGTTTTGTGGTGCTTGTATTACTTCATAACTCTTCTATGTAGTAAACATGTTTCCAAAGTCTGATTGGTTCGATGTAGTAAACTACTAGTGAACATGTTTTCAGTTCAGTTTCTATGCAATATTCAGTTCAGTTCTTTTTACATTTCAGGTGTAGCACCACTGTTTATGCAGTATTCATTCTTTTTCAGTTCAGTTTCTGTGCAGTATTCAATACTTGGCTAATACAGAATAGGAACTCTGTCAGATAGCACAGGAATTCTTGTTCAGATTTCACAGTAGGCGAGCGAAGAAAATTGATGCGTTTTTTGTTCATTTCATGTCTAGTGTATACGTTTGTTTCCATTGTAAATTATTGGTCGAACGGCAGGCATCCAAAGAAAGTGCTTTGCGTTTCAAGTAGATGCGTTTTTTTTGCCGTGTGTACTGGACGACATACAATGGAAGTGGAATCAGAATGTGCATGCATTTTTTACAGTGTTTATGCCAATAATTTCTGTTCAGTTCAATTCTATAATCACTGAATTGGTGTATTCAGTTTAGTATTTGGTTGGAGAGCCATATGATTGTAGAGTGGAGGAGAGAGGAGAACGCTCGCGTCCGCAAGAGCGCTTATATCCGGTCGTTTTGTTGGAGCGAGAGCATCCTAAATATTTGTCACTCTAGGAGCCGCTCTGCTCTCCTCCATTGAAACTAAACATAAAAAAAAAGAATGGAACTGATTCATTTCTCTCCGCTCCTCAACCAAACATACCATTAGAAAGCATACGTTTGTATCCTTGTTCAGATTTTGTAAATGATAATAGATCAGTGCAGTATAATTGCTAGTGCATACGTTTGTATTCTTGTTCGATCCAATAAATGTGAACCTTTTATTTGATCAAGCGTTTTTATTACAAGGGATCTGAACTATCACTACAGTAAAGAAGTCCATTTTTAGCGGCCAGAAACCACAGAAAATAAACCTTATGTCGCTGAAAATAAGTTATTTTTAACGGTACGAGGGGCTATTTTCGGCAGTTCCACGCAAAAAAAAGAATAAAAAAACCTATTATTTTCGGCGGCCAGACCTAGACCGCCGAAATCAGTCTATTTTTGGCGGCATGCATCCTGGTCCTCAAAAATAAGTATTTTCAAAGCAAGTTTTTAGAAAAAGTAAATTAACTGAAATTTCAACAACAATACACATATATTATAGTAACACAAATCCATTACAGATATAATAATTCATCCATAAAACCAACATAAATATCACAATTCATCCACACAAGTATCACAATACATACACCGCATGAGTACATCAATTGATACATACCACATACACCCAGGGGCGAAGCCAGGATTACAATATAAGGGGGGCCGACCAATTCATCAGTATTATACGGTGAAAAAATACTATATCATACTACAAGAGTTATCAAAAATTAGTTTTAACGTCTTGTGCCATCAATTGGTTATTCAACAAATATTTTAACTTATTTTTTGGTCTCCTTTAGAATTTGGTTGGCATACTATAATACTACAAGAGTTATGGATTATATATTAACAACAACTATATTAAACCTTTGATTAATTATATTGACAAAATTTAGAGTATATAGACTACACAACTATATATATATATATATATATATATATATATATATATATATATATATATATATATATATATATATATATATATATATATATATATATATAGGGCGATGGTAATGGAAGCCCTGGGCTTCCATTAGTACCAGGAAGCCCCAGCCAGGTATAGCCACGTCCTGTACCAGCGTGCGTCCTATCGGGCACGGGTTCTTACTCGGACAGATTTTAGCGTAAAACGTGTACAAAAATAGCGTAAATGATTACGAATTTTAGCGTAAATCGTAGATCTGTTTTGAAACGGTGAATGCGGCCCGAAAATTACGGCGTAAAAATCTCGCGCGTCCCATCGTGATCGGGTTCTGACTCGGACAGATTTTAGCGTAAACCATGAACTAAAACAGCGTAAATGAGTACGGAATTTAGCGTAAATCGTATATCTGTTTCGTAACAGCGAATGAGTCCCGAAATTACGGCGTAATAATCGCGTGCGTCCGATCGTGCGCGGGTTCTGGCTCGAATAGATTTTAGCGTAAAACGTGATCTAAAACAACGTAAATGAGTACACAATTTAACGTAAATCGTATATCTGTTTCGTAACAGTAAATGAGGCCCGAATTACGACGTGAAAATCGTGTGCGACCGATTGAGCGCGAGTTCTAGCTCGAATGGATTTCAACGTAAAACGTGAACCGAAACATTGTAAATTAGTACAAATTTTACCATAAATCGTATATTTGTTTTGTAATGGCGAATGGAGCCCAAATTTACGGCACGAAAATCGCGCGCCACCGGTCGTGCACGGGTTCTGGCTCGAACGGATTTAAGCGTAAACCGTGAACCAAAACAACATAAATGAGTACGAATTTTAGCGTAAATCGTCCATCTGTTTCATAATAACGAATGTAGACCGAATGTATCTCTCAGCACACAAGGTTGTCATAAAACGCATCAAGAAATTTCATAAATTGGTGTAAGATACAACAAGAAGTGATGCGAATTGTTTCAGATTTTACAATAAGATATAAGAGACAATTATTCATGTACTCAACTATGATAATGTCGTGTTTACATTTTAGTTGTTGGTACATAACACAAAACTCTGTTTCACCATAACACCATTGTTAGCAAAAAACTGAGTTCAAAAGGTTCTTCCAGCTTTCCTTATGTGGAGAAAACCACCGAGGTCCATATCTGCAAACGTAACATGAACTGCTAATATGATCTTTCTTTGTTAATATGTCTTTTCAAGCTTTTTATGACTAACATAACCTAAAGTCTAAACTGAATGCAAACTTAAGTTAGACGATCAGATTACCAAAAGAAAAATATCTTGAGTTAGAAGATCAGATTATCCCATGTGAGTAAGCATAAAAACGATATCAATGTTCATAAATATATCCCATGCCAGTTATCCCATGCAAACCAAACATACAAAATAATAGAAGGTCAAGTTCTATGCTAAGATTCACCAAAATAATTGGAGCGCAGAAAGGATGAATTAAAACAAGATAACCAGGGTGTAAAAAAATTCTACTGTCATGGTGTACCTTGTCCATCATTCTGAAAACATAGAAAAACTGATTCAATGGACGATTTATTTGATATCGACAATTTTAATATACAGACATCAAAATCTAGTTTGCCTTCTGGATACTTGGGCAGTGGATCACAAAAACAAAAGAGCATATACTTACTGGGGGTACTGGGCAACAACTGTAGACAAATGTTGCTAGCGCCTAGATTTTTCAGAATATGCAACAAAACTTAGCTGGTAGACATAACAGACAAGGTAGACAAAAAGTTGGCACATTGTCAAGTAAAAAAGTAGATACCAGTTTTGCTTAGAAGAAAGTACATAGGCAACTGTCAATAATATAATATTAGAGCCTATATCCATACCAATATCAATGCAAACATTTTTTTCAATGTCAGTAGGGATAGTGATTTAGTAGCTCCATATAATAATAAAGGCATATATAACAGACAGGGAGGATAAAAGACTAATCCATCAATGCATCAGAACATGCAGTTAGCATCTCCATTACTTTTCCTCGCATGCCTAAAATATGCAGGATTAGTTGAACATCTAGGCACAATTGAATACTAGGAAATATATTCTAAACTCTCCCTTGAATTCCCAAAAATTCTTTTATGCCTCCACATATATACTGCATAGGTGCCAATCTGATCGTGCAGATAAAGGTGATATAAACATTTTCATGACCAGTTGTTTCAGGTAATTTATATTTTCATTAGGACAAGGACAAGACTATTTTTTGATAAAATACAAATGTGTATACATAAGAAACAAAAATCTGAAATGCTACCTGAAAAAAATTGACGACATCAGCAACCTGATCTACAAGGTCAATAACAGCTGGAACAAGCACATCAGCTAAAATCGGAGCTGCTCCGAATTGCAATACTTAACATATACACAATGATCTATGGAAAAGAATAGAATCTACATGTGACATAGTAGAGTGCACACTCAATAAGCTGCTAGCACATTGTGAGATATGAACTGATAACAAGTAGCGTATGAATCTGAAACAAGGTAACAACGTATGACTGGTACTACAAACTTACAACCCTATTGGCTATTACTCTTGCAAGTGGATCTTGGTTGCAGGTGACACCAGTCCACGAGTTCCCCTTAGGCAAGCAAGAATCACCTCTCTAGTCCGAAGGTGGGTTCGCGAATCCTCTGGCCAGCTCCTGCATGCCGATTACTGCAGCAACAAGGAGATGTGTGATTTGGGCAAATAGTGTATCTATCAGCCACGACCATTAACACTGACAAGTTCGTCGATCAGGAGGTTACCATCTTTGCCTCTCTGGGATGCATCCTGCCTCCAAGAGGAACGACCACATGAGCTCTGCCGCGTTGACCAGCGGCCCGTCGGGGGACCCCGCCCTGCACTTCGGGTAGATTGAACAAGCGATGGAGGAGAAGGCAATGTCTCCTGGCAACGAGGTCGACTATCTATTCAAAATAGAGAAGGGCAATAATACTAGATCGCGGTATTCGAAGGCATGGCTGCGTCGATGCTTGAAGGGAAGGAGGATCGCTACTTGGTAGCAGTTCCCCGATGATAAAGGCGTCGAGCGGTCCCATGGCCTCTGAATCGGCTTCAACTGCGACGCGAAGACATGGATGATCAGTAGAGAAGGCCATGACGCGGTGGGGAAGAGAATGCATGAACTGTACCTCGAAGGTTTGGGCGGCGGCAGTGACGAGCCTCCGAACTGGCGAAATGAGTTTTTCGGCGGGGGATTGCGTTAACCCAAGACATGATAGCGCGGCGGCGTTGATGGGGAACGGAGGCGGCGACGCGGATGGGAAATGGGGGCGCCGGGCGCGGTCGATGAATGGAGAGGCTGCGAATGCGCGATAATTGAGCCTGTTAGGGTTTGTTTTGGGGCCAAAAAATTATACAACCTAGATTTGGGCGATTGTTTTGACTAAATGCGTGGGGAACTGTACGCACATAGGGGTAGTGTTCTGGTCGGACTCGTCGGTTATGGTTGGGCGGAACCGAAGTAGACTTTTGGACCAGGGCTTCCTTATTTTATTAGAAGCACAGGGCTCCTAATACATAAACTATATATATATATATATATATATATATATATATATATATATATATATCACGTCGTAGCCTTGGGAGGGGCCATGGCCCCTGCCGGCCCCCCTTGGCTCCGCCCCTGCATACACCATAATACATCACAGTTTATATCAAATCCATCACAAGGCACCAAATTCACCACAAGAGTCAATTTATCACATATAGGGATCGTTTGAGTTGTGGCCACTACCTCCAGAAGCGAAGAAGTTGTTGACGAAGTCATCTGTCAAGTTTGGAGTCTGAAATAAAGAATAATACATTAATAACTACACTTCTAACTTGTCCATTATTCAAATGAGTTGTTTGTCAAACAAATCTCTTTTGTAGTAGCTCCATCCCCTGCAAAAGCTCCTCCTGGTGCTAGTATCACCGGTGGTGGACTGGTGCCATGTTGTGGCCCATAACTCCCGATCCCTATAAAGTCAAGATTTGAAAGTGAAAGTAGCCTAGAGGGGGGTGAATATGCTAAACCTAAAAATTATTACCACAAACTTCGAGATAATGTTAAATCCACAGTTCAATTGGTGCAGGCCAGTTCAACTACTATAAAGACAAGTTGAACTACTCTGAACTAGTCCAACTGCTAGAATAAATCTAGGCTATGAACTACACGGAAATAGAATAGGGATCTCTTAAAATGGAAAACACGAGGGATAAACTAAGTGTGGATGGTGAGAAATACAAGATTTAATTCACCACAAGATCTACACGACAAATAAACCTATATGTATATCTTGCCAAATGAAAATCACAATCACAGATCAAGCAAGAACACAAGACACACGATTTTATCCTGAGTTTCGACCAGACCACAAAGGTGCCCTGCTCCCTATTGAGGAGCCCATAAAGGGTCAGGTCTTTTTCAACCCTAATCCTTCACAACCCGATCACCAAGGTCAAAGGATTCTTTTCTCAAACTTGCTCACAAGAGCGCGGAATACAAACTTCTTGGGGCTGTCCACAAATTTAGAGACTCCCAAGCAACCTCAATCCATCTAGAAACCCTAGGGTTTCAAGAACAACAATATCGCACAAGAGATGTTTGCAACAATATTAAGACATGAGAATGAGAGGGGAGAGGAAAACCAAATCCGAGACTAGAAGCACAAACCTCACACCAAAGGGGCTCCTTTAATCGATTTGATTTGAGAGCTAGATCGAGTGTGAGAGGGAGTGCCTTTGTCTCAAGTTAGGTGAGCAATAAGTGTGTGGATGACTAGTAGTTATGAGGAGAGAGATGTGAGGGGGTATTTATAGACTCTCCACAAAAAGAGCCGTTGGGCTCGATTTTTCTGTGGAGGACCGGTTGAACCGCCCTTAGGGCCAGTTCAACCGCCCTAGCTGACTGTTAGTCAGTCTGCCAATCTGACTGGCAGACTGACGGTCAGCCTGGTCAAATTGACCTGACACCGATTGAACCGGCCCTAGGGGCGGTTCAACCGCCCTAGTGTTAGCTGACAGACAGTTTGGCAGACTGCAGGTCATACTGGGCAGTTGTCCCAGTGACTGGTTAAACCGCCCCTAGGGACCAGTTCAATCAGTTTTGACCATAAAGTTTAGGAGATAAACCCCAGTTCAACTGGCTCGAAGGCAAGTTCAACTGTTTTGGTTAGATAGTTCCAGCTGAAGTTGAAGCTCAACTCAGCTTAAGAAGTTCAACTCAGCTGAAAAAGTTTAACTCAGTTGAAAAAGCTCAACTCAGCTGAAGAAGTTCAACTCAACTAAAAAAGCTCAACTCAGCTGAAGAAGTTCAACTCATCTGAAAAAGCTCAAGTCAGCTAAAAAAGCTCAACTCAACTGAAAAAGCTCAATTGCTTTTCAACAGAAACACTCTCTGTTTCTCAATCCTAACAACAGTCATACACAGAGTGTCCAAGGAATTTTGGTTTTCGAAACAACTTTTGAATTTGGAGGCTTGAGTTATAGCAAACACTGTTACATGTGCAAAAACTACTAAGGAAGAAATAGATCATGCGACTCAAGATATATACAAAATTTTACACGTTCGTCGCATGGAGTCTTTTCACGGCACCATTGATGTGTTTGCTTTGTCCTTGAAACTTCCCTTTTTAATTCTCAACAAAAGTTGTTACTCCTTTAATTTCTGTAGATACTGAGCATACACTAGGAGCAAACTTGTTAGTACTGAGAGCACCTATAGGGGGGGTGAATAGGTGATCCTGTAAAAAATAGCACAACAAAACAAACTTTGACTAATATTGAATTAGTGGAAGCAAGGGCCAAGTTCGAATGAGGAGCATGAGCAGAGTAAACCTTTTCAATTAATTGCTCTTTACTAAGTGAGTATTAAACTTAGAGCAATAATGTAAGTGAAGTGAGTGGAGAAAATCGCAGTAGAGTAAAGACAAGTGACACAACGATTTTTATCCCGTGGTTCGGTAAAGTAGAATATTTGCCTACTCCACGTTGTGGCGTCCCAACGAACGAGTGTTGCACTCAACCCCTTTCAAGTGATGTAAAGATCAACTTGAATACCACGGTTCTCTTTATCTCAACAATATCCTGTTGTGAGGAATCTCCACAGTTAGGAGTCTCTCACGCCTTACACAAATGATCTTAAATGAACACAAGTGTAAGGGGGAATAGAAGCACACAAAAGAGCGAGAGTTGCAGCAACAACACGCACATAGGACATGAACGAGCACACAGAACATCACAACAAAGTTACAACTCAAAGAAGTGCTCGAATCTCTATCACAATGAACCAAATGTGTGTTTGCGAAGTCTTGACGTTGTAGAATGTTCAATGGGGGCTTGGTGTTGAGCTCAATGCGCCTAGGGGTCCCTTTTATAGCCCCAAGGGAGCTAGGAGCCATTGGAGCTCCATTTGGAAGGCCCTAGTTGCCTTCTGTCCATGGGTGCACTGGATTGTCCGGTGCACACCAGACCGTGAACAGTGCGCTTGCAGGTCATGGCAGAGAATCCCCTGATTGGCTAATTTCCTGTTTTGAGGGTACCGGACCGTCTAGTGTGGGGCACCGGACCGTCTGGTGTGGGGCACCAGACTGTCCAGTGCGCCTGTTGATCGTTGGCCTGGTGCCGACCTGGCCCCTAGCCGTTGGCCATTGGCTCACCATACTATCCGGTGCCTCGCGCGGACGGTCCGGTGAATTATAGCTGACACAGGCTAGAATTCCCGAGAGCGCCCAGTTGGTCGAACCGTGCACTGGATTGTCCGGTGCACACCGGAGTATCCGGTGGGTGGCACCGGACCGTCCAGTGCTACGCAGTCCAGCACACTTTTTCCTTTTTCTTTCTTGGTTTCTTTTGCTCCTTTTGGACTTTACTAAGTCTCACTTAGACAAACATGATTAGCACACAAATCAATTGACTAAGTGTCCAGAGCATACCTTTTTGCTTGATCCATATAGATTTGCACTAAGTCCTCTTCTGAGCTCAATTTGCTTCATATCATTTGCCCAACATTATGTTAGTTCAAACATAATGTGTAGTGCATCTAATCACCAAAACAATATAGAAATGGCCCAAGGGCACATTTCCCTTTCAATCTCCCCCTTTTTGGTGATTTATGCCAACACATCAAAAAGCAACTAACATATCCAAAAGGGACAAAAAGTGCAGATTGATGCTAAATTGAAGACCAATAATATTGTCATAGGATTTGGTATATTTGGATAATTTTTGCAACCACTTGGTTTATTTTTGCAAAACAAATTCATTTCCCTATCGCTATGTCAAAAAGCACTTGTTTTGGCAAATCAAAATATCTTTCAAGACTTGTTTTGATTAAACACCAAAAACTTCCCTTTTCCCATAATCGAATTTCTCCCCCATAAGAGAGCAGTTTTTGCAATAAAGTATTCTCACACTAAAAACTTTTGAAAAATTCACATGTGGTAGTTGATCCAGTTGCTTTGGCCTTAATTTCTCCCCCTTTGGCATTAAGCACCAAAACAAAAGAACTATTTGGTCTTTTTGAACCCCATTGCCTCACAAAAATTAGAATTAAAGCCAAAGGCAATGAGAAAACATAGATGGGGACTTGGGACAAGATACTGATACCAGAATGCAATGGAAGCCTCGTCTTTGTCCAAGTCCACCTTTTCCCTTTCAATTCGTCTTTGAGACTATATCAAGACACTCAAGCAAACACATTAGTCTCAAATGGTCAAGTTGTAGTACATCCTCACCCTAAACATGTGCATCATTTGCATAAGGACTTGTGAGGTCCAGATGTGACTTATACAACGGTGGATAGGGCAAGCGGATTGCACTCTCATTATCACATAGGACTGGGACTTTGCTCAGAATGTAGCCAAAGTCTTGGAGGGTTTGCCTCATCCAAAGTAGCTGCACGCAACACTGGCCTGTGGCAACGTACTCGGCCTCAACGGTGGATAGGGCAACGAATATTTGTTTCTTAGAGCTCCAAGACACTAGGGACCTTCCTAGAAACCAACAAGTCCCTTTAGATACTTGTCACCTAGTTTTGGGGGCAAAACTGAATGCATAGCATATGTGTGCCAGGATCCATTTTCCTCACATATGTTGACATCAGAAGTGTATATATATCAAAAGATCGACAATGCAATAAAGGCGTAAAAGGGAGTAGAGTAACTTTATTACATCATCCAGATCACAATATCTTAACAAGTATCATTATCAAAGTACGACAAAATTAAACATGGACACTCTTCCACAGGAAGGTGACTAGCGCAACGTTAAACTCAATATTCGTCAACGTCATCTGCAATGTCTTCGTCATCACCCTCTGATCAAAATATTAGCAAGGGGTGAGCTCACTTATGGTCGGGGCTCAGCAAGTGGGAGGAATAATGCAAAGTTAACAAGGTAGGCTATGGATAAGTGGTAAGTATTTTAGTTGGTCAATATTTTATTAGCAACACCTGACTTACTAGTTGTAAGTGTATCCCAAAATTCCCAATTAAACATAAGTACATGAGTATATCTCAAAACACTTAAGTGAAACCACTTAAGCAAACCACTTGTGGATCATCGGATCACAATTTAATTTCCATCTTTAAGTTCAATTATCATGTGAGGGTCCATGTTGCTCTTAACCGTGAGCACGGCTGACATATCAATTTTACACTCTGCTGAGGTGGTACAACTTTACCACAAGCCGTGTATCCCATCTAGCCTAGGTTGATTGGACCCGTAAACACTTCCTAGGTGAATGGCTAGGGATCCACTATGAGGCTTTCACAAAATATCCTTAGTACAAAGCCACCCGCTAAGGTTTCCACGTCAGTATTGATGGTCCTCTAGGCGAGGTAACTTAGCCAAGACTACCACCCCATGTTAACATGAGCTGCCACCAAACTACTGTCGCCCCCTCTTGCCCATCTTTCAGGTAGGGTTGCTAAGCATTAAGTCTATAGAGCTAATTACCAATGCCAGAGCCATTATAGCACTCGTGGTTGCACTGTTATCCTAGGTGGTCACTCCATGTTCCATTTAATACAAAATGATCTTGTTTAACCATCGGGCTAACATCACAATAAAAACTTCATTTTCGGAACATTAGTATCTGTAACAAGTGACATCGTAATTGTCAAGTTGAGCGGTAGCACAAATTGCTAAGCATAGTATTTATCCCAAGGTAATCAAGGAATATGGTTGGTAATTCTAGGAAAATCCTATTTAGGCAAATCCCATAAAATTATGCAATATCTAAAAATTAAACATTATTATATGCATTACTTGGGTACAAAAAGAAATGCAGAGGGAGAATCCACTTGCCTTGCTCGAACATGTCCTACAGGTCGTCCTCAAATGAGTTTGACTCGTCTACCTCACAGTCTGCTTCTAACATCAATTCGTATATCGTACATACAAAAGAATACATACGCCAAATAAATAAACATACACCATTACATGGGTAACATTCTCCATTACATAAACAATCACATATCACGCAACTATACTTACAAATAATGTCTAAATCATAACTATTTTATTAATCCACTAAATTTTCTATTTTGAGTTATCATTTGTGAAAATTATATGGGCATGTGTACAAAGCTATTTTGTCTAATATAGCATAGATAAAATGACGTAACAAATTTTACGGTAATAATAGTCCTTTGGGTGTTATCCTTTCCTTTCTAAATAGAAATTATACATATTGCTAAAATGTTTATTTATTAAACACATAACATTAATATTCTAAGAATTAATGTAAATTACTAATTTTGAACTTTAGTAACATAATCGTGGTTATTTTGACATGAATAGATATTTTATTAATTCTAAGTGAATAAGCGATATACGTACGAATACTTATATCCTGATTAGTGACATCTATATTTTAACCTGACTAACAAGATGTGGTCTAGTATCTCTTTTATTTTCTTATATCAGTAAAATTATACTTGAACCACTATTACATAATATTGTTTTATGCTAAAATGAGAAGTTAATCGTAAACACTTCTAGTACACAGTTAATGAACCATAACATTATTTATTTTCAAAATATAAAAATTATGTCCACATCCAAAATATTGTTACCGGGGTGTCTCACCATTAAACGTATACATTAGGGTCTCTTTTTAATAGTTTCTAGACCGTATATCTCGGAATTAATTTTACTCAAGTGCAAAGGCTAAAATGTAAAAGTGCTTCTTCTACTTTGGGCTACCTTGTCTAGCAGGGAGCTTGATGGGGGGGGGGGGGTTCGGCCGAGCAGGGAGCGGGACATGGGGTTCTCAGCGTTGGGCGGGGCTCCGGCGTGGCGGCTCGATGAGCAGGGCGCGGCTCCGACGGGTACGATAAGGCTCTGGCGCGGTGGCGAGCTTCGGCGAGGCGGCTGGGCACAACACGGTGGTGAGAGAGAGGAGAGCTTGAGCGAGTGGTGGGGAGAGAAGCAGGGGCGCGACTTGACCTTTTATAGTGGAAGAGAGGGAGAGGAAAGGGCTCGGCGACCAGGGAGAGGAAGGAACAATAGGTCATCAATGGCGGTCGGCAATCAAAACACCATTGATGGCATTGGCCATAACAGCGTCCATTATGACCCGGAGGAGAGGGGAGTGGGGAGGAGAGGGAGAGCCGACCGTTTATGGCTCGGAGGGAGTCGAGTAGGCGCGGTCGGGTGGCTCAGCATAGTCGGCGCGAACGCCAACGCGGCGGCGGTGTGGGTGCATGCGCGCCCCACACGAGGAGGGAGAAGGGGGCCGGGGTTGGCCCCGACTGCAAGTGAGAGGGAGAGGAGGCGGCTGGGCCAAAACGGCTAGGGTTTCGGCTGATTTTCCTTTTTTTCTTTTCCATTAAAAATATAAATAAATATATATTTAATATTTCTAAAAATCATAATAATTATACCAAAATTAATTACAACTAAAATACTAATTTTTGGACTAATGTTTTTATATTAGTTAATTGGGCTTTTAATATAAAAAAATTCTACGAAACAATCATAAATCAAATATGAGCAAAACAAAAATTATTCTAAAGGAAAATAAAATCAAACACTTGAAGAAAAATTCTTTACTATTACTACTACTAATATTCTAAATGTATTATTTTTAGTTGATGGTTTTGAGGTGTTACAAACCTACCCCTCTTAAAAAGAATCTCGTCCTCGAGATTAAGGGACTTCTGAGAATAACTAGGGGAATTCTACTGTGAGTTCATCTTCTCTTTCCCAAGTGACCTCATATTTCGAATGATGACTCCACTAAACTTTACACATGTTGATAATTTTACTCTAGGTAATTCTGCGAGATGTTTCTAGAATTCTGATAGGGTATTCCGAATAAGTCAAATCCTCATTTACATCGAGTTCTTCCATAGGTTACTATTCCTTAGGCACTCTTAGGCATTTCTTAAGTTGTGACACATGAAATACGTCATGCACATGTGATAAACTATCGGGTAGCTCTAACTGATACGCTACTTCACCTTTTCTTTCCAAAATTTTGAATGGGCCAATGTAGTGGGGAGATAGTTTACCCTTAACCCTAATCATTCCTCTCATTGGTGAAACCTTAAGGTATACGAAGTCTCCAACTTCAAAGATCAACTCTCTTCTTCTATTGTCAGCATAGCTCTTCTGTCTCGACTGTGTTGTTTTCAAATTCTTTTTGACAATCTGTATTTGCTTTTCTGCTTCTTGGAGAATTTCTGGACCAAATACTTGACTTTCTCCGGTCTGATTCCAATAAAGCAGTGTTCTACATTTCCATCCATAAAGTGCTTCAAACGGTGCCATTTTTAGACTTTCTTGGTAACTATTGTTGTACGAGAATTCTGCATAAGGCAAACTCTTATCCCAACTCGTACCATGCTTTAAAGCACAAGCTCTTAAAATATCTTCCAACACTTGGTTTGTTCTTTCCGTTTGTCCATCTGTTTGCGGATGATAGGCTGAGCTAAAGTTTAGTTTGGTATCCATGGACTCATGTAGTCTTTTCCAAAAGCGTGAGGTAAATTGGGTTCCTTGATCTGATACGATCTTCTTCGGTACTCCATACAGACAAACAATCCTTGACATGTATAACTTTGCTAACTGGGCTCCTAAGTATGTTGTCTTTATAGGTATAAAGTGTGCCACTTTACTCAACCTGTCCACTATAACCCATTTGGAACCATAGCTATCATAGGTACAGGGTAATCCAACTATGAAATCAATGCCGATTTCTTCCCATTTCTATTCCGGTACTTTGAGAGGTTGTAGCAATCCTGCTGGTCTTTGATGTTCGGCCTTAACTCGTTGACATACATCACAAAGTGCAACATACATAGCAACATCTCTTTTCAAACTGTACCACCAATACTTTTCCTTTAGTTCCTGGTACATCTTAGTACTTCCAGGATGAATAGAATAAGTCGAATCATGAGTTTCTCTTAAGATAAGGTGGCGTAGGTGCTCGATTTCTAGTACACAGATTCTCTTTTCAAACCATACGGTGCCTTGTTCATCTTTCATCAAATCCGAGGTATTTCCCAAATTAATCTGTGCCTTAATTTCCTTGATTTTCTCATCGGATTCTTGTCCTTTACGAATCTCCTATTCCAAAGTAGATTCCACTTCCATAACTGTTGCTTCCATATTATTGAGCATACCAAGGTTGAGTTGTTCCATTTCCCAGCACAATTCCTGTGACATCTAATGAGTAGTGATACTGTTCACTTGACCTTTATGGCTCAAAGCATCTACCACTACATTTGCTTTTCCTGGGTGATATTGTATTTCTAGATCATAATCCTTGATTAACTCAAGCCATCTTCGCTGTCTTATGTTGAGTTCTTTCTACATGAAGATATATTTCAAGCTTTTATGATCGTGAAGATTTTGCACTTGTTTCTAATCATGTAGTGCCTCCAAATCTTCAAAGCGTGCACTACGGCAGCTAATTCCAGATCATGCGTAGGATAATTCTTTTCATGCTTCTGTAACTGCCTTGAGGCATAGGCTATTACTTTTCCTTCTTGCATTAACACACATCCAAGTCCTAGATGTGATGCATCACAATACACATCAAATCCTTTGTGAATGTTAGGCATAATCAACACTGGTGCAGCGGTTAGTCTTTCCTTTAACTCGTCAAAACATTTCTAACACGCTTCATCCCACTTAAACTCTTTACCTTTCTCTAACAATGAAGTAACAAGTTTCACTATTTTGGAGAAGCCTTCAATGAATCTTCTGTAGTATCCTGCTAATCCAAGAAAACTCTTGATCTTAGACACATCCGTGGGTTGTTTCCAATTTAGTATTTCACTTATTTTACCGGGGTCTACCTTGATTCCTCCATTGGTGAGAATATGACCTAGGAACACGACTTCCTTCAGGCAAAAATCACACTTTAAAAATTTCGCATACAACTGATTGTTACGAAGCTTCTGTAGAACTAATCTTAGATGATTTTCATGTGCTTGTTCATTCTGAGAGTATACAAGTATGTTGTCGATGAATACCACAATAAACTAGTCAAGATATTCCATGAATAGTTTATTCATCAGGTTCATAAAGTATGCTGGTGCATTGGTTAATCCAAATGACATAACCAAAAACTCATATAGTCTATATCTTGTAGTGAAGGCTGTTTTAGGTATGTCTTCAGTCTGAATCTTCAATTGACGATAGCCTGATCTTAGATCTATTTTTGAGAATACTTTAGCTCCACTCATCTAATCAAACAAATCTTCAATCTGAGGTGACGAGTATTTATTCTTAATTGTTACTTCGTTCAAGCTTTTATAGTCGACACACATTCTCCTTGAACCATCTTTCTTGTTCACAAATAGAATTGGGGCTCCCCATGGAGACGAATTGGGGCGAATAAAATCTTTTTCTAGTAAATTTTCTATTTGTTTCTTTAGTTCAATCTTTGACATTCATTCGGTAAGCTCTTTTTGAAATTGGTGCAGTTCCAGGTAATAATTCAATAGAAAACTCTATATCACAATCAGGTGGCGTACCTGGTAATTATTTTGGAAATACGTCTAGGTATTCACACAGTATTATGATGTGTTCCAAAGATTTCTCCTCCAATTGATTTACCATGGCTTCTGCTGTCGCTGGCATACTGACATTGACTTCAATTCTTTCTCCTTGTGGACTGGTTAATGTAACCATCCTCTTAGCACAAGATATTACCCCATCATACTTGGTTAAGTAGTCTATTGCAAGTATCACATCAATTCCACTCGATTCCAAGATTATCAGCCCTTCTAGAGTTATCAGGCCTCTAATTTCAATCTTAGTCTGAGGGCATGAGTGAGTGGCTCTAAGTTCACCTCCTAGTGATCGAATTAATAGTTTTCCCCTTCAAAGGATAGTTTAATATATTATGTTTTTCCACAAACGACTTTGTTAAGAAAGAGTGAGATGCTCTAGAATCAAATAAAACTGATGCAGGTATGGAGTTAATAAGAAACATACCATACACGACGTCGGCATCCTCAGGAATTGATTCTGCGGTCACATGGTTAACTCTTCCCTTACTCTGGTTCTGCGAAGTCTTGTTCTATGCAGATCAACGAGTAGGTGTATTCTGATAAGCTCTTTGGTTGCTGTTCCTCTAGGGTGTCTATTGATTGCGCCTTGGGCTATTGTTAGCATAGTGGCAAAGTTTGCCACACTTGAAACAGCCATTGGGTTGGACTGGAGTAGTTGTGCTGTCGTTTTTAGCCAGTGTGTTCATGGCCCTTCCTGGACGATTCTGCTGATAACCACTAGACCTTTAACCGGTCTGAGTGTTGTTCCTTTGCTGGTTCTGATATTGGTTGCTCCTTTGACCTTGTTGTCCAGAGCGTTGTACTTGGTAGTTGTTGTTCCCACTCTGATCTCTAGAGCAGAACTGAGAACCCTGTGAGTTGTTCTGACGGGTATTCCTGCTGGACTGCCCTTGGAATTTTCTCTTATGATCAAACAATTCTTTTATTTTGCTTTCAAGGCCAATTGCCTTGTTAAGCAATGTCGGGAAATTGAGAAAGCTATGGCTCTGCAGCTGATAGTTTAAAGGCCCAATCAAGCCTTCCAAGAAATACTCTTGACGCTTCTCATCAGTGTCCACTTCTTCTGGGCGTAGCGTGAAAGCTTTTTGATACGATAACGGTACTGACTAACGGACATGTTCCCTTGCGTGAGGGATAAGAACTTCTTCTTAAGCTTCATTATTCCCGAGGGAATATGATGAGCACGGAAATTCTCCAAAAATTCCTGCTAAGTTATGGTGTTAGCATTAACATGTGCCACGGTGAAGGCATCCCACTAGTCGGACGTGGCACCATCGCGTCTTCCCGAGGCGTACAAGACCTACTCCCGGTCATTGCACTGGGTAATGTCCAGTTTCTTCACGATGACCTTAGGCCAGTCATCGGCATCCAAGGGGACAACCACATGAGAGAAAGCAAGTACGCTGTAACACCTCTGGTGTTACTGTTACTAAAACTTGAGCATAACTGATAGTCGCCTAGAGGGGGGGTGAATAGGGCAAAACTGAAATTTATAAATATAAACACAACTACAAGCCGGGTTAGCGTTAGAAACAATAACGAGTCCGCGAGAGAGGGCACAAAAATAAATCGTAAGCGAATGAACAATAGGACACGTGGATTTGTTTTACCGAGGTTCGGTTCTTGCAAACCTACTCCCCGTTGAGGAGGCCACAAAGGCCGGGTCTCTTTCAACCCTTTCCCTCTCTCAAACGATCCACCGATCGAGTGAGCTTCTTCTTCTCAATCACTTGGAGCACAAAGCTCACACAAGGATCACCACAAGATTGGTGTCTCTTGCCTCAATTACAAGTGAGTTTGATCGTAATGAAGAATCAAAGAAAGAAGAAAGCAATCCAAGCGCAAGAGCTCGAAAGAACACAAGCAAATCTCTCTCACTAATCACTAGGGCGTTGTGTGGAATTTGGAGAGGATTTGATCACTTGGGTGTGTCTAGAATTGAATGCTAGAGCTCTTGTAAGTAGTAGAAGTGGGAAAACTTGGATGGCCATGAATGTGGGGTGGTTGGGGTATTTATAGCCCCAACCACCAAACTAGCCGTTTGGGAAGGCTGTCTGTCGAATGGTGCACCGGACAGTCCAGTGCACACCGGACATGTCCGGTGCGACAACCACGTCACCCGGCCGACCGTTGGAGCTTCTGACTTCTGGGCCCTCCTTGATGTCCGGTGGCACACCGGACATGTACTGTTCAATGTCCGGTGCGCCAGTATGGGCGAGCCTGCCTTCTGCGCGCGCTGGCGCGCATTTAATGCGCCCGCAGGTAGCCGTTGGCGCCGCAGTAGCCGTTGCCTCGTCGTCTCACCGGACAGTCCGGTGCACACCGGACATGTCCGGTGAATTATAGCGGATCAGCTTCCGCGAATTCCCGAGGCTGCGAAGTTGGAGCCGCGTCTTCCTTGGAGCACCGGACACTGTCCGGTGTACACCGGACATGTCCGGTGAATTATAGCGCGCCGGCTCCAGGATTTACCGAAGGCGAAGAGTTTGGCCTGAAGTGCCCTGGTGCACCGGACACTGTCCGGTGGTGCACCGGACACTATCCGGTGGCACACCGGACAGTCCGGTGCCGCGTCTTCCTTGGAGCACCGGACACTGTCCGGTGTACACCGGACATGTCCGGTGAATTATAGCGCGCCGGCTCCAGGATTTCCCGAAGGCGAAGAGTTTGGCCTGAAGTGCCCTGGTGCACCGGACACTGTCCGGTGGCACACCGGACAGTCCGGTGTGCCAGGCCAGGGCAGCCTTCGGATGATCCTTGCTCCTATGGTTGAGACCTTTGCTAGGTCTTTTTATTGGCTAAGTGTAAACCTTTTGCACCTGTAGACTTTATACACTAGAGCAAACTAGTTAGTCTAATCGTTTGTGTTGGGCAATTCAACCACCAAAATCATTTTAGAACATAGGTGTAAGCCTAATTCCCTTTCAATCTCCCCCTTTTTGGTGATTGATGCCAACACAAACCAAAGCAAATATCAAAGCATATAATTGAACTAGTTTGCATGAAGTAAGTGCAAAGGTTGCTTGGAATTCAGCCAATATAAATACTTAGGATGCGCATGGATGATTTCCTTCTTATTTAACATTTTGGACCACGCTTGCACCACATGTTTTGTTTTTGCAAGTTCTTTTTTAAACTCTTTTCAAGGTCCTTTTGCAAATAGTCAAAGGTAAAGGAATAAGATTTGGCAAAGCATTTTCAAGATTTGAAATTTTCTCCCCCTATTTCAAATGCTTTTCCTTTGACTAAAACAAAAACTCCCCCTAAATGAGATCCTCCTCTTAGTGTTCATGAGGGTTTTGATATATCACTTTTGAAATATTACTTTCTCCCCTTTTGAACACAAAAAGATACCAATTGAAAATTTCCAATACAAAATTTGAATTAGGTAGGTGGTGGTGCGGTCCGTGCGGTCCTTTTGCTTTGGGCTCTATACTTTCTCCCCCTTTGGCATGAAGCGCCAAAAACGGATACTTAGGGTGAAATATAAGCCCTTTATCAAATCTCTCCCCCTTTGGCAAATAAAATGTATAAGTGAAGATTATACCAAAGACGGAGTCCTTTTGCTTTGCTTTCTCCCCATGGATGAGGAGTGACTTGGAGCGACGACGAAGGATGGGTTGCGGAGTGGAAGCCTTTGTTTTCGTCGAAGACTCCAATTCCCTTTCAATATACCTATGACTTGGGTTGAAATAGACTTGAAAACACATTAGTCATAGCATATGAAAGAGACATGATCAAAGGTATATAAATGAGCTATGTGTGCAAATCAACAAAAGAAATTTCTAGAATCTAGAATATTGAGCTCATGCCTAAGTTTGGTAAATGATTGTTCATCAAGAGGCATGGTAAAGATATCGGCTAATTGATCTTTAGTATTAATATAAGCAATCTCGATATCCCCCTTTTGTTGGTGATCCCTAAGAAAGTGATACCGAATAGCTATGTGTTTAGTGCGGCTATGCTCGACGGGATTGTCAGCCATTTTGATTGCACTCTCATTATCACATAGCAAAGGAACTTTGGTTAATTTGTAACCGTAGTCCCGCAGGGTTTGCCTCATCCAAAGCAATTGCGCGCAACAATGGCCTGCGGCAATGTACTCGGCTTCGGCGGTTGAAAGAGCGACCGAATTTTGCTTCTTTGAAGCCCAAGACACCAAGGATCTTCCCAAGAACTGGCAAGTCCCCGATGTGCTCTTTCTATTAATTTTGCACCCCGCCCAATCGGCATCCGAATAACCAATCAAATCAAATGTGGATCCCCGAGGGAACCAGAGCCCAAACTTAGGAGTATAAGCTAGATATCTCAAGATTCGTTTTACGGCCGTAAGGTGTGATTCCTTAGGGTCGGATTGGAATCTTGCACACATGCATACAGAAAGCATAATATACGGTCGAGATGCACATAGATAAAGCAATGAACCTATCATCGACCGGTATACCTTTTGATCCACGGACTTACCTCCCGTGTCGAGGTCGAGATGCCCATTGGTTCCCATGGGTGTCTTGATGGGCTTGGCATCCTTCATCCCAAACTTGGTTAGAATGTCTTGAGTATACTTCGTTTGAGAAATGAAGGTGCCCTCTTGGAGTTGCTTCACTTGAAATCCTAAGAAATATTTCAACTCCCCCATCATAGACATCTCGAACTTTTGTGTCATGATCCTACTAAACTCTTCACAAGTAGACTCGTTAGTAGACCCAAATATAATATCATCAAGATAGATTTGGCATACAAACAAGTCATTTTCAAGAGTCTTAGTAAAGAGTGTAGGATCGGCCTTGCCGACTTTGAAGCCATTAGCAATAAGGAAATCTCTAAGGCATTCATACCATGCTCGTGGGGCTTGCTTGAGCCCATAAAGCGCCTTAGAGAGCCTATAAACATGGTTAGGATACTCACTGTCTTCAAAGCCGGGAGGTTGCTCAACATAGACCTCTTCCTTGATAGGTCCGTTGAGGAAGGCACTCTTCACGTCCATTTGAAAGAGCTTGAAGCCATGGTAAGTAGCGTAGGCCAATAATATACGAATTGACTCAAGCCTAGCTACGGGTGCATAGGTTTCACCGAAATCCAAACCTTCGACTTGTGAATACCCCTTGGCCACGAGTCGAGCTTTGTTCCTAGTCACCACACCATGCTCGTCTTGCTTGTTGCGGAAGACCCATTTGGTTCCTACAACATTTTGATTAGGACGTGGAACTAAATGCCATACCTCGTTCCTCGTGAAGTTGTTGAGTTCCTCTTGCATCGCCACCACCCAATCCGAATCTTGGAGTGCTTCCTCTACCCTGGTTGGTTCAATAGAGGAAATAAACGAGTAATGTTCACAAAAATGAGCAACACAAGATCTAGTAGTTACCCCCTTATGAATGTCGCCGAGGATGGTGTCGACGGGGTGATCTCGTTGGATTGCTTGGTGGACTCTTGGGTGTGGCGGTCGTGGAACTTCCTCATCCTCCTTGTCTTGATTAGTTGCATCTCCCCCTTGATCGTTGCCGTCATCTTGAGGTGGCTCATTTGCTTGATCTTCTATTTCATCAACTTGAGCTTCATCCTCTTTTTGAGTCGGTGGAGATGCTTGCGTGGAAGAGGATGGTTGATCTTGTGCATTTGTAGGCTCTTCGGATTCTTTAGGACACACATCCCCAATAGACATGTTCCTTAGCGCGATGCACGGAGCCTGTTCATCACCTATCTCATCAAGATCAACTTGCTCTACTTGAGAGCCGTTAGTTTCATCAAACACAACGTCACAAGAAACTTCAACAAGTCCTGAGGACTTGTTAAAGACTCTATATGCCCTTGTGTTTGAGTCATATCCTAGTAAAAAGCCTTCTACAGTTTTAGGAGCAAATTTAGATTTTCTACCTCTTTTAACAAGAATAAAGCATTTGCTACCAAAAACTCTAAAATATGAAATATTTGGCTTTTTACCGGTTAGGAGTTCGTAGGATGTCTTCTTGAGGATTCGGTGAAGATATAATCGGTTGATGGCGTAGCAAGCGGTGTTGACCGCCTCGGCCCAAAACCGATCTGGTGTCTTGTACTCATCAAGCATGGTTCTTGCCATGTCCAATAGAGTTCGACTCTTCCTCTCCACTACACCATTTTGTTGTGGCGTGTAGGCAGAGGAGAACTCATGCTTGATGCCCTCCTCCTCAAGAAAGCCTTCAATTTGAGAGTTCTTGAACTCCGTCCCGTTGTCGCTTCGAATTTTCTTGATCCTCAAGCCGAACTCATTTTGAGCCCGTCTCAGGAATCCCTTTAATGTCTCTTGGGTCTGAGATTTTTCCTGCAAAAAGAAGACCCAAGTGAAGCGAGTATAATCATCCACTATTACAAGACAATACTTACTCCTGCCGATGCTTATGTAAGCAATCGGGCCGAATAGATCCATGTGGAGTAGCTCAAGCGGCCTGTCGGTCGTCATGATGTTCTTGTGTGGATGTTGAGTTCCAACTTGCTTCCCAGCCTGGCATGCGCTACAAATCCTGTCTTTCTCAAAATGAACATTTGTTAGTCCTAAAATATGCTCTCCCTTTAGAAGCTTATGAAGATTCTTTATCCCGACATGGGCTAGTCGGCGGTGCCAGAGCCAACCCATGTTAGTCTTAGCAATCAAGCAAGTATCGAGTTCAGCTCTATTGAAATCAACTAAGTATAGCTGACCCTCTAATACTCCCTTAAAAGCTATTGAATCATCACTTCTTCTAAAGACAGTGACACCTACATCAGTAAAAAGACAGTCGTAGCCCATTTTGCATAATTGAGATACAGAAAGCAAATTGTAATCTAATGAATCTACAAGAAAAACATCGGAAATAGAATGGTCAGGTGATATAGCAATTTTACCCAATCCTTTGACCAAACCTTGATTTCCATCCCCGAATGTGATCGCTCGTTGGGGATCTTGGTTTTTCTCGTATGAGGAGAACATCTTTTTCTCCCCGGTCATGTGGTTTGTGCACCCGCTATCAATAATCCAACTTGTTCCCCCGGATGCATAAACCTACAAAACAAGTTTAGTTCTTGACTTTAGGTACCCAAACAGTTTTGGGTCCTTTGGCATTAGATACAAGAACTTTGGGTACCCAAACATAAGTCTTGGAGCCCTTGTGTTTGCCCCCAACAAATTTGGCAACTACCTTGCCGGATTTGCTTGTAAGAACATATGAAGCATCAAAAGTTTTGAATGAAATGCTATGATCATTTGATGCATTAGGAGATTTTTTCTTAGGCAACTTAGCACGGGTTGGTTGCCTAGAACTAGATGTCTCACCCTTATACATGAAAGCATAATTAGGACCAGAGTGAGACTTCCTAGAATGAATCCTCCTAATCTTGCTCTCAGGATAGCCGGCAGGGTACAAAATGTAACCCTCGTTATCCTGAGGCATGGGAGCCTTGCCCTTAACAAAGTTGGACAATTTCTTAGGAGGGGCATTAAGTTTGACATTGTCTCCCCTTTGGAAGCCAATGCCGTCCTTAATGCCAGGGCGTCTCCCATTATAGAGCATGCTTCTAGCAAATTTAAATTTTTTCATTTTCTAAGTCATGCTCACTAATCTTAGCATTAAGTTGTGCTATGTGATCATTTTGTTTCTTAATTAAGGCTAGGTGATCATGGATAGCATCAACATTAATATCTCTACATCTAGTACAAATGGAAATGTGCTCAGTAGATGTAGAGGGTTTGCAAGTTTTTAATTCTATAACCTTAGCATGTAGTATATCATTCTCATCTCTAAGGTTAGAAATGCAAACATCAAAATCTCTAGCCTTAGCAAGCAATTTTTCTTTTTCATCTCTAAGGCTAGCAAGAGAAACATTCAACTCATCAATTCTAGCAAGTAAATCAATATTATCATCTTTAGAATTGGAAGTTGAAACATTGCAAACATGTGAATCAACCTTAGCAATTAATCTAGCATTTTCATTTCTAAGGTTGGCAATAGTGTCATGGCATGTGCTTAGCTCACTAGTTAATTTCTCACATTTTTCCATTTCTAGAGCATAAGCATTCTTGACCTTAACATGCTTCTTATTTTCTTTAATAAGGAATTCCTCTTGAGAATCCAAGAGATCATCCTTCTCATGTATAGCACTAATCAATTCATTTAATTTTTCTTTTTGTTGCATGTTGAGGTTAGCAAAAAGAATGCGCAAGTTATCCTCCTCATTTTTATCATCATCCTCATCACTAGATGTTTCATATTTAGTGGAGGACCTTGATTTTACCTTCTTTTTGCCGTCCTTGGCCATGAGGCACTTGTGGCCGACGTTGGGGAAGAGGAGACCCTTGGTGACGGCGATGTTGGCGGCGTCCTCGTCGGAGGAGGAGTCGGTGGAGCTCTCGTCGGAGTCCCACTCGCGGCACACGTGGGCATCGCCGCCCTTCTTCTTGTAGTATCTCTTCTTTTCTCTCCTCTTGCCTTTCTTGTCGTCGCCCTTGTCACTGTCACTAGATATTGGGCATTTTGCAATAAAATGACCGGGCTTACCACATTTATAACAAGCTTTCTTGGAGCGAGGCTTGTAATCTTTCCCCCTCCTTTATTTGAGGATTTGGTGGAAGCTTTTGATGATAAGCGCCATCTCCTCATTATCAAGCTTGGAGGCATCGATGGGTTGTCTAGTTGATGTAGACTCCTCCTTATTTTCCTCCGTTGCCTTAAGCGCCACGGGTTGAGCTTCGGAAGTGGAGGGCTCATCAAGCTCGATGATCTTCCTTGAGCCCTTAATCATACATTCAAAGCTCACAAAATTCCCGATTACTTCCTCGGGAGTCATTAGTGTGTATCTTGGATTACCACGAATTAATTGTACTTGAGTAGGGTTAAGGAAAATGAGTGATCTCAAAATAACCTTAACCACCTCGTGGTCATCCCATTTTGTGCTCCCGAGGTTGCGACCTTGATTCACCAAGGTCTTGAGCCGGTTGTACATATCTTGTGGCTCCTCTCCTTGGCGAAGACGGAAGCGACCGAGCTCCCCCTCGATCGTCTCCCGCTTGGTGATCTTGGTGAGCTCATCACCTTCGTGTGCCGTCTTGAGCACATCCCAAACCTCCTTGGCACTTTTTAGACCTTGCACCTTGTTGTATTCCTCCCTACTTAGAGAGGCGAGGAGGATGGTCGTTGCTTGGGAGTTGAAGTGCTCAATTTGGGCAACTTCGTCCACATCATAATCCGCATCCCCTACAGATGGTACCTGCACACCAAACTCAACTACATCCCATATACTTTTGTGGAGTGAGGTTAGATGAAATTTCATTAAATCACTCCACCTTGCATAATCTTCACCATCAAAAGTTGGTGGCTTGCCTAAAGGGACGGAAAGTAGAGGTGTGTGCTTAGTAATGCGTGGGTAATGTAGGGGGATCTTACTAAACTTCTTGCGCTCGTGGCACTTAGAAGTGACGGACGACGCGTCGGAGCCGGATGTCGATGGTGATGAAGTGTCGGTCTCGTAGTAGACGACCTTCCTCATCTTTTTGTGCTTGCCGCTACTCCGATGCGACTTGTGAGAAGAGGACTTCTTCTCCTTCCCTTTGTTGGAGGAGGTCTTCTTCTCCTTCCTCTTGTTGCGGGACTCTTCCGATGAAGTCGACCCACGGCTCGTAGTGGGCTTGTCGCCGGTCTCCATCTCCCTCTTGGCGTGATCTCCCGACATCACTTCGAGCGGTTAGGCTCTAATGAAGCACCGGGCTCTGATACCAATTGATAGTCGCCTAGAGGGGGGGGGGGGTGAATAGGGCGAAACTGAAATTTATAAATATAAACACAACTACAAGCCGGGTTAGCGTTAGAAACAATAACGAGTCCGCGAGAGAGGGCACAAAAATAAATCGTAAGCGAATGAACAATAGGACACGTGGATTTGTTTTACCGAGGTTCGGTTCTTGCAAACCTACTCCCCGTTGAGGAGGCCACAAAGGCCGGGTCTCTTTCAACCCTTTCCCTCTCTCAAACGATCCACCGATCGAGTGAGCTTCTTCTTCTCAATCACTTGGAGCACAAAGCTCACACAAGGATCACCACAAGATTGGTGTCTCTTGCCTCAATTACAAGTGAGTTTGATCGTAATGAAGAATCAAAGAAAGAAGAAAGCAATCCAAGCGCAAGAGCTCGAAAGAACACAAGCAAATCTCTCTCACTAATCACTAGGGCGTTGTGTGGAATTTGGAGAGGATTTGATCACTTGGGTGTGTCTAGAATTGAATGCTAGAGCTCTTGTAAGTAGTAGAAGTGGGAAAACTTGGATGGCCATGAATGTGGGGTGGTTGGGGTATTTATAGCCCCAACCACCAAACTAGCCGTTTGGGAAGGCTGTCTGTCGAATGGTGCACCGGACAGTCCAGTGCACACCGGACATGTCCGGTGCGACAACCACGTCACCCGGCCGACCGTTGGAGCTTCTGACTTCTGGGCCCTCCTTGATGTCCGGTGGCACACCGGACATGTACTGTTCAATGTCCGGTGCGCCAGTATGGGCGAGCCTGCCTTCTGCGCGCGCTGGCGCGCATTTAATGCGCCCGCAGGTAGCCGTTGGCGCCGCAGTAGCCGTTGCCTCGTCGTCTCACCGGACAGTCCGGTGCACACCGGACATGTCCGGTGAATTATAGCGGATCAGCTTCCGCGAATTCCCGAGGCTGCGAAGTTGGAGCCGCGTCTTCCTTGGAGCACCGGACACTGTCCGGTGTACACTGGACATGTCCGGTGAATTATAGCGCGCCGGCTCCAGGATTTACCGAAGGCGAAGAGTTTGGCCTGAAGTGCCCTGGTGCACCGGACACTGTCCGGTGGTGCACCGGACACTATCCGGTGGCACACCGGACAGTCCGGTGTGCCAGGCCAGGGCAGCCTTCGGATGATCCTTGCTCCTATGGTTGAGACCTTTGCTAGGTCTTTTTATTGGCTAAGTGTAAACCTTTTGCACCTGTAGACTTTATACACTAGAGCAAACTAGTTAGTCCAATCGTTTGTGTTGGGCAATTCAACCACCAAAATCATTTTAGAACATAGGTGTAAGCCTAATTCCCTTTCAATAACATCATGTGCATTGGCATATCATGTGTTTGTTACACCTAGAGTGCATTCACTAGGTAAAAATTTCAAATCAGTTGTACTGATGTGACTTGAGGTGTGGTTAACTCTAGGGTAAAGTGCTTAACCCTAACTTGGGGCTTATGAGTGAAAATGATGCTTAAATAAGTTAAAACCCCAAAACTCATTAGAAATAATCATAAGATATCATCTTTGATAGACTTTAGTGACCCCAAAACCCTAAAGTGCTAAAAACCCTAAAAAGACTCCTAGAAAACCCTAAATTAGAACCATAGGGGGCTAAGTGTAAATTTTGTGCATTTTTGGACCAAACTACAAATACCAAAGTAATACAAAACCACAAATCATGTGTTTCTCACATTTGAGGATTTGCAAGTCAAATTGAGGAAATTGGACTTATTTGCAAAAAGTACTCCATAAGCATCCTAGGGTTAAGTCTGAAATTCAGTGATCTTGGGGCATCCTTGGAGCTCTATATCTCTCAATTCATAAGGAATTTGCCCTAGGTCAACACATCAAATTTGTAGACCTACAATAGGAGTACAACTTTGCTTAAGTGATTAAGCCTCGATCACATATAAAATTTGGAGTAAAATGAGCTCAAAGTTGAGCTGTCAGTCACACTGATAACTGAATTATGGCCACCAGTGACATTAGCAGGCCTTTGAGGTCGAATTATAGTAGGATCTAGTGATCAGTTGGGGATGGTTACTATAGTTGAATTGTAGCTGGACTATAGGACTACAACTTTGTTAAAGGTGGATTAGCAAGTTATTACATGGAATTTTGAGATTTGGGCGCTACAATCTGCTCTATCAGGTGTTCTAAATAACATTCTTATGGTACAGTAACTGACATAGATCCTAGGTGCAGCTCCCCTCACTGCTGGTGAACCGCACGCTCGGATTCGTGTCGGCCGCCGCGATTCGTGCCTCGGATAAGTGGATTACGCTCGACCGTGAAAAGATCTTTGTCGCAGATGAACTCGAGACACTATGGCTGCTCTGTCGTCCATCCACTTGTGCCGGCGACGTGGCCAAGTGACCCTCATCGAGGTATATGTTGCCTGCCGTGATCGCGACACGCCCTGACCCTTTAACCACGTCGCAGTGAGTCGCCTTAGCCCACCCGTTCATCGCCGGTGGTCTTGCCACGGTAAAGTCCACGAATCGCTTGAGCCAGTAGCTTAATCCCTCTCCGACCGCCAACGTGATCTTGTGTCTCCAATTATCCACCAGAGAGCTCTAATTTGGGATCTCCCCCAAATCGGTCAAAAACGCCGCGTGTGTGAGCTCGCCGTGGCTAGCTCTCCAAAGGTCCGATCATGCCTCCCTAACTCTTGTTTTAAAACTCTTGTGTACTCTTGATACTCCTCGATCCATTCAATTGAGTTAGATCATGCTAGATCACCGGGAACACTTCAGATTATCCTCGGTTTGCACCATCGCCATGGACAGAGTGATTGTGAGCCAGAACCTTGCAATTAAGTGAGGGGAAATGGTCGTTTGGGGTAGAAATTGGTGTCCAGCAAAGGAAAGGATAGGCCGTTGCATATTCTGGCCAGTACAAGCTCGCCGGAGCTCAGCTTGTCACCGTCCACCGTCATGGACTCGGCGTTGTAAAGAAAAAGAAAGAGAAGGGTCTCGGTGCGATTGTCAGTGGCACGGAGAAATAGTATTGCAGACTCTTTATGGGTTCTTCAAATCGACAGGGACCTTTGCGCAAAGCTGACATTGCGGGCGCGGGCGCGCGCGTTTCGCCCGGGCATGTGCTGTATTGGGCCGGTTTCAGCCCGATACTATTCATGCTTTTTCTTTTTGTTTTTCTGCCAATGCTAGAGAAATCATTGCAAATTCTAGAAAAATGCTAAAAATATGAGACCAATTTTGTTGAACTGCTAAATTTCACTAGTAATTAATAAAAATGGTTCTAAGATTTTTTAGTCTAATCTAGGAATTATTTAGTATTTAAAATGGCCAAAACCTAGTCTCCTGGAATTTTAGAAATTATTTAATGACTCCAAAAATCACCAAACTTTTTTGGAAAAGCTTATTTAGATCCTATAAGTGAAGTTTGACTTGTTTTGGACATTGTTTGAGTCCTAAACCCAAAAACCCTAGCTCATTATGGTAAAAATGTCTAACCCTACTAAGGTACTGACCTAGAAAGACCCCAGTTTCCCTGATGCACCATGAAGGAAAGTTGTATTCAAGATACAACTTGATGAACCTTTTCTATTATTGCATTCTCATAAGCACCACATGAGCATTCATGGTTATATATGGTTATATATAGAGAACGAGGAAGAAGTAGTGGTTGAAGAAGGAGCTACACCACCACCTGAAGACCCACCTACCGGGAACTGCTTTTATTTTGATATTTGTGGAGCAGAGCCTGACTCTCCTACAACACAAGGCAAGCCCTGGTGCATTTGCCACCTCCTTGCTTTTTTAAAATCTTTCTCACTTGCTTGATGCATTAGGTGATAGAAGTTGTGTGTTAAGCCAATTGCTGCATTCCCTTCCTTGGAACTGTTTACCATTCCTTGATTACCTGTTTTATGAAAAGGTTTTTATGATGCTTAGCCTTGCTTTAGAAAAAACAAAATGTTTTGTTTTTAACAAAAGATGATGCTTCAAGTGGGATGGAATGATTTTCAAAAATAAAACTTGATGATGGATCCATCATGGCCGTGATGGGTTCAACATCAAAAAAGATGTACCTCTGTTAGGTACCAAACTTTGGGTGGAAATGATAAAGCTGAGACCGGGCGGGTGACTTGCACGAGAAGGGAGTCTCACTGTAGTGTCTCCATCTGAGTTGATTAAGGACCATCTCGATGTGGGCCTGCTGACCGAGGACCCTTTAACTGGTCACATGCCTCATCATGGGTAAGCTTTGCCTCGGGCAGACTAATACCAGAAAAGGACAACACACAATGGGAGTGGAGAGATGGCAAGAGTAGCGTGTACCCTCCGTGGCAAGAGGCTGGACGGTGGTGTATCTGTGCTCTCGGTTGGTGTGAACCCGGTCTGGTCTTAAGAAACCCGATGACGAGTTGACATATGCAAGGGTTAAGTGCTACATATGTCATGTGATTGGAGATCCTCAGCTGAGTATTAATCGATTCGGATTGTCGTTACTTCTCGAACATGAAGACTTAGTCACTGACTTACACGTAGCATTCTAGTGAACTATGGGGGACAGATATCCCCTGGGTCCACTAGAAGGGTAAAAGACCTCACGAAAGGCCCGAGGGCCCAATAAATCGTAAGGTCATTCCTTCGTGGGCCTAGGAAGGGACAATCAGTAGAGGAGATCAACACGAGGCCGGATTGATGCAAGCCCGGACGACTCACAACGTCGAGCGAGCGACCACAACAGAGATCCGACTTTCCCGCGCTGGAGCCCCCATGCAACGGAGCCATGCGAGGATAGGTCGGCGGAACTACAGGGAGATAAACTCAAACAGTTCACTATTTTTTAGCTATACATTGTTATCATATCCACATGTATCGCCCCACGGCCGAGTATATAAGGCCTAGGGGGCACCCCTTCAGAACGATCGAACCTATTGCTCAGCCATCCACCTTAGCTTTCTACTTTCTCAAATCAGGAAGCCATCTTGTAACCTCATTCGCCAAGCATACTCACCAGGACGTAGGGTGTTACGCATTTCCAAGCGGCCCGAACCTGCAAATATTGTCCACTGTTCCTCATGCATCTGGCATGAACCATTTTGCTACAGTCGGCGACACCGTCCTACTCCTAAAAACACCTAGAGGGGCAACCCCGGGTGTGCGGTCGGACCTAAAACACCGACAGCTGGCACGCCAGGTAGGGGGTGTGTCGACGATCCAAGCTAGCTCAATGGCCGTCACCTTCCACCACGAGATCGCCCTCCATCCCAGATCCGTATTTCACTTCGGGACGATCTCATCCGTAGCAGATGAAGAGGGAACTCTGCACCGCATTGCGGATTCGCCGGCGAAGAAATCTCCTCCAACGAACTCCGAAAATGTCGGAGAAGCGCAACCTTCGGCTTTTCAGAAAAAATCATCTCCAGAAAGTCAGGGGCCGAGGGCCCGTTGACCCGGAGAACTCCACTGTCTACTTCCCCAACAAAAGAATGGACACAGATCGCAAGGAAGAAGGAGACCAAGGGGAAGCAAATTGTCCCCTCCGCCCACAAAAGAGAACAGAAAGAAGGTCGCCACGACAGCATCACCTTTCTATCCCGACGTCCTCTTCATTGGGAGAGTGGAGTCGCCTCCCGTTTCCGACGACGAACCAACTGCACCTGGAGAAGAACCACCCCAACGAGAGTCCCGCCGACGGAGAAACCGGCGCCGAAACGTTCGAAGACATCACGCGGCCGGGGAACGAGATCCGGAGCAACCTGTCTCGCGGGATGAGGTCACAGAGATAGGAGAAACTCCGGAGGAACGCGTCTTCAGAGAACGAAGGAACTCCCGACGACGCGATCGTCGCCGGGCTCAGGAACAAGCCGAGCAAGACGCAAGACAACGCCGGGAGAATCCATTCTCCGGGCGCAACCTAAATCCCGACTTTGCTCGAGCCATGAACACGCCGAGCGAAGTTGGAGGGGTACTAGCTCGGATAGCTGATGGACTCCCTCGGACTCCTGACGCCGAGGGCTACCGACGATTGTTCACCCAGGCAGCCAACCACCTTCTACCGCCTGCTCACCCCTCGAACGATCTACGACACACCATCAACAGTCGCCGAGACGCGCGGAGCTCCATCAATGCTTCGCGTGAGCGACGACATGAGAACGAGATCCGTCGCCGGGAGGAATACGATAGGGATCATGGCATCCCAGCTCGGAGCCAGGCCACCAGAACTGAGTCAACAACGGCCTCAACTGGCGGCACTACCCGGGGACGGTCGAGGAACCACGACAACTACTCCCTTCCCCGGGACAGACATCACCCCCGACGACAGGAAGACACGTGTGGAGTGTCTGCTCTTACTCCGCGCCTCAGGGCCATCCAATGGCCCCCTAACTTCAAGGTATCCAATGTCGATAAATATGAACCTAAACAGGATCCAGGGGGCTAGCTAGCTGTCTACACCACCGCTGCACGAGCTGCCAGGGCGTCCGAAGACGTGATGACCGCATACTTACCCATTGTCCTCGGGCAAGACGCGCTACAATGGCTGCGACACCTGCCCCGACACTGCATTGACAACTAGAGCGACTTCAGTCGACGTTTCACCGCCAATTTCCAGTCCCTCAAGAGGTTCCATACCATGAGAAATCGTATCCCCGAGGTCACGGAGGCGGCCGTGATTGAGGACTTCTACAGAGGATCCAATGACTCGGTTTTCGTCCGAGCCATATTACAGAAGGCACCGATTACCTCCGAGGAGCTGTTCCGGGAAGCTGACCTCTACATCACTGCCGATGAGCGGGCTCAGGACCTCGTCGGAGGAGCGAAGCCCGCGCCAACAGCACCACGACGTGATGCGAACCAGCAACCCGACAAACGCTGGGAGAAGAGGCCTCGCGAAGAAGTACACGCCGCCGGGCCACCAGCTTCTCGTGCCAGGGGGGACCTCGCGAGGGCGAGCGCACACTGGATGACATCCTCGACGCCCCGTGCCCGTACCACAAGGACATGTGCCACACTCTTCAGAACTGCCGGGACTTCAAGAACTCCGTCGGGCATGGCCGACCCTTCCAACCTCTACCTCCCCCTCCACCGAGGGGAGGACCAGGAGAACCACGACAACCCCATCAGCGGGAGGAGGGAGGAGGAGGAGCTTTCCCCCGCGTCGACAGGGAGGTCAACATCATTTTCGGCGGACACGGGTCGCAGGAAAACAAAAGACAACAAAAGCTCAACGATCGCCAGATACTGATGGCAACCACCGGTCTTCCCACCCCATACCGGTGGTCGAAGCATCCGATCACTTTCACTCGGGCGGATCAATGGCTCAACTTCGACCATCCGGGCAAATACCCGCTCCTTGTCGATCCGGTGATCCGAGAGAGCCGGGTAAAGAAGGTGTTAGTGGACGGGGGGAGCAGCATCAACGTTACCTTCCCCGGACACTCCAAGGCTTGGGAGTTCACCTCAAAGAGCTCCACGAGTCAGACACTCCTTTCTTCGGTATCGTACCGACTGAAGGAGAGTACCCGCTGGGCCACATCTACATGCCCGTCACCTTCGGAACTCCAGATAACTACAGAACCGAGTTCCTAAGGTTTGAAGTGGCGAACTTCGATTGCGGGTACAACGCCATCATCGGGAGACCGGGATTGGCCAAATTCATGGCCATTCCGCATTACACGTACATGATACTGAAGATGCCTGGACCACAAGGAATCATAACTGTGCGAGCCGACTTTCAAGGGGCCGCAGAGTGTTTCCGGGTGGCCATCCAAGCAGCCCTCACCACCAAGCCGTCGACGATTTCTTCAACGCAGGCGAACTCTAAGCCTGAGGAGGACCTTACAGTACCGGCAAACGAAACTTAGGCCGCGACCTCTATGCGGCCGACCGAAGAAACTAAAAGGATCAACCTGGGGTTCGCTGATGAACGCAAGACCGCCATTATCAGCTCCAGCCTGGACGACAAATAGGAAAGCGCGCTCGTCCAGTTTCTGCAAGATAACCGAGATGTATTCGCGTGGCAACCCGCGGATATGCCGGGAGTCCCAAGAGAACTGGCCGAGCACAAACTGAAGGTCTATCCCCAAGCAAGGCCGATTCGGCAAAAACTACGTCGCTCCACACCCGACAAGAGAGAGGCCATTCGTGCCGAGCTAACTCGCTTGGTCACGGCTGGATTCATTAGAGAGGTGTTACACCCCGAGTGGTTAGCCAATCCTGTTCTTGTACTCAAAAAGAATAAAGTGGATTGGCGCATGTGCGTCGACTATACCGATCTCAACAAACATTGTCCGAAGGATCCCTTCGGGCTCCCGAGGATAGACCAGGTGGTGGACTCCATGTAATACTCAAGTTGTATACCAAGAGTAATAGAGAGAAAGCTTCTCATTTGGTGTGTCTTATTTGCATCATAAAAAGAGCACTTATGTAATTGTGGGTGACTAAATAAAACAATTATGCTAAAATAAAGAAAAAGTGCATTTGTTGGAGTTTTATGTGTTGTGCATTAAATAAACCATGAGGATAAAAAAAAATAATAAGGTATTAACTATTTGAAACTTGATTTAACCCTAAATTTGAAATTAGGGTTTTGAAAATAAGGAAAAGAGAAGAGAGGTGGAAATATAAATAAAATGTATACATAAATATCTTCAGACTTACTATTTTAGATGCAAAAATAGAGTTTTTAAAAGGGGATCCACAAAAGTTTGAATTAATTCAAATTGAGTTTGAAAATGAAGAAAGAAAACAGAAAAATAAAAAGAAAAAAATAAAAACCCTAGCTGGGCCGCCAGATGACATTTGGCCCACTCGGCCTCACCAACCGCGCAGCCCACCTTCTCAGGCGTGCGTGCCGACATGCGGGCCCCGCATGTCAGCCGCGCATACCGCGCTTGCGCTGTTCTCCCCGTCACTGCGAACTGGGCCCGGGTTGTCAGCCGTTACACACAACGCGCGCGCGCGGCCACTTCTCTCTCGCTGCGGGATGGGGCCCACTCGACAGATCCTTCCTCACACCCGCGCGCTCGATCTCCTCCTTTCCTGGTCTCGCTGCCCAGTGGGCCCGGTCGGTCGGAGTTCTCTCCTCCACCGAACTCGCGCGATGCTCGCCGTCATGCTCGGGATGGCGCGGTCAATCCTCATCCAGCTCGTGCCGAGTCCACAGGCGTTAAATGGGCGGCCGATGCGCCCTGCTCCACCCCATCCACCTACCCAGCGCCGGCCGTGCTCACCACTTGCCCCAAATCGCACCACCGCATCGTTTCGCCCCGCCGCTGGCTAAATCCGTCCCGCGGGACAATCCGGCCGTGGCAAGGCGTCCTGCGTGGTCGGGGGCAACTACTGAAACCGTCCGTGGGCGTATCTGGGAGTGCTGATCACGGAGGCGGCCTGAATTCCTCGCCGTACTTCATATCTCCGCCGCGGATCCGCGCCACCGCGTGGCCAGCTCGGTGTACACCGTCATCCTCGGTGAGTCCTCCTCCCCATGCTCCGCTTGAACCTCTAGTACGTTTACGGTAGCTCAGAGTTGGCCGAGGTACGCTAATTCGCGTGGTCACCGGCGATGGCTTAGGCACCGCCGCGGCGCGCCGGGGGCCGGGTCCTACACTCGACCTCGGCCAAAATCAGTGGTGGCATTGAGTTTTGGGGATCGTCAATTGTGCGTGGGAGGAGTGAATCGAGTTATGGCGCTCGCGCTGGCCGGAATCGGGGTCTCCGGCGGGCGGACCGCCGTGGTCGGGGCGCGCCACCGTGCTGTGCGCCTGAAGGTGGGAGAGAATACCAGAGCCGTCGATCTCCCCGTGAACGGCTCTGATTAGAAGACAGCGTACCCCTTCGTCACGTTGCATGGGCACCGTCGATCTCAGATCGGATGGGTGGGGTTAGATCTAGCATAATTAAATCGCGACCGTTGAACTCAGATCCGACGGCGTAGAGTATGTACCGTTTCGGCCGTGTGTGGATCTAATCTGGGCCGCACACTGGTGATCCAACGGCCCACATCTAAGGATACCCCTTCGCGGGGCAGTTTTTCTAAAGAGCCCCTGGAATAGTATGGAATCAACCCGCAGTCCATGTGTGACTATTCACTGAGTCTGGGATTTTATTCGCGCAGACCCCTGAACTTTCCAGAAATTGACGCCCAGTCCTGAGACATTTAAAAACAGAGAAATTAATATTAAAATTCATTTTTAATATAAAAACAATTCTAGAAATTTGTATAATTCATAGAAAATGCATTTTAACTCCAAATTGAGTCATTCCAATTTCTAAAATTTTGTAATAATATTCTTCATCATTTAGTGTCTCTGTTTTGATAAGAACTTTGTCAGAAAATTTATTTATCATTTAATCATATTATAATCACCTTAAATCTTAGAAAATTCATAACTTAAATTCTAAAACTCCAAATTTAGTGATTCCAGTTCTTATGGTTTTATTTTAATGTGTAGATTTTTACTGTATATTTCATTCATCTGTTTGGTGTGATGTTGATTTTGGCCATACTATGTATGTATTGTGTTGATGCGAGTAGACGAACAAGCCACTGTGGAAACTGAGGTTCAGCAAGTAGAGATAGCTGAGCAGGAGCTCATTACAGGCAAGTTGTGCCCTTGATCACTTACTTTTCCCAGCCATGTTCTTATTAATTTTAATGATCTGCATAGGTTAATTTTGATGGGATCCTTTATGTTACCCCAGTTTTGATTACCTCTATACCTTGTTCACCCCTGGAGTATTTTTGGGTAGTATTTGCTATTGCTTTATGTGGATTGGGTATGGAGATTCATTATTCATGATTATTCTGTTATCATCTTGTTATTATTGTTGTTCATGTTAAGATCATTAAATTAATGGGAACATGGAGCGACCACCCGGGAAAACAGTGCTACCACAAGGGTTTAATGGGACGCCCTTGGCTGACTAATTAGGAAAGCTAGTGGAAGACTACCTTACCCGAAAGGGGCAAGGGCAGTAGGGGAGAGGTCAGTGCGGGGAGGTCCCTGGTTGATTTTGCTGCGATGGCTATCAGCCAGGAACCCTGTACTGGATCTTCCCATAAACTGTAGCGGGTTTTCGGAAGCTAGTGGAACTTTGTAAAGGCCTCGTAGTGGATCCCTAGCCATTCACCTCGGTAGTGTCTAAGGGCCTTGCAAACCCAGGCGACATGGGATACACGACTTGTGGGTAAAGATGCGCAACCTCTGCAGAGTGTAAAACTAGTATACTAGCCGTGCTCACGGTCAAGAGCGGCTCGGACCCTCACATGATTAATTATGGAACTTAAATTCAATTTGACATTTGCATCGCATTTGGGATTATTTTACTATTACTGTTCTTTATTATTATTAAGGTTTGGTATTTACTTACACTTAGTAATTGCTAATAAAATTTTGACCAACTTATAAAAGCAATGCTCAGCCTAGCCTTTATGTCATCGATCAGCCTTACACTTCATGAACTCCCACCTTTGGTGAGTTCATGTCACATTATTCCCCACGACTTGTTGAGCTATGATCGTATGTGAGCTCACCCTTGCTGTCTCACACCCCCCCCCCCACAGGAGAAGAACAGGTTGTTGAAGAGGAGCTGCCTAACACAGAGGAGTTCGATCTGATCTAGGTGGCGTTTCTCAGTCGACATTGGCGCCATCGATCCTTAGTTCGTTTATCTTTATTATTATATTTTGTAATAAGACTTCCGCTATGTAATAATTACTCTGATGTTATATGACATTTATCTCTATACACTCTGTTATTGTATATGTTGTCTTCTTGGCGCATGTATGAGATGCACCCGGCTTTGTTCTTTAAAACCGGGTGTTACAGAAGTGGTATCAGAGCAAATGTTGACTGTAGGACGAAACCTAGATAGACTGGACAAACCCTTACCTACTTATCTCATTCTGATTCATTCTACACTCACCTTACTCTGATTCTTTCTATACTTATCTTGATCCTGTCTCACCTTCTACTGTTCCACTCTGATCATTCTTACCTTTTCTACTCTGAGACAAGATGGATTTCAAACCTTGGAATCCCTACCCCTATGACATTCTTAAGAGTTAGGGAAACCAAAACAAAAGTTAAAACTATTTTCTCTATTAAAAATGTTGGTTGATTGTGCTGATGCTAAATGTCTGATTTGCTTCTTTGATTGATTGAATTATTATAGATGGACATCTTAGCATGTACCAACATAAGGTATTGAATTAGCTATGGTAGGTGAAATATTAATCTGCTTAGCTAATAAATCCCCCAAAGTAACATGATTGTAATTACCTGCCTTGTCTACTATTTTCTTACCATATGTATCTAACTCAGATGGTCAATACCAGGCGGGGTGGTGGAATTGATTTGCCTCCTAACCAACACACTCGAAGACAACCTCAGCCACAGCCTGCAGGGATGAATCCTCCTAATCCTCCACCAGGCGGAGTTGACCCATTGGTTGCTGCTCAGATGGCGGTAATGCAGCAAATGGCAGATACCATGGCGGATATGCGTGCTCAGATGCAGCAAGAACGCCAGGAGATGCGTCAAGAAAGAGAGAATATACGACAGGAGTTGCGCCAGGAGCGAGATGAGATACGCCAGGAAAGGAGGGCGCAACAACAACAACTGCAACATCAAATGCAACAACAACAGCAACAAGTACCACTGCCTCCACCACCACCACCAGTTCCACCTCGTGACAAGCACCGGGAGTTTATGAGTCACAAGCCACCGACCTTCGCCAGCTCGCCAGATCCACTTGATGCCGATGATTGGCTGAAGTCCGTTGAGAAGATGCTGAATATTGCACAATGCACTGATCGGGAGAAGGTCTTATATGCTTCTGGACGTCTGATTGGTCCTGCTGCTGACTGGTGGGATTCTTATACTGCGGCCCACGATGCTGCGGACACTATTACTTGGGCAGAGTTCAGTACGCAGTTCAGGAACTACCATATTCCAGCTGGGATGATAAAGATCAAGAAGAAGGAATTTCTGTCGCTGAAGCAAGGGAGTATGTCAGTCAGCGAGTACAGAGACAAGTTCATTCAGCTATCCAGATATGCCCCTGAAGAAGTTGCTGAAGACGAGAGGAAGCAGGAGCATTTCATTGAGGGACTTAATGGGCCACTGCAGTATGCTCTAGTTGCACACACTTTTCCATCATTTCAGAGGTTGCTTGATAAGGCACTGGCTATTGAACACAAGCGTGTTCAACTGGGAGATTTGAAGAGAAAGGCCATATCTCAAGGACAAGGAAGCAGCAGTGTTCGTCCTCGCTACAGTTCACCACAGAGTACACCGCCTCGACCGGGAGGACCACGCCCAGTTCAGCAATCACCATTGAGGACACCTACTCGACAGGCTACACCCACTGGCACCCCGACGAAGTTTGCAGGACAGAGTACAGGCACTCAATGCTTCAAGTGTGGGAAGATTGGTCATTATGCAAATGTCTGCCCACAGAGGATTGCCACTACTCCAACTCAGAGCAAGCAACAGACCCCTGGCAAGGGATATTCTATAGCCAGGGTGAATCAAGTCAGCGTTGATGATACTCCGGATGGAGGGGACCTCGTGATTGGTATGTTTTATGTTAATGCAATTCCTGCAACAATATTATTTGATTCTGGTGCTACACATTCATTCATGTCTGCTAGATATGCCAACACAAATGAAATACCACTGCTAAATATGAGAAAACCCTTGATAGTAATTACACCTAAAGGGCCTGTTGAGGCGAATCAAATGACACGTAGATTGACATTAACTATTATGGGTAGAGAATTTGGAGCTACTGCTATAATATTGGAGTCAAGCAGTATAGATTTGATACTTGGTATGTCATGGCTAAGGAAGGCAAAGGCCGTCATAGCATGTGGTAGAGGTACTATAGAGCTTACTACCACCAAAGGAGAAAGGTTTCAAGTCAATATTGCAGTAACCTCCTCATCCATGCGTGCAATGTTCTTTATGCCTGAGGAGTTTGTTGGTGACAACATCCGGGTGGTTAGAGATTTTCCGGATGTCTTTCCAGAGGAGTTACCAGGGATGCCACCTGATAGAGAAGTTGAGTTTGTTATTGACCTCTTACCTGGAACCGCCCCTATTTCTAAACGGCCATATAGAATGTCCGTAGAGGAGTTGAAGGAACTGAAGAAGCAGTTAACGGAGTTACAAGAGGCGGGGTATATTCGTCCAAGTTCCTCGCCTTGGGGTGCACCGGTGTTATTTGTGCAGAAGAAGGATGGATCGCAACGGATGTGTGTGGATTATAGATCTCTTAATGATGTTACGGTGAAGAACAAGTACCCGTTGCCCCGTATTGAGGATTTATTTGATCAGATGAGAGGAGCCAGGGTATTCTCGAAGATTGATCTCCGATCGGGATACCATCAGATGAGGATTAGACCATCGGATATTCCCAAGACGGCTTTCTCGACTCGATATGGATTATATGAGTTTACTGTTATGTCATTTGGACTAACCAATGCACCAGCTTACTTCATGAATTTGATGAATAAGGTGTTTATGGAGTATTTGGACAGGTTCGTCGTGGTGTTCATCGACGATATTCTTATCTATTCTAAGAATGAGAGTGACCATGAAGAACATCTAAGGTTGGTGCTACAGAAGTTACGGGATAATCAACTCTACGCTAAGTTTAGCAAGTGTGAGTTTTGGATTGACAAGGTGCCATTCCTTGGTCATATCATTTCTAATGGAGGAATAGCAGTGGATCCTGCTAAGGTCAAGGAGATTATGGAATGGAGAGTGCCCACTACAGTTACGGAGATTCGGAGTTTCTTGGGACTCGCAGGATATTATCGGAGATTTATTGAAGGATTCTCTAAGATTGCTAAGCCGATGACATCGCTTTTGGAGAAAGGAAGAGAATTCAAGTGGGATGAGAAGTGTCAAGAAAGCTTTGATCAATTGAAGGAAAGATTGATGTCACCACCAGTGTTGATTATGCCAGATCTGCAGAAGGGATTTGACATTTACTGTGATGCATGTGGCCAAGGGCTTGGATGTGTGCTCATGCAAGATGGTCATGTGATTGCTTATGCATCTCGTCAGTTGAGGAAGCATGAATTGAACTACCCCACTCATGACTTGGAGTTGGCTGCAGTTGTGCATGCACTTAAGATTTGGAGACACTACATTATGGGAACTAAGTGCCAAGTATATACGGATCACAAGAGTTTGAAGTATATATTCACTCAGAAGGATCTCAACCTTAGGCAACGCCGTTGGTTGGAGCTCATTAAGGATTATGACTTGGAGATTCACTATCACCCAGGCAAGGCAAATTTGGTTGCAGATGCCTTGAGTCGGAAGGAGCATGTTCACTCCGCTTTCGTTGTTCAGCTACCTGATGAATTAGCAAAAGACTTTGAGAGACTCAATTTGGGAATTGTTACTCATACTGAAGGAGTCACCATTGAGTTGGAACCTACCTTGGAGCAAGAGATTCGTAAAGGTCAGATTGGTGATGCTAAGATTCAGGAGATCAAGGATCTGATAACAGAGGGTAGAGGCCCAGAGTTCACAGAAGATGAGCAAGGCACGATATGGTTCAAGAATCGGATCTGTGTTCCCGATATTGATAGTCTTCGGGAAACCATATTAAAGGAGGCACATGATTCAGTTTATTCTATCCACCCTGGGAGCACTAAGATGTATCAAGATTTGAAGCAAAAGTATTGGTGGTATGGATTGAAGAGAGATGTGGCTGCACATGTGGCTATGTGCGATGCATGCCAAAGAGTTAAAGCTGAACACCAGAGGCCAGCCGGACTATTGCATCCACTGAAGATACCCGAGTGGAAATGGGAAGAGATTGGCATGGACTTCATTGTTGGATTACCCCGCACGTCTGCTGGATATGATTCTATATGGGTGATTGTGGATAGGCTAACTAAAGTAGCCCACTTTATTCCAGTGAAGACCACTTATTCAGGAGCTAAGTTGGCAGAGTTGTACATGGCACGGATTGTATGCCTGCATGGTGTGCCCAAGAAGATTGTGTCAGATCGAGGATCACAGTTTACCTCTCGATTTTGGAAGCAGTTGCACGAGTCATTGGATACGAGATTGAATTTTAGTTCGGCTTACCATCCCCAGACTGATGGGCAAACTGAGAGAACTAACCAAGTACTGGAAGATATGTTAAGAGCTTGTGCTCTTAAACATGGTGGAAGTTGGGATAAGAGTCTACCGTATGCGGAGTTCTCATATAATAATAGCTATCAGGCCAGCTTGAAGATGTCACCGTTTGAGGCCTTGTATGGCAGAAAGTGCAGGACTCCCTTGTATTGGAATCAAACTGGTGAAAGACAGTTGTTTGGACCTGAGATTATACAAGAAGCAGAGGAACAAGTTCAGCAAATAAGGGAGAATTTGAGAACTGCACAGTCCAGGCAGAAAAGTTATGCTGATACCCGGAGAAGAATACTTGAGTTTAAGGAGGGAGATTATGTTTATTTGAAGGTGTCACCACTCCGGGGTATGAGAAGATTTAAAGTCAAAGGAAAGTTGTCCCCTCGCTTTATTGGACCCTTCTTAATCTTAAAGCGAGTGGGAGAAGTTGCATATCAATTGGAGTTACCGGGTCATCTTGCGGATGTTCATGATGTCTTTCATGTATCTCAGCTGAAGAAATGCCTCAGGGTGCCTGAAGAACAGTTACCAATGGAAGACCTTAGTGTTCAAGAGGATTTGACTTATGCTGAGTACCCCATCAAGATTTTGGATACTTTGACTCGAGTTACGAGGAATAAGGTTATAAAGATGTGCAAAGTTCAATGGAGCCACCATGGTGAAGATGAAGCAACTTGGGAAAGAGAAGAAGAACTTCGTATAGATTTTCCCCACCTATTCCCTAGATCTTCTTAAATCTCGAGGACGAGATTATTTTTAAGGGGGGTAGGATTTGTAATACTCAAGTTGTATACCAAGAGTAATAGAGAGAAAGCTTCTCATTTGGTGTGTCTTATTTGCATCATAAAAAGAGCACTTATGTAATTGTGGGTGACTAAATAAAACAATTATGCTAAAATAAAGAAAAAGTGCATTTGTTGGAGTTTTATGTGTTGTGCATTAAATAAACCATGAGGATAAAAAAAAAATAATAAGGTATTAACTATTTGAAACTTGATTTAACCCTAAATTTGAAATTAGGGTTTTGAAAATAAGGAAAAGAGAAGAGAGGTGGAAATATAAATAAAATGTATACATAAATATCTTCAGACTTACTATTTTAGATGCAAAAATAGAGTTTTTAAAAGGGGATCCACAAAAGTTTGAATTAATTCAAATTGAGTTTGAAAATGAAGAAAGAAAACAGAAAAATAAAAAGAAAAAAATAAAAACCCTAGCTGGGCCGCCAGATGACATTTGGCCCACTCGGCCTCACCAACCGCGCAGCCCACCTTCTCAGGCGTGCGTGCCGACATGCGGGCCCCGCATGTCAGCCGCGCATACCGCGCTTGCGCTGTTCTCCCCGTCACTGCGAACTGGGCCCGGGTTGTCAGCCGTTACACACAACGCGCGCGCGCGGCCACTTCTCTCTCGCTGCGGGATGGGGCCCACTCGACAGATCCTTCCTCACACCCGCGCGCTCGATCTCCTCCTTTCCTGGTCTCGCTGCCCAGTGGGCCCGGTCGGTCGGAGTTCTCTCCTCCACCGAACTCGCGCGATGCTCGCCGTCATGCTCGGGATGGCGCGGTCAATCCTCATCCAGCTCGTGCCGAGTCCACAGGCGTTAAATGGGCGGCCGATGCGCCCTGCTCCACCCCATCCACCTACCCAGCGCCGGCCGTGCTCACCACTTGCCCCAAATCGCACCACCGCATCGTTTCGCCCCGCCGCTGGCTAAATCCGTCCCGCGGGACAATCCGGCCGTGGCAAGGCGTCCTGCGTGGTCGGGGGCAACTACTGAAACCGTCCGTGGGCGTATCTGGGAGTGCTGATCACGGAGGCGGCCTGAATTCCTCGCCGTACTTCATATCTCCGCCGCGGATCCGCGCCACCGCGTGGCCAGCTCGGTGTACACCGTCATCCTCGGTGAGTCCTCCTCCCCATGCTCCGCTTGAACCTCTAGTACGTTTACGGTAGCTCAGAGTTGGCCGAGGTACGCTAATTCGCGTGGTCACCGGCGATGGCTTAGGCACCGCCGCGGCGCGCCGGGGGCCGGGTCCTACACTCGACCTCGGCCAAAATCAGTGGTGGCATTGAGTTTTGGGGATCGTCAATTGTGCGTGGGAGGAGTGAATCGAGTTATGGCGCTCGCGCTGGCCGGAATCGGGGTCTCCGGCGGGCGGACCGCCGTAGTCGGGGCGCGCCACCGTGCTGTGCGCCTGAAGGTGGGAGAGAATACCAGAGCCGTCGATCTCCCCGTGAACGGCTCTGATTAGAAGACAGCGTACCCCTTCGTCACGTTGCATGGGCACCGTCGATCTCAGATCGGATGGGTGGGGTTAGATCTAGCATAATTAAATCGCGACCGTTGAACTCAGATCCGACGGCGTAGAGTATGTACCGTTTCGGCCGTGTGTGGATCTAATCTGGGCCGCACACTGGTGATCCAACGGCCCACATCTAAGGATACCCCTTCGCGGGGCAGTTTTTCTAAAGAGCCCCTGGAATAGTATGGAATCAACCCGCAGTCCATGTGTGACTATTCACTGAGTCTGGGATTTTATTCGCGCAGACCCCTGAACTTTCCAGAAATTGACGCCCAGTCCTGAGACATTTAAAAACAGAGAAATTAATATTAAAATTCATTTTTAATATAAAAACAATTCTAGAAATTTGTATAATTCATAGAAAATGCATTTTAACTCCAAATTGAGTCATTCCAATTTCTAAAATTTTGTAATAATATTCTTCATCATTTAGTGTCTCTGTTTTGATAAGAACTTTGTCAGAAAATTTATTTATCATTTAATCATATTATAATCACCTTAAATCTTAGAAAATTCATAACTTAAATTCTAAAACTCCAAATTTAGTGATTCCAGTTCTTATGGTTTTATTTTAATGTGTAGATTTTTACTGTATATTTCATTCATCTGTTTGGTGTGATGTTGATTTTGGCCATACTATGTATGTATTGTGTTGATGCGAGTAGACGAACAAGCCACTGTGGAAACTGAGGTTCAGCAAGTAGAGATAGCTGAGCAGGAGCTCATTACAGGCAAGTTGTGCCCTTGATCACTTACTTTTCCCAGCCATGTTCTTATTAATTTTAATGATCTGCATAGGTTAATTTTGATGGGATCCTTTATGTTACCCCAGTTTTGATTACCTCTATACCTTGTTCACCCCTGGAGTATTTTTGGGTAGTATTTGCTATTGCTTTATGTGGATTGGGTATGGAGATTCATTATTCATGATTATTCTGTTATCATCTTGTTATTATTGTTGTTCATGTTAAGATCATTAAATTAATGGGAACATGGAGCGACCACCCGGGAAAACAGTGCTACCACAAGGGTTTAATGGGACGCCCTTGGCTGACTAATTAGGAAAGCTAGTGGAAGACTACCTTACCCGAAAGGGGCAAGGGCAGTAGGGGAGAGGTCAGTGCGGGGAGGTCCCTGGTTGATTTTGCTGCGATGGCTATCAGCCAGGAACCCTGTACTGGATCTTCCCATAAACTGTAGCGGGTTTTCGGAAGCTAGTGGAACTTTGTAAAGGCCTCGTAGTGGATCCCTAGCCATTCACCTCGGTAGTGTCTAAGGGCCTTGCAAACCCAGGCGACATGGGATACACGACTTGTGGGTAAAGATGCGCAACCTCTGCAGAGTGTAAAACTAGTATACTAGCCGTGCTCACGGTCAAGAGCGGCTCGGACCCTCACATGATTAATTATGGAACTTAAATTCAATTTGACATTTGCATCGCATTTGGGATTATTTTACTATTACTGTTCTTTATTATTATTAAGGTTTGGTATTTACTTACACTTAGTAATTGCTAATAAAATTTTGACCAACTTATAAAAGCAATGCTCAGCCTAGCCTTTATGTCATCGATCAGCCTTACACTTCATGAACTCCCACCTTTGGTGAGTTCATGTCACATTATTCCCCACGACTTGTTGAGCTATGATCGTATGTGAGCTCACCCTTGCTGTCTCACACCCCCCCCCCACAGGAGAAGAACAGGTTGTTGAAGAGGAGCTGCCTAACACAGAGGAGTTCGATCTGATCTAGGTGGCGTTTCTCAGTCGACATTGGCGCCATCGATCCTTAGTTCGTTTATCTTTATTATTATATTTTGTAATAAGACTTCCGCTATGTAATAATTACTCTGATGTTATATGACATTTATCTCTATACACTCTGTTATTGTATATGTTGTCTTCTTGGCGCATGTATGAGATGCACCCGGCTTTGTTCTTTAAAACCGGGTGTTACACTCCACCGCTGGATGTTCTGTGCTGTCTTTCTTGGATTACTATTCCGGATACCATCAGATCAGCTTGGCAAAGGAAGACGAAGAAAAAACAGCGTTCATCACTCCGTTCGGAGCTTTCTGTTATACCTCCATGCCGTTTGGCCTCAAAAACGCTGGAGCGACTTATCAGAGAGCCATTCAAACATGCTTAGCCGATCACTGGGGCAAGCATGTGGAGGCTTACGTAGATGATGTGGTAATCAAAACAGAGAACTCGGAAAACTTCATCGAAGACTTACGGCTGGTTTTCAACAGCCTAAGGCGGTATAGATGGAAGCTTAACCCCGAAAAATGTGTTTTCGGGGTACCAGCGAGAAAGTTGCTCGGGTTTATCTTCAGCCACCGGGGAATTGAGGCTAATCCAGATAAGATTGAAGACATCATGAAAATGGAAGCACCTCGATCACAAAAGAAGGTTCAGCGACTGACTGGATGCATGGCAGCCCTGAGCAGATTTATATCCAGGCTGGGAGAAAAAGGATTGCCGTTTTACAAACTGCTCAAGAAAGTGGACAAGTTTCAATGGACTTCAGAGGCACAGGAAGCTCTAGATGCTCTGAAGAAATTCTTAACAACACCACCAGTACTGAAACCACCGCGACGAGCCACGCCGACTCAACCAGCTGAAGATCTGCTACTGTATATCTCCTGCACGACTCACGTGGTGAGCACCGCGTTGGTAGTCGAGCGAGCAGAAGAAGGACATGCCTACCCAGTGCAACATCCTGTTTACTTCATTAGTAAAGTTTTGGGTCCCTCGAAGAAAAAGTACCCTCAAGTTCAGAAACTATTGTACGCAGTACTTCTAACTGCCCGCAAGCTACGTCACTACTTTGACGACCACAAAGTCATAGTGGTTACTGGTTTCCCGATAGGAGACATTCTTCACAACAAGGAAGCCATTGGCCGGGTAGCCAAGTGGGCTTGCGAGCTGGGATCTCATGACATCGAATTTCGGCCTCGCACTGCCATTAAAACTCAGGCATTGGTTGATTTTGTATCAGAGTGGACTGAACAGCAAGTACCAGATAACCCAGAGACTGCATAAGTATGGCGAATGTACTTTGATGGCTTGTTGAAGCTGCAGGGAGCAGGAGCAGGAATTCTCTTCACCGCACCTAGAGGCGAGCACCTCAAATATGCCCTCCAGTTGTTGTTTCCGGCCTCCAACAATGCAGCCGAGTATGAAGCTCTGATCCATGGATTGAATATCGCCATATCATTGGGCATCAAAAGACTGATGGTATACGGAGACTCTCTGGTGGTCATTAGCCAAATAAACAAGGAGTGGGACTGCTCAAGCGATTCAATGGGAAAGTACTGCACTGCCGTCCGAAAACTGGAAGATAAATTTGAAGGTCTGGAATTTCATCACGTAGAAAGAGATCGGAACACGGCAGCCGATGTATTGTCCAAGTTAGGATCCAGTCGGACTCAGGTCCCACCTGGAATCTTTGTACAAGAAATACTACAGCCGAGCATCTCAATGGATCAAGCAGATGAGTGTAATATTATAAGTCAACCCGAGTCAGACTCTGATGACTGGAGAAGGCCAATCATCAAGTATATAAAGGATGAAGAGGAACCAGATGACAAAAATGCAGCCGAGCGCATCGCCAGACAGTCGGCTCACTACACACTCATTGGGGAGACATTGTATAGAAGGGGTGCGTCAGGTGTCCTCATGAAGTGCATTCTCTCATCTACTGGGAAACAACTTCTGGAGGAAATCCATGCTGGGCAATGTGGAATACATGCAGCGTCCAGGACACTAGTTGGGAAGGTCTTTAGGTCAGGGTTCTATTGGCCAACAGCGAAGAGTGATGCAGCCGAGTTAGTTCAGAGATGCGAAGCTTGCCAATACTTGTCAAAACAACAACATCTACCAGCACAGCAACTGCAGACCATACCAGTAACTTGGCCCTTCGCATGCTGGGGACTAGATATGGTTGGACCTTTCAAGAAAGCTCAAGGAGGATACAGTCATGTATTGGTAGCAATCGACAAATTCACTAAATGGATAGAGTTCAAGCCCATTGCTTCTTTAACATCAGCTAAGGCCGTGGAATTCATACAGGACATAATATTCAGATTCGGGATACCAAGCAGCATCATAACTGACCTAGGATCCAACTTCACAAGTTCAGAGTTCTTTGACTTCTGCGAGCAAAAAAGCATCCAGATCAAATATGCTTCTGTAGCACATCCAAGAGCCAACGGGCAGGTTGAGCGAGCCAACGGGATGATACTAGAGGCACTCAAGAAAAAGGTCTTCGATAAGAATGAAAAATTCGCAGGAAAGTGGATAAGGGAATTGCCTTATGTCGTTTGGAGCCTAAGAACCCAACCTAGCCGAGCTCTGCATGGAAACACTCCTTTCTTCATGGTCTATGGGTCAGAGGCGGTGTTGATAAAAGGATGGTAGTATAGTCCAAGTGCTCGAACTAGGGTAGAAGAACTCTAGTGACAGGTAATGACTTAACTTGCTAATAAAACTAGATTTTTTAAGGATCCACTATTAGTAAGCATTTTTGCAAACAGAATCTTGATTCTTGATTAAGCCCTACCTTGACTCCCTTAAAGCCAGCATATCCTTGAGAGTCTTTTATTTTTACGGGTAAGACTTGCGAAAGTACACTTCGTACTTAGGGTTTTTGAACCCATGTTGTTGTAGGTGAGGAAACAGCAGAATTTTGCTGTTTTTGCACTAAGGTGGTGCCCAAGGATGTGGTGCCCAAGGACGAACCTCAACAGTAACGTGGTTGCGGAAGGACGTGGTCCTTCCTTTTGAAAAACAATATACTTTTATGCGGGAGGGGTTTTTGCCTCCCAGGGTTGTAATAATATTACTTATGCACTCTTATGACCTGGTGATGTAATAATAACACTCTTCCTATATTTTAATGAGTGTAAATTAAGTTATTGTAATTCACTTCCGCTTATTTGTTCCTCCGATGTGTTGTAATATCTGCGTGACGGGTGAAACGCTCTTGGGCGAGGAAAAGGATACGAATACCGAACTTGTCGAGTGATTATGTGCATCTACAGGGTTGTCCAAGGTCCATTGGACAAGGATAGCTGTAGGTGGGCCTAATGACTTGGGAGGTTTCGTCACATGGGTGGTGGCTCATGAAATCTCGGAGCTTGTCTCTAGCTTGGGGTGCATTCTGCTATTGATGCTGGTTCTGCTGGTTTTGTTGTATTTGTTGCATAGAAGCAGTGAGTCCTTGCAGAAGCTGCATTTGCACTGTGATAAATTGCTCGATGTTGGGATTTGGTGGCGGTGGTGGCAACTGCTGACCAACATGCTGGATTCTGTTGTTCCTGGGACCTGAGCGAGCGTTCACCATCTGGTTGGTTAGAAAGTGCAATTCTTAGGTAAGCGAGGAATAGAGAAAGATTCTAGGGGGAATAGCTTATTGTTAAAGTTAAGTTTATTTGTTAATTTTTTTAATCTTCTTATGGCCATCATTCCATAAGACCATTGCACTCAAACAAAAATCCAAACCAAACATTGCAAACAACACCATCACATGGTTGCTATTATTATAAGCATAATATTATGAAAAGGAAAATGTTCATCTTCTAGCGCGAAAACTAACTTATTACAATATAATCTGAAAAATTTATAGCAGCCTGGTGATGGATCCTGGTTCTCCATAGCGGATTCTCTTGCAGGGGATGTGATAAAGCCATGGCTGGGACTTGGGCTTTAGGGGGATCCCTTCCTTCTAGTTGAGCTTCCAGGGCTGCAATCTGTCACACCTGGATTTAAAGAACAAATCCGGGTGCATCTCATATGTGCGCCAAGGAAGAACAACACACATAATAATAGAGTGCATAGAGATAAATGTCATAAATATCATAAATGTACTTATTACATAGCGAAAGTCTTACAAAAATAAACAATAAAGTAAAGCGAACTAAACATTATTTCTTGGCACCACAAAGCTGATTGGGAGACGCCACCTAGATCAAGTCGAATGCCTCAGTGTTAGGCGGCTCCTCTTCGACCACCTGTTCTTCTCCTATGGGGGTGTGAGACAGCAAGAGTAAGCTCACATACGTTCATAGCTCAACAAGTCGTGGGGAATAATGTGCATGAACTCACCAAAGGTGGGAGTTCATGTGAAGTGTAAGGCTATTCAATAAAATAGAGGCTGAAGCTAAGCATTGCTTTTATAAGTTGGTCAAAATTTTATTAGCAATTACTAAGTGTAAGTAAATACCAAACCTTAATAGTAACAAAGTAAGTGATAGTAAAATAATCCTAAATGCGATGCAAATGTCAAATTAAATTTAAGTTCCATAAATTAATCATCTGAGGGTCCGAGCTACTCATGACCGTGAGCACGACTAGTATACCAGTTTTACACTCTACAGAGGTTGCACATCTTTACCCACAAGTCATGTTACCCATCTGCCAAGAGACGGCCAATCCCATACACCTCTACCAAAGAGGCGAGGCAAGGTAACACTACGAGGCCTTTACAAAGTTCCACTAGCTTCAGAAATCCCGCTATAGTTTTTAGGAAGCTCCAGTGCAGGAATCCCTCGCCTGACTGCCATCGTAGCAAAATCAACCGAAGGACCTCCCTACACTGACCACTCCCCTACTGCCCTTGCCCCTTTCGGGTAAGGAAGTCATTCACTAGCTTTCCTAGTTAATCAGCCAAGGGCGTCCCATTAAACCCTTGTGGTAGCACTGTTTTCCCGGGTGGTCGCTCCATGTTCCCATTAACATAATGATCTTAACATGAACAGTAATAATGAAAAGATAATAAAAGAGTAATCATGAATAGTATATCTCCGTACCTAAATCCACATAAAGCAATAGCAGGTACTACCTAAAAATGTTTCAGTGGTGAACAAGGTATAAAGATGACCAAAATTGGGGTAACCTATTGGATCCCATCAAAATTAACCTATGCAGATCATTATAATTAATAAGAACAAGGCTGGGAAAAAGTAAGTGATCAAGGGCACAACTTGCTTTTAATGAGCTCCTGAGTTCTAGTAAACAAAAAGTAAGTGATCTACTTGCTACTCACCAGGATCATCTGTCACAGGCTCCTCTACTCGCCACAATACAAACAAGCACAGTGTATAGAAAAAATTAACATCACACCAGACATATAAACAAAATACATAGTTATAATCTACATATTAAAATGAAATCCTAGGAACAGGAATCATAATTTTTTGGAGTTATAGATTTCGAGATATGAATTTCCAAAGGTTTTATGTGCTTAAAATAGGATTGAGTGAGAAATAAATTTTCTTACTATTTTCATAACAAAACAGAGACTCTAGATGATAGAGAATAATATTATAAAATTTTAGGAACTGGAATGGAGTGATTTGGAGCTCATATGAATTTTCTATGAATTATTGAAGTTCTAGTAATTGTTTTCCTATTAAGAATCTATTTTCCAATTTATTTATTCAATTTCAAACTGCACTAGACCGGGCCTCAATATCTGAGAACAGCAGGGGGCCTGGGGTAAAAGTCTGCAGACACAGACTACAACGTCCATGGACTGCGGGTTATTTACGAAAAAGTACAGGGGCTTATCTGCAAAACCTACATAGCGAAAGGTTATCGGATTGATTTGACCGCCCGATCTAAAATGAACGCGCCAGATTAGAACCAGATAAGGTAACACACCTGCGCTTCCCCTGGCCATCGGATCGGAGATCCACGACCCATATTTTAAGTAATTAGGATCCTCCTGAGACCATCCAATCGCGATCCAACGGATCCGATCCCGCGCGCGAAGCGTTACCTTTACTTCTAATCAGGGCCGCTCCTCTCGTACCCAACGGCGCGCATACCCCGACTACCCAACCCCAGCCGAGCGACGGCGCCATCACCGGAGACCCAATCCCATGATTCCCTTAGCTAATCCCCTGTGCAAACTAGTGCGAACGGAAGTGGGCGCGATGGGGGGGTTGCCCCGAGGGCTTTGCCCACTGTTACCCGCCGCAGAGGTCCCCGACCACGGATGGGGCGATTTCACGGTGGGGTACGACGCCGTCGAGCAATTCCGGAGTCTATGCTAGTAAAATTCGGGCACGAGGTGATTTGCTACCGATCAAGGAACGTGACATAGCTAAGGAAAGGGGGTTACCGGCAGACACGGCGCGAAGCTCACAGTGCGGGGCGAATTTGGAATGGCGGCGAGGTTGGCCGGTCAGCGAGCAATTCCCCCGATTGCAGCTGGTGACCTTCCAATTAGATCTTCCCCTAGATGTAGTGAGGGTAGAACAACGCTTGAATGGCTTCGCTGGCGCTTGAATCCTGCCGGCGACAGATTTACGCGGTAGCGCTCCTACTGCCTCCCTCCTTCACTCAGCAGCGCGTGATTCTCCCTCAGCTACGATGGTGGTCGCGGGGTAGGAGAACAAGGAGGGAGAGGTGAGCCTGGACGTGCTACTTTAAGGACGCGGACGTGGCCGAGGTGCTTCAACGGATTGCGCGAGATCTTCGCGCTCCACCATGCACGGTTAGGCCGTTGGGGAAGAAGCCGCCCTGACAACACGGTCCCATGTGTCAGTCTCTATTGGTGACGCACGCGCGGTGGCTGAAGAATGGACCTGGGCCGTCAGTGAAAGAGTACCCCGCAGTCAAACCCGCGTGCGGACGAGCGGCAGGCCAGTGGGGCCGCGGTGTCGGTGCCCAGTTGAGGATGGAGAACGCGCGAGATTGTGTCGTGGGTCCCCCGTGTCGGCGAACAGAGACGACGCGGATCTGGCGAAGCGGGCCCACGCGCCAGCGAAAGGGTGAGAAGGGCGCGGGATGGAGTGGGGCCGAATTGGTTGATTTCAGCCCAGTTTGTGGGTCTTTTTCCTTTCTTTTATTCTCCATTTCCTTTTCTTCTCATTCTTTCATTCTCAATTTAAAATTCAAATTGGTGGTGAACTTGTTTTTAGTCAAAGGTACAATTTGAAAATATCAGTGTGAAAGGTATTTATTCTGATTTTTATTTTATTTTATGTAGTATTTTTCTCATTTCTTCCCTTCTCTTATTTCTTATTTTCAAACCCTAATTTCCTTTTGGTTTCCAATTCAATTTTCTTATTAGTACGTTTTGATTATTAGTATTGCTATTATTATTTTATGCACAACAAACAAAACTCCAATATGATGCACATGTTGTTTAGTTTACATTAGTCATTTAATCCCTTCAAATAGGGTTGTTCACATGCTTAGTTAAATTGAAACAAAGCAAATAAGAGAATTATCTCCATTTCCATGATTTACAAATCTGGGTATTACAAAACCTACCCCCCTTACAAAGAATCTCGCCCTCGAGATTTAGGAAGATCTAGGGAAAAGATGGGGAAAATCTATGCAAAGCTCTTCTTCTCTCTCCCAAGTAGCTTCATCTTCTCCGTGGTGGCTCCATTGCACTTTGCACATCTTTATCACCTTATTTCTTGTAACTCGAGTCAGTGTATCAAGAATCTTGATGGGATATTCTACATAAGTCAGATCATCTTGAACACTAAGGTCCTCCATTGGTAGCTGCTCTTCAGGCACCCTAAGACACTTCTTCAGCTGTGACACGTGAAAGACATCATGCACATCCGCAAGATGATCAGATAACTCTAATTGATATGCCACCCCTCCCACTCGCTTTAAGATCAAGAAGGGTCCAATAAAGCGAGGGGACAACTTCCCTTTGACTTTAAATCTTCTCATACCCCGGAGTGGTGACACTTTCAAATAGACATAGTCACCCTCCTTAAACTCTAGCTGTCTTCTCCGAGTATAAGCATAGCTCTTCTGCTTTGACTGCGCAGTTCTCAAATTCTCCCTAATTTGGTGGACTTGTTCTTCAGCTTCTTGTATAATCTCAGGTCCAAACAACTGCCTTTCACCAATTTGATCCCAATACACTGGAGTCCTGCACTTTCTGCCATACAAAGCCTCAAATAGTGACATCTTCAAACTGGCCTGATAGCTATTATTGTATGAGAACTCCACATACGGTAGACTCTTATCCCAACTACCACCATGCTTAAGGGCACAAGCTCTTAACATATCTTCTAGCACTTGGTTGGTCCTCTCAGTCTGCCCATCAGTCTAAGGATGGTAAGTCAAACTAAAATTCAATATTGTATCCAAGGACTCATGCAACTTCTTCCAGTACCGAGAGGTAAACTGTGATCCCCGGTCTGACACAATCTTCTTTGGCACACCATGTAGGCAGACAATCCGTTCCATGTACAACTCTGCTAGTTTGGCTCCTGAATACGTGGTCTTCATTGGAATAAAGTGGGCTACTTTAGTTAGCCTATCCACAATCACCCATATAGAATCATACCCAACAGATGTGCGGGGTAATTCAACAATGAAGTCCATGCCAATCTCTTCCCATTTCCACTCAGGTATCTTAAGCGGGTGTAGTAAACCAGCAGGTCTTTGATGTTCCACTTTCACCCTCTAGCAAACATCACAGAGTGCAACATGTCAAGCAACATCCTTCTTTAGTCCATACCACCAATACTTCTGCTTCAGGTCCTGGTACATCTTAGTACTCCCAGGATGGATAGAATAAACTGAGTCATGTGCTTCCTTCAATATGGTTTCACGAAGACTATCGATATCAGGAACACAAATTCGATTCTTGAACCATTTTATACCCTGCTCATCCTCCATGAAATCTGGACCTCTACCTTCCGTAATCAGATCCTTAATCTCTTGAATTTTAGCATCACCAACCTGACCTTTACGAATTTCTTGCTCTAGGGTAGGTTCCAATTCAATGGTAACTCCTTCCGTATGTGTAACAATCCCCAGGTTGAGCCTCTCAAAATCTTTTGCTAATTCATCAGGTAGGTGGACAACAATAGCGGAATGAACGTGCTTCTTCTGACTCAAGGCATCTACAACCAAATTTTCCTTGCCTGGGTGATAGTGAATCTCCAAATCATAATCCTTAATAAGCTCCAACCAACGGCGTTGCCTAAGGTTGAGATCCTTTTGAATGAATATGTACTTCAAACTCTTATGATCCGTGTATACTTGGCACTTAGTTCCCATAATGTAGTGTCTCCATATCTTAAGTGCATGCACAATGGCTGCCAGTTCTAAGTCATGAGTGGGGTAGTTCAATTCATGTTTCCGCAACTGACGAGACGCATAAGCGATCACATGTCCTTCTTACATGAGCACACATCCCAATCCTTTGCCACATGCATCACAATAAATGTCAAATCCCCTCTATAGATCTGGCATAACCAACACTGGTGGTGACATCAATCTCTTCTTTAATTGATCAAAGCTTTCTTGGCACTTCTCATCCCACTTAAGTTCTTTTCCTTTCTCCAGAAGCGAGGTCATAGGCTTGGCAATCTTAGAGAATCCTTCAATAAATCTCCAATAATATCCTGCAAGCCCCAAGAAACTCTGAATCTCAGTGACGGTAGTGGGCACGCTCCATTCCATTATCTCCTTCACTTTAGCAGGATCCACTGCTATTCCTCCATTAGAAATAATATGTCCAAGGAATGGCACCTTGTCAATCCAAAACTCGCACTTGCTAAACTTGGCGTAGAGTTGATTATCTCATAGCTTCTGTAGCACCAACCTTAGATGTTCTTCATGATCACTTTCACTCTTAGAATAGATAAGAATATCGTCGATGAACACCATGACGAATCTATCCAAATACTCTATAAACACCTTATTCATCAAATTCATAAAATAAGCTGGTGCATTGGTTAATCCAAACGACATAACAGTGAACTCATATAATCCATATCGGGTTGAGAAAACCGTCTTAGGAATATCCGATGGTCTAATCTTCATTTGATGGTATCCCGATCAGAGATCAATCTTCGAGAATACCCTAGCACCTCTCATTTGATCAAATAAATCCTCAATACAGGGTAATGGATACTTGTTCTTCACAGTAACATCATTAAGTGATCTATAATCCACACACATCCACTGTGATCCATCCTTCTTCTGTACAAACAGTACCGGTGCTCCCCAAGGTCAGGAACTCGGACGAATGTACCCTGCCTCCTGTAACTTAGTTAACTGCTTGTTAAGTTCCTTTAATTCTTCTACAAACATCTTGTATGGTCACTTAGAAATAGGAGCAGTCCCAGGTAAGAGATCAATGACAAACTCAACTTCCCTATCTGGTGGCATCCCTGGTAACTCCTCTAGAAAGACATCCAGAAAATCTCTAACCACATGGATGTTGTCACCAACAAACTCCTCAGGTATGAAGTATATAGCCCGTTTGGAAGAGGTGGTTACTGAAATTTGAACTTGAAACATTTCTCCTTTAGGGCTAGTGAGTTCTATAGTACCCTTACCACATGCTATAATGGCCTTTGCCTTCCTTAACCATGACATACCAAGGATTAGATCTGTACTGCTGGCCTCTAATATTATAGCAGTAGCTCCAAATTCCCTTCCCATAATTGTTAATGTCAATCTACGTGTCATTTGATTTGCCTCAATAGGCCCTTTAGGTGTGATTACTATCATTGGTTTTCTCATGTTTAGCAGTGGTATCTCATTTGTGTTGGCATATAGAGTAGACATGAATGAATGTGTAGCACCAGAATCAAATAATATGGTTGCAGGAATGGCATTAATGTAAAACATACCAAGTACGATGTCAGCACCATCAGGAGTAGCATCAACGCTGACTTGATTAACTCTGGCTATAGAATATCCCTTGCTATGAGTCTGTTGCTTGTTCTTAGTTGGTGTACCAGAATTCTCCATCGGACAAGCATTAGCATAGTGCCCAATCTGACTGCACTTGAAGCATGTAGGGCCGGTCTTCTGTCCTGCAGACCTCGTCGGGGTGCCAGTGGGAGTAGCCTGACGAGTAGGAGGTGTCCGTGAGACCCCTGTTGAGCGTACTGAGTTGGGCGTGGTCCTCCTCCTGGACGAGTAGGTGTACCCTCTGGCGAAACATAGCAGGGACGAACACTGCTGCTACCCTGTCCCTATGAGATAGCCTTCCTCTTCAAGTCTCCTAGTTGAACACGCTTGTGTTCAATAGCAAGAGCCTTATCCAGTAGCCTCTGAAATGACGGAAATGTGTGTGCAACCAGTGCATACTGTAGGGGTCCATTAAGTCCTTCAATAAAGTGCTCCTACTTTCTCTCATCCTCAGCAACCTCATCCGGAGCATATCTCGACAGCTGAATGAATTTATCTCTATACTCGCTGACAGACATGTTGCCTTGCTTCAATAACAGAAACTCCTTCTTCTTGATCTTCATCAATCCAGCTGGAATGTGGTAGTTTCTGAACTATGTACTGAACTCTGCCCAAGTAATAGTATCAGCAGCATCATGGGCAGTAGTATAAGAATCCCACCAGTCAGCAGCAGGACCTGTCAGACGAATAGAGGCATAAAGAACTTTCTCCCGGTCTGAGCATTGGGCGATATTGAGCAACTTCTCAATTGACTTCAACCAATCATCTGCATCAAGTGGATCTGGCGAACTGGCGAACTGGTGAAGGTCGGTGGCTTATTGCTCATAAATTCCCGGTGCTTATCACGAGGTGGAACTGGTGGTGGTGGTGGAGGCAATGGTACTTGTTGCTGCTGTTGCTATTGTTGAAATTGTTGTTGCGCCCTTCTCTCCTGGCGTATCTCTTCTCGCTCCTAGCACAATTCCTGGCGTATCTCTTCTCTTTCCTGGCGCATCTCCTGGTGTTCTTGCTGCATCTAAGCCCGCATATCTGCCATAGTGTTCGCCATTTGTTGCATCATCCTCATCTGAGCTACAACCAGTGGGTCAACTCCGCTTGGTGGAGGATTAGGAGGATTCATCTCTGCTAGTTGTGGCTGGGGTTGTCTAAATATCCTCCGAGTGTGTCGTCTGGGAGGTAAATCAATTCCACCACCCCTCCTGGTATTGACCATCTAAGTTAGATACATATGGTAAGAGAGAATAGTAGACAAGGCAGTAATTATGAATTATGTTACTTTGGGGGATTTATTAGCTAAGCAGATTAATGTTTTACCTACCATAGCTAATTCATTACCTTATGGTGGCACATGCTAAGATGTCCATATATAATATTTCAATCAATCAAAGAAGCAAATCAGACATTTATCATCAGAATAATCAAACAACATTTTTTTAAATAGAGAAAATAGTTTTGATTTTGCCTTAGGTCTCCTATCTCATAAGGTGTGAAATCCATCTTGTCTCAGAGTAGAAAAGGTAAGAATGATCAGAGTAGAACAGTAGAAGGTGAGACAGGATCAAGATTCATATAGAAAGAATCAAAGTGAGATAAGTATAGAATGAACCAGAGTAAGATAAGTAGGTAAGGGTTTTGTCCATTTCTATCTAGGTTTCGTCCTACAGTCAAAATTTCCTCTGATACCACTTCTGTCACACCCGGATTTAAGGAACAAATCCGGGTGCATCTCATATGTGCGCCAAAGAAGAACAACACACATAATAACAGAGTGCATAGAGATAAATGTCATAAATATCATAAATGTACTTATTACATAGTGGAAGTCTTACAAAAATAAACGATAAAGTAAAGCGAACTAAATATTATTCCCTGGCGCCACAAAGCTAACTGGGAGACGCCACCTAGATCAAGTCGAATGCCTCAGTGTTAGGCGGCTCCTCTTCGACCACCTGTTCTTCTCCTATGGGGGGTGTGAGACAGCAAGAGTGATCTCACATACGTTCATAGCTCAACAAGTCGTGGGGAATAATGTGCATGAACTCACCAAAGGTGGGAGTTCATATGAAGTGTAAGGCTGATCAACAAAATAGAGGCTGAAGCTGAGCATTGCTTTTATAAGTTGGTCAAAATTTTATTAGCAATTACTAAGTGTAAGTAAATACCAAACCTTAATAGTAATAAAGTAAGTGATAGTTAAATAATCCCAAATGCGATGCAAATGTCAAATTAAATTTAAGTTCCATAAATTAATCATGTGAGGGTCTGAGCTACTCATGACCGTGAGCACGGCTAGTATACCAGTTTTACACTCTGCAGAGGTTGCGCATCTTTACCCACAAGTCATGTTACCCATCTGCCAAGAGACAGCCAATCCCATACACCTCTACCGAGGAGGCGAGGCAGAGTAACACTACGAGGCCTTTACAAAGTTCCACTAGCTTCAGAAATCCCGCTATAGTTTATAGGAAGCTCCAATGCAAGAATCCCTCGCCTGACCGCCATCGCAGCAAAATCAACCCAAGGACCTCCCTACACTGACCACTCCCCTACTGCCCTTGCCCCTTTTGGGTAAGGAAGTTATCCACTAGCTTTCCTAGTTAATCAGCCAAGGGCGTCCCATTAATCCCTTGTGGTAGCACTATTTTCCCGGGTGGTCGCTCCATGTTTCCATTAACATAATGATCTTAACATGAATAGTAACAATGAAAAGATAATAAAAGAGTAATCATGAATAGTGTATCTCCATACCCAAATCCACATAAAGCAATAGCAGGTACTACCCAAAAATGTTTCAGTGGTGAACAAGGTATAAAGATGACCAAAACTGGGGTAACCTATTGGATCCCATCAAAATTAACCTATGCAGATCATTATAATTAATAAGAACATGGTTGGGAAAAAGTAAGTGATCAAGGGCATAACTTGCCTTCAATGAGCTCCTGCTCAGCAACTTCTACTTGCTGCTCACCAGGATCCTCTCACACAGGCTCCTCTACTCGCCACAATACAAACAAGCACAGTGTATAGGGAAAATTAACATCACACCAGATATATAAACAAAATACACAATAATAATCTACATATTAAAATGAAATCCTAGGGACAGGAATCATAATTTTTTGGAGTTATAGATTTTGAGATATGAATTTCCAAAGGTTTTATGTGCTTAAAATAGGATTGAGTGAGGAATAAATTTTCTTACTATTTTCATGACAAAACAGAGACTCTAGATGATAGAGAATAATATTATAAAATTTTGGGAACTGGAATGGAGTGATTTGGAGCTCATATGAATTTTCTATGAATTATTGATGTTCTAGTTATTGTTTTCCTATTAAGAATCTATTTTCCAATTTATTTATTCAATTTCAAACTGCACTGGACCGGGCCTCAATATCTAAGAACAGCAAGGGGCCTGGGGTAAAAGTCTACAGACACAGACTACAGCGGCCATGGACTGCGAGTTATTTACGAAAAAGTACAGGGGCTTATCTACAAAACCTACACAGCGAAAGGGTATCAGATTGATCTGACCGCTCGATCTAAAATGAACGCGCCAGATTAGAACCAGACGAGGTAACACACCTGTGCTTCCCCTGGCTGTCGGATCGGAGATCCACGACCCATATTTTAAGTAATTAGGATCCTCCCGAGACCATCCGATCGCGATCCAACGGATCCGATCCCGCACGCGAAGCGTTACCCTTACTTCTAATTAGGGTCGCTCCTCTCGTATCCAACGGCACGCATACCTCGACTACCCAACCCTAGCCAATTGGCGGCGCACCCGCCTAATCCCCTGCGCAAACTAGTGTGAACGGAAGTGGGTGAGATGGGGGGTTGCCCCGAGGGCTTTGCCCACTGTTACCCGATGCGGAGGTCCCCGTCCCCGGATGGGGCGATTTCACGGTGGGGTACGACGCCGTCGAGCAATTCTGGAGTATACGCTAGTAAAATTCGGGCACGAGGTGATTTGCTACCAATCAAGGAACATGGCGCAGCTAAGGAAAGGGGGTTACCAGCAGACGTGACGTGATGCTCACAACGCGAGGCGAATTGCGAATGGTGGCGAGGTTGGCCGGTCAGCGAGCAATTCCCCCAATTGCAGCTGGTGACCTTCTAATTAGATCTTCCCCCAGCTGTAGTGAGGGTAGAACAACGCTTGAATGGCTTCGCTGGCGCTTGAATCCTGTCGGTGATAGATTTCTGCGGTAGCGCTCCTACTACCTCCCTCCTTCACTCGACTACAGTGGTGGTCACGAGGTAGGAGAACAAGGAGGGAGAGGCGAGCCTGGACGTGCTACTTTAAGGACGCAGACATGGCTGAGGTGCTTCAATGGATTGCGCGAGATCTTCGCGCTCCGCCATGCACGGTTAGGCCATTGGGGAAGAAGCCGCCCTGACAACATGGTCCCGCGTGTCAGTCTCTATTGGTGACACGCGCGCGGTGGCTGAAGAATGGACCCGAGCCGTCAGCAAAAGAGTACCCCGCAGTCAAACCCGCGTGCAGATGAGCGGCAGGCCAGTGGGGCCACGGTGTCGGTGCCCAGCGGAGGATGGAGAACGCGCGCGGCTGTGTCGTGGGTCCCCTGTGTCGGCGCAACAGAGACGACGCAGATCTGGCGAAGCGGGCCCACGCGCCAGCGAAAGGGTGAGAAGGGCGTGGGATGGAGTTGGGCCGAATTGGTTGATTTCAGCCCAGTTCGTGGGTCTTTTTCTTTTCTTTTCTTCTCCATTTCCTTTTCTTCTCATTCTTTCATTCTCAATTTAAAATTCAAATTGGTGGTGAAGTTGTTTTCAGTTAAAGGTACAATTTGAAAATATCAGTGTGAAAGGTATTTATTCTGATTTTTATTTTATTTTATGTAGTATTTTTCTCATTTCTTCCCTTCTCTTATTTCTTATTTTCAAACCCTAATTTCCTTTTGGGTTCCAGTTCAATTTTCTTATTAGTACATTTTGATTATTAGTATTGCTATTATTATTTTATGCACAACAAACAAAATTCCAATATGATGCACATATTGTTTAGTTTACATTAGTCATTTAATCCCTTTAAATGGGGTTGTTCACATGCTTAGTTAAATTGAAACAAAGCAAATAATAGAATTATCTCCATTACCATGGTTTACAAATTTGGGTTTTACATAATCCTTGTGTGTGCATCCTCCAGCTCCAAGTGTACCCTAGAGAGGTCTAGGGTAGCTCTGTCCAGGTCGATGTTAAGACCTGCCACCACACCAACAAGGGTGTTGAGGCGATCTTCTCCAGCTCCACTTGTAATAATGCTGGTCTAACTTTCTCCACAAAGACGCAGAGGAAGATGCATGTACTTCGTGTCATACAACTACTAATGGTAAGTGTGGCTGAGGGATCACAGAGTTCGCCTAGCAGCATCACTGACCAAAGCAGCGTAGGTGGATAGCAGCGTCAGATACTCAAGAGCTGATAGAGTCCTGAACCCTCTATCACCTGCATCCATCACCCTGACATGAATGCGAGTGATGTAGTAGCAAGCTCGAGGGGGCTCGTACATTCCCCTTGTCTCATACATGGGTCGGACGTAGGTTCCCAACGCATGCAGAATATCCTGCAGCAGGTTAGGGAAGTGCCCCGTCTCGAACATTGAAGTATAATGTTCGGTGACAGGCCATATCCCCACGAAGTGGTCCTGCTACTCACCGTTGGCTTCCTCGTTGACATTCTCCTGTTCTTCCTCTTCTTTGTCGTCGTCTTCATCATTGTCACTAGAGTCATCTAGGTCGTCACCTCCAGGAGCAGGTGCTTGGACTGCTGGTGCTGGCAGTGCTAAAGATGACGATCCAGCTCCGAAGGCTAGTGATTCTGCCAACAGGGTGGGCGTCGGTAGAAACTCCTCCAAGCTGTCCTCTAGAACAACCCCGTTCTCCACACGAAGGCGAGGGAGATCCACATGGACTTCCTCGACTACCACTGGGTAGACGGGAGCTTGCCATGGCAGAGGGATGTAGTTGGTGTGACTCAGGTGGTTTGGATTGTACGCACCATCTACAAGAGAAAATGTCAACTTAGTTGAATTTTAAAGAGGTAAGATTAATAAAATAATTTTGTAAGAGCAAATTAAGCATGTTTTGAACAGACTAGGCTTTCCATTTCTAACTAGTCTAACGACCTAGAATCAGCAAAGCTTTGATACCACTTCTGTCACACCTGGTTTTGGGCGCAAAACCGAATGTATAGCATATGTGTGCTAGGATCCATTTTCCACACATATGTTGATGTCACAAGTGTATATATATCAAAAGACAATGCAATAAAGGCATAAAAAAGAGTAGAGTAACTTTATTACATCATCCAAATCACAGTATCTTAACAAGTATCAATATCAAAGTACGACAAAATAAAACATGGACACTCTTCTGCAGGAAGGTGACTGACGCATCGTTAGTCTCAATATTCGTCAACATCATCTGCAATGTCTTCGTCATCACCCTTTGATCAAAATATTAGCAAGGGATGAGCTCACTTATGGTTGGGGCTCAGCAAGTGGGAGGAATAATGCTAAGTTAACAAGGTAGGCTATGGATAAGTGGTAAGTATTTTAGTTGGTCAATATTTTATTAGCAACACCTGACTTACTAGTTGTAAGTGTATCCCAAAATTCCTAATTAAACATAAGTACATGAGCATATCTCAAAACACTTAAGTGAAACCACTTAGGCAAACCACTTGTGGATCATCAGATCACAATTTAATTTCCATCTTTAAGTTCAATTATCATGTGAGAGTCCAGGTTGCTCTTAACCGTGAGCACGTCTGACATATCAGTTTTACACTCTGCAGAGGTGGTACAACTTTACCCACAAGCCGTGTATCCCATCTAGCCTGGGTTGATAATCCCATCAAATTATGGTTGGTAATCAAGAAATATGGTTGGTAATTCTAGGAAAATCCTATTTAGGAAAATCCTATCAAATTATGCAATATCCGAAAAGTAAACATTATTATATGTATTACTTGGGTACAAATAGAAATACAGAGGGAGAATCCACTTGCCTTGCTCGAACGTGTCCTGCGAGTCGTTCTCAAATAAGTTTGGTTCGTCTACCTCACAGTCAGCTTCTAACATCGATTCATATATCATACATATAAAAGAAAACATACACCAAATAAATAAACATACACCATTACATGAGTAATATTTTCTATTACATAAACAATCACATATCACGCAACTACACTTATAAATAATGTCTAAATCATAACTATTTTATTAATCCACTAAATTTTTCATTTTGAGTTATCATTGGTGAAAATTATATGGGCATGTGAATACGAAGCTATTTGTCTAATATAGTGCAGATAAAATGACCTACCAAATTTTACGGAAAATAATTATGACTAATAATAGTCCTTTGGGTTTTATCCTTTCCTTTCTAAATAGACATTATACGTATTGCTAAAATGTTTATTTATAAATCACATAACATTAATATTCTAAGAATTAATTTAAATTACTAATTTTGAACTTAATTTAGTAACATAATCATGTTTATTTTGACATGAATAGATATTTTATCAATTCTAAGTGAATAAGCGATATACGTACGAATACTTATATCCTAATTAGTGAACATCTATATTTTAACCTGACTAACAAGATGCGGTCTACTACCTCTTTCATTTTCTTATATCAGTAAAATTATACTTGAACTACTATTACATAATATTATTTTATGCTAAAATGAGAAGTTAATCGTAAACACTTCTAGTACACAGTTAATGAACCATAAAATTATTTATTTTCAAAATATAAAAACAATGTCCACATCCAAAATATTGTTACTGGGGTGTCTCACAATTAAACGTACACACCAGGGATCTCTTTTTAATTGTTTCTATATTGTATATCTCGGAATTAACTATACTCAAGCGTAGGGGTTAAAATGTAAAAGTGCTTCTTCTACCTTGGGCTAGCTTGTGTGCATAGGGAGTTTGACGAGCGGGTTTGGCCACGCAGGGAGCGGGACAGGGGGGCTTGGCGTCGGGCGGGGCTCCAACGTGGTGGCTCGACGAGCAGGGCACGGCTCCGGCGGGTATGACGAGGCTCCAGCGCGGTGGCAAGCTCCGACGAGGCTACTGGGCACGGCACGATGGCGAGAGGAGAGCTTGAGCGAGTGGAGGGGAGAGAAGCAGGGGCGTGGCTTGACCTTTTATAGGGGAAGAGGGGGAGAGGAAAGGGCTCGGCGGTCAGGGAGAGGAAGGAACGACCGGTCGTCAATTGTGGTCGGCCATAACGATGTGTGTTACGGCCTGGAGGAGAAGGGAGTGGGGAGGAGAGGGAGATCTAGGTGTTTGCGGCTCAGAGGGAGTCGAGGAGGCATGGTCGGGTGGATCGGCCAGGTCAACGAGCGGCACGGCTGGTGCGGATGCCAACGTGGCGGCGACGTGGGTGTAGTCGCATGGGCGCGCCCCTCTCGAGGAGGGATAAGGAGGCCGAGGTGGTCCCCGCCTGCAAGTGAGAGGGAGAGAGGGAGTGGAGGCGGCTGGGCCAAAACGGCTAGGGTTTCGACTGACTTTTCCTTTTTTCTTTTCCATTAAAAATATAAATAAATATATTTTTAAATATTTCTTATCTTAATAATTATACCAAAATTATTTACAACTAAAATACTAATTTTTGGTCCTATGTTTTTATATTAATTAATTGGGCTTTTAATATAAAAAATTCTACGAAACAATCATAAATCAAATATGAGCAAATAAAAATTATTCTAAAGGCAAATAAAATCAAACACTTGAAGAGAAATTCTTTACTATTATTACTACTAACATTCTAAATGTATTATTTTTAGTTGATGGTTTTGAGGTGTTATAATACTAAATCCCGAAGCAAGGCGTATGAACTAAATATCTAAGAATTCGCTTCACGGCCATAAGATGACATTCCTTGGGGTTGGATTGAAATCAAGCACACATGCATAAGCTAAGCATTATATCCACTCTACTAGCACAAAGATAAAGCAATGAACCTATCATAGATCGGTATGCCTTTTGATCAACGGACTTACCTCCCTTGTCGAGGTCCAAGTGTCCGTCGGTTCCCGTTGGCGTTTTGGTGGGCTTTGCATCCTTCATCCCAAACCTTTTGAGCAAGTCTTGAGTGAACTTTGTTTGGTAGATGAAAGTTCCTTCCTTGAGTTGCTTGACTTGAAATCTAAGGAAGTAGTTTAATTTGCCCATCATTGGCATTTCAAATTTCTTCATCATTACCCTGCTAAACTCTTCACAAGACTTTTGATTAGTAGAATCAAATATTATGTCATCGACATATATTTGGCACACAAACAAATCACCATTACAAGTCTTAGTAAAAAAGAGTAGGATCCGCTTTCCCGACATTGAAAGCATTAGAAACGAGAAAATATCTAAGGCATTCATACCATACTCTTGGAGCTTGCTTAAGTCCATAGAGCACCTTAGAGAGCTTATGAACATGGTCGGGATACCTGTCATCCTCGAAGCCAGGGCATTGTTCCATGTACACTTCCTCCTTGATTAGTCCATTGAGGAAGGCACTCTTCACCTCCATTTGAAACAACTTAAAATGAATGTTGAGCAGCATAGGCCAATAATATGTGTATTTACTCGAGCCTATCTACAGGAGCAAAAGTCTCCTCAAAATCCAAACCTTCGACCTAGGCATAACCTTTTGCCACAAGTCAAGCCTTGTTCCTTCTCACCACCTCGTGCTCATCTTGCTTGTTGCGGAACACCCACTTGGTTCCCACAACATTTTGCTTTAGACATGGCACCAGGCTCCATACTTCATTTCTCTTGAAATTATTGAGCTCTTCCTGCATGGCCAACACCAAGTTTGGATCCTACAAGGCTTCTTCTACCCTGAAAGGCTCAATAGAAGAAACAAAAGAGCAATGTTCATAAAAATTAGCTAAACGTGAACGAGTGGTTATTCCCTTGCTGATGTCACCCAGAATCTGATCCACTAGATGATTCCTTTGGATGGTGGCCCAGACTTGAGTTGGAGGTGCCTGTTGTACTTCTTCCTCTTTATCCTTTTCTTCATGTACTCACCCTTGATTCATGCTGACATCTTGAGGTACATGTTCCTCATCTTGAGTTAGGGGTTCAACCAATGATGAGGAAGATGGTTGATCTTGATTTTGTTGTTCCTGCGGTCGCACATCACTTATTGCCATAGTTCTCATTGTGGCCATTGGAACATCATCCTCATCCGCATCATCAAGATCAACTTGCTCTCTTGGAGAGCCATTAGTCTCATCAAATACAACGTCACTAGAGACTTCAACCAAACCTAAAAATTTGTTAAAGACTCTATATGCCTTTGTATTTGAATCATAACCTAGTAATAACCCTTCTACAACTTTAGGAGCAAATTTTGTATGACTACCTTTATGACTACCTTTCTTTACCAAGATGTAGCATTTGCTCCCAAATACATGAAAGTATGAAACATTGGGTTTGTTACCGGTTAGAAGCTCGTAAGACATATTCTTGAGGAGGCGATGAAGGTAGAGTTGGTTTATGGCATGGCAAGCTATATTTACATCTTCTGACCAAAAACACTCAAGCGTCTTGTACTCTCCAAGCATTGTTCTCGCCATGTCTATGAGTGTCCTGTTCTTCCTTTTTACAACACCATTTTGCTGTTGCGTGTAGGGAGCTGAGAACTGATGCTTGATGCCTTCCTCCTCAAGATACTTTACCACTTGAGGATTCTTGAACTCAGATCCATTATCACTCCTGATCTTCTTCACCTTGAGCTCAAACTCATTTTGGGCTCTCCTTAGGAAGCACTTTAGTGTACTTTGGGTTTCTGATTTATCCTGCAAAAAGAATACCCAAGTGAAGCAAGAAAAATCATCAACAATTACAAGACCATACTTACTTCCCCCGATGCTAAGATAAGCAACGGGCTCGAAGAGATCCATGTGGAGGAGTTCCAGTGGTCTTGACATTGTCATCATATTTTTGCTTTGATGAGTGGTTCCCACCTGCTTCCCTGCCTGGCACGCTGCACAAGGTCAGTCTTTCTCAAAACAGACATCGGTTAGTCCTAACACATGTTCTCCCTTTAGAAGCTTATGAAGATTCTTCATTCCAACATGTGCTAGACTGCGATGCCAGAGCCAGCCCATATTAGTCTTAGCTATTAAACATGCATCTAGATTGACATTTTCTTTAGTGAAATCAACTAAATAGAGCTTGTCATCTAATACACCTTGAAAAGCTAATGAACTACCACTTCTTCTAAAGACATATACATCAATATTTGTAAATAAACAATTATAGCCCATATGACATAATTGACTTACAGAAACTAAATTGTAACCAAGCAATTCTACTAAGAACACATTACAAATTGAATGCTCTGTAGTGATGGCTATTTTACCCAAACCTTTGACCTTACCATGATTCCCATCTCCAAAGATGATCGTGTCTTGGGAATCCTTGTTCTTGACATAGGAGGTGAACACTTTCTTCTCCCCCATCATGTGGTTTGTGCATCTGCTATAAATAATCTAGCTTGTGCCCCCGGATGCATAAACCTGCAAGGTGATTTAAGCTTGGGATTTAGGTACCGAACTCTTGTTGGGTCCTACAAGGTTAGTTACATAAGACTTTGGAACCCAAATGCAAGTCTGGCCTCTGTTGCACATGGGCCCCACATTTCTAGCAATAACTTTATCATTTTTACACATAAGAACAAATGAAGCATCATAAGTATGATAAAGCATAGTTGGACCATTAGATGCTTTCTTAGGCGCATGGGAAACAACATGATGAGCATGGTGCCTAGGTTTATTCCTACCATGAGCATACAAAGAACTAGATGATGCATACATGGCATAAGAATTAAAAGCAGCATCATGACGAGTAGGTAAGACAACATGATCATGATGAACAATACTAGAGGCATTCTTAACATGAGCATACAGATAAGCATGATTCTTTTGTAATGAAGAGAATGAGAACTACTAACCATAGGTGCCTTCCCTTTCTCCTTGATGAGATTGGAGGCCCTTTGGATTGTTAAGTTCTTGGTTCCCTTTTGGAAACCAAGTCCATCCTTAATGGAAGGATGTCTACCGATGGTGTAGGCATCCCTTGCAAACTTTATTTTATCACACTCATTCTTGCAAGTTTTAAGTTGAGCATTAAGATTTGTAATATCATTATTCAACTTAAGGATAGTAGAAGCATGGGTATTGCAAGCATCAATATCAACATATTTACACCTATTACAAACCGACATGCTTCATAGAGGAACTAGCAATACTTAGATTTTCTATTCTAGCACTTAGATCAGCATTTAAACTTTTAAGCCTAGACATAGATTCATTACAAGAAGATAATTCAGAAGAAAGAGCTTCATTTCTCTTAACTTCTAAAGTAAGAGATTTTTCAGCATTAACAAGTTTATCATGTTCTTCATAAAGAATATCTTATTTTTTCTAATAATATATCTTTCTCATTAAGGGAATCAACTAATCCATTGATTTTATCTACTTTAGATCTATCTAAACCCTTAAAGAGATCACTATAGTCTACATCATCATCAGATTCCTCATCACTAGAAGAAGTGTACTTAGGAGTATCTCGAGTATGTACCTTCTTCTCCTTAGCCAGGAGGCATGTGTGATGCTCATTGGGGAAGAGGGAGGACTTGTCGAAGGCTAAGGCAGCAAGTCCTTCATCGTCGGTGTCAGATGAAGAGCAGTCCGAGTCCCACTCCTTGCCGATGCATGCCTCTCCTTTCGCCTTCCTGTAGTTTTTTCTTCTTCTCCTTCTTCCATTTCTTTTCTTGCCCCTGGCCATTTTCATTCTCGGGTCATTCTGAATAAAATGACTGAACTTACTAGATTTGAAGCAGGAGCGCTTTCCCCTTGATTTGTTCTTGTTGGAATACTCCTTGCGTCCCTTCAAAGCGGTCTTGAAGCGCTTGATTACCAGCGCCATTTCCTCCTCGTTGAGCCCAACAACCTCCACTTGTGCCAACTTATTAGGTAGCACCTCCTTGCTTCTTATTGCCTTGAGGGCAATGGGTTGCGGCTCATAGAATGGGATTGGTCCATTGTCAATGTCATCAACATACCTATCCTCCTTTACCATCATGGATCCGCTTACAAATTTACCAAGAATTTCCTTAGGCGTCATCTTGGAGTACCTGGATTCTCACAAATAAGGTTTACAAGATGAGGATCAATAACGGTAAATGACCTTAGCATGAGTCGAACGACGTCATGGTTCGTCCATCTTGTACTCCCATAACTCTGGATCTTGTTCACCAGGGTCTTGAGCCTGTTGTACGTTTCAGTTGGCTCCTCTCCCCTTTTCATGGTGAATCTCCCAAGCTCACCTTTCACTAGTTCCATCTTTGTAATCATGGTGGCATCATTTCCCTCATGAGAGATCTTGAGGGTGTCCCATATTTTCTTAGCATTGTCCAAGCTGCTGACTTTATTGTACTCATCCCTGCATAGAGATGCTAACAGTACAGTAGTAGCCTAGGCATTCTTATGAATTTGTTCAATAATAAATATGGGATTATCGCTACTATTAGAATGCATTCCATTTTCCACTACTTCCCAAATGCCAGGATGGAGAGAAAATAAATGACTACACATTTTATGACTCCAAAAAGAATAGTCATCTCCATCAAAGTGGGGACGTTTACCAAGTGGAATATACAATAAATGTGCATTTGAATTATACAGAATGCGAGAGTAATCGAATGAATAATTTTGATTAACCATTTTCTTTTTTGTGGACGAGTTTTTGTTATCATCGTCTCTTGGTGAAGAGGAGGAGGCATCGATGTCGTAGTAGATGATCTTCTTGATGCGCCTCTTCTTCTTTCCATCCTTCCTTTTGTTGCTTGAGCCTGAGTCAGTGGGTTTGTCACCTTTTAGCTCATCAACATAGAGCTTGTCGTTGATCACCATCCCCTTGCCTTTAGGATCCATATCTTCGAGCGGTTAGTCTCTCGATGAAGAGAACGACTCCGATACCAATTGAGAGCACCTAGAGGGGGGGGGTGAATAGGTGATCCTATAAAAACTAGACAACAAAACAAAATTGGACTAATATTGAATTAGTGGAAGCAAGAGCCAAGTTTGAATGAGGAGTATGAGTGGAGTAAACTTTTTCACTTAATTGCTCTTTACTAAGTGAGTATTAAACTTAGAGCAATAATGTAAGTGAAATGAGTGGAGAAAATCACAGTAGAGTAAAGACAAGTGACACATCGATTTTTATCTCGTGGTTCAGTCAAGTAGAATACTTGCCTACTCCATGTTGTGGCATCCAAACGGACGAGGGTTGCACTCATACCCTTTCAAGTGATCCAAAGATCAACTTGAATACCATAGTTCTCTTTATCTCAACAATATCGTGTTGTGAGGAATCTCCACAATTTGAAGTCTCTCACGCCTTACACAAATGATCTCAAATGAACACAAGAGTAAGGGGGAATAGAAGCACACATAAGAGCGAGAGTTGCAGCAACAACACACACACAAGACAAGAACAAGAACACGGAACAACACAACAGAGTTACAACTCAAAGAAGTGCTCGAATCTCTATCACAATGAACCAAATGTGTGTTTGCGAAGTCTCGATGCTGTAGAATGTTCAATGGGGGCTTGGTGTTGAGCTCCATGTGCCTAGGGGTCCCTTTTATAGCCCCAAGGGAGCTAGGAGCCGTTGGAGCTCCATTTGGAAGGCTCTGATTGCCTTCTGTCAATGGGTGCATCGGACAGTGAACAGTGCGCTTGCAGGTCGCGACAGAGAATCCCCTGATTGGCTGATTTCCTATTCCGTGGGGCACCAGATTGTCCGTTGCGCCTGTTGACCGTTGGCCTGGTGCCGATTTGGCCACTAGCCGTTGGCCACTTGCTCACCAGACTGTCGGGCGCATCGCACGAACGGTCCGGTGAATTATTGTAACACCTTGAATTTAGGGGTATGAAATTTCAGGAAAACGGAAAATCTCTTTTCAGCCCAAACCAGCCCAGCCGACCTAGCTCCCCCGTGTGCGCCCGCGGCCACGTGCCCGTAGCCCCTGACAGGCGGACTCGCCTGTTAGCGCCAGCCCGTGTCCATGTTCTTTCTATCTCTCTCCCGCTCACAGCCAGTGGGGCCGATTTGTTGGTGCCAAACTCTCCGTGCGTGCGTGCTTTCTCTCGCTGTCCCATTGGCCCCGCTCATCAGCGCAGAAGCCCGTTCACTCAACTGTTCTCGCTGACCCATGGGTCTTGCTGGTCCGAATCGTCGCCCCCCAAAACGTCCGTGCTCCTCGCCGTGTATGCGCCCATGTCCGTGCATTCCCCGGCCACGACCCATGCGCCCGAGCCTTTTCTGGAGCCCGCACACACTCACTTGCTTCTCCTCGCTTAGTTGCGCACTCAGCCGAGCACCAACAACCGAGCACCATCGCGAGCGCGCTCAGGGAGCTCCGCCGCTGCTCACCAAAGTCCACCGCCCGTTCCATGGTCGCCATCGAGCCCTCGCCGCGCCCTTTGCCTCGGTGAGTTCCGTCTCGCCGTCAGCAACTCAGGACACCCCTCAGTTTTCCCCCCAACCCCTCTAGTTCGCCCAGTCCGCGCTCACTGGAGATCTCCCCGTGCAGCCAGAGCTCCACCACCAAGGCGTCCCCGCGTCTGCGTCGTTGCTCTAGGGCTCCAGTGTTTCCTCTCGAGGTGAGCAATGTCCCTGCGCTCCTATTTCTCCGTTTATTGTCCTGGTCTTTGCACGATTGCTCGCCGGAGTAGATTCACGCTGCCGTGGGGCCATCCTGCCATGTTTTGCGCCCTTTGGTGCCTCCATGCTGGCGTTGTGCCCACAGTCATGTTCGCCATTTTGTCCTGAATGCGCCCGAGTCCTTCCCCAAGTCCCAAGATCCCTGTCGTGGCCATTCCCTCGTCTTCGGCGAGACCCTGTCGCAAGGTCGAGCGGCGCCACCGCACCAAGGACCCAACATCTCGACTACGCTGGCCAATGGATCTCGGACGTCCACCCGAGATCTGGCAGCTAGGATTTAATTAGAACCAATCTAACCTCGACCGTCTGATGCAAACCCAGCCATCCAGATCCGCTCCCTCACCCGTGCTCTGCCCCTGGGTCCCGCCGGTTGGTGCCTACGCCTCCTGGCGCTAGACCCGGCTAGTTAGCCCGCCTACCTCCTCAGTCGCTGACACCGCCGACCCACCTGTCAGCCCTTGCTTGTTTGCGTGCATGCTCTCATCCGCAGATCTAATCTCAGTCGTTCATCTGTGATCAAGCGGTCGAGATTATCCGATACCCCTTCACGTGGCGGTGTTGCTTAAGAAACCCCTGGTTTTTTGTAATCAACCTGCCATCCCTCTGTATCGCGCGTAGGCCCCTGTAAATTTGCAGATTGGACCCTAGGCTTTCGTTTAATCACAGAATTAGACCCAATTTTGTATTTCAAACTTCAAAACTTGTTTATTTCATCTCTTTTTCATATGAACTCTGAATTTAGTGGTTCGAATTGCAAAATGTTTATAGGAATATTCTCTGTTCAAATAAATTATGTTCATCCATAGTCTGTGTACTTTAATTTCATGGCTAAGCTATAGGTTAGTGTATGTAATAATTAATTTATGAAATAAGAAAATAAAAAGGGAAAACCCTAATGATACTTAGATGTTTAATTTTGTGAGATCAATATTATGTCATGTATGGAGTGACCCATGTTTTAATTTTGTGTCCCACGAAAATTAGTAGAATTAAACTATGTAATCCATAATGTCTAGGGAATCACTAATCTTTAAATGAATTAATCCCTAAACATTTAAGCATATCCTTTATGTTCATAATGTCCTGTCAAACTTGTGTTCACTTGATTGTACATGTTTGGTGTGCTGTTCATTTGCATTTTTCCAAATGTATTGAATGCATGATCGCTTTCTTTAGACAACGAGCAGCCCGTGGTTCTCGAGTGTGTTGCTGAAGATCCCCCTGAGCAACAACCTGGTGAAGGCAAGTGTCCTCTGACCTATTATGTCCTACATACCTATAATTCACTGTCCTGCATTACTTTATTTGAAACTTAAGGATGACTAGTCTGTATTTACTTATCCTTGTTTACCTTTTGGGTGATAATAGTTAGCTTTATGCTATTGCTCTACTTTAATCAATGAACATGATGTGAATATTTACGATACGATGATGTTATCCCGATGATGATCTTGAGATACTTTAGGGGACCCAGGCTGTTTCCAGAGTACCTCTCCGTACGGATCTGTTTGGGGAGTGACAACCTGGGATAACAGTGCAACCATGAGGGTGGAATGGGACACCCTTAGTTGATTAATTAGAGAAATCAGAGGAGTAGTTGGCTTCACTGTAGGGCCATCAATGGGGTTCGGGCACAGTACTTGCTCTGCCGAGGCTAGTTGCAGAGGTTCTTGATTTGGTTTTGTTAGTCACCCTTCCTTTGGAGAGAGGTACTATGTTTATCAAACCAGAGAAACCTAACGAGCGACTATGACCTCTGGGAAATCTTTGTAAAGGCTATGTAGTGATACCCTGCCAGGCCACCTAGGTAGTGGTCAAAGGAGATTAGCTCTCTCCGGGTAGAATGGGAATCACGACTTGTGGGTAAAGTGTGCGACCTCTGTAGAGTGTTAGAAACTGGTATATCAGTCATGCTCACGGTTAAGAGCAGCCTTGTGATCCTCTTTGATTAGAAGAACTTTGGTTACTTTTATGATGATGATTAATGATGATGGTATAATCATGATCTCTGGTATTTCCTCTTGTTGGGAGTACATTTGGGTAATAACTGGGTTCATTACTAAAATTTTGCTCCACTAATAGTAATAAATAATTGACCAACTAAAAGCAACTGCCCTGCCTTAACTCCACATACAACTAGTCCACTTTAGCCAAACGGGACATTTGCTGAGTACGTTGATGTGTACTCACTCTTGCTTTACAAACCACCCCACCCCAGGTTGTCCCCACTGTACTCAGTGCTCAGGATGAGATGCTGAGAACATGGAGGACTTTGAGGAGTTTCAAGACTACGACAAGTTCTAATTTTTCTTAGTGGCAAACCCCCAGTAAGCTGCCTAAGAAGGCCTTATCTTGTACGTTTCGTATTTCAGCACTTTGATGATATTAATGACTATGCTTTGTTATAGACTCTATGGATGTCTTGGACATCTTGATGTAATAAAGTACATTTCCGCTATTTATTTTGAGCAATGTGTGATGATGTCCAATTATGTAATCGTTGTGTACGTGAGTTTCTAATCCTGGCACATACATGGTGCGCATTCGGTTTCCTTTCAAAACTGGGTGTGACATAAGTGGTATCAAAGCCTTGCTGACTGTAGGACTGCTAACCTAGACTAGAATGGTTGCCCTAAGGACTACAGACCTCTACCCTTACCTTGACCTTTAGTATCATTTCAAAAGTTGGTCACCTTGACCAATTCTATGTTATTACTCATCTTACAAAATTTTGTCTCACTTTTCTTTCTGTTTACTTGCTGGTCTTATAGTTCCACTCTCACTCTTGTGCTTACGATGTCTTTTGTAGATGGCTCGTATTAGATGCATTGCACATAAGTTAGTGATCCCATTTTTGCCCTCTTGCGTGGCGGAGCGCCCACTACGCCGCATGGTGATAGGTCGGTCTAGCCACCTAGAGAGACTACATCGTCGCCTGCACAAGGAGCAGGAGTGCCGACGCTAGGAGCAAGAGCAGCAGGACTCTTCCCCCTTGCCTCAGCAGGAGGTGGAGTCTGGGAGGCAAGCTTCCCCTGCACCTCAGCCAGAGATGCCCCCTGCACCACCACAGGGCACCCCGGCTGCTGGAGGAGACCCTAACGGAGACGGAAACGATGACGACGCCGGTGGCAGTTCGACCCACGGCATGTAGCTATCAAAGAAGCAGGAGCTGGAGGGATGGATCGCTAGACCCATCAGACACGATGCCGCTCGCGGGTGTCACTTCCACGAGGCTCTCGACACCTTGTTATGTCGGGCCTTCAACAGACACACTTGGTCTATTGAGTATCATTGTGTAGTCTACCAGCATCATCGCGGGTTATACCCGGACCAGTGGGAGGCTACTTGCTTGGTGCGCCATCCGGACGATGATCTCCGGGGTGCAGAGGCCTTCTCAGAGCACTATTCTATCACTAAGAGGTACACTGCTGAGGCAGCCATGCAAGATGCTACACGATGTGCACTTTCATAGAATTGCTCGTTGTTTAGTGGGGTAGCTGATGGCCTCAACTTGAAGTACTACCCTTGCCGTTCGACTAGTAGTGCTAGAGGTGTGATTGTCTCGCCCGTTGGTGAGGGCAATCCTAGGCTGAACAGTATGGTCAACTTGGTTGCCGTGCTCAACACCGAGCTGGACCACGCCCTTGACGAGTTGGGCAAGGTTCGGGCGAAGGTTGCGGAATTATGTGCTGAGCATGCAGCATGCCACTATTTGGATGGTGGTTCTCCCGCCCCTGTCAGGATTCAACACCCTTACCGTTTGCCGCCCTGTGGTCGCTTTGATTATGGTACCCTTGACTGCAGGACCCAGATAGATTTGGATCCATAGATCGTCGAAGTCAGAGTCTGTAATAATGCTTAATTCAGTATCTTAGTCTTAGTCAGTCTTAGTTAGAGTTAGTTTGCTTATCATATGTTTTGATGCTTATCGTGATGAACTTGTAATGAAGTTGGATCTTTGTAATGATTGTCACCAAGGTGTGGGTATCCCCTACCATTTGGTGTAGCTATTAATAAAGTCAGTTATTTAGTTGGGTAATCCCTTTATTTCCACTTCCCTCTTTATCTGAGAAGTTATGTTGAGAGTCAGTGAAGGTGATCAATTATTCAGTGCTATGAAGATTTCCATACCTCTTTTCTTATGCTGAAAGACTACAGAGTCAGATCTGATGTGTGTGTGCTTTCTACAGATGTCTGAGAACAGGCGTAGAGGTGCAAGGCATGCTCAGCAGGAGCAGTAGGCACCCCAAGAGGAGGTAGCTCAGCAGCAGCAGTTGCCACCGCCACCCCCGATGACTATCGAGCAGACGTTCCTGAAGCAAACCCAAGTACTTCAAGCAATTGGTCAGACCTTAGCAACAATGCAGCAGGTGTAGCAGCAACCACCCCCACCTTAGCCACAAGTGCAAGTTCAGATGCCATAAGTGCCCAGAGACAAGCAGGCAGAATTCATGAGGGGCATCCCCGTGTCTTCGCCCATTCTGCTGATCCCATGGACACAGAAGATTGGTTGTGTACCATGGAGCGTGAGTTGCACACTGCTTAGTGCAATGATCTCGAGAAGGTTCTATATGGTCCCCGTCTGTTAAGGGGAGTAGCATAGTCCTGGTGGGAGTCTTACCTCGCCACCCATGCCGACCCTGAAGCCATCACCTGGGAGGAGTTGAGAGACAACTTCCATCGCTACCATGTGCCTGAGGGACTGATGATAGTAAGGAAGGAGGAGTTTCTAGCTTTGAAGCAAGTTCCCCTGTCTGTTAGTGAGTACAGGGACAAGTTTCTGCAGCTGTCACGCTATGCGCCAAAAGATGTTAATACATATGCTAAGAGGTAGTACCGTTTTCTAAGAGGTTTGGTTGACCCCCTTCACTACCAGCTGATGAATCACACTTTCCCTACCTTCCAGCATTTGATCGACAGAGCCATAATGACTAGAAGGAAGCATAGGGAATTGGAGGACAAGAAACACAAAATTGGTGGATCTCAGGCCAGAAGTAGCAGTTGTCCCCACTACTCAGGCAACCCACCTCAGCAATTCAAGCAAGGTCATCAGCACTAGCAGCAGTTTCAGCACCAGCAGCAGTACCATAGGCAGTTTCCTCAGTAGCAGCAGTAGACCGTCAAAGCAACCAGCAGGGAGGAAATTAGTACCAATGTCAGAACAACCAGGCACCTCGCCTTCCTACCCCAGCAACCAACCAGAACAACCAAGCAGCTCCAGCACAAGTAGGAGGCCATGCATGCTTCTATTGTGGGGAACAAAACCACTGGGCGAAGCACTGCCCAAAGAAGGCAACTCAGCAGTCGCTAGCAGTCAATACCCCCAGCAAGACAAGGACCACCACAACATGCACTAGGAGGTCGTGGTTAGGCCTACAACTGTCGAAAGGTGAATCACTTGGAGGCCGAATCAATCCAGGATGCTCAGGACATGGCAGTACGTATGTTTCCAGTTGAATCCCATCTAGCTAAAGTATTATTTGATATTGGTGCCATGCATTCTTCTGTTTCTACATCATGGGTAGAAGCACATAACATCCCCATAGAACCAATGATTCCACCTTTAATAGTTAATTCAGTTGGGGGAAAAGTTCAGTTCGATAGGATGTGTCTGAATCTAAGGATTGAAATAAGGGGGATGGACTTCCCTGCTAACCTAGTAGTAATGGGTACTCAAGGGTTAGATGTCATCCTAGGGATGAATTGGCTATATAAAAACAAAGCCATCGTCAGTTGTGATAAGAGGACAGTCAAATTGGTGTCCCCATCCGGAAAGGAAGTAGTAACTGAACTGTACTAACAAGGAGGCCAACCTAATTGAGGATATTATAATTGCGTCGGAATTCCCCGACGTGTTCCCTGAGGAGTTATCAGACATGCCACCTGAAAGCAAAGTTGAGTTTGCCATAGAGCTTATCCCAGGCACCACCCCTATTTCCAAGAGAGCCTATCGAGTGTCCGAACCGGAATTGGTGGAACTCAAGAAGCAGATTGATGAGTTGTTGGAGAAATGCTACATTAGGCCAAGCACCTCACCTTAGGTAGCCCCAGTGCTATTTGTGGAGAAGAAGGATGGTATAAAGAGGATGTGCATTGATTACAGATCTTTGAATGAAGTCACTGTCAAGAATAAGTACCCCCTGCCCCGAATTGAAGACCTATTCGATTAGTTGAGAGGAGCTAGTGTGTTTTCAAAGATAGATCTAAGGTTAGGTTACCATCAACTCAGAATCCGACCTTCGGATATACAGAAGAATACATTTATCACCAAGTATGGACTATATGAGTTCATGGTCATGTCATTCGGTTTGACGAATGCGCCAGCCTACTTCATGTACTTGATGAACAGTGTGTTCATGGACTACCTCGACAAGTTCGTAGTGGTGTTCATTGATGATATCCTTGTATATTCCCAGAATGAGCAAGAGCATGAAGAGCATTTGAGGAAGGTACTGCAGAGGCTACGATATTGTCAGCTATATGCCAAGCTTAGCAAGTGCGAGTTCTAGATCAGCAAAGTTCTGTTCTTGGGGCATATTATAAACCGAGATGGATTAGCTATGGATCCAAAGAAAGTAGCAGCAATTCTGGACTGGGAAGCACCAAAAGATGTCCGAGGAATTAAGAGTTTCATTGGAATAGCCGGTTACTATCGGTGTTTCATTGAGGGTTTCTCCAAGATTGCTAGGCCAATGACAGCCTTTCTGGCAAAGAAGGCTGAGTTGAAGTGGACCCCAGTGTGCCAAGAATCATTTGAGACATTGAAGCAGAAGTTGTCAACAGCGCCGATATTGATTTTGCCAGATGTTCACAAGCCATTCTCAGTATATTGTTATGCTTTGTACATCGGACTGGGATGCGTGTTGATGTAGGAAGGGAAAGTGGTGGCATACTCGTCCCGCCAGCTGAAGGTTCATGAGAAGAATTATCCCACTCATGATCCGGAACTAGCAGCAGTGGTTCATGCACTGAAGTCCTGAAGACATTATTTATATGGGCAGAAGTGTGATATGTACACGGATCATAAGAGTCTCAAGTACATATTTACTCAGTCAGAGCTAAATGAGGAAGCAAAGATGGCTAGAGTTGATGAAGGATTATGAGCTGGAGATACATTATCACCCACGCAAAGCAAATGTGGTTGCAGATGCTTTGAGCAGAAAGAGTCAAGTCAATATGTTGGCCGCTCACTCGATGTCGTATGAGCTAGCAAAGGAATTTGTCAAGCTGAGTTTCAGATTTCTAATAACACACAAGGAGTGACAGTTGAGCTGGAACCCACTCTGGAGCAAGATATCAGGAACGGTCAGAAATACGATGAGAAGATCAATGAGGTCCGACAGCTGATCATAGATGGAAAGGGCCCAGATTTCCATGAAGACACAGAAGGAATGGTATGGTTCAAGGATAGACTGTGTGTTCCTGACATCAAATCGATCTGGGAGCTGATTCTCAAGGAAGCTCATGAGACAGTATATTCTATACACCCTAGTAGCGAGAAGATGTACCAAGACCTAAAGAAGAGATTATGGTGGTATGGTATGAAAAGGGAGATACAGAGTATGTTGCCAGATGCGACAGTTGTCAGAGGATCAAGGCAGAATATCAGAGGCCCACAGGTTTGTTGCAGCCATTGCAGATTCCTCAGTGGAAATGGGATGAGATTGGGATGGACTTTATAGTCGGTCTACCCCACACTCGTGCTAGTTTTGACTCCATCCAGGTAGTAGTGGACCGTTAGCAAAGGTGGCCTATTTCATACCAGTCAAGACCACCTATAACAGTGCAGTGTTGGCAGAACTGTACATGTCTCGGATTGTGTGCTTGCATGGTGTCCCAAAGAAGATAGTATCAGACAGAGGCACCCAGTTCACTTCTCATTTTTGGCAGTAGTTACATGAAGCGTTGGGCACACATTTGAAGTTCAGTTCAGCTTATCACCCACAAACAGATGGTCAGACAGAGAGAACCAACCAAATTCTTGAAGATATGTTGAGAGCTTGTGCATTGCAAGACAAGTTAGGTTGGGACAAGAGGCTACCGTATGCAGAATTCTCCTACAACAATAGCTATCAGGCTAGTCAAGATGTCACCATTCCAAGCACTCTATGGGAGGAATTGCAGAACTCTGTTGCATTGGGACCAACCCGGTGAAAGGCAGATGTTCGGTCCAGATATTCTGCTTGAAGCTAAAGAGAACATCAGAATGGTCCGAGAGAATTTGAAGACAGTGCAGTCCAAACAGCGAAGCTATGCTGACACCTGAAGAAGAGAACTGAGTTTTGAAGTGGGAGATTATGTCTACTTGAAAGTATCACCGATCAGAGGAAGCAAAAGGTTTGGAGTCAAAGGCAAGCTAGCACCTCGATATATCAGACTGTACCATATTCAAGCAAGACATGGAGAAGTGGCATATCAACTCAGCTTACCCGAAAATCTGTCAGTCGTGCATGATGTATTTCATGTGTCTCAGCTGAAGAAATGCTTGTGAGTACTAGAAGAGCAGTTGCCAACAGAGGACCTTGAAGTTCAAGAAGGCCTGACATATATTTAGAAGCCAACTCAAATTCTGGAGACAACAGATCGGGACACTGGAAGAAGCAACATCAGGATGTGCGAAGTTAAATGGGGCCATCACTCAGAAGAAGCAACCTAGGAAAGAGAAGAGGATCTGAGAGCCAAGTACCTTGAACTCTTTCCTAGCCAACCCAGAATCTCGAGGGCGAGATTCTTTTTAAGGGGGATAGATTTATAACACCCTGAATTTGGGGGTATAAAATTTCTGTCTAAATATCTACCAAATTCAGGTGTTACTCTTGTATCTCTCTCTAGTTTCTCTCTCTCTCTTTTCTTTTTAGCTAGAATGAGGTTAATTAGGAGAGGGGTTAATTATTTATTTTGTCAAAACAATGTAAGTCATGAATTGTTGCATCATGCTGAGCCAAAAATGTTCTTTGAATTGATGCACATGTTTGATTTGGTTTGAATTTGAAACTTAGTTAGAATTTGAATTGAAAACCCTAGGTAAAATAAAATAGAAAAGGATTTAGAAATTCTAGGAAAAATGGAAAATCTCTTTTTGGCCCAAACCAGCCTAGCAGGCCTAGCCCCACGTGCGCGCCCGTGCTCACGTGCCCGCAGCCCCTGACAGGCGGACCCTGCCTGTCAGCGCTAGCCCACGCTCACGTTCTTTCTCTCTCTCTCTCTCTCTCTCTCTCTCTCTCCCGTGGGGCCAATTTGTCGGTGCCAAACTCTTCCGCGCACGCGTGCTTTCTCTCGCTGTCCCATGGGCCCTACCCGTCAGCGTAGAAGCCTGTTCACTCAACCGTTCTCGCTGACCTGTGGGTCCCACCAGTCAGAATCATCCCACCCAAACCGTCCATGCTCCTCGTCGTGGACATGCCCACATCTACGCATTCCCCGGCCACGACCCACGCGTCCGAGCCTTTTCTGGAGCCCGCCCACATTCACTTGCTTCTCCCCGCTCAGTTGCGCACTTAGCCAAGCACCATCGCCCTCTCCCTCGCTCTGCGAGCGCGCCCAGGGAGCTCCGCCGTTGCTCACCAAAGTCTGCCGCCCGTTCCATGGTCGCCGTCGAGCCCTCGCCGTGCCCTTTGCCTCGGTGAGTTCCGCCTCACCGTCAGCAACTCGGGATACCCCTCAGTTCGCCCCCAACCTCTCTGGTTCGCCCAGTCTGCGCTCATCAGAGTTCTCCCCGTGTAGCCAAAGCTCCGCCACTGTCGATCTGAGGCGTCCCTGTGTCTCCGCCGTTGCTCCAGGGCTCCAGTGTTTCCTCTCGAGGTGAGCAACCTCCACGCACCCCTATTTCTCCGTTTATTGTCCTTGTCTTCGCGTGATTGCTCGTCGGAGTAGATTCGCGCCGCTGTGGGGCCATCTCGCCGCGTTCTGCTCCCTCTGGTGCCTCCGCGCTAGCGTTGTGCCCACGGTCGTGTTTGCCATGTTGCCCTGAATGCGCTCAAGTCCTTCCCCAGGTCCCTAGAGCATGCCGTGGTCGTTCCCCTCGTCTTCGGTGAGACCCCGCCGCAAGGTCGAGCGGCACCGCCTCACCAAGGACCCGCCAACCCAACAACGCTGGCTGATGGATCTCGGACGTCCACCTGAGATCTACTCCCGTCACTCGAGCTCTGCCCCTGGGTCCCAATCTAACCTCTTCCGTCCGATGCAAACCTAGCCGTCCAGATCTCCAGTTAGGATTTAATTGGAACCAATCTAACCTCTTCCGTCCGATGCAAACCTAGCCGTCCAGATTTGCTCCCCTCACCCGAGCTCTGCCCCTGGGTCCCATCGATCAGTGCCTGCGCCTCCTAGCGCTGGACCCGGCTGGCCAGCCCGCCTCCCTCAGTTGTTGACACCACCAGCCCACCTATCAGCCCTCACCCATTTGTGCACGCTCACTCATCCGCGGATCTAATCTTAGTCGTTCATCTGTGATTGAGCGGTCGAGATTATCTGATACCCATTCACAAGGCGGTTTTGCTTAGGGTTTAGGGTTTTTTGTAATCAACCTGCCGTCCCCCTAGGCTTTCGTTTAATCACAGAATTAGACCCAATTTTGTATTTCAAACTTCAAAGTTTGTTTATTTCATATCTTTTTCATATGAACTCCAAATTTAGTGGTTCAAATTGCAAAATGTTCATAGGAATATTCTCTGTTCAAATAAGTTATGTTCATCCATAGTCTATGTACTTTAATTTCATGGCTAAGCTGTAGGTTAGTGTATGTAATAATTAATTTATGAAATAAGAAAATAAAAAGGGAAAACCCTAATGATACTTAGGTGTTTAATTTTGTGAGATCAATATTATGTCATGTATGAAGTAACCCATGTTGTAATTTTGTGTCCCACCAAAATTAGTAGAATTAAACTATGTAATCCATAATGTCTAGGGAATCACTAATCTTTAAATGAATTAATCCCTAAACATTTAAGCCTATCCTTTGTGTTCATAATGTCCTGTCAAACTTGTGTTCACTTGATTGTACATGTTTGGTGTGCTGTTCATTTGCATTTTCCAAATGTATTGAATGCATGATCGCTTTATTTAGACAACGAGCATCCCGTGGTTCCCGAGTGTGTTGCAGAAGATCCCCCTGAGCAACAACCTGGTGAAGGCAAGTGTCCTCTAACCTATTATGTCCTACATACTTATAATTCACCATCCCGTATTACTTTATTTGAAACTTATGAATTGACTAGTCTGTATTTACTTATCCTTGTTTACCTTTTGGGTGATAATGGTTAGCTTTATGCTATTGCTCTACTTTAATCAATGAACATGATGTGAATATTTATGATATGATGATGTTATCCCGATGATGATCTTGTGATATTTTAGGGGACTCAAGCTGTTTCCTCAGTACCTCTCCGTAAGGACCTGTTTGGGGAGTGACAATCTGGGATAACAGTGCAACCATGAGGGTGGAATGGGACGCCCTTAGCTGATTAATTAGAGGAACCAGAGGAGTAGTCAGCTTCGTCGTAGGGCCATCAATGGCGTTCGGGCATAGTACTTGCTCTGCCGAGGCTGGTTGCAGAGGTTCTTGATTTGGTTTTTTAGTCACCCTTGCTTTGGGGAGAGGTACTATGTTTATCAAACCGGAGAAACCTAACGGGCGACTATTTCCTCTTGGAAATCTTTGTAAAGGCTACGTAGTGATACCTTGCCAGGCCACCTAGGTAGTGGTCAATGGAGATTGGCTCTCTACGGGCAGAATGGATATCACGACTTGTGGGTAAAGTGTGCGATCTCTGTAGAGTGTTAGAAACTGGTACCTCAGCCGTGCTCACAGTTAAGAGCGGCCTTGGGATCCTCTTTGAATAGAAGAACTTTGGTTACTTTTATGATGATGATTAATGATGATGGTATAATCATGATCTCTAGTATTTCCACTTAGAGGGAGTACATTTGGGTAATAACTGGGTTCATTACTAAAATATGGCTCCACTAATAGTAATAAATACTTGACCAACTAAAAGCAACTGCTCAGCCATAACTCCACATACAGATAGTCCACTTTAGCCAAACGGGACATTTGCTGAGTACGTTGATGTGTACTCACCCTTGATTTACAAACCACCCCACCCCAGGTTGTCCCCACTGTACTTAGTGCTCAGGAGGAGATGCTGGCAACATGGAGGACTTTGAGGAGTTTCAGGACTACGACGAGTTCTAGTTTTTCTTAGTGGCATACCCCCAGTCAGCTGCCTGTGAAGGCCTTATCTTCTATGTTTCATATTTCTGCACTTTGATGATATTAATGACTATGCTATGTTATAGACTCTATGGATGTGTTGGACATCTTGATGTAATAAAGTACATTTCCGCTATTTATTTTGAGCAATGTGTGATGATGTCCAATTATGTAATCGTTGTGTACGTGAGTTTCTGGTCCTGGCACGTACATGGTCCGCATTCGGTTTGCCTTCCAAAACCAGGTGTGACAATTATAGCCGACGCATGCTAGAATTTTCGAGAGCATCTAGTTGGCCGGACCGTGCACCAGACTGTCCGGTGCACATCGAATTGTCCGGTGGGTGGTACCGGACCGTCCGGTGCTACGCAGTTGAAAGTTTAATGTCCTTAAACCATTTCTTATATTTTGGTGCTTGATGACCTTCACAACCATTCGGGCTAACTAGTTTGCCTAGTCTCTAGTTCATAGGTTCATAAGTGTAACACCCCGTCCAATACGTGGATTGGCGGTACTTACTCCTGGCAGCTCTCTAGGATCATATATCGTCCCCATAGACCAACACGAGTCTTTTGTGCGCACTTTGTCCTCACTCATGTGCACCCGAGAAAACTTCTTGGTCGGTCACCCATCCCAAATTGCTCCAAGCCAAGCACGCTTAACTTGGAGGTTCTTTCGAGATAGGCTTCCGAAAAAGAAGATGCACCTTGTCGATATGATTACTCTATTAATTCTATTAAGCCTTGAGCCAGGACATCCCATCCTAGGGGCCAGGATATCATAATCCACCCTCCTTAGAAGACCAACGTCCTCGTCGGTCAACCCCAATCTAGGAACCTCCCCTCTTAGCCACGTCTATGTGTCTAGTGTCGTCATATGCCATGCCATGTGACCACTCCAGGCCCACATGCGCCATGCGCCATATAACCGAACCCCCTAGCCCACACACGCTCGTGAAACCTCGAGAGTCGGCTCTGATACCACTTGTAACACCCCGTCCAATCCCTGGACCGGTGGTACTTACTCCTGGCAGCTCTCTAGGATCATATATCGTCCCCACAGACCAACAAGAGTCTTCTGTGCGCACTTTGTCCTCACTCATGCGCACCCAAGAAAACTTCCCGGTCGGTCACCCATCCCAAATTGCTCCAAGCCAAGCACGCTTAACTTGGAGGTTCTTTTGAGATAGGCTTCTAAAAAAGAAGATGCACCTTGTTGATATGATCACTCTATTAATTTTATTAAGCCTTGGGCCAGGACATCCCATCCTAGGGGCCAGGATATCACAATAAGATCAACAATTTAGTTTCTAAGTCACAATCAGCTCATTTCCAACCAAATAGGGGTAAAACATGGAATAGATGAACTACCAATAGTTCTACTCTTTGGATAAGTACTAAATACCCTGAAGAACCTATTCAACACTTCTAGAAAGGTTGGAAAGCTCAACATCAACATATCACTATTGTGGAGCTAGTATTGGACAAAAGAAGATATATGAGTGAAAAAATCAAAATGCAAAGAGGATTGGACTAAGGCAATGAGGATACAACACCTCAATAAAAGATATAAAAAGAAGCAGAAAAGTCCAAGACTCAAGATCAAAAGAAGCCCAAAAGAATCAGCAAAGAAATCCAACAAATGGAGCAAGACGGCCTTGCACCAGCCTCTGTCGCATCGGACTGTCCGGTGTGCAACGGGCTGGCACGCCTGACGAATAGGCCGCTCTTAGGAAGACTCAGCATCCACGGCTACAATTCACCATTCTTTTCGGTGTGCACTGGACTTTCTAGTGAAGCCCACAGCCAACAGACATCTTCTCCAATGGTCAACTGTCACCCGTGTTAGAGACGTCAGGAAGTAAAAAACGGTCAGCGAAAGATAGCCGCACTAGACTGTCCAGTGTGCCACCAGATTGTCCGGTGCAGCACGGGGACAGGCAGATCCAATGGACGACTACTGCAAACCCTAATGGCTAGCTGATGTGGTAGGCACCCGACAATGAACAATGCCCTGTTCGGTGTGCACCGGACTGTCCGGTGCGCCTATCGACAGAAAGCTGCTGCTTTCTGTCCAACAACTATATGAGGGGTTGGGGCCTATAAATACCACCCCAACCGACCATTTCAAGGAGAGGGAGCTCAAGCAACATATCAAGTCATATAGTAGACATATCCAAGCCCTCCCAACCACCTCCATTCATTGATCTATCTCATACACAAGAGTTAGGCCACATCAAAGCCTCACAAGTGCCACAAAAGAGAGATCAAGCAAAAGAGAGCTACTCGTGTGTTTAGCGATAGTGCCTTGTGAGAATCATTGAGAGAAAGTGTGTGCTACATCTTGTGATCATTTGAGCATGGAGTTTTGACTCCCATTCATTATAATGCAAGCAAGAGCCCCATATCTTTGTGGTTGGCCTTGCGGAGACTTTGGTCTTTTGTTGACAAAGAAGAAGGAACACTCGCCGGTCTTGGTGACCGTTTGGGAGACGGAAAGGGTTGAAAAAGACCCATCCTTAGTGGACTCCTCAACGGGGATTAGGTTCTTCGTGAACCGAACCTCGGTAAAACAAATCACCTGTGTCACTTGTGTTCATTGCTTGTGATTTATTTGTTTCCTCCCTCTCTAAGTTTTCTTGCACTATTCTATGTTGATATTACTTTGTGTTGCTTCAAGTAAAAATTCTCGTATTTAGAAGCAACGCCTTGCAAGAAAGAACTTGTGTTATTCCTCTTCGTATCTAAGCCCTGTTGCATTATTCTCCATAAACATTTTAGTTGTGTTGCTTTGTATTAATTACACATTCTTTGAAAGCAATACTTTTGCAAGCAAAGGACTTAGTTTTATACTCTAATAATTGTTCATCTTGTTCTAACCGCTAATCGAGGGATCAAGTCCGGGTTTAAAGTTATAATTTTCATGTTTCGCCTATTCACCCCCCTCTAGGCGACTTTTAATTGGTATCAAAGCTAGGCACTTCATATTGAGTCTAACAACTCGAAGTGATGGCTCGAAGAAAATCCCAAAATAACAAGAAGACACCACCAAAGGAGAACAATGAGGTAACTCTTGAGATATTACTTTCCGATTGTTCTAATTATGCTTCATGTTCTACTACTGTGATAAATGCTTTTAGGACCATAGACCCACAATTAGAACAAATTTTAGTGAAGAGTATTATACCTTCTAGTTATGATAAGAAAATGTTTCCAAGGAAGATCGAATATGTTTATGCTTAAATTATCTTGCTTTTGACATCTTAGGTAATTCTCTTAGCAAAGAAGATTATCATGCCTTCATAATTAGATATGATGAACCTATTCATGATGCACAAGATATTTGGACTGGAATTAAAAGTAGATTTGATGAGTCCAAACATGTTAGTTCATATGATGCTTCTACTTCCTTTAGTCCTTGTGAAACTAATCCTTTAAAGGAAGAAGAAGACAATGAACGTTGGAGATCAAACAATGAATCCACCTCTCCAAAAGGTTTGTCTTCCCATCTCGATTCCCACATATGTTGTGTGGCCAATGAAAATGATAGCGGAAGCACAAATGAGGATGATGTTTGGGACTTGTTCTCAAACGCTATAAGTTAAGAACAAGGCAACACAGAAAATGTTAAACGTTACAATCCTTCGTCCCTCAAAGCATTATTTCCCTTGGGATATAATGATCTTCGGACGAAGGTTGTGAAGGGCATACCTTCATCGATGCAACATATAATGATGAAGAAAGAATCATATAAAACATAAAAGATAATATAAACAGTCATATGTTATTATTAGCCCATTTCTATTTTACCACTATGGGAAAATAGAAATGATAACAAATTACAAGTGTACCTATGGCTTGAAAGAAGGTAAAAATACAAGCGTGGCACGAAAGCAAATACCCAGTCAGCGTGAACAGTACAGGAGCACTGTTCATCTATTTATAGGCACGGGACGCAGCCCATGTAAAATTACACCCATGTCCTTTACATTTGCTAATAACTCTATATTAATCCGTCGAGGTCTAAATAGCCTTTTCATCTTTAAGTCGGTTTCCTTTTCCGTTATCATGCCGAAGCTCTTCTGCGCACAGCTTCGGCTCTGCGCCATCCTTCATATTCTTTTAGTGCTTCTTCACACTATGGCTTTAACTTAAGTCCAAAGATACCTGTTCATGCATTATACTTCTAGAAACATTGTTAAATCATGTTTTTGAGGACCTTCAAAAGCCGAAGGCCCCCAACAGTAGCCCCTCGCAATATTAATTTGTTAGAATGATAAATTCAGATTGCGATATGGACGAAGGCCCTAAGCCGAAGGTCCAAAAAACACCTTCCCTTTGCTAGAATAGCAACAGTCACTAATAAGCGGGTCCTTCCAGTATTCAACGCACTAGGCGTATAAATAAGAGCGCACCATGAGCTCATTTGGCACGCTTTCTTGCCATCTGTTCTTGCTTACTCAATTTCTAGCTCTTGCGCACCAACATTTGCTTGGCTTTTTAAATTTTTTCAAGCTTCGGTTTTGAGAGCATTTTTTTAGCATTTCCGAAGATGTCTCAAGATAAAAAAGTTGTTGCTGAAACATAGCTGAGCCTTTCTGAGGAGAAGAATCTTGGCTTTCTTGAATCAACAGCGAAGACAAATACAGAGAAGAATACAAGAGAGATTTTGGAAGGTTTATCTGAAGACACTGGTGATAGTGATAGTTATGATGTGGAAAGTGGTGGCGAAGACTCCGAAGATCGACCCTGGCGACCAAAGTCATACAGTTTTCGGAAAATCAACTATTAAACAGAGTCATCTCAACAATATGAGGGGAAGGTACTTTCAAGATGTGTCTATTGTGAGGGCTGACAACGGAGACAAGACTTCTCCTACTCCCGAAGAGAACGAAGTCGTGATCTTCCGAAGCTTCTTCAAGGCTGGACTTCGGTTCCCCCTAAGCAGTTTTGTGGTAGAAGTTCTGAAGACATACCAGGTTTACCTTCATCAAATTACGCCCGAAGCAATCATAAGAATGGGGATCTTCGTATGGGCTATAAGGAGTCAAGGCTTGGAGCCAAATGCAAAAAGTTTCTGCAGTATGCACGAACTATTATATGAGACAAAACCCTGGGGTAAGGAGCAGTATCATAACAATTTTGGCTGTTATAGCTTCGTTGCTCGCTCTGGGTCAAGCTGCCCCATGCCAACCTTTCGAAAAAGATGGCCTGGAGATTGGATGAAAGAATGGTTCTATGTGAAAAATGATTTAAAGGCATGAGAGGATATTAAAGGGATTATCATGCGCCCTATCTAGCAACGCTTCGGCCTCTGGAAACCGAAGGTAGAAATTGACGAAGCGGCCGAAGAATGTCGCAAGGCCTTAATTCGTCTTAGTTTGCTCTTTCATCGGGACAAGAGACTTAGTTCAAGAGCATGTGGCCTACAAGATATGGCCATTGGTAGCCAACTGGGAGATGCCAAAAGAATCCATCAGCAATCCCCACGAAGGTGGTTTGGTTCGATTAAAATATACCTTCAGGTTTAAAGACCAGTTTATCGAGCCAGACGACGACTGGCTGAAAAGCGTCGAAGCTACAAGTGATGAGCTGCTTGGGCTGTATTCCAAAGCGGAAGACAATGCGCTATCTACGGCCTTCGGAGGCTGGAAAAAGAAGAGACTAAATAGAGTTTTTGATGCTATTGGGTTCATGTACCCTGACTACCGCTACCCGTCGCAGGGGCAAAAAAGGAAGAATGCAACTTCCGGGAAAGACGATGCTTCAACTGCTCCAAGTGAGCCCGCGCCGAAGAGCAAAAAGGTGAAAGTCCTTACTCACCGATCGCGCTTCATCGAAGCGGCCATAGTGCCCGAATTTGGCGGTGAAACATCTTCAGTGACCGAAGCCAAAGAACCTATGATTACATAGAAAACTGAAGAGCCGGCTGCAATGCCAAAGGCGTCATCAGCCAAATCAGATGAGTCAAAGGCCACTAATATTGACGAGATAGCGATCGAGAAAACAAAGACATTAGAAGTTATGAGCCCTTCGGCAGAGGTGACAATGCTGAAGGCAAAAAAGGATCTTACAACGACTCCCAAGAGGAAGAGGATGGTGAGCGTATTAGATGTGCTAGAAATAATAAAAACTTCAAGCTCTACTTCAAAGAAGACTATCGAAGCTTCGAAACCACAAATTGAGGCAAAACTATCCGAAGCCGAAGCTGCCAAGAGCCAAGCCAAGACCGAAGCTGGGCCCTCAGAGCCTGCCAAGGAGAAATCTTTGGAAATAGAAGAAGAAACGGAAAAAGAGGCTACAGAAGAAATTCTGTCTGAAAAAACTGCCATTCCTATTCCCGAAGCATCTTCCGAAGCTCTCGATTATATTATACGACATGCTTCGGGAAAGAGGTTATCTGCAGAAGAGAAGCGAGAAGCCCAATGTTATGCCCAAAGACTGAAATATCCGAAAGGGGCATTGATATTCAACGGCAGCAGAGAAGAAGACTTCTTGTATTGTCTCCCGGACAACAAAGAGATTTCTGTCTGCCAGGAGATGAGCAGGAGCTTCGGATTCCCGACACTAGAAGAGGGGCTCTCGGTTATATCAAAAGATGAACTGGCCGACAGCTTAGCATACAATAGCTTAAAGGTGAGAGAATTAGATTCTTATACTCAAAAACAAAATTGTTCATTTGCTTATATTTAATACCACACTCCTTTTGTAGGGCCTTATTCTTAGCAACGCGCTCAGGGCGCAAAAAAGTGCCGAAGACGAAGGATGTGCTATAGCTCTGAGCAACCTTCGTTCCGAAGTAATTGAACTAAGGAACGAAGATCTTGAAAAAGATAAAATATTAAACTCATTAGTGAATAAGATAAAAGAATACGAAGCTACTTCCAAAGCCCAAGTTGAAGCCCAGAAATGCGAAATTGAAGATCTTCAGAAACAGCTGGCTGAGGCGAATTTAAAATGCGCTATCGCCGAAGCTGACTGAGACGCCAGTAACTATTGGAAAAATTATTGGGAGAAGATAGTTGTAGAACTCCGCTCTTCGAAAGAGAAATGTTATGAAAAATCTATAGAATGTGTAGATAAAATAAAAGCTAGCTTCGCCAAAGTTGGCGCATACTCTAGCGACGATAACTTTGTAAGAGGTGATCCTGAGGGCCCGATTGACTGGATCAGCAACGAGGCCGAAGCTTTTGAGGAAATTTTGAGAGGTCGTGGGGATGTCTGCGCCTTCTCAGGTGCCAGAGGGATTGCGGCTATTTTGGAGAAGTCCGGTTACGAGCATGTGAAAGCTTTGGCCCAAGCCAAAGCTACTTTATCCATTGAAGATACAAAAGACCCCTCGGCCGAAGAAAGCTTAGTTGGCGGAAAATTTTTCACTGACATCTGGGAGAAAGCCGGCCGAGGGATGGCCCACGAGATAATAAAAAAGAGCGAAAAAGATTCTCACGATGCAAAAGAAGCAACAAAGGCAGCTGAGAAAGCTGCGGAACTCGAGAGGCGGATAGGTATTGCTTAATAATTTTTAACTTTATTTTCTAATTTTGTGACTTCGAACTTATTTATGTTTTCTACCGCAGCTGAACTATCTCCTTCCCCGGAGCTCTTCGAGCCAACGGTCGACCCAGAAGCAAAGAAAGATGAGATCATTAAAATGGCCGAAGCTATTTTAGACGAAGCTGTTGCTCAACTGTTAAACGAAACTGCGGAAGCAGTTTTAAAAGAAGAATAGCTGTTATTGTAAAAACATTTGGAATGTAATATTTGCTGAACAAAGTATGGAACATCTTGTAGTCTTGAATGTAATATATAAACTATTTGTGACTCAATTCTTTACGATGCATGAAACTTTACGTACATACCATTTTTGAGCCTTCGGCGAAAAAACACCTTCCCTTCTTTTCATGCTTCGTAAAGAATATCCATATTTCGTAAAAACATTAAGCTTCGTGAGCAATAGATTTCTTTCCACATTAGAGTTGATGAAGCTACCTTGGCACAACTTCTTCGAAGCAATTTCCGAAGATCAATATTATATCCCCTTCTTGTGCCATTGATGCGATATGATGTATGATGTTATGCTATGCGAATGATGTGATGATGTTATGCTATGCAAAATGATATTCGTGCCGAAGATACACACACATTCCCTCAGCGATATACACAATCACTTTGTCGTTTATTTTTCGGCTTCACTGCTTATTTTTCGGTGTATCAGCGTTGACTTTTCGCTGTAAGTTCTGCATCCCCTTAGGAACGTCTTTTGAACTTCTTCGCCTTCTATTTCGGCGGTATTCGCGTTGACTTTTCGCGCTTCACCTTATATTTCGGCGGAATCAGCGTTTATTTTTCGCTGTAAGCTCTGCATTCCCTTTGGAACGACTTTTGAGCAGAAAACTTACGCTGCGCTCCCTTAGGAACGACTTTTTGTAGCTTCGGTAAGCTTACGCTGCGTTCCGTAGAACGACTTTTTGTAGCTTCGGAGATGTTTTTTGTAGCCACAATTTCTCTTAGGAACGAATGTTCATGCTTCGGTAACTTTCGGACTTCGTAAGTCTATGAAGAAGGTATATTATATCATGACAATAACGAAGCTATTACAAGAATCTAAAAACAACAAAAGGAACTGTGCTTTTAATGTTTTCCCATTATTAAAAAGAAAATGATGGCGAATGCAAAAAAACTGTTGCAGAGGTAGGATACCTTCTAGTAGATGTGCTTCGATTCTGGCATAGTGTTGTGGACTGTGCGAGCTTCGGACTCCTCTCTGAAGTCTCGTTGCTGGTGAGTGTGCTGGCTCCCTTCTGGCTGCTGGCCTCGTTGCATTGGTGGTGGAGGTGGAGGTTGTTGCCAAGATGCCTGAGGTTGACTTGCCGAAGCAACAGAAGCTGCACGATGGTTACCCACATACTCTAGGATCTACGGTGAATGATACGAAGCAGTATGCATAACTTGCTTCGGCTGGTTCTGTTGGGCCGCAGCTTCTGCTATCTCCTTCTGTTTCTGGATGGTAACATTGCACATCCTTGTAGTATGGCCCTTGTCCTCACCGCAGAATAGATAATAAATTTTCCTAGCCTGATCCCCAAACCTTCCACCGAAGCCCCTGGCGCCTCTACCCCTTGGAGCTAAAGGCCGAGGATAGCTTTGTTGTTGTCCCGAAGCTTGGGAAGAATATTGCGGCCTCTGTTGCTGACTTCCTCTATCATCATTCTGAGCGGAGTGGATCGACCTGACGTGCCTTGGGTGGATTCTCCCTTCGAAGCCCCTGGTCATCTCTGAAAACCTGTAAGCTTCCTCCCTTCTCTGACGAAGGTCATTATCAGCGCGAATGTATTCATCCATCTTTTGGAGCAGCTTCTCCAGAGTCTGAGGGGGTTTCCTGGCGAAGTATTGGGTCGTAGGTCCTGGCTGAAGCCCCTTGATCATGGCCTCAATGACAATTTCATTGGGCACCATTGGCACCTGTGCCCTCAGACGCAAGAACCTTCGAACATACGCCTGAAGGTCTTCTTCGTGATCTTGGGTGCACTGGAACAAAGCTTGAGCGGTGACCGGCTTCGTCTGAAACCCTTGGAAACTGGTGATCAGCATGTCCTTCAGCTTCTGCCATGATGTGATTGTTCTTGGCCGAAGAGAGGAGTACCAGGTTTGTGCAACATTCTTGACTGCCATGACGAAAGACTTCGCCATGACTGCAGTATTGCCACCATACGAAGATATGGTTGCTTCGTAGCTCATCAGAAACTGCTTCGGATCTGAGTGTCCATCATACATGGGGAGCTAGGGTGGCTTGTAAGATGGGGGCCAAGGTGTAGCCTGTAGTTCTGCTGATAGAGGAGAAGCATCATCAAAAGCAAAATTTCCATGATGGAAATCCTCATACCAGTCATCCTCGTTGAAGAAGCCCTCTTGATGAAGCTCTCTGTGCTAGGGCCTTCGGTTTTGCTCATCTTGAGCAAGATGACGAACTTCTTCAGTGGCTTCGTCTATCTGCCTTTGTAGGTCAGCAAGCCGAGCCATCTTTTCCTTCTTCCTTTGCACTTGCTGATGGAGCATCTCCATATTCCTGATCTCTGGGTCCAAGTCGTCCTCCTGGGGCGTTGGACTGGTGGCCTTCCTCTTCTGGCTTCGGGCCTCTCGAAGAGAAAGGGTGTCCTGGTTCGGGTCTAGCGGCTGCAGAGCGACAGTCCCTGTCGCTGAAGCTTTCTTTTGTGGCATGACGAAGGTTGATGTTTGCCGAAGGTGGTCGAAAAGGGTTCACCGGAGGTGGGCGCCAATGTTGGGGACTTGTTCTCAAACGCTATAAGTTAAGAACAAGGCAACACAGAAAATGTTAAACGTTACAATCCTTTGTCCCTCGAAGCATTATTTCCCTTGGGATATAATGATCTTCGGACGAAGGTTGTGAAGGGCATACCTTCATCGATGCAACATATAATGATGAAGAAAGAATCATATAAAACATAAAAGATAATATAAACAGTCATATGTTATAATTAGCCCATTTCTATTTTACCACTATGGGAAAATAGAAATGATAACAAATTACAAGTGTACCTTCGGCTTGAAAGAAGGTAAAAATACAAGCGTGGCGCGAAAGCAAATACCCAGTCAGTGTGAACAGTACGGAAGCACTGTTCATCTATTTATAGGCACGGGACGCAGCCCATGTAAAATTACACCCATGTCCTTTACATTTGCTAATAACTCTATATTATTCCGTCGAGGTCTAAATAACCTTTTTATCTTTAAGTCAGTTTCCTTTTCCGTTATCATGCCGAAGCTCTTCTGCGCACAGCTTCGGCTCTATGCCATCCTTCATATTCTTTTAGTGCTTCTTCACACTGTGGCTTTAACTTAAGTTCGAAGATACCTGTTCATGCATTATACTTCTAGAAACATTGTTAAATCATGTTTTTGAGGACCTTCAAAAGCCGAAGGCCCCCAATAGATGAGGAGGACGAAAGAAGCTTCATGCAACTCTACGCTCATCTAAGCCTAGAAGATAAGGCGGTGATGCTCAAACTTCTGAAGGAGCGAGAGAGCAAAGTGAAGCTCTTCACAAGCTAGAAGATGTCCTTATCACAAAAATCCAAAGCTTGGAAGAGTTGACTAAAGAACATGAGGAGCTAAAGTGCTCTCATATTGATTTGGTCCAAAGGTATGAAACTATTTCAATTGGGCAAGATAACTCCTTATTATGTATCGCTCAATTAGTAAATAGGAATACCTTGCTTAAGGACCAAGTAGAAAGGCTAAAAATTGAAAATCTAGCTTTTCAAGACAAACATGATATGTTTCTATGTTCTCATAAAAATCTTATGGATGATCATATCATGTTAAATATTGCTCTTGAGGTTGTGATAGAAAACTTAAAATCTCAACAACCTCACTCGTGCACATGTGTTCAAATTGAAACTATATTGCCATGTGCTAATGCTTGTTGCTCGCCAGCAAGGAAATCCTTCTTTGATCTTGAGTTTCTAGGAATAAATAATGTTGCATATCAAGAGCTCAAGGAAGAAAATGAGAGGCTAAGAACGAGCTTGACACAACTGAAAGGGAAGTGCATTGCTCAACCTTCTCAAGATAACCATGATGACATGGTGAAAAAGCTTGAGACGGGAACAACTGTGGCATGGACAAAACCCCTTGAAGAAAATGTCAAGGACTTGAGGAATGGCAAGAGGAAGGGACAAAATAAGAAAATCAATACCTCTACTAAAAGCCTCAACCATGCCTCCATGCAAGGTAACATCCAAGGTAATGATCAAGCCACACTTCACACTAAGAAAAGTAAGAAGTGTAGTGAATGCTTTGAAAAAGGCACTTGATTAGGTCATGTCCCTATATTAAAAAAATGGCTTGGTTATTAACAAGGATGATAAAAAATGTTTTAGATGCTATGAGAAGGGACATGTAATTAAGCCATGTCCCTATGTAAAACAAAAAGGCATAGTTTTACAAAAGAAAATATTTACTAACCATGTAGCAAGCAAGAGACAAGGAAAGAAGAAATCTTCAAAACATGAAGATCGCCTTTGCTACATATGCCAAAAGAAGGGACATCTATGCAAGGATTGTCCCATTGGTAACTATTCCACTCCTAGCTTGTCAATTGATTCATATGTAACTAGGCAACCCAAATTTGCAACTTATGTAGAAAGGTAATGAGTTTACCAAGTGCTAGCACAAAGGACATTTGGGTTCCTAGATCTTTGTTGACTAACCTTAATGGACCCATCAAGAGATGGGGACCAAAATATGCTTGACAAGCTTTGCGGGGGGAAAAGAGATCATATGAAGCTTTGGAGGTGCTTAAGTGGGTTAATTCAATTCTTTTTAACTCAAGCTATCAATCTTACAATGTTTTATATCTTTAAGATTGACCCGAAGTTATTTTGAATTATTATATATAAAACTCATATAATCTCGAGCAAGATATTGATGGTGTAGGAATTAAAGGATTATCCTGTGTGGAAAATCAAAGCCTACAACATGAAGGAAAGCCAAAGGATGGTAACACTTATGTCTTTAAGTGCAAGTATCTTCAATTATCATTTCTCTTGTGTCTTGTGTAGTCACATAGAAAAATGAAGCACTTAAGAATGCTGTCACCATTCTTTGGAAAAGGTCTTTCTCATATGGTAGATTGCATTTTCATCATTTCTATATTATGGCAATCTACATGCTTTAAATTGTTGTAAGTACCGCATGGCATGTTTTACATTAATTATTCCATTTTTTTCATATTCTAGACATAGAGAGAAATATTTCATGTTCTTAAAAGAATAAGGTGTATGAAAGGGAAATTTTCCCTTGGGCCATTTCTATAAATGTTTAGGTGATTAGCTGCCCAACACATATTGTTTTGGTTGATATGTGCTAAGTGTTAAAGAGATGCAAATCAAGAATCGAGGTATGACTCTAGCCTTAGTGAATTGTTTATGGTACTAACATATTCCTCTAAGTGCTAGGAACCTTGTCAAATCAAATGAGATTGGAGTGGAGAAGTTTGGCTAAGTCCAGCTGTTGGGGTCGTGCTTCGGTGCGCCGAAGGTCTCACACGAAGAAGCAGCTTCGGCTGGAGTCGTCTCCAAGAAATGGCCGAAGGTCCTTTTTTATGGAGCTTCGGCGTTTTAAACCGACATAGAGATAGAATGACCTTTTTATTCATATAGGTCAGAGTCAATGTTGTAAACATTTGTAAGGGGCATAATTGTAATTTGTCACAGGCTGCGACCTGCACCTATAAATAGATGAACAGTACCACTGTACTGTTCACGCGAACCTGTCATTTGCCTTCACATCAGACTTGTACTCTTGCCTTCCTCAAGACCGAAGGTACATCTGTTATTTATATTCATATTAATAGAAATGAAAATGATTCTATGTTAACAGTCCATTTTATACTTCATGATTTATGTGAACGCTTCACCCTACGTTATTATGTTTACGAAGGTGCGTCCTTCGTAACCTTCGTCCGAAGTTCCTTATATCCTGAGGGGATATAACAAAGTGAAGGACGAAGGACCTTAATATCTAACATTTTCTGTGTTGCCTTGTTCTTAACTCTTAGCATTTGAGAACAAGTCCCCAACATTGGCGCCCACCTCCGGTGAACTCACTTCCACTTTTCTGAGCTGATGGCTTCGTTCAACAATCAAGCTGGAGCTGCTTCGGCTTCGAAGCTGGTGCTCCCGATAACAGGCGGTTCTTGCTCAGAGCCGGCTAACAAGAAGCAGAAGAAGGAGGCTCAGAGAAGGGTGCAGCATGTTGGAGTGCAGGGACCTTTCATCAAGTCAAAATGGTCTCATATTCCAATTACCTTCTCTCAGGAAGACCTTCAGCTTAAGGACTATCCTCACAATGATGCTATGGTTATTTCTTGCGTGATCAAAGGATTTCTGGTCCACAATGTCCTAGTTGATACAGGCAGTGCAGCTGACATTATATTTGCTAAAGCCTTCAGACAAATGCAGGAGCCCGAAGACAAGATTCATGATGCTACGCACCCTCTTTGTGGCTTCGGAGGGCGGCAGATTGTGGCACTTGGGAAGATTACCATGCCGGTAACCTTCGGATTTGTCAACAACACAAGGACTGAGCAAATTGTGTTTGATATTGTTGACATGGAATATCCTTACAATGCTATCATCGGCCGTGGCACTCTTAATGCCTTCGAAGCAATTCTTCACCCAGCTTATCTCTGCATGAAGATACCTTCGGACCAAGGACCTATTGCTATTCATGGAAGTCAGGAAGCTGCTAGAAGGGCCGAAGGAAGCTGGACTGATTCTAAGGCAATCCATAACATAGATGGGGCTGAAGCTTGTGAACAGTACAAATTCAGGAGGGAGAAGGCAGCTTCAGCAGATTAACCGAAGCCCATGTTATTGTGCGAAGATATAGCAGAGCAGAAGGTGTTGTTGGGCTCCCAATTATCTGAAGATCAGGAGAAAACCTTGATAAGGTTTTTATTCAACAACAAAGATGTCTTTGCATGGTCAGCTAATGATCTCTGTGGAGTAAATCGGGATGTTATTGAACATTCGCTTAATGTTGATCCATCCTTCAGACCCCGAAAGCAGAGGCTTCGGAAAATGTCTGATGATAAGGCCGAAGGGGCTCGTAATGAAGTAAAAAGACTCCTCAGTGCAGGAGTTATCAGAGAAGTGAAGTACCCAGAGTGGCTAGCTAACACTGTTATGGTGAAGAAGGCCAATGGCAAGTGGAGAATGTGTATTGATTTCACAGATCTCAACAAGGCTTGCCCGAAGGATGAATTTCCACTGCCAAGGATAGACTCTTTAGTTGATGCAGCAGCTTCTTCGGAGCTCATGAGTCTCCTAGACTGCTACTCAGGCTATCATCAAATCTGGATGAAGAAGGAAGATGAGCCGAAGACTAGCTTCATAACCCCAAGTGGTACATATTGCTACCTTCGGATGCCTGAGGGGCTCAAGAATGCTGGAGGGAGTTTCAGCAGAATGACTGCGAAGGTCCTCCAATCTCAGATAGGCAGAAATGTGTTGACCTATGTTGATGACATTATCGTAAAGAGCACGAAGCAAGAAAATCATATTGCTGATTTGCAGGAGACCTTCGCCAGCTTCAGACAGGCTGGTCTGAAGCTGAATCCAGAAAAATGCGTCTTCGGAGTGAAGAAGGGCAAATTTCTTGGGTGTTTGGTTTCAACGAAGGGAATCGAAGCTAACCCAAATAAAATCGAAGCTATACTTCGAATGGAGCCACCAACCACAAGAAAGGGGGCCCAAAGATTGACAGGAAGGCTGGCATCTCTCAACAGATTTATATCCAGATCAGCAGAAAGAAACTTACCATTCTTCGAGGTGCTGAAGTCAGCTGAAGTCTTTCAATGGGGCCCAAGTCAACAAAAAGCCTTCGAAGAGCTGAAACAATATTTAATAGATCTCACAACATTAACTCCACCAACGCCAGGGGCTTCTCTGTTGTTGTATGTGGCAGCTTCGCACTCAGCAGTAAGTGCGGCGCTTGTCCAGGAGAAGTTTGATGGACAAGCTAAGAAGCAGGTCCCAGTATATTTTGTGTCTGAGGTCCTCAGTGTCTCAAAGAAAAATTATACAGAGCTGGAGAAGATATTATATGCCGTTTTAATGGCATCCAGGAAGCTTCGGCATTACTTTCAGGCATTCAACATTATTGTTCCCTCTTCGCAGCCGTTGAAGGACATCATGAGGAACAGAGAAGCTACTGGGCGTATTGGAAAATGGGTTGCGGAACTCAATGAATTTTACATTGATTATGTGCATAGATCCTCAATTCAGTCTCAAGCATTGGCAGATTTCATTGCCGACTGGACGCCAGGGGCTCAGGACGAGGAAGCGAATAAAGATGCCGAAGCATGGACAGTGTTTTGTGATGGCTCTTGGGGAACCTTCGGAGCAGGCGCAGCTGCTGTGTTGGTCTCTCCGTCCAAGGTTAAAACTTGCTATGCAGCAAGACTTGACTTCAGCTGCACAAATAATATCGCTGAGTACGAAGCCTTGCTCCTGGGTCTTCGGAAACTAAAGGCAATGGGGGTCAGAAGGGCGATCCTTAAAACTGATTCTCAGGTTGTTTCGGGTCATATTGATAAAAGTTGCAAGGCTAAAGACCCGAAGCTTGAAAAGTACCTAGACACGGTCCGAAGGATCGAAGCTTCCTTCGAAGGATTTTCTGTTAAGAATATCCCTCGAGGGCAGAATGAGCATGCTGATTTGTTGGCCAAGTCTGCAGCACAGAGACTGCCGCTACCTTCGGACGTGTTCTTTGAGACAATAAAGGCACCTTCAGTGGAGCTACTCGAAAGAGCAGTCCTTAACATTTCTCCTGTGTACAGTGAAGATTGGAGAACTGAAATAATCTCTTACCTTCAGGGTAACTTCCTATCAGATGACGAAGCTTATAATAAGAGGATAGAGGCAAGAGCTCGTCCCTATGTCATGATAGAAGGGGAGTTGTACAAGCGTGGAGTTTGTGCCCCGCTGCTTAAGTGCTTGTCTAGAGCCGAAGGTATAGAGTTGATGAAGGAGATACATGCAGGCCTGTGCGGATCCCACATCGGATCCAGGCCGTTACTTGGAAAAGTATTCCGCCAAGGATTTTATTGGCCGAAGGCAGCTTCGGATGCAGCGGAGTTAGTCCAAAAGTGCGAAGGTTGTCAAAAATGTGCAAGAGATCAAAAACAACCTTCGTCATTAACACAGCTGATACAACCCATCTGGCCATTGCAAAGGTGGGGCCTTGACTTGTTGGGTCCATTGCCACCGGCCCAAGGCAACCTAAAATATGTTATAGTAGCTGTGGAGTATTTTTCCAAATGGATTGAGGCGAAGCCATTAGCCACAATAACTTCGGCCACTGTCCAAAAATTTTTCTGGCAGAATATTGTCTGTCGCTTCGGAGTGCCGAAGGCTATCACTGTAGATAATGGAACACAGTTCGACTCCGAAGATTTCAGAAATTTCTGTGACCAAATTGGCACGAAGATCCATTTTGCGTCAGTCAGGCATCCGGAGTCGAATGGGCTTGTTGAAAGGGCCAACGGCATCATAATGACAGGAATAATGAAGTTAATTTTTAATCAACCAAGGGGAAAATGGCCAGATCAGTTGACCAAAGTGGTGTGGAGCCACAATACAACAACATCAAGGTCTACAGGTTTTACCCCATTCAAGTTATTATTTGGTGACGACGCAATAACTCCAGAAGAAGCTAAAGCTGGATCAATAAGAGTGGTAGCTTCGGCAGAATCAGGTGCCGAAGATACTTGCCTTGTGGAAAAAGATGCCTTAGAAGGGATCAGGCTTCAGGCCGTGGAAAATATCAACAAATACCAGGCTGAAACAATCAAATGGCGAGATAGAAAAGTCCGGCTAAAAAATATTGAGCCAGGACATTTCGTGCTTCGAAGGGTGGCCAACCCGGATACAGTAGGCAAGTTGCAACTGAAGTGGGAAGGGCCTTTCTTAGTAGCATCTTCGTCAAGGCCTGGTTCGTACAGACTGAAGGACATGGACGGCAATGAAATTCCAAGATCTTGGAATGCGGATGAGCTTCGGCGGTTCTATGTGTAACTTGATGTAATTTTATCTTTTCTTTTTTATGGCACCCTTTTCCTTTCTAAAGGGGGAGAAAGGTTTTTAATGGGGCCATCATATGTAATTTTCCTTTTTAGTTTTATAAGAGCAAAATCCCCCAAAAGATGTAAATGTAAAAGCTGAGAGCGCACCATCGAGTGCCGAAACTGAAAAAGAGAAAAAAGCTCCGAAGACGTCCCTAAGGGGATGCAGAGCTTACAGCGAAAAGTCAACGCTGATTCCGCCGAAAGTAAAAGGCGAAGAAGCTCCAAAGTCGTTCCTAAGGGAATGCAGAGCTTATACCGTCTAAGTAAAAGACGAAGAAGCTCCAAAGACGTCCCTAAGGGGATGCAGAGCTTACAGCGAAAAGTCAACGCTGGTACTGCCTAAGTAAAAGGCAAAGATGCTCCAAAGTCGTTCCCAAGGGAATGCAGAGCTGATGTGTGGTCGATTCTAAAGGAGTAATCGTTGAGAATGTGGCTTCGGACATACGCTTCGGATATTCATTTGCACATTACATTACATCATGGCATGTGCATGCATAAGCATTCATTCATAGCATTTGTGTTCCTAAGTGGTGGCTTCGGCACAAAGAAAAGTTTCGGAGAAATGGTTTGTTATGATTCATTATGTAAAAGAAAAGTTTCGAAGTGGTTTTTTATGAATCGTTGTGTAAAAGAAAGTTGTAGTCTTTATGTTTTCTTATGTAAAGAAGAGCTTCGGCAGAAAAGAGTAGTAGTCTTGTATGTTTTCTTTTGTAAAGAAAAGCTTCGGCAGAAAGGAGAAGTAGTCTTTTAGGCTTCGTTGTGTACGAAAAGAAGGGAAGGTGTTTTTTCGCCTTCGGCTCAAAATACTGGTTTCGTCCACATCAAAGCGCCTCAAGCAAAGGGTAAGAATATATTACAAGGTACGTACAAAGTTCCTTGAAGACAGTTTAATTGTATTTACAAGAATTGTTACAAAAATATCCTGAGTTTTTCTACAGTACATTTCTACTGATCTTCATCAAGTTTCAGCTACGGCAACAGCTTCGGCGACATAACTTAGGCATCATCTTCACCTTCGACATCCTACATAAATTAAGAGATTATAAGTAAAAATCAAGAGCAAAGGAAAAGGTAACTCCGAAGTATCATTTCTTACTGGTTCAAGATGACTTCGTGCTTCGTCTCCAGCTTTCTCCCGCCCGCCTTTTGTCCATATCATTTTTATAAATCTATTGGAGATACTTCGGGCGAGGTCAGGCATATCATCCAGGATTGATGGAGATAAGCTGAAGTTCGGCCTGTTGACAATTTGCTGGCGGAGTTCTTCATTCTTCGGCACTACTATGCGGTTGTTGAACCATAACACACCTTGATCATCTTCTTTGAAACATTGGGCTGTTCCAGCCCTGATCTTCTCTCGGATGTGCTTCATACCCTGATTATCCTTTTGAGCATCGATTATCCTTTGCAAAATGGTTGACTCAAGCTTTAGCTGATTCAGAGTTCCTTGCTGGATTATCCCCAGGTTTAACTTTTCCATTTCTTGACACAAAGTGTTCTCGGAGGTTTTTACCATAAGACAGTGGCAGGTAGTCTTACGACTCAAAGCATCTGCCACCACATTGGCCTTGCCTGGGTGATAATGGATTTCCAGTTCATAATCTTTAATGAGCTCAAGCCATCGTCTTTGCCTCATGTTTAACTCTGACTGGGTAAATATATACTTCAAACTCTTATGATCTGTATATATATGACAGATATTTCCCAGCAGATAGTGACGCCATATTTTCAGGGCATGAACCACAGCAGCCAGCTCGAGATCATGTGTTGGATAATGCTCTTCATGTCGGCGTAACTGCCTTGAAGCATACGCAATTACTCGGCCTTCTTGCATTAGCACACAGCCGAGTCCACTGCCTGACGCATCACAGTATACATCAAAAGGCTTAGTGATGTCCGGTTGAGCCAATACCGGAGCAGTGGTCAATAGTGTCTTCAGTTGCTCAAAGGCTTCGTTACACTTAGAAGACCAATTAAATTTAGTATCATTCTTCAATAAACTTGTGATTGGCTTCACAAGCTTAGAAAAATCAGGTATAAATCTGCGATAATATCCTGCGAGTCCAAGAAAACTCCGGACTTGGTGAACAGTCGTTGGAGGTTTCCATTCCAGAATATCCTTGACCTTGCTAGGATCTACCGCAATTCCCTTGGCTGATAACACGTGCCCCAGAAATTGAATTTCTTCCAGCCAGAACGCGCACTTGCTGAACTTGGCATACAGCTGATGTTCCCTCAGGCGCGTCAATACAATCCGTAAGTGCTGAGCATGCTCCTCTTCATTTTTAGAATATATCAAAATATCATCGATGAAGACCACCACGAACTTGTCTAACTCGGGCATGAACACCGAGTTCATCAAATAGGTGAAGTGGGCAGGAGCATTGGTGAGCCCGAAAGACATTACTAGATATTCGAACAATCCATACCGCGTAGTGAAAGCGGTCTTCGGTATATCTTCGGGCCGAATACGGATTTGATGATAGCCCGACCTGAGATCAATTTTGGAAAACACCCTCGCCCCAGTCAGTTGATCAAATAAGATGTCGATCCTTGGAAGAGGGTACTTATTCTTAATGGTGACCTCATTTAGGGGCCGATAGTCCACACACATTCGCAAGGTTTGATCCTTCTTCTTCACAAAGATGGCGGGACAACCCCAAGGGGACGAGCATGGCCGGATAAATCCTTTATTCAGCAGATCTTGCAATTGGATCTTCAATTCTGCTAATTCATTAGGGGGCATACGGTACGATCTTCGGGAAATGGGAGCCGTACCGGGTTTTAGCTTAATTACAAATTCTACATCTCTTTCTGGGGGCAGTCCAGGCAAATCTTCCGGAAACACATCTGGAAACTCACATACTACCGGAATGTTCTTGATCTCCGGTACAATGGCTTCAAAGATTCTACCAGAAGCTTTGGCTGGATTGGTCTTGGGGAGAGATAAGAGAATTTCTTCTTGATTATAACTCAACCTGACGGTTCTGAGTTCAGTGTTGAGTACTGCCTTGTGTTGAGTTAACCAATTCATCCCCAAAATTACATCTATATCCTGGCCCTTTAGAACAATCATATTAGCAGGAAAGTTCCGTTCGGCCATAGTTACTGGCACACCATAGGCCACTTCTTTAGTAAAAATGTATCCCCCAGGTGAATGAATTTTAAAACCCTCTTTTGATTCATGACATGTAATGTGATGTCGCTCCACAAATGTCTTGCTAATGAAGGTATGCGAAGCGCCAGAATCAAAAAGAATTACTGCAGGGTGGCTGGCCACAGGGAACGTACCCATCATCACCGGCTCTCCCTCCGGTGTCGTAGCCACTTGCGTATAATATACTCGCCCCGTTTTCTTGGTATTCTTGCCCGAAGTACTTCCCTTGCCTGGAGCTGAATTTCCCGATCCTTGCTGATTATTGGCCTGATTTTGCCGAGGATAGGGACAATCTTTAATAAAGTGCCCAGATTTGCCACAGTTAAAACATCCAGTTGAAGAACTTGGCAGTGCAGGGAATCGAGTGCCTGGGGCACCCGGCTGACTTTGGACAGTGGGAGCTTTGTTGGGACGAATAATTATGGGCTGCTTGAAAGGGAAAGGTGGTGCACTTGAACGGTTCTGGTTAGAGGGCCGGAGAATGAACCGTTGCCTCTTTACAGGGCCCTGATTAGGCCGATCACCACTGAACCCCTTACTTTTCCCAGAAGTTGCATATTTGGCCTCCACAGATAGGGCTGTGCTGACAGCCTTTCCATAAGTAAGATCAATACATGCAGCCATTTTCCGCTGCATCCGGTCGTTCAGACCCCTCATAAAACAATTCTTCTTTTTCAAATCTGTGTTCACCTGATCAATTGCGTACTGAGACAGGTGATTGAACTTGTTGAGGTACTGGTTCACCGTATCTCCTCCTTGTTTCAATTTCATAAACTCTTCTTGCTTCATGTGCAGCACTCCCTCAGGAATATAATGCTCGCGGAATGCTGCTTTGAACTCATTCCATGTAATTTGATGATTATCCGGTTGGATGGCCACGAAATTTCCCCACCAAGTGCTGGCAGGGCCTCGAAGTTGTTGTGCCGCAAACAACGGCTTCTGGGTTTCTGAGCAGCGAAGAAGGCCAAATTTCTGTTCAATAACTCTTATCCATTCATCAGCTTCGAGCGGATCTTCTGCTTTGACGAAGAGAGGCGGACGAGTCTCAGAGAAATCCAAATAAGTGGTCTCACGGGGACCCTGTTGAAATCCTCTTCCTGCTTGTTGCTGAAGCTGTTGCTGACCCGCCATCTCCCTCAGGAAGCGGGTATTATCGGCTGTAGCGTTTACCAAGGCAGCGATTGCCTCGGCAAGCGTGGGTGGAACGGGAGGTGGATTCGGGGTAGCATCCCCACCCCCGGATGTTCCAGCTGCATCCTGTCCTCGAGTACGGATCGGCATCTGAGGCAAAAACATTTGAATAAACATAATGCGCCAAAGAAACCTTCCGTTTTACATTACTGTAAAGAGTAATGGTACAGACTCGACATTACACAACAGGATACATTACCCATTTTACAAGAGTTTAACCTATTATACAACCGTACACCCTACAATACACTACCCTACTATAACAGTACACTCTACAATACACTACTCCCTACAATACACTACTCTACTCTTATTACACCACTAGTCCTGTTTTCCATTGCTTTTGGCGGCTTCCTCATCAGGAGTGGGAGTCCAAACGTCCACCAACCTCAAAGAAGGAGGGGGTTCATACAGGTCTAATTCCCCACCCAACGAGCGTCCCGCGGCGTGAGAAGGTCCGGCTTCTGCCTCAGAAGGGGGTATAGGCTCACTAGGGTGTAGTTGCGAGTAGAGCATATGGACTTCTTCATGGAGTGTATTGCAGTACACCTGCAGGTCGTCCACCGCGGAGCTGAGTTCTCTAACTCGGGCCTGAGCCCTTGCCTCCTTGGCCCATGCCCGTGAACGAGATTGAACAGCCCAATCGAGTGCCAAATCCCGATCGGCCAGCTGGTCTTGTAGATGGCGAACGTCTGCTCGTAACTCATTTATACGGTCACCATCTCCAATCCATATAGCTGTCCTGCGGCGGAGTTCCAGTTGGAGCCTGTTTACTTCTGCTTCCAGATCCCCTATGGGATCATTGCTCCCGCTACTACTATCTACATCTCGCGGAGCAAGCTGATGTCGAGGCACTCCAAGAGGTCCAGTCGACTTACGCGCGGTCTTTCTTGTGCGCGGCGGCATTTTCTAAAGGGGAAATTTATTAGTAAAATTCTTAGCATGATGCATGAGTAAGTACAGAATCAACCTTGGTTGATTCAACCTTCTATACGTTGCACTCTTCCTATCTGGTCTTTAAGATAAACTCTTCAGAATACTTAGGTAAGAAGAGAAAAGAATCTTTGGGTAAGACTTTTGAAAATCTTTTGAAGATGCCCTGAAATATCTGCAAAGAAGGGCTACGCTCCGATACCAGCTGTGACGGAACCTCCCAAGTAATCAGGCCCACCTACAGTTGTCCTTGTCTAACAGACATCAGACACCCTGTAGATGTTCCTAAGTTACTTGACAAGCTCGGTATCTTTCCTTACCTCACCAGGAACGTTTCACCCGTCTTGCAGACATTACAGATCATCGGAGATAAAGATATGCGGAAGCGATTACATAATCTTACATTTATTTCCAAAGTAAGCTCAAGTTAAGTTATTACAGACCAGTTCTAAAAACGAGTGCATAAAAGTATTAGTTATACAAACCAGGGAGACACAAACTTCTCCCGAAGCACTAAAAACAAAAGATCTAGAGATGGAGGACCGAGTCCTCCCGCACTTCATTCCTGTTTCTCTTCGTTGGGAACCACCTTAGCACAGAAGCAGCAGAAGTCTGCTACTTCCCCACCTAAAAACAACAAAGGGATAAACCCTGAGTATGGAATTACTCAGCAAGTCTTACCCGACTAAGGAAAAGACTCTCAAGGGTATGCTGGATATATGGGAGTCAAGGTAAGGCTTCTCAATAGTCAAAGACTCTGTTTTGCAGAAATGCTTACTAAAGTGGATCCTTAAAAATCCAGTTTTATTTGTCAAGTTAGGTAGGATTACCTGTGCTAGAGTTCTTTCTATCCTAGTTCAATCACTGGTCCTGCACTAGCCAATTTCTTAACCAAAAACCCATCATCTTTAGTGGAAAGCTACGTGTAGGTCAGTGACCAAGTCTTCATAACCGCGAAGGTACGGCGATCCGAATCGATTATACTCAGCTGAGGATCTCCAATCACACGACATATGTAGCACTTAACCCTTGCATATGTCAACCCGCCACCGGGGTTCTTAAGACCGGATCAGGTTCACGCAAACCGAGAGCACAGATACACCACCGTCCAGCCTCTTGCCACGGAGGGTACACGCTACTCCCGCCACCGCTCCACTCCCATTTCGTGTTATCTTATTCCGGCCTTAGTCTGCCCGAGGCAAGGCTTACCCATGACGAGGCATGTGACCAGTTAAAGGGTCCTCGATCATCAAGCCTACATCGAGACGGTCCTTAATCGACTCAGACGGAGACACTACACCGAGACTCTCTTCTCGTGCAAGTCACCCGCCCGGTCTCAGCTTAATCTTTTTAACCCAAAAACTTGGTACCTGACAGAGGTACATCTTTTCCGATGTTGGACCCATCATGGCCATGATGGATCCACCATCAAGTTTTATTTTCGAAAACATCCCTCCCACTTAGCCAAACATCTTTTGTAAAACAAATCCTTTTGTTTTGCTAAAGCAATACTAAGCAAAGTAAAACCTTTTTGTAAAAACAGGATTTCAAGGAGGGTAATCAAAATCAAGGAAGGCAATGCAGGAATTGTTTAATCAATCAACTCCTAACACCTAATGCAGCAAGTAAGTGAGAAAGATTTTAAAAACATCAAGGTAAGTGGCAAATGCACTGGGGCTTGCCTTTGTTATCAGATGGGTCTGGCTCGGATCCACAGATATCAAAATAGAAGCAGTTGTCTGCCTGGGGATCAGAGGTGGGTGGTATCCCTTCTTCAACAACTTCTTCTTCTTCTTCTTGCTCTAATATAACCATATACATACATAAGGATGGCTGTCATGGAATGCTCATGAGGATGCAAAGGTAACATAAACTTATTAGTTATGTCTTGAATACAACTTTCCTTCACAGAGTTCCGGGAACTTAGGGTTTCCGGAGTCAGTAAAGGAGTTCATGGAGCAGGGGGGTGGTTTTGGGTTTTGTGATCAAACAAGGCCCAAATCAAACCAAACTCTACCCATGGCTTCTAAATAATGTGAAAAGCTCACATAAAAAGTTTGGGAAATTTTGGACTTATTATTTATTCTCTAAAAATCCAGAACTAATAGTTTAGGCTATTTTAAATACCCTAAAATTCCCTATTTGATCTAAAAATCATGAAACTATTTTTAATAAATTCTATGGAAAATAACAAACCTAGGAAAATTGGTCTCACAATTTTAGGATTTTTCTACAGTTTCCTACAAATTTCCCAAGCTTCACTGAAAAAGAAAAAGAAAAACATTAAACAGCTCTGGGCCGAATCTAGCCCAACAAGCCCAGGCCCAGGGAGAACCGCGCCCGCGCCCGCGCGCGCGCGTCCGCGCTCAGGCAGTTTTGCAGAAAAGGCCTCGCGTTTCTGGCTAAACAGAGATCGGTCCTTTCACTATTGTTTCGAGTCACTGACGAATTGCAGAAAGGTCCTCGGATTTCTGTTTCTTTCCCGCGATAGCCCCTGATCACGCCGCGCCATGGATTCTTCTCGGCGTGACCCGTACTGGACATGGCCGGCGAGGAAGGCTCAAGCTAACGGTCGGGGAGTCTCTACGGACCTAAGGTGACCTAAGAACGGCGCTCAATTTTGAACGGTGCTCCAAGAAATTGTCCTGCCCACGCACAGGGCGGAAACTGGGGCGTCGAGCTCGCGTTCCCGTACAACCACGGCCGGACCGAGCAAACGGACGCCACCAAGAGCAACACGAGCATGCATAGGCACGAAAACGATACTCGAATCGATTGGCGACGTACCAGAACGAGCTGGCCACGGGGAGGCTAGTTTTCACGGCGGCGGAGATCGATTTGGGGGAAACGTGGAATTGGAGCTCGTCGGTGAACTACTGGGAGCAATACTGGACGTCGAGGTTCTGGATAAAGTTACGAAGCTAACGGTCGGCTCAATTTATGGGGAGCGACTGCGGCGGCGATCAATTTGAGGAGGTTGTGCTGGCGGTCGGAGGGATAGATGAGCTCAGTACGGGGAAAAGCGGCTTTCACCGTGGCAGTAGCTCCGGTGATCGCCGGGCATGCAATTGGTGAGTCACGGCGATGCAGTGGGGAGGTTTGGACACGCGGCGGACCCAGAGACGGCTCAACGGCGACGAGCCCCTTTAACCACGGGCGGTGAGCCAGGGGAGGGGTACCGCGGCTGACCGGGTGGCTTCCAGCTCACCGGCGGCGAGGAGTCCTACTGGGCTGTGCTTATCCGAGGACCACGGCGCACGAATCCCGGTGACCAATGATCAACGGTGGCAGGCCACCGGCGGCGAGCAAGCAGTGCTGGCGTCCTGATCCGTTTGACTACTGTACCATCAGAACTCCTCATCAGAGCGACTGACAGTCCATCTTAGAGTCCAATTTTCTCAAATTTTTGTGTGAAAGCTATGCCAACTCTCTGTAGTAAAGTTTTAGAGCTACAAACCAACTACAATCCAACTATAGGACTTGAACACATTTGAGCACTGGATCATGCTTGAATCTGAGCTAGAAGTTGGTGTCAGTTCACTGCTAAACTGAATTTCAGATCAAACAGCCTGACAGCCAAACTTTGATGGGGTTTTTCTCCAAATTTCTCATAACAACTATGCTTGCACCCTTTAGCAAAGTTGTTCTCCTATTATTGGTCTTCAACTTTGATGTGGTGATCTAGGGCAAAAACCCTATACTCTGCAAGTTACAAAGCCCCAAAGTTGAGCCCATGCACTGATTTTTCAGACTTAGAGATAACTCATGTGAGGTCCATTTTGCATTTAGGTCCAAAACTTAGGGTTTTGCTTTCAAGTCCACATTTTTGTGATCCAATAGACTTGAAACACTTGTTTGACTTGGTTTTTGCACTTTAGCCCAAAAGTGGACTAATTTTGCACTTAGGTCCCTAGGGTTTGGTTTTAGGGTTTTCCAGGGTTCTAATTAGGGTTTCTGGTATTCCAGGGGTATAAATGTGATTCAATTTAGTGTTTGGGGATATTTTATGACTTTTCTCATAAGCCCTAAAGTGTTTCTCAACTTGGATTAAGTTTTGTCCCTTTAACCACTATTTAGGGTTAAGTCCTTAAACCAGGGTCCTATTTGTAAAACAGTAAAACAATACAACTTGTTTGAAATTTTTGGCCTAGTGAATGCACTCTAGGTGTGTCAAACATATGCAATGCCCATGCTCATGATGTCATGCTCAAGTTTTAGTTAGAGTAACACCAGGGGTGTTACATCCTTCCCCCCATAAAAGAATCTCGTCCCGAGATTTAAAGTCCTAGGGTGAGTAATGGAAAAGGAAATGTGTCATGTTTTTATTTCCTAATTTCTGGTACAAGGCAGGGGTGGTGTGGGGGTTCATTCCTTTATTACACAGCTATACAAACTTTACAATTTACAAGAGGCTAGAAAGCCTGGGAAATTCTTATCTAAGAAATATTGGGTTTCCCATGTAGCCTCATCTTCCGAATGCTGGTTCCACTGTATCTTATAAAACTTGAGAGTCTTTCTCCGGGTAACCCTGTCCTTTTGATCCAGAACTCGAATGGGATGTTCCGAGTATGTCAAATCTGGTTCCAGGACAACATCAGTCACTTCAACGGTTCGATCGGGAACCCGAAGACACTTCTTCAATTGTGACACGTGGAACACGTTATGTACAGCAGACAATGTTTCGGGAAGTTGAAGTTGATACGCCACTGGCCCATATCTTTGAAGAATAGGGAATGGACCAATGTACCTTGGTGCAAGTTTTCCTTTAATCCCAAAACGCGATACGCCTTTCATTGGTGAAACCTTTAAGTAGACGTAGTCTCCTTCTAAAAAGAATAAGGGCATTCGCCGTTTGTCTGCATAACTCTTTTGTCGAGTCTGAGCTTTCTTCATATTATGAACTATTTTCTGAACCTTTTCTTCGGTTTCTTTTACCATATCAGGCCTAAAGAAATACCTTTCTCCAGGTTCTGACCAATTTAACGGAGTTCGACACCGTCGCCCGTATAAAGCTTCAAAAGGTGCCATTTTGATACTCTCCTGATAACTGTTATTGTATGAAAACTCCGCTAAGGGCAAACATTCATCCCATTTTTGTGAGAAATCCAGGACACATGCCCGTAACATATCTTCAAGTATTTGGTTCACTCTCTCAGTCTGTCCACTGGTTTGAGGATGATAGGCCGAACTGTGGAGTAACTTAGTTCCCAGGGATTTATGAAGTTCTTCCCAAAATTTGGATACGAACTGAGGTCCACGATCCGACACTATGGTCTTTGGAACACCATGCAAACTGAGAATACGGGCAATGTATAATTCCGCATAGGTAAGTACCGGGTAATATGTCTTGACCGGCAGAAAATGAGCAACCTTTGTAAGTCGATCAACAATCACCCAGATAGAGTCGTACCCTTTTGCGGTCCTGGGCAATCCCACAATGAAGTCCATGCTTATGTCTTCCCATTTCCATGTTGGGATCGGCAACGATTGTAATGGACCAGCAGTTTTCATGTGTATGGCTTTGACACGTCTGCAAGTGTCACACTTAGCCACATAGCGTGCAATTTCAATCTTCATCTTTGTCCACCAGTAATGTTGCTTTAAATCTTGATACATCTTAGTGCTTCCCGGATGAATGGAATAGCGACTAAGATGAGCTTCATCTAAAATTTGCTGGCGGAGTTCTTCATTCTTCGGCACTACTATGCGGTTGTTGAACCATAACACACCTTGATCATCTTCTTTGAAACATTGGGCTGTTCCAGCCCTGATCTTCTCTCGGATGTGCTTCATACCCTGATTATCCTTTTGAGCATCGATTATCCTTTGCAAAATGGTTGACTCAAGCTTTAGCTGATTCAGAGTTCCTTGCTGGATTATCCCCAGGTTTAACTTTTCCATTTCTTGACACAAAGTGTTCTCGGAGGTTTTTACCATAAGACAGTGGCAGGTAGTCTTACGACTCAAAGCATCTGCCACCACATTGGCCTTGCCTGGGTGATAATGGATTTCCAGTTCATAATCTTTAATGAGCTCAAGCCATCGTCTTTGCCTCATGTTTAACTCTGACTGGGTAAATATATACTTCAAACTCTTATGATCTGTATATATATGACAGATATTTCCCAGCAGATAGTGACGCCATATTTTCAGGGCATGAACCACAGCAGCCAGCTCGAGATCATGTGTTGGATAATGCTCTTCATGTCGGCGTAACTGCCTTGAAGCATACGCAATTACTCGGCCTTCTTGCATTAGCACACAGCCGAGTCCACTGCCTGACGCATCACAGTATACATCAAAAGGCTTAGTGATGTCCGGTTGAGCCAATACCGGAGCAGTGGTCAATAGTGTCTTCAGTTGCTCAAAGGCTTCGTTACACTTAGAAGACCAATTAAATTTAGTATCATTCTTCAATAAACTTTTGATTGGCTTCACAAGCTTAGAAAAATCAGGTATAAATCTGCGATAATATCCTGCGAGTCCAAGAAAACTCCGGACTTGGTGAACAGTCGTTGGAGGTTTCCATTCCAGAATATCCTTGACCTTGCTAGGATCTACCGCAATTCCCTTGGCTGATAACACGTGCCCCAGAAATTGAATTTCTTCCAGCCAGAACGCGCACTTGCTGAACTTGGCATACAGCTGATGTTCCCTCAGGCGCGTCAATACAATCCGTAAGTGCTGAGCATGCTCCTCTTCATTTTTAGAATATATCAAAATATCATCGATGAAGACCACCACGAACTTGTCTAACTCGGGCATGAACACCGAGTTCATCAAATAGGTGAAGTGGGCAGGAGCATTGGTGAGCCCGAAAGACATTACTAGATATTCGAACAATCCATACCGCGTAGTGAAAGCGGTCTTCGGTATATCTTCGGGCCGAATACGGATTTGATGATAGCCCGACCTGAGATCAATTTTGGAAAACACCCTCGCCCCAGTCAGTTGATCAAATAAGATGTCGATCCTTGGAAGAGGGTACTTATTCTTAATGGTGACCTCATTTAGGGGCCGATAGTCCACACACATTCGCAAGGTTTGATCCTTCTTCTTCACAAAGATGGCGGGACAACCCCAAGGGGACGAGCATGGCCGGATAAATCCTTTATTCAGCAGATCTTGCAATTGGATCTTCAATTCTGCTAATTCATTAGGGGGCATACGGTACGATCTTCGGGAAATGGGAGCCGTACCGGGTTTTAGCTTAATTACAAATTCTACATCTCTTTCTGGGGGCAGTCCAGGCAAATCTTCCGGAAACACATCTGGAAACTCACATACTACCGGAATGTTCTTGATCTCCGGTACAATGGCTTCAAAGATTCTACCAGAAGCTTTGGCTGGATTGGTCTTGGGGAGAGATAAGAGAATTTCTTCTTGATTATAACTCAACCTGACGGTTCTGAGTTCAGTGTTGAGTACTGCCTTGTGTTGAGTTAACCAATTCATCCCCAAAATTACATCTATATCCTGGCCCTTTAGAACAATCATATTAGCAGGAAAGTTCCGTTCGGCCATAGTTACTGGCACACCATAGGCCACTTCTTTAGTAAAAATGTATCCCCCAGGTGAATGAATTTTAAAACCCTCTTTTGATTCATGACATGTAATGTGATGTCGCTCCACAAATGTCTTGCTAATGAAGGTATGCGAAGCGCCAGAATCAAAAAGAATTACTGCAGGGTGGCTGGCCACAGGGAACGTACCCATCATCACCGGCTCTCCCTCCGGTGTCGTAGCCACTTGCGTATAATATACTCGCCCCGTTTTCTTGGTATTCTTGCCCGAAGTACTTCCCTTGCCTGGAGCTGAATTTCCCGATCCTTGCTGATTATTGGCCTGATTTTGCCGAGGATAGGGACAATCTTTAATAAAGTGCCCAGATTTGCCACAGTTAAAACATCCAGTTGAAGAACTTGGCAGTGCAGGGAATCGAGTGCCTGGGGCACCCGGCTGACTTTGGACAGTGGGAGCTTTGTTGGGACGAATAATTATGGGCTGCTTGAAAGGGAAAGGTGGTGCACTTGAACGGTTCTGGTTAGAGGGCCGGAGAATGAACCGTTGCCTCTTTACAGGGCCCTGATTAGGCCGATCACCACTGAACCCCTTACTTTTCCCAGAAGTTGCATATTTGGCCTCCACAGATAGGGCTGTGCTGACAGCCTTTCCATAAGTAAGATCAATACATGCAGCCATTTTCCGCTGCATCCGGTCGTTCAGACCCCTCATAAAACAATTCTTCTTTTTCAAATCTGTGTTCACCTGATCAATTGCGTACTGAGACAGGTGATTGAACTTGTTGAGGTACTGGTTCACCGTATCTCCTCCTTGTTTCAATTTCATAAACTCTTCTTGCTTCATGTGCAGCACTCCCTCAGGAATATAATGCTCGCGGAATGCTGCTTTGAACTCATTCCATGTAATTTGATGATTATCCGGTTGGATGGCCACGAAATTTCCCCACCAAGTGCTGGCAGGGCCTCGAAGTTGTTGTGCCGCAAACAACGGCTTCTGGGTTTCTGAGCAGCGAAGAAGGCCAAATTTCTGTTCAATAACTCTTATCCATTCATCAGCTTCGAGCGGATCTTCTGCTTTGACGAAGAGAGGCGGACGAGTCTCAGAGAAATCCAAATAAGTGGTCTCACGGGGACCCTGTTGAAATCCTCTTCCTGCTTGTTGCTGAAGCTGTTGCTGACCCGCCATCTCCCTCAGGAAGCGGGTATTATCGGCTGTAGCGTTTACCAAGGCAGCGATTGCCTCGGCAAGCGTGGGTGGAACGGGAGGTGGATTCGGGGTAGCATCCCCACCCCCGGATGTTCCAGCTGCATCCTGTCCTCGAGTACGGATCGGCATCTGAGGCAAAAACATTTGAATAAACATAATGCGCCAAAGAAACCTTCCGTTTTACATTACTGTAAAGAGTAATGGTACAGACTCGACATTACACAACAGGATACATTACCCATTTTACAAGAGTTTAACCTATTATACAACCGTACACCCTACAATACACTACCCTACTATAACAGTACACTCTACAATACACTACTCCCTACAATACACTACTCTACTCTTATTACACCACTAGTCCTGTTTTCCATTGCTTTTGGCGGCTTCCTCATCAGGAGTGGGAGTCCAAACGTCCACCAACCTCAAAGAAGGAGGGGGTTCATACAGGTCTAATTCCCCACCCAACGAGCGTCCCGCGGCGTGAGAAGGTCCGGCTTCTGCCTCAGAAGGGGGTATAGGCTCACTAGGGTGTAGTTGCGAGTAGAGCATATGGACTTCTTCATGGAGTGTATTGCAGTACACCTGCAGGTCGTCCACCGCGGAGCTGAGTTCTCTAACTCGGGCCTGAGCCCTTGCCTCCTTGGCCCATGCCCGTGAACGAGATTGAACAGCCCAATCGAGTGCCAAATCCCGATCGGCCAGCTGGTCTTGTAGATGGCGAACGTCTGCCTCGTAACTCATTTATACGGTCACCATCTCCAATCCATATAGCTGTCCTGCGGCGGAGTTCCAGTTGGAGCCTGTTTACTTCTGCTTCCAGATCCCCTATGGGATCATTGCTCCCGCTACTACTATCTACATCTCGCGGAGCAAGCTGATGTCGAGGCACTCCAAGAGGTCCAGTCGACTTACGCGCGGTCTTTCTTGTGCGCGGCGGCATTTTCTAAAGGGGAAATTTATTAGTAAAATTCTTAGCATGATGCATGAGTAAGTACAGAATCAACCTTGGTTGATTCAACCTTCTATACGTTGCACTCTTCCTATCTGGTCTTTAAGATAAACTCTTCAGAATACTTAGGTAAGAAGAGAAAAGAATCTTTGGGTAAGACTTTTGAAAATCTTTTGAAGATGCCCTGAAATATCTGCAAAGAAGGGCTACGCTCCGATACCAGCTGTGACGGAACCTCCCAAGTAATCAGGCCCACCTACAGTTGTCCTTGTCTAACAGACATCAGACACCCTGTAGATGTTCCTAAGTTACTTGACAAGCTCGGTATCTTTCCTTACCTCACCAGGAACGTTTCACCCGTCTTGCAGACATTACAGATCATCGGAGATAAAGATATGCGGAAGCGATTACATAATCTTACATTTATTTCCAAAGTAAGCTCAAGTTAAGTTATTACAGACCAGTTCTAAAAACGAGTGCATAAAAGTATTAGTTATACAAACCAGGGAGACACAAACTTCTCCCGAAGCACTAAAAACAAAAGATCTAGAGATGGAGGACCGAGTCCTCCCGCACTTCATTCCTGTTTCTCTTCGTTGGGAACCACCTTAGCACAGAAGCAGCAGAAGTCTGCTACTTCCCCACCTAAAAACAACAAAGGGATAAACCCTGAGTATGGAATTACTCAGCAAGTCTTACCCGACTAAGGAAAAGACTCTCAAGGGTATGCTGGATATATGGGAGTCAAGGTAAGGCTTCTCAATAGTCAAAGACTCTGTTTTGCAGAAATGCTTACTAAAGTGGATCCTTAAAAATCCAGTTTTATTTGTCAAGTTAGGTAGGATTACCTGTGCTAGAGTTCTTTCTATCCTAGTTCAATCACTGGTCCTGCACTAGCCAATTTCTTAACCAAAAACCCATCATCTTTAGTGGAAAGCTACGTGTAGGTCAGTGACCAAGTCTTCATAACCGCGAAGGTACGGCGATCCGAATCGATTATACTCAGCTGAGGATCTCCAATCACACGACATATGTAGCACTTAACCCTTGCATATGTCAACCCGCCACCGGGGTTCTTAAGACCGGATCAGGTTCACGCAAACCGAGAGCACAGATACACCACCGTCCAGCCTCTTGCCACGGAGGGTACACGCTACTCCCGCCACCGCTCCACTCCCATTTCGTGTTATCTTATTCCGGCCTTAGTCTGCCCGAGGCAAGGCTTACCCATGACGAGGCATGTGACCAGTTAAAGGGTCCTCGATCATCAAGCCTACATCGAGACGGTCCTTAATCGACTCAGACGGAGACACTACACCGAGACTCTCTTCTCGTGCAAGTCACCCGCCCGGTCTCAGCTTAATCTTTTTAACCCAAAAACTTGGTACCTGACAGAGGTACATCTTTTCCGATGTTGGACCCATCATGGCCATGATGGATCCACCATCAAGTTTTATTTTCGAAAACATCCCTCCCACTTAGCCAAACATCTTTTGTAAAACAAATCCTTTTGTTTTGCTAAAGCAATACTAAGCAAAGTAAAACCTTTTTGTAAAAACAGGATTTCAAGGAGGGTAATCAAAATCAAGGAAGGCAATGCAGGAATTGTTTAATCAATCAACTCCTAACACCTAATGCAGCAAGTAAGTGAGAAAGATTTTAAAAACATCAAGGTAAGTGGCAAATGCACTGGGGCTTGCCTTTGTTATCAGATGGGTCTGGCTCGGATCCACAGATATCAAAATAGAAGCAGTTGTCTGCCTGGGGATCAGAGGTGGGTGGTATCCCTTCTTCAACAACTTCTTCTTCTTCTTCTTGCTCTAATATAACCATATACATACATAAGGATGGCTGTCATGGAATGCTCATGAGGATGCAAAGGTAACATAAACTTATTAGTTATGTCTTGAATACAACTTTCCTTCACAGAGTTCCGGGAACTTAGGGTTTCCGGAGTCAGTAAAGGAGTTCATGGAGCAGGGGGGTGGTTTTGGGTTTTGTGATCAAACAAGGCCCAAATCAAACCAAACTCTACCCATGGCTTCTAAATAATGTGAAAAGCTCACATAAAAAGTTTGGGAAATTTTGGACTTATTATTTATTCTCTAAAAATCCAGAACTAATAGTTTAGGCTATTTTAAATACCCTAAAATTCCCTATTTGATCTAAAAATCATGAAACTATTTTTAATAAATTCTATGGAAAATAACAAACCTAGGAAAATTGGTCTCACAATTTTAGGATTTTTCTACAGTTTCCTACAAATTTCCCAAGCTTCACTGAAAAAGAAAAAGAAAAACATTAAACAGCTCTGGGCCGAATCTAGCCCAACAAGCCCAGGCCCAGGGAGAACCGCGCCCGCGCCCGCGCGCGCGCGTCCGCGCTCAGGCAGTTTTGCAGAAAAGGCCTCGCGTTTCTGGCTAAACAGAGATCGGTCCTTTCACTATTGTTTCGAGTCACTGACGAATTGCAGAAAGGTCCTCGGATTTCTGTTTCTTTCCCGCGATAGCCCCTGATCACGCCGCGCCATGGATTCTTCTCGGCGTGACCCGTACTGGACATGGCCGGCGAGGAAGGCTCAAGCTAACGGTCGGGGAGTCTCTACGGACCTAAGGTGACCTAAGAACGGCGCTCAATTTTGAACGGTGCTCCAAGAAATTGTCCTGCCCACGCACAGGGCGGAAACTGGGGCGTCGAGCTCGCGTTCCCGTACAACCACGGCCGGACCGAGCAAACGGACGCCACCAAGAGCAACACGAGCATGCATAGGCACGAAAACGATACTCGAATCGATTGGCGACGTACCAGAACGAGCTGGCCACGGGGAGGCTAGTTTTCACGGCGGCGGAGATCGATTTGGGGGAAACGTGGAATTGGAGCTCGTCGGTGAACTACTGGGAGCAATACTGGACGTCGAGGTTCTGGATAAAGTTACGAAGCTAACGGTCGGCTCAATTTATGGGGAGCGACTGCGGCGGCGATCAATTTGAGGAGGTTGTGCTGGCGGTCGGAGGGATAGATGAGCTCAGTACGGGGAAAAGCGGCTTTCACCGTGGCAGTAGCTCCGGTGATCGCCGGGCATGCAATTGGTGAGTCACGGCGATGCAGTGGGGAGGTTTGGACACGCGGCGGACCCAGAGACGGCTCAACGGCGACGAGCCCCTTTAACCACGGGCGGTGAGCCAGGGGAGGGGTACCGCGGCTGACCGGGTGGCTTCCAGCTCACCGGCGGCGAGGAGTCCTACTGGGCTGTGCTTATCCGAGGACCACGGCGCACGAATCCCGGTGACCAATGATCAACGGTGGCAGGCCACCGGCGGCGAGCAAGCAGTGCTGGCGTCCTGATCCGTTTGACTACTGTACCATCAGAACTCCTCATCAGAGCGACTGACAGTCCATCTTAGAGTCCAATTTTCTCAAATTTTTGTGTGAAAGCTATGCCAACTCTCTGTAGTAAAGTTTTAGAGCTACAAACCAACTACAATCCAACTATAGGACTTGAACACATTTGAGCACTGGATCATGCTTGAATCTGAGCTAGAAGTTGGTGTCAGTTCACTGCTAAACTGAATTTCAGATCAAACAGCCTGACAGCCAAACTTTGATGGGGTTTTTCTCCAAATTTCTCATAACAACTATGCTTGCACCCTTTAGCAAAGTTGTTCTCCTATTATTGGTCTTCAACTTTGATGTGGTGATCTAGGGCAAAAACCCTATACTCTGCAAGTTACAAAGCCCCAAAGTTGAGCCCATGCACTGATTTTTCAGACTTAGAGATAACTCATGTGAGGTCCATTTTGCATTTAGGTCCAAAACTTAGGGTTTTGCTTTCAAGTCCACATTTTTGTGATCCAATAGACTTGAAACACTTGTTTGACTTGGTTTTTGCACTTTAGCCCAAAAGTGGACTAATTTTGCACTTAGGTCCCTAGGGTTTGGTTTTAGGGTTTTCCAGGGTTCTAATTAGGGTTTCTGGTATTCCAGGGGTATAAATGTGATTCAATTTAGTGTTTGGGGATATTTTATGACTTTTCTCACAAGCCCTAAAGTGTTTCTCAACTTGGATTAAGTTTTGTCCCTTTAACCACTATTTAGGGTTAAGTCCTTAAACCAGGGTCCTATTTGTAAAACAGTAAAACAATACAACTTGTTTGAAATTTTTGGCCTAGTGAATGCACTCTAGGTGTGTCAAACATATGCAATGCCCATGCTCATGATGTCATGCTCAAGTTTTAGTTAGAGTAACACCAGGGGTGTTACACTGTTCATGTCCGATGGTGCACCAGACTGTCCGGTGCGCCAACAGACAGAAGGCAAGAATTGTCTACCAAATTGAGATCCAACGGCTCCTAGCTGCCTTGGGGCTATAAAACGGACCCCTAGTTGCATGGAGCAGGACACCAAGCCTCCATTGAACATCCTAAGATGCCTAGACTCTGTAAGCACGCATCAGATCATTGTGATTGAGATTTGAGCACTTGTTGAGTTGTAAACTCGTTGCGCTGTGTTTGTGTGCTCGTTTCTTGACTTGTGTGCATGTCGTTGCTGTGATTCTAGCTCTTGCGTGTGTTTCTCCCCCCCTTACTCTTGTGGTTTTCATTGTGATCAATATTGTAAGGGTGAGAGGCTCCAACTTGTGGAGATTCCTCACAAGGGAAACATCTACTATAAGGAAGAAAACCATGGTATTCATGTGGATCACTTGAAAGGGGTTGAGTGCAACCCTTGTCCATTGGGACACCACAACGTGGAAGTAGGCAAGTGTTCTACTTGGCCGAACCATGGGATAAAAATCGTTGTATCGCCTGTTGTTATTCATGTGCGATTCTCTCTTCTTCTACAAACTTGATAATTGCTCTAAGTTTAATACTCACTTTGTGAAGAGCAATTAAGTGCAGAAGTCATCTCTTTCTCTCTAGACATAGCACCTTGGTTTTGATTTCACTAACATTTCATAATCCAAGTTTGTGCTATTTAGTGTTGATTTTTACAGGATCACCTATTCACCCCCTCTAGGTGCTCTCAATTGGTATCAGAGTCGTACTCTTTATTTAGGGACTAACCGCTCGAAGAGATGGATCCTAAAGGTAAGGGGATGGTGATCAACGACAAGGAGGAGACCCTCTATGTCGACGAGCCAAAAGGCGACAAGCCTAGTGACTTAGGCTCAAGTCACAAGAAGAGGGATGAGAAGAAGAAGAGGAGCATAAAGAAGATCATCTACTATGACAGCGACGCCTCCTCCTCTTCACCAAGGGATGACGACGACAAAGATTCTTCATCGAAAAAGAAAACGGTTAATCAAAACTACTCTTTTGATTACTCTCGCATCCCTTATAATTCGAATGCCCATTTACTATCTATTCCACTTGGAAAACCCCCACACTTTGATGGAGAGGACTATTCATTTTGGAGTCATAAAATGCGCAGTCACTTATTTTCCCTCCATCCTAGTATTTGGGAAATTGTTGAAAATGGAATGCATTTCGATAGTACTGACAATCCTATATTTATTAATGAGAAAATAAATAAAAATGCCCAAGCTACTATAGTGTTGCTAGCATCTCTATGCAGGGATGAATACAACAAAGTGAGCGGCTTGGACAATGCTAAGAAAATAAGGGATACCCTCAAGATCTCTCACGAGGGTAATGATGCCACCATGATTACCAAGATGGAACTGGTGGAAGGCGAGCTAGGGAGGTTCACCATGATAAGGGGAGAGGAGCCAACTCAAACTTACAACAGGCTCAAGACCATGGTCAACAAGATTCGAAGCTATGTGAGTACAAGATAGATGGATTATGACGTCGTCTGACTCATGCTAAGGTCTTTTATCGTTATTGATCCTCATCTTGTGAATCTTATCCGTGAGAATTCCAGGTACACCAAGATGACGCCCGAGGAAATTCTCGGAAAATTTGTAAGCAGGCGCATGATGGTGAAGGAAGCGAGATACGTAGACGATGCTGCAAACGGACCGCTTCCTCTCTATGAGCCGCAGAAAGTTGCTATCAAAGCAACGAGCAGCAAGGAGGCGCTACCTAGCAAGGTAGTACAAGTGGAGGCTGTTGGGCTCAACGAGGACGAAATGGCGCTTATAATCAAGCGCTTCAAGACTACCTTGAAGGGACACAAGGAGTACCCCAACAAGAACAAATCAAGGGGAAAGCGCTCCTGCTTCAAATGCGGTAAGTCTAGTCATTTCATAGCACAATGTCCCGATAATGACAATGACCAGGCACAAAAAAAGGAAGGGAAGAAGGAAAGGAAGAAGAACTACAGGAAGGCAAAGGTTAAGGTGCATATTGGAAAAGAATGGAACTCTGACCGTTCTTCATCCGACTCCGATGATGAAGGACTAGCTGCCTCGGCCTTCAACAAATCCTTCCTCTTCCCCAACGAACGCCACATGTGCCTTATGGCTAAGGAGAAGAAGGTACGTATACGAGATACACCTAAGTACACTTCTTCTAGTGATGAGGAATCTTCTAACGATGAAGTAGATTATAGTGATCTATTTAAAGGATTAGATATATCTAAGGTAGATAAAATAAATGAATTGATTGATGCTCTTAATGAAAAGGATAGGTTGCTAGAAAAGCAAGAAGATATCTTGTATGACGAACATGAGAAATTTATTAATGTTCAAAAATCTCTTGCTCTAGAAATTAAGAAAAATGAAATATTATCTTCTGAGCTATCTACCTGCCATGATTCTATTTCTAGTCTCAAGAATTTGAATGATGATTTAAATACCAAGCTAGAAAAATTTAATGTGTCTAGTTCATGTGTAGAGCATGTTGTAATCTGCAATAGGTGTAAAGATTTTAATATTGATGCTTGCAATGAACATGTCTCTACCATTCTCAATTTAAATAATGATGTCGCAAGTCTTAATGCTCAACTTAAGACTTGCAAGGACAATTATGAGAAATTACAATTTGCTAGGGATGCCTACACCATTGGTAGACACCCCTCTATTAAGGATGGACTTGGTTTCCAAACGGGAACCAAGAACTTAACAAGCCAAAGGACTTCCAATGTCAACAAAGAGAAAGGGAAGGCTCCCATGGCTATTAGCTCTAAAAAGAACCATGCCTATCTTTATGATAAGAGAGTTACTAGTATTGCTCATCATGATAGGTGTCATAATCATATTGTTTCTCTTGTATGTCATGATGCTGCATTTAATTCTCATGCCATGTTTGCATCTAGCTCTTCATATGCTCATGGTAGAAATAGGCCTAGGCGCCATCATGTTTCTTCTCATGCGCCTAGGAGAGCATCAACTGGACCAACTATGCTTTATCAAACATGTGATGCTTCATTTGTCCTTATATGCAAAAATGATAAAGCAGTTGCTAGAAGTTTGGGACCTAAGTGCAAGAGAGACAAAACTTGCATTTGGGTTCCAAAGTTTGTTGTGACTAACCTTGTAGGACCCAACAAGAGTTGGGTACCTAAAACCCAAGCTTAATTACCTTGCAGGTTTATGCATCTAGGGGCTCAAGCTGGATCATTGATAGCGGATGCACAAACCACATGATGGGGGAGAAGAAAATGTTCACCTCCTACGTTAAAAATAGGGATTCCAAAGACACTCTCATCTTTGGAGATGGGAACCAAGACAAGGTCAAGGGCTTAGGCAAAATAGCCATCACAACCGAGCATTCGATTTCTAATGTGTTTCTAGTAGAATCGCTCGGATACAATTTATTGTCTGTAAGCCAATTATGCCATATGGGTTATAACTGCTTATTTACAAATGTTGATGTATCTGTCTTTAGAAGAAGTGATTGTTCATTAGCTTTTAAGGGTGTATTAGATGGCAAGCTCTACTTAGTTGATTTCTCAAAAGAGAATGCCGATCTAGATGCATGCTTAATCGCTAAGACTAATATGGGCTGGCTCTGGCACCGCCGCCTAGCACATGTTGGGATGAAGAACCTTCACAAACTTCTAAAGGGAGAATATGTGTTAGGACTAACCGATGTCTGTTTTGAGAAAGACATACCTTGTGCAGCGTGCCAAGAAGGGAAGCAGGTGGGAAGCAATCATCAAAGCAAGAAGGTGATGTCAACATCAAGACCACTAGAACTCCTACATATGGATCTCTTTGGGCCCGTTGCTTATCTTAGCATCGAGGGAAGTAAGTATGGTCTTGTCATTGTTGATGATTTTTCTCGCTTCACTTGGGTTTTCGTTTTGCAGGACAAATCTGAAACTCAAGGAACTCTAAAGTGCTTCTTAAGGAGAGCTCAAAATGAATTTGAGCTAAAGGTGAAAAGATAAGGAGCGATAATGGATCTGAGTTCAAGAACCTTCAAGTCGAAGAATATCTTGAGGAGGAAGGCATCAAGCACGAGTTCTCCGCTCCCTACACACCACAACAAAGTGGTGTGGTAGAAAGGAAGAACAGGACACTAATTGACATGGCGAGGACTATGCTTGGAGAGTATAAGACTCCTGAGCGGTTTTGGTCGGAAGCTATGAATACAGCCTGCCATGCAATAAACCGGCTCTATCTGCATCGCCTCCTCAAGAAGACATCATACGAACTTCTAACCGGTAACAAATCCAATGTTTCATATTTTGTGTATTTGGGAGCAAATGCTACATCTTAGTAAAGAAAGGTAGGCATTCGAAGTTTGCTCCCAAAGCTATAGAAGGGTTTTTACTAGGTTATGACTCAAATACAAAAGCGTATAGGGACTTCAACAAGTCATCAGGATTAGTTGAAGTCTCTAGCGACGTTATATTTGATGAAACTAATGGCTCTCCAAGAGAGCAAGTTGATCTTGATGATGTAGATGAGGATGAGGTTCTGACGGCCGCAATGCGAACAATGGCAATAGCTGATGTGCGACCGCAGGAACAACAAAAGCAATATCAACCTTCTTCCTCTACATTGGTGCATCCCCCAACTCAAAATGAGGAACAGGTACCTCAAGATGAAGAGCTAAATCAAGGGGGAGCACATGAAGAACATGATATGGAGGAGGAAGCATCACAAGTTCCTCCTACTCAAGTCCGGTCAACCATTCAAAGAAATCATTTAGTGGATCAGATTCTGGGTGATATCAGCAAGGGAGTAACCACTCGCTCACGTTTAGCTAATTATTGTGAGCATTACTTGTTTGTTTCTTCTATTGAGCCTTTCAGGGTAGAAGAAGCCTTGGAGGATTCGGACAGGGTGTTGTCCATGCAGGAAGAGCTCAACAACTTCAAGAGAAATGAAGTTTGGAGCCTGGTGCCACGTCCAAAGCAAAATGTTGTGGGAACCAAGTTGGTGTTTCGCAACAAGCAAGATGAACATGGTGTGATGACAAGAAACAAGGCTTGACTTGTGGCAAAAGTTTATGCCCAAGTCGTAGGTATGGATTTTGAGGAGACTTTTGCTCCTGTAGTTAGGCTAGAATCAATTCGAATATTATTAGCCTATGCTACTCACCATTCTTTTAAGCTGTTCCAAATGGACGTGAAGAGTGCCTTCCTAAATGGATAATCAAGGAGGAAGTGTATGTGGAACAACCCCCTGGCTTTGAGGATGACAAGTATCCCGACCATGTCTACAAGCTCTCTAAGGCACTCTATGGACTTAAGCAAGCTCCAAGAGAATGGTATGAATGCCTTAGAGATTTCCTTATTTCTAACACTTTCAAGGTTGGGAAGGCTGATCCTACTCTCTTTACTAAGACTTGTAATGGTGATCTTTTTGTATGCCAATTATATGTTGATGATATTATATTTGGTTCTACTAATCAAAAGTCTTGTGAGGAGTTTAGCAGGGTGATGATGCAGAAATTTGAGATGTCAATGATGGGTGAGTTGAATTACTTCCTTGGATTTCAAGTGAAGCAACTCAAGGAAGGAACCTTCTTCTCCCAAACGAAGTATACTCAAGATTTGCTCAAGAGGTTTGGGATGAAGGATGCAAAGCCTGCGAAGACACCGATGGAAATGGACAGACATCTGAACCTCAACAAAGGAGGTAAGTTTGTTGATCAAAAGGCATAACGGTCTATGATAGGATCTTTGCTTTATCTGTGTGCTAGTAGACCGGATATTATGCTAAGTGTATGCATGTGTGCTAGATTTCAATCTGACCCCAAGGAGTGTCACCTTGTGGCCGTTAAGCAAATTCTTAGATATTTGGTTTCTATGCCTTGCTTGGGGATCTGGTATCAAAAGGGGTCTACCTTTGACTTAATCGGATACTCAGATTCCGACTATGCTAGGTGCAAGTCGATAGGAAGAACACATCAGAGACTTGTCAATTTCTGGGAAGGTCCCTGGTGTCCTAGAGCAAACTTCCGTTGCCCTATCCACCGCTGAGGCCGAGTATGTTGCCGCAGGACAGTGTTGCGCACAACTGCTTTGGATGAGTCAAACCCTCCGGGACATTGGCTACAATCTGAGGAAAGTCCCACTCCTATGTGATAATGAGAGTGCAATCTGCTTGGCAGATAATCATGTTGAACCCAGCCACACTAAGCACATAGACATCCGGCATCACTTCTTGAGAGACCACCAGCAAAGGGGAGATATCGATATTTATCATATTAGCACCGAGAACCAGCTAGCCGATATCTTCACCAAGCCTTTAGATGAGAAAAGGTTTTGTAGGTTGCGTAGTGAGCCAAATGTCTTAGATTCACGTAACTTGGATTGATCTATAGCATACATGTGCTTTATGCCTTTGATCATGTTACTTTAAGCATTAATATCTTTAATTGCTTATTTTTGGTGCTCAAGTTGTACAAGTCATCTTGGACCTCACAAGTCCCTATGCAAATGATGCACATGTTTAGGGGGAGGATGTGCTACAACTTAACTCCCTCGAGACTAACTTGTTTGTTGAGTACTCTTGAAATAGTCTCAAAGGTGTATTAAAAGGGTAAAGTGAACTTGGACAAAGAGAGGGCTACCACTGCATTCCGGTATCAATGTATCTTGTCCCAAGTTCGTACTTGTGTTCTCATTGCTTTTTTTGCTCTTATTTGACATTTTGGTAAAGAAATGGGGTAAAAGGGACCAAAAGTTCACCTGTTTTGGTGCTTAATGCCAAAGGGGGAGAAATTAAGGCCAAAGCAAATGGTCAGCCAACCACTTGTGAATGTGAATTTCAAAAATTGTAGAGTTAGAATCTTTGTGTTTGATATCAAAACCCTCTTATTGCAAAAATTGTTCTCTTATGCGGGAGAATTTTGATTATGTAAAAAGGGGGAGTTTGTGGCATTTGATCAAATTTACTCTTGAAAGAATTTTTGATTTGCCAAAACAAGTGTTTTTGATATAGATAGGAAAAAGAATTTGTTTTGTGAAAATAAATCAAGTGGTGGCAAAAGTGATCCAAATATACCAAATCCTATGTGAGATAAATTAGTCTTCAATTTGCATTCTTTAGCTTCTCTTTGAAAATGTTGTTGCATTTTGAGTTGCTTTTAATGTATTGGCATAAATCACCAAAAAGGGGGATATTGAAAAGGAAATGTGCCATTAGGCCATTTCTATAAATGTTTTGGTGATTAGATGCCCAACACATTGTTTTGGTTGATATGTGCTAAGTGTTAAAGAGATGCAAATCAAGAATCGAGGTATGACTCTAGCCTTAGTGAATTGTTTACGGTACTAACATATTCCTCTAGGTGCTAGGAACCTTGTCAAATCAAATGAGATTGGAGTGGAGAAGTTTGGCTAAGTGCAGCCAGACATGCACCAGCCTGCGGTGCACCGGACTGTCTAGTGTGCACCGAACAGTGTCCGGTGCCTAGGCTGACTCAACGATGAACTCGCTACTCTCGGGAATCGCCGAGGGCACTATGGCTATAATTCACGGGACTGTCCGGTGAGCCAACAGCGCCCGCGCCAACGGTCAGCATCGCGATCAACAGGCGACGCGTGGCTAGAGCCAACAGTCACTAGGCCGCACCAGACTGTCCAGTGTGCACCGGACAATGTCCGGTGTGCTAAGTGGACCGAGGGTTCAATGGTCGGCTTTGCTAAAGAAGGAAAGAAATTGTGCACTGTTCATGTCCGGTGGTGCACCGGACTGTCCGGTGCGCCAACGGACAGAAGGCAAGAATTGCCTACCAAATGGAAATCCAACGGCTCCTAGTTGCCTTAGGGCTATAAAAGGGACCCCTAGGCGCATGGAGCAGGACACCAAGCCTCCATTGAACATCCTAATACGCATAGACTCCGCAAGCACGCATCTGGATCATTGTGATTGAGATTTGAGCACTTGTTGAGTTGTAAACTCGTTGCGCTGTGTTTGTGTGCTCGTTTCTTGACTTGTGTGCGTGTCGTTGCTGCAACTCTAGCTCTTGCGTGTGTTTCTTTCCCTCCTTTACTCTTGTGGTTTTCATTGTGATCAATATTGTAAGGTTGAGAGGCTCCAATTTGTGGAGATTCCTCACTAGGGAAACATCTACTATAAGAAAGAAAACTGTGGTATTCAAGTGGATCATTGGATCACTTGAAAGGGGTTGAGTGCAACCCTAGTCCATTAGAACGCCACAACATGGAAGTAGGCAAGTGTTCTACTTGGTCGAACCACGGGATAAAAATTATTGTATCACCTGTTGTTATTCGTGTGCGATTCTCTCTTCTTCTACTCACTTGATAATTGCTCTAAGTTTAATACTCACTTTGTGAAGAGCAATTAAGTGAATAAGTCATCTCTTTCTCTCTAGACATAGCACCTTGGTTTTGATTCCACTAACATTTCATAATCCAAATTTGTGCTATTTAGTGTTGATTTTTATAGGATCACCTATTCACCCCCCCTCTAGGTGCTCTCAGTGTCATATAAGGAATTCATATCCTTAGGACACTTATAAAAGGGAAGTTCTCTCTATGACTAGAATCATGAGACTAATGCTTTTGTCTAAGTGACTTAAGTGGTCTTACATCAAGAGAATAAAGGTTCTCTATGGACTGCATAATCTAACATAAAAAGAAAATCAATCCAATGATTTATGATGTATTTCTTCTTGCTTTAATTGGATATGATTCTTCTACATTAATCGCTCTCCATGTTATCCATTAGATTTGTTCCCATGATCTTGAGAGATTAACTTTGCTCGTTTTATGAGTTAAAACGGTGCATAATATCATTTATGGGATAATCTAGTTAATATCATGAAGTTTCCATGTTTTAGTGACCTACCTGTCATTCCTAATAAAAAATGATTGCTAAAAAGGAAAGTAGTGCTTGTGTTACTAATAACATCTTTCTTGAGCATATTTATGAAAAATCTACAAGAGAGTGAGTGCATATTCAATTTATTAAAAGACACAAGCCTCAAGGTTGCTCTTCACCTAAAGGAAGAAAGGTAAAAGCAAAGGTATGGGAACTCATCTCCTTATCAATATCCAATCAATGATAGTTCCCAATCCATTGGTATCTACCAATGTGGAGATTAGATTGCTTATTTAACTTAAATTTGCTAAAAGTGCATATAATTTTTCTATATCTGTTCTCTTATTGATATGCATCTAAGTTATGTTAATGAATTTTGTGTGAAGAAACATCAATATGAATAAGTAAATTTCCTATGATTGATGTTAAAATGTTAAAAGGTGCATATTCCTCATCTCTGAAGCTATGGACTAATTTTAAGGATTTTACTTCATGTCTGTGTGACTTATGGATGATGATTTGTTTATATCTCTTATCTCAAGAAATCATCATTTATCAAATACTCCCTTGTCCTGCAAATATCTCTTTTTCGAGTATTTTCAATAAGTTTGAAAGGAAGAAGAGACAACTATAAAGGGAGGACACTCAAATGGAAAAGAAGACGTCAAGAACAATATCACCTACTTAGTCAGTAAGATCTTCAAATTAATCAATGATGTGGTTGTAAGTATTCTAAACCTTTTTCATTTTAAGAATACCAGGCATAAGCTTATTATTGCAAATTTTATATGCCTTGATCAAGAAGTAAAATGCATTCCCCTATTTGTCTTTAAAGAAGAGTGCATCTAAACAAGTCATCCAAATACTTGATGCACATCTTTAGGGGGAGCCCATTTCTATATCTTGATTATGTTGAGACTAACAAGTATCTCATGAAGTCTCAAGTATGAGAATAAGTTTCTCATGAAGTATGCTACTATAACTCAATACAATTTGGTAAAGAAGTATCACTTTTATCAAGGATTGCAACCTTCATTATTAAAGTAGCATAATTATTGGTTTCTCCTATTTTAAGCTTATTTGATAAACTAGTGCATATATTGTTGATTTGATCACATTTGTTATACTTTTGATCATTGAATAGCTTCAATTGATACTCATGTTACTTAGTGCTTCTTGTACTATCAATTGATGTCTCTCTTATATGCACTAAGTCAAAAGGAGAGTTTAGGATAAATTTATGCAACTTGTTATCTACTTGATATGTGATAATAATGATTTGTTTAAAGGAAAAGGATCACTAGTTGTAGTATTCTATCTTGTGCAAAATAATTCTGTACTTTGTCTTGAGCTTAGGACTTAAGTAACCAAGACTAAGGATAAAGCACAATGAAGAGAGCATCTCTATGAGAAGGTACAAAAGGGTAAACTTCTTCCTATCATTTACACATGTACTTAGATTTTCCTCTTATACATATATTGCATATCTTTCAGATACAAGAGGAAGAACAAGCATATCTATGCATAACCTTGCTTCATACCTAGTTTTACCTCTCAAAATTTCATTCCTGCTTTGATGCATTTTTGTCAAAACTGGGTGAAGTAATATTCTTGTCAATGAGCTTAAAGCTTACCTTGTAACGAGGATAAGCTACCTTTGTTCCAAAGGAGGTTCCTTAAGCTTCTCTGAATCCTTAAGGGTAAATGCATCAAATGTTTATAACATGCTTTCATAAGTGCATAGTCTATCATGAGCATCACATTTACATTATGACACATTTGCACTTCAAAATTTATATGATGTAGATATGTTCTGATTAAACTCATTAGGTGCATTTGACATTTAAGGCCAAAATATGTATTCCTCTCAAAGCACATACTTAGGGGGAGCAATCTATATTATAGAATTATAATAAAGTTTAATTGACATATCTTTTGATCTTATATATCTCTTTCAGTTGGTACCTGCTTTTAATTCATATTTTTGCTTATACCAAAGATCAATGTGTAGAACTTGCATCCTCAGACCTCACAAGTCCTAAAGTGCATTGAACTAGAAGTATTCATCACTTGTATGCACAAGTTTAGGGGGAGCAATTCTCTACACATTAAATCTTTAAGACTAACCATTCTTTAAGTATATGTTGTGCTTAGTCTCTAATTGAAAGGGAAATGGAGTATTGAGCAAAGGGAGCGCTTCCACTTCATATTCGTTCGGTATCAAACACCCTTGCTAAAAATCATGTACTTCAATTTCATATTTATTGAAAAGGCCTCAAAATTTCTTCATTTTTTGTGCTTAATGCCAAAGGGAGAGAAAGTATTAGGCCAAAGCAAAAGGACCGCACTACTACCCACCACTACCATGTTTTCTGAAAACTTTTTACAAAACTTTGCATGAGCAAAAACCCTCTTGACAGCTAAGGGGAGAACTTTTTCAGGGGGAGCTTTTATTTAGCCAAAGAAAAAAGCATTTGAAAAAGGGGAGAATATTTAAATCTTAGAAATGCTCTTAAGTTTCCATTCTTGTACCTTAGGTCATATGCAAATAACTTTGAAAAGATTTTATCAAAAGTTTGCAAAAACTATTGCATGTGGTGCAAATGTGGTCAAAAATTGCAATCATGCCAATATCACTCATATTCACTTAGAACTACTTTCATTCCACTAGCTTATGAACATTTGACCAATTGCAAACTAGTTACAATTTCACACTTCATATTTGCTTTAGTTTGTGTTGGCATCAATCACCAAAAAGGGGGAGATTGAAAGGGAAATGGCCTTAAACCATTTCTTATAATTTGGTGCTTGATGACCTTCACAACCATTCGGACTAACTAGTTTGCCTAGTCTCTAATTCACAGGTTCATAAGATGAACAATTTAGTTTCTAAGTCACAAAAAGCTCAGTTCCAACCAAATAGGGGTAAAAAATGGAATAGATGAACTACCAATAGTTCTACTCTTTGGATAAGTTCTAAATACCCCGAAGAACCTATTCAACACTTCCAGAAAGGTTGGAAAGCTCGAAATCAACATATCACTATTGTGGAGCTAGTATTGGACAAAAGAAGATATATGAGTGAAAAAATCAAAATGCAAAGAGGATTGGACTAAGGCAATGAGGATACAACACCTCAATAAAAGATATAAAAAGAAGCAGAAAAGTCCAAGACTCAAGATCAAAAGAAGCCCAAAAGAATCAGCAAAGAAATCCAACAAATGGAGCAAGACGGACTTGCACTAGCCTCTGCCGCAGCGGACTGTCCGGTGTGCATCGGACAGTGTCTAGTGCCCAGGCTGGCACGCCCGACGAACAGGCCGCTCCCGGGAAAACTTAGTGCCCGCGGCTAAAATTCACCGAACTGTCCGGTGTGCACCAGACTGTCCAGTGAAGCCCACGGCCAACAGTCAACTTCTCCAACGGTCGACTGCCACCTGCGTCATAGACGTTAGGAAGTCAGAAACGGTCAGAGAAAGACAGTCGCACCGGACTGTCCGATGTAGCACGGGGACAGGCAGATCCAACGGACGACTACTACAAACCCTAATGGCTAGCTGATGTGGCAGGCACTAGACAGTGAACAGTGCCCTATCCGGTGTGCACTGGACTGTCCGGTGCGCCCATTGATATAAAGTTGCTGCTTTCTGTCCAACGGCTATATGAGGGGTTAGGGCCTATAAATACCACCCCAACCGACCATTTCAAGGAGAGGGAGCTCAAGCAACATATCAAGTCATATAGTAGACATATCCAAGCCCTCCGAACCACCTCCATTCATTGATCTATCTCATACACAAGAGTTAGGCCACATCAAAGCCTCACAAGTGCCACAAAAGAGAGATCAAGCAAAAGAGAGCTACTCGTGTGTGTTTAGCGATAGTGCCTTATGATAATCATTGAGAGAAAGTGTGTGCTATATCTTGTGATCATTTGAGCGTGGAGTTTTGACTCTCATTCATTGTAAAGCTAGTAAGAGCCCCTTATCTTTGTGGTTGGCCTTGCGAAAACTTTGGTCTTTTGTTGACAAAGAAGAAGGAACACTCGCCGGTCTTGGTGACCATTTGAGAGAGGGAAAGGGTTAAAAAATACCCATCCTTAGTGGACTCCTCAACGGGGATTAGGTTCTTGGTGAACCGAACCTCGGTAAAAAAAATCACCCGTGTCACTTGTGTTCATTGCTTGTGATTTGTTTGTTTTCTCCCTCTCTAAGTTCTCTTGCACTATTTGCACTATTCTTTGTTGATTTTACTTTGTGTTGCTTCAAGTCAAAATTCTCATATTTAGAAGCAACGCCTTGTAAGAAAGAACATGTGTTATTCCTCTTCTTATCTAAGCCCTGTTGCATTATTCTCCATAAACATTTTAGTTGTGTTGCTTTGTATTAACTCCGCATTCTTTGAAAGCAATACTTTTGCAAGCAAAGGACTTAGTTTTATACTACGATAATTGTTTATCTTGTTCTAACCACTAATCGAGGGATCAAGTCCAGGTTTAAAGTTATAATTTTCAGGTTTCACCTATTCACCCCCCCTCTAGGCGACTTTCAGCAGTCCAACACACTTTTTCCTTTTTCTTTCTTGGTTTCTTTTGCTCCTTTTGGACTTGACTTTACTAAGTCTCTATCACTTAGACAAACATTATTAGCACACAAATCAATTGAATAAGTGTCCAGAGCATACCTTTTTGCTTGATCCATATAGATTTGCACTAAGTCCTCTTCCGAGCTCAATTTTCTTCATATCCTTTGCTCAACATCATGTTAGTTCAAATGTAATGTGTTGTGCATATAATCACCAAAACAATATAGAAATGGCCCAAGGGCACATTTCCCTTTCAAGTACCCTTATTTGTTTTGTCATTAAATCATCAAAACCCTCTGTTAGGGTTGATTGCACTTTTAGAAAGGTTAACACAATGACAAGTCTAAACTAAATTGAATTTCATCAACACATCGTAGCATGTAATCTTGCATTCGAGTAGAGATACTTATCGACGCACCTGAGGTGGAGGTGTGGAGGTGTCGGAGCATGAAATTGAGGGAAAACGAATGGTTGCTGACGTGTCTGCTCTAGAAACCAAGACTATTGCAAATACAATATATTCATTATAGGACAATTATATGACCATGTTGAGAATAAATAAGAGACTCATGTTCATTGCTTGTTGCGCCTATGCGTTGTAAGCAGCCATGTACTCTAATTGTTGTTGGACGAATGCCATTTGCCACTGCTGCAGCTCTTCATGAAACCTTTCTTACTGCTCCCTCATAGCCTCCTCCATGCTTGAGCTCCGAATATCGCCGCTACCACAACCCACCTACGACAAAGAGCCGCCACGAGACCGCAACTCTGTCAAATCGATCACACCGGTAAATATAGAATATATTGAAAAATAAGAAAATTAGCTATTCGATCATAGTTTCAATCTTATTGAAAAAAATTCATACCGTCCATGGGCCTTTCCTCCAAAAGAATGAACAACTTCAGTGACAACGAGTACATAAAATAAAATTACACCAAACATGAGAACAAATTACGTAGGAATACTCTACGCGCCTTTATAAGATCGTAGATTCAAGAACTACTAAATTTGGAGTTACAGTTAAAAAGATATTGTTTTCGGAAGACCTATGCGACTAGGCAATTAAAACTAGGTCTTATGTTGGTTTTATAAATCATGTCAGAAAGATAGCTTAAAGAAATAATTAATTCAAATCTAATCCAAATTATAAATTGATTAGAGATTATATTTTTAGCCAGTTTATAATTATGAACTGTTAACTTTGATTAACCAGATCAATCTACTAAACACAGGTTAAATAAATATCTATTTATAAAAATAGGTGATATAATAAAAATAATGTTATTACCGAGTGGGCATTGTTTTTATGAAGCTAACACAACTTAAATGGATCAAAACAATGTTAAAACCGGCAAGATATGAGTTATCTAAATTCCCTCAGTCGTTTTAATACTATTTTATACTATAAATACTATTCAGTGCCTAAATGGTAAACTCCAGGGGTTGTTTTCTTTTAAAAAACGAGGACCTATAAAAAATGGATCCATTACAGCTGCCTGATCTGATACCTGGGTCATAGCAGATAGATTAAGCTACTTTTGGACGAGAGATCCACGATCTAGATTTTATAGCTGCACAATCTAATCCTATACGCCCACTCGATGATCGACGACCATGATCAATCTGGCGACAGAGTATGCAACGTTATAATTGCAGCCGCCCACATAGGATCTGACGGCCAGTATGTTTCTTCTTCCAGTGCCCGCACGGCCAGTGCCATGCCGAGACACGGTGCCGCTACGGCCGGCTTTCATGCGCACGGCCCCCCTGGTGTGCTACTTCCTTCCCAACCCGGTACTACGTGATGCGGAAGCCTTAGCGATCTACAAAGAGGCGACATATCGATATTGTTGCAGTGACAGGAGTTATCCTTGTCAAGCGGCTATGGCTCCACCTCCCTCTCTCTCTCCTTTTCAGTTTGGTGCTAATGGTGGTCTCTCGGTGGCGACTTGGCACCCACGGCGTGGTACCCAAGATGCTTGCTGGACCGGATGCAACGGCCAGGAGGCTCCATTTTATATCTGAGAGGCGATGATGGATTGTTACAAACTACCTGAGAGGATCACGGCAGGTTGTTGCAGTTTGCAACATCTTCCCGAGATGCATACGATAGCTATACAGAGCTGTTTCTAGGGGCCCAGCCACGAGCTGGTGAGAGGCACGCAGGGGTGACCTCTTACATGAGGTCGTGCTGATGCAGGCATATTTTTTTATTGATTTCTCTTGGGCAACCATTACGGGAGGAACAACAAAATAAAAAGAAAAGTAGCGTGAGGGAAGGGGACATGGGCCAATTTTTCTGGGCTTGGCCGAGCGTCCCTAGAGGTAGGATTTTAATATTTTTTTGTTATTTTCTTTTATATTTTCTTTCTTTTCTTATATATATTTTTCTTTTTTTGCTTCAAATTTCCAACTCAAATCAAGTTTTCCAGATTCTAAATTAAATGCACCATTCAAAGATCCAACATGGGATGCAAGAATACATATTTACTCATTTGTTTATTTATTTAAACGAACATGTATAAATAACAAATCACATACCGAAATAACCCTACTGTTATTCTTAAATATTAAATGACTACCTAAACTCCTTCTGACTTTATTTTAGGGGTTTATAAATTCTACCCCCTTAAAAATAATCTCGTCCGCGAGATTAGTAAAAAAAGGATGTAGAAGGTCTTGTTTGTATTGAGCTTCTAGTTTCCCATTTGTTTCCAAAAGCAAAAGTTTTTAAATTATTAATCAGTAGGGGACAAGGATAATGTGGGTGCCTTACAATTATGCTTTAGCTATTAAATAGAAGTAAATAAAGTTGGGGTAAGAGAGATTGTAGCAAGGAAAGACTCCATCTTGGGTGGTGACACATCTGGAGATCTGCTTTTGACCTTTATCCTTCCATGACGAGGTTGATCTTCTCTTCTTGGGTTTTGATGTTGTCATCCGTGTTAGGGACATATAGTTCAGACAGATTTGTAGGTAACCCAAATAGCTTAGTAGGTAGAGTAGCTAGTTTAGTAGGGGGCTATGAGTTAAATAAGTTTAGGCAGAGTCTGTCATGTTGTTTTCCTTCTAGGTTGGGCTAGGTAGGTTATGCAACCCAACATGTAGGTCCAGTCGTTTGCATATGGACGAGTTGGTTTGAGGCACCAAGTTAGGTTAAGACATGTTTATAGGAGTATGGCCTAATCTATTTCACCAGCATTAAGTATCTCACACCAGATTAGATCATATTAGATTAGATAGGATCTGGATTATATTAGTATGACTAGTTTAGACTAGAAAAGATCTAATTAATTTGGATTATATTATGGTGGTTACTCTAGGATGAGATAAGCAAAGTGGTTAGGACATGATGAATATATTAGGATAAGATATAATCTCTTAAGATAAGATGTATCTGTTAAGCTAGATATGTTTTAATGGGGGACATCTAAGTTGACTTGGTTATCTTGTAAACATATTTTTTATGCCTTGCGGACATTACTCCAAAATTCATCACACTCAATCAAAGAACCAAATCAAGCAGGTATCATAAGAATAATGAACAAGCATTCAAGCGTATAGAACCCATATAAAAATAGTTTTGTTTTTGTTCCTAAGATTAGGTCTCCTATTCTTAAAGGTCACTTTAGGTACAGTATTTCAAAGTGTGAAATCCACTTTTGTTGTTAGAAGAGAAAAAGGTAAGAGTGATCGGAGTAAAGCAGCAATAGCTGAGAAAAGATTAAAAAAAGTTTAGAAAGAATCAGAGTAGCGAAGGTAATTAGACAAGTGTTGTCTAATTCTATCTAGGTTACATTCTACAGTCAACATTCCTCTGATACCACTTCTGTCACACCTGGGTTTCGGGGGCACCAAGACCTGGGCGCGAATATAAAATCACCAAGTGTGCTGGGACCAAGTCTCACACATATGATGACTCATGGTATAGATACAAATGTTACATCATTTATATATAATGGGGTTCTGTACAAAATAGTTAAATAATTACATCATATGAAGACAGCGATCCAGCAACCCATAGTTGAATGTGAAACGACGGCCTAGACCTCTCACGAACTCATCACTGCATCCTCCATGCGCCTAATCCTGCGGTACCTGTTCTTAACCTATGCGGGTGTGAGACAGCAAGGGTGAGCTCATATACGTTCATCACTCAATAAGTTGTGGGGGAATAATGTGCATGAACTCACCAAAGGTGGGAGCTTATATGAAGTGTATGGCTTACCAAAAAGGATGGTTAAAGCTGAGCATTGCTTTTAAAATTGGTCAAAATTTTATTAGCAGTTATTAAGTATAAGTAGATACCAACCCAATTAAATAAGATATCTAGGTTAATAACAACACCCACAATGCAATGCAAATGACAATTAGTTAGGTTTAATTTCATAAGTTAATCATGTGAGTGTCCGAGCCGCTTATGAATGTGAGCACGACTGATATACCAATTTTACACTTTGTAGAGGTTGCACATCTTTACCCACAAGTTGTGTTACCCATTTGCCATGGAGTTGATCAGACCCCATACACCTCTACCAAGAAAGCGAGGCAGGGTACCAAACGAGGCTTTTACAAAGTTCCACTAGCTTCAGAAAACCTGCTATAGTTTCTAGGAAAGGCAATGCAGGGATCTCCCATCTGACTGCCATCACAGCAAAATCAGCCCGAGAACCTCCCTAAACTGACCACTCCCCTACTGCCCTTGCCCCTTTCGAGTAAGGTAGTCCTCCACTAGCTTTCCTAATTAGTCAGCCAAGGGCATCCCATACCACCCTTGTGGTAGCACTGTTTTCCCGGGTGGTCGCTCCCTGTTCTAATTAACAATATGATCTTATCATGAACAATAATTAAACAACATCATAATTGGAACATGATCATAATAAAACATTAGCTTCCCAAAATCAGGTAGAGCAATAGCAAATCTACCCAATAATTCATCTGTTTGTAAGGTGGGGGATAAACAATGCTAGGGAAACCTATTAGGTACCATGAAACTAACCTGAGCATGTCACATTGACTAACAACGAACATTATTAGGTAAAAAGGAGTGATCAAGGGCACAACTTGCCTTAGACTCGAGATCCCAGGTACTTCACCAAACTAGTCTTTGAGTGACTCATGACCTCGCTGCTACTCGTAGCAATACATACAAATAGACAATGAGTACATAAAATAAAATTACACTAAACATGAGAACAAATTACGTAGGAATACTCTACGTGCCTCTACAAGATCATAGATTCAAGAACTACTAAATTTAGAGTTACAGTTAAAAAGATATTGTTTTCCAAAGACCTATGCGATTAGGCAATTAAAACTAGGTCTTATGTTGGTTTTATAAATCATGTGAGAAAGATAACTTAAAGAAATAATTAATTCAAATCTAATCCAAATTATAAATTGATTAGAGATTATATTTTTAGTCAGTTTATAATTATGAATAGTTAACATTGATTAACCAGATCAATCTACTAAACAAAGGTTAAATAAATATCTATTTATAAAAATAGGTTATATAATATAAATAATGTTATCATCGAGTGGGCAATGCTTTTATGAAGTTAACACAACTTAAATGGATCAAAACAATGTTAAAACGGGCAAGATATGAGTTATCTAAGTTCTCTAAGTCGTTTTAATACTATCTTATACTATAAATACAATTTAGCAGAAAGAGGAACCGACTTAAGGAGAAAAAGGCTATCTAATTCTCGAAAGATTGTTATTAAGTCAATAGTGAATATGAAGGGCATGAATGTAATTTTATACAGGCTGCGTTCTGTGCCTATAAATAGATGAACAGTACTCCCGTACTGTTCACGTTGACTGGTATTCACTGTTGCGTCACGCTCGGATTTTTCGCCTTCTATCAAATCGAAGGTATAAATGTAATTCAATATTGTTTCTGTTTATTCATGATAATGGAAGAAAAGATATTAATAATATTATATGATTACATGATTATTCATGTTGTCTTTTATATTTCATATGCTTCTTCTTTCATTGATCTATACTATGATGATGAAGGTTCATCCTTCATGACCTTCGTCTGAAGATTATTATATCCTAAGGGAGATAATGCTTCGGAGGACGAAGGACCTTAACCTTTAACGTTTCGTGTTGCCTTGTTCTTATCTCATAGCATTTGAGAATAAGTCTCCAACATTGGCGCCCACCTCCGGTGTACTCACTTCCACAACCTTTGGCAAAGCACCGACCTTCGTTATGCCGCCGAAGAAGACAACAACACCTGGGGCTACTGCACTTCAGCCACTAGACACAAACCAGGAGACTCTCTCTCTCCGAGAGCCTCGAAGCTAGAAGAGAAAGGCCACTAGTCCAACATTCCAGGAGGAAGAATTGGACCAGGAGATCAGGGATATGGAAATCATTCATCAACAAGTGCAAAGGAAAAAAGAGAAGATGGCTCGACTAGCCGATCTCCAAAGGAAGATCGATGAAGCTACTGAGGAAGTCTGTCATCTTACTCAAGATGACCAAGACCGAAGGCCTCAATACAGGGAGCTTCGTCAAGAAGGTTTATTCAACGAAGATGGATGGTATGATAATTTTAATCATGATACCTTTACTTTTGATGATGCTTCTCCCTTGGCAGTAGAATTGCAGGCTATCCCATGGCCACAATCCTACAAGCCACCCCAGCTACCCATGTATGATGGCCACTCGGACCCAAAACAATTTTTGATGAGCTATGAGGCAACAATATCCTCATACGGAGGTAACGCGACTGTCATGGAAAAGTCCTTCGTCATGGCAGTCCGGAATGTAGCCCAAACATGGTATTCTTCTCTTCGACCAGGGACAATCACGTCGTGGCAGAAGCTCAAGGATATGCTGATTACCAGTTTCCAAGGCTTTCAAACAAAGCTAGTCACAGCTCAGGCCTTGTTCCAGTGCACACAAGACCATGACGAATACCTTCAGGCTTATGTCCAAAGGTTCTTGCGACTGAGGGCACAAGCGCCCACTGTGCCCAATAAAATTGTCATTGAGGCCATAATCAAGGGTCTTCGGCCAGGACCTATGGCTTAATACTTCGCCAGGAAGCCTCCACAAACTTTGGAGAAGCTGCTTCAGAAGATGGATGAGTATATCCGGGCTGACAACGACTTCCGCCAAAGAAGGGAGGAAGCTTACAGATTTTCTGAGATGACCAGGGGCTTCAGAGGAAGAATCCACCCTAGGCATGTTAGATCGATCCACAGCTCCAGTCAGAGTGACGACAAAGCAAGCCAACTTCAGAGGCCACAGCATACCTCACAGTCTTCGGGGCAGTAGCAAAGTTCCTTTAGGCCACCAGCTCCAAGGGGTAGAGGCGCTAGGGGCTTCGGAGGAAGATATGGGGATCATCCCAGTAAAGTCTATTGCCTATTCTGTGGTGAGGACAAGGGCCATACTACAAGAATGTGCCAAATTACTATCCAGAAGCAAAAGGAGATCGCAGAAGCCGAAGCTCGATAGAATCAGCCGAAGCAGGTCTTGCACACTGCTTCGTGCCATTCTCCCTACATACCAGAGTATGTGGGCAATCATCCTGCAGCCTCTGTTGCTTCGGCTAGCCATTCCCAGGCTTCTTGGCCTCAGCTTCCACTGCCACCACTGCTGCAACCTACACATTCCCAAAGCCTATAGCCAGAAGGGCGCCAGCACTCTCAGCAGCAACGCGAATTCAGGGAGGAATCCGAAGCTCGTACAGTTAATAGCACTATGCCAGAGTCAAAGCACATTTATTGAGCAATATCCTCTCTCTGAAATTCTTTTATGTTCTATGTCATTTTGTTTTTTAGTAATGAATAAACAATGTAAATCTAGTTTTAAATTCTTGTAATACTTTTTGCTTTTATCAAGATGGAATATATCTTCTTTACAAACATATTAAAACTGAAAATTGCCGAAGCTATAGAAAGCCGTTCCTAGGGGAACGCAACATAAGTTCTGCCGAAGCTATGAAAAGTCGTTACTAAGGGAACGCAGCATAAGTTCTACCGAAGCTATGAAAAGTCGTTCCTAAAGGAAACGCAGCATAAGTTCTGCCGAAGCTACAAAAAGCCGTTCCTAGGTGAACGCAGCATAAGTTCTACCGAAGCTATGAAATGTCGTTCCTAAAGGAAACGCAGCATAAGTTCTGCCAAAGCTACAAAAAGTCGTTCCTAAGGGAACGCAGCATAAGTTCTGTCGAAGCTACAAAAAGTCATTCCTAAGGGAGCGCAGTGTAAGTTTCCTGCTCAAAAGTCGTTCCAAAGGGAATGCAGAGTCAAGTACCGCCGAAATATAAGGCGAAGAAGTTCAAAAGACGTTCCTAAGGGGATGCAGAACTTATACCACCGAAATAGAAGGCGAAGAAGTTCAAAAGACGTTCCTAAGGGGATGCAGAACTTGCACCGAAAAATAAATGCTGAACCCGAAAAGTAAACGGCAAAGAGATACCAATCGTTCCTAAGGGAATGGAGAGATTGTGTGTTTCATTGTGGGAGTGTGAGTATGTGTCTACGGCATCATTATCATTTTGCACCATATCATCACATCATTTTGCATAGCATCACATCATACATCATATTGCATCAGTGACACAAGAATTGAATACGGAGCCGACTTTCGAAAAATGTTGTCAAAGTTATACGGAGTAAGCTTCGAATTACAGCCTCATCAGCCTACATGTAAGAAAGGGATCTCTTTTTGAAGCAAGGATATCTTTATTTTTATTTTCGCAAATCACGGATTTTCTTTCTTCACGAAGCATGAAAAGAACGGAAGGTGTTTTTTTCGCTGCAGGCTCAAAAACGGTATGTATGAAAGTTTCATGCATCGTAAAGAAATAAATTACAATAATTTACATATTCAATCCAAAGTTGCACACGTTAAATATTACAACTTTGTTACGATGAAAGCACAATGTCTATTCCACTGTCCCTTCCATTGGCCATTTAAAAATGCTTTCGCAGAAAGTGCTAGTCTTCTTTTAGGACCTTCTCCGCAATTTCATTTAGCAACTTATCGACGACTTCGTCAACGATAGATTCAGCCATATTAATGATTTCTAGTGCTTCCTTCGTTTCTGGATAGGCCAGGGGATCGAACGGTTCCGGTTGCGGAGACAATTCAACTGAAATAGGAAAAAATTAATCAGTCCGAAGTTGCAGAAGCAAATGCCGAAGATGAATATCAAAAGATATTACCTATACGTCTTTCACACTCTGCAGCTTCTTCAGCTTGTTTTGCTTCCATCCGGGGCATCATGGGTGTCTTTTTCACTTTTCTTTATAATTTCATGAGCCATTTCTCGGCCACCATTCACCTAGACATCGTTATAGAATTTTCCACCCATTAAAGTCGCTTCAGCTAAAGGATCCCTCATGTCATCTGTGGAGAAGGTAGCTTCGGTTTGGGCCATGGTCTTGATATGATCACATCCCGCCTTCTCCAAGATAGCCGAAATCCCCCGTGCACCGGAAAATGCACAAACATCCCCGCGATCACTTAAGATTTCTTCGAAGGTCTCGGCCTCCCCACTTAACCATTCAATGACACCTTTGGGGTCGCCTCATATAAAGTTTTCTTTGGTAGAATAGGCACCCACGTTGGCGAAGCTACCCTTTATATTCTTCATGCACTCTGAAGATTTTTTAAAACATCTTTCCTTGGATGAGCGAAGTTCTTCAATAGTTTTCTCTAAATGATTTTTCCAATATTCGCTGATATCTCGGTCAGATTCTGCAAGTGCACATTTTTCTTTTGCTTCTGCCAGCTATTTCTGAAGGTCTTCAATTTCAGTTTTCTGGATTTCGGCTTGAGCCTTGTAATTAGCTTTGTCTTCTTTCACTTTGTTTACCAATGAAATTAAAATCTTGTCTTTTTTAAGACCTTCGTTTCTTAGTTCGATAACCTCTGAACGAAGATTGTTCAGAGCCATCGTATAGCCTTCATCTTCAATATCTTTTTGCGCCCTAAGCGCATTGCTAAGAATTAAGCCCTACAAGAGGAGGATAGTATTGAGTAAATCACAAAAGACATTTCATTTTTAAATACAAAATTATCTTTTATACCTTTATGCTATTATATTCTAGGCTGTCAGCAAGTTCGTCCTTCGATAAAATCGAAAGACCATCCTCCAACTTCGGGAATCCGATGCTTCTACCTATCTCCTGGCAAACGGATATTTCTTTGTTATCCACGAGACAATACAAAAAGTCTTCCTCACCACTCCCATTAAACACTAGTGCCCCCTTCGGATATTTCAATCTTTAGGCATAGTGTTGTGCTTCTAACATTTCTTCTTGGGATAGTACCTTTCCCGAAGCATAATGAATAATGTAGTCAATACTTTTGTTCGACGCTTCAGAAGCAGGAGCTTCGATTCTTTCAGTTGCAATCTGCTCTGCTGATTTTTCCTTGGGGTCAGCAGGCTCCATCCCGGTGGGTTCTAAACGCCCAGTTCCAGCTTCAGCCTGAATTGTTGAAGTTTCAACTTCTACCAGCTTAGTATCAGCTTTGGGTTGCGCTTTAGTCACTTCGGCAATTTTCCTCGTAGGAACAGGACTCAAGGTTTTTGTTGTTTCTAACATAACATCTAGCACATTCGCCATCCTTCTCCTCTTAGGAGTTGCGGTGGAACCATTTTCCACCTTCGGTACTGTCGCCTCTGTTGGAGGGCTCAAAATCTCTGGCATTTTCGTTATTTCAATTTCAGGCCCTTCAGCTAGCTCGGCTCAAGGTAACTTCGGCATTACAACCGACTCTTCAGTGCTCTGCATAGGAAGAACAATTTCTTTTCTCCCGGCAGCTGAGGTGGCCCTTTCGCCGAGTTCAGGTATCACGGTCGGTTCAATGTAACGTGGCCAGTGAGTTAGAACCTTCAGCTTCTTGCCCTTCAGCTCAGCTGTGATCACCGAAGTAGCAACTTTTTTGAAGCAGCAATCTTTCTTTTCACCCCTTGCCCTCGCAGCGGGTAGCAATAGTCGGTGTATACGAAACCAATTGCATCGAATACCCTGTTCAGTCTTTTCCTACTCCGACCACTGAAGGCTGCGGACAAAGCATTGTCCTCGGTCTTGGAATATGCCCCAAGTAACTTGTCACTAGTAGTGTCAATACACTTCAACCAGTCATCATTTGGTTCGTCAAACTTATCCCCAAACCTGAAGGTATATTTCAGCCGAACCAAACTGCCTTCGCTAGAGTCAGCAATGGTTTCCTTCGGCATTTCCCAACTCTCTACAAGCGGCCATACCCTGAAAGCTATGTGTTCTTGAATTAAATCCCTTGTGCCAATAAAGGAGCAAACCGTGCTGAAGGCCTTTTGACACACTTCGGTTGCGTCGTCAATTTCAACCTTCGGCCTTCGGAGGCCGAAGCGGGACCAGATGGGGCGCATCATGATTTCTTTTATATCTTCTCTCGCCTTCAGATCATTCTTCACATAAAACCACTCTTCCATCCAGGCCCCAGGTCATCTCTTCCGAAATGTTGGCACCAGGTGGCTTGCGTTCGGACAAGCAATAAATCCATAGCAGCCAAAGTTGTTGTGGTACTGCTCTTTACCGATGGCCTTCGTCTCGTACAAAAGTTCGTGCATGTTGCAGAAGCATTTCACACTTGGCTCTAGCCCTTGACTCTTTACTACCCAGACAAAAAGCCCCATCCTTAGTATGGCTTCGGGGGTGATTTTATGGAGGAAGATTTGGTAGGTCCTCAACACTTCAACTACAAACTTGCTCAAAGGAAATCGAAGTCTAGCCTTGAAAAAGCTTCGGTAAATTACAACTTCATTTTCCTCAGGCGTGGGGGTGGTGGTCTCCGCCAACTCTCATGATAGACATGTCTCAAAAGTACCTTCCTCTCATGTTATCAAGATGACTCTGTTTAATTGTTGATTTCCCGAAGATTGTATGGCTTGGCCGCCAGGGCCGACCTTCAGAACCTTCGCCTCCGCTTTCCACATCGTAGCTATCACTATCACCAGTATCTTCAGATAAACCTTCCAGTATCTCTCTAGTAATTTTCTCTGTGTTTGTCTTTGCCATTGATTCAACAAATCCAGCAATATAAGGATCCACAACCTTCTTCTCCTCGAATAGCTTTGTCTCTTCAGTCTGCTTTGTCGCTGCAACAACCTTCTTTTCCTCGGACATTTTTTCTCCAGAAATTGAGAAAACACGATCTTTAGCCGAAGCTCAGAAAACTTGAAAATCTAGCGAGAGCTAGTAAATAAGAGCTAAAGTTTAAGAAAAATAATCCAAATGGCAGAAACAGTGTATCAAACGATACCGGTGCGAGTTCATATTTATACGCCTAGTGCCTTGCAACTTGGTGGGCCCCGTTTGTCATCGTCTATTGCTATTCTAGCAAAGGGAAGGTGTTTTTTTCGGACCTTCGGCTTAAGGCCTTCGTTCACGTAGTAGTCTAAATTCGTTATTTAAACAAATTAATACTGCGAGGGGCTACTGTTTAGGGCCTTCGTCTTCTGAAGGTCCTCAAAAACATGATTAACAATGTTTCCCAAGTATTATGTATATACAGGAACCTTCATACTCAGGATGAAGATGTACACAATATGAAAAGCAGGATCAAAACGAAGGTTAAGCCAGCGCCGAAGCTGTGCGCAAGGAAGCTTCGGCTCAATAGCAGAAAGAGGAACCGACTTAAGGAGGAAAAGGCTATCTAGTCATCGAAAGATTGTTATTAAGTCAATAGTGAATATGAAGGGTATGAATGTAATTTTATGCAGGATGCGTCCTGTGCCTATAAATAGATGAACAGTACTCCCGTACTGTTCACGCTGACTGGTATTCACTGTTGCGTCACGCTCGGATTTTTTGCCTTCTGTCAAACCTAAGGTATAAATGTAATTCAATATTATTTCTATTTATTTATGATAATGGAAGAAAAGATATTAATAATATTATATGATTACATGATTATTCATGTTGCCTTTTATATTTCATATGCTTCTTCTTTCATTGATCTATACTATGATGATGAAGGTTCATCCTCCATGACCTTCATTTGAAGATCATTATATCATAAGGGAGATAATGCTTTGGAGGATGAAGGACCTTAACCTTTAACGTTTCATGTTGCCTTGTTCTTATCTCATAGCATTTGAGAACAAGTCTCCAACAGCAGCCTCCCACATAGGATTTGATGGCTAGTATGTTTCTTCTTCCAGTGCCCGCACGACCAGTGTCATGCTGAGACGTGGTGCCGCTACGGCCGACTTTCATGCGCACGGCCCCCTGGTGTAAGGCCCAAAATCTATATAAGAAAAATAATAATAATAATAACAAAATAAATATATGAAGAAATAAAATAGTAAAATAAGATATCTCAGATTATACTTGAGTATTGAAAATTGAGGGCTGAATTTTGAAACCCAAGAATTATTTTAGAAAAGACATAATAGAAAGGTTTTTAATTCAACTAAATGATTATTTATTTTATTAAATGGTGCACCATAAGCATTTGGTTACATGAATATTTAATTTTGAAGAAACTTTAAACTCCTATCCTGTAATCAAAATACCATTTTCCTAAAAAAAAGAAAGGAACCATATGAGTGTGTGCATATTTCAAACATTTATCAAACAAATAAATTAATTAGAATAAATAGGTTCTACTATATCATGATTTTAGTGGGTATTAGATTTGAAATCTTAAACTCTATCTTAGATTGGAATTAGAATTTTGTGATGTCAAAAAAAGGAATAATATGGGAGTATAATAATGAGATGAGAATTGGGATTTAACCAAAAGGTATAATTTCAGAATTTAGAAAAGAGAAGAAACGAAAATGCTATGTGAATAAAAACAAATATATAAAAATATATCATTCATACACCAGGTTTTGAATTTGTGCATTTGACTCAAAGGGAAACTCATAACAAGATTCAAATTTAAATTTGAGATTCAAATGAAATAGGGAAAGAAAAGAAAAGGGAAAAAGAAGAGAAAATAAAATGAAAAACGGAATTGTGCGCTGAATGGGCCTAAACTAACCAATTCGGCCCACTCCCCACTTCAACCGCACGGCCCCTAACGCATGTGCGCCCGCCAACCGGTTCGCTGACCCATGGGGTCGGCGGGTCAGTCTCTCACCCCACGCTGGCGGTGCGCAATGGTGCAGCTGGCGCCGACACATGGGTCCCACCTGTCATACGGACTCCACGTGCTCGCACGCGTGACCGAGTCTACCGGCGATTTGGGCGCTGACTCAGGGGCCCACCCATCAACTGCGGGCACCGATGTGTGATATGGGTGCGCTTGGTCACGGATTGCCTGGCACGTCGGACCCACCTGCCATTCACCGCTCACGCGCTGCTCTGTTTCTCTTCCTTCTCCCCCCCCGTGTAACCGTCCGCAGCGAGCTGGCCGGGCCAGCTCAACAACCACCCTACCTCCTCGGACGCCATCTGCTGCGCATAAGTAGCCTTCACGAACCCCTATCGCGAAAAAGCCCTAGCCTAGATTTTGTACCGCCGCTACCCGTTCTAAACACGCCGTGGGAGGAACGCCTAGGCCACTGTCGTTCTCGCGACGGGGGCATCACTGTAGCCTCATCAATCAGCTCTTGGGAATTGCTACATGTTGAGCAAGCCATTGCGGTCCTCAATTTAACCCGGGTTGGGCCAGGGTGGGGGCGATTGCTCGCCGGCGTCGCGGATCCACATCACGTCGTGGGCGACGATCTGCGCTACATAATCACCGGTGAGTCCTGGACGTCCGCGTTCACCTATTCCTCCTCTTTGATTACGCCAGGTAATTACCAACATACATCGTTGTTCCGTGGGATTGCGTTTCTCTGGTGAGGTCCACCGCCATGCTCGTCGCGCGACCGGAGAGAGAACAGGAGAAGGGAGACAATGTTCTGATCGTTGGATCATCATTGGTCGGTTGCGATGTGAGCGCGTGGGTGTTAGCGTATTAGCCGTAGATCCCAGAGTATACGGTGGAGATTGGATCCACGGAACGATTCGGCCTGGGTGATTCTAGGCGTTCGATCGCGATCGTACGGGTTCGGGGCGATCGCGGGGGATTTTAAATCTGAACCGTAGAATCAGGATCCTGCGGTCACCATGCCATACCGGTTCGTGTTGTCATACGGTCTAATCTGTGCCGTGCGCTGAAGATCCGATGGCCCTGATTATAGCATACCCCTTCGTGGGTCAGAATAGCATAAAAGCCCCTGCAAATTAGAAAATAGAACCTGCAGTCCCGTGCTACTATGCGCTGAGTCTAGGAAATCTCGCGAGATAGCCCCTGTGCTTCGGTTTATTTAAAGCGCACACGAGACACTTATTAAAACCAAGAAATTCGTTTGGAAAATGATTAATAGTGCAAAATTAATTCCAGAATCTTGTTTAAATCATAGAAAATTCATTTTAACTCATTTTTGACCCGTTCCAATTTCTATAATTTTGTATTAATATTGTTTATCAATTAATGACTCTGTTTTAGCATGAAAACTATATTAAACTTGACCACTTAATTATTTCCGTACCAAACACATAAAACCTTAGGAAATTCATAACTCCTCTGTTTTAACTCCGATTTGATCCGTTCAAGTTGTGTTAGTCCTGTATAAATATTTACTATGCAGTAACAACATTTATTATACCATGTCTCATTCTTTTATAATTAGATCTTTATTTAACTTCTATTGGTTTGTCTCGTTAAACTACTCATCATTATAATCTACAAGAATATAATCTATGACCAATTTATAACTTAGATTAAAGTTAAGATAATTATTTATAGAATAACCTCTCATATGATTTATATTAACAAATTTATAATATAGTTTAATATTTTAATCACATAGATCTTCTGTAAAATCATAACTCCGATCTTAGTAGTTCTTAATCCCATGATTTCGTAGCTTCACGTAGATCATTATTATTCAGTTTGTACTTATGTTTCATGTGATGTTAATTTTATCTATACCATGTTTGTTTGTATTGCTACGACTAGCAGTGAGGTCACGAGGATCAGAAGAATCCCCCTGGTAACTGGAATCTCAAGTGCCAGGCAAGTTGTTCCCTTGACCACTTCTATTACCCAATAATGTTCTTTATTATCACTATTCAATGCATAGGTTTAATTTTGATGGGACCCAATAGGTCACCCTAGTATGTTTATCATTTTTGCCTTGTTTACCCCTGAATCATTTGGGTAGTTATGGTATTGCTTTATATGGTTTTAGGTTAATATTTCATTATATCCATGTTCCAATTATCCTGTTATGTTATTTATGCTCATGTCAAGATCATTAAATTCTTTTAATTGGATCATGGAGCTTAACTTGAGAAACACGTGCCACCATAAGGGAGGAATGGGACCCCTTGGCTAACTAATTAGGAAAGCTAGTGGAAGACTACCTTACCCGAAAGGGGCAAGGGCAGTAGGGGAGTTGCATGCAAAGAGGTTCTCGGGTTGATTTTGCTGCGATGGCGGTCAGATGAGGGATTCTTGCAAGTGCTCTTCCCATAAACTGTAGCGGATTTTCGGAAGCTAGTGGAACTTTGTAAAGGCCTCGTAGTGGATCCCTAGCCATTCACCTCGGTAGTGTCTAAGGGCCTTGCAAACCCTGGCGACATGGGAAACATGACTTGTAGGTAAAGGGTACAACCTCTATAGAGTGTAAAACTGGTATACTAGTCGAGCTCACGGTCAAGAGCAGCTCAGGACTCTCGCATGATTAAATTATGGAACCTAAACTCAATTTGTCATTTGCATGGGTTTATTATTAATTTTGTTCTATTATTTATTATGGTTTGGTATTTACTTACATCTAGTAATTGCTAATAAAATTTTGACCAACTTTAAAAGCATTGCTCAACTTTAACCATTTTCTTTGGTAAGCCTTACACTTCACATGATCTCCCACCTTTGGTGAGTTCATGCCACATTATTCCACACAACTTGTTGAGCGATGAACATGTGCGAGCTCACCCTTGCTGTCTCACACCCCCCATAGGTTAAGAAAAAGTACCACTGGATGAGGTGCATGGTGGATGTTGCGCTGTGTTCGTGAGAGGTCTAGGTCGTCGTCTCCCAGTTGACTTTCTGGCGCCAAGGATGGATTTTAGATCCTGTTATATTTATCTTTTATTTTGTAAGACTTCCGCTATGTAATAAGTACTCTGATTATATTGTGACATTTAACTCTATATACTCTGTTATTATATGTTGTCTTCTTTGGCGCATGTATGAGATGCACCCATCTTTGTCCCTTAAAACCGGGTGTGACACCTGGTGTGCTAGTTCCTTCCCAACCCGGTACTAATTTCTTTAGAAAACCATAGAAAAGAATTATAAAGGAATTATCTGTGTAAATTTTTATGATATGATATTAGACCCAGTAGGGTATAAGAAAAATATGGTATTTATTGTTTGACTGGTTTAGTAATTAAAAGTAGATCAATTTGATTTCTACACCATTTCTTGTTATTTTATGTAGTCAAAAACATGGGTCCAAAACCTTTGAAATTTCTGTGGTAAAGAATGATAGTAAATTATTATCTGTTAGAATTTTTGTAGTAAATTTTGAAGTAATCAAATGGTAGTCTCAATATAAGTCCAACTAAGCGATATACCAAAAGTTCATGTATTAGGAGAAATTCTAGTTACTTCGAAATAATTTAGGGGGTTACTTCTATGGAATTGATTAGAGTTAAACAAATTCCTTTTGCTATGAAGCAACTAACGTCTAAAAGATAAGGAAGCTTAATGAAGAATATAGCTTAGTGTGTCTAAACCTATAGGTGTAAGGTGCTTCGAAACGCCTTATAACGTAACCTCTGTGTTGTTGTGTAGAATCCTTAAACGAGAGTCAGGACCGACCAAAAAAAGACAGACTATATGTTCTTGGATGATATAGACTATCTTGTAGAAGCTCGCGTGTAATAGATCGATTTCGACATACTTGTACATCACATGCATCCATACGCATCATACATCTCTCGCATGAAGCATCATATATCCTCATACTACATCCATACATCATACACAATCGCAGGAGGAAGTACCAGTGGGGATTGTCGAGGAGCTGCCAGGAATTCTCGTGGAAGAGGGTGAACCCGAAGCTGAAGCTCAGGAGTGTCCTGATCACCGCCCTAGTTCCTTCGAGAAAGGCGAGCCCTGGCAACTAACTTCCTATATTTACAATATTTTAATTTATGCACTGCCTACCCATGGGCCTGTTTGGTTCAGCTTTTTTCTGACCAGCTTTTCTAAAAATCTAGCTGTGGGGAGAATCTGGCTGTGGGGAGAATCTGAGTATAATTACGATTAAGTGTGGAGGAAGATAAAGTTGTTGTCACACCCATTTCCCAAGGGCAGAGCCGGGTGCATCGCATATGTGTGCTAGGATCTATTTCCACACATATGTTGACGTCACAAGTGTAATATATCAAAAGAACAATGCATAAAAGCGTAAATAGCGATTATATTAACATATTACACTTCGAACAGACATAATGTCTTAACCTTTATTCATCAAAGTACAGCGAAACAAGGACATCCATCCACAGGAAGATGACCGGGGGTATCACTAGACTAGCATCCATGGAGTTCAGCATCATATCTTCATATGCAAACTTCTGATCGAAATTTAAGCAAGGGTGAGCTCACTTATGGTCGGGGCTCAGCAAGTGGGGGAAAAACTAATGCAAGTTTAACAAGGTGAGGCTAAGGTTGAGCAGTGAGCATTTTAGTTGGTCAACATTTTATTAACAACACCTGTCTTACTAATAAGTGTGAATCCCAAGTATTCCCATTAAACAAAGGTATAAGAGTATATCAAAAACACTTAAGTGAAACCACTTAAGCAAACCATTGGCAGATCATCAGATCTCGATTTATTTCCATCTTCAAGTTCAATTATCATGTGAGGAGTCCAGGCTGCTCATAACCGTGAGCACGGCTGATATATCAATTTTACACTCTACAGAGGTGGCGCATCTTTACCCATGAGTCGCGATTCCCTTCTAGCCCAGGTTAGCTAGACCCATATTCACTTCTGAGGTGAATGGCTAGGGTCTCACTACGGGGCTTCTCCCTAGAGTCCTCATTACGCAAATGCTGGAAATGGTCAAACTGCATAAAGCACACCTAACGTAACCGACTTATAGACCAGTCTACAGGGTAAAGCTTTAGGAACTATGCCCATATCCTATCTGCCTGAGCCAGAATATAAGCGCTTGCCAGATGCCCCTGTTCCGGTCGACCATGACCAGCACCCAACATAAGACTTCCCTAGTTATTTAGCCAAGACCAGAGCCATGATAGTTCTCATGGTAGCACTGTTTTCCCGGGTGGTCACTCCATGTTCCAATTAATATGCAATAATTTTGTTTAACCATCGGGTTAACAACAATAATGTAAACTTACCATTTGGAACATTAATATCTTAAGCGGGAGTGACTGCATAAAGTTAAGTTATAGAAATAGCATAGCTACGAAGGTAAAGTATAATACCCAGGTTTGATCAAAGAATAAGGTTGAAAAGGTTAGACGTATCCGAATAGGTAACCCATCAAATTATGCATATATATATCCAAGAATAAACTTTATTAAATGTATTGTTTGGGATCAAACAGAGTATGCAAAGGGAGAAGTCCACTTACCTTGCTTATTGAAAACTCGAGGTTCTTCCACAGAATATATCTTGATTCTCAACTACTAGATCAACCACTGAATATCACACAAACAAACAAGAAGAACAAACACCACTCAATAACATACCACATTCACCATACATAAAGCTAAAAGAAAGCCTAACGAAAAGAGCGTTTGCTTTTAAAGAACATCGCAAGTAATGGTTATAATAAGAGGGTATTCTTTTCAAAAATATGTGATCTATACTTTATAAAACAAGACATGAGCTTAAAAATATCTTAATTAAAATATACAAATATTGGGTTCATCAATTTTAATCTTTTATAAAACGTCATACGTGATACGTCTAAGATAAAGGGTTTATAAGATGATTAAACACGTAATAACAATATTAAACCTTTTTAACTTTTTAGAGAAGATATATGTTATATATCTAAGGTTAATGAGTTATAAAACACATTATTAAACATTACTTTTATAACAAGCTCATAAATAGCTTAAGCAACTTTTTATGTGAAAACATCATAGTTATATTATTAATCATCTATTTAAGACGAGTTAGGTTATGGGCCTTAAGTGGATTTTCATGCAAAAGATACTGAACGCATAACCATCATTTAATTTCATTAAAAAGCACATAGCCTATATTATTATACTTGAAGTCAATATATATAAAGTAACATTTTAAGTTATAAAAGAACTTAAACTCTTATTACTTTATTTTATCCTTCAGGAAAAGCTAAGTGATTCGTATATAATGTGCTCTAAATTCTATGAAATCATTAATCATGCCATAAACCTAGTTAAGAACAAATTGACTATAGGTTTGATTAATAAATTATGATAAAGGATAATTAATCTATTAATTATCTTTTAATTCTATTGTAGGAACAAATGATCTAGATAATTAAAATGAATACTATATTTATTGGTATATTATTAACTATCATTTTAGTTATGACAGTGTGACCACTTAATTAAGCCATTATATCATTATTAGAAAAGTTATATGACCTATTACTATTTAGTACGGCTATACTTAAACATCTATAACGAATCTTATTAAATCAAACTCATGATGTCTATTAAAAGGGTCATTTTACAGTTAGAAACAAATTCTCTAATTCTTTAGTAAGAAACCTATATTTACCAATATAGCTATCAATTTCTTTATTAGGAAAGCATGGGTGCCTAATTAAGTTATTCTAACATTATTATAAAATTCTATCCTTTCGGTTTTCTTCCTTTCTTTCCTACATAGAAATTATACGTATACTAAAAACTGTTTATTTATAATTTTTCTAACATTAATATTCTAAGAATTAATGTAAATTACTAAATGAGACTTTTAATAACATAATCATGGTTATTATGACATAAATAAATGTTTTACTAATTCTAAGTACTTAAGTGCTATACTTATGAATTCATTTATCATGAATAGTAAAATATATATTTTCATTTGACTAGAAAATACATGACTTGGTGCCTATTTCAATTTCTTCATGCAACTAAGTTTACACTTAAAATACTACTAACAATTATCGTTCTACACATACTAAAGTGAAATAAATATTTCTAGTATGAAAACCACAAAAGTAGTGAATAGTGATCGTGTTCATTTTTAGAATTATAAAATCATACGCATTTTAAAATATTGTCGCAGGGTTCGATTTTGGTTACACGTATACATCGGAATCTCCAAAATCATAAACGAATCGCCAAATCGTATCATCATAATATTACAACGATAATTCACAAATTCATAAATTAATTCAACACATGATTTAGACAATATATTAACGGGTTGGGGTTGTCTTCAACCTTGGGTTTGATCATGCGCAGGGATGAACGTCGACGAGGGGGTGTGGTCGGTCGAGTAGGGAGCAGCGAGGTACGACTCCGGCGAGGCTCCACGGACTCCGGAACAGACGACAATCGAGGGACAGCGCGTAGGTACGGGAGCTCCATTGAACGACAAATAGGCGCGGACGGTCCGGCGACGAACTTCACGGCGACGAACGGCGAGGGAGAGAGAACCGAGAGGAGGGAGTGAGCTCGGGAAGAAATAGAGCTCGGCTGTGGGAGGGAGAAGAGATCTGTCTCCAATTTATAGAGGAAGAGGAGAGGGAGAGAGAGACGTCGGGGAGGAAATGGTGGCGGCATGATGGCATTCATCAAAGAGGAAGACGTGGGGAGGGGTAACGGCTCCATTGGTGCTCCTTTACTCGAGTAACGGATGAGCGGCGGCTTCGGTTTCGGGCGTCGGTCGGTCTTCGGTCCTGCAGCACGTCGGGCTTGGGCATGGCCGGCATCGGGCACAGGGGCGCGGGGTCGGGTGCACAGCGTCGCGGGGTCGCGCGACTACTCGGTCCTAGGCGCGCTCGGGTGCGCAGGGGCGGTCGGGTCACGGCGTCGCGGCGCGCGGTACGGGGCTCGAGGAAGAGGTGCGGCCAGAGGGAGGCGGCGGCTACTTAGGTTTAGGTCAGGGGCGCGGCTGCGCTTGCTTGATGGGCCTAATTGGGCCAAACGGTTAGGGAGTTTTGGTTTTTTTCTTTTTTCTATTTCTTTTCTAATTCCTTTCTAATTTCAAAATATAATTTTAAATAACCATAAAATTCATAATGATTAAACCAAAATTATTTATAAATAAAATATTAATTTTTGGACCAATAATTATTATATTATTATTTATTTAGTTTTTTTCATTTAAGAAGAAATGATATTCAATATTCAAAATCAATCATGAGCATTCAAAAGTCATTACAAATGCAAATAAATAACAAACACTTGAAAAAATTATTACCATAATTACCATAAATATCATTAATAACTAAATGCATTATTTTTATTTAATGATTTTTATAGTGTTACAAATCTATCCCTCTTAAAAAGAATCTCGTCCTCAAGATTAAGAAAGGCTAGCATGAAAGCAAAGGAGATACATGGTTATTTGTAGGTTCTTAGTTCACATTGAACTCCTCCAAACTTAAGGAACTTCCTTACTTCTTTGCTCCGCAATGTATACTAATCAAGCGACCTTCATTATCGTACTTATAAAATGGTGGGTCTTCTGAACTATTGCTTAGGTCATGCTTGGCAGCTTTCTTCTTTATTCGGTCTAGACGCTTCTTGAGGCATTCACGAATAAGATGTCCTTCATTTTTGCAGTAGTAGCAAGCACCTCTTGCTTTGAGTTCTTTGCGAGTCAACTTTGCTTGACCAACAGGGGGTGAGGGTTGATTGGGTGTCTACATCTCATATAGCTGAGCCTGACTTGATTCTTCTGTTTGGGTATCCATGTTTTTCGTGGCTTTTGCTTGTGGTTGAGATGGACTAATCATGTATCCAAACATTTTTCTATTCCTTTTGTTGTTCTTCATTCCATTCATCGAATATCTCTGTGACTCATTTTTTCGTTCATAGATGTTAAGGTAGGAATATTGTCGTTGGCATCATTTACTTCATTTCCGTTGGGGTTCATCATCTAGTCAGAGGGTAAAAGAGTTAGTGAGATAGACTGCATAAGAGGCTTGTATGGCATTAAGATAAAGAGCAACATTTTGATTTCCAATATAAGATTAGTTAAGGAACAAGGATGGTTTCAGATTTCCGCCTAGCTTCATCATACTACAAGAGCGTACAAGTGTTATAATCCTTAATATATATCTTTTGAACTTTATAGAATTCAGAGCATGATATCCAAATAATCTTTCTAATCCAAGAGTATTTCTTTCAGCATAAATTGAGAGAAAAACTTGAGCAGGACTCTAGGGCAACTAGAGTAGAGCATCACATTGTTTGCATATAGCAGATGACACCACACTTTATTCTCTTTATAAAGAGGCAAAACAATAGGTGCGAAAGATTTTCCAAATTTATTCATATATCACTTAGCACAATTACAAATCCTCCAAGAGAGCAACCCTTTGACATTTTTTCGTGAGACATACTCCCTCTTCTAGCTAAATGATATATTATTCTTCCTTGTCAGATGCACCAATCAGATCTGGAGGTCGATTGTCTTCAACTACTATTCTTTCTCCAGATGGAGTTTCCAAACACATGGTTCTCTCAGTATGTTGGATTACTGCTTTAGTTCTTTGTAACCAATTCTTTCCAAGAATCACATCCTTTCCCATTGTTTCTATCACTATAAGATCAGCTGGAAAATCTATCCATTGATTTTAACACTTATATTTGGACATATGTAGTTTACTAACATTTTTCCTTTGGGTGCACTGATGGTCTTCCTTGATCTCAAGGGACACTTAAAGAGACCATACTTTGTTGCAAATTGGGCACTAATAAAAGAATGTGTTGTACGAGGATCATACAGCACGGTGGCGGTAGTTGGGTGAATCACTAGTGTTCCAAAAATTACTGCATTATCATATGGAATAGTTCCTGTCACTGCATAACTTATCCTTCCTATGGACTCTTTCCGTTGTTTATTCTTTGTTGACGCATGAGTTTGAGGGTGTTGTCTTTTCTTTTGGACCTTATTAATCTCCACGTCCTTCTTTGGACAACTATTAACAAGATGGCCGGTATCACCACAGCCAAAGCAAGCACGACTCGATAAGTTACATGGTGGAGTTGTCTTTACGGTGTTGGTAGAGGTCTCTATGCATTTTTGTTCATATTCCATGTCTGAAGACTGAGATAGCTTCATCTCGGAGGTGATCTGTAGTGAACTTTTCTCAGGACAGTTATGGAAGTAATGACCTTCAGGTCCACATTGATAGCAAGCTTTTCTTGAAGTTATTTCTTGACTTTTTTCCATGTTTCCCTTTTCGTTTCTTGGACCTGATGTGACGATGAGGCTGAAACTGTGTGCAAGTAATAGTTCATCCATCAATGTAACACTCATGTGTTTCTTCTTGGGGATGGACATCCTTGTGATGTTTCCTTTTTGGAATATTTTGCAATTCATCAACTGACAGTGCATTAGGTATGAGAGAATCTGCTATTAGTTGTTCTTGAGGAGACATTTGTCTTTTTATTCCAGAAAATAAAATCTGGTTCTTCTGTTTTGTAGTTTCACTTTCGTTTGCATTGATTTGGCGACAAGGAATTCCATAGTACTCACAACAACAACATGTTCCAAGGTCACTTGTCTGTTGGTTTGGTTGTGCATCCTTTTGTGTCTTGAATGTCTGTTCATCAGCTGTTTTATTTATAGTGTTGTTTTGACTTGGCAACACACCACATTCTTTGCATTTAGTGACATCACTTGTAGTTGACATTCCAAGGTCTGACATCTGTATGGGTATGGAAGAATGGAAGGGACAAAAGGGTTGAGCAAAGATAGATTATAGAGAGCAGAGAAAACCCATCTATCTAAGATTTTACCTAGCTCACTGATGTCATTGTGGACACAAGTCACACAATACACCAACAATCATTTCAAAGAAGCAAATCAAACATGAACACAAAGGACAATGAATTCAAGCATACTGGCACAACACAATCCAATTCTACTCATTCAACCAAAACAAAAGGTGAGACAAGATTTGGAATAAGAAAGATATTATAAAGTCAAGGAGTTGGGTAAGAATTATCAAGGAGTTAGACAAGACATATTTGTCGGTGGCCAATAGTGAAATAAGATAACCACGAACTATTAAAGTGAGGATAAATGATACAACTAAGGATATGAAGTGAGTTAGGGAGAAAGCATTATCAAGGAGACAAAATAGAGAGGCATTATCAAGTAGGAATAGGGAGACAAAGAATTCAGTATATCAAGGTAGATATTACGCAAGGATCGCAATACAATGGCAAGAAAACAAAAGTATAAGAAGTCAAGGGTTATATAGCAATACTAGGGATTAGAAAACCACTATAATATAATATAATATCGCCCTTACCGATCTAGTCGAAAATTTTAATACTAAAGAACAATCCTATCATCCTAGCCAAGAAGTCAGATAATAGATCCAAGGGATCCATAACAAAACTTCTTGCAGAGTGGGGATAAGACAAAGAATAGGGCATAGTCGATAGCTTTGAAAAGGTTTCTTCTGGCAAACTTTGCTTCAAGTTCCACAATCCTAGCTTGATCATCTTGCGATGCTTCTCATTAGAACCTTCTAATAGACAAAGAATCAGACAAGAAGGGTTGAAGGTAAAAGAGACGAGTTTTGATATAAAGTAAGTTTTTATGGAGACAATTAAGTCAAGTTTTGAACGACTAACTAGCTTTCCATTTCTAACTAATCTAGCGACCTACTGTCACATTGGTTTGATACCACTTCTGTCACACCCATTTCCCAAGGGCAGAGCCGGGTGCATCACATATGTGTGCCAGGATCTATTTCCACACATATGTTGATGTCACAAGTGTAATATATCAAAAGAACAATGCATAAAAGCGTAAATAGTGATTATATTAACATATTACACTTCAAACAGACATAATGTCTTAACCTTTATTCATCAAAGTATAGCGAAACCAGGACATCCATCCACAGGAAGATGATCGGGGGTATCACTAGACTAGCATCCATGGAGTTCAGCATCATATCTTCATCTGCAAACTTCTGATCAAAATTTAAGCAAGGGTGAGCTCACTTATGGTCGGGTCTCAGCAAGTGGGGGAAAAACTAATGCAAGTTTAACAAGGTGAGGCTAAGGTTGAGTAGTGAGCATTTTAGTTGGTCAACATTTTATTAACAATACCTGTCTTACTAATAAGTGTGAATCCCAAGTATTCCCATTAAACAAAGGTATAACAGTATATCAAAAACATTTAAGTGAAACCACTTAAGCAAACCATTGGCAGATCATCAGATCTCGATTTATTGACATCTTCAAGTTCAATTATCATGTGAGGAGTCCAGGCTGCTCATAACCGTGAGCATGGCTGATATATCAGTTTTACACTCTGCAGAGGTGGCGCATCTTTACCCATGAGTCGCGATTCTCTTCTAGCCCGGGTTAGCTAGACCCGTATTCACTTCCGAGGTGAATGGCTAGAGTCTCACTACGAGGCTTCTCCCTAGAGTCCTCATTACGCAAATGTTGGAAATGGTCAAACTGCATAAAGCACACCTAACGTAACCGACTTATAGACCAGTCTGCAGGGTAAAGCTTTGGGAACTATGCCCGTATCCAATCTGCCTGAGCCGGAATATAAGCGCTTGCCAGATGCCCCCGTTTCGGTCGACCACGACCAGCACCCAACATAAGACTTCCCTAGTTATTTAGCTAAGACCAGAGCCATGATAGTTCTCATGGTAGCACTGTTTTCCCAGCTGGTCACTCCATGTTACAATTAATATGCAATAATCTTGTTTAACCATCGGGTTAATAACAATAATGTAAACTTACCATTTGGAACATTAATATCTTAAGCGGGAGTGACTGTATAAAGTTAAGTTGTAGCAATACCATAGCTACGAAGGTAAAGTATAATACCCAGGTTTGATCAAGGAATAAGGTTGAAAAGGTTTGGTGTATCCAAATAGGTAACCCATCAAATTATGCATATATATATCCAAGAATAAACTTTATTAAATGTATTGTTTGGGATCAAACAGAGTATGCAGAGGGGGAAGTCCACTTGCCTTGCTTACTGAAAACTCGAGGTTCTTCCATGGAATATATCTTGATTCTCAACTACTAGATCAACCATTGAATATCACACAACAAACAAGAAGAACAAACACCACTCAATAACATACCACATTCACCATACGTAAAGCTAAAACAAAGCCTAATGAAAAGAGCGTTTGCTTTTAAAGAACATCGCAAGTAATGGTTATAATAAGAGGGTATTCTTTTCAAAAATATGTGATCTATAATTTATAAAACAAGACATGAGCTTAAAAATATCTTAATTAAAATATACAAATATTGGGTTCATCAATTTTAATCTTTTACAAAACGTCATACGTGATACGTCTAAGATAAAGGTTTATAAGATGATAAAACATGTAATAACAATATTAAACCTTTTTAACTTTTTAGAGAAGATATATGTTATATATCTATGGTTAATGAGTTATAAAACACATTATTAAACATTACTTTTATAACAAGCTCATAAATAGCTTAAGCAACTATTTATGTGAAAGCATCATAGTTATATTATTAATCACCTATTTAAGACGAGTTAGGTTATGGGCCTTAAGTGGATTTTCATGCAAAAGATACTGAACGCATAACCATCATTTAATTTCATTAAAAAGCACATAGCCTATATTATTATACTTGAAGTCAATATATATAAAGTAACATTTTAAGTTATAAAAGAACTTAAACTCTTATTACTTTATTTTATCCTTCAGGAAAAGCTAAGTGATTCGTATATAATGTGAACTAAATTCTATGAAATCATTAATCATGCCATAAACCTAGTTAAGAACAAATTGACTATAGGTTTGATTAATAAATTATGATAAAGGATAATTAATCTATTAATTATCTTTTAATTCTGTTGTAGGAACAAATGATCCAGATAATTAAAATGAATACTATATTTATTGGTATATTATTAACTATCATTTTAGTTATGACAGTGTGAGCACTTAATTAAGCCATTATATCATTATTAGAAAATTATATGACATATTACTATTTAGTACGGCTATACTTAAACATCTATAACGAATCTTATTAAATCAAAATCATGATGTCTATTTAAAGGGTCATTTTACAGTTAGAAACAAATTCTCTAATTCTTTAGTAAGAAACTTATATTTACCAATATAGCTATCAATTTCTCTATTAGGAAAGCATGGGTGCCTAATTAAGTTATTCTAACATTATTATAAAATTCTATCCTTTCGGTTTTCTTCCTTTCTTTCCTACATAGAAATTATACGTATACTAAAAACTGTTTATTTATAATTCTTCTAACATTAATATTCTAAGAATTAATGTAAATTACTAAATGAGACTTTTAATAACATAATCATGGTTATTATGACATAAATAAATGTTTTACTAATTCTAAGTACTTAAGTGCTATACATATGAATTCATTTATCATGAATAGTAAAATATATATTTACATTTGACTAGAAAATACATGACTTGGTGCCTATTTCAATTTCTTCATTCAACTAAGTTTACATTTAAAATACTACTAACAATTATCGTTCCACACATACTAAAGTGAAATAAATATTTCTAGTATGAAAACCACAGAAGTAGTGAATAATGACCGTGTTCATTTTTAGAATTATAAAATCATACGCATTTTAAAATATTGTCACGGGGTTCGATTTTGGTTACACGTATACATCGGAATCTCCAAAATCATAAACGAATCGCCAAATCGTATCATCATAATATTACAATAATAATTCACAAATTCATAAATTAATTCAACACATGATTTAGACAATATATTAACGGGTTGGGGTTGTCTTCAACCTTGGGTTCGATCATGCGCCGGGATGAACGTCGACGAGGGGGTGTGGTCGGTCGAGTAGGGAGCGACGAGGTACGACTCCGGCGAGGCTCCACGGACTCCGGAACGGACGGTGATTGACGGACAGCGCGTAGGTACGGGAGCTCCGTTGAACGACAAATGGGCGCGGATGGTCCGGCGATGAACTTCATGGCGGCGAACGGCGAGGGAGAGAGAACCGAGAGGCGGGAGCGAGCTCGGGAAGAAATAGAGCTCGGCTGTGGGAGGGAGAAGAGATCTGTCTCCAATTTATAGAGGAAGAGGAGAGGGAGAGAGAGAGACGCCGGGGAGGAAATGGTGGCCGGCGTGATGGCATTCATCAAAGAGGAAGACGTGGGGAGGGGTAACGGCTCCATTGATGCTCCTTTACTCGAGTAACGGACGAGCGACGGCTTCGGTTTCGGGCATCGGTAGGTCTTCGGTCTTGCAGCGCGTTGGGCTTGGGCATGGCTGGCATCGGGCACAGGGGCGCGGGGTCGGGTGCACGGCATCAAGGGGTCACGTGGCAGCTCGGTCCTGGGCGCGCTCGGGTGCGCAGGAGCGGTCGGGTAGCGGCGTCACGGCGCGCGGTGCGGGGCTCGGGGAAGAGGTGCGGCCAGAGGGAGGCGGCGGCTGCTTAGGTTTAGGTCAGGGGCGCGGCTGCGCTTGCTTGATGGGCCTAATTGGGCCAAACGGTTATGGAGTTTTGGTTTTTTTTCTTTTTTTCTATTTCTTTTCTAATTCCTTTCTAATTTCAAAATATAATTTTAAATAACCATAAAATTCATAATGATTAAACCAAAATTATCTATAAATAAAATATTAATTTTTGGACCAATAATTATTATATTATTATTTATTTAGTTTTTTCATTTAAGAAGATATGATATTCAATATTCAAAATCAATCATGAGCATTCAAAAGTCATTCCAAATGCAAATAAATAACAAACACTTAAAAAATTATTACCATAATTACCATAAATATCATTAATAACTAAATACATTATTTTTATTTAATGATTTTTATAGTGTTACAGTTGTTCATAGGGCTCAGGATCTAGAAAGTGACGGATTCCTACTATTACAACGACTCAACCGATTATGTGTTTATGTTAATTTTGGATGGTTTTTGCCCCAACGAATTTTATAGAAGCTGGCTGAAAAGCTGAGCGTTTGGCAGTCCGCAGCAGCTTTTGGTGGCCAGAAGCTGCCAGAAGCCGAAACAAACAGGGCCTATATTGATGCATTAGGTATAGGAGTTGATTGAAACTAATGGCTGCATTCACCTTGATCTATTGGTTATCTTGTCCTTACCACCTATTTAAATTAAGCATGCTTTAATGCTTAGGCCTGCTTAGACGGTAGAAGTTGGGTGATTGCCTGTCACCTACGAGATTTAGGTGATTTCTTATGCTTGATCGGAAGAAGTTTATGGGTAATATCCATGTGAGAAATAAAGATTTAAGATGAGACCGAGCGGACTCTTATGGGTGCCATGTAGGCCATAGTGATCCCGCCTGTGTCGATTAAGGACCATATCGTTGTGGTCCCTCGAGTCATGTTGAATTTATGCTATTCACTTAGCAGGCCAAATAACTCATTCCGACCGTGAAGCTAGAACACCATTCCAGCCGGATTCGACCTTGCGGTGCACCTACTGGTGTGGTTGAGGAGTGATGGGGACACGGCGAGATGACCCATGGTGGATGGTACGCCCTAATTCTCTGGTAGTCGGGCGGTCCCTGGGTATGGTGGCCCCTATGGAATCCGAGATGTGCAGCAAGGCTGCTACTGGAATGTGTGCAGTGGTGATTGTATCTCACGAAGTACTGTGGGTACGATTTGTGATAGGAGTACCCACCAGCTGGTTAGGAAATGATTCAAATCACCATCGCTCCTGGATAGTGAGCACTTGACTTGAGCTATCTCATCGTAGTAAGAACTACGTTTTAAGATTTGTTGAATGCATAAGAAACGATGTTAATTCCAATTATGCCGAAAGGATAGGATAGTTTGATGTGTTGACTTGATTCAACACTCTCAACTTGGTTATTCTCTAAATGGACAATTAGATATACTTCAAGTGGGGTATGGATCACTTAGAAAATCAGGTGAAAAACTTAGTTCGCAGCAAAGTAGGTATTAATCTTGGCATGCTAAAATGGAGTAATTATTTGGTAAATTCCCCCTCAAGTTATTAAGAACTTCTATAGCTCCCGTTACTCTTGAAAAGCAAAGAGCCAACTCTAGATATAGCCTTGCATACTACTTGGAGTCTTTTACCTTCTTATTTTTTGGTTTTGGATGGGTCAGTCTAGTTGAGTACATTTCAGTACTCAGGGTGCTATTCCCAATGATTTGTTGCAGATAGTCAGATGTACTACAGGTACTGCGAGCACTGCTTATACCCGGCTACGGGAGATGACTAAGCCCAGGGCAGGCTTTTCTGATTCTTGTCTCATGTTTTTGGTGGGTTGACATACCTAATGTTGGCACAGTATCTTCAAACCCTGGAAGTGTTGTGGGTGCTAGTTAAATAAAGGCTTCCACAAAAACTCGTCACTTTGGTGAATGCTACTTGGAGTTATTTGGGGTCTGCGTGCCTCCTTTGTTGTAATAACTCTATATACTCCGATCTATTTTAAAAACTTTGTGGAATGTTGTAACACTTGATGCAGCGATTGTCAGTTCAGTACGATCTTGGTTGTGAAGGAAAATTTTCGAAATCCTTCGCAATTTTACTAGACCCTGGATTTATATGGGCTCAAGTGTGAGGTAATCACTGCGGGGCAGGTGGTTTGCATACTTGATCTCTTATAAATCTGGTCGAGTCCCCGCATCGGTCGTCAAAAGACGTGTCATCCCATTGGTTGCATGACAAAAAACAAGAAATTCATGTCTTAAATACAATGCATAGTAAAATAAGGAAATAAGTTAGAACATAAATGACCAAATATAAGTACCTATCACCAACTGGAATTATTAGTACCCAAGCTTCTGATTGTGAAGGCGCTGACGGAGGGACGACAAAATAGCCCTTCCGAGTGTCCATCCATCGAAAGGTAGGAGCATCAATGGTCTTGTCATCCACCTGGACCTCCTCATGGTCCTGCACCCCAGCATCTATGCCCGCGACCTCCTCCTCCTCACGGCCCTGCACCTCGACATCTATGGCTGCAACCTCTTCCTCGTGGCACTGCACCTCCTCCTTCCCCTCTTCATATGGACATGAAATAGAGACATGTAAGACACAAATATATAAGTGAATGACAAATAAGAGCAATTACATAAACATTTACATTGGTACTCACAGTGTGAAGCCATCGGTCACGATGCCCATTTGAACATTGCTCCGTTTAGCTGCAAAGTCTGGTTCAAATGTATCAAGAGCCTTCCAAGCATCCCCATTTGAAGGGTGCACCACTAGTTCATCGTTCTCACGGACACCTTCTTTATGCCATCGCATGTACACGGCAGTTTTTTCCTGATATAAACAACCGTTTCGCTCGAGTAGTTAGTGGCAAGCAGCGAAGCTGCTTATGTGCAACATCTGTCATCACCTTTTCACCCTCATCATTAACAACTTCCACAAATCTAGATTGTCCACATTTCAGACATTTTTCTCTCTCGCGTGCTCCTTCATGAAAAGTATACAATTATTTTTGCATACATCAATCTTTTCATAATCCATACCGAGACCTTTAATAATTGTCTTTGAATGGTGCATGTATTTCGACAACTTATTAGGCTTTGGCAGCACATCCCCGAATAACTTTAAAACCTCACTACAACAGTTGTTTGAGAAAAAGTACTTGGACTTAATGGCCATGAGCCGGGTCACAAAAGCGAGTATACTCACATCTGTGCACTCATGCAATGGCTCTTCAGAGTCTTAGTATTTTAAAAAACTCAAAACCCCTGGTGTGGCAGGATCCTCGAAACTTAGATTTGTAATGCCTTGAATTTGGGGGTAGAATTTTTTCTTCTTTGATACTCACCAAATTCAGGCATTACTCTCTTTTCTCTTCCTGTTTCGCTCCTTCCCATTTTCAAAGCAGTATAACGACTGGTGCCCGTATCGCGTGTAAACAAAAACCTAAGTTGACATGGGTGTTGCATCATGCCGAAGCATATTTCTTTTGTCTTATGTTGTGTTTAATCGCGCGTCCATCTCACCCCGTTTCGGATTTCGATTCGCAATTGAATTTCGAACAGCGGTCGTGTGTTGCGGGCTTCTGTCCCGGCCCACGACCCAGCCCAGCCCGACCCGGCCTGGCCCCTGGCCGCGTGCCCCGGGCGCCCCTCACCCCCACATGCACCCCCTCCCTCTCTACCTCATTTTGTTTCCCACGTAGCAACCTCCTCTCCCTCTCTCTCCCACCTCTCTCCCACCTCTTTGCCCTAGGTGATCCGGTGGACGGTTATTGCCGGATTTTGGACCCCCAAGGTGAGCCCCCATCTCCCTCTCTCTTCCCCTTTCCTCTTCTTCCTCCTCTCCTCCCCGCGTGCCCCCTATCTCTTTGCCGCGCGCTCGGCCTCGGTCGCACCATCCCCGGCCACGCTCATCCCCGGCCGCGCCCCCCTGGCGCCCGTGCAGTCCTATTCCCGTGCGCGTGACGTTTGAAATTTAGTTTGGTTAATTTTAATCTATACTATACTTAAAGCACCAGTTTCAATGGTCGTCTCGCATCATCTTTTTACAAATAACCCCTCACAACTATTTCAAATTAATCCGCTGCACGCCTATAGATGGCCAAATGGTGGTCTGGCACGTCATGCTGGCCTGCTGACTATGCCGGGCCAGCCCGTTAGCCCATCGACCCATTTGATGAAATTAGCGTAAAATGTTAAAAAATGGTGGAGGAGGTGGGGTTCAAACCCATACTCTAATGGAAGAAGGACAAGAGACACTGGTTGAAGCTGTCTAACCAGTGGAACATCATGCTCAGATGTTTTTAATATTGAATATAAATTATATATATATGTATATACGTTTTTTGTAAAATAAAAAATATATAATCGTGTCGGGCCGAGCCAGCACTATGGGTCGAGGCTACAGCCCAAGCACGGCACGACGTTCTTGGCTCTTGCAAGCATTAGGTCATTTCTAAGACCATATTGGCGCAATGGACTCTATGGTGTTTGAGGTTGCTGAATTGGATGGAGCAACAATGATTTGTCACACGAACAGTAAAAAAGGTTGTTTGGTTTTAAATGTTAGTAATTGCTATGAAGTGGCATAATTTATATAAAGCGCATCCAGTTTTTATTGTTGCTTAACTTTAGCAATCACTCCATATTTTAATCTATCTTTTTTATAAGTTTAGTTTATGTGACTTATTTTAGAAACATGAGCTCATAAACTTTCTCTTATTTGGTCTCTGTATGGTGGAATTATGTCATTTTATAATCTCTGTTCGTTCAGTCAGTCGTTGTGAACTTTCTTCTAATCGCTTATTTCATTGGTCGTGTTGTAACAAGACATATTGCATAGAGTAAACAATAACATCAGTTAGCCAAATAAAAAAATATTATACGGAGAGCAGAGACAGTCAATAAAAAATCTTGAATTTTTTTTGGTGAATAGTTTACGTAGGTATTGTTGTAAGTCGTCGCAACGCATGGGCAACCGACTAGTTTAGTTTAATTAGTGTGATGCATCGTGCGCATCGTCACGCGACAATTTATTTTAAATTCAGATTTATTAGTGTGCTACGTCGTGCACTTCGTCGCGCGCCGATTCATTTTAAATTCAGATTATTTGATGTGTGACGTCGTGAGTTTAGTCGCGCGATGTTTTGTTTTAAATTCAGTTTAAGTGACGTATGCTGTCATGCGCTTCGCCACGCGACGCTTGACGTTATTTTTACATTTAATTCAAGTGTTTCGTTGCGCGCTTCGTTGCGCGACGATTCGTTTCATCTCAAGTTTAGTCTAAGTGTTGCGTGACGCGCTTCGCCATGCGACGGCTCATTTTATTTTCAGCTTAGTTTGTGTATGTTGTCGTGCGCTTTGTCGCGCGGCAACTCGTCCCAGTTTTCGGTTTAGTTCGCATGTGCCGTCATGTGTTTCGTCGCGCGACAATCCTTATAAATTTAACTTGAATTGTTTATAACACGTAGCATAACTTTATTCTATGCATAGTATGATTGTTAAATTAATATGATTATGTTTAGACGAGTACTTTAATCTATAATCGCTTAACGTGATTGCTCTTCGATCGTAGCCTCGACCGTTGCTTTCTCTTTCTCGCTTAGTCGCAGGTATGAGCCCTGCACCGAGCGTCGCTTATTTATTATATTTTACTGCATGGTGTGCTGTTCTTTTTATATTAAATTTGTGGAATGTATGTTTGAACTCGTATAAATAACGGTCAGTTGGCGGAGTCCGAAGGAGTTGCAGGTGAAGACCCTGAGCAGCAGCTGGTTGGTGAAGGCAAGTGTCCCTTGACCCATCTATGTCCTACTCATTTCATAATTCACTCCCCGCATTTGCAAAATTTATACCTATGGATTGACTAGCTTTTGTTTATCTTGTCATTGTTTACCTATTTGGGTTGGGTTATTTTGGTTTTGCTTTATGCTAGTGCTTCACACTAATCAAAGAACATGATGAGATTATTTATGATCCATTGTTTTCTCTTTTGATTATGATGATGATACTGTGACATTTAAGGGGACTCGAGTGGTTTCTCGAGTCCCTTTCCGTAAGGACTGGTTCGTTGGATGACTGCCCGGGAAAATAGTGCAACCATGAGGGTGGAATGGAACGCCCTTAGCTGAATAATTAGAGGAATTGAGGTATAGTTCGCTTCGCTGTCGTGCCGTCAATGGGGCTCGGTGTATGTGCTCGCTCAGCCGAGGGTGGATTGCCCCTTGGGGAGGAGTGCGGTACATTAAGGAAATCTAACGGGCGACTACATCCTTAGGAAATCTTTGTAAAGGTTGTGTAGTGAAACCCTGCCTATTCACCTTGGTAGTGTTTAAGGGTTTGATCGGCCTGGAGCAAAAAGGGAATCACGACTTGTGGGTAAAGTACGCAACCTCTATAGAGTGTTATGAAACTGATATATCAGCCGTGCTCGTGGTTATGAGCAGCCAAGGGAGCTCCATTGATTAGAGACACTTTGATCAGAGATGTTTGGTTTACAGGTGCTGTCAAGGATGATGGTTTTGATTATGCTTATGGTATTGTGTTCTGGTATTCTTTCCGTTTGGAAAGGGTACTTTTGGGCTAACAACTTGGGTTAATGCTAAAACCTGGCTCTATACTAGTAATAATAACCTGACCAACTAAAAGCAACTGCTTGACTTAACCCCACATAAAGCTTGTCCACTACAGCCAAACGAGACAATTGCTGCGTATGTTGAAGTATACTCACCCTTGCTTTACACACCAAACCCTCCCCAGGTTGTCCACATTGCAACCACTGCTCAGGAGAAGATGAAGTCGTGGAGGAAGACTTCCAAGAGTTCCAAGAGTACGATGAGTTCTAGGTGTGGGTTAGCGGCAAACCTGCAGTCGACTGCCTTTGAAGGCCGTGTTTATCTACGTTTCATTTCCGCACTTTGATAATTGTTAATGACTATGTGGATGTCTCGGACATCATGATGTAATCGACTATTAGTATCTTTTATGTTATTATTCGAGCACTGTGTGATGATGTCTGGTTATGTAACTGCTATGTACGTGAATTGCTGATTCTGGCACGTACATGGTTCGCTTTCGGTTTGCCTTCTAAAACCGGGTGTGACATAAGTGGTACCAAAGTCGTGCTAACTGTAGGACCGCTAACCTAGAGTAGAATGCTTGTTCTAAGGACTATAGACCTCTATTATCACCTTGACTTTGGTATCCCTTCAAAAGTTGGTCATATCGACCAAATCTATGTTCTATTATATATATATATATATATATATATATATATATATATATTGTACCTTGCTGAAAATTTTGTTTATTTCTAGTTCCTAATTACTTTTTTTATGATCTACTTGCTAGTCATATTTGCTCTATTCTCACTCTTATGCTTACGGTGTCTTTTGTAGATGGCTCGTCTTAGACACACCACACGGAAGTCAGTTATTCCTTTCTTGCCTTCTCATCTCATGGAGCGTCCGCTTCGTCATCCGGTGACTGGTTAGTCTAGTCATTTGGAGAGGCTGCACCACCGCCTGCACGAGGAGTAGGAGCGTCGGCGACTGGAGTTGGAGCAGTAGGGCTCTTCTTCCTCGCCTCAGCAGGAGGTAGTCTGTGAGGAGCTGCTCTCATGTGCTCCCGCTGGAGGCGCCCCCTGCACCACCATTGGGCGTCACGGCCGCTGGAGTAGCTGTTGGAGGAGACCCTAACGACGGTGGTGACAACAGCAGCTCGAGCCACAGCACTGACCTTTCAGAGGAGCAGGAGCCGGAGGGATGGGTTGCTCGACCCATCACTCATGACACCGCTCGCGGGTGTCACTTCCACGATGCGCTCGACACCTTGTTGCGCCAGGCACTTGACCGGCGTACCAGGTCTATTGAGTACCACTATGTTGTCTTCCAGCACAGTCGTGGGGTTTACCTGGACTGTTGGGAGGCGACTTGTTTGGTGCGCCGTCCAGAGAACAGTCTTCAGGGTGTGGAGGTCTACTCAGAGCATTACTCTATCTTTAAGCAGGACTCAGCTGAGGCGGCCATGCAAGATGCCGCACGGCGTGCGCTTTCGCACTACTACTCAGTGCTCGGTGGGGTGGCCAATGGTTTCGACCTTTGGTATTACCCCCGTCGTCCATCTGGTAGCACAGGAGGCGTGGTTGTCTCACCTGTTGGTGAGGACAATCCTAGGTTGAGCAGCACAGTCAACCTAGCCGCCGTGCTAAACGCGGAGCTGGACCATGCTTTAGATGAGCTGAGCAGGGCTCGTCCTGAGATCGTCCAATTGCGGGCTGAGTGCGCAGAGCGCCGTCACCTAGAGGATGGCTCCCCCGCCCTCGTCGGACTCAGCACCCGTACCGCTCACCTCAGCATGGACACCATGCCTACAGCAACCCTGACTACAGGACCAAAATAAATTTAGAACCATAGATCACCAGTGTTAGATCCTATAATTAATGTTTAAAATAGAAGTCATAGTCTTAGCCTTAGTCTTACTCTCAGTTAGTTTTAGTTAGACAAGGTAGTTTTATTATCCTATGTTTTTATGGTTGTCATGATGAACTATGATGGATTTGAATCTTTGTAATGATTGTCGCCAGAGTGTGGGTACCCCCTACACTTTGGTTTACCTGTTAATGTTAATAAAATTAGTTATCTAGTTGGGAAGCATTTTATTCTACTTACCTCTTTATCTGGAAAGTTGTGTTTGTCTGTGTTGGGAGTCAGTGAAGATGCTCATCTGTTCAATATGGTGGAAGAATTCTATACTCTTTTCCTATACTGCAAGTTTTGCAAGATCAGTTCTGATGTGGGAGTGCACTCTGCAGATGTCAGACAACAGGCGCAGAGGAGGAAGGCGTGCTCAGCAGGAGCAGCCAGCACCGCAAGATGAGGCACCTCAGCAGCAGTTGCCACCACCACCCCCAATGACAATAGAGCACATGTTCCTGATGCAGACTCAGGCAGTCCAAGCTATTGGTCACACTCTGGCCGCTATGCAGCAGCAGCAGCAACAGCCCCCACCTCAACTTCAGATGCCTAAAGACAAGCATGCTGAATTTATGAGAGGTCATCCCCCAGTGTTCGCTCACTCTGCTGACCCCATGGATGCTGAAGATTGGTTGCATACCGTGGAGCGGGAGTTGCACACCGCTCAGTGTGATGACAGGGAGAAAGTTCTGTATAGTCCCTGTCTGTTGAGGGGAGCAGCTCAGTCATGGTGGGAGTCCTATCTCGCCACCCATGCCAACCCTAACACCATCACCTGGGAGGAATTCAGGGATAATTTCCGTCAATATCATGTTCCAGCATGTCTGATGACAGTGAAGAAAGAGGAGTTCCTGGCGCTCAAGCAAGGGCCCATGTCCATCAGTGAGTACCGAGACAGGTTTCTGCAGCTGTCTCGCTATGCTCCTGAAGATGTCAACACAGATGCCAAGAGACAGTATCGTTTCTTGATAGGCTTAGTCGATCCCCTGCATTATCAGTTGATGAATCATACCTTCCCCACATTTTAGCACCTGATTGACAGAGAAATCATGACAGAGAAGAAGCGTAAGGAAATGGAGGATCGCAAGCGCAAGATTGGTGGACCTCAGCCTCGGAGCAGCAATCGCCCCCATTTCTTGGGCAACCCACCTTAGCAGTTCAAGTAGAATCAGCGCCCGCCTCAGCAGCAGTTTCAGAGGCAGTACCCCCAGTATCAGTAGCAAATCTTCAGAACAGTCAGACAGGAGGAAGTCAGTTCTAGAGGCAGAATCAGCTGGCACCTCGCCTCCCCGCCCTAGCAACCAACCAGAGCAGTCAAGCAGCCCCAGTGCAAGGCAGAGGCAAAGCATGTTTCCATTGTGGAGAGCAAGGCCATTGGGTGAAACATTGCCCAAAGAAGGCAGCTCAGCAGCAACCAGGCCCTAGTGTCTTAGCGAAGTAGAATGTGTCACAGCCAGGAGCAGGCAACCGCGTCCAAACACGTTACAACCATGGGAGACTGAACCATTTGGAGGCTGAAGCAGTTCAGGAAACACCAGGCATGATAGTAGGTATGTTTCCAGTCGACTCCCATATTGCAGAAGTATTATTTGATACTGGAGCAACGCAGTCATTTATTACTGCATCATGGGTAGAAGTGCATAATCTTCCAATAACCACCATGTCAACACCCATTCAAATTGATTCGGTCGGTGGTAAAGTTCGAGCCGATAGTGTTTGCTTGAATGTAAGTGTGGAAATAAGGGGGATAGAGTTTCCCGCTAACCTCATAGTAATGGGTACTGAGGGAATAGATGTTATCCTAGGGATAAACTGGCTAGATAAGTACCAAGCAGTTATCAGCTGTGATAAGAGGACAATAAAGTTGGTGTCTTCATTAGGAGATGAACTAGTGACTGAGTTAGTCTCACCTGAGCCAAGAAAAGGAGGTTGTCATCAGATGGCTATTGATAGCAAGGAGGTAGATCCACTCGAGACTATCAAGGTTGTGTCAGAATTTCTGGACGTGTTCCCAAAGGATTTACCAGGTATGCCACTTGAGCAGAAAGTCGAGTTTGCCATAGAGCTTCTTCCTGGCACCACCCCCATTTCTAAAAGAGCTTACAGGGTATCTAGACCTGAGTTGGTTGAACTCAAGAAGCAAATATATGAGATGTCAGAGAAAAGCTACATCAGACCAAGTACCTCACCTTGGGCTGCCCCTGTCCTGTTCGTGGAGAAAAAGGATGGCACTAGGAGGATGTGCATCGATTACCGAGCTCTGAATGAAGTCACAATCAAGAACAAGTACCCCTTGCCTAGAATAGAAGATCTATTCGACCAGCTGAGAGGAGCCAGCGTGTTCTCAAAGATAGATCTGAGATCAGGTTATCACCAGCTCAGGATTCGACCTTCAGACATTCCGAAGACGGCATTTATTACCAAGTATGGGCTATATTAGTTCACTGTTATGTCTTTTGGCCTGACGAATGCACCAGCCTTCTTCATGAATCTGATGAACAGTGTATTCATGGATTATCTTGACAAGTTTGTGGTGGTATTTATTGATGGCATTCTTATATATTCTCAAAGTAAGGAGGAGCATGTGGATCATTTGAAGATGGCATTGCAGAGACTGCGAGAGCACCAAATGTATGCAAAGTTGAGCAAGTGTGAGTTCTGGATTGATGAAGTCCTGTTCTTGGGTCACATAATAAACAAAGATGGATTGACTATGGATCCAAAGAAAGTGGCAGACATTCTGAACTAGAAAGCACCAACAGATGCTCGAGGAATCAAGAGCTTCATTGGAATGGCTGGATATTATCGACGATTCATTGAAGGATTTTCGAAGATTGCGAAACCGATGACAGCTTTGCTAGGCAACAAAGTTGAGTTCAAGTGGACCCAGAAATGCCAAGAAGCCTTTGAAGTGCTAAAAGAGAATTTGACTACAGTGCCTGTCTTAGTCTTGCCTGATGTGCACAAGCCCTTCTCGGTGTATTGCGACGCTTGCTACACTGGCTTGGGATGTGTATTGATGCAAGAGGGGAGAGTTGTGGCTTACTCGTCGCGACAATTGAAGGTTAATGAGAAGAATTATCCAATCCATGACCTAGAGTTGGTAGCAGTGGTCCATGCACTGAGGACATGGAGGCACTATCTATACGGGCAGAAATGCGATGTTTACACAGACCACAAGAGTCTAAAGTACATATTCACCCAGTCAGAGCTAAATATGAGATAGAGATGGTTGGAGTTGATCAAAGACTATGAATTGGAAATTCACTACCATCCAGCCAAAGCGAATGTGGTAGCAGATGCCTTAATCATGAAAAGTCAAGTCAATATGATGGTCGCTCATCCGATGCCTTATGAGTTGGCCAAAGAATTTGACAGGTTGAGCCTCGGATTTCTGAAAAGCATGTGAGGAGTAACAGTTGAGTAAGAACCCACCTTAGAGCGGGAAATCAAGGAAGCTCAGAAAAATGATGAGAAGATCAATGAAATCTAGCAACTGATTCTAGAAGGAAGAGGCAAAGATTTTTGAGAGGATGCAGAAGGTGTGGTATGGTTCAAGGACCATTTATGTGTTCCCAATGTCCAGTCCATTCGAGAGTTGATCCTCAAGGAAGCTCATGAGACAACTTATTTCATACACCCTGGAAGTAAGAAGATGTATCAGGATCTGAAGAAGAAATTCTAGTGGTACGGAATGAAAAGGGAGATCGCAGAGCATGTGGCTATATGTGGTAACTGTCAGAGGATCAAGGCAGAGCATCAGAAGCCAGCTGGATTGTTGCAGTCGTTGCGAATTCCTCAGTGGAAATGGGATGAAATCGGGATGGACTTCATAGTCGTATTGCCTCGCGCTTGGGCCGAATATGATTCCATTTGGGTAGTGGTGGGCTGCTTAACCAAGTCAGTCCACTTAATACCTGTCAAGACTAGCTACAACAGTGCAATATTGCTAGAGCTATACATGTCCTAGATCGTTTGTCTTCATGGTGTGCCAAAGAAGATAGTGTCAGACAGAGGAACACGGTTTTCACCTCTCATTTTTTGCAGCAGTTTCATGAAGCCTTGGGTACACATCTGAATTTCAGTTCGGCTTATCATCCGCAGACAGAAGGTCAGACTGAAAGAACTAATCAAGTCCTCGAAGATATGCTGAGAGCCTATGCGCTGCAAGATCAGCCCGGATGGGACAAGAGGTTACCTTATGCAGAATTCTCCAATAACAACAGTTATCAGGCTAGCTTGAAGGTGTCACCATTTGAGACGCTTTATGGAAGGAGTTGTAGAACTCCGTTGCAATGGGATCAGCCTAGAGAAAAGCAAGTGTTCGGGCCAGACATTTTGCTCGAAGTTGAAGAGAACATCAAGATGATTCGGGAGAATCTAAAGATAGCGCAATCAAGGCAGCGAAGTTATATAGACACAAGGAGAGAGCTAAGTTTTGAAGTGGGAGATTTTGTCTGCCTGAAGGTATCGCCTATCAGAGGAGTCAGAAGATTCGAAGTCAATGGCAAGCTAGCACCCCGATATGTTGGTCCATATCAGATTCTCGCAAAGTGTGGAGAAGTGGCCTATCAGCTCAGTCTGCCAGAAGATTTGTCAGCGGTGCATGATGTCTTTCATGTGTCTTAGTTGAAGAAGTGTTTGTGTGTGCCAGAAGAGCAGTTGCTAGTGGAAGGTCAAGAAGTCCAAGAGGACTTGACCTACATAAAGAAGCCAACGCAGATTCTTGAGACTGCAAATAGGGTCACCCAGAGGAACACTATCAGAATGTGCAAAGTCAGATGGGGTCACCACTTTGAGGAAGAAGCAACTTGGGAGCGTGAAGACGATCTGATGGCCAAGTATCCCGAACTCTTTGATGGCCAACCTTAAATCTTGAGGGCGAGATTCTTTTAAGGGGGATAGGTTTGTAACGCCCTCAATTTGGGGTAGATTTTTTTCTTCTTTGATACTCACCAAATTCAGGCGTTACTCCCTTTTCTCTTCCTATTTCGCTCCTTCTTCTCATTTTCAAAGCAGTATAACGATTGGTGCCCGTATCACGTGTAAACAAAAACCTAAGTTGACATGGGTGTTGCATCATGCCGAAGCATATTTCTTTTGTCTGGTGTTGTGTTTAATCGCGCATCTGTCTCGCCTCATTTCGGATTTTGATTCACAATTGGATTCCGATCAGTGGTCGTGTGTCGCAGGCTTCCGTCCCGGCCCGCGACCCAGACTAACCCGACCCGGCCCGGGCCAGCCCCTAGCCACACACCCCTGGCGCCCCACACCCCCATGTGTGCCCCCCTCCCTTTCTACCTCATTTTGTTTCCCGCGCAATAACCTTAGAGATTAGTTATTCCCTTTTTAGAGAAGACCACCATCTACTTAGCATTAATGTGTAGCAATGAGATGTTTGTTGTTGTATGCTTGTGATATTTGCCTTTGTGTGATGACTGATTTGCTTCAATGTGATGAGTGTTGATGTGTTATGGCCCTTAGTCCGCAATGACATCAGTTCACTAGGTGAGTGCCATATATTTAAGTAGTTGGGTTCTCCCCCTGCTCTCTCTAATCCGTCTATACTTACCTTTTCTCGCTATTCTTTCCTCTTGCACCTGTCCATTTGGCAACCTCCAACTCCTCCAAATCAGTCAAGATCCGAGTTGGCAGCATCTTCACCAAGTGCATATCTATGCTCATGTTAAGGGGGTTAGCCACTAACCCCAATGAAGACAATGTGATCAACATCAACCAACAAGATCAGAGTGGCGCAGCGAAAGCGTGTGTGGGCCCTAACCCACAGGTCCAGGAGATCCTCAAGAATTGCATCACTCGGTCTCAAGCATCTGAAGGTCAAAGCAACCAGTCCACAAGTTAATGTTGCCAGAGTCAAAGTTGAGTCAGGAGAAGCTTTGAAAAACCAATAAACCAATCTCATTTTCTTGCTAGCCTCTTCTTGAATCTCGAGGACGAGATTCTGTTAAGGGGGTTAGATTTGTAACACCCTGAATTTGGGGGTATAATATTTGTTTTCTAATATCCACCAAATTCAGGAGTTACTCTCTCATTTATTTGCTTTCCTTCTCTTTTTTCTATAAGTGGAGAATTATTTTGTTTTATATCTAGGTGTAAGCCTAGTAAAATAAAACTTTATAGAAGCTTCGACTGTTGCATTCATGCTGTTGCATAGTGTTTATGGGTGCAAAGTATTATCGTAACGTGTTAAAATATCCTAAGGATGTCCCCGAGAGTTTTTCGGAATCTTCAGAATGTTTCTTCAAGTATTAAAATATGAAGTTTAGTTTTTCTAATATTAATTAAACACCTAAAATTTAGTATCTACAAAAACTACAAAATCTTGGAAACTCGATAATATATATATATATATTTCTTCCTCTCATCGAGCCTATTCCAGATCTCGTGCCCTTTTTTACGGAATCACCGAACCGCTTCTTCTCACGAACGTCATGCTGCTCGTGTCGACTATCCTTGTCCATCCCTGTCTACCCTCGATGTCTACTCCAGCATTCCCCTAAGCTCCACAAAACATCTTATTCGCTTAACACAATTACCTCGTCCACACCCAGTGTCACTTGCAGTTTTCCTATTCCCTCACAAAACTCCCTCGCCCTCTACATAGATATGTAACTCCCTATATTCGAATCAAGCGAGCGGGCTCCTCTTCAGTTACCAGCCTCCCCTTTCTCAATTGCAGCCAATCTCCCTTTCCTCTCTCCCTCCGCTATACCCAGCAACCAGATCGACCAAAACCGCCCTCGACAATCGCCCGTCCCTGAAGCACACAGTGACGTCCTCCGAAGCCCCCTGATGCCCGTTCCTGAAGCAACGCGCGTGATCGACGAATGCTCAGGTACAATCCTCCGCGTGCAGGCCCTGCTGGCGTGTTTACACAGCTCGCAGGCTTGTTGGCCGATGCTGCCCACGGCAGGCACGATGGCTGGGCCTCTCCCACGCGTCCCTAGTCCCGTCTCTGGCCGAGCCCACACCGGTGGCCAGCGCCCGCGCAGGCGAGTCCGTGGCCAAGCCCCTGGCCGGCGCGGCAGCGCTGCCTAGAGCCACTGAGCGCCCCGACGTGCAGGCCCCACACACCCTCGTCCAGCCCTGCCCTTCCCTGCTCTATCCTGCATGGAGGTTGGCCACCAGAAGCCGTGCGCCCACCTCGTCCTTCTCGACTGCCGACACCATGAAGCCCTGGAGCAGTCGTCCTCGTCTCCATCTCTCTCAGCTTCCATGGCCACCTGCAGCCCCTCCCTGGATCTTGCTTCTACTCACCTTTCCCCTCGCCCCTGTGCCCTGACAGCCTCTAGTCGACGAAGCCCGTCCGCGGCGGCGCCCTCACGGCCTCTGCGCTGCTCGCCACCCCTGCAGGGAAACTGAGCTCAGCCCCTCCCTAGGCGTGGAGACCGTCGTGGCCGAGGATCCCATGGCTAATCCTCTTCTACCCTTCCTCCATTCTCTCCGATTCGATCTCAAGGTGGAAGAAGCCAAGAAACAGAACCGTGCGGTTTACAGGCTCACGAATTCACGGTAGAGTAGGAAACCAGTTGCTCCCCCCCCACTCATGTGGCCATGTGTCAGCATGCCATTGGCATTTCTAATTTGCGTGATCTTCTGTGGCCACAACCGTGGGACCCTCTATGAGGCTCATTTTTTTGGCCAATAGAAATCTGACGTATCATAGTAATCCGCGAGATACTAAATATTCAATATATTTTGTGTCCCGAATCCGTTTTAATCCGTTCCCGTCACGTTTGCTTCGTAATAATATCGTATATATGTTAGAAACATTATTTTGTCACAACGCATGTCTTCGTTAATTTATTAGTTATTTATTTATCCGATGGTACTTAAAATAGCAATTAATCAAAACTAATATGTAGTTTTAATCTGTGCAATTATAAATACATGTTAACATAAATAATGCTAACTCAAATGCATGATCAAATAGTCGTCTAGTGTAAACACAATATGTATTTAGTAGTTTTCGCGTGTCATTCAAGCGTTGTTTCTGCGTCATCGTCATTCGTTCGTGCGTCCACGCCACGTGTTTGGTTCGCGTGTTGTCGCATGATGTTCGCGCGTCGTTTGCGCGTCGTCTGTGCGCTAAGTCGAGAGTGTCCGCGTGTCGTTCAGACGTACTCTTCGTGCATTGTCGCGTGTCGCGCGCTGTCCGCGCGCGAGATTAAACCGTTCGCTTATAATTACTCATGTGAGTTAATTAGTTATTTATTTAACCATCAAATATTAAAATAGTAAGTTAGTCAAAACTAAGTAGTAGTATTAATTTACATTTGATTAATATCAATTAACATAGAAATGTCGGATTAAATATTCTAATTAATATGTGCTTAGTGTAAACATGCTAACCCCTCGACCGTAGCTTCAACCATCGTGTTTCTTATCCTCGCGTAACCGTAGAAGCGCTCTCTATTTTTATATTGCTCGTTTCGATAATATTTTATCTTGTATGGTGTAATGTTCTTATACAAGTATATGTTTGCATGTGCCTATTTGTATTCGTTGCGCGTAGATTGCAATCTGTTCTTGAGCTTCGAGGAATCGACGATCAAGATTTGGTGAACCACTGGTCCCGAGATCAATCTCTTCGAGTTCTATGAGACTGAAGATCCTGAGCATCTGTCTGGTGAAGGCAAGTGTCCTCTAATCTATTATGTCCCATTTACTTTATAATTCATCAACCCGCATAACATGATCAACCTAAGGATTGGCTAACTTTGTATTTACCTTGTCCTTTATTACCTATTGGGTTACTATGGTTAGCTTCATACTATTGCTTTACTTTAATCAATGAACACGATGTGGACACTTATGATACGATGTTGTCATTATGATTATGATGTTGGACTAGTGATACTTTAGGGGGCTCGATCGGTTTCTCGAGTGCCTCTCCGTAAGGACCTATTCGTTGGATGACCGCCCGGGAAAACAGTACAACCATGAGGGTGGTATGGGACGCCCTTAGCTAAATAATTAGAGGAAATGGGGTGTAGTTTGCTTCGCCATCATGCCATCAATGGGGCTCGGTGTATGCGGCTTGCTCACCGAGGGTGGATTGCCCCTTGGGAGGAGTGCGGTACATTTAGGAAACCTAATAGGCGGATACAGCCTCAGGGAATCTTTGTAAAGGCTTCGTAGTGAATCCCTGGCCATTCACCTTGGGAGTGAACAAGGGTCTTGCAAGCCCGGGCTAGAGAGGGAATCACGGCTTGTGGGTAAAGTGCGTAACCTCTGCAGAGTGTTATGAAACTGATATATCAGCCGTGCTCGCGGTTATGCGTGGCTAAGGGAGCTCCATTGATTAGAGACACATGGATCAGAGATGTTTTGTTCACAGGTGATAATGAGGATGATGGTTTTTATTATGATTATAGTTATGGTTCCTGGTATTCTTTTCGTTTGGAAAGGGTACTTTTGGGTTAACAACTTGGGTTAATGCTAAAACCTGGCTCTCTACTAGTAATAATAACCTGACCAACTAAAAGCAACTGCTCGACTTTAACCCCACATAAAGCTAGTCCACTACAGCTAAACGGGACATTTGCTAAGTACGTTGATGTGTACTCACCCTTGCTTTCACAAAACACCAGGTTGCCTTTGGTGCAATCTATGCTCAGGTAAAGAAGAAGGTGTCAAGGCAGATCTCTAGGAGTTCTAGGGCTTCGATGAGTTCAAGGATTAGGCTAGCGACCTCCCCCAGTCAGTTGTCTGTGGTGGGTTAATTTACGTTGGCTACGTTTCGATTCTATGTACTTTGATTCATATTATGTAAATGGCTCTAGTCTGTAACATTATTACTTACTTCTTATCCGAAGCATTGTGCTATGATGAGTCATTTATGTAATCGATGTGTACGTGAATTTCTGATCCTGGCACGTACATGGTTCGCATTCGGTTTACCTTCTAAAACCAGGTGTGACACGCGCCGTCCTCGGCTGCGCTCGTCCTCGGCCATGCGCCACAGCCACGCCGCTGTCACACCCGTTTCTAAAGGGCAGAGCCGGGTGCATAGCATATGTGTGCCAGGATCTATTTACACACATATGTTGACGTCACAAGTGTAATATATCAAAAGAACAATGCATAAAAGCGTAAATAACGATTATATTAACATATTACACTTCGAACAGACATAATGTCTTAACCTTTATTCACCAAAGTACAGCAAAACATGGACATCCATCCACAGGAAGATGACCGGGGGTATCACTAGACTAGCATCCATGGAGTTCAGCATCATATCTTCATCTGCAAGCTTCTAATCAAAATTTAAGCAAGGGTGAGCTCACTTATGGTCGGGGCTCAACAAGTGGGAGAAAAACTAATGCAAGTTTAACAAGGTGAGGCTAAGGTTGAGCAGTAAGCATTTTAGTTGGTCAACATTTTATTAACAACACTTGTCTTACTAATAAGTGTGAATCCCAAGTATTTCCATTAAACAAAGGTATAAGAGTATATCAAAAACACTTAAGTGAAACCACTTAAGCAAACCATTGGCAGATCATCGGATCTCGATTTATTTCCATCTTCAAGTTTAATTATCATGTGAGGAGTCTAGGCTGCTCATAACCGTGAGCACGACGGATATATTAGTTTTACACTCTATAGAGGTGGCGCATCTTTACCCATGAGTCACGATTCCCTTCTAGCCCGGGTTAGCTAGACCCGTATTCACTTCCGAGGTGAATGGCCAGGGTCTCACTACGAGGCTTCTCCCTAGAGTCCTCATTACGCAAATGCTGGAAATGGTCAAACTACATAAGGCACACCTACCGTAACCAACTTATAGTCCAGTCCACAGGGTAAAGCTTTGGGGACTATGCCTGTATCCAATCTGCCTGAGCCGGTACTATAAGCGCTTGCCAGGTGCCCCCGTTCCTGGTCGACCACGACCAACACCCAACATAAGACTTCCCTAGTTATTTAGCCAAGACCAGAGCCATAATAGTTCTCATGGTAGCACTGTTTTCCCGGTTGGTCACTCCATGTTCCAATTAATATGCAATAATATTCTTTAACCATCGAGTTAACAACAACAATGTACACTTACCATTTGGAACATTAATGTCATAAGCGAGAGTGACTGCATAAAGTTAAGTTGTAGCAATAGCATAGCTACTTAATTGGATCATAATCCTAGGTTAAACATGGAGTAAGGTTGGAAAGGTTAGATGTATCTAAATAGGTAACCCATCAAATTATGCATATATATATCGAAGAATAAACTTTATTAAATGTATTGTTTGGGATCAAACAGAGTATGCAGAGGGAGAAGTCCACTTGCCTTGCTTATTGAAAACTTGAGGTTCTTCCACGGATAGGAATAGATCTTGATTCTTAACTACTAGATCAACCACTGAATATCACACAAACAAACAAGAAGAACAAACACCACCCAATAACTTACCACATTCACCATACATAAAGCTAAAAGAAAGCCTAATGAAAAGAGTGTTCGCTTTTAAAGAACATCGCAAGTAATGATTATAATAAGAGGGTATTCTTTTCAAAAATGTGTGATCTATACTTTATAAAACAAGACATGATCTTAAAAATATCTTAACTAAAATATACAAATATTGGGTTCATCAATTTTAATCTTTTATAAAACGTCATACGTGATACGTCTAAGATAAATGGTTTATAAGATGATAAAACACGTAATAACAATATTAAACCTTTTTAACTTTTTAGAGAAGATATATGTTATATATCTAGGGTTAATGAGTTATAAAACATATTATTAAACATTACTTTTATAACAAGCTCATAAATAGCTTAAACAACTTTTTATGTGAAAAGATCATAGTTATATTATTAATCATGTATTTAAGACAAGTTAGGTTATGGGTCTTAAGTGGATTTTCATGCAAAAGATAATGAACGCATAACCATCATTTAATTTCATTAAAAAGCACATAGCCTATATTATTATACTTGAAGTCAATATATATAAAGTAACATTTTAAGTTATAACAGAACTTAAACTCTTATTACTTTATTTTATCCTTTAGGAAAAGCTAAGTGATTCGTATATAATGTGCACTAAATTCTATGAAATCATTAATCATGTCATAAACCTAGTTAAGAACAAATTGGCTATAGGTTTGATAAAGGATAATTAATCTATCAATTATCTTTAATTCTATTGTAGGAACAAATGATCTAAAGGATCTACTTCATTAGAAAGGAAATTATGTATAAACTATCATTGTAGTTTATAAAAGCAATGACTCTTGTTATCTTTTAATTAATAAAATATAAATAATCTATTAATTGGACATATATTTGTCTTCTATTTTTATTAAGAAACATATGTCTACATATTCTTTTTAGTTTCTATTTAATACGGCTATACTTAAATATCTATAACGAACCTTGTTGAATCAAAATCATGATACCTATTAAAAAGGTCATTTTAAAGTTAGAAACAAATTATCTAATTCTTTAGTAAGAAACCTATGTTTACCAACATAACTATCAATTTCTTTATTAGAAAAGTATGTGTGCCTAGTTAAGTCATTTTATCATTACAAATTCTACTATTTCGGTTTTGTCCTTTCTTTTCTAAATAGAATTTATACGTGTGGCTAAAATTGTTTACTTATTTCTTATAACATTAATATTCTAAGAATTAATTGTAAATTACTAAATAGGACTTTTAATACCATAGTCATGGTTATTATGACATAAACAAGTATTTTACTAATTTTAAGTAATTAAGTGTTATGCTTATATTTATTATGACTAGAAAAATCTATATTTTTATTTGACCAAGAATACGTGACCTAGGTGTAATGACTTAACCAATTCTATAGAAATAAACTAATTATTACCTAATTATTTATACTATGAATAGTGATCTCATTTTAGATTTATCTTTTCTTTCTAAAAGAAAAATGCCATTATAATAATTAGAGATCAAATACATTAAACCACTGTTTATACTATAATATTTGTATTGTTATGAATTCTATACTGCTTACTAAATATATGTTAAGAGAAGCTTTTATTATCTATTTAGTGGGTTTAAATGCACTTATGAATATAAACTTTTAGATAAATTCTAAAATTCGTCATAAACAAAATTAACTAGGATATTATTTATCTAGTGTTTTCATCACTAACACATGGTCTACCAAAATCTGTCATTCCTCTTTCCAATCCCAAATTCTAAAGAAATCGTAAACCAATATCACATCTAAAAACCATTCACTAATTCATCGTACAAATACTCAAAATCAATCGTTTACGCATATGAATTCTAAATCACAACGAATAATTACCAAATTCATGAATTAATTTAAAACATGATTTTGGAGTTATAAAAATATTCGGGTTGTCTTGAACCTTGGATTCTTGCACATGCGCAGGGATGAACGTCGACGAGGGGGTTTCGACGGGCAGGGAACGACACGATCGTTGGTGAGCGTTCCATGGATGGCGAACGACATGGATGAACTCCGGCGAGGCACGACGATGAGCGGTGGTGCTACTGCGCGCGCGACAGGGGTTCTTGACGGGGTGCTGCGTGGGCTCTGGTGCGGTGGCGTTGACACTGGCGAGGTTCCGACGAGGCGGTCCGACGTGGTCCAAAGAGCAGGGCGCGAATGTGAGGAGCGAGGGAGAACTTGGGGGAGGAAGGGAGGAGGCTCGGCGTCCATTTTATAGGCGAGGGCGAGGGGAGATGAGAGGGCGCTGAGGAGGGAAGAACAGACGGTCGGCCATTCAAGCTGTCATCAAAGGCATTCATCAACGGAGGGATTAATGGGGAAGGAAAAGGAACGGACGCATTGAAGCTCCATTTACGCAGAGGAGAAACAGTCAGTCGTGCGGGTCGTCTGCTCTGTGTCGGTCGGGGTGCACGGGGTCGGGGATGGCCGGGGTCGCTGCTCCTGGGCTGCTTGACTTCTGGCGCATCGCGGTTTCGCTCCGCTGTGCATGGCGCTGGCGGGGCGACTCTGCTGGCGATCCTTGGTCGGGCGCGTCGGGTCACGGCCGCTGCTCGGCCGGCTTGGGCTGGGGCGCTTGGCCACGGGGTCGCGAGCGGCGCGCGGTGTGCGCGGGGCGCGTAGGGCGAGTCACACACTGGTGCAGAGCCGATCGGGGTCGGGTCGCGTCCTGGCGTCAGGTGTTGCGCGCGAGGGAGGCCGGGGTTGAGGTGCGCGCAGGCGTTGTGCAAGAGGAGGCAGGGGGAGGAGAGAGGAAAGTGGGGAGAGAGGAGGGAGGGAGAAAGAAACGGCTCCTGGCGGCGGCCAGAGAAAGGCAGGGGCGGCGCTAGGGTTAGGGAGTGGCCGGCCGGTCCTCTTGTTGGCCCCCTAGTGGGCCGATTAGAATTAGGGTTTTGTTTTGTTTTTTTTCTAATTTCGAAATAACTATTCAACTAATCATAAAATTCATAATAATCAAACCAAAATTATTTATAAATAAAATATTAATTCTTGGACTAATATTTATTATATTATTTATGTAAATTTTCATTTAAGAAGAAATAATATTCAATATTCAAAATCAATCATGAGCATTCAAAAATCATTCCAAAGGCAAATAAATAAGGAACACTTAAGAGAAAATTAATTACCATAAATATCATTGTTAACTAAATGTATTATTTTTATTTAATGATTTTCATAGTGTCATAGCCGCTCCCCGGCCGCGCACCCCTGGCGCCCGCGCCGTCCCATTCCCGCGCGCGTGACATTTGAAATTTAGTTTGGTTAATTTTAATTTAGTTTAATTAGTGTGCTGCGTCATGCGCATCGTCGTGCGATAATTTATTTTAAATTCAGATATATTAGTGTGCTGCGTCGCACGCTTCATCGCGCAACGATTCATTTTAAATTCAGATTATTCGATGTGTGACGTCGCGAGTTTAGTCACGCGACATTTTGTTTTAAATTCAGTTTAAGTGACGTATACTGTCGTGCGCTTCGTCGAACGACGCTTGACGTTATTTTCACATTTAATTCAAGTGTTTCGTTGCGCGCTTCGTCATGCGACGATTCGTTTAATCTCAAGTTTAGTCTAAGTGTTGCGTCGCGCGCTTCACCGCACGACAGCTCATTTTATTTTTATCTTAGTTTGTGTGTGCTATCGCGCGGCAACTCGTCCCAGTTTTCGGTTTAGTTCGCATGTGCCGTCGTGCATTTCGCCACGCGACGATCCTTTTAAATTTACCTTAAATTGTTTATAATAATCAAATGCGTACCATAACTTTATTCTATATATAGTAGATTGCCAAATTAATATGATTATTTTAAGCCGAGTACTTTAATTTATAACCGCTTAACGTGGTCGCTCTTCGACTGTAGCCTCGACCGTTGCTTTCTCTTTCTCGCTTAGTCGCAGGTGCGAGCCCTGCACCGAGCGTCTGCTTATTTATTGTATTTTATTGCATGGTGTAATGTTCTTTTTATATTAAATTTGTGGAATATATGTTTGAACTCGTATAGATAACGGTTAGTTGGCGTAGTCCGAAGGAGTTGCAGGTGAAGACCTGAGCAGTAGCTGGTTGGTGAAGGCAAGTGTCCCTTGACCCATCTATGTCCTACTCATTTCATAATTCACTCCCTACATTTACACAATTTATACCTAAGGATTGACTAGCTTTTGTTTATCTTGTCCTTGTTTACCTATTTGGGTTGGGTTATTTTGGTTTACCTTTACGCTAGTGCTTCGCACTAATCAATGAACATGATGAGATTATTTATGATACGTTGTTTTCCCTTTTGACTATGATGATACTATGACATTTAAGGGGACTTGAGCGGTTTCTCGAGTGCCTCTCCGTAAGGACTGGTTCGTTGGATGACTGCCCGAGAAAACAGTGCAACCATGAGGGTAGAATGGGACGCCCTTAGCTGAATAATTAGAGAAACTGAGGTGTAGTTCGCTTCGCCGTCGTGCTATCAATGGGGCTCGGTGTATGTGGCTCGCTCTGCCGAGGATGGATTGCCCCTTGGGGAGGAGTGCGGCATATTTAGGAAACCTAATGGGTGGCTAAAGCCTCAGGGAATCTTTGTAAAGGCTGCGTAGTGAAACCCTGTGTAACACCTCTGGTGTTACTGTTACTAAAACTTGAGCATAACATCATAAGCATTGGCATTGCATATGTTTGACACACCTAGAGTGCATTCACTAGGTAAAAATTTCAAGCAAGTTGTGTGGCTATGGCATTTTTGCAAATAAGACCCTAGTATAGGGTACTTAACCTTTAATAAGGTTAGAAGGGTAAAACAGGACCCAAATAGAGAAAACCCCAAAGATTAAGTAAAATAATCATAAAATGTTATCAAAGATGGACCTACATTGCATTTACACCCCTAAGATACCAAAAACCCTAATTGGAACCCTAGAAAACCCTAAACCTAAACCCCAGGGGGCTAAGTGCAAAATTAGTCCACTTTTGGACTAAAGTGCAAAAACCATGTCAATAAGGTATGCTAAGTCATGTGGATCACAAATATGTGGATTTGCAAGTTAAACCCTAAGTTTTGGGTCTATTTGCAAAAAGCACCACTTAAACCCTATATAGACTAAGTCTGAAAATCAATGATATGGGCTCAACTTTGGAGCTCTGTAGCTTTCAAATTCTAGTGTTTTTGCCCTAGGTCATCACATTAAATTTGTAGACCTAACAAAGGAGAACAATTTTTCTTAAGAGTGTAAGCAAGGTTGTTATGAAGAATTTGGAGATAATCACACTCAAAGTCAGGCTGTCAGGCTGTTCAAGTCTGAATTTCAGACTGACAGTAGGATTACATGAACTTGGGGCTTAATTTTAAGCAAGATTCAGTGACTTTTTGTGGGAACACAATGTAGCAAAGTTATAGCTGGTTTGTAGCCCTACAACTTTGCTACAGAGCATTGGTTATGTTGCCATATGAATTTGGGAGAAAATCAAGCTCAAAGATGGGCTGTCAGGTCAACTGAATACACTCTGCGATGGTACAGTGAATCGATGTGGATCAGACCGCCAGCGCGGCAATCTCACCACCGGTGTCCTCTCCGTGCGTAGATTCGTGCCAGCGCCGTCGTGATTCATGACCAGATCGAGTGGATAACACTTGAAGATCATCGCCGTGGATAACTCCGGCCAGTAAAGTATTCTGGCCACCGTACAGAGTTCGTCGCGGTGGATTCTGATAAGCACGCCAGTGACTGCCGCTTTCAGGCCTTGTGCCGCGTGTCTAAGTGTCTCCACCGCATCGCCGTGACTCGCTCTAGCTCTCCGTTGATCATTGGAGTAAATGCCACGGTGTGGGACACGAATTCACTGCGCCAGTGAACTCCCCCTTCCTCTGATCGTCGCGCGTCTCGCCCAAATTCACGGCCACCGCTCACTAAGCCTATAAATTGAGCCCGCCGTCAGCTCCGCAACATCATCACGCACCACACCACCCAGTATTGCTCCCAGTCGATCACCAGTGAGCGCGAATTTTGAACTTCCCCCAAATCTGCTCAAGAACACCGTGAAAACAACCTCACCGCGGCCAGCGCAATTATAGTTAGTTCATGCTGCCTGTTCTCTCGTTTAAGCATTCTCATACGTCTGTGTTGCTTGTCGACCCACCCAATTGAACTAGACCGTCTCCAATCGATGGGAACGCGTGGTTCCTTAGTTCATCCGCGCGCTCACCATGGCCAGACCAACTTAGACCACCATTCGTGAAATTAGGTTGGGGGAAATACTCGGGCGAGGTTCCATTCCGTGTCTGCCACTCGGGAGCGCCAGTTCTTGCCTCGTTCGGCCGGTCTGCACGCTCGCCGGAGCTCTGCCTCGCTCGTCGCCGTCGGGGACTTCGGGCGGCGAAGAAATAGAACGTAGAGGTCCTTCTTGCAAACTGTCAGCGACTTAGTGCAACAGTAGAAGAACCCACTTCGGGTTAGCCAGTAAGCTAAGGGCCTTTTCGCAAAGCTACCAGCGCGGGCGCGCGCGCTTTCCTGTGTTGGTTGGGCCGCCTGGGTTGAAATCGGCCCAAGACTGTTCATTCTTTTCACTTTTCTTTTTCTGGCACGACTCCAACAATTCTAGAAAATGGTAGAAAAACGGCAAAAATGTCAAACCAATTTTCCTAGATTCCTAATTTTCCATGGAATTTAATAAAAATAGTTTCATAATATTTAGATCAAATAAAGAATTTTAGAGCATTTAAAGTAGCTCAAAACATTGGTTCTGGATTTTTAGAAAATAGATAATAATTCCAAAAATGCCCAAACTTTTTATATGAACTTAAAATATTATTTAGAAGTCTTGGGTAGATTTTGGTTTGATTTGGACCTTGTTTGATAATTAGAACCTAAAACCACCACCCCCCCCCCCCCCGCTCTTTGGACTTCACTATTGACTCCAGAAACCCTAGTTTCTCGGAGAACTGTGATGAAAAATTGTATTCAAGACTTTAGATAATAAACTCTTATTATCCTTGCACTCTCATAAGCATTACATGGCATTCATTCTTATATATATAAATGGTTATATTTAGAAAACGAGGAAGAAGTTGAAGTAGAAGAAGAGAAGACTTCACCACCACCACCTGCGGAACATCAGGCAGGAAATTGTTTTTACTTTGATATCTGCGGATCCGAGCCTGACTCACCTATAAACGAAGGCAAGCCCCGGTGCATTTGCCACCTCCTTGATTCTTTTAAAATCTTTCTCACTTGCTTGATGCATTAGGTGATAGGAGTTGATTGATAAAACAATTCCTGCATTACCTTCCTTGAATTTGATTACCTTTCTTTGGATCCCTGTTTTATAAAACGTTTTTACTATGCTTAGTCTTGCTTTAGCAAAGAAAAAGATTTTGTTTTTACAAATGATGATGTGGCAAAGTGGAAGGGATGTTTTTTGAAAATAAAATGTGATGGTGGATCCATCATGGCCATGATGGGTTCAACATCGGAAAATATGTACCTCTGCCAGGTACCAAACTTTGGGATTGAAATTGATTAAGCTGAGACCAGGCGGGTGACTTGAACGAGAAGGAGAGTCTCTGTGTAGTGTCTCCGTCTGAGTCAATTAAGGACCGTGTCGATGTACCAAACTTTGGCCATTATGAGGCATCTTCAAAAGAATTTCTAAAGACTCATCTAGAAAATTTCTTCTCTTCTTATCTACTATTTTTGAAGAGTTTATATGAAAGACCAGATAGGAAGAGTGCAATGTATAGAAGGTTGAATCAACTACGGTTGGTTCTGTAATTACACATGCATCATGCTAAGAATTATATTAATAAGATTTTCTCCCTTAGAAAAATGCCACCGCGCACAAGGAAAACTGCGCGAAAGCATACTGGCCCAATTGGTGCCACGTCATCAACTTGCCCCAAGGCACGAGGATAGCAGTAGTGGGAGTAATGATCCGATCGGGGATCTTGAAGCGACAGTAAATCAGCTTCAAACAGAACTCTAACGCAGGATTAACATATGGGTCGCGGATGGCGACAGAATCAATGAATTGAGAAGCGACGTCCGCCGCCTGCAAGATCAGCTCGCGGATCGAGATTTAGTGCTCGACTGGGCTGTTCACTCCCGTTTGCTTGCCTGGGCTAAGGAGGCAAAAGCTCGAGCCCGAGTTGAAGAGCTTAGCTCAGCCATTGATAACTTGCAGGCTTATTGCAATACTCTACATGAAGAAGTTCATGTACTGTATTCACAATTGCACCCCAGTGTACCTGCGGATCCTGTCGGGACAGAAGCCGGACCTTCTCAAGTAGCGGGAGAAGCTTTTGGTGGCAAATTGGACCTTTTCAGGCCCCCTCCCTCTATGAAGTTGGTCGATGAGTGGTCCCCTATGCCCGACAGTGAGGCTACTAAGAGTGACAGGAAGTAGGAATAAGTATAGGATAGAAGTAGTACTATTGTGTAATAGGGGTGTAATCTTATTGTAAAGTACGAGTCTGTAACATTACCTTTTAAAGTAATGTGAAATGGATGGTTTGTATGGCATATCATATTGCTCCCAATGTTCTTTGCCTCAGATGCCTTCCAGGACTCGCGCTCAGGATGGGGCTGGTACCTCCTGGGGAGGGAGGCAACACCAAACCCACCTCCAGTACCCCCTACACTTGCCGAGGCTATCGCCGCCTTGGTGAATGCTACAGTAGATAATACTCGTTTCCTATGGGAGATGGCAGGACAGCAACTCCAACAATAAGGTGGGCGGGGCTATCCGCAAGGCCCCCATGAAACCTCTTATTTGGATTTCTTCGAAACACGCCCCCCGTTGTTCATCAAGGCAGAAGACCCTTTAGAGGCGGACGAATGGATCTGTGTCATTGAACAAAAATTTGGACTTCTTCGATGTTCTGGAACTCAGAAGCCCCTGTTCGCAGCTCAGCAATTGCGTGGCCCTGCCAGCACATGGTAGGGAAACTTTGTGGCCATTCAGCCGGCCGATCATCAGATTACATGGGAGGAATTCAAGCTGGCCTTTAGAGAGCATTACATACCTGAAGGAGTCCTCCACATGAAACAGGAGGAATTCATGAAGTTGAAGCAAGGTGGAGATACGGTCACCCAGTATCTCAATAAATTTAATCACTTATCTCAATACGCGATTGACCAAGTCAACACCGACATAAAGAAGAAGAACTGTTTCATGAGGGGTTTAAATGATCGGATGCAAAGGAAAATGGCTACATGTGTCGACCTCACCTACGGGAGGGCTGTCAGCACAGCGCTGGCAGTTGAATCTAAATATGCAAGTTCTGGAAAGTCCAAGGGGAATGGGGGCAACAGGCCTAATCAGGGCCCCGAGAAAAGGCAACGGTTAGTTATCCGGCCTTTTAATCAGGGTCGTTCTTCAGCACGCCCACCCTCCTTCCCATTCAAACAATCAGTGTTCATCCGTCCCAATGCTGCCCCCACTACAACAAGTCAGCCGGGTGCCCCAGGCACTCGATTCCCTGCCCTTTCCAGTTTGTCAACAGGCTGTTTCAATTGCAGAAAATCTGGGCATTTTATTAAGGATTGCCCCTACCCGAAGCAGAATCGCTCAAACAATCAACAAGGTACTGGGAATTCTTCTCAAGCTAAGGGAAATACGGGCAAGAACATAAAAAAGACGGGACGAATTTATTACACTCAAGTGGCCACCACACCGGACGGTGAACCGGTAATAATGGGTACATTCCTTGTGGCCAATCATCCCGCAATTATTCTCTTTGATTCTAGTGCTTCGCATACATTCATCAACAAGAAATTTGTGGAACAACATTGCATTCCATACCATGAATCAAGGGAAGGGTTTAAAATTCATTCACCTAGGGGACAAATATTTACTAAGGAAGTGGCTTTCCAAGTGCCCGTAACATTGGCCGAACGGGACTTTCTTACTAACATGATTGTTCTGAAAGGCCAAGACATAGATGTCATCTTGGGAATGAATTGGTTGTCCCAACATAAAGCAACCCTCAACACTAATCAGAGAACTATCAGGTTGAGTCATAACCAAGAGGAAATTCTTTTGTCTATCCCCATTCCAGCTAAAACTACTGGCAGAATATATGAAGCCATTATACCGGAGATCAAGGATATTCCGGTAGTATGTGAGTTCCCAGATGTCTTTCCAGAAGATTTGCCTGGATTACCACCAGAAAGAGATGTAGAGTTTGTAATTGAGTTGAAGCCCGGTACGGCTCCCATTTCTAGAAGATCATACCGGATGCCTCCAAATGAGCTGGCAGAACTGAAGATTCAATTACAAGATCTACTAGAGAAAGGATTCATCCGGCCAAGCTCGTCACCATGGGGTTGTCTAGCCATATTCGTCAAGAAGAAGGATCAAACATTACGGATGTGCGTGGATTATCGACCCCTGAATGAGGTCACTATCAAGAACAAGTACCCTCTTCCGTGGATTGACATTTTATTTGATCAACTGACTAGAGCGAGGGTATTCTCCAAAATTGATCTCAGATTGGGCTATCATCAGATCCATATTTGGCCCGAGGATATACCAAAGACCGCATTTACTACGCGGTATGGATTATTTGAGTACTTGGTAATGTCTTTCGGACTGACAAATGCTCCTGCCCACTTCACTTATCTGATGAACTCGGTATTCATGCCTGAGTTGGATAAATTTGTGGTGGTCTTCATAGATGATATCTTAATATATTCCAAGAATGAAGAGGAGCATGCTCAACATTTACGGGTCGTATTAACGCGTCTGAGAGAACATCAATTATATGCCAAGTTCAGTAAGTGCGTGTTTTGGCTGGAAGAAATTCAATTTCTAGGACATGTGTTGTCTGCCAGGGGGATTGCGGTAGATCCCAGCAAGGTCAAGGATATTTTGGAGTGGAAACCCCCAACCATTGTTCATCAAGTCCGAAGTTTCCTTGGACTAGTTGGCTATTACCGTCGATTTATACCAGATTTTTCTAAGCTTGTGAAGCCAATCACAAGTCTATTGAAGAATGAGACTAAATTCAATTGGTCTTCGAAGTGTAATGAAGCTTTTGAGCATTTGAAGAAATTATTAACCACTGCTCCGGTATTGGCTCAACCGGACATTAATAAGCCCTTTGATGTGTATTGTGACGCATCAGGCAGTGGTCTCGGCTGCGTATTAATGCAAGAGGGCCGAGTAATCGGGTATGCTTCAAGGTAGTTGCGCCGGCATGAGGAGCATTATCCCACTCATGATCTGGAGCTAGCTGCAGTGGTTCAAGCCCTGAAGATATGGCGTCATTATCTACTGGGAAATGTCTGTCATATTTATACAGACCACAAAAGTTTGAAATACATATTTACCTAGTCCGAGCTCAATATGAGACAAAGGAGATGGCTCGAGCTAATCAAGGATTATGAACTGGAAATCCATTATCACCCAGGCAAAGCAAATGTAGTGGCAGATGCACTCAGTCGCAAGGCCTCCTGCCATTGTTTAACTATAAAGACTTCTGACATTACATTATGCCAAGAGATGGAAAATCTGAACCTGGGAATGATTCAGCAGGGGACTTCAAATCACTTGAAGCTGGAGTCAGTCATCCTACAAAGGATAATTGACGCACAAAAGAATGATGAGGGTATGAAACATGTACGTGAGAAGATAAGGGCTAGAAAGGCCAATTGTTCAGAGAAGACAACCAAGGTGTGGTATGGTTCAACAACCGCATAGTTGTGCTGAAAAATGAAGAAGTCCGCCAGCAAATTCTAGATGAAGCCCATCTTAGTCGCTATTCTATTCATCCCGGAAGCACTAAGATGTATCAAGATTTGAAACAGCATTATTGGTGGACGAAAATGAAGATTGAAATCACACGCTATGTGGCTAAATGTGACACTTGTAGACGTGTCAAAGCCATACACATGAAGACTGCAGGTCCATTACAATCTTTACCACTACCAACATGGAAATGGGAAGATATTAGTATGGACTTTATTGTGGGATTGTCCAGAACTGCAAAAGGGTATGATTCTATCTGGGTTATTGTTGATCGGCTCACGAAAATTGCTCATTTTCTGCCAGTCAAGACATATTACCCAGTTCTTACCTATGCGGAATTATACATTGCTTGCATTCTCAGTTTGCACGGTGTTCCAAAGACTATAGTGTCGGATCGTGGACCTCAATTCATATCCAAATTCTGGGAAGAACTTCATAAATCCCTGGGTACCAAATTGTTCCACAGCTCGGCCTATCATCCTCAAACAAGTGGGCAGACTGAGAGGGTCAATCAAATACTTGAAGATATGCTGCGGGCATGTGTGTTGGACTTCTCATAGAAATGGGATGAATGTTTACCATTAGCGGAGTTCTCATATAATAATAGCTATCAAGAAAGCATTAAGATGGCACCCTTCGAAGCTTTATATGGACGACGATGTCGTACTCCGCTAAATTGGTCTGAACCTGGTGAAAGGTACTTCTTCAGGCCTGATATGGTGAAAGAAACTGAAGCAAAAGTTCTGTCGGCGTTCCGAGACCGGGGGGTCCCCGAGCCGACGAGTGAGTGTGCCGCGTGCCCCAGCCCAGATGGGTCGAGCGCGTGGGCGAGCACGAAGGGGGGAGAGAGCGAGGCGGCCGGAGCCGGGTCGTGAGGGAGTCGGAGAAACCCGTGGCCTTCGTGTTCGTCCCGCGCCCAGGTCGGGTGCGCTTGCAGTAGGGGGTTACAAGCGTCCGCGCGGGTGAGGGGAGCGAGCGGCCCCGAGAGAGCGCCTGCCCCTGCCCTTCGTCCCCGCGAGGCCAACCTTCTCTAAGAAGGCCCTGGTCCTTCCTTTTATAGGCGTAAGGAGAGGATCCAGGTGTACAAACAGGGGTGTAGCAAGGTGCTACGTGTCTAGCGGGGGAGAGCTAGTACCCTAAGTACATGCCAAGGTGGCAGCCGGAGAGATCTTGGCACCCGGCTAGTGTGGCGTCGTGGCTGTCGGAGAAGCAATGGAGCTTGGCGGAGGGACAGCTGTCGGAGTGGTTGGGCCCTTGCTGACGTCCCCCTGCTTTCGTAAGAGAGCTGAGAGCCGCCGTCGTCATGGGTCCAGCGGGGTGCCATCATTGCCTATCTAGCGGGGCTAGTCAGATGGGACGTCGGTCCTGTTCCCTGCGGCCCGAGTCGGCTCGGGGTAGGGTGATGATGGCGCTTCCTGTCGACGTGGCGGACTTGTGCCCTAGGTCGGGCGACGTGGAGGCTCCTCCGAGGCCGAGGTCGAGTCTGTCCTGCATGGCCGAGGCCGAACCTGAGCTCCCGGGTCGGGCGAGGCGGAGGTCGTTCGGCAGAGGTCGGGGTAGAGTCCGAGCCCTGGGTCGGGCGAAGCGGAGTTCGTCGTCTTCCGGGGCCTTAGCCCGAGTCCGAGCCCTGGGTCGGGCGGAGCAGAGTTCGCCGTCTTCCGGGGCCTTAGCCCGAGTCCGAGCCCTGGGTCGGGCGGAGCGGAGTTCGCCGTCTTCCGGGGCCTTAGCCCGAGTCCGAGCCCTGGGTCGGGCGGAGCGGAGTTCGCCGTCTTCCGGGGCCTTAGCCTGAGTCCGAGCCCTGGGTCGGGCGGAGCGGAGTTCGCCGTCTTCCGGGGCCTTAGCCCGAGTCCGAGCCCTGGGTCGGGCGGAGCGGAGTTCGCCGTCTTCCGGGGCCTTAGCCCGAGTCCGAGCCCTGGGTCGGGCGGTGCTTCCTCTGGCGCTTTTGGCCAAGCCTGGCTGCCCGTCAGTCTTACCTTTTGCGTTAAAGGCCCCAGTGACTTGGTCGGTCGGCGCGGTGATTTAGTCAGGGTTACTTCTTATCGAAGGCAAGGCCTCGGGCGAGCCGGAGATGCGTCTGCCATGAAAGAGGAGGCCTCGGGCGAGACAGGAACCATCTCAGGGTCGGCTGCCCTCGCCCGAGGCTAGGCTCGGGCGTGGCGTGATCGAGTCGCTCGTATGGACTGACCCCTGACTTAATCAAACCCATCAGGCCTCTACAGCTTTATGCTGATGGGGGTTACCAGCTGAGAATTAGGCGTCTTGAGGGTACCCCTAATTATGGTCCCCGACAGTAGCCCCCGAGCCTCGAAGGGAGTGTTAACACTCGCTTGGAGGCTTTCGTCGCACTTTTTTGCAAGGGGACCAGCCTTTCTCGGTTGTACTTTGTTCCGGTGGGTGCGCGCGAGCGCACCCGCCGGGTGTAGCCCCCGAGGCCTCGGAGGAGTGGTTTCACTCCTTCGAGGTCTTAATGCCTTGCGTAATGCTTCGGCTGGTCTGGCGGTTCCCTCATGCGAACAGGCCGTAGCCCAGGTGCACTGTCGGGGCCCAAGTTCTCGGGCTGGTATGTTGACGCTGTCAACGGTTCGGCCGGAGCCGGGTTTGCGAGAGCAGCCCCCGAGCCTCCGCACAGAGCAAGAGGACGATCAGGGACAGACTCGGCTTTTTTACATACGCCCCTACGTCGCCTTTCCGCAAGGAGGAGGGGGGAGAGCGCCATGTTACCCTCGATGGGTACCGAACATGGTGTCTCCGGTGAGCTGCAATCGGGTAATCCGAGTGGACGTCTGTGCCCCGTTCGTTGGGGGTCGGCTAGGGGCCCGGAGGCACGCCCAAAAGTACCTGCGGGTGATCTGCCGGACCCGGTCCCCTGGCGACGGGGTCCGAGGGCTCGTTGCCTCCCTCCGATGGGATTCCGTTACAGAGTCGTTCCCGCTGGTCTCGGAAATGTCCTAGGGTACCTCGGGAGCGCAGCCCGAGCCTTGGTTATGTATCGAACGTACCCCTGGTCATCCCTCGCTCGGTGTCTGAGGCGACTGTGAACCCTTCGGGGGGCCAGCCTTCGAACCCCTGATCAGTAATGGGCGCGGAGCCCGAGTAGCCTGAGGCGGTCGTGGAACCTTTCGGGGGGCCGACCTTCGAACCCCTGACCAGTAGTGGGTGTCGGGCCCACGCGATCTGAGGCGGCTGTTGAACCCTTCGGGGGGCCAGCCTTCGAACCCCTGATCAGTAAGGAGGCTCGGAGCCTAGTTCCTTCACGGGGAAGGATCCCTTTGGGGGTATCCCCTTTCCCGGTCCCTGTTGCAAGAGATAGAGAAAGAGGAAAAAGGGAAAAAGGATGCGAAATTGAACGTCGTGGCGTACCTTTTTTGGTGTGGTCGTTTTGGCGAAGGCGAAACGTCGCCAGCTGCTCCCGCCAGTAGTGCTGCCCGTCGAGCCGCGGAGTTAATGCGCCGGGGTGAGTAGTTGGCGAGGCTGCCGTTGCGCGTGCGCGAGCCGTTCGAGGAACGGGTCACGGGCGTGTCGTCTTCACACCGTGAGAGAGGGGGTTCTCTTGCTGCCTCCGGACGGGACGTGAGCCCGGCTGATGGCATGACCGCTGCTCTTACGCGCCTTCCACTGTCATTACTGCCGGCCCACTTTTGACCGCGTTTGACCGCTGCGTCAGGCTGGCGCAGCTGGGCCGCGTGCTGGGCCGCCTCGGGCCGCGGTATTGGTTCCGCAACCGAGGAGGTGCGGTGGTGGCGCAAGTGGCATAGTGGCTTACATGCAGCATTCGGCGCGCCGGTTGCACGACGCGTGGGCTTGAGCCTCCGCGCTGGCCTGTCAGGAGTCGGAGAGGCGCGTCCACTTGGCGCGGTTGCATGCCGCCCGCATGGCTGCCCACCCCCTTCGCCCGTTGGTCTAGGCAAAAGTGGAGGGTCACTTGTAACTGCTGGGTGGTTGCGCGCGCGCCGCGCGCGGCGGTTCGGCTTCTTCTACTCGGAGCCGGTCTGCATGACAGGTGGGTCCCAGCCCCCGCGCCGCAGGGGAGGGCTTTGGAGGCGTGTTGGAGAAGACTCAGCCCGTGACGGTTGGGGGCGCACGCACGGAGAGTTGCCTTTAAAAGGAGGGCGACCCCTTTCGTAAGGCGACCATGTCTTCTTCCTTCCTTATGTATCGTGTCTTTCCGCCTTTCAAGCCCCCTGATGGGGGAAACCGCCGTCTCCGTGCCTCATCGTCGGGGGGCACCACTCCGTGGGAGCGGGTACCTTTCGGCCATCGTTCGGCTTCAAGGATTTTCATCATGCAGCCCGGCTGCACCCCTCCACCGGCGGTCACCCAAGAGGGTGACTTCCGGCTTGATGGTGGGGGAAAGCGAGCCGGGCTGCGGCCTCTGCCCCTCCCTCAGCCTCAAGGATTTTCATCACCAGGGCTGAGGAGGGGAGTGTGCCGAGTTGGGGTCGGCTCCTGCGCGGGCGGTGGCCCGCTCCTTCCCTCAGTGATCGGGGGGAAGGGCGGGAGTCGTCCGTGGCGCCAACAGCTGCACCGTGCCCGGCTCTCTGAGCCGAGCAGTTTCGGAATCGCTCCCGGTGCTGCCTCCCGCCACGGCAGCTGGAAGAGGTTCTTCCGCCGGCGCGACAGCCAAGGCTGGCCATGGGCCGACCTCCAACTCTACGGCCTTCTGCCCGTCCTTGCCTCTCGAGTTTGGGCAAGGGCGGGGGCCTCCTAGCAGCAGTATCCGCCCTGAGGCCATCATTGCTGCTGTTCGGCCCCCCGGGGCAGAAGTCTTCATCGTCGCCGCTGTCGGGGCGGTCGGCGACATGCCGTTCGTCGGTCTTCTGTTGCCCCGCAGGCCCACCCCCATCGAGTGGGGTTGTTCGTACCTGCGGAGGGGGAACCAGAGTTCCGTTTGTAATGGCACTTCGAGTGCCGGGTTTTTTTGTTCATTTTCGGCTTTCGGGGCCTGAACATGTATGTAACTGCGGCACGGAGCCGTGTTTTTTCCTCATTTCCGAGCACTAAGACTCGCCTGCTGATTGTCTGAACCGCTTCACTAAGCATGAGTCGCCCCGTGTCAAGGTGACGAGTGAGGTATCCGTATCCCGGAGGCATAGGAGTCCCTCGGCTCGGTCGGCCCTGTTGTCCGAGGCTCCTCTAGCTTAGTTAAAGAGACCCCTCGGCCGCTCTTCGACGAGCCGAGGCCGGGGGTAGCGATATCAGCATAAGCAGAGGCAGAGTTGGCTCGGAAATGAAACCTGGTTGGCCGGAGCCTAGCCGGGTTGTCCGTTGGCAGGATCGACACCGGAGTTGGTCAGCTGAGGCTTCGGACCGGGCTCGTGCCCTCGGAAGGTGGTTGGCCGAGGCCCCGGAGGTGGCTGGCCGAGCCGCCTGCTCGGGCCGGATTCCCGGAGAAGTCCCTGACAACGACCGCCCGGGCGTGGTGATGACGCCGTCCTTTGGAGCGGAGGCCCTCGGATCGCGTCGCCGTCCGAGGCTAGTTCGGGCCTTGCCGAAGGTGCTGTCGATGCCGAGGGTGTCGCCGCCCCCTTCCAGCGCCAAGACCTGAGCCTGCAGGATCAGCTTGTCTTGTAGCGTGTGTTTTGTGCGGCCGCTGAGGCCAGAACACACACCCTTGATGTGTTGTAAAGCTGCGTCCCTTTTCCTCTCGTTCCAAGCATCTGGACTTTTTGTCGGTAACAGGGACGTTTGTGCGAGCGAAAGTTGCTTCTCGCGGAAGGTGAGGAGTGAGGTATCCGTATCCCGGAGGCGTGGGAATCCCTCGGCTCGGTCGGCCTTGCCGCTTACTCGCACTTTTTACCCGTCCATGAGGCCCTATCACCGACTTAGTCGAGAAAACTCGAAGAATCGCTTCGACAGAAGAGCTTCCGAACGTAGAGACTTGTTCGATCCGCGGAGTCACCTTATCCGAACGCGAGTTACTTATCGCAGAAGGTGATGAGTGAGGTATCCGTATCCCGGAGGCGTAGGAGTCCCTCGGCTCGGTCAGCCTTGGCTGCTTACGTGTACCCTGTCGTTTCCATGACCCACTTTTCGAAGTAGTCAAAAAGCACGAAAGATATTCTGATAAAAGAGATTTTTTGTTCGAGGAAAATTTTGACGCAGAGGGGGTTTCCCCCCTTTTAGCCCCCGAGGGAGGGTCGGGCTTTGCCGAGGCGAGGCCGACCCTTCCTTGTTGACTAAACTTTGCGTGGGTGCGAGGTATATAAACAATTTGGAAACATCTCAAGGGTAGAAGCGACGTAGCTGTTGGATGTTCCAAGCGTTGCCGTCGACCTCGCCTTGACTGTTGGCTAGCTTGTACGTTCCGGGCTTCAGAACTTTGGCGATGACGAACGACCCCTCCCAGGGGGGCGTGAGCTTGTGCCTCCCTCGGGTGTCTTGCCGCAGCCGAAGCACCAGATCGCCCACCTGGAGGTCTCGGGGTCGGACCCCTCGGGCGTGGTAGCGTCGCAGGGACTGCTGATACCGCGCCGAGTGTAGTAAGGCCCTGTCCCGAGCCTCATCTAGCTGGTCCAGCGAGTCTTCTCGGCTAGCTTGGTTGCTTTCTTCGTTGTAGGCCCTCGTCCTCGGGGAGCCGTATTCCAGGTCAGTGGGCAGGACAGCCTCGGCCCCGTAGACCAGGAAGAACGGCGTGAAACCTGTGGCTCGGCTTGGCGTCGTCCTCAGGCTCCAGACCACCGAGGGGAGTTCCTTCATCCATCGCTTGCCGAACTTGTTGAGATCATTGTAAATCCGAGGCTTGAGCCCTTGTAGAATCATGCCATTGGCACGTTCTACTTGCCCATTCGACATGGGGTGAGCCACGGCGGCCCAGTCTACTCGGATGTTGTGATCCTCGCAAAAATCCAAGAATTTTTTGCCGGTGAACTCGGTGCCGTTGTCGGTGATGATGGAGTTCGGGACCCCGAAGCGATGGATGATGTTGGTGAAGAACGCCACCGCCTGCTCGGATCTGATGCTGTTCAGGGGTCGGACCTCGATCCACTTGGAGAATTTGTCGACGGCGACCAGCAGGTGCGTGTAGCCCCCGGGCGCCTTCTGCAGAGGGCCGACGAGGTCCAGACCCCACACAGCGAAGGGCCAGGTGATGGGTATCGTCTGCAGAGCCTGAGCGGGCAGGTGGGTCTGCTTCGCATAGAATTGGCACCCTTCGCAGGCGCGGACAATTCTAGTGGCGTCAGCCACCGCCGTCGGCCAGTAGAAGCCTTGGCGGAAAGCGTTCCCGACGAGGGTTCGAGGTGCTGCATGATGGCCGCAAGCCCCCGAGTGTATTTCCTACAGGAGTTCCTGACCCTTGGCGATGGAGATGCATCGCTGGAGGATGCCCGAGGGGCTACGGTGGTAGAGCTCCTTCTCATCGCCCAGCAAGACGAACGACTTGGCACGTCGCGCTACCCGCCGAGCCTCGGCTTGGCCGAGGGGCAGCTCTCCTTGGCGGAGATATTGCAGGTACGGGGTCTGCCAATCCTGCTCTGGCATGACCCCGCTCTGCTCCTCCTCGATGTGCAGTGCTTCGCCCTCGGGGGCCGAGGGCTCCTCGGGTTGAACCGAGGGTAGCTCGGGCCGGGCCGAGGTCGCCTCGGACGGGGGGTTGGTGCAGATCTCGGGAGAAGACGTCCGGGGGAACCGTCGTTCGCCCCGAGGCTATCTTCGCCAGCTCGTCCGCTGTCTCGTTGTAGCGCCGGGCGATGTGGTTAAGCTCGAGCCCGGAGAACTTGTCTTCCAGGCGTCGAACCTCATCACAGTAGGCCTCCATCTTCGGGTCGCGGCAGTGGGAGTTCTTCATGACTTGGTCGATGACGAGCTGCGAGTCGCCGCGCGCATCGAGGCGTCGGACCCCTAGCTCGATGGCGATTCGCAACCCGTTGATCAGAGCCTCGTATTCAGCCACATTGTTGGACGCCGGGAAATGGAGGCGGAGCACGTAGCGCAGGTGTTTCCCGAGGGGCGAGACGAAGAGCAGGCCCGCGCCGGCTCCCGTCTTCATCAGCGACCCGTCGAAAAACATGGTCCAGAGCTCCGGTTGGATCGGAGCCGTCGGCAACTGGGTGTCGACCCATTCGGCTACGAAGTCCGCCAGTACCTGGGACTTGATGGCCTTCCGAGGGGCGAACGAGATTGCCTCGCCCATGATTTCCACCGCCCACTTCGCGATCCGTCCCAAGGCTTCCCGGCACTGGATGATCTCCCCCAGGGGGAAGGATGACACCACAGTCACCGGATGAGACTCGAAGTAATGTCGCAGCTTTCGCCTCGTCAGGATCACTGCATACAGCAGCTTCTGGACTTGTGGGTAGCGGATCTTGGTCTCAGACAGCACTTCGCTGACGAAGTAAACTGGCCTCTGAATGGGCAAAGCATGCCCCTCTTCCTGCCTTTCGACCACGATCGCGGCGCTGACCACCTGAGTGGTTGCGGCGACGTAGACCAAGAGGGTTTCTCCATCAGCGGGGGGTACCAAGACGGGCGCCTGGGTGAGGAGCGCCTTCAGGTTCCCGAGGGCTTCCTCGGCCTCGGGAGTCCAAGTGAAGCACTCGGCCTTCCTTAAGAGACGGTACAGGGGCAGGCCTCTTTCGCCGAGGCGTGAAACGAAACGGCTCAAGGCCGCGAGGCATCCCATGACCCTCTGTACGCCTTTTAAGTCCTTGATGGGCCCCATGTTTGTGATGGCTGCGATCTTCTCCGGGTTGGCTTCGATGCCCCGCTCGGAGACGATGAATCCCAAAAGCATGCCTCGGGGCACCCCGAAGACGCACTTCTCGGGATTGAGCTTGACGCCCTTCGCCTTGAGACACCGGAATGTCAGCTCAAGGTCGGAGAGAAGGTCGGAGGCTTTCCTCGTCTTGACTACGATGTCATCGACGTAGGCCTCGACCGTGCGACCGATGTGTTCGCCGAACACATGGTTCATGCACCGCTGGTTCGTTGCACCCGCGTTCCTCAGACCGAAAGGCATTGTGACATAGCAGTACATGCCGAAGGGCGTGATGAAAGAAGTCGCGAGCTGGTCGGACTCTTTCATCTTGATTTGATGATACCCTGAGTAGGCATCGAGGAAAGACAGGGTTTCGCACCCTGCAGTGGAGTCCACGATTTGATCGATGCGAGGTAGAGGGTAGGGGACTTTCGGACATGCTTTGTTGAGACCAGTGTAGTCTACACACATCTGCCATTTCCCCCCTTTCTTCCTCACAAGTACAGGGTTGGCAAGCCATTCAGGATGGAATACCTCTTTGATGAACCCTGCTGCCATCAGCTTGTGGATCTCCTCGCCTATCACCCTGCGCCTTTCCTCGTCGAATCGGCGCAGAGGCTGTCTGACCGGTCGGGCTGCGGCCCGAATATCCAGCGAGTGCTCGGCGACATCCCTCGGTATGCCGGGCATGTCCGAGGGACTCCACGCAAAGACGTCGGCGTTTGCGCGGAGAAAGTCGACGAGCATTGCTTCCTATTTGGGGTCGAGCCCGGATCCGATCCGAATCTGCTTGGAGGTGTCGCCACTGGGGTCGAGAGGGACGGCCTTAACCGTCTCCGCTGGCTCGAAGTTGCCGGCATGTCGCTTCACGTCCGGCACCTCTCGGGAGAGGCTTTCCAGGTCGGCAATGAGGGCCTCGGACTCGGCGAGGGCCTCGGCGTGCTCCACGCACTCCACATCGCATTCGAATGCGTGTTTGTACGTGGGGCCGACGGTGATGACCCCGTTGGGGCCCGGCATCTTGAGCTTCAGGTAGGTGTAGTTGGGGATGGCCATGAACTTCACGTAGCATGGCCTTCCCAACACTGCGTGGTAGGTTCCTCGGAACCCGACCACCTCGAACGTCAAAGTCTCCCTTCGGAAGTTGGAGGGCGTTCCGAAGCAGACAGGAAGGTCGAGCCGTCCGAGGGGCTGGACGCGCTTCCCGGGAATGATCCCGTGGAAGGGCGCAGCGCCTGCTCGGACGGATGACAGATCGACGCGCAGGAGCCTGAGGGTCTCAGCATAGATGATGTTGAGGCAGCTGCCCCCATCCATCAGGACCTTGGTGAGCCTGACGTCGCCGATGACGGGATCGACGACGAGCGGGTACTTCCCTGGGCTCGGCACGTGGTCGGGGTGGTCATCCTGGTCGAAGGTGATGGGCTTGTCGGACCAGTCTAGGTAGACTGGCGCCGCCACCTTCACCGAGTAGACCTCCCGACGCTCCTGCTTACGATGCCGAGCCGAGGCATTTGCCGCATGCCCTCCGTAGATCATGAAGCAGTCGCGGACCTCGGGGAACTCCCCTGCTTGGTGATCTTCCTTTTTGCCGTCGTCGCGGGCCCTGTCGCCCTCTGCGGGCGGCCCGGCCCGGTGGAAGTGGCGCCGAAGCATGACGCACTCCTCGAGGGTGTGCTTGACGGGCCCCTGATGGTAGGGGCACGTCTCCTTGAGTGCCTTGTCGAAGAGGTTGGCGCCTCCGGGGGGCTTCCGAGGGTTCTTGTACTCGGCGGCGGCGACAAGGTCCGTGCTGGCGGCGTCGCGTTTCGCTTGCGACTTCCTCCTGCCTTTCTTCTTGGCGCCGGGCGGAGTAGACGCCTCGGGTGCATCTTCCGACGGGCGGCCCTGGGGCTGCTTGTCCTTTCGGAAGATGGCTTCGACCGCCTCCTGACCAGAGGCGAACTTGGTGGCAATGTCCATCAGCTCGCTTGCCCTGGTGGGGGTCTTGCAACCCAACTTGCTCACCAGGTCACGGCAGGTGGTGCCGGCAAGGAACGCGCCGATGACATCGGAGTCGGTGATGTTGGGCAGCTCGGTGCGCTGCTTCGAGAATCGCCGGATGTAGTCCCGAAGAGACTCTCCCGGCTGTTGCCGACAGCTTCGGAGGTCCCAGGAATTCCCGGGGCGCACGTACGTGCCCTGGAAGTTGCCGGCGAAAGCCTGGACCAGATCCTCCCAGTTGGAAATCTGCCCCGGAGGCAGGTGCTCCAACCAAGCGCGAGCGGTGTCGGAGAGGAACAGGGGGAGGTTGCGGATGATGAGGTTGTCGTCGTCCGTCCCACCCAGTTGACAGGCCAGGCGGTAGTCCGCAAGCCACAATTCCGGTCTCGTTTCCCCCGAGTACTTCGTGATAGTAGTCGGGGGCCAGAATCGGGGTGGAAACGGCTCCCGCCGAATGGCTCGGCTGAAGACCTGCGGACCGGGTGGTTCGGGCGAGGGACTCCGATCCTCCCCGCTGTCGTAGCGTCCCCCACGCCTGGGGTGATAACCTCGGCTCACCCTTTTGTCGAGGCGGGCCCGACGGTCGCGATGAGGGTGCTCGTCGCCGAGGTGGCCCGGGGCCGCAGGCGCGGTGTTGCGCGTGCGCCCGGTGTAGACCGAGGCTTCCCGCGTGAGTCGGGAAGTCGCGGCACGAGGTTCCGAGGGGTACCCCTGCCTTCGGGAGGCAGAGCTCTCGGCCCGCCGGGCCGCAGCGCCTTCCAGGAGATGCTTGAGCTCTCCCTAGATTCGCCGACCCTCGGTGGTTGATGACTCCGGCATCGCGCGGAGGAGCATTGCTGCGGTGGCCAGGTCCTGACCGGTTCCGCCGGATGCGGGTGGCGGTCTGTCCCTGGCATCGTTGGTGATGCGGTGCTGGAGACCTTGGGGCAGGTGACGTATTTCTCCGGCCGGGGGCTGGCTCGCCCATACCTGCCCGACGTTCCGGCGGATTGCCTCGAGCGCTCCTGCTCCCTCATCGAGCCCGACCTGCGCCCCGCGGACTTGCTCGAGCTGTGGGTCGTGACCCCCCGCCGGAACGGGGACCACAGCTAGCTCCCGCGGGATGTCGGCGCGAGGCGCTGGCCTGGGGGGATCACCATCCTCCGGCATGCCGAGACAGCTGCCTCCGGAGGGATCCCCTAGCTCGACGTGGAAACATTCGCGGCTCAGGCCGCAGTCCTTGTCGTCAAGGCTGCGGCTGCCGTCGGAACAGTCGGAAAGGCAGTAGTCGCATGCGGTCATGAAGTCCCGCATGGCACTGGGGTTGCCAGATCCAGAGAAATCCCAGCAGATGCTGGGGTCGTCATCTTCCTCGGACCCAGAGGGTCCGTAGGTCGAGACACCCGTCAATCGGTCCCAAGGCGACCGCACACAAAACCCCAGAGAGGTTGCACTCGCCTCAACGTGAGCGCCCGCCAAAGCGAGGTCGTCAGGCGGGTTGAGGCCGAGTCGAAATGACGAAGGATGGGAATCAGCCCATACCTTTTGGTCGACGAGGAGCGACAAAGTCACATCGGCGGCTGATCGCGCCGTCGTCCTGGGTGCGAGGGCGACGTCCTGCAGGCCCTCCGTGAGCGCGCTGGCGTCGTCCACTTGCTCGGGATCGGCGTGTCGCGGGGGGACGGCGCTCGCCTTCGCCTCAAACGCGTGGGTGATGCCCGACGCGTCCTCCGTTGGGGCGCTGGGGATGTCGATTTGCTCGACAGTCGACTGAGCGCAGCCTCCCGCTCGGCCTTGGTTGCCCCGCCTCCTCCTCCGATGGCGAGGGAGAGGATGAGGTGAGCTCGAAAGTTGTCCTTCCCCCACGCGGGAAAGACGTCGTCGATTCCGCCGCCGGCGGGCGGGCTGTCCGCCACCATTGTCGCTGTCGCGCGGCGGTGGAAGGAGTATCATGTCGTAGTTGCCGTCGAAAGACATGAACTCGAGACTCCCGAAACGGAGCACCGTCCCGGGTTGAAGAGGTCGTTGGAGACTGCCCATCTGGAGCTTGACGGGAAACTACTCGTCAACACGCAGTGTGCCCCTACCTGGCGCGCCAACTGTCGGCGTTCCGAGACCGGGGGGTCCCCGAGCCGACGAGTGAGTGTGCCGCATGCCCCAGCCCAGATGGGTCGAGCGCGTGGGCGAGCGTGAAGGGGGGAGAGAGCGAGGCGGCTGGAGCCGGGTCGTGAGGGAGTCGGAGAAACCCGCGGCCTTCGTGTTCGTCCCGCGCCCAGGTCGGGTGCGCTTGCAGTAGGGGGTTACAAGCGTCCGCGCAGGTGAGGGGAGCGAGCGGCCCCGAGAGAGCGCCTGCCCCTGCCCTTCGTCCCCGCGAGGCCAACCTTCTCTAAGAAGTCCCTGGTCCTTCCTTTTATAGGCGTAAGGAGAGGGTCCAGGTGTACAAACTGGGGTGTAGCAAGGTGCTACGTGTCTAGCGGGGGAGAGCTAGTACCCTAAGTACATGCCAAGGTGGCAGCCGGAGAGATCTTGGCACCCGGCTAGTGTGGCGTCGTGGCTGTCGGAGAAGCAATGGAGCTTGGCGGAGGGACAGCTGTCGGAGTGGTTGGGCCCTTGCTGACGTCCCCCTGCTTTCGTAAGAGAGCTGAGAGCCGCCGTCGTCATGGGTCCAGCGGGGTGCCATCATTGCCTATCTGGCGGGGCTAGTCAGATGGGACGTCGGTCCTGTTCCCTGCGGCCCGAGTCGGCTCGGGGTAGGGTGATGATGGCGCTTCCTGTCGACGTGGCGGACTTGTGCCCTAGGTCGGGCGACGTGGAGGCTCCTCCGAGGCCGAGGTCGAGTCTGTCCTGCATGGCCGAGGCCGAACCTGAGCTCCCGGGTCGGGCGAGGCGGAGGTCGTTCGGCAGAGGTCGGGGTAGAGTCCGAGCCCTGGGTCGGGCGAAGCGGAGTTTGTCATCTTCCGGGGCCTTAGCCCGAGTCCGAGCCCTGGGTTGGGCGGAGCAGAGTTCGCCGTCTTCCGGGGCCTTAGCCCGAGTCCGAGCCCTGGGTCGGGCGGAGTGGAGTTCGCCGTCTTCCGGGGCCTTAGCCCGAGTCCGAGCCCTGGGTCAGGCGGAGCGGAGTTCGCCGTCTTCCGGGGCCTTAGCCCGAGTCCGAGCCCTGGGTCGGGCGGAGCGGAGTTCGCCGTCTTCCGGGGCCTTAGCCCGAGTCCGAGCCCTGGGTCGGGCGGAGCGGAGTTCGCCGTCTTCTGGGGCCTTAGCCCGAGTCCGAGCCCTGGGTCGGGCGGTGCTTCCTCTGGCGCTTTTGGCCAAGCCTGGCTGCCCGTCAGTCTTACCTTTTGCGTTAAAGGCCCCAGTGACTTGGTCGGTCGGCGCGGTGATTTAGTCAGGGTTACTTCTTATCGAAGGCAAGGCCTCGGGCGAGCCGGAGATGCGTCTGCCATGAAAGAGGAGGCCTCGGGCGAGACGGAACCATCTCAGGGTCGGCTGCCCTCGCCCGAGGCTAGGCTCGGGCGTGGCGTGATCGAGTCGCTCGTATGGACTGACCCCTGACTTAATCAAACCCATCAGGCCTCTGCAGCTTTATGCTGATGGGGGTTACCAGCTGAGAATTAGGCGTCTTGAGGGTACCCCTAATTATGGTCCCCGACAAGTTCAAAGAATAATTCATAATTTGAAGAAAGCTCAAACTCGTCAGAAAAGTTATGCAGACAAGCGACGACAACCCTTGTACTTTTTCGTGGGAGATTATGTTTACTTAAAAGTTTCACCAATGAAGGGCATATCGCGTTTCGGGGTTAAAGGGAAGCTTGCACCTCGGTACATTGGTCCATTCCCTATACTTGAATAGTGTGGACCAATAGCATACCGACTTCAACTACCCGAAACCTTGTCTGTTGTACATAACGTGTTCCACGTGTCTCAGTTGAAGAAATGCCTTCGGGTTCCAGATCGAACCATTGAAGTAACAGATATTGTCCTGAAGCTGGACTTGACATATTCTGAGCACCCTATTCGAGTCTTGGATCAAAAGGACAGGGTTACCCGAAGAAAATCTCTCAAGTTTTATAAGATATTGTGGAACCAACATTCCGAAGATGAGGCTACTTGGGAAACTCAAAATTTCTTGGACAAGAATTTCCATGGCTTTTTAGCCTCTTGTAATTTGTAAAGTGTAAAACATTGTTGTAATAAAGGAGTGAGCCCCAAACCACCCTGCCCTGTACCAAAACTCAGGAAATAAAAACATGAAGCGTTTCCTTTTCCACTACTTACCCTAGGATTTTTAATCTCAGGACGAGATTCTTTTATGGGGGAAGGATGTAACACCTCTAGTGTTACTGTTACTAAAACTTGAGCATAACATCATAAGCATTGGCATTGCATATGTTTGACACACCTAGAGTGCATTCACTAGGTAAAAATTTCAAGCAAGTTGTGTGGCTATGGCATTTTTGCAAATAAGACCCTAGTATAGGGTACTTAACCTTTAATAGGGTTAGAAGGGTAAAACAGGACCCAAAAAGAGAAAACCCCAAAGATTAAGTAAAATAATCATAAAATGTTATCAAAGATGGACCTACATTGCATTTACATCCCTAAGATACCAAAAACCCTAATTGGAACCCTGGAAAACCCTAAACCTAAACCCCAGGGGGCTAAGTGCAAAATTAGTCCACTTTTGGACTAAATGCAAAAACCAGGTCAATAAGGTGTGCTAAGTCATGTGGATCACAAATATGTGGATTTGCAAGTTAAACCCTAAGTTTTGGGTCTATTTGCAAAAAGCGCCACTTAAACCCTATATAGACTAAGTCTGAAAATCAGTGATATGGGCTCAACTTTGGAGCTCTGTAGCTTTTTCAAATTCTAGGGTTTTTTCCCTAGGTCATCACATCAAATTTGTAGACCTAACAAAGGAGAACAATTTTGCTTACAAGTGTAAGCAAGGTTGTTATGAAGAATTTGGAGATAATCACACTCAAAGTCAGGCTGTTAAAGTCTGAATTTCACACTGACAGTAGGATTACATGAACTTGGGGCTTAATTTTAAGCAGGATTCAGTGACTTTTTGTGGGAACACAATGTAGCAAAGTTATAGCTGGTTTTTAGCCCTACAACTTTGCTGCAGAGCATTGGTTATGTTGCCATATGAATTTGGGAGAAAATCGAGCTCAAAGATGGTCTGTCAGGTCAACTGAATACACTCTGTGATGGTAAAGTGAATCAATGTGGATCAGACCGCCAGCACGGCAATCTCACCGCCGGCGACCTCTCCGCGCGTAGATTCATGCTAGCGCCACCGTGATTCGCGACCAGATCGACTGGATAGCACTTGAAGATCATCGCCGTGGATAACTCCGGCCAGTAAAGTATTCCGGCCACCGTACAGAGTTCGTCGCGGTGGATTCTGATAAGCACGGTGGTGACCGTCGCTTTCCAGCCTTGTGCCGCGTGTCTAAGTGTCTCCACCGCATTGCCGTGACTCGCTCTAGCTCTCCGTTGATCACCGGAGTAAATGCCACGGTGTGGGACACGAATTCACTGCGCCATTGAACTCCCCCTTCCTCTGACCGCCGCGCGTCTCGCCCAAATTCATGGCCACCGCTCACTAAGCCTATAAATTGAGCCCACCGTCAGCTCCGCAACATCATCACGCACCACACCACCCAGTATTGCTCCCAGTCGATCACCAGTGAGCGCGAATTTTGAACTTCCCCCAAATCTGCTCAAGAACACCGTGAAAACAACCTCACCGCGGCTAGCGCAATTCCGGTTAGTTCATGTTGCCTGCTCTCTCGTTTAAGCATTCTCATGCGTTCGTGTTGCTTGCCGACCCACCCAATTGAACTAGACTGTCTCCAATCGACGGGAACGCGTGGTTCCTTAGTTCATCCGCGCGCTCACCATGGCCATTCCAACTTAGACCACCATTCATGAAATTAGGTTGGGGGAAATACTCGGGCGAGGTTCCATTCCGTGTCTGCCACTCGGGAGCGCCAGTCCTTGCCCCATTCGGCTGGTCTGCACGCTCGCCGGAGCTCTGCCGCGCTTGTCGTCGTCGGGGACTTCGGGCGGCGAAGAAATAGAACGTAGAGGTCCTTCTTGGAAACTGTCAGCGACTCAGAGCAACAGTAGAAGAACCCACTTCAGGTTAGCCAGTAAGCCGAGGGCCTTTTCGCAAAGCTACCAGCGCGGGCGCGCGTGCTTTCCTATGTTGGTTGGGCCGCCTAGGCTTAAATCGGCCCAGGACTGTTCATTCTTTTCCCTTTTCTTTTTCTAGCAGGACTCCAACAATTCTAGAAAATGGTAGAAAAATAGCAAAAATGTCAAACCAATTTTCCTAGATTCCTAATTTTCCATGGAATTTAATAAAAATAGATTCATAATATTTAGATCAAATAAAGAATTTTAGAGCATTTAAAGTAGCTCAAAACATTGGTTCTAGATTTTTAGAAAATAGATAATAATTCCAAAAATGCCCAAACTTTTTATATGAGCTTAAAATATTATTTAGAAGCCTTGGGTAGATTTTGGTTTGATTTGGACCTAGTTTGATAATTAGAACCTAAAACCCCCACCCCCCCCCCCCCCCCCCCGCTCTTTGGACTTCACTATTGACTCTAGAAACCATAGTTTCTCGGAGAACCGTGAAGGAAAATTGTATTCAAGACTTCATATAATAAACTCTTATTATCCTTGCACTCTCATAGGCATTACATGGCATTCATTCTTATATATATAAATGGTTATATTTAGAAAACGAGGAAGAAGTTGAAGTAGAAGAAGAGAAGACTTCACCACCACCACCTGCGGAACATCGGGCAGGAAATAGTTTTTACTTTGATATCTGTGGATCCGAGCCTGACTCACGTGTAAACAAAGGCAAGCCCCGGTGCATTTGCCACCTCCTTGATTCTTTTAAAATCTTTCTCACTTGCTTGATGCATTAGGTGATAGGAGTTGATTGATAAAACAATTCCTGCATTACCTTCCTTGATTTTGATTACCTTCCTTTGGATCCCTGTTTTATAAAATGTTTTTACTATGCTTAGTCTCGCTTTAGCAAAGAAAAAGATTTTGTTTTTACAAATGATGATGTGGCAAAGTGGAAGGGATGTTTTTTGAAAATAAAATGTGATGGTGGATCCATCACGGCCATGATGGGTTCAACATCGGAAAAGATGTACCTCTGCCAGGTACCAAACTTTGGGATTGAAATTGATTAAGCTGAGATCGGGCGGGTGACTTGCACGAGAAGGAGAGTCTCGGTGTAGTGTCTCCGTCTGAGTCGATTAAGGACCGTGTCGATGTAGGCTTGATGACCGAGGACCCTTTAGCTGGTCACATGCCTCGTCATGGGTAAGCTTTGCCTCGGGCAGACTAAGGCCAGAATAAGATACCACGCAATGGGAGTGGAGAGATGGCGAGAGTAGCGTGTACCCTTCGTGGCAAGAGGCTGGACGGTGGTGTATATGTGCTCTCGGTTGGCGTGAACCTGATCTGGTCTTAAGAACCCCGGTGGCGGGTTAACATATGCAAGGGTTAAGTGCTACATATGTCGTGTGATTGGAGATCCTCAGCTAAGTATAATCGATTCGGATCGCCGTACCTTAGCGGTTATGAAGACTTGGTCACTGACTTACACGTAGAACTCCAGTAAAGATTAAGGGTGCTAAGAAATTGGCTAGTGCAGGTCAAGTGATTGAACTAGGATAGAAAGAACTCTAGAGACAGGTAACCTTACCTAACCTGACAAGTAAAATTTGGATTTTAAGGATCCACATTAGTAAGCATTTCTGCAAACAGAGTCTTTGATTATTGAGAAACCTTACCTTGACTCCCTGATGACCAGCATGCCCTTGAGAGTCTTTTCTTTAGTCGGGTAAGTCTTGCTGAGTAATTCCATACTCAGGGTTTTATTCCCTATTGTTTTTAGGTGAAGAAGCAACAAACTTTTGTTGTTTCTGTTCCAAGGTGGTCTCAAAAGAAGAAAAGCAAGAATAGAGCTGCGGGAGGAAGGGTTCCTCCATAAAAACTTTTGTTGATACTTATCGGGAGGAGTTTTTGCCTCCCTTGGTTTTGTAATAATTATGCTCTGCACTCAGTTAAGTATATCCTAGTCTGTAATATATAACTTTGTCTTACTTTTCAAATAAATGTAAGTTTATGTAATCGCTTCCGCATTGTCGTATCTCCGATGATCTGTAATGTCCGCGTGACGAGTGAAACGCTCTTGGGAAAGGTAAGAAAAGCATATACCAAACTTGTCAAGTGATTCAGGGGCACCTACAGGGTTGTCTGAGGTCCGTTCGACAAGGACAACTGTAGGTGGGCCTAATGACTTGGGAGGTTCCGTCACACCCTGCCTATTCACCTTGGTAGTGTTTAAGGGTTTGATCGGCCCGGGGCAAAAAGGGAATCACGACTTGTGGGTAAAGAGCGCAACCTCTGCAGAGTGTTATGAAACTGATATATCAGTTGTGCTCGTGGTTATGAGTGGCCAAGGGAGCTCCATTGATTAGAGACACTTTGATCAGAGATGTTTGGTTTACATGTGGTGATGAGGATGATGGTTTTGATTATGCTTATGGTATTGTGTTATGGTATTCTTTTCGTTTTAAAAGGGTACTTTTGGGTTAACAACTTGGTTTAGTGCTAAAACCTGGCTCTATACTAGTAATAATAACCTGACCAACTAAAAGCAACTGCTTGACTTAAACCCACATAAAGCTCGTCCACTACAGCCAAATGGGATAATTGCTGAGTATGTTGATGTGTACTCACCCTTGCTTTACACACCAAACCCCCTAGGTTGTCCACGTTGCAACCACTGCTCAGGAGAAGATGAAGTCGTGGAGGAAGACTTCCAGGAGTTCCAAGAGTACGATGAGTTCTAGGCGTGGGTTAGCGGCAAACCCCCAGTCGGCTACCTGTGAAGGCCACGTTTATCTACGTTTCATTTTTGCACTTTGAAAATTGTTAATGACTATGTGGATGTCTCAAACATCATGATGTAATCGACTATTACTATTTTTTATGTTATTATTCGGGCATTATGTGATGATGTCCGGTTATGTAACTGTTGTGTACGTGAATTGATGATCCTGGCACGTACATGGTTCGCATTCGGTTTGCCTTCTAAAACCGGGTGTGACAAGGTTTAACTCTAGACGTAGTGAATATAGCATCTCATGCATCACATCACCGCCAGCCCAATCATTGTTCTCCCCCTCTTCTACATTCGAGTTGGGTACTACCTTACCATGATGTTCCCACACCGGTACCTCATATTCGGGCATAAATCCAAACTGACAGAGACATAGGCTAACTCTTTGCTTATTAAGGAATATACTGTTTTTGTGCCGCCTACAAGGGCATCTGACTGTGCCGATTAATGACAAGGAGAAAGCATGGTCCACAAAATCTTTGGTCTTGGCTACCCACTAATCAGAATGACGTCCATTCCTACTTCAGCCATTGTACATCTACGCATGATCTTCAGCATGCCTGAGACTGTTAAAGCAGACCATATCATAAAAACATCATTCAACTTTGTCAAGGGTGTCAGTCCTACATATGTAGGTAAGGATAGGTCCTAAACACACCTAAGAGTGACCTACAAGACATGGATTTATGGCAAGCCAGTAGAATCCAAAGTATATTTCGGCAGCATGACCTCGCTACCACTAAAACAATAAAGTACTAATGAAACAAAGAATGATATGCTATTAATCAAATAGAACTAAGTACCACATACCACTAATAATACAAATGTACCACATACCACTATAATGTACTTATAAAACTAATAATGCAAATGTACCACATACTTATAAAATTAATGTCACAAATACAATATGCCACTAATCACCGAACCACATATATCACTAATCAATGAACCACATATCCCACTAATACATTAATGGAATCAAACTGAACAATAATAATAATCACACACCCTAATCAAACAAGCATAACCTCAAATACATACTAATTTTGATGGCAAATGAATAACGATCGCCGAAAATATGGAATAAAATATGCAGAAAAAATAACCTCTCGATGGGGCGGTGGCCGACCGGAGGAGGGCTCGACGCCAGGTCGGGCTGCATAGAGGGAGCAATGGCTGAGAGTGGTGGTGGGAGGAGGGCTCGACACCGGTGGCGCCTAGCACACGTGCGCGTCGGGAGAGAGGACAGAGGGAGAAGGAAAGAAAGGAAGGTGTTGGGGCCATGCTTCGTCGCCGAAGGTCCCGCAGGAAGAAACACCTTCGGCAAACCCGTTTAAACGTAGTACCGAAGCTACCGCTCATGAAGCTTCGGTACTGTAACATATCTGAAGACGAAGGTTCGAACCAACTTAAAGATGAAATGACTTCTTAGTTCATAAGGGTCTGAGTCATAATTGTAATCTTTTGTAAGGGGCATGATTGTAATTTCTCACAGGCTGCGCCCTGCGCCTATAAATAGATGAACAGTATTCCTTTACTGTTCACGCAATCTTGTAATCTCTAGCACATTACGCTTGATTTGTTGCTTTCCGCCAAGGCGAAGGTATAAAAGTGCGCAAATATTATGTTTTAATACTTATATATTCAAATGATGAAATATGCGAATACACTTTATACTTCATATCTCATTTCTTATTGTTCGTTGTTTTACAAGTATGATTACGAAGGTCACATCTTCGTAATGACCTACTCCTAACCTTCGTCCGAAGCTCATTAAATTCTTGGGGAGATAATGCTTCAGCGGACGAAGGACATTTATACTTAACATTTTTGTGTTGCCTTGTTCTTGATTCATAGCATTTGAGAACAAGTCCCCAACAGAAGGAGAGATGGAACTCCTGGCATTTAAATCCATTAATTTTCGACAGTCGAACCCTGGCCGTCGAAAATAAGGCACTATTTTTGGTGGCCAGGGTTCGGGCGCTGAAAATAACCCTCGCCGCCGAAATTGTGCTGAAGTGTTGTTGTGTATGCGGTTTTTATCTAAACACATGTTTGTATACAAAAGTTATATGCCCATTTGATCAAACGTAATTCAATACAAGAAATCTAGATGTATTTATTAATAAACCAGACTTACACCCCATTGTAGCAAGTCGTATCTAAGGTGGTGTTTGGGAAAAACATTCTGCAGTATTGAAGCAATACTACAGTATTGAGTAATGTTGCGGTATTATATACTTTGAGGTGTTTGGGTAGTATTGTTAATACTGCACTTGTTGTAGTATTGTTAATACTGCACTTGTTTTGCAGTTTGGAAACTTTGGTCTCAACCAAAGTTTTTCTCTGCAAAGAGAGCGTCGATGCTCAGTCCCGCTCTAACCGACCTTGATGTATTGGATATTGTAGTATTCGAAAACTGAAGTATTGTAAACTATAGTGTCGGGGGAAATAATTAGAGACGTTATACCCCTAACAAACGCACTCAAAGAAATAAGAACTAAACCCCCGAAGGGTGACAGCTGAGTCACCTATAAAAACCAGAGACGTCTCCCCGAGAGTCTCCCACCTCGAGCAGGGCCCCGCCTCGCCCAAGGTCGCCGCTCGCTCTGCCTCGCCCGAGATCACCGTCGCACAGTCTGTCTAGCCCGAGCCAGCCTTAGGCAGATAAGACAAGAGTGCCCAAAAACAGGCAGGGGACATGTGCATTTAATGTGTATGCCAACCCACGCTGCAGCAGCGGAGCACAGTGAAGGACAAGACAACGATCACGTCTAGTGCAACAACATGATTACGTCTACACAACAGTGTGCACATGCCACCTAACACCCTCCGATTGGAGGCCAAATACGACAAGCCGAGCGGACTAGCCTTCGGGCGCAATCTCTCCGCCTCGCCCGAAGCAGGATCCAGCCCACATTCACAACCTCTCTGCCTCACCCGACCCTAGGTCCAACCTTTGGGCGATTTCTCCGCCTCGCCTGATGTCAAGTTCGGCCCTCGAGCGAATTCTCCGCCTCGCCCGAGCTTGGCCTCGGCCACCAACTACACCGTGAATCCCGCAGACGGCCACTCCGTCCGACTGTAGTGCACGTCAAGGGACGGCTCGGCTAACGCCTCGGGAAGACTCCTGCCTCAACCAAGCAGGGGCTTTGATCTCGATAAGCGCAACAGGGAATCTCGACGTCATCACGTGCTAGGACGCTGACGCACCCCGTAAGCAGCCTTTGGTCTATACCCCGGGCTATTACAACAACTATGGCATGGGCGGCATCTCCCTCGGGGGCTCAAGCGTACGGACAACCCCTCGGTCTCTGCCTCGGTTCTCTATGGGAAATCAGCAGGCGTGGGTCAACAGCACAGTTCGTCATCACGTCGGCTTACAGACGCTAAGGCATCCCTCCTTTGAATACAGCACTCAGTTGCACCATGGACACTCCCCTTCGTGTATAAATAGGGCAGTGGTCCCTCTAGGGACGATGTCCACAACACACACAGACGAACGCTCACTCCTCCACTTTGTCTTAGATATTGGCACTTGTCTCAATCATCTCCAGGGACTTGGGGACCTCCCCTCTCCCGACGTGCTTGTAAACCCCTACTACAGGCACCACGATGCGAGTAATATAAGCCTCATTCCCCTCTGCTGAAAGTAGGGCCTTGTGTTGCCCGAACCAGGATAACTGCTTGTGTCTCCTCGCACACCATCTAGAGTCGGCCATGCGGCACATTTACTAGTTGGTCAAGGGCCCGCGGTCCAAACATAGACATGTAGTAATATCATCACTAAAGTACACTACAGTATTTAAAAACTGCAGTTTTGCAAAACTATGTTCCGAAACAGGGCCTGAGTATATACTACTCTATTAAGACAGTAGCATCAGCGTCCACACCCTAGGTGCCCTCGCCTCGCGTTGCCCCCACCCCCGCCTACCCCCACCCACGATGATACTCGCCCGAGCCCCCTCCCTCGCGACGTTTGCCCCGATCCACCATTTCCACGCTAGAAAAGGAGTTCGTCTGCCCCTCTGATACCCTCGCCCTAGTGCCCCCTCCCCTCGTGACGTTCGCCCCGATCCACCATTTCCGCGCTAGAAAAGGAGTCAGTCCTCCCCTCTAATACCCCCGCCCCACCCCAGCGCCCCCTCCACTCATGGTGCGGCGGTGACCGGTTGATGCCACACGCGCACATAGGGGTGGTAATAGATCGCGATCCAAATGCTTCTTCATAAAACGGTAAAGCCCTAAATAAATGTTAGTTCAAAAATGAATAGAAATAGTGTCTGATCCTAATCCAATCTGATCCTTAAATCCTATAATGTAAAATTTAGATCCCATTGTCACCCATACGCGTGTGTGACAATGGGTGGCGCTTCAGTCCCCACGCTCCGGCGATTCGAATCCCAATTGCAGCTCACACCTCTCCCTCTTCTTTTATCCCTGTCGTGAGGCGAATCTTACCTGTCCATGCCAGTCTGATGACGATGACAGCATAAGCAGGTAGGAGATGATCGTGCCACCTATCGTTGCTCCCAAGGTACCTACCACTACCAGCTGTACCGAGGTTCCCCTTCCTGCCTTCTCTGCCTTGCACACATTTAGTTCTCGACTCGCTCTGACGATAAGACACGCGGAGTGTAAAGTCAGCGTCCATAATCTAGCCCCCACCCACGCACCCACGTTGCACGCGCTCCCATGGGTGTCACCCGCGCCTGATGTGCCCCGCCTCTCTCCCGCGGATGTTGCCCAGCACCGACCAACCTCATCCATCTAGGTAAGGCCAATGCCCCCTTCCATCTTCGCCCTTGAGTAGCTTGCCCCCTTCCATCTTTACCCACTCATCATGCCCCCTTCCATCCTCGTGTGGATCAGTGGAATCAAGGTTGGTTGCGACGATAGCCCATCAATGGAAACCAACCTCGCACCCTGCACCGGGATGTACCTTCCTTCCTTGCAACCATGTCGGTCTCGTCTTCCACAGAAGTTGCCCCCGAATCCATGCCCCCAATCAGCGCTCTAGGTTCCCCTTCTATCCTCCCATCCTCTCCCCCACGCCGCACTCCTTCCATCTTCGCCAGCACATCACGATTACTAATAAAGAGTGGGAAAGGGGCACCATACGCGATGTAGTCACCCACCGCGAGGACAATAGATGCGTCTTTGGTTGTTCCTTTGTAGATGCCATCTTCAATTTTTTTCCTGCTGAGAACATCGCCTAAGCATATGTGTGGATGTGTTGGTTCTGTTCCTAGATCAGAACATCGCCTAAGCATTCCAACTCTTCCAAGACACGAGAGATCTAAGTTACAACCCGCCCAAGGCTAACCTCGGACAGGAGACGACTTGCCCGAGGCCAACCCTATGCGAGAGACGATCACGACTCGCCAAGGCCAACAGTACAAGTACATGAAGTCATTTTACGATATTGATAATTTTTGCCATACATATTTTATATATCATAGTGATGTTTGTCGTTTTGTATTGATTTTATATATTTTTTTAATCTTGTCGCAAACAGACATATACATCTTATAACTAGAAATTCATAAAGTTGTAACTAGGTTGTACATGCTCTTTAGGGCTAGAAATGGATGTCTAGATATCCGAATTATCCGTATTCGTATTCGCTAAAACTGCTAATATGGATATCTGATCCGTATTCGATTTCACTATCGATGTCAAATGGATGTATTCAAATTGGATTTATATTACTTTTCTCTATCCAATTCCATATTCGTATTCGAGAAACCATTAAACATCTGATACTATCCGTATCCGTGAAAAATATGTTTCATGAAACCATTTAAAACTTAACTTTATCACTAATTACTAATTAAAAATGATTTTAAGTTTAATAATATACTAGAAAAATGATATAGATCAATTAAAATATTAAAAAATATTTATATGATAAATAAATAAATATATCAACCTTATATTTCTATTGATATTCAATAATAAAATTCAATAGGTTTCATAAACATTCAATTATAACTCTTCACTTTATTTATATAGTGAACACATCTCAACGAAGTTCCATAAACATTCAACTATAACTCTCCACTTTACAATGTATAGATAAATTTTTTTCATGTTTTCATTTAAGTTTTGGTACACACTTTTATATAGGACATTCATTCATTTTAGAATGGAAAATTTGTTTTTCTTGGTACATTTACTCTTTTATATCAATTCTAATTTACTTATATTTGTACAAATATCACTTATTAATATCACGTTATCTTTTGTTACATGCTTCGACAGTTTAAAAATATTATTTAAATAGTTTTGTTGACTTGAATATGGAGGATTATGATAAATATATTTTAATTTAAGTTTGTTTTGACTATCTATTGACTATCTATAAACTTATGCTTAAATAAAAATTCACATATACATATGTTAAATTTTAGGGTATGATGTTTAAGTTGAATTGAGTAAATATCCGAATAAGAATTCGGTTTCGACTATCCGTTTTGTATTTGTATCCGAAGATTTTCGAATTCGTATCCGAATTCAGACTAAAATATGGTAGACTGTTGTTAGGATTTATGGGCTAGGCCCAATTGAGAAATTCAATTAAATCCCAGGAAAATCTCAAAAGCCCGTATATGTGTATGGCTAGGGAATGGTGGAACCAATAGTACCATATTGCTAGTTCAAGTGGAGTGTAACTAATTTAAATATGGAGGCCGCACTCACTCACCAAGTCATGGATGAGAGGAGAGAGTGTGGAGAGCCACGCGCTCGCGCTCGCTCGCCTGGCCTGGGCGAGGCGGGGCGCGGGCGCGGGCGCACGACATACGCGTGAATGGTTTGCCGAAATCCAGCCCCTCGCCTTGTGGGGGCGCGACTCCCTTTTGCCGTTTTAATTTTTTGGTTGCTTGGCTGTTAAGATTAGAATCCTAACCGATCGCTATAAAATATAAACTGAACACGAGATTTTCGCGGGCAGATTGGATCGCAGATAGCTATCCGTTCATGGACTCGGCCCTATAAAAGGCGCCTGGCAGCCAGCATCCAGATCATCCCAGTTTTCGCTTTCGTCTCTCTTCACAACTAAGCCGCCTTCAGTTCCCTTCATCCCGACCGCCGACGTGCATCTGCGATCGGGAGAGCAGGTCTCCGGAACCCTTCGCCCTTCTAGATCCTGCACCGGGAGAGGGCGAATAAGGTTTTTGGGAAGCGTCCTCACGCGACTGCTCGCTAATTCCGCTGATCATCAACCCCGCTGCTTCGACATCACCGACTCTGCTAATACCGGCCTGCGCCATCTATCAGTATGTCTGATCAGTACGCATCATCTAATTTGACTTTTTATTTCAGTTCTTCTGATTTGGTCATGATTTATATTCGGAATTTAATCTAGAAATTGTCTAATTATTCAACAATCCAAAAACCTTATTGTAGACATTTTCCTAGTTTTTCTATGGCTGCTTTTGTCGACGCACTGAAGCCAGAAAAGTTCAATGGTATGCACTTTAAGAGGTGGTAAGTCAAAGCCACGCTCTGGCTTACTGCTATGAATGTGTTCTATGTTAGTAAAGGCAAACCTGAGGGCGCACTGACTCCTGAACAGGAGAAAGAGTACGACCATGCCAATACTATCTTTACGGGAGCAGCTCTTAGCGTCCTTGTTGACCGTCTGGTTGATGCGAATATTCAACACACAGACGGGAAAGAGTTGTGGGATGCACTTACTACTAAGTATGGTGCATCAGATGCTGGCAGTGACCTGTATATCATGGAGAGCTTTCATTATTATAAGATGGCTGATAATCGCTCTATTGTAGAGCAAGCTCATGAAATACAGTGTATAGCCAAGGAGCTCGACCACCTTAAGATAGTCCTTCCTGACCGATTTGTGGCTGGATGCATTATTGCAAAGTTGCCTTCTACATGGAGGAACTTCGCCACATCTCTGAAACATAAGAGACAAGAGATATCAGTTGAAAATCTGATAGCATCTCTGGATGTTGAGGAGAAAGCTCGGGCTAAGGACACGGGATCTAAAGGAGGCGAGGGCCACTCTAGCGCCAACATGGTTCAGAAGAACCACAACAAGGGCAAAGGAAAGACAAAATCTAACAAGCCCAACAAAACTACCAGCTTCAAGAAGAAGAAGAACAAGGCTGAACTGACATGTTTCGCATATGGCGAGACGGGTCATTTTGCCAAGGATTGTCCTGATCGAGCGGATCACCATGGCAAAAAGAGCAATGTCAACATAGTGATCGCTAGCAATGAGGAAGACAAAGGGTATGGTAATTTACCTTTCATCTTCTCTATATTTCAATCACATAGTTGGTGGCTTGATACTGGTGCTAATGTTCATGTGTGTTCTGACATTAATTTGTTCTCTTCTTATCAGGGTGCCCGGGATTCTTCCGTCCTAATGGGGAATGGGTCACATGCTTCTGTTCATGGCACTAGCATGGTGGATCTGAAGTTTACTTCGGGAAAGATCGTGCAACTGAAGAACGTGCAGCATGTCCCTTCTATACACAAGAATCTCGTTAGCGGAACCCTTCTATGTAGAGATGGGTTCAAGGTAGTTTTGGAGTCCAATAAATTAGTTGTGTCTAAGTCTGTACAATTTATTGGTAAAGGCTATGATTACGGAGGCTTGTTCCGCTTTTCTCTGTTAGATTTCAATAATAAGTCTATGAACCATATTTGCGTGAATGTTGATGATCTTGCGAGTATTTGGCATTCTCGTTTGTGTCATATTAATTTTGGCTCTATGTCTCGGCTTTCAACCATGAGTTTAATTCCGAATATCACCATAGTCAAAGGTTCTAAGTGTCATAGTTGTGTGTAGTCGAAGCAACCTCAAAAGCCTCACAAGGCTGCTGAGGAGAGACACCTAGCACCTCTAGAACTCATACATTCTAATCTTTGTGAGATGAATGGTGTGTTGACAAAAGGTGGCAAGAGATACTTCATGCCATTGATTGATGATGTGTCTAGATTTTGCTATGTATACTTGCTAAAAACCAAAGATGAGGCTTTAGACTACTATAAAATCTGTAAGGCTGAAGTTGAAAACTAACTAGAGAAAAAGATCAAACGTCTTAGATCAGATCGTGGTGGTGAATTCTTTCCCAAAGTCTTTGATGATTTCTGTGCAGAACATGGCATTATTCATGAGAGGATGCCTCCCTATTCACCCGAATCAAACGGGATTTCTGAAAGGAAAAACTGTACGTTGACTGACCTGGTGAATGCCATGTTAGACAGTTATGGTTTATCTAAGGCATGGTGGGGGGAGGCAGTCCTGACTTCATGTCATGTTCTGAATAGAATTCCTATGGGCAAAGAAGAGAAAACCCCTTATGAGAAGTGGGTTGGGAGAAAACCATCACTTTCATACTTGCGCACTTGGGGGTGCATGGAGAAAGTCAATGTACCAATTAATAAAAAGCGCAAGCTTGGTCCAAGGACAGTGGATTGTGTCTTTCTTGGATATGCTTCGTGTAGCATAGCATATAGATTTTTAGAAGTTAAATATGAAGTTCCTGATGTGTATGTTGATACTATTATGGAATCATGTGATGCTACTTTCTTTGAACACATATTTCCAATGAAAGACATTCATAGCAATTCTAGATACTCTTATGAGATAACTCCTGAACATAGTACACCTGTTGAGAGTTCTGAACAACCACATGAAATTGTCCTAGAGGAGGATGACAATGATACTCCTAAAAGGAGCAAGAGACAAAGGGTTGAAAAATCCTTTGGTGATGATTTCATTGTGTACCTTGTGGACGATACTCCTACTACCATTACAGAAGCATTTGCATCTCCAGATGCAGATGGTTGGAAAGAAGCAGTTCATAATGAGATGGACTCAATTATTTTGATTGGTATGTGGGAAGTCACTGATCGACCCTATGGATGTAAACATGTGGGTCGTAAGTGGGTGTTTAAAAAGAAGCTCAAGCCTGATGGTACAATTGAGAAGTACAAGGCTAGGCTTGTGGCTAAAGGCTATACTCAGAAAGAAGGAGAAGACTTCGTTGATACTTACTCACCTGTTGCTAGAATGACTACTATTCGAGTACTACTTTCCTTGGCTGCCTCGTATGGTCTCCTTGTTCATCAGATGGATGTAAAGACAACTTTTCTTAATGGAGAGCTGGACGAGGAAATCTATATGGAACAACCTAATGGATTAGTAGTAAAGGGTCAAGAAAGCAAGGTGTGCAAGTTATTGAAATCTTTGTATGGTCTGGAACAAGCACCAAAGCAGTGGCATGAGAAGTTTGACACAACTCTAACGTCTGCAGGCTTTGCCATTAATGACGCAGACAGGTGTGTATATTATCGCTGTGGTGGGGGCGAAGGAGTTATATTGTGCTTATATGTTGATGATATATTGATATTTGGCACAAACATTGATGTGATCAATGAAGTCAAGTCTTTTCTATCAAAGAGTATTGATATGAAAGATCTAGGAGAAGCTGATGTGATTCTAAACATCAAGCTGGTTAAGGTAGATGGTGGGATTACTCTCCCGCAATCTCACTATGTTGAAAAGGTTTTGAAGCGATTTGGCTTCTCTGATTGCAAACCTTCTCCAACACCTTATGATCCTAGTGTGACACTACGAAAGAACAAGAGAATTGGTTTAGACCAATTGAGATATTCTCAGATCATCGGTTCACTCATGTATCTTGCTGGTGCAACAAGGCCCGATATTTCGTTTGCTGTGAGCAAATTGAGTAGGTTCATGTCAAATCCTAGGATTGATCATTGGCATGCACTTGAGCGGGTTATGCGCTACTTGCAAGGTACAATGAGTTATGGAATTCACTATTCTGGACAACATGCAGTACTTGAAGGATATAGTGATTCGAACTGGATATCTGATGCAGACGAGCTTTATGCCACCAGTGGTTATGTCTTTACTATTGGTGGAGGTGCAGTATCATGGAGGTCATGCAAGCAGACCATCTTGACGAGGTCAACCATGGAAGCCGAGCTAGCTGCACTTGACACAGCAACCGTTGAGGCAGAATGGTTGCGTGAACTCTTGATGGACTTGCCGGTGGTTGAGAAACCAATACTAGCTATCCTTATGAACTGTGACAATCAGAGAGTGATTGCTAAAGTGACAAGTTCTAAGCATAATGGGAAGTCATCAAGACATGTCAAAAGATGATTGAAATCTGTCAGAAAGTTGAGAAACTCCAGAGTTATAAGTGTGACTTATATTTCAACAGATAAAAATCTGGGAGATCCTTTTACCAAGGGACTACCACGTAATGTGATAGAAATCGCATCGAGAGAGATGGGTTGAGACCTATATAAGTTGATATGTTGGAAACCCAGTCTATGTGATCAGAGATCCCGTGAATTAGGTCCTGGGAAGAACAAGCCATTAGTGAACTGAGGAGAGTAACTTTTGACCCTCTCTAAGTAAAGATGCAATACTCTCAAATGCTGTAAGGCAGGTTGGCTTTGTGCCTTAATGTGTTTTGTTGGCTTGAATTAGCGAAGATGTTGTCCTGCAGAACATTCTTGAAAGAACACACCTATATGCATTAGACTATCTAACGTCGCAGTCTATGAGATCTAGGTGATCTCTAGTAAACTCATGAAGAGACCTTGGAGTAAGACGTATATGCTCCACCCTAGAAGGGGACTACTGGTAGCCAAGTTATGGTCATGGCTTTAAGTGAAACCCATTCACACAAAACTAGCAATTCAAGGCATAGTCCATTGTCCAAGTTGTGGGTTGGTGTAGCTTGTAGTTCTAGGCAGAAGTTCAACTTAACAGTCTCTGCTGAAACACTAGTATATTAAACAGTAGTGAACAGTGGCAAAAACTGTAAATGGGCATTTGAGATCTGGTGGAGGATTGTTAGGATTTATGGGCTAGGCCCAATTGAGAAATTCAATTAAATCGCAGGAAAATCTCAAAAGCCCATATATGTGTATGGCTAGGGAATGGTGGAACCAATAGTACCGTATTGCAAGTTCAAGTGGAGTGGAACTAGTTTAAATATGGAGGTCACACTCACTCACCAAGTCATGGATGAGAGGAGAGAGTGTGGAGAGCCACACGCGCGCGCGCTTGCTCGCCTCGCCTGGTCGAGGCGGGGCGAAGGGCGCGAGCGCACGACATACACGTGAATGGTCTGCCGAAATTCGGCCCCTCGCCTTGCGGAGGCGCGGCTCCCTTTTGCCATTTTATTTTTTTGGTTGCTTGGCTGTTAAGATCAGAATCCTAACCGATCGCTATAAAATCTAAACTGAACACGAGATTTTCGTGGGCAGATTGGATCGCAGATAGCTATCCGTTCGCGGACTCGGCCCTATAAAAGGCGCCTGGTAGCCAGCATCTAGATCATCCCAGTTTTCGCTTTCGCCTCTCTTCACAACTGAGCCGCCTTCAGTTCCCTTCATCCCGACTAGATATGGTAACGGGGAATTCCCCATTGGGGGTTGAGTCCCCATACCCGTCCCCGCGGGGGAGAAAAATCCTCGTCCCCGTCCCCGCGAAGAGTAACGAGGGAAGATTTTCCCTATCCCCGTCCCCGAGCGGGGGTTTTCTCCCCGCGGGGACCCACCCGGTTGACATGGTTCATTGGCAAAGCATCATGGCTAGTTCATCCTCCCATTTTGTAGAACATGATGGCTGGTTCATTGGCAAAGCATGGCGTAGTGTAGTCTACAAATACAGTGAACTGGTACAGTAGTACAACTTCATCCAACCGTGTAAACATATTTGACATGGTTAGCATTACAAAAATATTACAAAGACATCTCAATTCTTACGGCCTCACACAGTCAACAAACAATCATGCTTTCTCACCTTGCTTCCTCTCCATCGGAGGTCAAGGCATTGGGAGCGTCCATGGGCTAAGGTGAGCGACAACGACTTGACTTGGACGGCAGTGCAGAGGCTGAAGCGGATGGCAGTGCTGAGGCCAAAGCAGATGGTACTACAGATCCTGAAGCAGAGGGTAGAGGGTGAACTGTGGACTGCAGACCAGCAGGACTGGACCTGCAAGTGCGACTGCTTGGTGTCCGCTTCTCGTCGCCTCGTCGGCCTCCTTTGAGCGGCGACGCGGAGCTATTGCAACCGGGGCGGCGCTATGGTGGCGGCTGCGCTAGGTCAAGACTCTCGAAGCTGAAGTGCCGAACGCGGAACACTTGAGTGCTTGACGCACATTACAAGCACGAGCACGCCCCGATGTATGGGCAGTTTGGACTGGGCTGCTGGCCGACTAGGTGCCTGGCTAGGCCTGCCCAAGCCCAACTATACGACGCATCACACATACTCCCTCCAGTGCAGTAAAGGTAGTCGTTTAGGACATGATTGTGCATACCAAGGAGTGATTAATTATCATAGAGTTTTCCCTGTTTGCCCCTATTAAATAGGGATATGGGTGCATTAACGTCACTAAAACAATCAGGCTTGATTGGTTGCTGCAGCAGCTCCAAGGCATTCTAGACTGGAGGTCTCAAGTTCGATTCCTCTTAAATGCATCTTTTTTGTGCAATTACTAGGGGCAACAACGTCCAAATCCCAGACCCACGCGCGCTATGACTTCTTTTTGTGCACGCTCGGTCACGCGCAGGATGACTTCTTTTACTGCACCGGAGGGAGTACACATATGAGAGACAGGGCGGGTTGGCGGGTTTCGGGGATGGGGAGTGGGTAACCATACCCGTCCCCACTAGACTCGATGGGGGATGATTTTATACCATTTAAATCTCTGTGGGGATCAAATTGGCTTCATCCCCGACCCCTAATGAAGGAATTTCCCACGGGGAATCGGGTATCGGGTCCCCATTGCCATCTCTAATCCCGAGCGCCGACATGCATCTGCGATCAGAAGAGCAGGTCTGCGGAACCCTTCGCCCTTTTAGATCCTGCACCGAGAGAGGGCGAATAAGGTTTTTGGAAAGCGTCCTCACGTGACTGCTCGCTGATTCCGCTGATCATCAACCCCACTGCTTCGACATCGCCGACTCTACTGATTACGGCCTGTGCCATATATCAGTATGTCTGATCAGTACGCATCATCTGATTTGACTTTTTATTTCAGTTCTTCTGATTTGGTCATGATTTATATTCGAAATTTAATCTAAAAATTGTCTAATTATTTAACAACTATGATATTCCAATTTATATCCGTGGGCATTCGTTTCCACCCCTAATGCCTTTAGTCATCAGAGCGCCAGAGCAGGAGGAACAGATCGGACTGTGCGCCTAGTGATCGGCGACGGGCGATTCTACTCCGACCACCTGCAGCCCAAGCACGACACCGGCGCGCGCCCGCGTCCCCAGGCTTTATTTTGCGGCCAGCAGCCGGCCGTCGGAGCGCGAACGCCTGGGAGACTGCTCCCGTTTCACGTGGCCGCCCTCGCCGGCCTTTTGACCCTTGACTGCGCCCGCACTGCCGCATGCAGCCTGCAGAGCCCAGTGGCCGGTCGCCGGTGGAGGCTGCGGCCTGCGGCAGACACGGAAGCAGACATGCGCGCGGGCACACGCGCCAAACCGCATCGCTTCGCTTCCCGTGCCGCGCCACCAAATCCAGCGCCAGCGGCTCCTCCGTCATGCGTCGTCGTCCATATAAAACCCCGGGATCCAGCCGAGCCAACGGCCTGCGGCGTCGAGATCGTCGCCGTGCAGATCGTGCAGTGCGGCTCTGGCGCTCTGCGTTGGCGGGCTGCTGCGAGCTCCCAGTCCCACCGGCCACGAGCTCCCACCGGCTGCTTCCGAGAACCGACAGCCCCTCCCTCGATCACCGCCCTGCTGCTGGCTGCTGCACACTGCTCGCGCGCTACGGTCCAATTCGTACCCCCATCATATATACCACGCCAGGCCGACCGACCACTGCGACAACTATCCCACCCCGGCCGTGTCGGTCGTCGCCGTCGACCGTCGTTGAAGCCTGTGTGTGGCCGCACAGCCAACACCGATGCTGCAGAAGGAGCTTCCGCGGTGCGCGTGCGGCGGCCGGAGCGCCGCGCCGCCGGCCTTCTCGCTGCTGTTCCCCAAGCCCATGGGGCTGCCGGCGGAGCAGTGGTACTGCTACCAAGAGGAGGGCGGCGCGCCGATCGACTGCACGCTGTCGCTCGGCACGCCGTCCACGCGCCGGGCCGAATCAGCCGGCGTCGCCGCCGCCTTGATGGAGGAGCCCCGCCAAGGCTCTCCGCCCCGGCGGTGCGCCAACTGCGACACCACGTCGACGCCGCTGTGGCGGAACGGCCCGCGGGGACCCAAGGTGTGTCCATGTTTGCGTGTCGACACGATCCCACATTTTTTTTCTGTCCTCTCTTTTCGCGTGGCACACAGACCGTTCATCCTGCTGTCTGTCATGCCAGTACGCCATGCATCGCGTGTGCATCGCGGCGGCGATGGTCTCACACGTTCCTTAAACTGCTCACTCTTCTGTTGCAGTCGCTGTGCAACGCCTGCGGGATCCGATACAAGAAGGAGGAGCGCCGCTCCGCGGCGGCCGTCGCGCTAGCGACGGCGACGTACGCGTGCGGCGGGTACGCTCGACCGCCGCCGGCGACGTACGCGTGCGGCGGGTACGCTCGACCGCCGCCGCCGCAGCAGCAGCAGTGGGGATGCTACGGCCCGGGCGCGGGGAAGTCGGCGGCGTCCTACAGGATGTACGAATACGATGGCGACGTCGGCGTCGTGGCCGTGGACGGGCCCTGCCTGTCGTGGATGCTCGAAGTCGTGCCCTCCTCGCCGGCGTTCGCGGCCCGGGTGAGGCGCACTCTGTCCCCGTACTTCTAGCAGCACTAGGCTACTGACAAGGGAGATTAGTCTAGTAGCAGTGATTTTGTTACTACTGCTTACAGTATGTTTATTATAATTAGCAATGAGATGTTCACAAAAATGCATCGTGCTACTGCTAGCCCGACCAGGCGACCACCAACGTGCAATTTTGGACGCTGAAGCTAGCTCGCATGTCAAATTGCGTCTTCTTTATCTACTGTGTGTACTGTTGTAGATTTGATACGTGATTTAGCTAGCACTGCTTTTCGCTGTTCAGTAATCATGACCATTTCCTCCACCCAAAAGGGTGGGTGGATATAGGGCGTGTTTGGTACGGTTTTTTTCTGAATAGCTTTTTTGAAAAGCTGGTTGTGGAAAAAAGCTGGCTGTTGGGAAAAGATGGTAGTTAGAATTTAGGTGTTTGGTTCGTCAGCTGTGCAGAAAAGCTGTTCGTTAGAATCTACGTGTTTGGATACACAGATTCTCATATTGCAGATTCTGTTTGAACAAACGATAAACTTAAACCCTGAACCAACAAAAGATTATTACACAATAATTAGTGGAGTTGATTACATTATAAGTACCGTTACATTGAAGGGAGACTTAGTGGAGTTGATTAGGTCCTAGTTCATCAAAGTCTATCGTGTAGAGCACTGTCTCTAATGAAATTATGCAATATCATACATGCAATAATTATCTTCGATTGTTTGTTAAGCGAAAAAGAAGGGAGACTTAACAGAATTCTCCACTTCATTTTAAGCACCCCAAAAGATCGCTCTATAACATTGCGTAGCGAAGAGTGTGCATAGTTGAATACTTCTTTGCTCCCAATAGGTTGCCTCACATTTTGCCATTCTGAAATGTGGTACTTCTGACCCTTATAAGGTGCAAGGTACCCCTTTCTATTTGGATAACCTGAATCGACAAGATAGTACTTACCTGCACAAAAATAAAATAAAAAGTTAAATACTTAAGACATAAATGAATACCGTATGATACAAAAAGTACAACATACTTATATACCTTCCGGTAGATGAGGGAACCTATCCGCATAAGTTATCAAAGTATCTTATAATACTCTAGTGTCATGTACGGAACCTGGCCATCCTGTGACAACAAATGTGAACCTCATATCGAAGTCACAAACGACCATTACATTCTGCGATGCATAACCGTGCCGACCAATATATTTGGCTTGCTCTGAGGCCGGGACAGACGCTGGAAAGTGACTACCATCAATTGCTCCTATGCAATCCTTGAAGTGGGGGGCCAAAATCTCCCCTCTCGCAAATGAGGATGAATCTCGATGAAATTTGGGTCTTTGGGCTTGATTATGTCAGATGACATCTTATACAGTGCATTAAGGACTTCACTATACTTGCGACTAATAGTTTCCAAGGAGTGACCAAACTTATTCCTTATCTGCCTAAATGATTGTGGACCCCCACATGCCCACAAGAAAATGCCTAGAGCTTCCATAGTACTGACACCACGGCTTGGAAGCAGACCATAATTTTCCACCAACGTATCATGCAATCGTCTAAAAACAGTACGTCGCATGTGAAACATGTCAAAGCAGTCGTTACTATTCTCTAAAGTTCGCTCAACCCATTGAATACCAGTTTCAACCATTGTTCTTCTAGAAACCTCACTGGAAGGCCTGCCCCAAATGTCTACAGCATATAGAGCAACAAGCAATTCTGCATCTCTGTCATCCGTGTCATGCATGATCATATGTGTGTGCAGCAGGGTCACACATCTGCATGCACACAAACAACAGCCACATATTCATATATAAGCACAGTTTATAAGCCACATATTCATGTATCATAGGTGACAAAAAGTTCACAGATTCACATTGTTCACAAACATACAACTCAGATTATTGAAATACATGTTCAACTCGAATAATTGCAAAATTGTTCGAAACGGAAAATTATGCGTACGAAAAGTTTATTTTGTAACACGACAATACTCATAATACTGAAACGACAAGACTCATAAAACAGACACAACTAACATAATAGTGAACATCAGCCTCTGTTGTCGGACGAGCACCATCTAATTGGACTTTTTAAGATCTATCTCGAAAGCACGGCGCAGCTAAGCGTTCCTTCCTTCTTTTGTCTTCATTGATGCAAATACATCTCTATACTTTTTCTCAATCAACAGATGAGTGGCAAACAAATGTAAGTCGCTGCCTTCTGGTGATCCATCATCGATCACTTGTTGCAACTGCGCAATAACCTCAACACGAACTGGGTTCGTCTTAGCAGAGGTAATGGACTTGTTAGTGGTCATTGAACGCGACTCAAAAGCCTCCACTAGGCGTTTCATGTACTCTTCCCTCGTATCTTTTTTCTTCTTTGGTTTTGGAGAATCATGCCGCACCTTACGCTTCCCAGTCGCATTTGAGCATGGGTCAAGTGTGCTGTTTTCACCCCCACCTAAAGTGGCTCCACATGATCATCAGATGATGAATTAGCATCCTCGACGCCAAGAACAAGGGTTCTTTCATTTGTGCAGACAATGGGTCCAAACATAACCTTTAGCTCGTCCTCATTCTCTAGGGGGGCTGTTTTGAACATAATACAACCTGGCATTGCCTGCAGCAACATGGTAGTTCATAGTTTCAGATGGCCAATACTATTGTTAATCTAAAAAATAAAAAAAGTCTACTTACTTCATTTTGCTTAGCCCACCACTCATCTGGCGCACTGATTGAACCAGTATGAGGGTCTCGACCAAGACCTGTAGCCCTTTCATTAAGAGTTTTCCACTGGGTGTACATTCTCTTTAAGGAGTCCCACCTACTCTTCACTTGATCCCTGGTGTAAGTGCGACCAGTGCGTTCCTTAAACTTTCTTATGAGGTTAGCATACCCTTCGGCGTTTAGAAATTGTTGTGGCATGTTCCGTGCATTGGCCTCTTCTACACAAATTTCTGTGTAAATTTTTGTTGCTCTACTATCCCACTTAGCAATCACTTTGCCAGACTTGTCCATCTAGTGCAAAACAAGTGCAGACGATTGAAAATACGTAATGAAGTGCAGTTACTACGATAACAAAATTAACAGGTAAGGGACCATAATAACATAAGGTAGTACCATAAGGAGTCACATTCGTTTGCCATAATTACATATATATACTGACGAAATTCAAGTGCTGCTGGACACAAAAGCACAGGGAACACTTAAGAACTGCTGAAAGGGAAATGTGCCCCTTTGGGCCATTTCTATGTATTTTGGTGATTGAATGCCAACTCAAGTGTTTATGTGTTAATCTATACAAAGTGGTGGACAAAGTGCAAACCAAGTCTAAAGGTATGTTTCTAGACTTAGTACATTGTTTTAGAGAACTAATGTATTGTGTCTAAGTGCTGGAAACAGGAAAAATCAATTTGGAAAAGACTTGGCTGCTCAGTCTGGGTGCACCGGACAGTGTCCGGTGCGCCAGGCTGGCTCTGTCAACTGGCTGCTCTCGGGACTTCGTCGGCGGTGTACGGCTATAATTCACCGGACTGTCCAGTGGTGCACCGGACTGTCCGGTGAGTCGTTCACAGGCGAACTCGTCGCTCTCGGGAGTTGATTAACGGCGTACGGCTAAAATTCACCGGACTGTTTGGTGGTGCACCGGACTGTCCGGTGAGCCAATGGTCGGCCGGGCCAACGGTCGGTCGCGCGATCCGCGCGGGACACGTGGCCGAGCCAACGGCTAGAAGGGAGCACCGGACTGTCCGGTGTGCACCGGACAGTGTCCGGTGTGCACCGGACAGTGTCCGGTGCGCCAACGGCTCTCAAGCGCCAACGGTCGGCTTCGCCAAATAAGGAAGGAGATCCGCACCGGACAGTGTCTGGTGCGCCAGTCGACAGAAGGCAGGAATTGCCTTCCCAGATTGCTCTCAACGGCTCCTAGCTGCCTTGGGGCTATAAAAGGGACCCCTTGGCGCATGGAGAAGACATCCAAGCAACCTTAGAGCATTCTTGATCATCCACACTCAGTTTTCGCGCATTCGTTTGTCATTCTCAGTGATTCGAGCTCTGTTCTAGTGAGAACTTTGAGATAGTCATTTGAGCTCGATTCTTGGCCGTGTGTGTGCGTATTTTGCTGTGGATTTGTGTGTGTTGCTTCCCTTCCTTACTCCGTGTTTCTTGTGAACTTCAAGTGTAAGGGCAAGAGACTCTAACTTGTGGAGATTCCTTGCAAATGGGAATAGTAAAGCAAACAAAACATTGTGGTATTCAAGTGGGTCTTTGGACCGCTTGAGAGGGGTTGATTGCAACCCTCGTCCGTTGGGACGCCACAACGTGGAGTAGGCAAGCGTTGGTCTTGGCCGAACCATGGGATAAACCACTGTGCCAATCTCTGTGATTATTCTCTTGTGGTCATTATGTTTTGTTGAAGACTCCTCTCTAGCCACTTGGCGATTTTTGTGCTAACACTTAACCAAGTTTTTGTGGCTTAAGTTTCAAGTGGTACAGGATCACCTATTCACCCCCCCCCCCCCCCCTCTAGGTGCTCTCAATTGGTATCAGAGCCGTTCTCTTCACGAAGGGACTAATCGCCCGAAGAGATGGATCCTAAGGAGAAGGGAGTTGTGATCAACGACAAGGAGAAGGAGCCCTTCGTCAACGAGCCGAAGGATGACAAGCCTACCGACTCAGGCTCGGGCTACAAGCGGAAGGAAGGGAAGAAGAAGAAGACGAGAAGCATCAAGGAGATCATCTACTACGACGACAGCGATGAGTCCACTTCTTCCCTAAAGGATGACTACGACTACGAGAAACAAAAGACGGTTAATTCGAATTTTTCTTTCGATTATTCTCGTATTCCTCAAAGTTCAAATTCGCATTTGCTCTCCTTTCCTCTCGGCAAGCCTCCACACTTTGATGGAGAGGACTACGGATTTTGGAGCCACAAAATGCGTAGTCACCTATTCTCTCTCCATCCAAGCATATGGGAGATTGTTGAAAATGGAATGAAATTTGATAGCTCGGATAGTCTTATTTTTATTAATGAACAGATTCATAGAAATGCACAAGCTACTACTGTGTTGTTAGCCTCCTTGTGCAGGGACGAGTATCATAAGGTGAGCGGCTTGGACAATGCCAAGCAAATCTGGGACACCCTCAAGATCTCTCATGAGGGGAATGACGTCACTTTGCTCACCAAAATGGAGTTGGTGGAGGACGAGCTTGGACGATTTGTAATGATAAGGGGAGAGGAGCCAACCCAAACTTACAACCGGCTCAAGACCCTTATCAACAAAATAAGGAGCTACGGAAGCACGCGATGGACGGATCACGACGTCGTCCGCCTAATGCTAAGGTCCTTTACCGTTCTTGATCCTCATTTCGTGAATAATATTCGTGAGAATTCCAGGTACACGAAGATGACGCCCGAGGAAGTACTTGGAAAATTCGTAAGCGGGCGGATGATGATCAAGGAGGCGAGATACGTCGATGATGCGTTGAACGGTCCAATCCACGAGCCTCAACCCATTGCTCTCAAGGCAATGAGGAGCAAGGAGACGCTAACTAGCAAGGTGGCGCAAGTTGAGGCGGCCGGGCTCAATGATGAGGAGATGGCCCTCATCATCAAGCGCTTCAAGACGGCGCTAAAGGGTCGCAAAGGGCAGCCAAGCAAGACCAAGACCAAAGGGAAGCGCTCATGCTTCAAATGTGGTAAGGTTGGTCATTTTATTGCTAACTGTCCTGAAAATGATAGCGACCAGGAGCAAGGAAAGGATGGAAAGAGAGAGAACAAGAAGGTTTACAAGAAGGCCAAAGGCGAAGCACACCTTGGAAAGGAGTGGGATTCAGATTGCTCTTCGTCCGACTCCGACGACGAAGGACTCGCCGCCACCGCCTTCAACAAATCGGCTCTCTTCCCCAACGAGCATCACACTTGCCTCATGGCAAGGGAAAAGAAGGTAATCACTCGTAATGCTAGTACTTATGATTCTTCTAGTGATGATGAGTCTAGTGATGAAGAAATAGATTACTCTAGTTTGTTCAAGGGATTGGATAGAACTAAAATAGATAAGATTAATGAATTGATTGATGCCTTGAATGAAAAGGATAGACTCTTAGAGAAACAAGAAGACCTTTTATATGAAGAGCATGATAAATTTGTTAGTGCACAAAATTCACTTGCTCTAGAAGTTAAAAGAAATGAAATGCTTTCTTATGAACTTTCTACTTGTCATGAAACCATTTCTTCTTTAAAAGGTGTAAGTGATTATTTAAATGCTAAACTAGAAGTAGCAAGCAAATCTAACTCTTGTGTTGAACATGTTGCGATTTGCACTAGGTGTAAGGATTTTGATATTGATGCTTGTAGTAAACACTTAGTTGCAATTTCAAAACTAAATGATGAAGTAGCTAGTCTTAATGCCCAACTTAAGACTAGCAAGAGTGAAGTTGATAAGATAAAATTTGCAAGGGATGCCTACACGGTTGGTAGACACCCCTCAATTAAGGATGGTCTTGGCTTCAAGAGAGAAGTCAAGAACTTAACAAGCCATAAGACTCCCATCTCCACCAAGGAGAAAGGGAAGGCCCCTATGGCTAGTAATGCTAAAAAGAACCATGCTTTCATGTACCATGATAGGAGATATTCTAGAAATGCTTTTAGAAGTTATGATTCATATGCTATGACTGCTTCTAGTTCCCATGGTGTACATGATAGAAATGTTGCTAGGAAAAATGCTATGCCTAGAAGAGATTTTGCTCATGTTCCTAGGAAAGTTGTGAATGAACCTTCTACCATTTATTATGCTTGCAATGCTTCATTTACTATTTGTAGAAAGGGTAAGAAGGTGATTGCTAGGAAGTTAGGGGCAAGATGCAAGGGAGATAAAACTTGCATTTGGATCCCTAAAACTATTGTGACTAACCTTGTAGGACCCAACAAGAGTTGGGTACCTAAAACCCAAGCCTGAATTTGCCTTGCAGGTTTATGCATCCGGGGGTTCAAGCTAGATTATCGACAGCGGATGCACAAACCACATGACGGGGGAAAAGAGGATGTTCTCTTCCTACGTCAAGAACAAGGATTCCCAAGATTCAATAATATTCGGTGATGGGAACCAAGGCAAGGTAAAAGGGTTAGGTAAAATTGCTATTTCATCTGAGCACTCTATTTCTAATGTGTTTTTAGTTGAGTCGCTTGGATATAATTTGTTATTTGTTAGTCAATTATGCAAAATGGGATATAATTGTCTATTTACAAATGTAGATGTGTCTGTCTTTAGAAGATGTGATGGTTCACTAGCTTTTAAGGGTGTACTAGACGACAAACTTTATTTGGTTGATTTTGCAAAAGAAGAGGCTGGTCTAGATGCATGCTTAATTGCTAAGACTTGCATGGGCTGGCTATGGCATCGCCGCTTAGCACATGTGGGGATGAAGAACCTCCACAAGCTTCTAAAGGGAGAACACGTGGTAGGTCTAACTAATGTTCATTTCGAAAAAGATAGACCTTGTGCAGCTTGTCAAGCAGGGAAACAGGTGGGGAGCTCACATCATTCCAAAAATGTGATGACCACGTCAAGACCACTGGAGATGCTTCATATGGACCTCTTCGGACCCGTCGCCTATCTAAGCATAGGAGGAAGTAAGTATGGTTTGGTTATAGTTGATGATTTTTCCCGCTTCACTTGGGTATTCTTTTTGCAGGATAAATCTGAAACCCAAGGGACCCTCAAGCGCTTCCTCAGGAGAGCTCAAAATGAGTTTGAAGCTCAAGGTGAAGAAGATAAGGAGCGACAACAGGTCTGAGTTCAAGAACCTTCAAGTGGAGGAGTACCTTGAGGAGGAAGGGATCAAGCACGAGTTCTCCGCTCCCTACACACCACAGCAAAATGGTGTGGTAGAGAGGAAGAACAGGACGCTAATCGATATGGCGAGGACGATGCTTGGAGAGTTCAAGACCCCCGAGCGCTTTTGGTCGGAAGCCGTGAACACGGCTTGCCACGCCATCAATCGGGTCTACCTTCATCGCCTCCTCAAGAAGACTTGGTTGAAGACTCTATACGCCTTTGTATTTGAGGAGACTAATGGCTCTCCAAGAGAGCAAGTTGTTGATCTTGATGATGTAGATGAAGAAGATGTTCCAACGGCCGCAATTCGAACCATGGCGATTGGTGATGTGCGACCACAAGAACAAAATGAGCAAGATCAACCCTCTTCCTCAACAATGGTGCATCCCCCAACCCAAGACGATGAACAGGTTCATCAAAAGGAGGCGTGTGATCAAGGGGGAGCACAGAATGTCCAAGTTGAAGAGGAAGAAGCACCTCAGGCCCCTCCAACCCAAGTTCGAGCGACGATTCAAAGGGATCATCCCGTCGACCAAATTTTGGGTGACATTAGCAAGGGAGTAACTACTCGGTCTCGATTAGTTAATTTTTGTGAGCGTTATTCTTTTGTCTCTTCTATTGAGCCTTTCAGGGTAGAAGAGGCCTTGCTAGATCCGGACTGGGTGTTGGCTATGCAGGAAGAGCTCAACAACTTCAAAAGGAATGAAGTTTGGACACTGGTGCCTCGTCCTAAGCAAAATGTTGTGGGAACCAAGTGGGTGTTCCGCAACAAACAAGACGAGCACGGGATGGTGACAAGAAACAAGGCTCGACTTGTGGCAAAAGGTTATGCCCAAGTCGCAGGTTTGGACTTTGAGGAGACTTTTGCTCCTGTGGCTAGGCTAGAGTTTATTCGTATACTGCTAGCATATGCCGCTCACCATTCCTTCAGGTTGTTCCAAATGGATGTGAAGAGCGCTTTCCTCAACGGGCCAATCAAGGAGGAGGTGTACGTAGAGCAACCCCCTGGCTTCGAGGATGAACGGTACCCCGACCACGTGTCACACCCCGATTTAAGGAACAAAGCCAGGTGCATCTCATACATGCGCCAAGAAGACAACATATATAATAACAGAGTGTATAGAGATAAATGTCACAAAACATCAGAGTATTTATTATATAGCGGAAGACTTAATACAAAATAAAAGAATAAACGTAAAACGAACTAAAGATCGTCGGCGCCAATGTCAACTGAGATACGCCACCTAGATCAGATCATACTCCTCGCCTTGTGGATCCTCCTGAACCACCTGCTCTTCTCCTGTGGGGGGGTGTGAGACAGCAAGGGTGAGCTCACACATGATCATAGCTCAACAAGTTGTGGGGAACCAGTGGACATAAACTCATAAAGGTGTGAGTTCATGTGATGTGTAAGGCTAATCAATGATAGGGGTTAGAGTTGAGCATTGCTTTTAAATAGTTGGTCAAAATTTTATTAGCAGTTACTAAGTGTAAGTAAATACCAACCCATAAGTAAAGTAATAGAACAAAATTAATAATAAACCCATGCAATGCAAATGACAAAATTGAATTTAAGTTCCATAATTTAAACATCAGAGAGTCCTGAGCTGCTCATGACCGTGAGCTCGGCTAGTATACCAGTTTTACACTCTGCAGAGGTTGTACCCTTTACCCACAAGTCATGTTACCCATCTGCCAAGGGATCGCGACTTCCCATACACCTCTACCGAGGAGGCGAGGCAGGGTAACACTACGAGGCCTTTACAAAGTTCCACTAGCTTCAGAAAACCCGCTACAGTTTATAGGAAGCTCCAATGCAGGGTTCTTGCCTGACTGCCATCGCAGCAAAATCAACCAAGGACCTCCCTACACTGACCAATCCCCTACTGCCCTTGCCCCTTTCGGGTAAGGTAGACCTCCACTAGCTTTCCTAGTTAATCAGCCAAGGGCGTCCCATTAAACCCTTGTGGTGGCACGTGTTACTCAAGTTAAGCTCTATGTTCCAATTAACATTAATGATCTCAACATGAACATAAATAGAATAACAAAAAGAATTGGAACATAAAGGTAGTAAATGATTATCCAAAAACCAGGTAAAGCAATAGCAAACTACCCAAGTGAATCAGGGGTAAACAAGGTAATGAGATAAACAATCTAGGGTGACCTATCGGGTCCCATCAAAATTAACCTATGCATGAATAAGTGATATTAAAGAACATTATTGGGTAAAAAGTGGTCAAGGGCACAACTTGCCTTCAATGAGCTCCTGCTCAGCTACTTCAACCTGCTGCTCACCAGGATCCTCAGTCACGGGCTCTTCTACTCGCCACAATACAAACAAGCATAGTGCATATAGAAAAATTAACATTACACCAAACATATAAACAAAATACACAGTAATAATCTACACATTAAAATAAAATTCTAGGAATAGGAATCATAATTTTTGGAGTTATAGAATTTAAGTTATGAATTTTCAAAGGTTTCATGTGTTTAAAATAGGACTAAGTGTGGGATTAATTTTCTTACTGTTGTCAGGATAAAACAGAGACACTAAGTGATATATATTAAATTTACAAAATTTTAGAAATTGGAATGGTTCAATTTGGAGCAAAAATGAATTTTCTATGGAATAAACAAGTTTCTAGAATTGTTTTTGTATTAAAAACTAAATTCTATAATCATTTCTCGGTTTTTTTTATTATCCTCTGGACTGGGCGTCAATTTCTGGAAAGTCCAGGGGCTCCGGGGTAAGAATCCCCAGACACAGAGTGCAGTGTAATAGGACGGCGGGTTGATTAACTAACATTATAAGGGTTCTTTTGCAAATCTGCCAACCGAAGGGGTATTCTCCAATTTCAGCCGTAGGATCCAGATCCAGAGGCCGAGATTAGATCCTGGTTCTTTAAAAAGGAGCGCTCCCTGCCGACCACCGGATCAATATCGGACGGCTACGTTTAATCAAGCGAAGGGGTACTCCCGGCTTCTAATCGGAACCGCACGCTAGAAGATCTACGGTCTATATTCTAAATAATCGTGCTCCACCCGAGACCGATCAATCACCATCGAACGGGTTCGGTCTCACGCGCGAAGCGGTACTCTGGGTCTTAATCGCTAGCGTTCATTTTAGATCGGGCGGTCAGGATTCCTTTACCGAAGCCCGATCGAGGAAGCGGCGGCACCGCCACCATTCATGGCGGGGGATCGCCGGACTTGGGCGATTCGGCCACACGACGCTCCTATTCTATTGTGGCTCGGTTTAAACGGAGTACGGGTTGATGCGGAACGTACAGGTAGGAATCTTACAGCAATTGGACGCCGGGTTGGGGCAGGTCGTGGCGAAGTGCAGGTCTGAGCTCGCCACGGTCGTCGGCGAGCAATCGCGGTCTCCCTAGTCACCAGGCTCGCCCAATCCCGCCACGGACGCCCGACTGGGGTACTAGCAAAACACCTCCGCCCCGCGTCGAGTCCCTAACGGAGTTAGGCCCGGGAATCAACGGCGGCGGCGAACACGACACTAGACTCCCCGAAGCAGCTGGATTTGCGTGCAACGAGAGGAGGGTGAGGATTAGGGTTCGGCGTCCGGTCTTATACCCACCTGGGAATTGGTCAAGGCGCTAGCTTCGGTCCAGAACGTGGCAGATTCGTCAGCCCGTTCCTATTTCCCCGGCGGCGGAATCGGTCACGCACGCGCCGCGTCGTATGGAGAAGACGACACTGACAAGCCGGTCCCGCCCACCAGCGACCGGGATCTTCACACGCGCGCGGGCGAAGCTACGACGTCGGTCCCACCGGTCAGCGAAATTAGCTTAACACACGCAGCCCCCCAGAGTCTGACGGCGCGGGCCCGCCTGTCAGCGCACCAGCCAGCCAGGTAGAGGGTAGTTGGGCCGAAAACAGGAAAGGAGTAGCAAAGTTGGGCCGAATTGCACCTCCGCGGGCCCATAACTGATTTTCTCCTTTTCTTTTATTTCTATTTTCTGTTTTTCCTTCCCTTTTTAATTTCTAGAATTCAAATTTGAATTCCAGTTTAACTGTGAATTTATATTCATTTTAAATGTACAATTTGAACCCAAATAAGGAGATCTAACTATTTTCTTTATAATTATTTTCTTTATCCTTGTTTAGTGTTCTTTCTTCTCTTTCTCAAATTCTTGAATTTTCCTTTGAGAATTTAAATTCCAATTTGGATTTTTAACATATTTCCTTTCTTTTATATTATTTTATGTTGTCATAGAATGCACACCACAAAATTAATATTCAGCATGATGCAATGATTTAGTAGCATATCTTTTATTAATTGTTTTTGGGCATGGTGTTCACATATGATGATGCATAAAGATCAAACTCACATAAAGAGAAATTGTTTCTCTATTGGTATTATTTCTAGCAAATTACAAAGTGGGTGTTACAAATCCTACCCCCCTTAAAAATAATCTCGTCCTCGAGATTTAAGAAGTTCTAGGGAAAAGGTGGGGAAAATCTATGCGGAGCTCTTCTTCTCTTTCCCAAGTTGCTTCATCTTCGCCATGGTGACTCCATTGTACTTTGCACATCTTTATCACCTTATTTCTTGTAACTCGAGTCAAAGTATCCAAAATCTTGATCGGGTACTCTGTGTAAGTCAAATCACCATGAACACTGAGCTCTTCCATTGGTAACTGTTCCTCCGGGACACGGAGACACTTTTTAAGCTGAGACACATGAAATACATTGTGCACATCCGATAGACTTGCAGGTAACTCAAGTTGGTATGCCATCTCTCCAACTCGCCTAAAGATCAAGAATGGTCCAATGTAGCGAGGGGACAATTTGCCCTTGACTTTAAATCTCCTCATTCCACGCAGTGGTGACACCTTGAGATACACATAATCTCCTTCTTCAAATTCCAGTGGTCTCCTTCTACTATCAGCATAACTCTTTTGCCTGGTTTGAGCCACTCTCAAATTCTCTCGAATTATATGGACTTGTTTTTTCTGCTTCTTGAATCAGTTCAGGCCCAAAGAACTGTCTTTCTCCAGTTTGATCCCAATACAAAGGAGTCCTGCATTTCCTGCCATATGAGCTTCAAAAGGTGACATCTTCAAACTGGCCTGATAGCTATTATTATATGAGAACTCAGCATACGGTAGACTTTTATCCCAACTCCCTCCATGCTGAAGGGCACAAGCTCTCAACATATCTTCCAATACTTGATTAGTCCTTTCAGTCTGTCCATCAGTCTGAGGGTGATAAGCCGTGCTAAAATTCAACTTTGTACTCATGTTCTCATGAAAGCTTCTCCAAAATCTTGAGGTAAACTGTGAACCTCGATCAGACACGATCTTCTTTGGTACTCCATGTAAACACACAATCCGAGCCATATATAACTCTGCTAGCTGAGAACCTTTATATGTAGTCTTTACAGGAATAAAGTGAGCCACTTTAGTCAATCTATCCACAATCACCCATATAGCATCATATCCTTTCTGGGTGCGAGGCAATCCAGTAATGAAATCCATACCAATCTCTTCCCACTTCCACTCGAGTATCTTCAGTGGATGCAATAGTCCAGCTGGCCTCTGGTGTTCAGCCTTAACTCTTTGACATACGTCGCACATAGCCACATGTGCAGCCACATCTCTTTTCAATCCATACCACCAATATTTCCGCTTCAAATCCTGATACATCTTAGTACTACCAGGATGAATAGAATAGTCTGAATCATGGGCCTCCTTTAATATAGTCTCTCGAAGGCTTTCAATATCAGGAACACACATCCTGTCCTTGAACCACACAGTGCCTTGCTCATCTTCCGTAAATTCCGGAACTCGACCTTCAGTAATCAGATCCTTAATCTCTTTTATTTTAGCATCGCCAATTTGTCCCTTGCGGATCTCTTGCTCCAAAGTAGGTTCCACATCAATAGTAACTCCTTCAGTATGAGCAACAATCCCCAGGTTAAGTCTCCTGAAATCCTCAACAATCTCATCAGGTAGCTGGGCAACAATAGCTGAATGAACATGCTCCTTTCGACTCAAGGCATCTGCAACCAAATTTGCCTTGCTCGGGTGATAGTGAATCTCCAAATCATAGTCCTTAATAAGCTCCAACCAACGGCGTTGCCTAAGGTTGAGATCCTTCTGAGTGAATATATACTTCAGACTCTTATGATCCGTATATACTTGGCACTTGGTTCCCATGATATAATGTCTCCAAATCTTAAGCGCATGCACAACGGCTGCCAATTCCAAGTCATGAGTGGGGTAGTTCAATTCATGTCTCTGTAACTGACGAGAAGCATAGGCGATCACATGTCCTTCTTGCATGAGCACACATCCTAAGCCTTGGCCACATGCATCACAATAAATATCAAATCCTTTCTGTAGGTCAGGCATAACTAATACTGGTGGCGACATCAATCTTTTCTTCAATTGATTAAAGCTGTCTTGGCACTTCTCGTCCCACTTAAATTCTCTTCCTTTCTCCAAAAGCGAAGTCATAGGCTTAGCAATCTTAGAAAATCCTTCAATAAATCTCCGATAATATCCTGCTAATCCCAAGAAACTCCGAATCTCAGTGACTGTAGTGGGCACTCTCCACTCCATTATCTCCTTAACCTTAGCAGGATCCACTGAAATTCCTCCATTAGAAATGATATGACCAAGAAATGGCACCTCGCCAATCCAAAACTCGCACTTGCTGAACTTGGCATATAGCTAGTTATCTCGTAGTTTCTGCAGCACCAACCTCATATGTTCCTCATGATCGCTATCACTCCTAGAATAGATAAGAATATCGTCGATGAATACCACGACGAATCTGTCCAAATACTCCATAAACACCTTATTCATCAAGTTCATAAAATAAGCTGGTGCATTGGTTAATCCAAACGACATAACAGTGAACTCATATAGTCCATATCAAGTCGAGAAAGCCGTCTTGGGAATATCCGATGGTCTAATCCTCATCTGATGGTAACCGGATCGGAGATCAATCTTCGAGAACACTCTAGCACCTCTCGTCTAATCAAATAAATCCTCAATACAGGGTAACAGATACTTGTTCTTCACAGTAACATCATTGAGAGATCTATAATCCACACACATCCGTTGTGATCCATCCTTCTTCTGTACAAACAGAACCGGTGCTCCCCAAGGTGAGGAACTCGGACGAATGTACCCAGCCTCTTGTAACTCAGTTAACTGCTTCTTAAGTTCTTTCAACTCCTCTACGGACATCCTATATGGTCGTTTAGAAATAGGGGCGGTTCCAGGTAAGAGATCAATAACAAACTCAACTTCTCTATCAGGTGGCATCCCTGGTAACTCCTCTGGAAAGACATCCGGAAAATCTCTAACCACCCAGATGTTGTCACCAACAAACTCCTCAGGTAATAAGAACATTGCACGCATGGATGAGGAGGTTACTGCAATATTAACTTGAAATCTTTCTCCTTTAGTGGTAGTGAGCTCTACGGTACCTCTACCACATGCTATAACGGTCTTTGCCTTTCTTAGCCATGACATACCAAGGATCAGATCTATACTGCTTGACTCTAATATTATAGCAGTAGCTCCAAATTCTCTACCCATAATGGTCAATGTCAATCTACGTGTCATTTGATTCGCCTCAACAGGCCCTTTAGGTGTAATTACTATCATTGGTTTTCTCATATTTAGTAGTGGTATTTCATTTGTGTTGGCATATCTAGCAGACATGAATGAATGTGTAGCACCAGAATCAAATAATATGGTTGCAGGAATTGCATTAACATAAAACATACCAAGTACGATGTCAACACCATCCGGAGTATCATCAACGCTGACTTGATTAACCTTGGCAATAGAATATCCCTTGCCAGATCCTGGAGTTTGCTGCCTGTTCTGAACTGGAGTAGTAGCAATCCTCTGTGGGCAGACATTTGCATAATGACCAGTCTTCCCACACTTGAAACAAGTAGTGCCTGGACTCTGTCCTGAAAACTTTGTCGGGGTGCCAGTAGGGGTAGCCTGTCAAGGAGGTGGAGTCCTCAGTGGTGATTGCTGAACTGGGCGCTGGCCTCCGCCAGTGCGAACTGGTGTACCCTGGGGTGAACTGTAGCGAGGACAGACACTGCTGCTTCCTTGTCCTTGAGATATAGCCTTTCTCTTCAAATCTCCCAGCTGAACACGCTTGTGTTCAATAGCCAGGGCCTTATCAAGCAGCCTCTGAAATGATGGAAATGTGTGTGCCATGAGAGCATACTGCAGTGGTCCATTAAGTCCTTCAATAAAATGCTCCTGCTTCCTCTCATCTTCAGCAACTTCATCAGGGGCATATCTGGCTAACTGAATGAACTTGTCGCGGTATTCGCTGACTGTCATGCTTCCTTGCTTCAGCGATAGAAATTCCTTCTTCTTAATCTTCATCAATCCAGCTGGTATATGATAATTCCTGAACTGTGTACTGAACTCTGCCCAAGTAATAGTATCCGCAGCATCATGGGCAGCAGTATATAAATCCCACCAGTCAGCAGCAGGACCTGTCAGACGTCCCGAAGCATATAAAACCTTCTCCCGGTCAGTGCATTGTGCAATATTCAGCATCTTCTCAATGGACTTCAGCCAATCGTCCGCGTCTAGTGGATCAGGAGAGCTTGCAAAAGTAGGTGGCTTGTGACTCATGAACTCCCTATGCTTGTCTCGCGGTGGAACTGGTGGTGGTGGAGGTGGCAGTGGTACTTGTTGCTGTTGCTGCTGCTGCTGTTGTTGTTGCATTTGCTGTTGCAGCTGCTGTTGTTGCGCCCTCCTTTCCTGACGTATCTCCTCTCGCTCCTGGCGCAACTCCTGTCGTATCTCTTCTCTTTCTTGACGCATCTCCTGGCGTTCTTGCTGCATCTGAGCACGCATATCAGCCATAGTGTCCGCCATTTGCTGCATCATCGCCATCTGAGCAGCAACCAGTGGGTCAACTCCGCCTGGTGGAGGATTGGGAGGATTCATCTCTACAGGCTGTGGCTGGGGTTGTCTGTATATTCTCCGAGTGTGTCGATTAAGAGGCAAATCAATTCCACCACCCCGCCTGGTATTGACCATCTGAGTTAGATACATATGGTAAGAGAATAGCAGACAAGGCAGTTATTTACAAATCATTTTACTTTGGAGGATTTATTAGCTAAGCAGATTAATATTTCACCTACTAAAGCTAATTCAATACCTTATGTTGGTACATGCTAAGATGTCCATCTATGATAATTCAATCAATCAAAGAAACAAATCAGGCATTTAGCATCAGCACAATCAACCAACATTTTTTTAAAGAAAATAGTTTTAAATTTTGTCTTGGGTTCCCTATCTCTAAAAAGATCATAGTGGTAGGATTCCAAGGTGTGAAATCCATCTTGTCTTAGAGTAGAAGAGATAAGACTAATCAGAGTAGAATAGCAGAGGGTGAGACAAGATCAAGATGAGACGAGTATAGAATGAATCAGAATAAGGTAAGTAGTGAAGGGTCTGTCCATTTCTATCTAGGTTTCGTCCTACGGTCAACATTTGCCTTTGATACCACTTCTGTCACACCCGGCTTTAAGGAACAAAGCCAGGTGCATCTCATACATGCGCCAAGAAGACAACATATATAATAACAGAGTGTATAGAGATAAATGTCACAAAACATCAGAGTATTTATTACATAGCGGAAGACTTAATACAAAATAAAAGAATAAACGTAAAACGAACTAAGGATCGTCGGCGCCAATGTCAACTGAGATACGCCACCTAGATCAGATCATACTCCTCGCCTTGTGGATCCTCCTGAACCACCTGCTCTTCTCCTGTGGGGGGGTGTGAGACAGCAAGGGTGAGCTCACACATGATCATAGCTCAACAAGTTGTGGGGAACCAGTGGACATAAACTCATAAAGGTGTGAGTTCATGTGATGTGTAAGGCTAATCAATGATAGGAGTTAGAGCTGAGCATTGCTTTTAAATAGTTGGTCAAAATTTTATTAGCAGTTACTAAGTGTAAGTAAATACCAACCCATAAGTAAAGTAATAGAACAAAATTAATAATAAACCCATGCAATGCAAATGACAAAATTGAATTTAAGTTCCATAATTTAAACATCAGAGAGTCCTGAGCTGCTCATGACCGTGAGCTCGGCTAGTATACCAGTTTTACACTCTGCAGAGGTTGTACCCTTTACCCACAAGTCATGTTACCCATCTGCCAAGGGATCGCGACTTCCCATACACCTCTACCGAGGAGGCGAGGCAGGGTAACACTACGAGGCCTTTACAAAGTTCCACTAGCTTCAGAAAACACGCTACAGTTTATAGGAAGCTCCAATGCAGGGTTCTTGCCTGACTGCCATCGCAGCAAAATCAACCAAGGACCTCCCTACACTGACCACTCCCCTACTCCACTAGCTTTCCTAGTTAATCAGCCAAGGGCGTCCCATTAAACCCTTGTGGTGGCACGTGTTACTCAAGTTAAGCTCTATGTTCCAATTAACATTAATGATCTCAACATGAACATAAATAGAATAACAAAAAGAATTAGAACATAGAGGTAGTAAATGATTATCCCAAAACCAGGTAAAGCAATAGCAAACTACCCAAGTGAATCAGGGGTAAACAAGGTAATGAGATAAACAATCTAGGGTGACTTATCGGGTCCCATCAAAATTAACCTATGCATGAATAAGTGATATTAAAGAACATTACTGGGTAAAAAATGGTCAAGGGCACAACTTGCCTTCAATGAGCTCCTGCTCAGCTACTTCAACCTGCTGCTCACTAGGATCCTCAGTCACGGGCTCTTCTACTCGCCACAATACAAACAAGCACAGTGCATATAGAAAAATTAATATTACACCAAACATATAAACAAAATACACAGTAATAATCTACACATTAAAATAAAATTCTAGGAACAGGAATCATAATTTTTGGAGTTATAGAATTTAAGTTATGAATTTTCAAACGTTTCATGTGTTTAAAATAGGATTAAGTGTGGGATTAATTTTCTTACTGTTGTCAGGATAAAACAGAGACACTAAGTGATATATATTAAATTTACAAAATTTTAGAAATTGGAATAGTTCAATTTGGAGCAAAAATGAATTTTCTATGGAATAAACAAGTTTCTAGAATTGTTTTTGTATTAAAAACTAAATTCTATAATCATTTCTTGGTTTTTTTATTATCCTCTGGACTGGGCGTCATTTTCTGGAAAGTCCAGGGGCTCCGGGGTAAGAATCCCCAGACACAGAGTGTAGTGTAATAGGACGGCGGGTTGATTAACTAACATTATAAGGGTTCTTTTGCAAATCTGCCAACCGAAGGGGTATTCTCCAATTTCAGCCGTAGGATCCAGATCCAGAGGCCGAGATTAGATCCTGGTTCTTTAAAAAGGAGCGCTCCCTGCCGACCACTGGATCAATATCGGGCGGCTACGTTTAATCAAGCGAAGGGGTACTCCCGGCTTCTAATCGGAACCGCACGCTAGAAGATCTACGGTCTATATTCTAAATAATCGTGCTCCACCCGAGACCGATCGATCACCATCGAACGGGTTCGGTCTCACGCGCGAAGCGGTACTCTGGGTCTTAATCGCTAGCGTTCATTTTAGATCGGGCGGTCAGGATTCCTTTACCGAAGCCCGATCGAGGAAGCGGCGGCGCCGCCACCATTCATGGCGGGGGATCGCTGGACTTGGGCGATTCGGCCACACGACGCTCCTATTCTATTGTGGCTCGGTTTAAACGGAGTACGGGTTGATGTGGAACGTACAGGTAGGAATCTTACCGCAATTGGACGCCGGGTTGGGGCAGGTCGTGGCGAAGTGCGGGTCTGAGCTCGCCACGGTCGTCGGCGAGCAATCGCGGTCTCCCTAGTCACCAGGCTCGCCAAATCCCGCCAGGGACGCCCGACTGGGGTACTAGCAAAACATCTCCGCCCCGCGTCGAGTCCCTAACGGAGTTAGGCCCGGGAATCAACGGCGGCGGCGAACACAACACTAGACTCCCCGAAGCAGATGGATTTGCGTGCAACGAGAGGAGGGTGAGGATTAGGGTTCGGCGTCCGGTCTTATACCCACCTGGGAATTGGTCAAGCCGCTAGCTTCGGTCCGGAACGCGGCGGATTCGTCAGCCCGTTCCTATTTCCCCGGCGGCGGAATCGGTCACGCACGCGCCGCGTCGTATGGAGAAGACGACGCTGACAAGCCGGTCCCGCCCACCAGCGACCGGGATCTTCACACGCGCGCGGGCGAAGCTACGACGTCGGTCCCATCGGTCAGCGAAATTAGCTTAACACACGCAGCCCCCCAGAGTCTGACGGCGCGGGCCCGCCTGTCGGCGCGCCAGCCAGCCAGGTAGAGGGTAGTTGGGCCGAAAACAGGAAAGGAGTAGCAGAGTTGGGCCGAATTGCACCTCCGCGGGCCCATAACTGATTTTCTCCTTTTCTTTTATTTCTATTTTCTGTTTTTCCTTCCCTTTTTAATTTCTAGAATTCAAATTTGAATTCCAGTTTAACTGTGAATTTATATTCATTTTAAATGTACAATTTGAACCCAAATAAGGAGATCTAACTATTTTCTTTATAATTATTTTCTTTATCCTTGTTTAGTGTTCTTTCTTCTCTTTCTCAAATTCTTGAATTTTCCTTTGAGAATTTAAATTCCAATTTGGATTTTTAACATATTTCCTTTCTTTTATATTATTTTATGTTGTCACAGAATGCACACCATAAAATTAATATTCAGCATGATGTAATAATTTAGTAGCATATCTTTTATTAATTGTTTTTGGGCATGGTGTTCACATATGATGATGCATAAAGATCAAACTCACATAAAGAGAAATTGTTTCTCTATTGGTATTATTTCTAGCAAATTACAAAGTGGGTGTTACACCACGTGTGTAAGCTCTCTAAGACGCTCTATGGACTTAAGCAAGCCCCAAGAGCATGGTATGAATGCCTTAGAGACTTTTTAATTGCTAATGCTTTCAAGGTTGGGAAAGCCGATCCAACTCTTTTTACTAAGACTTGTGATGGTGATTTATTTGTGTGCCAAATTTATGTCGATGACATAATATTTGGTTCTACTAATCAAAAGTCTTGTGAAGAGTTTAGGAGGGTGATGACGCAGAAATTTGAGATGTCAATGATGGGCGAGTTGAACTACTTCCTTGGGTTTCAAGTGAAGCAACTCAAGGACGACACCTTCATCTCCCAAACGAAGTATACGCAAGATTTGCTAAAGCGGTTTGGAATGAAGAACGCCAAGCCCGCAAAGACTCCAATGGGAACCGACAGACACACCGACCTCAACAAAGGCGGTAAGTCCGTTGAACAAAAAGCATACCGGTCAATGATAGGGTCTTTACTTTATTTATGTGCTAGTAGACCGGATATTATGCTTAGCGTATGCATGTGTGCTAGATTTCAATCCGATCCTAAGGAGTGTCACTTAGTGGCGGTGAAGCGAATCTTTAGATATTTGGTCGCTACGCCTTGCTTCGGGATCTGGTATCCAAAGGGGTCTACCTTTGACTTGATTGGATATTCAAATTCCGACTATGCCGGATGTAAGGTCGATAGGAAGAGTACATCGGGGACGTGCCAATTCTTAGGAAGGTCCCTGGTGTCATGGAATTCTAAGAAACAAACTTCCGTTGCCCTATCCACCGCCGAGGCCGAGTACGTTGCGGCAGGACAGTGTTGCGCGCAACTACTTTGGATGAGGCAAACCCTCCGGGACTTTGGCTACAATCTGAGCAAAGTCCCACTCCTATGTGATAATGAGAGTGCTATCCGCATGTCGGAAAATCCTGTCGAGCACAGCCGCACAAAGCACATTGACATCCGGCATCACTTTTTGAGAGACCACCAGCAAAAGGGAGATATCGAAGTGTTTCATGTTAGCACCAAAAACCAGCTAGCCGATATCTTTACCAAGCCTCTAGGTGAGAAGACCTTTTGTAGGCTGCGTAGTGAGCTCAATGTCTTAGATTCGCGAAACCTGGATTGAAATATAGCATACTTGTGTCTATGCCTTTGATCATGTTCCTTCTGCATTTTGTTGCTCATTTTTTTTGGTGCTCAAGTTGTACAAGCACTCCCCGGACCTCACAAGTCCTTGTGCAAGTGATGCACACATTTAGGGGGAGATGTGTTACAACTTGACCCTTTGAGACTAACCATGTGCTTGAGTTTGCTTGATTTAGTCTCAAAGGTGGATTGAAAGGAAAAGGTGGACTTGGACCATGAAAGACTTCCACTGCACTCCGATGAGAGGGTAACTACTTCCAAGTTCATCTCGTGAACTCTTTTTGCCGTTGGACTCTTATATGAAGATTTGGTGAGGCAATGGGGTTAAAGGGCCAAGATTGATCCCGTTTTGGTGCTTAATGCCAAAGGGGGAGAAAATAAAGGCCAAAGCAAGTAATGGATCAGCTACCACTTGAGAAGTTTTGAAAATAGTAGAATAGAGCTTTTTGGTTTGGCAAAACTCCCTTATTGGTTCTCTTGTTGGCTTTTTGTGGGTAGAATGTTAATTATGGGAAAAAGAGGGAGTTTCTGAAATCTTTAATCAATTTCTATTGAAACAGTTCTCTTTATGTCTCTACAATTGTATTTGAGCTAGAGATAGGAATTTGGAGTTGATTTGCAAAAACAAATCAAGTGGTGCCAAATAGTGATCCATATATGCCAAATTTGTTCAAAACAACTTTGAGTTCTTATTTGGATTGATTTTGCACTTATTCTAGTTGCTTTATATTATGTTAGCATAAATCACCAAAAAGGGGGAGATTGAAAGGGAAATGTGCCCCTTTGGGCCATTTCTAAGTATTTTGGTGATTGAATGCCAACTCAAGTGTTTATGTGTTAATCTATACAAAGTGGTGGACAAAGTGCAAACCAAGTCTAAAGGTATGTTTCTAGACTTAGTACATTGTTTTAGAGAACTAATGTATTGTGTCTAAGTGCTGGAAACAGGAAAAATCAATTTGGAAAAGACTTGGCTGCTCAGTCTGGATGCACCGGACTGTCCGGTGGTGCACCGGACAGTGTCCGGTGCGCCAGGCTGGCTCTGTCAACTGGCTGCTCTCGGGACTTCGTCGGCGGTGTACGGCTATAATTCACCGGACTGTCTGGTGGTGCACCGGACTGTCCGGTGAGTCGTTCACAGGCGAACTCGTCGCTCTCGGGAGTTGATTAACGGCGTACGGCTAAAATTCACCGGACTGTCCGATGGTGCACCGGACTGTCCGGTGAGCCAACGGTCGGCCGGGCCAACGGTCGGCCGCGCGATCCGCGCGGGACACGTGGCCGAGCCAACGGCTAGAAGGGAGCACCGGACTGTCCGGTGTGCACCGGACAGTATCCGGTGCGCCAACGGCTCTCAAGCGCCAACGGTCGGCTTCGCCAAATAAGGAAGAAGATCCGCGCCGGACAGTGTCTGGTGGTGCACCGGACATGTCCGGTGCGCCAGTCGACAGAAGGCAGGAATTGCCTTCCCGAGTTGCTCTCAACGGCTCCTAGCTGCCTTGGGGCTATAAAAGGGACCCCTTGGCGCATGGAGAAGACATCCAAGCAACCTTAGAGCATTCTTGATCATCCACACTCAGTTTTCGCGCATTCGTTTGTCATTCTCAGTGATTCGAGCTCTGTTCTAGTGAGAACTTTGAGATAGTCATTTGAGCTCGATTCTTGGCCGTGTGTGTGCGTATTTTGCTGTGGATTTGTGTGTGTTGCTTCCCTCCCTTACTCCGTGTTTCTTGTGAACTTCAAGTGTAAGGGCAAGAGACTCCAACTTGTGGAGATTCCTTGCAAACGGGAATAGTAAAGCAAACAAAACACCGTGGTATTCAAGTGGGTCTTTGGACCGCTTGAGAGGGGTTGATTGCAACCCTCGTCCGTTGGGACGCCAAAACGTGGAGTAGGCAAGCGTTGGTCTTGGCCGAACCACGAGATAAACCACTGTGCTAATCTCTGTGATTATTCTCTTGTGGTCATTGTGTTTTGTTGAAGACTCCTCTCTAGCCACTTGGCGATTTTTGTGCTAACACTTAACCAAGTTTTTGTGGCTTAAGTTTCAAGTGGTACAGGATCACCTATTCACCCCCCCTCTAGGTGCTCTCAACTACGCATGAAGCAAAAGGCTGATCTATCCCTGTTACCCTAACACCTGACTCTAACATGGTCTAACTTAAACTTTATTATCACTAAATGATGGCATCTGGTCGGAGTCATATTGAAGACCCTAGAAGTTTTCAAAGTGCTCAGCAAAGTCCCAATCTGGACTAAGGTACTCGTCAGCTGGGGGTGGTGAGGACAAGGCTGACGGTTCGTAGCTGCTGTAACCCGGGTTATTTACGTTGTTCACGTTGTCCAAATTCTCTTGCAACACCAGAGAGTCTTGCTCAAGCATGCAAGCAATGTCCTCCAATGCTACACGAAGTTTGGTAGCCTCAAATGATGTCAACCCGCGTCCTGGACGGATTGTTTCCCGAGCTACGGAAAATATCTTGTCCGCAATCTCTTGCATCCTTCCAATTGCCTTGTCGGCTATGGAGTCTACTGAATCCATCTGATGTGGATTTAGGTGGTTAGTGAACTAGACATTACGACAATGTACTTAGATAGGCAATCTATGAAATAAACCCTGAACCCTAAATAGTAGGGATAAAACATATGAATGGTTTCCAGTTAACCGCGAACAACATTTGGTAATATCTTCTATATTCACATGAAATACATCCCCCCACAAACCTGTTGTGTCCATTGAATTAATGTAGCAGTTGAGCCCTACCATTGAGAATACTTCTTTTGACTCTACCTGTTTATCCTAACTGTGGACTCCTTGTTGTCGTGAATCAATGAACTAAAAGAAGGCAATCATTTGAGGTTGTTGCAACACTTAAACCGCATCTATGCTGACAAATAAGTAAACCACAAATTGATATTCACGTTACCTTCGTTGTAGTGGATGTTAGAACCGAAGTCCAAGAACCCCTGTTGATGCGGAAATCTGCAGGACAAATTGGACAAAAATTTCGTTAGTATCTCCATCGATACCCGTTGTGATGTATAGACTGCACATTACGACTTAACCTACGAGGATCAACCGTAAACAATAAGGCAAACGGGGACGAGGCACCCTAAAAACATGAAAAGCGGCGGCGGCTGGAAAATAGAGGCTCGGGATGGAGGCGAGCGTACCTACGAAGACGATGAGGGGGAGAACCCTTGACGACGGAGCTGCGACGCCGGTGTGCGTGCGGCAACCCTAGCGAAACAGAAACGGTTAACCCGGCGAACGAGACGTGGCGGGGGAGGAGAATACACGGATGGAGGAGATCGCAAAGGTGTTCGCCCAAACCTGCGAAGCTGTCGGTGTGGGGAGGAGAGGGAGCAACAGCGGCGCGGTGGGTGCGCGAAAACCCTAGCGACGTTCCGAAGCGTTTGCAAGAAGCCAACCGATGGCCGCTTCTCGGGCACCGTAGGCGGCTCGCTTCTATTCGAAGCGCTGCAAGGAAAAGCCGCCCGACAAGCTGGCCGTTTGGTTACAGCTTCAGCTTCTGGCGGCCAGAAGCCGCCCAGAAGCTGAACCAAACAGCCGCATAGAAGGCCACGGTCGACAGAGATGTTTTGCCCGATTTTGCGCAGTGTGATGTCACTCCGACGAATCGACGATCAATCATCACACCGGAGGCATTTGGGGACACGCGAAAGGGTTCGATATTGTGCAGATCTTCGCAGTCCCAACCTATGGATTAGGTCATTTCAGGCTAGCTAATTAATTTAGATGTCATCATCTACGAAACCTATTCGTTCATACTCTCCTTGTCCATGAAACAATAGATTTCTAGCAAAACAAAGCAGAAAGAACTTGCTACGTCCATGTTTGAAATCAATCCAGTTTTTAATAAACTTGTTTTTATCTTTTAGCTAGGAGAAATCAACTACTTCTTGGTTTTTTAAGAAACTGAGGCATAAGCTGGTATGTTTGTTTTGGAACCACCTCTATTCCATGCTGTAAGTTTCTTTAACTTTATCTACACTCGCCACTTACCAAGAAGCTAGAGCAATGAGTTTTTGTGTTTTCAATGTTGTATTGCACCCACTACCTCAGCCATTGACACATGATGTCTACAAGGAATAAATGGATACGTTGACAGCTGGAAACTTGAAGAAAACATGAATCTAATAAATGACAAGGACCTAGAAGTTGATTTGTTCTACAACAAGTTCTGAGCCTAGAGATATACTCTTTCATGAACTGAGTGAGCATCTACCAATCATGTGTCTTTGTATCTTGGTTTCTGTAGATAGTTTTTTTATATAAGAAACCAGTTACTTCTCTCTTTAATAGCTATACTAACACATCAACATTAGATCTTAGATGGCACACTAATTAATAGCTATAGAAATCTATAAGTGTATCTACCCTTTTCGTAGGTTTGGGTGAACTGGATGACAATACAATTAAAGGTTCAACAAATTTGCTAAATATCGAAAAGAAAATTGATTGTATTGCTTACACTTGGATATTGTATAATGAGAAGGGTATAAAGGTTCAACAAGAGGTCAATCTAGATGATGTTCCATAGAGAGTTTCAAATGAAGGCCAAAGTTATGCATTGTTGTATTGGAAGAAGATTGCCATAGAGTGATAATGTCGCTCAAGCCAAATAGCCATGAATGGTTAGCTTGTTGCTGTGGCTATGCTTTGAGGATATTATGATGGATCTCTTGACACGAACAATCTAGTTCAAGACAAAGTCAACGATGCAAAGGGAATCAATGGAATAGCTATTTTACAATGTGAAAGGATGCATGTTAGGCAAATAACAAATGAGACATGAGTTGATGACTATGGAAAGGTCTCATACAAGTGGTTTGCTTTGCATGGACAAAAAGGGTATGATAGCGGGACAACTTTGATTAGATATTGAAGAATGAATCAAGAGTGCTTAAGTGAGGACATGCCAAGCAAATGTAAGATGATGAAGGAGGCAATGTATAATGGATATAAAATGGTCTCTACATTAGTTTACTTATATGGATAAATACTTGGAAAGTTATCATGCATTAATATGATCAAGATAGATATATAAAGATAAAGATTGAAGTAAATGTTTTAGAGAGTGTCAAGCCAAAATGAAGATAATATAAAGAATAATGGATTGGCTTGACTGTATTGATGTTGGTTCATATATGTCTCTATGTGAATCAAACTAAAAGCTTGAGTGATCTCAACATTCATATCTAGAAGACATTAAAGCATGGATCACGATATTAAAGAAATATTTTTTTAATGGATGCTCAATATGATGTGACTCGAGGATGGCCTGATAGGGTGAAGATAGCAAGAAAAGTGCTTCGAGTGACTAAGCGATGGTGAAGATCAAGAAAAGGCTTAAGGTGAAATGGTTCAAGTCACATGCTTAGAATGTGTTTGCTTTAAGAAATGACACACAGATGATTGCAACCTCTTATGAAGTGATAATAAGAAGAAATGGCATATGAAGACATTCAAAACTCAAGTAATTAAATTGATTATATTCTCTAGATCTTGAGTTTAAGTATGTCATGCTATCAAGGGAGATACAATACGAATCATAAACAAGTCTCAAGTGCTCAAACTAATCGAACTTTAAGTTCTAACATAAGAGAAACGCATAGCACAACATTTTTACTTGTTGATCTTTAGGCTTGTTCTTAGCAAGGTTGGATAGCCCTCGAAACAATCTTTAATCTTTTGGAGCTTAAATTTTGTGGACAAATTTAATACTTTCATGTGAAGGTGTGTGCAGAATTTCAGCACAATAGAGTTTATTTGGATCATTTTTGTCTTTTGGAGCTTTAGTTTGGATTGCTATTTGCTAGCACCGGCCAGAACGATACTATCGCTCGTGAAGTAGCACTACTAGGGCCAAGCTGTGCTGGGCTTCGCCCAGTAATATCAGAGAGCAGCACTGTTGTCCGTGAGCACAGCACTGCCGCATTCTCATCACTTCGATTGCTTTCAGAGTTATGGGTGTCTGTTTTGTGATTCATTTATTTCTTTGAGTTCTTATATACCCTAAAACCTTTTTCATAGTATCAAACCACTAGTTGGTTATGGTTTTTTGGTTTAAGCTCTTTCTCCATTTCTTTTAGAGTACGGAGTTCAATTTTTGATTTTTATTAAGTTTCACCCATGTACTTGGTTTTGGTTGGTTCTATTATTCTGTAGTGTTCGCCAGTCATCATCGAGTATATCTAATCACTCGTTGGTTTGAGAGCATACTGTTTGTAAGTTTTTTTGTTTTGGGAGTGTTGAGCACCAAATTGAGGACCGGACGGCCCACACTGGTGGCGCGGACGGTCCGCACATGTGCAGAGCCAATTAGGATTCCGAGTTTTGTGCTACGATTGTTAGCAAAATTCGCGGGATTAGTCTAGGAGATCAGTTTGTAACGGGTCCAGCCCCCTCCTCTATAAATATAGAGGATTACGGCCGATTAAAGATCAACAATCGAATCAATAATCAATTTATCTCGCATTTATTTCTTGTACATTTAGGAGTAGTTCTAGTCTAGTTCTAGTTTAGCCTTTCGATCTCCAAATTCTCCTCTTCTCTTCGACTCTACGTCGATTATAGGAGTATAGGTCGGCATGCGAGCCTAGACAACACCTAGGATGTCTCCTCCCCGACGGGGTCCCTCCCGGGAGCGAGATCCAGGCGTCGTCGGCGACCTTCGCCGCCCCTGCGCACGCGCGGACCGTCTGGCCCTAAGGTGCGGACCGTCCGGCACGTCAGGCAGCGAACCCTAGCCCTGCGCCAGGTCGCGGACCGTCCGGCCCCTGGTCGCGGACCGTCCGCGCCTGTGCAGAGAGCACCGTCGTCGGTTCTTTCTCAGTGATTGGCGCCCAAAAAGGCACCAACACACTTTTTGGCGACTCTGCTAGGGACATTTCATATAGACCTATCAGGATCGGTCCTCAATGGTTGGTTCAAAGGATAGCTCTGAAGTTTCTGCCAGCGACATCATCAAGCCGACATGGGAAGCCTTGCCGGCTGGAGAATAGCTCCTATTCGAGGAGCGCCAGGAGCAGCTGATCCAGGAAGCCAAGGCGAAATTCCTGGCCGACTTCAAGGTGGACAGGAACAACAAAGTCGTTCGACAATGGGCGACAGATCTAGCTTCGCTCCAACCTACTACAAATACCCCCAATGTAAGTAGCACCAATGAGCTCCAATCTCTTAAAGCTTACATAGACGAACAACGAGAGCAAATGCAACGTATCGTAAGGGATATACAAAATGATCATAAAAGGCTAGTGCATGCGCTTGATAAGTCTACTATTGCAAATCTTCCTTCGCACGAGGTTGAACTGAGAGAATACACACGTGATTCATCGGCCACAGGTTGTCACGACCAGTCACAACCCCTTTATGGGATGCCGATAGATATGTACCCTGGGCAACAACAGCCTCCCACGCACATTGGCGATAAATTTGTTGATCCGCGCAAGTCTGGACCGTCCGCACGTGAGCGCGGACCGTCCGGGCCAACAACGGCCAGTCCCATTTTTAATGAGTTACCGAGATATGCGTCCGAGCCGCCACTTGCTATGCAAGCCCTAAACTACCCCGTCGAACGATCCGCATACAGCGACGGACGGTCCGCATACGATCACGGACGGTCCGGCCATATGGCCGGACAGTCCGCACACGCAGTCGGACGGTCCGCATATCCGACCGGACGGTCCGGCACAGGGTTGTTTGAGGAGGATTGTTACCTAAATCCTCATCCGTCCCAGCAACACTTCTCATCGCACTATACAATGCACCAGCACCATAACTTACCATTTTCAAACACGTGGGGGAGAGTACTTTCCGGCCCATAGAAGGCCGGGAAGGGGTGACCAGTCCTATGAACCACATAGGGAAAATATTAGTACGCCACAAAACTCAAGCCAATGGGAGGGAAGACGACATACCAACATACAAACAACCTCACCCATATTGGACCAAAGAGCCAGTGGTCTCCCACCGACTGCCATCGATATAGTAAGAGAAGAAATAGCTGGGGCGTTCCAAGATAAGCTCGGAGTTAGCGTAGTCCCCGGGGGTAGTCATATCGGAGACCTTATGATAGCCAATTTGACTGTCTCCCATACCCACAGGGGACTAGAATACCCGAATTCGGAAAGTTTTCGGGTGACCAAGGAAAGCACACGTGAGCACATAGACCAGTTCTTAGCACAATTAGGAGAATTGGCCGACACCGAAGCATTCCGTGTGCGTTTATTTTCATTATCTTTAACAGGGACTGTATTCGCATGGTATGCCACGCTCCCTCCTAATTCCATTTTGTCATGGGGAGACTTAGAACAAAACTTTCATGACCATTTCTTCTCTAGTGATTACGAGCTAGATTTAGTAGACCTAGTGTCCTTACAACAAGGGAAAGATGAATCGGTTAATGATTACATCCGGAGATTCTGGGATACGAGAAACCGATGTTTTCAAATTCATTTAGCAGAAAAACAATTGGCGGGGTTAGCCTTTGATGGATTGCACTACTATTTAAAAGAGAGATTAGAAGGCATCCAATTCTTTACGCTAGCACAGTTAAATCAAAGAGTTTTGGCTTGTAAAAGTCAAAGCAAAGAACTAGCCAAAACGGTTCGTCACGATGTCCATATAACAGAATGCGATCAAAGTAGTTCGGACGATGAATCAAAGAAAGTTTATGCTGCTGAAATGGTTTGGCCCAAGCAAGCCAAATCTTTGGCTTGTTCCTCCTTGCAGCCAGTTTAAAAGAAACGGCAAGAGGAGGTTAAGTTTACATTCAATGTTGGCAAATGCGATAAGATATTCGACGAGTTATTAAAAATGGCAACATTAAGATAGATTATACTGTTTCACCTGCCAATGAACTAAAACATCGTGCATATTGCAAGTGGCACAACTCATTTTCACATGCCACTAATGATTGTAATGTGTTTCGACAACAAATCCAATCAGCCATTAATGAGGGATGATTGAAATTTCAAGAGGATACGGAGCCCTTCCCAATGAATGTGATCGACTTCAAGGGCAAGAAAGTCCTAATTCGGCCCGGCGCGACCGATAAGGGCGAAGGCAAGGAAGTCCTCATCGGCAACACACGAAAGGCCGATGAAAATAATAGAATTTTTTGTAGGAAAGTGGTTGCCGAGAAGACTCCTGATAGAGGGGAGACTCTGAAGGTTACCATCACAAACGCTAGGGGCAATCACAAACAGGTGGTCGAACGCAGGAACCTGTTTTGCGCATCGCGGACGGTTCGATACATAGATGCGGATGGTCCGAAACCTCGCCGAACAGTCCGAGTCATTTCAGTAGATGGTCCGACAACGTCAAGGAGCCATGGCGACCATGTACCTTCAAACCACGACGACTAGAAATAGGTACGTGAAAAACTAACACGTTCAAGGCAGCTGTTCGGTTGGTTAAATCCAGCCCGACCTTTGATCAATTATTGTCTAAATATGTGAAAAAGAAGGTCGGCCCCAGCGACCGGCCACCAAAGCGACCCCGCTTATCCACCCAGGAGCGACAGCAGGTTAGGCCGATTGGACCACCTCACCAATCGGAAAGGACGGGAGGTCATAATGTTCAATTAAGACCTAACGCACCTGCGTAGACACCTCCACATACACCCATGTCATGTCATTATACATACATACCACCGCTACCATATATTCCGAATCAGATGTGGGGCGCGCCACCATATCCATTCGGGATACCACAATACCCCGCCTGGGGGCACCTCAATCATCTGTTTTTGACAGGTTAACGCCTCCAGTACAAGACCGATTGAGAGCCCCTCAATCTGGTCCACAAGCACAGGCCCAGCAAGATTGCCGAACAACTCGGCCCTAAAGGCTGACTAATCTAGCAGGGGGCATATAGCTACAGCCTCCAACAGTACGATAAAAGGGGACACCATTAAAATAGGAACGACAGATGTCGTCGTACAACAAAATAACGAAGGGCCGATGATTTTTTGGTGAATCGGCCAACACAAACAAAAAAGAAGATACGACTGTCAACAAAATAGCCGATCCAAAATAGTCCATGCCCCGATGGTTCCCATCGGGATTGACACGATCGCAAAAGCGAAAATTACAGCCCCTCAGAGCAAAGGAGAATCAGAAAAAGGAGGCGGAAAAAATATTCAATGACACACATCCACAGTACCCACCACTGCAAAAGACATAGAGACCAAAGGCCATTGAGGAAAAGCAAACGGCCACAAAGACAGAAAATAAAACAACAACTATGCAACTCTTTGCAGATATGGCAGACAGTCCAGCTATAAAGGCCGGACCATCCGTAAAGGGCGCGGACCGTCCAACCCCTGAGGTCAGACCGTCCGCACTACACCAGGACACCTCCAACGACGTACCGACACCCATGGAGGAAGACGACCTGCAAGGAGAAGACCTGGTCGACTACGAAGCGACGCAAAAACACTCAGAAAATTAGGAAAGCAAGGTGACGAATTGGTCAGGACCAGTATGACGTTTGGCGGTGTTAGGACTAATAGTTCGATCAAAGCTAAAGGGGTCACGTCCATTGAGTTAACCATCGGAACCAAGACCATTGCGTACCATCCTAGTAAGTGACAAGATGCCTAAGAGAATCGATGTGATCACATCGAGTTAGTTGCTTTTGGTTCGCTCAGCTCCATCAAAAGGCAGGTGGCATATGTTGAACACCAAATTGAGGACCGGACGGTCCGCACTGGTGGCGCGGACGGTCCGCGCGCGCGCAAAGCCAATTAGGGTTCCGAGTTTTGTGCTATGATTGTTGGCTAAATTCGTGGGATTAGTCCGGGAGATCAGTTTGTAACGGGTCCAGCCCCCTCCTCTATAAATATAGAGGATTACGGCCGATTAAAGATCAACAATCGAATCAATAATCAATTTATCTCGCATTTATTTCTTGTACATTTAGGATTAGTTCTAGTCTAGTTCTAGTTTAGCCTTCCGATCCCCAAATTCTCCGCTTCTCTTCGACTCTACGTCGATTAGAGGAGTCTAGGTCGGCCTGCCGAGCCTAGACAACACTTAGGATCTCCCCGACAGGTCCCTCCCGGGAGCGAGATCCAGACGCTGCCGGCGACCTTCGCTGCCCCTACGCACGCGTGAACCGTCCGACCCCAGGGCGCGGACCGTCCGACCCCAGGGCGCGGACCGTCCGGCACGTCAGGCAGAGAACCCTAGCCCTACGCCAGGTCACAGACCGTCCGCGCCTATGCAGAAAGCACCGCCGCAGGTTCTCGCGCAGTGATTGGCGCCCGAAAAGGCACCAACCGGGAGATTGTGTGAAGATTTAGAAAGCAAGCTGATTGTCTTGTGTAAAGATTTTTTTTATTGACTCTTATTCACCTTCTATGGTCACATGTTTTGGTCCTTCAGTATGTCGATTGATTTAACGAATGCCAAGTAATAGATCCAGAGACATCTTCATTTACATCCCTGTACATATATTTGAGTATTATGTTCATCAAATTCCCTTGTTTACATGTTTTCATGCAGAATCAATAGCCAATTTCATTTAAACTATAAAATTGCTAAATGAAATAGCTTCTGCTATATTTCACTATATCTTTTTATAGATCCCGGAGGATTTGCCACGCTATTTGCATATATATAGATGAAATACTGGAGCTTGGAGGATTTGCCACGCTATTTGCATATATATATAGATGAAATACTGGAGCTCACTGGAAGGACCATTGTATCTCCTCGAGAGTTCTTCCCTTTGTCTCCGGCACCCAAAGGATGACAAAGACGAGAGTGAAAGCACTCACCATCATGTAGAAGGCAAATGTACCTGCACGATTTGGAAACAAATGTAACATGTAGGGTTTGGTAATTCATATACGATCCTACACTACACAAGAGACCGACACAAATGCATATATGGACCTGCAGCACTCCAGGTCAGAAGCAAATTTGCTGTCATTGTTATTCCAAAGGATGTCAACCAGTTGGCTAGGGTCGCAAAGCTTCCTGCCACACTCTTGATACTAACCGGAAGGATCTGCCAATATGCAAAGTTTCGAGATTAAGCCTTCATGTAGAATCCTTTCATCATGTGCCTCAAGCATCTTATGAGCTAAATTAGTTATATGTGACTATACCTCAGCCATTATGATCCATGGAATGGCACCCATACCAAAGGAGTAGGCAGTGACATAAGCCTGAACAAAGTATTTGGCAAAAAATTACGGCATAGATTCCAAATTTAGAAAGCAATGTTCATATAAAATGTAGTTGACAAACTTACCAAGACACCAACCAAGGACACCATACTTAAGGTGTTACCCAAGTCAGAGTCATGTGAAATATTGTCCTGAAACGAATAGTCCATGACAAAAAAGAAGAATATTCAGTGAAATGTGTTGTGAGACCCTGCAACTACACTTCGTGTCAAAATGTTCATAAACCATGTATTGCATCAGTATACTAGATTACAATTGCAAAGAAAGTTGAACTTACCTTGATGTAAAATACAACAGCAACCACAAGAAGGCTTAGGGTCATTCCAAAAGAAGAAATCTGTAATTTGAAGTGATATTTAAGTTAAGCTACAGAAGAACCAGAGATTAGTAGCTTTAGAAGGAAGCAGACGTTACAATAAGGAGGATTCTCCGTCCAGCCCTGTCCAAGATCTTGGTTGTAACAGCAGTGGCAAGAACCTGATGGAATGTTGTCAGAAGATTAATGAAAAAACATTGGGAGACTAGATCAGGTCTATTTAGTCATTAGGTACTTGCCGCAATCACTCCAAGTATACATGTGTCCAGGTTACTGTTCTTGAGCCCTGGAGAGCTTTGATTGTTAGAACTCACAGTCAAAACAAGGTTAACCAGCACTGTTATAGACAAATGCAGAGGAGAACTTGGAACAAACAATAAAATGGCAACATTCATCAAAGCAGAGAATGATAAACCATGTTACAACTTACAAGGGGACTAATACATTAGTTTTTTTTAAAAAAAAACATACTATAATGCGCTAGGCCTTGAGAAAAGTAAGATCACTTTACTCCATTTTAACTCTTTTGATATTTGTAATCTACTACACTATTCCTATATGTGTAAAAAATGCATATTGCCAAACAGAGACTGACGCTTTTTATTCAGTAAACAGCTAAACAGTTCCGTAATACCCTACTGCTCCAGTCAAATTTGGAAGGAGTAAAAAATCCATTGCTAAAGTTATGATGCTCAACTAGTAGACGAAAACCACAAGCCAGTAAACAAGTGCACAGCTTACCTGCAGCTTTGAAGATGCTACCTGCATAAAAGATTATACCGTTTATTCCACTCAGCTGCTGCAACACAAGTAGGCCCATTCCTAGCTGCGAGAGGTTGCAGCATTGTCATGAGCAGACAGTTACGAAATGCGATCACTAATTTGGTCCCATATAAGCAGATAAAGTTGCAAACCTACAATTAGGGGCGTGCGGTATTTCTTCTGGTTCAACTCTTGAAAGCTCATTGCACCACTTTTGTTTGCCGATGCTACAGCTATCTGCATAAAATTAAAAAGTTGATCCCACCTCCGATTCCACAAGAATGAAGCACATGGAGCCATGCACCAAATGTTGAAGGAAATAGTAGTAATGATACACAGAGTGAAGACTGTTTTCAAATAAGCTGTATCCATCCATTCTAGATGAGTGGAAGCAGGTGCGTGCCTTTATATCATTCGCTTCTACAGTGATGTCAGCGTCTAACCCCCTCAGAACTTGTAGAGAAGCCTCGCACTCATCCATCATATTCATCCTTGCCTATGGATACAAGGGGCAAAAACGGGCATTGGAGACTGCAATCTGGCAATGATCATTCAGAGTTCATTATCCAGCTTTTGTGTGTGTGTGTGTGTACCAGCCATCTTGGAGATTCCGGAATGAAGAACAGGCCAGGTATCAACAGTAGGCAGGGCAAGGTTCCTGCAAGTGTGGCATTTCACACGCTTCACGACAGAAATTATCTCGAGTAGGGACTGAATTCCAAAAACATTCGTCTACTGCATTTGTACTATCTGAGCTGTTTAGGAGTTGCTGATCGTGCGAGCTAAGATATCAGATCAGAGAGTTGAAACGCAAGCTAAGACCAGCAGCATCAGGTTTATTAATGCATCAGGGTTTCATTACCTATTAACGCAAGAAGCCTCCAAGGAAAAAACAAGCCAAGCACATCGGCAAACACGACACCGAAGGTTGCAGACAACTGCAGAGTGAACAATTGCACACAGTGACGTCAGCATAAAGAAAAGCAAGAAGTGTTTCTCATCACGAGGGAGGGAGGGAAGAAAAAAAAAGATAAGACGCTTGTGGGTGCGAACGAACCGGGTTCACGGCGCCAAGAGCTCCTCTCATGTTCTGAGGAGATATCTCTGCTACGTATACCGGCACCTGGTGGCACAAAACCCACAGACCAAAGTTAGCTGATGATGTGACCAGTGTCCATGCTGCCATTGTTCTTATGCCGATGAAAATGACCTTCCTGCTAGGGATGGATCAGTCTGTCTAGAACTAGACCAGCTTAAAAGAAAACACAAGCGGCAGTGCTTGTAGTCTCAAGGCACGCATAATATATAACCAGGCAAGGCATGGATTTTTATCACAGTACTAAACTACTAACCACGTAGGAGATGACGCCGACACCGAATCCTTCCAGCAACCTCCCCACGTACAGAAACGAAGTGTCCTGCAGAGCAGAGCAGACATTGACGGCCATCAAAGCCGATGCTGTCATCTGTGAAGACAACGAGTGGAGATAAACCGACACACGTAGTAGCGACTAGCGACATACCCTTGCCAGGGAGATCGCGAGCCAGCCCATGACGTTCGGAACCGCCGCAATCATCAGTGACTGCGAAAGAGTTACCAAGCAGCTAGCAGTTAGTGTAGAAGAGAGCTAGCACCGAAGCTTCAGCACGAAACGTCTCTTCTTCCATCGATGGAAGCGTCTGCAGTGAAACCAGCTCTGTCTTGCCTGGTCGTTATCGTTAAGGCGTGTGCGAAATGTTACTGACGGTGGGATAGACGTCCGATGAAAAGCTCAGTCTAACTGATTGAGTTTTCTTGTCACCGCGGATGAAAATGATAGGGAGACCATGGAATCGTTTTCTTTTATTATGACTGGCTAAAAAAGCGCGTATTCCCTCCTTTGACGTGCGCGTAGCCTTTACGCAACCAAAAGTTCTTACTCTACTCTAGTGTTTTTTGACTTTGGTATAAACTCTGATTAAATTTTAAGTATGTGGCCAGCAGTGCTGTCAATCCTCTGCACAGAGTCATCAGAAACACACAAAAAAAAAAGGTACGGGCAGCATAGACCACGAAACAGTGTGTGCGGCTAGGGAGTAGCGGGGTTAGATTATGCGCTTAACCTGCGCGTTACGCAACCAAACAGCACCTCAGTCTTAGTCTAATCTACTGTTAACTCTCTCTCTCTCTCTCTCTCTCTCTCTCTCTCTCTGCACGGCGAGGAAACAAGGTCGTAGAAAATGAACAAAAAAAAAGAAGAAGAAGCAGAGCTGTGGTTTCGGTTCTCACCCCTCTGCGGCCAACGTACTTGGCCATCTGGCCGCTGGCGATCGCCCCGACCATGGCGCCCACGTTGGACAGCGAGCCGAACGCCGAGAACTGCGGGGGGCGACGGAGCTCCGTCAGTTGTTTGCTCGTTCGGTTTTGAGGCCGATCGTGAAGCCAGGCACGGCGCAGAGGCTGCAGCCAGGAGGTACAGGTACAGGTACCTCGGAGATGGAGAGGTCGAGGTCCCGCGTGACGCCGTCCTGCGCCGGCGACGAGTACCCGCTGGTGAAGCCGAACTGGACGGTGCCGAGCGCGACGACGAGCGTGCAGAGTAGCGCGGGCACGTGGTGCGGCGGCCGCAGCGCTGCGGCCTTGGACGAGGTGCCGGCAGCGGCGGCGCCGAGGCGCGCCGCGCTCGTACCTTTCCGGAACCAGCCCCCGCTCCTGGGCGCCTTCGGCAAGAGCGGCTTCTGCAGCGCGCCGCCGTGGTCGCCGTCGCTCGCCATGCGCGCCGCGCTCGCTCGCTCGCACGCCGGACCCGCCACCACGAGCACGACGATCGTCGATCACCAGGCAGGCCTGCCGCGTGCGAGGCTAGGTTTGTTTCCTCTGCGTGGGGATCGGCGGTGGGTGGGTCTGGCTGGCCGGCCGGTCGGCTGGGAGCCTGGGAGGAGAAAACGAAGAGGCCGGCCGAGAGAGGCCGAGGCGAATGTCAGAGCGCAGAACCCCCGCTTGGCTAGTTTTTAAGTAACACTAACACCGTTGCACGCACTTCAAATATAAGACATAATTAAGGGCTAGTTTGGAAACTCAAATCCCCTTCGAGATTAAAGGGATCAAAGAGGAAATTAGTTTATTTCTACCTCAATCCCCTATAATCTCGAAGTGAATTTGAGGTTTTCAAAGTTGCCCTAAGGGGTATTTAAGTGCACTAGAGATAATAGTTAGGCCCTGTTTGGGAACACAGTTTTTTCAAACTGTAGTTTTTCAAATACTAAAGTATACTTTAGTCATGATATTACTACAGTTTACAATGCTTCAGTTTTCGAATACAACAGTATCCAATACATCAAGGTGTTTGGAAAAAACTTTGGTTGAGACAGAGCGGGACCTAGCTGGCGCTCTCTTTACAGAGAAAAACTTTGGCTGAGACCAAAGTTTCCAAAACTGCAAAACAAGTGCAGTATTTACAATACTACAATTTAGTATACAGAGATTTCAGATGAGTTGCCAAACACCTCAAAGTATATAATACCACATCATTGCTCAATACTACAGTATTGCTTCAATACTGCAGAAAAACTTTGTTCCCAAACACCCCCTTAGTGATTAAAATTAGTTGAAACATCCAAACAACATAGCTAATAGTTCAGCTATTAGCTATTTTTTGTAAATTAGCTAATAGTTAAGTAGTTATTTTTTAGCTAACTAATTCCACTAACAATTTTTAGCTAACTAACTATTAGTTACAGTGCATCCAAACAACCCCTAAAATATAATATAATACAGTGAATGTGTCTAAAACTTGTGTTTTACTATATCTGTTGCACCAATTAGGTTGAACAATGAGCTAGTCCTCTATCTCAAAGATAGAGTCAAGACATAGTGTCTTTATTAAGATACATGTCTTGAGTTTTTTTATATTTATTTTTTTAGAAACACTCAAATATATAGATCAAAACACTCATTGTATGTGCCTATCTGGTAGTTGAGCGGCAACCAGAGTACCAGACCTGACAGCAGCCTGGGCCGAGGCTTAGGTTTGCAGTTTAGTTGCATGTATAAGACTGTCTCTAGCAGCGTCCTCTAAATTCCATTCTCTAAAAGAATATTTTCTATTCTTTACAGCACACTCTAAAAGATTTTGTCCTCTATATCTTCCCAGTCTCCAACAACGTCTTCTAAATTTGATCCTTTAAAGCTACAGTGTTAACGGATTTTCTTTTTCCATTCATTTAGTTTTTTTTGTTTTCTTTCCATTACACGCAATAAAATATATTCACAAAATAGTATATTTAATTAATTTGCAATTAATATTTTCTGAAATAATGCGTGATTAATAATTTGAAATTGTAAATATTAATTACTAGTCGAAATGGAAAATACAGAACATACAACAACGACAACAGTATTCTAGCTCTCGCTTGAGCATTTTGTCAAACACCTTGCAGCAAGTGTCGTGGAACAGGCTCGTATCCTCCAGCGGCTAGCACCAATAGACACCGGTGGGCAGCCTGCTCGTGCCGTTGGTGTCGAAGGCCGTCGTCGACTCGATGGCCAAGCTCTGCCCACGTTGGAGTCCAAGGCCGTCGGTTGTGTGCGCTCGTGGTCCTCGTCAGCGGCATCGCACGCTCGTCGTCCTCCGTGGCACTCGAGGCACACGAGCATAGCGGTGGGCCAGTGGTTTCAACGGATAGAGGATCTACGTGAAATCTCCAAATGTAGAGAATGCATGGCAAGCGCTATATTTTAGCGGCCTCGGTAGCGGATGGTGCTGGACACCTTCCGGACGAGAGGAGACGCTAAATATAGAGGACAGGACTATTTACAGGTTCTTGTTGGAGGGCAGTCTAACCCTATAACCCTAACACGGTGAAATGATTATATATATAATAGACAATAAAAAAACTGTATAGTCTCTAAATCATTAAGGGCTTATTCGGTTATACCCCAGTCCATATGAATTGAGAGGGATTGACGGGTTTCAATCACTAGTAAGTCAAAATCTCTACCAATCTGTATCAATCCATTCCAATCCATATGGATTAAAAATAACCCAATAAACCCTAATAAAGTTAAGAGATCATGCATATAGAAAATTGTCTAGAGACTGGCTCTTATATATTTTTTTTTAATTAACTACCTAGAGACTATTTAAAAGAGCACCTAATAAATAGAGTTGTACATATTCTTAAAGTTGCGTCTACCATATAGTATTATTATATAGAGTTTAAAATAAAAAATGTGATAGAAAATGGAATAAAATAGCAGCCGGAGATAGACTAATACGTTGAGGTCACCAGATTTATTATATTTTATTTTTTATTTTAAACTCTTCTACTTTATAAACAGTGCGTAACATTGCTTTATCTATTTATATATAGCCGATTTAGTAATCATAAGCCGTGTTTGATTTAGTTTTTTTTGCTGATTGTGACTGCTAGAAGCTGCTATAGACTGTCAAACATTTAGCTTTTCAGACTGTTTCTATAAAAATCACTTTTGTGAAAATCGTCTAAAATCAACGTGTCACGATGGGAGAAATCCATCACTTCCTAGTTTCTAAACCATATATACCCTTTATCTTCCTCCACACGTAATCCTTATGATACCCAAATTCTCCCATAGCCAGATTTTCAGCAAAGCTTATCAGAAAAAGCTGAACTAAACATGCCCTTAGTTAATTAGGCTAGTGTTGGATTTAATCTATCTAACTCTAGCTTCGGATTGTTTTGAGGGAAAAGTCTACATAATCCTTCAACCTTCAAAGTATAGTCTACTTCACCATCTCACCATCAAAACTGGTTGTTTAACCCCAACTTTATAAAACTAGACAAATAATCCCCTAAATAGTTTTATTTGGTGGTTTACTGATGTGACATAATTTAAGTGACATTAGTTTTGTCTACTTAAATTATGTGATGTAGCAGTATCTAAAATTTATATAATTTTATATACAAATTGATAATATAATATTATATGTACCCTAATTTTTCTGAATTTTTGGATAGCAGCTCAATTACTAAAATGAAAAATACATGAAAAGCGTTTAATATTTTTGTCTCTAACTCAATTCTTATCTTCTAATGCTAATGTTTTTACTAGAGATAACTAACACTATTACTAAACTACTATTTTTGTTGATTTTATTAAGCAAGTTAAGTGATATTTCTTTTAATTATTAAATCAATGTTACATTTATTTTTTATAAACACTTAGCAAACAGTAATAAAACAAGCTCCAATTTTTACACAACCCTTCTCTTAGCTAAAATAACTTACACAAATATTTATACATTTTTCTAAGAACTTTAAATGTGGACTCATAATTTATATAAATATTTCTAAGAACTTTATTTGGGTCTAGATTTAAAGTCCTTAGAATTTTTTTTGAAATATTTATATTCGTTATTTTAGCCAAGAGAAGGCATGTGTAAAAATTAAAGATTAATTTACTGTTTCCTAAGTGTTTCTAAAAAACAAATGTAAAATTGGTTTAGTTAACAATTAGAAGAAAGAACACTTAGCTTGCTTAATTGTCGGGTACCGAAATTAGGGGTATCCCCAACACTCCTAATCATGGCTGGAAAACACCTTCAGAGCAAACCATGAAGGCTTATAGTTCGAATCAAAGTCAAAGTTTCGTCTACCAAGGGACTCGGCCTCGCCTCACCTGAGCCTGGCCTCGGGCGGAACAGTGGTCCCGGACGAGTTCTCATCTCGCCCGAGGGTCTCCTCAGGCAGTGAGCGCGCCCTCGGCTCAGCCAAAGGCAAGCCTTGTCGTGCAAGCGATCTTGGCCAAATCGCCTTACCAGCCGACCGTATCGCATGCGCATTTAATGCGGGGATCGCCTGACACCTTATCCTGACACGTGCGCCTCAGTCGACAAGGTCGAAGTGATCGCAGTCACTTCACCCTTTCACTGACCGATCTAACAGGAAAACAGCGTCGCCCACCCCGCTCCGGCTGCTGTGCCAACCACCCGGACGAAACCGACAACAGTCAAGATAAGCCTCGGGCGCAACAGGAAGCTCCGCCTCGTCCGACCCCGGGGCTCGGCCTCGGCCTCGGCCTCGGGAGGAGATCTCCGCCTCGCCCGACCCCAGGGCTCGGCCTTGACCTCGGCCTCGGGAAGAGTCACATCCTCGCCCGATCCTAGGCCTCGGCCTCAGCCTCGGAGGAGCCGCCGCCTCGACCGACCTCAGGCTCGGATCAACCGCGCCACAAGGGGTGCATCATTACCCTACTCCTAGCTAGCTCAGGCTACGAAGGAACAAGACCGGCGTCCCATCCAGCTTACCCCAGTGACAGGCGATGGTGGTTTCCCGCATGCAACCATGACGTTGATGGTTCTCAAGCCCCCTACGGAAGCAAGGAGACGTCAGCAGGATCCATACAGCACCGACAGCTGTACTGCTACAGGGCTCAAGGCACTTCTTCGACGACCACGATACTGCCTCTACAGGACTTGAGAAGTCCCCTCGACGGCCACGTTGTTATCTGTACAGGGCTCAGGGCACTTCCCTGCCAGCCACGTTAGCTCCTAGCTACACCCCATTGTACAGCTGGGCATCTCCTTACGTCTATAAAAGGGGGGTGTCCAGAGCCCCACACGGGAGGACAGGAGGAGGACGAAGGGAGGAGCATACGAACATACGAGCATACGTACGCACGGCAGGAGAGACGAGTAGACGCACGACAAAGGGACGGGAGAAGACGAGCAGGGGCCTGACCCTCTCTCTCTCTCGCTCTCTCCTACTCGCTCTCTCTCGCCCTCACTCTCTCGCAACGCTTGTAACCCCTACTACAAGCACCCTGGTGCAGGATAATACAAGGCTCATTCCCCCACTTGTGTTCCATCTCGCACCAACCCATCTGGGCAGGGGCACGCAGCGACAAATTTACTCGTCGGTCCAGGGACCCCCTGGGTCCGAAACCTCGACAGTTGGTGCGCCAGGTAGGGCCTGCTGCGTGTTAACGAACACTTTCCCGTTGAGTTCCAGATGGGTAGACTTCAGCAACCTCTTCAGCCCGGAACGGTGCTCCGCTTCGGGAGTCTCGAGTTCATGTCCCTCAACGGCAGCTACGACATGGTACTCCTCCCTCCGCGACACGACGACAACGAAAGTCAACGGCTCGCCCGGTGGAGGCACCCTCCACGACGGCATCTCCCCGCGGCGGAAGAGGAGCACTCGGGTCGTCTCTGCCACCCTCCTCTCCGGAGGAGACAGAGACGGGGCAACCGTGGCCACGCGGGAGGCGGCACCTTATCGGCTGTCAAGCTGGATCGAGTCGACGACGCCGGCACTCCTCCGGGGGACATGTCGGGTGTTGTCCTCGCCCCTGAGACGACGACGAGCGCCGCTTCCTCGCAACGTGCCAGCCCCAAGCGGACTGACGATGCCAGCACCCTCGCAAAGGACCTGCTGGGCGTCACCCTCGTACCTGAGATGACGGTGCGTTCCATCCCCGTTGCGACTTCACCACCGTCCATCGACCAAAAGGTACCGTCCGTATTCCACCCTGTTCCCTTTCGATTCAGCTTCGATCCACCTAGCGACCCCGCTACAGTGAGTGCTTTCATAAGGGCGTATCCAAACCTTCCGGGGTACCATATATGGTCAACCTGGGACCGACTGATAGCCGTCTCAACCTCCGGACCGGCGGGTTCCGAGGAAGAGGACGACCCCGACTTCGGTTGGGATTTCTCTGGCCTCGATGATCCCGGTGCCCTGCGGGACTTCATGTCCGCATGTGACCACTGCCTCTCCGGTTGTTCTGACGATGGCCGCGGCCTTGACGACGAGGGTTACGGCCCAAGTTGTGAATGTTTCCATGTCGATCAGGGAGATCACGACGAAGGCAACCACCTCGGTATGCCGGAGGTTGACGATCCCCCTAGGCCCGTATCTCGCGTTGACATCCCGCGGGAGCTAGCTGTGGTCCCAGTCCCTGCGGGGGGTCAGGACACACAGCTCGAGCAAATCCGCGAGATGTAGGCCAAGGTCGTCGAGGAAGCAGGGCGGCTTGTGCAGCTCCGCCAGAACATCGAACAGGAGTGGGCAGGCCGAACACTCGCCGGAGGAGCCTGTCATCGGGCCCGGGACGTTGTAAGGCCCAAAATTGGTAGGAGAAAAATCATAATAATAATAATAATGATAATAAAGTAAATAAATATATTTAAGATAGTGTTTTAGGGATTTTTGAAACCTTTGGATATTATTGGGTTTCTCATGCTTTTGAATGTTCAAATTGAATAGAATTAAGCTAACCAAATAACAAAATAAATAGATAGAGAAATATGCACCTCATGGTGGAATTCTTGCATTTTTACCTTTGTACTCAAAATTTTAAGACTAGTATAAGTTTGAAAAAAAATAAAATTTGTAACACGCTAAATTTCTGTTCTCACCTAGAAAGGATTCTCCAAAGGTTTGAAGAAAGATTAACTTTTAGTTTCTTACTCTTGAAATTAATGCTTCGAAAATCAATATAAAAATATCCCTAAATAAGATATATTATCCCTTCTATTGATTTTTTTATTCTTTGTGCTTTAAAAAAATTAATTAATAAAAAAATATACCCATATCATTTTGGTTATTCCTTTATTGAAAGATATATGTATTTATAAGTACTCTCTAAAGGATTATATACACTAGAAGTCATTTTTCTTAAAATACCTATGCGTATGGATTACATGCCTAAAAGACTTGACTTAAATAGGATAATAAATAAAATAATTAATTAAATTATAGTTTGCATTCATGCTGGTTTTTCTTTTGCGCTTATAATGTAACCACTAATGCAAACTCAGCTTTGAATTCAAATTTGAAGTTAGAATTGGAATAAAAGAAACAAAATAGGAAATAAAAAAATGAGATGGCGCTTGGGCCAGGAATCTCCACTCCAGCGACCATACCCAGCCGGCCCACCTTGACCTTTCCGCACACAACCCGCTCCTTCCCCATTCATTAGTTTTCTGGTATCGCTTACGTGTGGGCCCCATTGGTCAGCTGTCTCTTCCTCGCGACGCACCCGAACGGAGTTGGGGATCTCCCAGCTAAAATCGCTGGCCGCGCGCACCCATTCCCTGGCGGTTCCTCCTGCCGAATTCCTCGCCCAGAAGTCTGTGCATGCTCGGGAACTCAGACACTACCTTGTGGGTTCTGTTGCACAGGATCGTCGGCCTCCCCGCGGTGTTCGGCGAGCCGTTTTGCATGTCGCAACAGACTGCGCCAATCGCGCGGTCGCCAACCAAATCCAGCTGGGGATTGTTGAGGCGGTCATTCCTTGGGCCATAAAAACCATGCGCTAGGGTCTAATTTCCCCTTCCCTCGCCATACCTCAATAGTCGAGTTCCATAGAAAGATATAGCATCTGCGGATTCGTGCGCTTGCTGTCGCGGTGCTTTGTCGACGAGGAGATTGGTGGCCACCGCTGGGCATGACCGTGGATTTGCCTGGGTGAAGCCGTGCTTTGACGACACCTTGCCGCCACCACGCGCGTACCAGGTGCTCCACCACCGCGCGGTCTAGGCCATCACTGCCGAGGTCTAAGGTAAAATTAGCCGTCAACTAGTTCGTCTTGATCTTCTGTTCACATAGCGAGGTCGGCCTTTGTCACTTCAACCCGAGGACCAATCGCCACCGCGGCAGGGTGGCTACCTTGTCTGGCTCCAACTTTTGCCACCATGGGGCGTCGGTGTAGGCTGACGCCGAAGTGATCACCAGGTCCTCAAGGTTTGCCCAGAAACTCCACACGACCGCGGTGATTACGCCCTTGACCTCGACGGGTGTCTCTGATGATTCTAGTTGGCGCAAGTTTGGCATGCGCACAATCAGAGCTTGGGCAAGGATCCATCAGAGCTTGGAGGAGGCCGGGGTCCCGCATTGTGCCGTGTGCTCGGTTCTCTGTTGCTTGACCACCGGTAAATTTCTGTCCATGTTGTTCTTGCTCCTCCTCTCATCGTAGTGCGTGTGCTGGGGTTGTTGCTTGTCGGCGCGTAAGCCTTCACGGCGGCGGAAGCACCACCGTCGTGCGCTGGTGCGTAGGTAGAAGAAACCCCCTGGCCATTCGTTCGGCTATGGGCGGTTCGGATTGAATCTAGCTGGGTGCGTTGTTAACCGTAGATCTAGGTGGCTGCGTTGTAGATGGAAGGGTGAATGTGTGGCTGGCTGATCACCGTGAACCGTGGGATCCATATCGTACAACTTAGATTTGGTGCAGGCACACCACTCACGTTCATCTGCTTGGGGCCGTTGGATAAGCTGTTAAGGAGTAGGATTGGATCTGGCTCCCGACCCTTGGATTTAGATCTAGCAGTCCATATTGTGTACCGGTTCATTATAAGTGGGGTTTGATCCTGGCGGTTGGTTTATAATCGGACGGTCGACATCATCCCATACCTCTTCACCGTGCAACTCTTGCAGAAGGACCCCTAGAAAATTATGAAATAAACCCGCCATCCTGTTGACTGTGCTCTGTGTCTTGGGAAAATTAGAACTTAGCCCCTGCACTCTCTAAATATTATGTGCCCAGTCCAGGAGATAGAAAATCTATGGAAAATAAAATAGAAATCCATTTTTAATATAAAAATAAATGCTAGAATGTTTTAAATTCATAGAAAATACATATTAAGTCCAAATGAGTCCATTCCAATTTCTATAATTATATAATATTATTGTTTATCACCTAATGCCTCTGTTTTGACATGAAAGTCACATTAAATTTTATATACTATTTAATCTTGTACAAAACACATCGAATCTTTAGAAATTCGTAACTTAAAATCTATAAGTACGATTTGATCCATTCAAGTTGCGTTAGTCTCGTACAAGTATTTACTATGCAGTAACAATATTGATTATACCATGTCTCATACTTTTATAATTAGATATTTATTTATTCTATGTTAATTGGATTAACCTCTGATCTTATGATTATAATTTGACTAAATGATCTTTGATCACATAATGACTTAGATTGAAGTTGAAATAATTATTTATAGAATAACCTCTCATATGAATTATAATAACCAAATTATAATATAATGTGACAGTTAAATCACATAGATCTTTTATAAACCATAACTTCTTAACCGTAGCTCCGATTTTAGTGGTTCTCGATTCCGCGATCTCGTAGCGTCGCATAGATTATTACTACTCAGTTATTTTTATGTTTGGTGTGATGTTAATTTTGCCTATACACTGTTTGTTTGTATTGCTACGACTAGCACGAGGTCACGAGGATCTGAAGAATCACCTTGGTAACTGGAATCTCAAGTGCCAGGCAAGTTGTGCCCTTGGTCCACTTTTGTTACCCAATAATGTTCTTTATTATCACTACTCAATGCATAGGTTTAATTTTGATGGGACCCAATAGGTCACCCTAGTATGATTATCCTGTTTACCTTGTTTACCCCTGATTCACTTGGGTAGTTATGCTATTGCTTTATATGGTTTTGGGATAATATTTCATTACATCCATGTTCCAATTATTCTATTATGTTATTTATGTTCATGATAAGATCATTATGTTAATTGGAACATGGAGCGACCACCCGAGAAAACAGTGCTACCACAAGGGTTTAATGGGACGCCCTTGGCTGATTAACTAGGAAAGCTAGTGGAGGTCTTCCTTACCCGAAAGGGGCAAGGGCAGTAGGGGAGTGGTCAGTGTAGAGAGATCCTTAGGTTGATTTTGCTGCGATGGCGGTCAGGCGAGGGATTCCTGCACTGGAGCTTCCTATAAACTGTAGCGGGATTTCTGAAGCTAGTGGAACTTTGTAAAGGCCTCGTAGTGTTACCCTGCCTCGCTTCCTTGGTAGAGGTGTATGGGATTCATGAGCCCTTGGCAGATGGGTAACACGGCTTGTGGGTAAAGATGCGCAACCTCTGCAGAGTGTAAAACTAGTATACTAGCCGTGCTCACGGTCATGAGCGGCTCGGACCCTCACATGATTAATTTATGGAACCTAAATTTAATTTGTCATTTGCATTTGCATGGGATTATTTATTAATTTTGTTCTATTACTTTTATTAAGGTTTGGTATTTACTTACATTTAGTAATTGCTAATAAAATTTGACCAACTTATAAAAGCAATGCTCAGCTTTAACCATTTTCTTTGATAAGCCTTACACTTCATGAGCTCCCACCTTTGGTGAGTTCATGCCACATTATTCCCCACAACTTGTTGAGCGATGAACATGTGTGAGCTCATCCTTGCTGTCTCACACCCCCCCACAGGAGAAGAACAGGTGGTTCAAGTGGAGCCATATATCGAGGAGTTCGATTCGATCTAGGTGGCGTCTCCCAGTTGACTTTCTGGCGGCATTGATAGATGTTAGATCCTGCTATATTTATCTTTTATTTTGTAAGACTTCCGCTATGTAATAAGTACTCTGATTATTGTGACATTTATCTCTATACACTCTGTGATTATATATGTTGTCTTCTTTGGCGCATGTATGAGATGCACCCGACTTTGTCCCTTAAAGCCCGGGGTGTTACAGAAGTGGTATCAGAGCAATGTTGACTGTAGGACGAAACCTAGATAGAACTGGACAACCCTTATCTACTTACCTTACTCCGACTCTTTCTATACGTATCTTGATCCTGTTTCACCTTCTACTGTTCTACTCTGATTAACCTTACCTCTGCTACTCTGACTCTTTCTAAACTGATCTTAATCTTTTCTCATCTAATTCCGCTTCACTCCGATTATTCTTACCTATTCACTTCTAAAGACAAAAGTGGATTTCACACTTTGAAATCCTGTGCCTAAAGTGACCTTTAGGAATAGGAAACCTACTCTTATGAACAAAAACAAAACTATTTTCATAGGTATCTATATGCTTGAGTGTTTGTTCTTATGATATATGTCTGATTTGGATCTTTGTTTGAGTGTGATTAGTCGTGGAGTAATATCCCTAATTACATCTACATATACGTATAGTTATAAATAAATAAAATTCATGAGATAACTAAATAACTTAGATTATCCTCCATTAAAGTGTATCTATTTTATATAGATCCATCTTATCTCAAAAGACTCTCTCTTACTATAATGGATCCCTCTTAACCTAAAGGAATCTATCCTATCCAAATAGATCAATCTTATCTTAAAAGATACTCCTCTTATCTTGAAAAGATCTTATGTCACCCTAATAAATCTAACTGACCTCAAAAGATTCTACCTTATCCATATGGATCCATCTTGCCCGAATTAGTATATTTATTCCACTCTAGAATAACAACTATGAGCTGATCCAAAATTTATTTAGATCTTATCTAGTCTAAGATAGTCATATCAATATATACTAGATCTTATCTAGATTAATCTGGTCATACCTAGACCCCCATTTCGACCTAATCTGATCTAAAATTAATTAGGTCTTATTTAGTCAAATCTAGTTTTGCTAAACTAATCTAGTTTCCATCTAATCTGAACTAACCCAATGTGACCCACTCAAACAGGTTAGTTAATACATCTAACATGGATTAGACCCTATCCACCCATTCTAACGTGATTCACTCGGCACTAAATTAAGAGTAACCGACCAACTCGGCCTTATGCAACTACCTTAACCATCCGATGGTTGCATAACTCCTCTATTTTAATTTAAACGGGAAATTCTGATCTACCACAAGTATTAACTAAATCATATTTCTATTAATGGGTTTTAAATCTAAATTGGTGTCTTAGACCAATTCATCCGAGAAACCATGACCTCGCCTATGTTATAGATTGCCTGACCCGTTTATCCCAAAAGCAAAAGTAAAAGTCTGTTCAATCTACCTACTCCATGTACTCGCATTGTTATCTCAACTCAGATAATGGCATCTAACACCACAACCAATGGTCCCTAATTCAGACCCTCAAAGGAAGCTCGATTATGCCATAATATATTATTCTATGTCAACACTCACCAAATAGCTAAAACATGATGTACCCTTGTTTCTATACCACACCTGCTAATGGCATAAAAGGAATTTTAGGTGTATAAGAAAAATATATACTGGAATTTCATAAAGATAAAGTCAGCTTGTTATGCTTAATTAAATGATATTCTTAAATGTGATTATAGAATCTAACGTGATCTAAGATAATATGACCTAATCTAATGTGGTCCGCTCAAACAGATTAGTGGAGCTTGGACCCTCCTAGCCAGGTAAGACCAACTCAACCATGAGCAGAAGAGCTAACCCAACCAATAGTGTTATGATGAATTGCATAATCTATCTATTTCTACCTAACATTAAACAAACTTTAATCTACATCATATGGCCTATCTCACCCATATCTATCTCATCTTGACAAAATTCTATCCTACCTTTGGATAATCACCTTATACAACAAGTTACCCCAAGCTTGATATAAAACAACAGATTAATCCCTGCTAAAGAATCTTCAGATCATAACCAACCACTGGCCTATTCATTCTGCTTACCAAATACTTTTCCTTGCAAAACTATATTCCCATATACTTTTAACTCTCATGGTCAATACCAGGAAGGGAAGATTATCAAGCAACAACAAACAGAAATGGATCCTCCAAATCCTCCACCTGTTGAAATCGATCAAGTGGTTGCCGCCTAAAGGCTGGTAATACAACAATTGACAGACATGGTGACCGAAATGCAAGATCAGATAAGACAAGAACGTGAGGAAATACGTCAGATTCGTCTGGAGATACGTCAAGAAATAAGGCAATCACGGTTGGAAAGACAACGACAACAACAACCACCTCCGCCACCACCCGCTCCACTAAGCTACATAAACATATATATAAATTACTACTATTTGTAAGATCTAAATGTTACTTTAGTTAGTAACACTACAGGAAACGCATAAATTTTCGTGGGCCTAGATATTTTCGTCGGTCGGCCCACGAAATTACATAAGTATTTTCGTCGGCCCTCGGGACCGACGAAAATTTGGCTTATTTTCGTGGGCCAGTACATATTGTCGTCGGCTTGCCCACGAAAATAGGAAAGATATTTTTGTGGGCCCCGAGGCCGACGAAAATAAGCTGTATTTTCGTCGGTCATAGCCAGACCGACGAACATAAGGCATTAACTGACCACTATTTTCGTCGGCCTCAGTGAGGCCGACGAAAATAGTGGTCCGTTAATCGGCCCCAGCCCACTTTCTCTCTCTCGCTCCTCTCGCACTTCCTGTTTGCGCCGCCGCCCGCCCACCCTCCGTCTCCGCGCCACCGTCGGCGCCTCCGGTCCCCCGTCCTCCCTCGCCGCAACGCCGCAACGCCGCCCGCCGTCCTCCCTCGCCGTCACGCGCCGCTGCCGCGCCGCGCGCCCGTGCCTGCCGCGCCGCCGCTGCGCGCCCGCCGCCGCGCGCCCGCCGCCCTTCCCTCCACCGGCGATCAGGCGGCCCGCCTCATCGCGCCCCGGCCCCCTGCAGCTCCGGCGGCGCCCGCCCCATTGCGCCCCTGCTCCTCAACGGGGCACCGCTCGCCCGTGCAGCTCCGGCGACACGCGCCCCACTGCTCGGCAGCCTCGCCCCCACCACCGCCCTCGGCCCGAGAGCCTCGGGCACCGGCTCTCTCCACCGCCGTCCCCCGTCGCAGCCGCACCGAGCTCCGCCTCGCCTCCTAGTCCGACAGGTAAAATTTTAAATTTTTTTAGTTACATAGCACATGGTAAAGTATATTGTTTAACATAGCACTATGTTAAACTAACTATATAGTGATTATATAGTTAGGAAATTGTTAGTATATTGGATGAAGGAAAGTTAGTGAGTATATAGTTAGCATATAATTGTAGCATATTGTTTAGCATATACTTGTAGCATATTGTTTAGCATATACTGGTCAACATATTGTTTAGCATATACTGGTCAGCATATTGTTTATTATGTAGCTATCGTGTAGTTTTCTGTGTTGGCAACCATCGTGTTGTCGTTTATTTGCAGGTTTTAGAAACATCACTTTATAGGGGAGGTGCTGCCGAATTTTTTATTGACAATAATATTTTTTGTATATAGGTGTTCTTCCGACTTGACCTTCTCCACCGTTAGCTAGACTCGTACATTATTCTCAGGTATACATTGTTTTCGTAATTTCTCATGTATACATTATTCTCAGTTTTAATCGTTAACCGTAGCGAACCGTATGCGTCACCCGTTCGGGAACGGCGAACGTCACATTGGCTTGTGAGGTTCGCCGTTCCGGAATTGTCCACGTATTTTGGACAGCCTGAGAGTGTACGCCGATGCTTGTGATTTATGACATGTGCCTTACGATTGACGCGGAATTTCGGTTGTGTAACCCAGTTGTTCTCCAACGCACCATGTTCAGGCGTGTGCTTGGAGAGCAGCGGGGTTATGCTGCCGAAATTTTGCGGCAATCGTAGGCTACACGTCACAAATCACAAGCATCGGCCTACACTCTTGGGTGGGTTTAGGGCCTTTACCTAATAGGGAGTTCACCTAAATAAGCCACAAACGATCGTTGATTTTCTTTGTCTTTTGTTTAGCCTTTGAAATGGACGGTGATCGGAGGGTGATGTATGACGGGTGGAGAAAGGATGGGGCACATTTGAATGCATGGATGGGTGAAACAAAGGCTTTTCTTGAGCACGCTTTCAAAGATGCAACTGGTCGTCTAGTGAAGTGTCCTTGCAATCGCTGCGAGAACAAGTGGCCTCAGAAGAAGGAAGAAATGGAGAAACACCTTTGCAAAAGTGGGTTTATGCCGAACTACCTTGTATGGTACCGGCATGGAGAGTCTATTAGACACGTTGACGCGGAGGTGGAACTTGATGACGATCATGATAGGATGGACGACATGTTGCATGATCTTGGTAGGGATGTTGAAATAAACGCTGAGGAGCCGGGGCAGCTTCCACGCGATGCTCAGGAATTCTTCCGGCTACTCGCCGCGGGAGAAGAGAGACTACACGAGCACACTCAGATGTCAGTTCTTGGGACTCTCACAAGACTAATGGCGATAAAGTCGAAGCACAACATTTCAAACAGTGCTTACAACGACATCGTCCAACTGATGGGCGAGGTTCTCCCGGAGAATCATAAGTTGCCAAAGAATATGTACTTCGCAAAGAAGATGTTGGCTGGTCTTGGGATGACATATGAGAAGATCGACGTGTGTCCCAACAGTTGCATGCTATTCTTTGAGGAGGATGACAAGCTGGACCGTTGTAAGCATTGCGAAGCTTCTAGATATGTCGAGGTGACAAATGATGAGGGTGAATTGGTAGTTACGAAGGTCGCAGCTAAGCAACTTCGTCGGTTGCCCATCATTCCTCGGCTTTCAAGGTTGTTCCTCAACAAGGAAATAGCTCTGCATATGACGTGGCCAAAGAATGGTGTACGTCTCGTCACTGATCCAGACATAATGGTCCATCCGTCGGACGGTGATGCGTGGAAGGCATTTGACGGGTTTGATCCCAAATTTGCAAACGACCCTAGGAGTGTACGGCTTGGTCTATCGACGGATGGATTCACACCTTTCAATACCAGTGCAAGCCCTTACTCGTGTTGGCCTGTCTTCATTGTGCCATATAATCTTCCTCCTGAGTTGGTCAATAAAGAAGAGTTCATGTTCCTTGCACTAGTCATCCCAGGCCCCGAGCATCCAGGGCCAAAGCTGAATATGTTTGTTCGCCCTTTAATTGAAGAGCTGAAACAATTGTGGAGAGGTGTGAAGGCTTATGACAGCCATACTGAAAAGGAGTTTACCATGCGCGCTGCTTATTTGTGGTCAGTGCATGATCTGCTGGCGTATGGAGATTGGTCTGGATGGTGTGTTCATGGTCGGTTGTGCTGTCCCATATGTATGAATGATACGGATGCATTCAGATTGAAGCATGGTGGGAAAGTGTCATTCTTTGATGCTCATCGACGTTGGACTCCATTCAAGCATGATTTTAGGAATTCGCTTACTGCATTCAGAGGTGGAGCCAAAATCAGAAATGGGCCACCAAAGAGGCAAACTGCACCGCAGATAATGGCATGGCATGCTTGTCTGAAGCAAGGAGAAAATGATAGGTTCCAAGGCTACGGGGAGGACCATAACTGGACCCATATTTCATCAATATGGGAGCTTCCGTATGCAAAAGCCTTGATCATGCCGCACAACATAGACTTGATGCACCAAGAGCGTAACGTTGCTGAAAGCATCATAAGCACATGTTTCGATGTGACTGATAAAACGAAAGATATTATGAAGGCAAGAAAAGACATGGCTGAAATTTGTAAGAGGCCGATGCTCGAGTTGAAAGTAAGCGATAAAGGGCATGAGAGTAGGCCGCGAGCTGATTACTGCCTCAAGCCGGATGAAAGGAAAGAAATATTTAAGTGGTTGAAGAATCTAAAATTTCCAGATCGGTATGCGGCAAATCTGAAACGGGCAGTCAATCTGAAGACCGGTAAATTGATCGGTTTGAAAAGCCATGACTACCATATTATTATGGAGAGGCTGATGCCCGTGATGTTTCGAGGCTATTTTAAGGATGAGCTTTGGAGCATATTTGCAGAGTTGAGTTACTTCTATAGGGAAGTATGCGCAAAGACGGTATCGAAGAGGTTGATGCAGAAATTTGAGAAAGAAATTCCAATTCTTATTTGTAAATTTGAAAAGGTTTTCCCGCCAGGATTCTTCAATGTGATGCAACATCTAATTGTGCATTTGCCTTGGGAAGCTTTGGTAGGCGGACCAGTGCAATTCAGGTGGATGTATCCTATAGAAAGGGCGTTGAAAAAGCTCAGGGCGTCTGTTCGGAACAAGGCTAGAGTCGAAGGGTGTATTGCGGAGGCTTTTGCCCTTAAGGAGATATCTCAATTCTCAACCAGGTATTTCGCTCGAGCCAACAATGTGTTTGCGCCTTCAGTGCGACTTCATGTCGAAAATGAATCACCCCAAAGCACCCTTCAAATTTTTGCGAATCCGGGTAAAGCAGTTGGAAAAGGGAGTGTACGTCACATTGAAGCATCAGATTTGAACACGCTAATGCTATATATGTATAGCAATATTGACAGCACACAGGAGGCGTTCGAGTAAGTTTTCCTCATAGTTACGTCCATTTTCTCATCTCATAATTTCTATAGTGTGTAATCTCCATGTTTGTAATATGTCCAGCATGTTTGATGAAGAATGTTGGAAATCTACTAGTAAACCTACGGCCATCCAATTAGAAAATCTTCGACGTGATGGGTTGAAAGGTGGACCAAACTTCGTGCAGTGGTTTCGTAATTATGTTAGTAATTGTCGTTCTCTCATTGTCCATACTTAATCTTTGAATTTTGGACTTGGAAGATATAATGCATATACTAATTACTTGTATAGGTTTCCAAAAACTCTGTGCACCCGGACTTGCAGCAAATGGCACATACCTCTGTATCCGTCCGAAACTATACTCGCTATGATGTAAATGGATATCGCTTCCGAACCGCGAAATTGGAGAAGAGTCGACCATTGGCAGCCACCACCAATAGTGGTGTGTTGGCAAGTTCATATGTTGACGATGACAAAGTAGTGGACTATTATGGTGTTCTTCAAAACATTGTAGAGTTGATTTTCGATGGCCCCAAAGAACTTAAAGTTGTGTTTTTCGAGTGCGACTGGTTTGATGCTCATAGTGGGACTCGTGTCGACAAGTATGGTAATGTCGAGGTGAAGCATAGCTCTAGGATTCCGAGCAGTATGAGCGATGTTGTCCTTGCAAATCAGGCAAAATAGGTGTACTACCTGCCATATCCTCACCCAAGCCTTAGGGCTTGGTGGGTTGCAATCAAAGTCAACCCACAAGTCGTCGCTCCAGAGAGTGCTGACTACGTGAGTACGAGCAGGGACAACGATGATGCTGTTTTTCAACCAGAAGCGGCGTCGAATCAAGACATAGCTCACCGATTCCATGTGACCAATGGAGAAGGACTCGAAAATCTCTGTTGCAATTCAAGCGACTTAATTGAAGAACCTAGGTCAAAGCGCAAACGACCTGTCGTCGTTAGAAGATCAGTAAGGATCCAACGAAATCAAGAGCGTATGAATAAACAACGAGCCGAAGAAGCATCATCGGATGCAGATGACTTTTGATTAGTATGTTTCTTTTAGTTAATCAATTAAGCTATGTATTCCAATTTCCACATTATTAATTTTCATATTATTTGTTTCATATACTGTGGTTTGACATTAATTTATCTACAGTTGAACATGTTCAAGCATAGGAGATCGAGGAGGAGTGGGGGCAGCGCGGCCAGCGAGGACATCTCGGGCAGTGGGCTTTTTCAGGGCACCTCACAGAGCCGACAGAGGCAGCAGCAACTTCTCGACTGTCTAGACGAAGTGCAGGGTGAGGAGGGTGAGCAGGAGACTCCTCAACAGGATGCTCATGTGCAGGATGAGGAGGGTGAGCAGGATGAGGAGGTTGACCCAATGGGGGCAGGCAACGCGGGCGACGCGTCAGATGGTTCTATGTCCTTCAGGTATTATTATGCATATTAGTTTAATTGATATTAGTTTCTAATCATTTCATCATATTGAATTTACTTGTATACTTAGGTATAAGAAGAGCAATGCGCTTGGTCCGAGACCTGCCGAGCGGAGGCTCATCCGGCCGCATGGAGAATGGTGGGGCTTATTTCTGTTGTGTTAATTTTTTAATGTGAACGTGATTGCACTAGTTTACTTGTTTTATTAATTTTTGTAGGTCATGGGAAGACTTGACTTGGGACGGTACAGGCAGACGTCCTAAGGTGAACGCGGTGTTGGGTAGCCTCTGTCGCTTCTACTACCCTGGCATGGTGGAGCTGAATGGCGAGAGGTTCGCGGCTATGCAGTGGGCTGACTGGGGTCTAAAGGACTATGTCGAGCCAGGGGAGTCAGGGAAAGCAGTAGCGGAGGGGGAAGTTCGGAAAAAAAACGAAGGACTTGTCAGGTGGCTGTGTGGGACGAGTTCTGGGTGAGTTTACTTTCGTATATAAGCAATTCATTGAATTATTGCTTCTCCTAATCTTACTTTAACTTAAATTGTACATTGATATGTAGGGGAGGTTCCAATTGCCGGATGACATCGAGGAGGATCAGGCTCAGTGGACACGTGTGAAGAGGCACTTTCGGAAGTGCGCTGATAAGATAATCAAGGATGCCATGTACAATGCTCGCATCGCGGCTGTCAACTACTACTACAAGAAGATAAAGGGGCAGAAAATGAGCAAAGCATTAGGGGCCAATGAGATCTACCTCACAGAGGAGCAGTACCTGGAGAGCGTTGTGGATTGGCTGTCGAAGGACATGGAAGCCTGGAGGTGGTTGGCTAAGAGATGGGCGTCGCCTGAGTGGATTGCAGAGTCCAACAAGCACCGTGCCAACCGTGGCACTGAAGGACCGGGGCACAGGTACGGCGCCGATGGACACCTTGGTACCGCACGCCGCATGGTAAGTATATAAATCAAACTTGTATGTTACATCTATGAAAATTATATGGTTTAACTCTTCTTTTTCATGCAGGAAGCTGAAAGTGGAGTTGCTCCAAGTTTTATGGAGGTTTACGTCCGTGGTCACCGTGGCCCTGATCCGGCGAACCCTGATGTGCTATGCAGCGAGGCGGCAAGGGAGAAAATGGTAAACAAGTTTGTATTTACGAATTAAATTGCATGTTTTGTGTCTAACTCCAACTTTCTTTGCAGAATGCATATGGGGAGGAAATGACTCAACGCCATGGGCCTGACTTCGACTGGATGCATTCAGACTTAGATGCCTCGGCGTTGTACCATAGTGGTGGGGGTAGAAAGCATGGCAGGTGAGGTGTTTGTGTTTGATTCGACGATTTTATTAACAAGAATGTGTCCACTTAATGGCTCAACTATGTGTATCATGCAGGTTTGCCTTTGGCACCGGCGTTGTGGAATATAACAGGACAATAGGTCAAGGGAAGGCATCGTCTTCGGGAGGGAGTTCTCGCTCCTCCAGGTCTGCTCGAGAGGCTAAGCTGGAGGAGGAGACTCGGGCAGCACAGGAGCAGGCTCGAGCAGCACAGGAGCAGGCTCGAGCAGCGCAGGAGCAGGTTGGACAGCTGATGCAATATATGGCTTCTTATTTTCAGGTAATCCGTCTATCTCATCACGTGTCGTCATTGAATTCAAAGTATAATGTTGTGATTCTAACGTTGCATCCATTTGCAGGAAATGACTACTCGACTCGGCCCTGATATGAACTTGCCCGCTTTTTGCCCTCCCCAGGTAACACTATCTGAACACTTCAATTCCATAGCAACTCTTTCTTTATTATCAAAAATGGCTCGTAGGCACAAGAATGGGGACAGTGGCCAGGACAAGCTCCAGCGTCGCAGCCACAGTGGACCGGTGTTGGGTGGACGCAGGCACCTCCAGGCACTTGGACGCATCCACCCCAAGGATCGCAGCCAGTCCCGGGATGGGTGCCACCAGTCTCCCAGCCACCGGCGGGCTCTCAGCCATTTCAAGCGTGGATGGCACCGCCACCGACGGGGTGGGTGCCACCACCGCTGGGGTGGCCACCACAACAGTACCCGTGGATGCATGCACAACCTCCTACTCACCATGGATCACAGGTGACGTTCCATGTTTAGTTTTATGCAAATATTGACCAAACACAGCAATGTATATGTATAGTGATAGCAAAATACAGCCTTATTTGAATGATTGATGAATTGCAGGGTTCAGCGTCACATGCTCATGGATCGGAGGGTGGTGTCAACGTCCATGGTGCTGGAGGGAGTGGCCACCTTCCTGGTGGCGGAGGAGGGAGTGGCCAAAACTCCCACAGCCCGCCGGAGTGATCAGTGAGGAGTGAGTAGTGAGTAGTGAGTAGTGAGTAGCTTATGGACTTATGGACTCTAGACTTATGGACTAGAGTTTTGTGAATTGTGTATTTGAATGGACAATGGACTTATAGACTCTAGACTTATTTGAATGGACTATGGACTATCTATGTATATGTGAATGTGTTTTGTGAATTATGTATTAGTCTTGTGAATCTGTATATGTGAATTGTGATATATTGTGTATATTGCTGTGAATTATTAATAGGTGCAGAAAAATCTGTTTTGGGGGGGGGGAACCATCAATTTTCGTCGGCCTCGGTGGTGGCCGACGAAAATATGTTCCCAAGCTATTTTCGTCGGCCACCACCTAGGCCGACGAAAATAGCCTGCACGTATTTTCATCGGGCACCACCGGCCGACGAAAATTGATGGTCGACTGCCTATTTTCGTCGGTGCCGACGAAAATAGCCGCATATTTTCGTCGAACTTATTTTCGGCGGCTATTTTCGTCGGCCTGCCGACGAAAATTATCTATTTTCGTCGGTTTAGACTTATTTTCGTGGGTTTTTGGCCCACGAAAATTTAGGCGTTTCTTGTAGTGTAAAGGGTATGATATTATTTCAGGATGAATAATAAGGTCTAGTTGACCCCATGTGTTGCTAATAAATCATGCTTCATGCTGAGATTTTGTTTGTGCATATGTTTTGAGATAACATAGTTTTACACCCTTTTCTTATAAATCTCGAGGACGAGATTCTTGTTAAGGGGGATAGGATTTGTAAGGCCCAAAATTGGTAGGAGAAAAATCATAATAATAATAATGATAATAAAGTAAATAAATATATTTAAGATAGTGTTTTAGGGATTTTTGAAACCTTTGGATATTATTGGGTTTCTCATGCTTTTGAATGTTCAAATTGAATAGAATTAAGCTAACCAAATAACAAAATAAATAGATAGAGAAATATGCACCTCATGGTGGAGTTCTTGCATTTTTACCTTTGTACTCAAAATTTTAAGACTAGTATAAGTTTGAAAAAAAATAAAATTTCTAACACGCTAAATTTCTGTTCTCACCTAGAAAGGATTCTCCAAAGGTTTGAAGAAATATTAACTTTTAGTTTCTTACTCTTGAAATTAATGCTTCGAAAATCAATATAAAAATATCCCTAAATAAGATATATTATCCCTTCTATTGATTTTTTTATTCTTTGTGCTTTAAAAATTAATTAATAAAAAAATATACCCATATCATTTTGGTTATTCCTTTATTGAAAGATATATGTATTTATAAGTACTCTCTAAAGGATTATATACACTAGAAGTCATTTTTCTTAAAATACCTATGCGTATGGATTACATGCCTAAAAGACTTGGCTTAAATAGGATAATAAATAAAATAATTAATTAAATTATAGTTTGCATTCATGCTGGTTTTTCTTTTGCGCTTATAATGTAACCACTAATGCAAACTTAGCTTTGAATTCAAATTTGAAGTTAGAATTGGAATAAAAGAAACAAAATAGGAAATAAAAAAAATGAGATGGCGCTTGGGCCAGGAATCTCCACTCCAGCGACCATACCCAGCCGGCCCACCTTGACCTTTCTGCACACAACCCGCTCCTTCCCCATTCATTAGTTTTCTGGTATCGCTTACGTGTGGGCCCCATTGGTCAGCTGTCTCTTCCTCGCGACGCACCCGAATGGAGTTGGGGATCTCCCAGCTAAAATCGCTGGCCGCGCGCACCCATTCCCTGGCGGTTCCTCCTGCCGAATTCCTCGCCCAGAAGTCTGTGCATGCTCGGGAACTCAGACACTGCCTTGTGGGTTCTGTTGCACAGGATCATCGGCGTCCCCGCGGTGTTCGGCGAGCCGTTTTGCATGTCGCAACAGACTGCGCCAATCGCGCGGTCGCCAACCAAATCCAGCTGGGGATTGTTGAGGCGGTCATTCCTTGGGCCATAAAAACCATGCGCTAGGGTCTAATTTCCCCTTCCCTCGCCATACCTCAATAGTCGAGTTCCATAGAGAGATATAGCATCTGCGGATTCGTGCGCTCGCTGTCGCGGTGCTTTGTCGACGGGGAGATTGGTGGCCACCGCTGGGCATGACCGTGGATTTGCCTGGGCGAAGCCGTGCTTTGACGACACCTTGCCGCCACCACGCACGTACCAGGTGCTCCACCACCGCGTGGTCTGGGCCATCACTGCCGAGGTCTAAGGTAAAATTAGCCGTCAACTAGTTCGTCTTGATCTTCTGTTCAAATAGCGAGGTCGGCCTTTGTCGCTTCAACCCGAGGACCAATCGCCACCGCGGCGGGGTGGCTACCTTGTCTGGCTCCAGCTTTTGCCACCATGGGGCGTCGGTGCAGGCTGACGCCGAAGTGATCACCAGGCCCTCAAGGTTTGCCCAGAAACTCCACGCGACCGCGGTGATTACGCCCTTGACCTCGACGGGTGTCTCTGATGATTCTAGTTGGCGCAAGTTTGGCATGTGCACAATCGCAGCTTGGGCAAGGATCCATCGGAGCTTGGAGGAGGCCGGGGTCCCGCATTGTGCTGTGTGCTCGGTTCTCTGTTGCTTGACCACTGGTAAATTTCTGTCCATGTTGTTCTTGCTCCTCCTCTCATCGTAGTGCGTGCGCTGGGGTTGTTGCTTGTCGGTGCGTAAGCCTTCACAGCGGCGGAAGCACCACCGTCGTGCGCTGGTGCGTAGGTAGAAGAAACCCCCTAGCCATTCGTTCGGCTATGGGCGGTTCGGATTGAATCTAGCTGGGTGCGTTGTTAACCGTAGATCCAGGTGGCTGCGGTGTAGATGGAAGGGTGAATGTGTGGCTGGCTGATCACCGTGAACCATGGGATCCATATCGTACAACTCAGATTTGGTGCAGGCACACCACTCACGTTCATCTGCTTGGGGCCGTTGGATAAGCTGTTAAGGAGTAGGATTGGATCTGGCTCCCGACCCTTGGATTTAGATCTAGCGGTCCATATTGTGTACCGGTTCATTATAAGTGGGGTTTGATCCTGGCGATTGGTTTATAATCGGACGGTCGACATCATCCCATACCTCTTCACCGTGCAACTCTTGCAGAAGGACCCCTAGAAAATTATGAAATAAACCCACCATCCTGTTGACTGTGCTCTGTGTCTTGGGAAAATTAGAACTTAGCCCCTGCACTCTCTAAATATTATGTGCCCAGTCCAGGAGATAGAAAATCTATGGAAAATAAAATAGAAATCCATTTTTAATATAAAAATAAATGCTAGAATGTTTTAAATTCATAGAAAATACATATTAAGTCCAAATGAGTCCATTCCAATTTCTATAATTATATAATATTATTGTTTATCACCTAATGCCTCTGTTTTGACATGAAAGTCACATTAAATTTTATATACTATTTAATCTTGTACAAAACACATCGAATCTTTAGAAATTCGTAACTTAAAATCTATAAGTACGATTTGATCCATTCAAGTTGCGTTAGTCTCGTACAAGTATTTACTATGCAGTAACAATATTGATTATACCATGTCTCATACTTTTATAATTAGATATTTATTTATTCTATGTTAATTGGATTAACCTCTGATCTTATGATTATAATTTGACTAAATGATCTTTGATCACATAATGACTTAGATTGAAGTTGAAATAATTATTTATAGAATAACCTCTCATATGAATTATAATAACCAAATTATAATATAATGTGACAATTAAATCACATAGATCTTTTATAAACCATAACTTCTTAACCGTAGCTCCGATTTTAGTGGTTCTCGATTCCGCGATCTCGTAGCGACGCATAGATTATTATTACTCAATTATTTTTATGTTTGGTGTGATGTTAATTTTGCCTATACACTGTTTGTTTGTATTGCTACGACTAGCACGAGGTCACGAGGATCTGAAGAATCACCCTGGTAACTGGAATCTCAAGTGCCAGGCAAGTTGTGCCCTTGGTCCACTTTTGTTACCCAATAATGTTCTTTATTATCACTACTCAATGCATAGGTTTAATTTTGATGGGACCCAATAGGTCACCCTAGTAAGATTATCTTGTTTACCTTGTTTACCCCTGATTCACTTGGGTAGTTATGCTATTGCTTTATATGGTTTTGGGATAATATTTCATTACATCCATGTTCCAATTATTCTGTTATGTTATTTATGTTCATGATAAGATCATTATGTTAATTGGAACATGGAGCGACCACCCGGGAAAACAGTGCTACCACAAGGGTTTAATGGGACGCCCTTGGCTGATTAACTAGGAAAGCTAGTGGAGGTCTTCCTTACCCGAAAGGGGCAAGGGTAGTAGGGGAGTGGTCAGTGTAGGGAGGTCCTTGGGTTGATTTTGCTGCGATGGCGGTCAGGCGAGGGATTCCTGCACTGGAGCTTCCTATAAACTGTAGCGGGATTTCTGAAGCTAGTGGAACTTTGTAAAGGCCTCGTAGTGTTACCCTGCCTCGCTTCCTTGGTAGAGGTGTATGGGATTCATGACCCCTTGGCAGATGGGTAACACGGCTTGTGGGTAAAGATGCGCAACCTCTGCAGAGTGTAAAACTAGTATAGTAGCCGTGCTCACGGTCATGAGCGGCTCGGACCCTCACATGATTAATTTATGGAACCTAAATTCAATTTGTCATTTGCATTTGCATGGGATTATTTATTAATTTTGTTCTATTACTTTTATTAAGGTTTGGTATTTACTTACATTTAGTAATTGCTAATAAAATTTGACCAACTTATAAAAGCAATGCTCAGCTTTAACCATTTTCTTTGATAAGCCTTACACTTCATGAGCTCCCACCTTTGGTGAGTTCATGCCACATTATTCCCCACAACTTGTTGAGCGATGAACATGTGTGAGCTCATCCTTGCTGTCTCACACCCCCCCACAGGAGAAGAACATGTGGTTCAAGTGGAGCCATATATCGAGGAGTTCGATTCGATCTAGGTGGCGTCTCCCAGTTGACTTTCTGGCGCCAATGATAGATGTTAGATCCTGCTATATTTATCTTTTATTTTGTAGGACTTCCGCTATGTAATAAGTACTCTGATTATTGTGACATTTATCTCTATACACTCTGTGATTAGATATGTTGTCTTCTTTGGCGCATGTATGAGATGCACCCGGCTTTATCCCTTAAAGCCCGGGGTGTTACAGACGTCCAGCGCCGCATCGTCGACAATGCCAGGGTAGCACTGCCCCCGGCCGTCAGTGGGTCCGGCCAGGACCTAGCTGCAGCGGCGATGCTACTTCGAACCATGCCGGAGCCATCCACCACCGAGGGACGGCGTATCCAGGGCGAACTCAAGGATCTCCTGGAAGGTGCCGCAGTTCGACGAGCCGAGAGCTCCGCCTCCCGAAGGTGAGCTGACCCCTCAGAGCATCACGCGGCATCCTCCCGATGCATGCGGGAGGCCTCGGTCCATCTCGAGCGCACACGGGACGAGGCACATGCTGCCCGGGATCGCCTTGGCAACGAGCGTCACCATCGCGATCATCGAGCCTGCCTCGACGAGAAGTTGCGCCGAGGCTACCATCCCAGGCGCGGGGGACGCTGCGACAGTGAGGAGGATTGGAGTCCCTCGCCCGAGCCACCCGGTCCGCGAGTCTTCAACCACGCCATACGACGAGCGCCGTTCCCCGCCCGTTTCTGAGCCCCGACTACCATCACCAAGTACTCGGGGGAGACGAGGCCAGAGTTGTGGCTCGCGGACTACCGACTGGCATGCCAGTTGGGAGGGGCGAACGATGACAACCTCATCATCCGTAATCTACCCCTTTTCCTCTCTGATGCCGCCCGGGCCTGGCTAGAGCATCTGCCTCCTGCGCAGATCTCCGACTGGGACGACCTGGTCAAGGCTTTTGCAGGAAATTTCCAGAGCACGTACGTGCGCCCTAGGAACTCATGGGATCTCTGAAGCTGCCGCTAGCAGCATGGGGAATCCCTCCGAGAGTACATCCGACGGTTCTCGAAGCAGCACACTGAGCTGCCTAACGTCACCGACTCGGATGTCATCGGAGCTTTCCTCGCCGGCACCACTTGCCGAGACCTGGTGAGCAAACTGGGGCGCAAGACTCCCGCCAAGGCCAGCGAATTGATGGACGTCGCCACCAAGTTCGCCTCAGGTCAGGAGGCGGTCGAGGCCATCTTTCGGAAAGATAAGCAGCCTCAGGGGGAACCGAAGGAAGACGCCCCCGAGGCGTCCGCCTAGCGTGGTGCAAAGAAGAAGGCTAAGAAGAAGGCGCAAGCGAAGCGCAATGCCGCTGACGTGAATCTCGTCGCTGCTGCCGAGCCCAGGAACCCTCGGAAGCCCCCTGGAGGGGCCGGCGCATTCGATAAGATGCTTAAGGAGCCGTGCCCCTATCACCAGGGTCCCGTCAAGCACACCCTTGAGGAATGTGTCATGCTCCGGCGCTACTTCCATAAGGCCGGGCCCCCGGCGGAAGATGGCAAGGGCCAAGGCAACAACAAGAAGGAGGGTGGCAGGGAAGAGGAGTTCCCCGAGATCCACAACTGCTTCATGATTTACGGCGGGTAGGTGGCGAATGCCTCGGCTCGGCACCGCAAACAGGAGCGTTGGGAGGTCTTCTCGGTAAAGGTGGTAGCGCCAGTCTACCTAGACTGGTCCGACAAACCTATCACCTTCGACCGAGGCGACCACCCCGACTTCGTGCCAAGCCTAGGGAGGTACCCCCTCGTCGTCGATCCGATCATCGGCAACGTTAGGCTCTCTAAGGTCCTCATGGACGGAGGCAGCAGCCTCAACATCATCTACGCCGAGACCCTGGAACTCTTGGGGGTTGATCGGTCCGAGGTCCGGGCCGGTGTGGCACCCTTCCACGGGATCGCACCCGGAAAGCGTATCCTGCCCCTCAGACGGATTGACTTGCCCGTCTGCTTCGGAACTCCCTCCAACTTCCGAAAGGAAATCCTCACCTTCGAGGTGGTCGGGTTCCGAGGAACCTACCACGCGGTGTTGGGAAGGCCGTGCTACGCCAAGTTCATGGTTGTCCCCAACTACACCTACATCAAGCTCAAGATGCCGGGCCCCAACGGGATCATCACCGTCGGATCCATGTACCGCCACGCGTACGAATGCGACGTGTAATGTGTGGAGTACGCTGAGGCCCTTGACGAGTCCGAGGCCCTCATCGCCGACTTGGAACGCCTCTCCAAGGAGGCGCCCGACTCAAAGCGGCACGCCGGCAACTTCGAACCAGTCGAGGTGGTCAAGTCTATCTCTCTCGACCCCAGCAACGACGCCAGTAAGAAAGTTCGGATCGGCTCCGAGCTCGACCCCAATAGGAAGCAGTGCTCGTCAACTTTCTCCGCACAAACGTCGAAGTTTTTGCGTGGAGTCCCTCGGACATGCCAGGCATACCAAGGGATGTCGCCGAGCACTCACTGGACATCAGAGCTGGAGCCCGAACCGTGAAGCAGACCCTGTGCCGTTTTGATGAAGAAAAGCGCAGGGCCATAGGCGAGGAGATCCACAAGCTACTCGCGGCAGGGTTCGTCAAAGAGGTATTCCATCCCGAATGGTTAGCTAACCCTGTTCTTGTAAAGAAAAGGGATGGGAAGTGGAGGATGTGCGTAGACTACACTGGTCTAAACAAAGCATGTCCGAAGGTTCCCTACCCTCTGCCTTGCATCGATCAAATTGTGGACTCCACTGCTGGGTGCAAAACCCTGTCATTCCTCGATGCCTACTCAGGCTATCACCAAATCAAGATGAAAGAGTCCGACCAGCTCGCGACTTCTTTTATCACACCTTTTGGCATGCATTGTTACACTACAATGCCATTTGGTTTGAGGAATACAGGCACCACCTACCAGAGGTGCATGAACCATGTGTTCGGACAACACATCGGCAGAACGGTCGAGGCTTACGTCGATGACATCGTTGTCAAGACGAAGAAAGCCTCTGACCTCCTCTCTGACCTTGAAACGACATTCAAGTGTCTGAGAGCTAAAGGCGTGAAAATCAACCCCGAGAAGTGTGTCTTCAGAGTCCCCGAGGCATGCTCCTAGGGTTCATCGTCTCTGAGCGGGGCATAGAGGCCAACCTGGAGAAAATCGCGGCCATCACCAACGTGGGACCGATAAAAGATTTGAAAGGAGTACAGAGGGTCATGGGGTGCCTTGCGGCTCTGAGCTGTTTCATCTCATGCCTTGGCGAAAAAGGATTACCCCTGTACCGCCTCTTAAGGAAGACCGAGCGCTTCACTTGGACCCTCGAGGCCGAGGAAGCCCTCGGAAACTTAAAGGCACTCCTTACAAATACACCCATCTTGGTGCCCCCCGCTGCGGGAGAAGCTCTCTTGATCTATGTAGCCGCAACCACCTAGGTGGTCAGCGTCGCGGTCATAGTCGAGAGACGAGAAGAAGGGCATACACTGCTCGTCCAGAGGCCAGTCTACTTCATCAGCGAAGTGCTATCCGAGACCAAAGTCCGCTACCCGCAGATCCAGAAGCTGCTCTACACAGTGATTCTGACACGGCGGAAGTTGCGACACTACTTCGAGTCTCACCCGGTGACTGTGGTGTTATCCTTTCCTCTGGGAGAGATCATCCAGTCCCGAGAGGCCTCGGGTAGGATAGCAAAATGGCTAGTGGAACTCATGGGCGAAACACTTTCATTCGCCCCTCGGAAGGCCATAAAATCCCAAGTCTTGGCCGACTTCCTGGCTGAGTGGACTGACACCCAGTTACCGACGACTCCAATCCAACCCAAGGTTTGGACCTTGTACTTCGACGGGTCGCTGATGAAAACCGGAGCAGGCGCGGGCTTGCTCTTTATCTCACCCCTCGGAAAACATCTTCGCTACGTGATCCGCCTTCATTTCCCAGCGTCAAACAACGTGTCCGAGTATGAAGCATTGGTTAATGGGCTGCACGTCGCTGTCGAGCTAGGGGTTCGGCACCTCGATGCTCGTGGTGACTCGCAGCTCGGCATTGACCAAGTCATGAAGAACTCCCACTGCTACAATCGGAAGATGGAGGCCTACTGCGACGAAGTTTGGTGCCTAGAGGACAAGTTCTACGGGCTGGAACTCAACCACGTTGCCCGACGATTCAATGAGACTTTGGATGAGCTGGCTAAAACAGCCTCGGGGCGGACACCGGTTCCCCCGGACGTCCTCTCCAGGGATATACATCAACCCTCCGTCAAGATTGACGACATGCCCGAGGAAGCCTCGGCCGAGCCCGAGGTGCCCTTGGTCGCCGAGGGTGAGGCCCTGCGTGTCGAGGGAGAGCGGAATGGGGTCACGCCAAACCCAAACTGGCAGACCCCGTACCTGGAATATCTCCTCCGAGGAGAGCTGCCCCTCGACAAGTCCGAAGCTCGGCGACTGGCTCGGCGCGCCAAGTCATTTGTTTTGCTGGGTGATGAAAAGGAGCTCTGTCACCGTAGTCCCTCAGGCATCCTCCAGCGGTGCATCCCCATCACCCAAGGACAAGAGCTGTTACAAGAAATACACTCGGGGGCTTATGGCCACCATGAAGCACCTCAAGCCCTCGTGGGAAATGCCTTCCGACAAGGTTTCTACTGGCCAACCGTGGTGGCCGACGCCACTAGGATTGTACGCTCCTGCCGGGGGTGTCAATTCTACGCAAAGCAGACACACCTGCCCGCCCAGGCCCTGCAGACGATACCTATCACTTGGCCATTTGCTGTGTGGGGTCTAGACCTCGTCGGCCCCTTGCAGAAGGCACCCGGGGGCTTCACGCACCTGCTGGTCGCCATCGACAAATTCTCCAAGTGGATCGAGGTCCGACCCTTAACCAGTATCAGGTCCGAGCAGGCGGTGGCATTCTTCACCAATATCATCCATCGCTTTGGAGTCCCAAATGCCATCATCACCGACAACGGCACACAGTTCACCGGGAAAAGTTCCTGGACTTCTGCGAGGACCACCACATCCGTGTGGACTGGGCCGCCGCAGCTCACCCCATGACGAATGGGCAGGTGGAGCAAGCCAACGGTATGATTTTACAGGGACTAAAACCGAGGATCTACAACGACCTCAACAAGTTTGGCAAGCGGTGGATGAAGGAGCTACCCTCGGTGGTCTAGAGTCTGAGGACGACGCCGAGCCGGGCCACGGGCTTCACGCCGTTCTTTCTAGTCTATGGGGCCGAGGCTGTCCTCCCCACGGACTTAGAATACGGTTTCCCCGAGGACAAAGGCGTACGATGACCGAAGCAACTAGATCAACCGAGAGGACTCGCTGGACCAGCTCGAAGAGGCTCGGGACATTGCCTTACTACACTCGGCGCGGTATCAGCAGTCTCTGCGACGCTACCACGCCTGAAGGGTTCGGCCCCAAGGCTTCCAAGTGGGAGACTTGGTGCTTCGGCTGCGACAAGACGCCCGAGGGCATCACAAGCTTACTCCTCCCTGGGAGGGGCCGTTCATCATCGCCAAAATCCTAAAGTCCGGAACATACAAGCTGGCCAATGATCAAGGCGAGTTCTACAGCAACGCTTGGAACATCGAACAACTACGTCGCTTCTTCCCTTAAAATGTTTCAAGCCGTTCATGTTCCTCGTTTTTACACGCGCGAATAAAGTCTAACCGTCAAGGAAGGATCAGCCTTGCCTCGGCAAAGCCCGACCCTCCCTCGGGGGCTAGAAGGGGGAACCCCCTCTGCATCAAAATTTTATTTGGAAAAGTTTTCTACCAAACAACTTTCATGCTTTCGACTATGTCGATAGTAGGGCCCTAAAAACGACGAGAGTACACGTAAGCGGCAAGGCCGATCGAGCCGAGGGACTCCTACGCCTCCGGGATACGGATACCTCACTCATCACCTTCCGCGAAAAGTAACTCACGCTCGGATAAGCGATCCTGCTACCGAACAAGTCCTAACGCTCAGGTAGAAAATGACTTTCGTACATTTTTCAACTATATCGATAGCAGAATCCTACGAATGGGCGAGAGTACACGTAAGCCGCAAGGCCGACCGAGCCAAGGGACTCCTACGCCTCCGGGATATGGATACCTCACTCATCCCTTCCGTGAAAAGTAACTCTCGCTTGGATAATGTGATTCTGCTGCCAACGAACAAGTCCTAAATGCTCGAAACAAGAGGAAAGAAAACGCGACTTTATAATCTGAACGCTAAATATGTTTAGGCCTCGGCGGCCACAAAAAACATACACATGCTTCGGACAAACTGTTCCTACAAGATTCAGGCATCGGCAGGAGGAGGAGCGGCACCCTCGGCGACGTTTCCACCCTCGGCGGAATCTGGCCTGGCCTCAGACGGCGACTCAGGCGAGAGGATTTCCACCTCAAAGGAGGACGCCAGCACCGCGCTTGGGTTGGCGACAACCGCGTCAAGCCTCTGGACCTCGGCTAAGGCGGCCTCATCCTCGTCGGGTAAGCAGTACCCCTCGCTGACCCGCTCCAGATCCACGTCATAGTGGGAAGCGAGCATGGCGAAGGCCCACCTAACGCCGTGATGTAGCGCCCCGCGGAGTCTACCGCGCACATGGCCGCCCAAGGCCCGCAGGTGACTCTGGGGGGAGCTACCTGAGGGGACGTCATCGAGGTCGAAGGCCCGGCAAAAGGCCGAGATAGCCTTGGACATGGCCACACGGTCAGCCTCCTTTTGCTTAGCCGCCTGGGCGAGCGCCTCACGATCCTTCACGGACTCACTAAGAGTCGTCTCCAACCCTGCAGATAGCCAAACAACACTCTTCAGACACGAGGTGAAGAATGAAGCTAAGTCAAAGCTACAAAGCGAGCGACATATACCTTCGGCCCAAGCGGATGCCTCGGCTAGCCGCCCTGCAGCCTCAGCCAGCTGACCCTTAAGGGCCTCAGCCCGGATCAAGGCCTCGGCAGCTTGGCTCCGAGTTTGGTCCAGCTTGCCGAGGACCTGGCCGAGCTCCAGCCGCTGCTGTTGCATCTCCTCGGCCTGGGAAGCCACCTGCTCCCGGGCCGACGAAGCCTCCGCCCGCGCCGCCGCTGCCACCGACTTTAGCTCATCACAGAGCAGCCGAAGATCCGCCACCTCGGTGCTCCATTGGGCAAGCCGCTCATTGGCCTCGGCAAGCACGGTCCTCTGGGACCGCAGCGAATCCTAGACGTCTCTCTCGCGGCAGAGGAACAACGACTTGGCGGTGCTCACGTCCGCAAGTTCCTGAGAAGGGAAAACAAAGCATGACAAAGAGTGCCCTGGCCACGCAAGGTCTACACGGAAACCCTTACCTGGAAGACCCTAGGAACGTCCCTGGAAAGGGTCTCGACGGCCGACCGAAGTGACCTCGTCGTCGCCTCGATGTACTCGCGGAAGTTATCCCGAGTTCTCTCCTCCAGCTCATCATCGAGGGAGAGGAGGGGCTCCGGGTCCGAGATGGCATGGCTCCAGAATCGGAGCGGCTGCCCACACCATTCATCAAGGTCGAGCCGCGCATGGATAAGGCCGCTGCTCCCCAAGATGGGCCATGGTTCCGCGCGCACCTCGACCGAAGCGTCGGGTCCCCCTGCGGCCAGTGCTTCGGGTACCGCCACAATCAAAGTGTTGGGCCTCTCCTCGGCTAAGGAAGCGGGCCTCCGATCACTGACCTCGGCAACAACGGCTACCCCCTCCTCATGGCCGAGAACGGGGAGGTCGGGGATGGCCATGGGCGGCGGCGCCTTAGCCCTCCCGACGTCGGCGGCAACGGACGGCTCCATGGGTAAATCAGCAACGGCCCTGGTGAGGGCCGATGCCGGCACCGGCAACAAGTCAGCCGAGCTCGAGGCCACGGCTACATCAGCAGCCTCCCCCAGCATGATGACCGTCCCGGCAGAGGGGTCGGCCAGGGAGGCTAGCCCCATAGCAGCTCGTGCTGCCTGGCCCCCCGCTCGAGGGCGTCTTGTGCGGAAGCCAGCCAACCAGCATGGTACGCCGTAGCGCCGGCTGCGGGGGCCAGCCCCGTATTAAGGGCCTTCTTGGGGGCCAGACCAGCCGAGCCCTGCCTCCGCTTACTGAAAGAAGGAGAGCAAGATCAAGACACATAGAAAAAAAGAAAACCAAAACAGAGGTATTCTTAGATACTTACCCGCTCCAGACCAAGGCTAGCCGTGCCTGCGGCGATGCTCCTCGAGCCCCAGCCTCCGCGGGCGCTACCGAGGGTTGCTCCGACGCCGGCTTCGGCCCCGCTTCCACCTCGGACGCCCGAGGCGCCGAAAGGGCGGCCTACCCAGGCGTTGTCGCGGCCAGGGGACCAACCTCCTGTGTAGCCGGCACGAGCACTTGCTCCAGGAGGGCAGGCAGATCGGCCTAACTCCCCGGAGTCACCCCTGTTACCTTGGCCAAGGGGTCAAGTACCCCCTCGGCCTACCTCCGCTCCTCGGACTGGGTCCTCGGTGTCCTGGCCCCAGGCTGTGATGGTGCCGGCCCCCTAGGAGGCTGGCTCGGTGACCCCTGGCCCAGCCTCGGATCTGGGCTGAGGCCAAGGCGGGCTGCCATGTCATCGTCCTCATCACCATCGTCGTCATCATCGTCATCAGGCGTCTCCAGCGACGGCTCCCTTGGGAGCCCTTCCCTCGCCTGCCTCCGACGAAGCTTCTCCAAGGCATCCCAAGCCCGCATCCGCTCGCGAGCCCAGGCCTTTTTTGCGTCCTTCTTCTCCTTTCCTTCTCCGCGGCGGTTCTCCGCGCGGCTCGGCCTACCACGTCCTCCGGGACCGGTGGCCGGACGGGTTTATAAATCCTCAACCCCTTGGGACGAACAAAAACCCAGTGAGTAAAGATCAGAGGCGTGAAGAACTCGATGCAAAATAGAAGAAGGATGGGACGCTTACCAGGGACACATACCCGTGGTCGGGGCGCATCACGGGCTGGGTAAGGGCGCCAGCGTCCTGCTTCCCTACTGTACTTGCTACCCGCTTGAGGAGGTCGTCGACGGAGAGGGAGGTCGAGGACATCTGCGAGCCCTCCAAATCGACCCTCGGCTTCATCTCTGCAAGCCGCAACGGCCGCTCTGCCAAAGGGAGCACCCTCCGACGATGGATAGCGGTGACGACCCCCGCAGCGGTAAGGCCCCCGTCTCGTAATTTCTGCAAGGCCTACAGAATAGGCTAGAGCTTCTCCTATTTCTCGCGCGTGGCCCCCCAGCGCCAGTTAGCGCCGGCGGCGGTCACCACTCGTTGAGAAAACGCCGGAAGCCTCCCGTCGTCGTTGCGGAGATAAAACCACCGGTTCTGCCACCCCTTGTTCGAAGACGCAAGGGTGGCGGGGATGTACTGCTGCGCGCGCCCCAGCCTCAGCTGAAGGGTGCAGCCGCCGGCCCGCACCGCCATACGGACCTTCTTTGCCTCCGTTGTCAAGGCAAAGAACTCCGCAGTGAAGAGATGGAGCCACAGATCCCAGTGGGGATCAATCCCCAGAAAACCCTCGCAAACCGCCGTGAAGATGGCCGCTTGCGCAATAGAGTTGGGGTTGAGGTTGTGCAGCTCCACCCCGTAGTAGTGCAGGAGCGCCCGCATGAAGCGGCTCGCTGGTACGCCAAACCCCCGCTCGTGGAAGGGGATAAAGCTGACCACGTACCCCGGCGGCGGGGACGGGCCGACCCCACTCCTGGGGGCCATCCACTCCAGCTGCGGCTCGCCGGAGAGGGGGCGCAGCAAACCATCGGCGACAAGGGCCTCCAGGTCCCCCACGGAAACAGTCGAGAATGGCCACGGGTTGCGCGTCAAAACAACGGACACCTTGTCAACCATCACTGGGCAAAAGCGATGGCGGCGGAAGGGATGAAGTGTGCGGTTTTCTCTCCTCTGGCTACTCTCTTAGGTTGCGGAAACCGAAGCAGGAGGCGAGCGCAAACGGCAGGGTGGAGAACCATCGCTGGCCCCGCTTCCGGGTATATAAAGGCCCGGGCGAGGATTATTCAAAGTTCCGCCCGAATCCGCCGCGGGATTCAAACTCATAGGGGAAACGGACTTTCCGTTCCTCAAACGGCCCGCGCATGCGCAACAGACGCCCCGCGAATCGCCCGTCTCGTTGCATTAACTCCTTGGCAGAGCCAGCGACACCGTTGGCAGGCGAAGCGTGCGATGTTTCACCTCCGCCATAAAGGCCGCGTCAAAAAAGGTGCGCCACGATATTTTAATTCATATCCTTTTCCGTTTCCTCTCTCTCTCTTGCCACAGGGACCGAGAAAGGGGATATTTTGAAAGGGATCCTTCCCCACGAAGGAAACGGGCCCCCGAGCCCTCCTACAGATCAGGGGTTCGAAGGCTGGCCCCTCGGAAGGGTTTCGACAGCCGCCCCAGAGCACCCGGGCTCCGCACCCATTACTGATCAGGGGTTCGCAGGCTGGCCCCTCGAAAGGGTTCGACAGTCGCCCCAGAGCGCTCGGGCTCCGCGCCCACTACTGATCAGGGGTTCGCAGGCAGGCCCCTCAAAAGGGTTCGACAGCCGCCCCAGAACACGCAGAGTGAGGGATGACCCTGGGTACGTCCAATACATGGCCGAGGCTCGGGCTACGCTCCTGAGGTATCCTAGGACATTTCCGAGATCAGCGGGAATGACTCGTAATGGAATCCCACCGGAGGGAGGCATCGAGCCCTCGGACCCTGTCGAAAAGGGTCCGGGTCCAGCGAATCACCTGCAGGTACTTTTAGAGCGCGCCTCTAGGCCACTAGCCGACCCTTAATGAACGGGGCACGGGCGTCCACTCGGATCACCCGTTAGCAACTCACCGGAAACGCCATGATCGGTGCCCTCCGAGGGTAACATGGCGCTTTTGTGGGGACAGACATCCCCCGGGTCCACTAAAAGAGTAAAAGACCTCACGAAAGGCCCAAGGGCCCAATAAATCGTGAGGCCATCCTTTCGTGGGCCTAGGGAGGAATAATCAGCAGAGCAGGTTTACACGAGGCTGGATCAGTGCAAACCTGGACGGTCCACAACGTCGAGCGAGCGACCACAACAGATATCCGACTTTCCCGCGCTGGAGCCCCCATGCAACGGAGCCACGCGAGGATAGGTCGGCGGAACTATGGGGAGATAAACTCAAGCGAGTACCGATCCTTTAGCTACGCATTGTTATCATATCCACGTGTATTGCCCCACGGTTGAATATATAAGGCCTAGGGGGCACCCCTTCAGATCGATCGACCCTATTACTGAGCCACCCACTTCAACTCTCTACATTCTCGATTCAGAGAGCTCTCTTGTAACCCCATTCACCAAGCATACTCACCAGGACGTAGGGTGTTACGCATCTCTAAGCGGCCCGAACCTGTAAACGTCGTCCACTGTCCCTCATGCAACTGGCACGAACCATTCTGCTACAGTCGTTGATACCGTCCTACTCCTAAAAACACCTTGAGGGGCAACCCCGGGTGTGCGGTCGAACCCAAAACACCGACAGATGGCGCGCCAGGTAGGGGGTGTGTCGACGATCCAAGCTAGCTTAATGGCCGTCACCATCAATAGCAGGGTCACCTTCCGTCCCGGATCCATGTTCTGCTTTGGAACGATCTCGTCCATAGCCGACGAAAAGGGAATTCTACACCGCGTTGCAGATCCGCCAGGAAGGAAGCCTCCTTCAACAAACTCCAAAAATATCGGGGAAGCGTTACCCTCAGCTCTCTGAAAGAAGATCGCCACGACAGCCATCCCATCCACCAAAGCCTGATGAGGAGAGTAGATGAATGTAATGACAGCAGTTCATGCAATGTAAAAAGCCAAGCTAAAATACATCACAGTACCTGGAGATTGGAAAAGAACGAAGAGATCCCCAAATCAGGAGAGATCAATTGATAACCGGGCGTAAGGCCACCACTCGAAGCAGCTTGCAACGAACCAGCAGGAATCAACTCGGTGCTATCAACAGAGCCCAACACTCGGTCGGTGGGGACGCTGCCCTCTAAAGCGACCTCCTAGTCCAAGGCTTGGGCTATCACCATGCCACTGGAACGTGGAGGCGACCCCGCATGAACGTCCATGGAAGTATAAGAGGGAGACCCCGCTCGGACATCCTCGGGGGCTGGGTCATAGTTTGCACTGCCCGCTTGAGTCGGATCATTCTTGGCAGCACCATCGGGGGCTGGGCAGTGGCTTGCACTTCCCACCCGAACCAAGTCATCCCCGACAACATTCTCGGGGGCTGGGCACGTGTCAACACCACCCTTGGGATCCAAGCTCTCTGCGGTAGCCACCTCTAAGGCTGATGGGCCCTCAGTTACTTCCATGGGACCAGGACGATCCAAGTCAGTCTCCCGACCCTCGAGATCGCGCTCTAAGGTCGACGAGGCACGGGATGACCTCAACCCAGCATCAAGCACATCAGCACAAACTTCCATCACACCACCGCCTGCTGGCTCCGATAACAAATCCTCTAAAACCATATCCTCAAGAGTCTGATCAAAATTAGCCAAGGACAGTTCTTGCAAACACATGAGAGCAGATAAAGCAGGAGAAGGAACTCCACTACTTTCACCGCTGGCGATAAACTGCCGACTGTTTTTCCGAGTTAAAGGAACTTCATTTTCTTCCTCCTCGTCGTCCACATTAGCAACGCAGGCAGCACCCCCATTGGGATCAATAACAGATTGGGTACACCCATTAGGGTCAGCGTCAGTAAAATCAGTCACAGGCACTTCTTCAGCATCAGGAACTGAGGTACCAACGTCCCGATCCAAACTGGGTACTCGCCGGAGGCGTCTCCTTTTCTTTTTCTGCTCATCAGCAGAAGGATCAGGTTGATTGGCTCGGCAAGGGCGCCTCGAGCGAGTACTGGCAGGCTTCTGAGCATCTAAAGTTATATCAGCCTCTAGGAGGGGCGCCACTACCAATGCCCTAGTAGGAGCAGCGTCAGAAGAATCTTCAGCCAACAAATCAAGGATAGCATTTATCTCCGCATCACTAGGGTTCAGGGGCACCTCAAAATGGATCTGCCGTTCATCATCAGGAATCCCCCCGAGCGAGGCAACCAAGGCACTGACTTCTTCAGCAGAGGGCCGTACTCTAAGGCCCAAACTGCCATCAGTGACAGGAGGGTTCGACACGAAAAGAGTGAAGGCTTTAGGAGGAGGCAGGTTCCAGGCTGAGAACGCCACTGGGGCACCAACATTTGACACTTTGCCTCTAAGGATCATCTCAAGTCGGCTCACCAAGTCTGTAGAGGGAATTCTTCTGTTAATGACCCGAGTTGAGTCGGCTAGGCCTCGATACAGATAAGCCGAATATGCCCTGTCTTTCAATGGCTGAATATTCTTGAAAACAAAGTCAACAACCACAGCTTCTGCAGTCAAACCCCTCTCTTTCAGCAGTCCAACTTCAGCAAGCAAAGCACCTGCCTCACCTACCTCCTGATCTGTGGGAGACTCGGTCCAACTGGGGGTGCGAACATCCGGCTGTCTTCCCGACCGGGGGGGAGAGAGTTTCCATAATTCTCAACTATGAACCACTCCAAGCGCCACCCTTTAATACTGTCTTTGAGAGGGATTTCGAGATACTCAGTCTTCCTCCCCTGGCGCATCTCCAAGCTAGCACCCCCAACCAATTGATGCTGTCCCCAGGCCATCCCAGGGCGACAGTGATACAAGTATTTCCACAACCTGAAATGTGGTAGCACGCCAAGAAAGGCCTCGCATAAATGAACGAAAATGGAGATTTGCAGGATAGAATTGGGATTCAGATGGGTCAAGTTAAGATGGTAGAAATCAAGGAGGCCGTGGAAAAAGGGAGAAATGGGAAGGCCAAGACCGCGGAGAAGGAAAGGAGCATAAATCACGGACTCATGGGTATCCTCAGTTAGGACAGTAACCCCATGGCAAATCCGCCAAGAGCAGAGTTCCCTCGGAGGGAGAACCCCGATGGATACGAGGTGGAGAAGTTCGGACTCAGAGATGACGGACATGTGGTTACCTGCGAAAGGCAACTGGCTGTTGGGGTCGATTAGAGGAATCACCACGGCGGACGAACTCGAGGTTTTCCTCTTGGGCGCCATCTCGATTCTACCGGCGAGCAGAGTAGGAGGCGAATTGCGGAGAGGATTTGGAAGCAAGAAAGCAAGAACTAGGGCACAGAAAGTGGAGGCGGCTAAAAGCGCAGCACTTATGGGATATTCCCGAGCCAGATACCGTTTCAAAAAGCGCCCAGTCAGCACCCGACGGTTATTTCCAAAACACCAGCGTGCCACATCATCACCCGGCAGTTATTTCCAAAACACCGTTGCGCCACATCATCACTCGGCTATTAACCTCAAAGTGGCCTATGTAGCCCACTATTGCTCGGCAGTTGACTCTAAAACTCCGACACAGTCGCTCGGCATTACATCTAAAATGCTGATGTCGCCCTCAAGTCACTCCGCGTTGCCTCTAAAACGCCGACGTCGTCTTCAAGTTACTCGGCAGTTGTCTCTAAAACTCTGACGTTGTGTTCAGTCGCTCGGCATTACCTCTAAAACGCCGACGTTATCTTCAAGTCGCTCGGTAGTTAACTCTAAAACTCCGACATAGCATTCAGTCGCTCGGTGTTACCTCTAAAATGCCGACGTCGTCTTCAAGTTACTCGGCAGTTATCTCTAAAAATCCGACGTCGGGTTCAGTCGCTCGGCGTTACCTCTAAAACGCCGACGTTGTCTCCAAGTCGCTCGGTAGTTAACTCTAAAACTCCAACATAGCGTTCAGTCGCTCGGCAGTTATCTCTAAAACGCCGATGTCGTGTTCAGTCGCTCGGCGTTACCTCTAAAATGCCGACGTCGTCTTCAAGTTACTCGACAGTTATCTCTAAAACTCCGATGTCGTGTTCAGTCGCTCGGCGTTACCTCTAAAACGCCGACGTCGTCTTCAAGTTGCTCGGCAGTTAACTCTAAAACTCCGACATAGCGTTCAGTCACTCGGCAGTTATCTCTAAAAACTCTGACATCATCCACAAATCACTCGGCAACTACTTCTAAAAGCATCGATATGATGTTCGAGTTATTCACTTACAATTCCAAAGGAATTAACTTCACGAAAAAGGCAGGAAAAGGAATGATTCAAGAACTTTGAGTTGAAAGTGTCAACGAGCAATTATCACAGAAAAGCCAACACCATTTCTTCATTAAAGGGAAGATATCATATTTACAAATCAACTCATTATGAGTTGATACTTCCCTACTACTACTGCTACATTACATTATACTACTGCTAGACTACACTATACTACTCTACACTACTAAATACTACTACATTATTCTAACTATACTATACTAACATTTAAAGGACCAGTGGCATCTAGCCACTGGCCCTGTTGCCGCCGCCGATGCTGCCACCCCTGCTGCTGCCCTTGCTGCCGCCGCCGTCACCGTCCTGGCCGCCGCTGCTGCCGCCCCTGCCGCTGCCGTCACCGTCACCGTCGTCGCCGCCACCGCCTTCGTCGTCGTCGTCGTCGTCGCCGTCCTCGTCCTCGCCGTCCTCGTCCTCGCTGCCACCGTCCGAGTCCTCCTCATCCGAGGAGTACTCCGACTCATCCGAGCCCTCGAGCCCGGAGCGCTTGACGACCCGGATGTACGTTCAGACCTCCGCCGCGAGCCCCTGAGAGTCGTCTGAGTCGTCAGACGACTCACGCAGGGGGATGGGAGCCGGAGACCCCTCGGATTCAGAGGAGAACTCCTCCTCTGAATACTCCGAGTCACCAAAATCCTCAGATGGAGGAGTTGGCTCGCGCTTGCGTTTCTTGCCCATGGTGAAAATGCGGGTGGAAGAAAGAAAGCAGGCAGTGGAGAACAGCGAGAGATGTGAAAAAACCAGGCAGGCAAAGGCACTACTTATAGGAAAAGAAGGCAACCGCTCACCTCCAACCGTGGTCACTGAACAGTCACAAAGCATTCAATAAGCACTTCAACCCGTCTGAAGACACGTCAGGCGGCTGACGCCGTTTCATGCAACACAACACCCATTGGGACTCCAGTCAACAGCGTGGAGGATATGATTACACCCGCCGTCGCATCACATTACTACTCAGAAGCAGCCAGCTAAAACACTCAGCGTACCAAGCCATCCCTTGCCCACACCCATTGGGGGGGACACCCAGGAATTATCAATATATTTTTCAAAACGGTCACATCTGTGCAGGGCATGCAGCGAATGCCTCAAGACAAAAATGAGATATCAGTGAGGATTAGAGGGAAGCCAAATATAGCCAGTGAAGTACAAAATATGGTCGACAGAAGCGACTTGAAGACTAGACAGAGAACGTCCATCATATGTCCAATTAGTCGCAGAGCAAATAAATTACACTACCTAGCAAGATATGGATGGATTATGAACTCGGCTGCAAAAGACAAAATACATGCTGACCTCTGAAGCATAATATTGATGACATAATGCGGATGACATCATGCCGGTTTTTTACAAGCAGAAAGGGTAATCTTCAGCAAAAAGACACAAAAGGAAGACCTTCGAATGGATTATCCTCAAAAATCCACTTGAAGGTCGGGGGCTACACCCATTGGGTGCACCTTCGGTGCACCCCATGGATCATCATTCCGAGCCAAAATAGTGCCAACTTCTAAGGCATGGGGCAAGATTAAAGACAAGGCTGGCACTCAACCAAAACGCAGGAGTAAAAGTGGAAATAATTTCTGGTGAAGACCTTCGAGTAGATTATTTTCTAAAAATCTACTCGAAGCTCGGGGGCTACACCCATTGGGAGCACCTCCGGTGCACCCAATGAAGTTCAGGGTCCTGCAAAGCGAAATGCCGACCTCTAAGGCACGAGCACGAAACAAAGCTTCGGTTTGCGAGAGATCAAAAGCAGGAGGAAACAGTAAGAAGTCGTTCTCTTCAAATCGCCTGCAAGCTGGACCTGGGATCTTTGGGCTGATTACTTCTAAATTAACCCAAAGATCGGGGGCTTGTGGGGGACAGACATCCCCCGGGTCCACTAAAAGAGTAAAAGACCTCACGAAAGGCCCAAGGGCCCAATAAATCGTGAGGCCATCCTTTCGTGGGCCTAGGGAGGAATAATCAGCAGAGCAGGTTGACACGAGGCTGGATCGGTGCAAACCTGGACGGTCCACAACGTCGAGCGAGCGACCACAACAGAGATCCGACTTTCCCGCGCTGGAGCCCCCATGCAACGGAGCCACGCGAGGATAGGTCGGCGGAACTATGGGGAGATAAACTCAAGCGAGTACCGATCCTTTAGCTACACATTGTTATCATATCCACGTGTATTGCCCCACGGTTGAATATATAAGGCCTAGGGGGCACCCCTTCAGATCGATCGACCCTATTACTGAGCCACCCACTTCAACTCTCTGCATTCTCGATTCAGAGAGCTCTCTTGTAACCCCATTCACCAAGCATACTCACCAGGACGTAGGGTGTTACGCATCTCTAAGCGGCCCGAACCTGTAAACATCGTCCACTGTCCCTCGTGCAACTGGCACGAACCATTCTGCTACAGTCGTTGATACCGTCCTACTCCTAAAAACACCTTGAGGGGCAACCCCGGGTGTGCGGTCGAACCCAAAACACCGACAGATGGCGCGCCAGGTAGGGGGTGTGTCGACGATCCAAGCTAGCTTAATGGCCGTCACCATCAATAGCAGGGTCACCTTCCGTCCCGGATCCATGTTCTGCTTTGGAACGATCTCGTCCATAGCCTTACCAGCCGACCGTACTTGGGCGGAACAGTGGTCCCGGACGAGTTCTCGTCTCGCCCGAGGGTCTCCTCAGGCAGTGAGCGCGCCCTCGGCTCAGCCAAAGGCAAGCCTTGTTGTGCAAGCGACCTTGGCCAAATCGCCTTACCAGCCGACCGTATCACATGCACATTTAATGCGGGGATCGCCTGACACCTTATCCTGACACGCGCGCCTCAGTCGGCAAGGTCGAAGTGACCGCAGTCACTTCACCCTTTCAGTGACCGATCTGACAGGAAAACAGCGCCGCCCGCCCCGCTCCGGCTACTGTGCCAACCACCCGGATGAAACCGATAACGGTCAAGATAAGCCTCGGGCATAACAGGAAGCTCCGGCTCGCCCGACCCCGGGGCTCGGCCTCGGCCTCGGCCTCGGGAGGAGATCTCCGCCTCGCCCGACCCTAGGGCTCGGCCTCGACCTCGGCCTCGGGAAGAGTCACATCCTCGCCCGACCCTAGGCCTCGGCCCCAGCCTCGGCCTCGGAGGAGCCGCCGCCTCGACTGACCTCAGGCTCGGATCAACCGCGCCACAAGGGGTGCATCATTACCCTACTCCTAGCTAGCTCAGGCTACGAAGGAACAATACCGGCGTCCCATCCAGCTTACCCCGGTGACAGGCGACGGTGGTTTCCCGCATGCAACCATGACGTTGGTGGTTCTCAAGCCCCCTACGAAAGCAAGGAGACGTCAGCAGGATCCATACAGCACCGACAATTGTACTGCTACAGGGCTCAAGGCACTTCTCCGACGGCCACGATACTACCTCTATAGGACTCGAGACATCCCCCCGACGGCCACATTGTTATCTGTACAGGGCTCAGGGCACTTCCCTGTCAGCCACGTTAGCTCCCAGCTACACCCTATTGTACAGCTGGACATCTCCTTACGTCTATAAAAGGGGGTGTCCAGGGCCTCACACGGGAGGACGGGAGGAGGACGAAGGGAGGAGCATACGAACATACGAGCATACGTACGCACGGCAGGAGAGACGAGTAGACGCACGACAAAGGGACGGGAGAAGACGAGCAGGGGCCGGACCCTCTCTCTCTCTCGCTCTCTCCTACTCGCTCTCTCTCGCCCTCGCTCTCTCGCAACGCTTATAACCCCTACTACAAGCACCCTGGTGCAGGATAATACAAGGCTCATTCCCCCCCACTTGTGTTCCATCTCGCACCAACCCATCTGGGCAGGGGCACGCATCGACAAATTTACTCGTCGGTCCAGGGACCCCCCGGGTCCGAAACCCCGACATTAATAAAATAAAAACAATTTCAGTAGCATAGTAATAGTATTAGTTAGCGCTAGTAAATTTTTTTGGCTTAAAGGATAAGAAATGGAATAGAGACAAAAAACATTAAGATCTTTTCATGTAATTTTTGGTTTTTTAATAATAAGCTGTGACTTCTAAAATTCCAGAAACGTTAGGGCACATATAATACCTTATTATGAATTTATGTGTAAAATTATATAAATTTTAGATATTGCTATATCACTGAACTGAAATAGACAAAACTGATCCACTTAAATCAATGTCATCTTTATAAAAAACCAACAACTTAAGTTGTTTAGATGGTTATTTGTCTGATTTTGTAAGGCTGAAGATATTAAACAATTAGGTTTAGAGGATTATTTGTCTGGTTTTATAAAAATGATGATTTTAAAGGTGAGGGAACGAAGGAGGCTACACTATAAAAGTTGAGGGCCATATAGACTTTTTCCTTCGTTTTAGTAACCACACAAGATAATCTATCATAAGCTATGTCAGGCTTGATCTACATGTGTTTCACGGGTCACGGCATCTTGGTGTCGCAATGGTCCTCGTGCTTGCAGGGTAGTTGGCATGCATATGGGGATGCTGTATACTATATGTACTGGACCTATACATGTTTTTCTTTCCTCTGGCCACCCTTTTTTTTATAAAATGGACCACGACATAGTATTCTTTGCTACTCTCTATCCCATAACAAAGTAGTATTCAGTTCTTTCCATTCTTCTTTGTTTTCTACGTACAGAGCTACAGTTGCGAACATATATAAATGATATTTAAATATGTTAAATACTTGTTAAGAAGGTAATTAGCTTTAGTTGATTTTATAATCTAACTGTCGGTGTGAGATTCATGCACATGTCGTGTGGGGAGGGCAACGATCGGTGAGATTTCGCAATATAGTGACATAGTGTACTCCACTGCTCCGTCTGTTTTAATTTATAATTTGTTTGGCTTTTTTATTCTAAATTTAATCTACTTGTTTTATTAAAAAATTATAATTATTGTTAATTTTTGTTGCGATATTGTTTAACATATAATATGGCTTTGAATTTTTAATTTTTTCAAAAGAATTAAATAGAACAAACCGAACAAACGATAAAAAAAGTCTAACTTGTGACGAAGGCTTACTAGTACAAACAGTAGGAGTAGGACAGGGATCATGTATCGGCGAGTGGGATCGATAGGCAGGAGAAAGAGGACGAATGCGAATATGCGATCGACGGGGCGGTGCGAACATCAGTGAACAGAAACCCCCATCCCCATCAATTATTCCAACTTCTTCTGGACAATTTTTGTTTATATTTTCCAATATAATGTTGTCCAAGCAACTGGCTGAACAGTGAACATCACCAACCATTCTTTTTGCTGCACGGCATCTTTTATCGTATCGCTGATATTTGCTTAGAGATGCTAGCTAGTCCTAGCTCCTACGCACGACTTCTCTTGCAAAACGTTAGTTATTCTAGCTTCTCTTTTCTCTCTATATATAGAAATAATTTTTTACTCAATCTGTCTCAAAACATAGTTCTTTCTAATTCTAGACCTCTTTTTTTTTCATCCACATCCGAATACATATATACAAAGTACATTCACTTGTTGATGAATATATGTTTAGTCTAAAAGTATAATTATATTCTAGGACGACAGGGTACTATGGCCATGTTTGGTTTACTGTCTAACTTGTCATACTTTTACTAACTTTTTTTTTTGCCTAGGATTAGTTCTTCAATTCGGACCACTAAATTTAGATAAAGTGTGGCACAGTTAACCACGAACCAAACATGCCTTATATATCTAAATCTAATATGCCTATAATAAAAATATGTACTAATGCACAAGGAGAAAGTAGGACGAATTGCAATTCGAAACTAATGGAGTACTATATTTGAAGAACGTTGGGTAGTTGATGTCTGGTGTGCAAAACTAATAGTGCCAATGTAAGGCCTAGTGTGCTCTTGTTTTTTTTTTACTAAAACACTTGTAAACAATATGATGTGGGCCAATGAGGGCCACTAAGGGCAATGAAAAATCAGGTGGGGGTTCCTCTCCACCGTTGACAGTCAAAAAAAATTATTTACATGAGTAGAAAGGAGACAAGTTAAAGCGTGCTCCTGTCAAGTGTAACCTTACTAATTGCCGTTTATGAAGTGGATGAAGATTAGGTTTATATAAAAGGTATAGGGCTTCATAAGGTTTACGACTTTATTTGACAATTTTTTTAAAATTATTTAGATTACCAAATACTCCTTTTAAGTTCTCGTATTTTGAATTCCAAATTTTGAATCTTATAAACCGCTTTGGACGTTGGCATTCTTAGACGTCGTATTTGCATTTAGGAAAAAGTCAGAAAAACCTGCAACATTTTGGTCTGCGTTCGGTGCAAGAGCCATGCAGAGCCGTGGGTTCGGTGCAAGAGCCATGCAGAGCCGTGGGTGTTGCACTGCTTGTAGATGTAGGCCACATTTTGAATGCGCATGCAAATGGTTCTGCACGCCAAGTGATCTGCAAGCTCCTAACTCGTAAGCTAGTTGATTTGCATGCATGCCAGGAGCTTTTAAGACTCATATAATTTGAAAACAATGTACCTCCTCTGTTCTAAATATTTAAACTATAAATTATTTTATTTTTTTAGAGAGTCCAAACATCTCAAATTTAATCAAATTTATATAATAAAAAATATCATTTATCTAAACTATAAGTGATTTTAGTTCTTTTAGAGAGTCCAACCATCTCAAGTTTGACTAGATTTATATAATAAAATAATAACACGCCCCACGTTCTTAGGCTAGTGTCCTTCTATCCTCTCTCTTTGCGCCCGCATCCCCATAGGTGGATGTTTCTCCCCCTTTCTCGCAGTTGTCAAACACATCACCTGAAGCGTCACACAACTCTACTAACTTGAGAGCTCCATGACATGACTAATGCTTGATGCTTCAACTATTAGTCGAGGTGGTTGGAGCACATAGTATCCTCGTGCGCATGGTAGACCCATTCCATTAGGCATTTACAAGAAGAATGGTCAAAACCTATAAGCCTCATTGGGCCTATGGCGGGCCCAAAGGCCACGACCAGCATCCGAGAGGAAGTATACACTCGAATGCTGGCAAAAGGCCCTCTAAAACCCCATCAACGGAAGACAGATCCATTGTGGATCTGACTTAATGCTAGTCTAGTATCCTCGAGGCCCTATTGAAAGGGAAATGTTGCTATATACCGTTTGCAGATTGATTTTGGTGATTAATGACCAATACCACCTTTTGATATAACTAGTTTTCTATGTGAATGCAGATTCATAAGAGTCAAATTGAGGGATTCAATGCAACACTTAACTCAAACAAAGGGCAAAAAGTGAAAACTTGGATACGTTGAACTATGAGTAGTTCACAAGTTTCAATAGGTACTAAATGCCCTTAGGAATGTTTTTAGCACCTTAGAGGGATTGAGAAGTCAGATTTTGGAAAAGGTATATTGGGAGCCAAGTTTGATCCAAAACTAGGAATCTAAGTTGGAGATTATAAAAAGGTAAAGAACTATGACTTAGACTAGTTGAACATACACTAAATAATTTTGTCTAAGTCATTCGAATGCCCTGAAGGACAACCAATTGAAGTTGAAGAAGATAACCCAAAAAGTGCCAAAGTTCACCTAGTCCGCGACGCACCGGACCAGTCCAGTGGCTCATTGGACCGAGTGAGTAGGGAGCACTAGGTCTGGACTTGGGTTGACTTGCGCACCAGACCAGTCCGATGGTTTGCTGAACTGATTGCACAAAGAAGGCTACAGAAGAGGACAATACTTGGGCACATCGGACTAGGTCTCGTGTGCAACGGACCAGTCGGGTCCAACAAAAACTTCAGGGCTCAACGGTCGACTCCAACAACTAGCTGACATGGTAGGGTCCCCGGTGGCCCACAGACCAGTACAATGCTACGTGACAATGCAAGGTCTAAATAGATCCCATTGATTCTGGTGACCGTTAGAGGTCCGGTGGTATCCGAGGAAAGAGCAAATTTTGTTGATTTTGCTCAATGGCTAATTAAGGGTTTCTGCTATAAATACCCCCATAACCGACAATTGCAAGGTACAGGAGTTATGCAAACATTCTCATACACTAGTGCAACACCTCCAGTTGATTCCAAGTGATCCATGTGCCACTTGAGTAGAAGTGCTTAGAGATAGGACTGGGCATTCAGTCTATTAGGGTAATTCGGTTCGGTCTATTCGGGTTTTGTGAAATTTTGGGTTCTAAAAATGAGAACTGAAATTTTCAAAATAATTTTAGGAACCAAACCCGAATAGACTCACAATTTCGGTTCAATCTATTTGGTCCACCAAACAGACCCAAATAGTAGAGAGACTATTATATTTTATTAAAAAATATACAATGAATAATTAATTGGAAGTACTGTTATTACAACAAGTGACAATAAAAATAGCACACAAAGATATATATACTATCCTTAAGATGATATCATAATTTTTACCAAATAAGTTCATAAATCATATAATACTACCATCACATATTAAGAGCTTTTTTATATTTCGGGTTTTTCGGTCTATTCGGGTTTGAAAGGTTAGAAACCGAACCCGAACCCATACCCCGAAATATAGCACATATAGGAACCAAACCCGAAAACCCGAATAGACCGACAATTCGGTCTATTCGGGTTCGGTTCGGGTTCGAGTTTCGGTTCTAAAATGCCCACCCCTACTTAGAGATAGCCTAGTTTGAATTTGGAATTGAAAACCCTAGAGAAAAGAAATAGAAAAGGAATTAGAAAATTCAGAGAAAAAGAAAAAGGAGAAAGCAGCCCAGCCGGCCTAGCTCAGCCCAGCCAGGCCGTGCGCCCGTGCGCCCGCGTCACCTGACAGGCGGACCCCGCCTGTCAGCGGCAGTTCTCCCCCACGCGTGCTCTCTCTCTCGCTCGCTGCCTAGTGGGGCCGATCTGTCGGCGCCAGTTTTCCTTCACCCGCGCGCTCTCTTTCTCTCTCTGTCTCGCGGACCCGGATTGCCAGTCGTCAAGCCGTTGCTCGCACGCCCCTTTTCTCTCTCTCTCTCTACGCCGTGGGCCAACCCTGTCAGCTCCGCCCTCTCCGCGCGTCGCCGTGGACCAGCGCATGCGCACTCACGCACGTTGCCGGGTTTCTCGGCCACGACGCCCGCCCACGTGCCCAGCTCCCTTTATAGAGCCCTGCCAGTGCCTCGCGCACACCCCTCACTTTATTTCGCACACCCTCACCCTCTCTCGCGCTCTGTCCTCGCCGCCAGCTGACGCTGGAGACCCGCGCCCGCATCCCCGGCCATCCAGCTCGCCAGAGTCCGCACCAAGCCTCCCCGAGCTCTGCCCCGTGGTGAGACACTCGTCCCCGTGCTCAATTTCCCTTATTATGCCCTGTGCTCGGCCAATTTCACCCTTGCTAGTGTTCGGCCGCGGCGGTCCACCGTGCTCGCGCGGTGGCCGGCCGATTTGGCCTAGTTTAGTTCACCGGAGTAGGTCTCTGTGTCACCCCTGTCTCTGCCGAAGCTAGCCCAAGCCTTAGCGCGCCTTAAGTCCCTTCCCCGTGGTCGGAATGGCTCACTGGAGTTTCTCTAGTCCGCCCGAGGCCACCTCACCGCCGCTCTCCCCTCTCTACCCGTGGATTCATGGCCTCTTCCCCTCCATCGAGTTCGCCGTGGCGCCCTTTTTTTGGGCTGCCCAACTCCGGCGACCCCGGAGCCACCCTAGCTCGCGCCTGCCTCAACTCTGGTGACCTCACCATCGCGGAGAGGAGCGACGCCACCCACAACCATCTGTTTTCCCTCGGTCTGATTTCCCTCCGTCCGATTCAGATCGAACGGCCCGGACCGTGGGATACCGCTTCGCGCACGCGCGCCTGACACGCCCTGGCCCGCCTGTCAGCGCCACCTGCAGTCGCTCATCCTTTCTTGGTCAGATTTTCCTCCGTTCGATCTTGATCGAATGGCTTGGACCCCCTCGGACCCCCCTCGGACCCGCTTGGACCCCTCGGACCCCTGCAGCTGTCCGCTTCCCTCTGGCGCTGGGCCCGCTCGGTCAGTGCGCTCTCCCCCTCTATCGCTAACACTCCCTGGCCCGCTTGTCAGTACTCGCCCGCCCGCGCGCGCGCCCTTGGCCGTAGATCTAATCTCAGCCGTTGGTTTTAGATCTGACGGTTAGATTCACCCGATACACCTTCGCGCGGTAGTTTCATCAAAGAGACCCTCGGTTTATTGGAAATCAACCCGCTGTCCCTGGTTTTCGCGCGCATACCCCTGTAATCTTGCAGATTTAGCCCTGGACTTTTACACATTCACATAATTAGACTTAAATTCATATTTTGAATTCCCAAACTTGTTTATTTCATAACTTTTGCGTATGAACTCCAAATTTAGTGATTCAAATTGCAAAATGTTCATAGAATTATTCTCTGTTTAAATAAAATGGTTTCATTCACTATCTGCACATTCTAATTTTTTTATGAACTAATGTTGATGTAATCCTATTCATTTAATAAAACAAATAAAAGGAGAACCTTAGAGATTTAATCATGTTTAATCTTGTAAGATTTATAATGTGTATTACATGAATTCATCCCTGTTCTAATTTTTAGGTCACAATAAAATGAATTGAACTATGATTATGTACTTGTAAGTAACACTTAGGGAAATAGTAATCTATGTCCAAATGAAAGTAGTTTATGTTATAGTTCATGTTATACTTTGATCTCAGTAATTCCTAATTGTGTTTTAAGATGCATTTCTATGTTTGTACATGTTTGGTGTGTTGTTCTTTTGTACTTTCCAAATGTATTGAATGCATGCTCGCTTTATTTAGACAACGAGCAGTTCGAAGTTCCTGAGTGTGTTGTTGGAGACCTCCCTGAGCAACAACCTAGTGAAGGCAACTGTCCTCAGACCTATCATGTCCTATTTTACTTTACAATTCACTGTCCCGCATTACATTATTGAAACCTAAGGATTGACTAGTCTGTATTTCCCTTACCCTGGTTTACCTTTTTGGGTTAATCATGGTTAGTTTATGCTATTGCTTAAACTTAATCAATGAACATGATGTGATCTTTTATGATACGATGATGTTATCTCGATGAGGTCCTTGGGATTACTTTAGGAGGCTCAGGCTATTTTCCTGAGTACCTCTTCGTAAGGACCTGTTTGGGGAGTAACAACCCGGGATAACAGTGCGACCATGAGGGTGAAATGAGACGCCCTTAGCTGATTAATTAGAGGAACCAGAGGAGTAGTTGGCTTCGCTGTAGGGCCGTTAATGGGGTCTGGGCACAGTACTTGCTCTGCCGAGGTTGGTTGCAGAGGTTCTTTGATTTGGTTTTTGATAGTCACCCTTCCTTTGGGGAGATGTATTGTGTTTATCAAACTGGAGAAACCTAATGGGCGGCTATGACCTCTGGGAAATCTTTGTAAAGGCTACGTAGTGAGACCCTGCTAGGTCACCTTGGTAGTGATCAATGGGGAGGCTAGAACCCCGGGCAGAATGGGAATCTCGGCTTGTGGGTAAAGTGTGCAACCTCTATAGAGGGTTAGAAACTGGTATATCAGCCGTGCTTGCGGTTATGAGTAGCCTTGGGATCCTCTTCGATTAGAAGAACAATGGTTACGTTTATGATGATGATTAACAATGATGCTATAAAATCTGATCTTTGGTATTTCCTCGTTTGAGGAAGTACTTTTGGGTAATAACTGGGTTATTACTAAAACTTGGCTCTACTTATAGTAATAAAACCTGACTAACTAAAAGCAACTGCTTAAGCTTAACTCCACATACAGCTAGTCCACTTTAGCCAAACGGGACATTTGCTGAGTACGTTGATGTGTATTCACCCTTACTTTACAAACCACCCCACCCCAGGTTGTCCCCACTGTTCTCAGTGCTCAGGAGGTGATGCTCGCAACATGGAAGATTTTGAGGAGTTTCAGGACTACGACGAGTTCTAGTTCTTTCTTGGCAAATCCCCAGTCAGCTGCCTATGTAGGCTTAGCATCTACGCTTCGTAATTCCGCACTTTGATATTATTGTTGAACCCTATGGTTATGTATTAGACTCTGTGGATGTCTTGGACATCTTGATGTAATAAAGTACCTTTTGGCTATTTAAATTCAAGCATTGTGTGATGATGTCCAATTATGTAATCGTTGTGTACGTGAGTTTCTGATCCTGGCACATACATGGTTCGCATTCGGTTTACCTTCCAAAACCGGGTGTGACATAAGTGGTATCAAAACCAGGTTGACTGTAGGTTCGCTAACCTAGACTAGAATGGTCGACCTAAGGACTATAGACCCTTACTCTTACCTTGACCTTAGAGTCTTTTCAAAAGTTGGTCATCTTAACCAACTCTATGTTATCTACTTATCTCAAAAAGTTTTGTCTCACTTTTCTATCTGTTTACTTTCTGGTCTCATAGTTGTACTCTTACTCTTGTGCTTATGATGTCTTTTGTAGATGGCTCATCTTAGGTGCACTGCACGTAAGTCAGTGATCCCCTTTTTGCCTTCTCGCCTGGCGGAGCATCCACTACGTCGCACAGTGCCAGGTCAGTCTAGTCACCAGGAGAGACTACATCGTCGCCTACACGAGGAGCAGGAGCATCGACACCAGGAGCAAGAGCAGGAGCAGGAGCAGTAGGACTCTTCCCCCTCGCCTCAGCAGGAGGTGGAGTCTGGGAGGCCGTCTTCCCCTGCACCTTAGCCAGAGATGCCCCCTGCACCACCATAGGGCATCCTGGCTGCTGGAGGAGACCCTAACGGAGACAGAGATGATGACGACGCCGGTGGCAGTTCGAGCCACGGCACGGAGCGTTCAGAGGAGCCAGAGCCAGAGGGATGGATCGCGAGACCCATCACTCGTTGTGTCGGGCCTTTGACCGACAGACATGGTCCATCGAGTACCGTTGTGTAGTCTACCAGCATCGTCGCGGGTTATACCCGGACCAGTGGGAGGCTACTTGCTTGGTGCGCCGTCTGGACGATGATCTCCGGGGTGCAAAGGCCTTCTCAGATCACTATTCTATTACTGAGAGGGACACTACAGGGGCAGCCATGCAAGATGCAGCACGACGGGCACTTTCTCAGTATTGCTCGTTGTTCAGCGGGGTAGCTGATGGCCTTGACCTGAAGTACTACCCTCGCTGTTCGACCGGCAGTGCTGGAGGTGTGATTGTCTCGCCAGTGGGTGAGGGCAATTCTAGGCTGAACAACATGGTCAATCTGGTCGCCGTGCTCAACACAGAGTTGGACCATGCCCTTGACGAGTTGGGCAAGGTTCGGGCGGAGGTTGCAGAATTGCGTGCTGAGTGCGCTGCACGCCACTATCTGGATGGTGGTCCTCCCGCCCCTGTCGGGATTCAGCACCCTTACCGTTCACCGCCCCGTGGTCGCTTCGACTATGGTACCCTAGACTACAGGACTCGGATAGATTTGGATCCCTAGATTGACAGAGTCGGAGTCTGTAATAATGCTTAATTCAGTGTCTTAGTCTAGTCAGTCTTAGTTAGAGTTAGTTTGGTTATCTTTTGTTGGATGCTTGTCATGATGAAAATGTAATGAAGTTGGATCTTTGTAATGATTGTCACCAAGGTGTGGGTATCCCCTGCAACTTGGTGTAGTTATTAATAAAGTCAGTTATTTAGTTGGGTAACCCATTTGTCTCCACTTTCCTCTTTATCTGAGAAGCTGTCAATGAAGTAGTCAATTGTTCAGTTCTATGGAGATCTTCTATACATCTTTTCTTATGCTGAAAGACTGCACAATCAGATCTGATATGTGTGTGATTCCTATAGATGTCTGAGAACAGGCGCAGAGGTGCGAGGCGTGCTTAGCCTGAACAGCAGGCACCCCAAGAGGAGGCAGCCCCGCAGCAGCAGTTGCCACTGCCACCACTGATGACCATTGAGCAAATGTTCTTGATGCAGACCCAGGCAGTTCAGGCAATTGGTCAGACATTAGTAGTGATGCAGCAAGTTCAGCAGCAATCACCACCACCTTAGCCTCCAGTGCAAGTCCAGATGCCACAAGTGCCCAGAGACAAGTGGGCAGAATTCATGAGGGGCCATCCCCCTGTCTTTGCCCACTCTGCTGACACCATGGACGCGGAAGATTGGCTATGTACCGTGGAGCGTGAGTTGCACACTGCCCAGTGCAACGACCATGAGAAGGTGTTATATGGTCCCCAACAGTTGAGGGGAGCAGCACAGTCTTGGTGGGATTCTTACCTCGCCACCCATGCCAACCCTAAAGCCATCACTTGGGAGGAGTTCAGGGACAACTTCCGTCGCTACCATGTGCCCGAGGGACTGATGATAGTGAAGAAGGAGGAGTTTCTCGCCCTGAAGCAAGGTCCCTTGTCCGTAAGTGAGTATAGGGATAAGTTTTTACAGCTGTCACGTTATGCCCCAGAAGATGTCAACACGGATGCCAAGAGGCAGTACCGCTTCTTAAGAGGATTGGTTGACCCTCTCCATTATTAGCTAATGAACCACACTTTCCCCACCTTCCAGCATCTAATCGACAGAGCAATTATGACAGAAAGGAAGCGTCGGGAGATGGAGGACAAGAAACGCAAGTTTGATGGACCTCAGGTTGGGAGTAGCAGTCATCCTCGCTACTCAAGCAACCCACCTCAGCAATTCAAGCTAGGTCACCAGCCGCAGCAGTACCAGAGGCAGTTTCCTCAGCAACAGCAACAGCAGCAGCAGTACCGTCAGAACACTCAGCTGGGAGGAAATTAGTACCAGCGTCCGAACAACCCGACAGCTCGTCTTCCTGCCCCAGCAACCAACCAGAACAATCAAGCAGCACCAGCTCAAGGAGGAAGTCGTGCATGTTTCCACTATGGTGAACAAGGCCATTGGGCGAGTCATTGTCCAAAGAAAGCAGCCCAGCAACCGCCAGCAGTCAATGCCCTAGCAAGACAAGGAGCGTAACAGCAAGCACCAGGAGTCCGTGGTCAGGCCTACAACCGTAGAAAGGTGAACCACCTGGAGGTCAAATCAATCCAAGATGCTCAGGATGTGGTAGTAGGTATGTTTCCAGTCGAATCCTACCCAGCAAAAGTACTATTTGATACAAGTGCCACACATTCTTTTGTTTCTGCATCTTGGGTAGAATCACATAACATCCCCATAGAACTAATGATCCCACCTTTGAGAGTTAATTCAGTTGGGGGAAAAGTTCAGTCCGATAGGATTTGTCCGAATCTAAGGATTGAAATAAGGGGGATAGCCTTCCCCGCTAGCCTAGTAGTCATGGGAACTCAAGGGTTAGATGTCATCCTACGGATGAATTGTCTACACAGAAATCAAGCCACTGTCAATTGTGACAAGAGAACAGTTATGTTGGTATCCCCATCCAGAAAGGAAATAGTAACCAAGCTGTACTTACCTGAACTAGAAGAAGGAGCCTGTCACCATTTATCAGTAGATGACAAGGAGTCCAATCCGATCGAGGCAATTATGATTGTGTCAGAATTCCCCGATGTATTCCCTGAAGAGTTACCAGGCATGCCACCTGAAAGGAAAGTTGTATTTGCCATAAAGCTCATCCCAGACACCGTTCCTATTTCCAAGAGAGCTTATCGAGTGTCCGGACCAGAGTTGGTGGAACTCAAGAAGCAGATTGATGAGTTGTTAGAGAAAGGCTACATCAGACCAAGTACCTCACCTTGGGCAACATTAGTGCTATTTGTGGAAAAGAAGGATGGCACGAAGAGGATGTGCATCGATTACAGAGCTTTGAATGAAGTCACTGTCAAGAACAAGTACCCCCTGCCCAGAATTGAAGACCTATTTGATCAGTAGAGAGGAGCCAGTGTGTTCTCAAAGATAGATCTGAGGTCAGGTTACCATCAGCTCAGAATCTGACCTGCAGATATACCGAAGACAACATTTACCACCAAGTATGGACTGTATGAGTTCAAGGTCATGTCGTTCGGTTTGACGAATGCGCCAGCTTACTTCATGTACTTGATGAACAGTGTGTTCATGGATTACCTCGACGAGTTTGTAGTGGTGTTCATTGATGATATTCTCGTATATTCCCAGAATGAGCAAGAGCATGAGGAACATTTGAGGAAGGTACTTCAGAGGCTACGAGATTGCTAGTTGTATGCCAAGCTTAGCAAGTGCGAGTTCTGGATCTGTGAAGTCCTGTTCTTGGGTCACATTATAAACCGAGAGGGATTGTCCGTAGATCCGAAGAAGGTAGCAGCGATTCTAGACTGGAAAGCACCAAAAGATGTCCAAGGAATCAAGAGTTTCATTGGAATGGCTGGTTATTATCGATGTTTCATTGAAGGTTTCTCCAAGATTGCCAGACCAATGACAGCCCTGCTAGCAAAGAAGGTTGAGTTCAAGTGGACCCCAGCGTGCCAAGAATCATTTGAGATGTTGAAGCAGAAGTTGACAACAGCACCGGTGTTAGTTCTGCCAGATGTTCACAAGCGGTTCTTAGTATATTGTGATGCTTCGTACACCGGGCTGGGATGTGTGTTGATGTAGGAAGGGAGAGTAGTGGCATACTTGTCTCGACAGTTGAAGATTCATGAGAAGAACTATCCTACTCATGATCTGGAGTTAGCAGTCGTGGTTCATGCATTGAAGACCTGGAGACATTATATGTATGGGCAGAAGTGTGATATTTACACGGATCACAAGAGTCTCAAGTACATATTCACTCAGTCAGAACTGAACATGAGACAACGAAGATAGCTAGAGTTGATCAAAGATTATGAGCTAGAGATTCATTATCACCTAGGCAAAGCAAATGTGGTTGCAGATGCTCTTAGCAGAAAGAGTCAAGTCAATATGTTGGCTGCTCACCCGATGCCATATGAACTAGCGAAGAAATTTGACAGGTTGAGTCTCGGATTTTTGAACAACACTCAAGGAGTGACAATTGAGTTGGAACCCACTCTAGAGCAAGACATCAGGAAGGGTTAGAAGGATGATGAGAAAGTCAACGAGATCCGGCAGCTGATCAGAGATGGGAAAGGCAAGGATTTCCACAAAGATGCAGAAGGAGTGGTATGGTTCAAGGACAGACTATGTGTTCCCGACATCAAATCGATCCGGGAACTGATTCTCAAGGAAGCCCATGAGACAGCATACTCTATACACTCTGGCAGTGAGAAGATGTACCAAGACCTAAAGAAGAGATTCTAGTGGTATGGTATGAAAAGAGAGATAGCAGAGTATGTGGCCAGATGTGACAATTGTCAGAGGATTAAAGCAGAACATTAGAGATCTGCAGATTTGTTGCAACCGTTGCAGATTCCTCAGTGGAAATGGGATTTTATAGTCGGTTTGCCCCGCACTCGTACTGGTTATGACTCCATCTGGGTAGTAGTGGACCGTTTGATAAAGGCGGCCCATTTCATACCAGTCAAGACCACCTACAACAGTGCAGTGTTGGCTGAACTATACATGTCTCAGATTGTGTGCTTGCATGGTGTCCCGAAAAAGATAATATCAGATAGAGACACCCAGTTCACCTCTCATTTTTGGCAGCAGTTACATGAAGCTTTGGGCACACATTTAAAGTTCAGCTCAGCTTACCACCCGCAGACAGATGGTCAAACAGAGAGAACCAATCAGATACTGGAGGATATGTTGAGGGCTTGTGCCCTACAAGACAAGATAGGTTGGGACAAGAGACTACCATATGCAGAATTCTCTTACAACAATAGTTACCAAGCCAGTATGAAGATGTTACCATTTGAAGCGCTTTATGGAAGGAATTACAGAACTCCATTGCATTGGGATCAACCCGATGAAAGGCAGGTATTCGGTCCAGAGATTTTGCTTGAAGCCGATGAGAATATCAGGATGGTCCGGGAAAATCTAAAGGCAGCACAGTCCAGACAGCGAAGCTTTGCTGACACCAGAAGAAGAGAACTCAGTTTTGAAGTGGGAGACTATGTCTATTTGAAGGTGTCATCCATCAGAGGAACCAAAAGGTTTGGAGTCAAAGGCAAGCTAGCACCCCGATATATTGGGTCGTATCAGATTCAAGCAAGACATGGAGAAGTGGCTTATCAACTCAACTTACTAGAGAATTTGTCCGCCGTGCACGATGTGTTCCATGTGTCTTAGTTGAAGAAATGCTTGAGAGTGCCAGAAGATCTGTTGCCAGCGGAGGATCTTGAAGTTCAAGAAGATCTGACTTATATTGAGAAGCCAACTCAAATTCTGGAGACAACAGATCGGGTCACTCGGAGAAGCACTATCAGGATGTGCAAAGTCAAATGGGGCTATCACTTAGAAGAAGAAGAAACCTGGGAAAGAGAAGATGAACTGAAAGCCAAGTACCCCGAGCTCTTTTCTAACTAGCCCTGAATCTCGAGGGCGAGATTCTTTTAAGGGGGATAGGTCTGTAACACCCTGATTTTGGGGGGTATAAAATTTCTTTCTAATTATCACCCAAAATCAGGTGTTACTCTTCCTTTTCTCACTCTAGGTTTTCTCTCTCTCTAGCTTCTCTCTCCCTTTCTCCCTTTTAAGTAGAATTAGCTTAAGTTAGAGAGATTTAATTATTTATTTTGCTAAAACATTTTGGGTCATGACATGTTGCATCATGCTAAGCTTAAAATATTCTTTGGAGCGTTGCACATGTTTGAATTTATTTGAATTTGAAACCTACTTTGAATTTGGAATTGAAAACCCTAGAGAAAAGAAATAGAAAAGCAATTAGAAAATTCAGAGAAAAAGAAAAAGGAGAAAGCAGCCCAGCCGCCCCAGCTCAGCCTAGCCAGGCCGCGCGCCCGCGTCGCCTGACAAGCGGACCCCGCCTGTCAGCGGCAGTTCTCCCCCGCGCGTGCTCTCTCTCTCTCTCGTTCGCTGCCCAGTGGGGCTGATCTATCAGCACCAGTTTTCCTTCACCTGCACGCTCTCTTTCTCTCTCTGTCTCGCGGACCTGGATTGCCAGTCGTCGAGCTATTGCCCGCACACCCCTTTTCTCTCTCTCCGCGCCATGGGCCAGCCCTGTCAGCTTCGCCCTCTCCGCGCGTCGCCATGGACCGGCGCATGCGCACTCACGCACGTCGCCGAGTTTCTCGGCCATGATGCCCGCCGACGAGCCTAGCTCCCTTTATAAAGCCCTGTCAGTGCCCCGCGCACACCCCTCACCTCATTTCACACACCCTCACCCTCTCTCGCGCTCTGTCCTTGCCACCAGCCGCCGCCGGAGACCCACGCCAGCGTCCCCGGCCATTCAGCTCGCCGGAGTCCACGCCAAGCCTCCCCGAGCTCCGCCCATGGTGAGACACTCGTCCCCGTGCCCAATTTCCCTTATTGTGCCCTATGCTCGGCCAATTTCACCCTTGCCGGTGTTCGGCCACGACGGTCCACCGTGCTCGCGCGGTGGCCGGCCGATTTGGCCCGGTTTAGTTCACTGGAGTAGGTCTCTGTGTCACCCCTGTCTCTGCCGAAGCTAGCCCAAGCCTTAGCGCGCCTTAAGTCCCTTCCCCGTGGTCGGAATGGCTCACTGGAGTTTCTCTGGCCCACCTGAGGCCACCTCACTACCGCTCTCCCCTCTCTGCCCATGGATTCATGGCCTCTTCCCCGCCATCGAGTTCGCTGTGGCACCCTCTTCCCCTCTGCCTAACTCCAGCGACCCCATAGCCACCCTAGCTCGCGCCTACCTCAACTCCGGCGACCTCACCGCCGCGAAGAGGAGCGACGCCGCCCACAACCATCTGTTTTCCCTCGGTCTGATTTCCCTCCGTCCGATTCAGATCGAACGGCCCGGACCGTGGGATACCGCTTGCGCACGCGTGCCTAACACGCCCTGGCCCGCCTGTTAGTGCCACCCACAGCCGCTCATCCTTTCCCGGTCAAATTTTCCTCCGTCCGATCTTGATCGAACGGCACGGACCCCCTCGAACCCGCTCGAACCCCCCTCGGACCCGCTCGGACCCGCTCGGACCCCTACAGTCATCTGTTTCCCTCTGACGCTGGGCCCACTCGGTCAGCGCGCTCTCCCCCTCTGTCGCTAACACTCCCTGGCCCGCTTGTTAGCACTCGCTCGCCCGCCCGCGCACGCGCGCCCTCGGCCGCAGATCTAATCTCAGCCGTTGGTTTTAGATCTGATGGTTAGATTCACTCGATACCCCTTCGCGCGGTAGTTTCATCAAAGAGACCCTCGGTTTATTGGAAATCAACCCGTCGTCCCTGGTTTTCGCGCGCATACCCCTGTAATCTTGCAGATTTAGCCCTGGACTTTTACACATTCACATAATTAGACTTAAATTCATATTTTGAATTCCCAAACTTGTTTATTTCATAACTTTTGCGTATGAACTCCAAATTTAGTGATTCATATTGAAAAATGTTCATAGAATTATTCTCTGTTTAAATAAAATGGTTTCATTCACTATCTGCACATTCTAATTTTTTTATGAACTAATGTTGATGTAATCGTATTCATTTAATAAAACAAATAAAAGGAGAACCTTAGAGATTTAATCATGTTTAATCTTGTAAGATTAATAATGTGTATTACATGAATTCATCCCTGTTCTAATTTTTAGGTCACAATAAAATGAATTGAACTATGATTATGTAATTGTATGTAACACTTAGGGAAATAGTAATCTATGTCCAAATGAAAGTAGTTTATGTTATAGTTCATGTTATACTTTGATCTCACTAATTCCTAATTGTGTTTTAAGATGCATTTCTATGTTTGTACATGTTTGGTGTGTTGTTCTTTTGTACTTTTCAAATGTATTGAATACATGCTCGCTTTATTTAGACAACGAGTAGTTCGAGGTTCCTGAGTGTGTTGTTGGAGACCTCCCTGAGCAACAACCTAGTGAAGGCAAGTGTACTCAGACCTATCATGTCCTATTTTACTTTACAATTCACTGTCTCGCATTACATTATTGAAACCTAAGGATTGACTAGTCTGTATTTCCCTTACCCTTGTTTACCTTTTTGGGTTAATCATGGTTAGTTTATGCTATTGCTTAAACTTAATCAATGAACATGATGTGATCTTTTATGATACGATGATGTTATCCCGATGAGGTCCTTGGGATTACTTTAGGGGGCTTAGGCTATTTTCCTGAGTACCTCTCCGTAAGGACCTGTTTGGGGAGTAACAACCCGGGATAACAGTGCGACCATGAAGGTGGAATGGGACGCCCTTAGCTGATTAATTAGAGGAACCAGAGGAGTAGTTGGCTTCACCGTAGGGCCGTTAATGGGGTCTGGGCACAGTACTTGCTCTGCCGAGGTTGGTTGCAGAGGTTCTTTGATTTGGTTTTTGTTAGTCACCCTTCCTTTGGGGAGATGTACAATGTTTATCAAACTGGAGAAACCTAATGGGCGGCTATGACCTCTGGGAAATCTTTGTAAAGGCTACATAGTGAGACCCTGCTAGGTCACCTTGGTAGTGATCAATGGGGAGGCTAGAACCCCGGGCAGAATGGGAATCTCGGCTTGTGGGTAAAGTGTGCAACCTCTACAGAGGGTTAGAAACTGGTATATCAGCCGTGCTCGCGGTTATGAGCAGCCTTGGGATCCTCTTCGATTAGAAGAACAATGGTTATGTTTATGATTATGATTAACAATGATGCTATAAAATCTGATCTTTGGTATTTCCTCGTTTGAGGAAGTACTTTTGGGTAATAACTGGGTTATTACTAAAACTTGGCTCTACTTATAGTAATAAAACCTGAAGAACTAAAAGCAACTGCTTAACCTTAACTCCACATACAGCTAGTCCACTTTAGCCAAATGGGACATTTACTAAGTACGTTGATGTGTACTCACCCTTGCTTTACAAACCACCCCACCCCAAGTTGTCCCCACTATTCTCAGTGCTCAGGAGGTGATGCTGGCAACATGGAAGATTTCGAGGAGTTTCAGGACTACGACGAGTTCTAGTTCTTTCTTAGTTGCAAACCCCCAGTCAGCTGCCTATGTAGGATTAGCATCTACGCTTCGTAATTCCGCACTTTGATATTATTGTTGAACCCTATGGGTATGTATTAGACTCTGTGGATGTCTTGGACATCTTGATGTAATAAAGTACCTTTCCGCTATTTAAATTCAAGCATTGTGTGATGTTGTCCAATTATGTAATCGCTGTGTACGTGAGTTTCTGATCCTGGCACGTACATGGTTCGCATTCGGTTTACCTTCCAAAACCAGGTGTGACATAATGTCTCTCATCTCAAGATCTAGAGGGCTCAAGCTTGATCTATGGAATTGCTTGAGGGAGTTTAAAGAGACCCCGTCCTTCAGAACACCTCAACCGAGAAATAGATTCTTTAGAACAGAACTCCGGTAAATCAAATCGCTGTGTCTTCTTGTGTGTTTGATTTTGTTATGATTTGTTCTTCCCTTTGCCTCTCTAAGTTCTCAGGTTTTGATCTCTCATTGTAAATCACTTGTGTTGCTCTCAAGTTAATTCACATCTATAAGAGCAAAAAGTACAAGGGAACTCATCTCTCTTACTTGGATTCTATTTCCTCTCGTTTTAACCACTAAAGTGGGATCTAGTTTTGTTTTAAGTGTTAATTTTTAGGTGTTGCCTATTGTCATGGTTTCAGAAACTGCGGAACAATAAGATTTATGTTCGGTGGGGATGCAAGCGTGAACTCACTCCAAATGGTGGATCGAAGAGATCCGAGCAAAGAATTCAGACATCGGGTTATAGTAGTTCAGGCTAAAGCCCTAGTCTAGTGTAGTGATGATCGTAGTATTGCAGTAGAGCGTGTTACACTAGCTGTGCTTGTGTGTTTTTAATGAAAGTTGCCCAACCCTTTTTATAGTTCAAGGGCGGGCTTTATAATGGGGACTTGTATTCTACATGGAGGACCTTGACTTGATGCCATAGGATGGCGTAGTCTCCTGACGTCGTCCATAGGGTCATGTGCTGCCGTACCCCTAGTACAGTGTTCCATCCTTTCCTTTTGGTATACGAGTCCCTATAGCTTACTTGGTGCCAGTGTTGTGGTACTTGGCGGGTCTCGCAAAGTGGGTTTGTGGTAATGTTCAAGGTTGTGTCTGGTATAGCTCGTCTTCCCTCATACCCTTGTGTCACTATCAAGCATGCATAGGTATATGCCTGATATGGTGTATTGTCTTAGCCTTTTCGGTGTATGGGCCACTGTAGAGACTGGTGCTGAGGCCCTTATGACTAGAGTTGACCGGCCAGCGAGTTAGTGAGGGCTAATTCGCGGGCGCACGATGGGGTGTTCCATCATGTCTGTCTGACACCCTTTGGTGGTAGGTACGGCCTGACCATGACTTGGTGACATTGTGTCTTGTCATGGCTATCGTGGGTCGACGGCGTCGGCCTAGATTCCTTCTTTGCGGACCCGCTCAACGGAGACTCGACAGTTCGGCCTGCCTCTGAGACTAGCTTGGTTGCTTGATAGTGAGTTGGTCGGTCCGTCCGTCTTGGAGAGTTGGTCAGTGGAGTTGGTCGGTCGGTCTGCCTCACATAGTTGGTCGGTGGAGTTGGTCGCCTTCTAGAGCATCGCCCGAGATGCCCTCGGGTGAATGGGAAAGGCGCTGCTCGTCCGAGGTTAGCCTCGAGCGAGTCGTGACTATGTCTCTCGCCCGAGGTTGGCCTCGAGCGAGTCATGATTGTGTCTCTCGCCTGGGGTTGGCCGCCTTCTCACCTGGCAGGGACCTAGAGGTTCGCGGGCCTTTCCTTGGGTACCCTGTTCCTGGATACCCGACACCTATTCACCCCCTAGGCGACTATCACATGTGTCATGTGCTAGATATAGGTCATAATGCCCTACAAGCTAGGGCCTTATGCAGGACCCCCGACTCTCCCTAAGACACCCCATAAGCAAGACAAATGTGCAGCATGGCACAACACCGCATACACCCCTGATTAGACTAACTGTGTTACGATGGGTAATTGAGATAAGGCTCATTGTGAGGGATGACACTATGGTCGAAAGAGATCACTATAGCCACACTTAAGGCCATAGATGTACTCATGAGCACTATGTGGTGTGTATTATTATAGCAACTACCAACTACATCAAACTCGATAACGTGGGGCATCACTCTAGCCACACCTGAGGCTGCAAGCGTACCTATGAGCACTATGAGTGTGTGCGGCTACTATGACTACCAACTACATTGTACTTAAGAGTGTGGGATCTAGTACCTGCCAATGTGACGCGTTGTAGTCTCCATTGTGGTATACTGGAGGCATGCATTGCATACGACATAATAACTACGATAGAGTACTTGTAACTCTGCTTAATGGAATCCAGTTTCTAGACAGATATGTATCTCTCTCATACCTTGTGCTATAAAAGGAGAGTATAGAGAAACATTGGAACAATAATAAGTGAGGCTACACCACGGCTGAGGACTAACGTCCAAAGGCCCACATCTCTCGAAGTTGAGTCTAGAGTCTTTAGGTTCCTAGTTCCACACGCTACATCAGTCATTATCTAAGTATGAAAGCTTTGTCCACGCTGACATCTATATATGCACCACATAGAGCACATAGGGTATCACACTCAAACGACTTGAACCTTTCTAAATCATGCGTGTGCATACTATCGTGTGAGTGTTCTATCACAATGATCTCATGCTTATGCCTCTTTCTCTCTGATTCTCTCAAATACCCTTGATACCACGATGTCGAGTTCCGATGATAATACGTCTATTACAAGCATTCTTAATCTGTCTAAAAATATTCTACAAAATAGGAATGAAAAAATTAGACATGCGATTGAAATCATATGGAAAACTAGAGTGCATGAAAATTATGAGGGATGCGTTCAAATGTTGGATGATAGAGGAAGAACACATGAACTCTATAAGACAGAAAGGAAAACATAATGCATGAGGTTTGAGTCTCTTACTTATTTTCTTCCTTCAAACAAATCCAACAAAATAGCTCGTTCTATAGAAATTTCAAAGAAATCAGTAGGATTTCAATCGCTAGTTCTAAAGGCTCTTATAGGAGGAAATCCATTAAGGCATGTTTGGACCTCATGAATTGAAACCAATACCTAAAAATTGCTTCCCATTTCATTGATATATTGCTTTTGAATTTCTTTTAATTCTTGGGAGCCTTATAAAAAAATAACAGTATATATACTGAATGTGTTTATAAGTGTTGCATCCATAGTTTTATACTCTCTGCTATCTCAAGTTTCAATCTTTGACAGGTAAGTGACATTTCTTTCAGAAACATGTCCCTGCGTTGCCATCATCGTGGGAAGAGAGTTGTCGAAGATCCAGCTGATTCAGCATTTCCAAATACACCACAACATGAGTGTTATGGCTTCCATTCTCCACGGTTCTAAAAAATGCTTCCCATTTCATTGCTATATTACTTTTGAATTCCTCTTAATTCTTGGGAGCCTTATAGAAATTCTGTTCTCTAAAATTGCTTTATTTTTCCTTCGTTCCTTAAAGGGGGGTCTAAAGGATTTTTTTTTTCAAAAAACCATTTGAGTTTTTCCAAAGACTATTTATTTAATGCAATATTTCTTATATTGGTCGCCTCCGCCTGCCTCGCTGCTAGTCATGGAGGATGGCGCCACGCTCAACCCACTAGGCCACTAGCCACTACCACGAGTCAATGTTGGATTAGCATTAGAAGGCTGTTGGTTGAAAACAAAGCATGGAATAGAAAAAGGATTAAAAGTTACTGTTGATTAGCAAAGTCCTGTTTATTTCAGATTATAATCTCTTCAGATTATATAATCCAGCGCAAATAATTCAGCAGGTAAACAAACACCTAAATTATATGTTCAGATTATATAATCTAAAACCTAGATTATGATAATCTCATTATCTCCTCAAGAGTAGCTTATTTAAGATTATTTTAGGCAAATGACCCACTACCCATGGTTATATAAATATAAATTACAATATATGTCATCTTTATTTCCCCACCTCAAATAAACAAATAAAGGCACTACTGTCTTTATGAATAATCTATATTTATATAATCTAGACTACCAAATAAATATATATAGATTATAATATATCTAATTATAATCTATATTATATAATTTAAATTGTAATCTAGATTATATAATTTTGAAACCAACATGCCGAAACTATAATTATTATTTAACGAACGAAAAGAAAGCTAAACATACCACGAATGAGAAAAATCCTGACGGAGCCACCATTGGTTCTCTGGTCTCTGCCTATCGGGAAAAAGAAGGATAGGGATCGCAATGCAAGGGGACAGGCATCGGTAGTTGGATAGGGATCGGTGATTGACTGATTTGGACTGGTCTCGATGGGAGGAAGCGGACCAAAATTCACAAAAGTAGCGTCACTTTCGTCTATATTTGGAAGCAATCTAGTTTTTATTTTTAGTTAGATTTTTTTAGTTTTTAAGAAATAAGAATCTAATTTTTATAAACTAAGTTATAAACTAGTATGTTTAGAATTAGCTTAATTTTTATAAACCAGTTTCTTAAAAACAGAATGCTTGAAAACAGGGTCTATATGACAGAGGAGTGAAAAGCAGCTATATAAAAGTACAACAAATTTTTCTCGTGCACGCACCCCCACTCTCCAACAATGTGGAGTTTCGCCAGGATGAAAGGCCAAACCTTAGACGTCCTCTATGGGTAGAGGCGTAGCCAGGATTTTTCTTTAGGGGCCAATACATATATATTTATAGTTATAATGTTAATACTAGGTATATACCCGTGCGTGCAGGCCGCACAATCATGGAAACGTGAAGCTAGATTTTTTCGAAAACTATAAAAAAAGTATGATCTTTTAGCATAACATACAAAATCGAGATGGAAATGAGAAAACAATGTAAGCCTCAACTACATAAGAAGTATCAAAGAATAAAAGGACAGTAATTAGCAACACTATATAAAACAGTTAACAACACATGTTTGTCAAGCAAGCGTATGAGCAGAGCTAGCACTCTTCTAGTAGGCGCATCCACTCCCTGCCTACTGCTGCGAGTTGGATTGGCTGGAAGTAGGCTTCAGGTTCTTGTCCACCATGTCCTCCTGCTTCACTGAGAGCATCTACAGTCCTGACAGGGCCACGGCAATCTTGCAGAACAGCGATGACACCTGCACAAAATGAGAGCATGTGTACATCTTTTATATAGTTATTAGCGAATTTAGCAATTATAAGGATGGTGATGATGGCATTCTTAAGGACCTATGACATCAACCCAGCCCTGTTCATCCATTTGCTGCCTCAAGTACACATCTGAGCCTAGGTTCTCCTAGCTATGGATAAAAAGGATGATGATCAACGAAAGAACAACCTTAACCAATTGAAGGATTTAGTAGAGAGAAGTAGGTCAATATATCGACCTAAAGTAGAACTCTATCTACTTGAATAGCTTGACATGTTCCTCTTCTACGTTAGGTTCAGGTTTAGGCTGTGGCTCAGGTTGAGCCTGAAAGTAAGGATAAGCGGTCAACGAACTTGAGCAAGTCCGCTAGATGCTACAAAATTAAAGTTCATATAAAGCTTCCCTCTCGACAAGGTGATAAATGATACGCCAATAACCAAACACTATACTCTACCGCCAAAGGACGAGAAAGCACACACAGAAATAACTTGACACTTCAATGTTTCTATAAATTTCACTAATCTAAAAATGCAAACACCATAGAAATAATCATGTCTTCCAAACTCAAATTTTTTTCCTATAATACACAGGTGTCAAAACATGATTAATAAGAATCAAAAGATATGCTCATATTTAGTAAATAACAACAAAATAGGTTGCTTATGGAACACCAAAATTAAAAGAAGACGATGCATATTAGTGGAATGTGATATTTAGAACTGACACACAATAATTTGATGTAACATAGGTTGCTCATTTCTATACAAAATTAACCACTGCATTCTGCTAGTTTGCATAGCATTATGAGTTGTAGCAATTTCAAATAATAGAATTCTGTAAGGATGCCTTAGAAATTATTCATCACAAACACACTTAAATGGTTGGTAGAAAATAGCAGGCACAAGACATGCAAAACCAAGCATACTGTTAGGAGCCACATATTGTATCATTAACTTGAGATATAATATGTAAAATAAAACTACATTTAAGTGTTAATTATAGCAATACTGAACTTGATCATGTATTGCTTAATACTGATTATTGCTGCACCTAGGCAATAAAACTATTGTAGTAGAAAAACTTATCTGAGAAATTATACCATGGGTCACCTAAATAGACATTTTATACAATTCTCTTGCTGTGGACGGACGGACCCGAGGGGACAGGCAGGTGGCGAAGATGGCATGGAAAGGCATGACAGGGGATATGTGGATGGGACAAACTGTTATAATTGTGCTTAAGGTATCTTATGTTCACTATGACTATAAAAGAAAATTTCAATGTTCTATAGTGGTTTATTTCAAACCAAAAGGCCAACTAAAAGAGTGTTCACTATGGCTGTAAAAATAAATTCAGTGTTCTACATACCCATGGTACACTCACACCTCTTCCTTGTTGATAACAAATTCTTCTAACTCATGAGCATGCAGATGACATCTTGGGCCTTGATGATGTTTGAGTTGTACAACCATTTAGTCCCACAAATCCCAGCAATAGCAATGTGCTAAACGCAATCGCCAAATGACAGTAGCAGTATATTTCTAAAATTGATATGAAAAGATAAGTTCATGACAGGAAGAAAAACTGCGGGACAATTTAGAAATTAATTGTTTACAAAAAGACCAATATAATTTTAGTGAAATATTTTCTGTTACAACAAGCTTCAAAGGGATAATATAGATTAGTAATATTCCCAAAACATGGTAGAAGAATATGCAAATTAAAGCCACCAAACTGACAAACTAATTGTATATTACTTACCAACTGAATAATGGAATAGCCGTGAAGAATCCCACAGAAATTAGTTTGTATTATAGGAAATTCTAAACCTATATCGGTGGCGAGGCTAAGCAAACCAGTAAAGGTGATGTTGAAACCTATAGGAGAATTGACTTGCTCGTACACAGCAACAGAGAAATTCCTACCAATGAATTGCAGTCCTGTCCAATACAAAAAAGTGACTGGTCAGCATCAATTTTCACTGAAATAAAAAGCCTTCAAATCTCTCTCGATGAACCTCAATTTGTACCTCTCTGCATGTTCTCTCTGCCAATATTCCATCTCTTCAACGCAAAAATACAAGCCAACACGGATAGGAGAATTTCGAAGAACTGTGCTGAGATGACGGCGAGGATCCAGGCCTGCTCGTTGAGCCCGTCACCCGCTGCCGCTGCGGTGTCCTCGCCACACCCCTGCATCCTCTTTGGCCGCTGGATCCAAAGGAAGAGCATGCTCAACACAACAGCAGAGCATTTGATGCACATTAAAAAGTGAATAGGAAGGGAAGAGGAGTGGGACGCATGCGCACCAGGCCGCTTCTCGGAGAACCATCCTGGGATGACGACAGAGATCCTCGCCTGCTCACTAGGCCCATAAAACATCGCCTCAGCCCCACCCTCGCTACGGCAACCTCGCCGGTTCCCCGCATGTGGAGATCCCTGCATGCTCGACGACCCCGTCAGCCACCTCCTTGACCCCCACCCCTGCTGCGGGGGCGTCCTTCCCACTCCCTCGTCGTCGGCGCTCCGTTGCGCCTTGTTCTTTGACGGGTGGTTTGGCTCGACATGAGCACAAGGGAGAATGACTTCGTGGCAAGGCGCACGGCGTGTAGCGACTGGTGGGTGATGGGGAACGGGGGAGCGAGGTTGGAGGCAGGGATCGAGGCTCCCAGCTCCTGCGCGGTTAGGGAAATAGACAGTGGGACGCGAGGATCGCGAGCAGGACTGGGACGGGGGCAGTCCCTCGCCCTATGCGCGAGGATGGCGGAGGTGCAGGCTAGACGGGGCAGGGTCAGCGTCTCTGGGGGTCGTGGACTTCCATTGAAGTTGTGGGCGCTAGGATGGCGACAAGAATGGCGGTATGGGCGGGCACGAGGATCCTTGGGAGGTGGTGTCACGGGTGCGGCGGCGAGAATGGCATAGACGGGGCGAGAGAATCGCGCGAGCTGGACGGGGGCATTGGTGAAGCTGTGGACACCCACATTACCTTCTTATAGAGTAGTAGAGAAATAAATATATGTACATATACAATAGTTACTAGTTATAACAATTAACACTGATATACACTAAGTATAAACTATATTTTAACTTATTATAAACTATCTCTTTTTATTTTAGCCATAAAAACAACTACAAAACAAGTTTTCTTTTTGTTAGGGGCCATGGCCCCTACTAGCCCCCTTATCTACGCCGTTGTCCACCGGCTCACCACTCATCATCGACCCCTCCCCTGTCTGTCTAGGGTGGCTAGGAGCGCCCCCTTGTATAGTGATGGATCCAAAAATAAATCATAGGAGAAGATGAATCATAGATTAGAGATATACAAATAAGTTGAGCCATCACATAGAGGATACATGAATTGTAAACGTGTGTGGCCTGATGGGCCAGCGGCCTACTGTTATGCACCCGCATCTTGAAACTATGGAACTTGTTCATATCACTGTGCTAAAATTACTAGAGAATACTAAGAGCTGCTCTATCTTTAAAAAGAGGGCTCAATTTATAAAAAATAGCTCCCACATCGCGCTATTTTACAATTTTTATCAAAAAATATAGGACAAACTATGAAGTGACTCAAATATACTACACTCGGATTAGTGTCATATCCATGTTTAATACATCATCCTCAACATTTCCTTTTCTAATAATGTAGTTTATTTACCGAAATATATGATTTAGGGTATAACTATTGAAGCTCAAATTTTTTAGTGCTCTAAACACGCTAAATGATGTAGTATTTTAATCTTTGAGATATTATTTTGATTCTTGAGGTACTGAAAGGGAAATGGCCTCAACCATCTCCTATAATCGATTTTGGTGTTTGATGACCATCACAAACTTTATGGACTAACTAGTTTGTCTAGTTCGTCTTTTCTCAAGTGCATAAAGTTCATATACATCTATAAGGAAAAAGGACCCTTGGCCAATTCTATAAATATCGGGTGAATCAGACTTGCACTAGCCTACGGTGCACCGAACAGTGACCGGTGCCCAAGCTGGCGCACCCGACGAACAGGCCGCTCTTGGGAAAACTCAGGGCTTCGTGGCTAAACTTCACTGAACTGTTTGGGGTGCACCGGACTGTCTAGTGAGCCCACAACCAATGGTCATCTTCGCCAACGGTCGACTGCCACCGTGACTGCCACCGTAAAAAACAGTCAGAAGTCAGAAATGGTCAGCGATAGTTAGGTCGCACCGGACTGTCCGGTGCACCACAGGCGTAGGAGAATCCAACGATCGACTCCAACGGGCGTCTGACGTGGCATGCATTGGACAATGAACAGTGCCATGTCCGATGAGTACCAGACTGTCTGGTGTGCCCATCGACAGAAAGCTACATCCAACTGTTAGAATTGTGGTTGGGGCTATAAATACCCCCAACCACCACCATTCAAAGCATCCAAGCTTTCCACTCTCCATACACAATATAAGAGCAAAGAATTCATTCCAAAGACACATTCAAAGCTTCCAATCCTCTCCATGTACCACAATTAAGACAAGTGATCAATAGTGATTAGTGACATGAGAGAGTGAGATTTGTGTTTTATTTGTTGCTCTTGTTGCTTGGTTGTGCTTTCTTCATCTCCTTCTAAACTCTCAAGTGACTTGTAAAGCTAGCAAGAGACACCTAAGTGTGTGGTGATCCTTGCGGGGTCTTTGTGACCCTTGAGATTAAGAAGGAGCACTCAACCGGTCTAGGTGACCGATTGAGAGAGGGAAAGGGTCAAAAAAGACCCGGCCTTTGTGGCCTCCTCAATGGGGAGTGGGTTCATTGGAACCGAACCTCAGGAAACAAATCATCGTGTTCATTTGTGTTGATCCTTATGCTATTTGGTTCTTCCATTCCCCTCTCTCTAAAAGTCCTCTTGCTCACAATCCTTTGAGTTAGCTCCGAAAGTTATCCGCATTGATTGAGCAACTCATTGCAAGAAGAACTACCTTCCGCACTCCGTATTCATTATTATTTATTTCTAATCCTAACCCCGGGTGAAGTGTGTTCAAAGTTTATAAATTTTAGGTTTTGCCTATTCACGCCCCTCTAGGTGACTTTCAATTGGTATCAGAGACCGGTACTTCATTAGAGTCTAACAACTCAAAGTGATGTGGGAGAACATGCCAAAAAGGAGTTGATGATCACCAGAAAAAGCCTGGATCTTCAGGAAAGAAGAATGAAGAAAAGACTCCGTTGAAGGAGGTCAGCCACAAGCATAAGGAGGAAAAAGATGAATCCGCTGGCTCCACCAAGTCACACAAGAAGGGCGATAAGAAGAAAAAGAAGATAAAGAAGATGGTCTACTATGAGACCGATTCTTCCTCACTTTTAACCTTCAGCATCGAGTAAACATCTTCGAAGAGCCAAGAGCGTAAGAAGTATAGTAAGATCCCTCTTCACTATCCTCGCATTTCCAAACGTGCTCCTTTACTTTCCGTTCCCTTAGGCAAACCACCATACTTTGATGGTGAAGATTATTGTATGTGGAGTGATAAAATGAGGCACCATCTAACCTCACTCCACGAAAGTATTTGGTATATTGTTGAATTTGGAGCGCGGACACCTCAAGAGGGCGATGAGGACTACGACCCTGTTGAAGCCGCCCAAGTGAGGCACTTCAACTCCCAAGCCACATCCATACTCCTTGCTTCCTTGTGTAGAGAGGAGTACAACAAGGTGCAAGGGTTGAAGAGTGCCAAAGAAATTTGGGACATCCTCAAGACAACACATGAATGGGATGAAGTGACCAAGATCACCAAGCGCAAAATGATCGAGGGAGAACTCGGTCGGTTCATCCTCAACAAAGTGGAAGAGCCACATGCCATGTACAACCGGCTCAAGACAATGGTGAACCAATTCCGCAACCTCGGGAGCACCAAGTGGGATGACCATGAAATGGTCAAGATTATTCTAAGATATCTTTTTTTGTAACCCCACTCAAGTGAAATTAATTCGTGGGGATCCTAGGTATAAGCAAATGTCTCCCGAGGAGGTGATTGACAAGTTTGTGAGCTTTGAACTTATGATCAAATACTCCAAACACAATGTCAACTTGGAGAAAGATGCCACCTCCACACCCAAGGTGCAACCCGTTGCATTCAAGGCAACAGAAGAAAAGATGGAAGAGCCTACACCAATAAATAGGCTCCCAATTGATGCCTCCAAGCTTAACAACGACGAAATAGCTTTTATAATTAAGAGATTTTGGCAAATCCTCAAGCAAAGGAAGGGGAAGGACTACAAACCCCGCTCCAAGAGGGTTTGCTACCGGTGTGGTAAGTCTTGTCACTATATTGCTAAATGTACATATACAAGTGATGGTGGCAGGGACGACGACAAGAAAGGGAAGAACAAGATGGAGAAGAAGAAATACTACAACAAGAAGAAGGGTGGTGAGGCACACATAGGACAGAAATGGGACTCCGACGAGAGCTCCACCGACTCCTCTGATGAGAACGCTGCCAACATCGCCATCAACAAAGGTCTTCTCTTCCCCAACGTCGACCACAAATGTCTCATGGCCAAGGATAGCAAGAAGAAGAAGGTACATTCTAGACATACCCCAAATATACTACTTCCGACGATGAGGGTAGCTCTAGTGAAAAGGATGATGATTTGTTCTCTTTTTTTGCAAACCTTACCATAGAGCAAAAAGAAAAAAAATAATGAATTGATAAAAACCATTAACGAGAAGGATGAAATCTTGGAATGCCATGAAGACTTGCTCATTAAGGAAGAAAATTTGTTAAGCTAAAAGATGCTTTTGCTCTTGAAGTTGAAAAATGCAAAAACTTGACTAAAGAGCTAAATACATGCAATGATTCAATTTCTTGTCTTAGAACTGAAAATGTTAGTTTAATTGCTAAGATTGAGGAATTGAATGCATGCAAAGTTTCTACATCTACCACTACCATTGAGCATGTTACTAGTTGCACTAGATGTAGAAATATTAACATTGATGCTATGAATGATCACCTTGCTATGATTAAAGAACAAAATGATCACATAGCTAAGTTGAATTCTAAAATTTCCGAGCAGGAGCTTGAAAATGAAAAATTTAAATTTGCTCGTAGTATGCTTTATAATGGGAGGCGCCCTAGCATTATGGATGGGGTTGGCTTCCAACCTAGGAGCCAAAGCAACATCAAACTTAATGCCCCTAGAAACAAGATTTCTAACTTTGTTAAGGGCAAGGTTCCCATGGTTCAAGATAGAGAAGATTACATTTTATATCTTGAAAACTATCCTGAGAATAAATTAGAAGAGTTCATGCTAAGAAATGTCATCCTGCTACTCATCATGCTTATATATACAGTAATGAGGCTTCTAGCTCTAGGCATACAACTCATATTAAAATGCCTAAGAAAAAGATTGTTGATACATCAAATGAACATAGCATTTCATTTAAGACCTTTGATACATCATTTGTTCTTACTAACAAATCCGACAAAGTAGTTGCCAAATATGTTGGGGGCAAACACAAGAGTCCAAAGACTTGTGGTTGGATACCCAAGGTGCTTGTTTCTAATATGAAAGGATCCAAGACCGTTTGGGTACCTAAGGACAAGGCCTAAATTTGTGTTGTAGGTTTATGCATCCGGCAGAACAAGTTCGATAATCGACAGTGGGTGCACAAACCACATGACTTGGGAGAAAAGAATGTTGTCCTCATATGAGAAAAATGATGATCCCTAAAAAGCAATCACATTCGGGGATGGAAATCAAGGTTTGGTCAAAGGATTGGGTAAAATTGCTATATATCCTAACCATTCCATTTCTAATGTTTTCTTGTAGATTCTATAGATTACAACTTGCTTTCTATTTCTCAATTATGCAAAATGGGCTACACCTGTTTATTTACTGATGTTGATGTTACCGTCTTTAGAAGAAATGATGATTCACTAGCTTTTAAGGGAGTGTTAGATGGTCAACTATATTTAGTTGATTTCAATGATAACAATCCTGAACTATACACTTACCTAATTGCTAAGACTAACATGGGTTGGCTCTGGCATCACCGACTTGCTCACGTTGGGATGAAGAATCTTCACAAGCTTCTAAAGGGGAACACATTTTAGGACTAACCGATGTTCATTTTGAGAAAGACAGGATTTGCAGTGCATGTCAAGCAGGGAAGCAGGTTAGAGTTCATCATCCACACAAGAACATCATGACGACCGAGAGGCCGCTTGAGCTACTCCACATGGATCTATTCGGCCCGATTGCTTACATAAGCATCGGTGGGAGTAAGTATTGTCTTGTAATTATGGATGACTATTTTCGCTTCGCTTGGGTATTCTTTTTGCAGGAAAAATCACAAACCCAAGAGACATTATAGAAATTCTTGAGATGGGCTCAAAATGAGTTCGGATTGAGAATCAAGAAGATTAGAAGCAACAATGGAACAGAGTTAAAAACTCTCAAATTGAAGGATTTCTTGAGGAGGAGGGCATCAAGCATGAGTTCTCTTCTCCCTATACACCTCAACAAAACAGTGTTGTGGAGAGAAAGAATATAACTCTTTTGGATATGGCAAGGACCATGCTTGATGAATACAAGACATCGGATTGATTTTGGGTGGAGGCGATTAACACCGCTTGCTACTCCATCAACCGACTCTACCTTCACCGAATCCTCAAGAAAACATCATATGAACTCCTCACTAGTAAAAAGCCAAATGTTTCTTATTTTAGAGTTTTTGGGAGCAAGTGCTTTATTCTTACTAAAAAGGTAGAAATTAAAATTTTACTCCTAAAGCAGTAGAAGGCTTTTCACTTGGTTATGACTCAAACACAAGGGCATATAGAGTCTTCAACAAGTCCACTCAATTAGTTGAAGTTTCTTGTGACATTGTGTTTGATGAGACTAATGGCTATCAAGTAGAGCAAATTGATCTTGATGAGTTAGATGATGAAGAGGCTCCATGCATCGCGCTAAGGAACCTGTCCATTGGAGATGTGTGTCCACAAGAACCCGAAGAGCCTTCACAAGCATAAGATCAACCATCATGTTCCATACAAGCATCTCCACCAACTCAAGATGAGGAACTGGCTCAAGAAGAAGAGGATCAAGATCAAGAGAATGAGCCACCTCAAGAGGAAGACATTGATCACCACCGCACCCAAGAGTCCACCAAACAATTCAAAGAGATCACCCCGTCAACTCCATACTTGGTAACATTCAAAAGGGGGTATCCACTCAATCTCGAGTTGCTCATTTTTGTGAACATTACTCTTGTGTCTTCTATTGAGCCATATAGGATAGAGGATGCACTTAGAGATCCAGACTGGGTGGTGGTAATGCAAGAGGAGCTCAACAACTTCACGAGGAATGACGTATGGCATTTAGTTCCACATCCTAACCAAAATGTTGTAGGTACCAAGTGGGTATTCTGCAACAAACAAGATGAGCATGTAGTGGTGACTAGGAACAAAGCTCGACTTGTTGCAAAAGGATATTCACAAGTCAAAGATTTGGATTTTGATGAAACCTATAAACCCGTAGCTAGGCTTGAGTCAATTCGAATATTACTTGCCTATGCTACTTACCATGGCTTTAAGTTATATCAAATGGACGTGAAAAGTGCCTTCCTCAATGGCCCTGTCAAGGAAGAGGTGTATGTTGAGCAACCTCCCGACTTTGAAGAGAGTGAGTATCCTTCACATGTTTTATGGGCTCAAACAATCCCCAAGAGCATGGTATGAATGCCTAAGAGACTTTCTTATCACTAATGGATTTAAAGTCGGAAAAGCTGACCCTACTCTCTTCACTAAAACATTTGACAAAGACTTGTTTATATGCCAAATTTATGTTAATGATATTATCTTTGGGTCTACTAACAAGTCATCTTGTGAAGAGTTTAGTAGAATTATGATACAAAAATTTGAGATGTCCATGATGGGCGAGTTAAAGTATTTCCTTGGATTCCAAATCAAACAACTCCAAGAGGGCACCTTCATTTGCCAAACAAAGTACATCAAGAAGTTTGGAATGAAGAATGCCAAACCCATCAAGACTCCCATGGGAAAAAATGTGCATCTCAACCTCAACATAGGAGGTAAGCCTATAGATCAAAAGGTATACCAGTCGATGATAGGATCTCTACTCTATTTATGTGCTTTACGATAGGATATTATGCTTTCAATATGCATGTGTGCAAGGTTCCAGGCCAACCCTAAGAAAATCCACCTAAGGGCCGTGAAAAGGATCATGAGATATTTAGTTTAGACTCCTAAGTTTGGGCTATGGTACCCCAAGGGATCTACCTTTGATCTAATCGAGTATTCTGATGCTAACTATGATGGATGTAAGATTGATAGAAAGAGTATATCAGGGACTTGTCAGTTTCTAGGGAGACCCCTGGTGTCTTGGGCTTCAAAGAAACAAAATTCAGTAGCTCTATCTACCGCTGAAGCCGAGTATGTTGCTGCAGGACATTGTTGTGCATAATTACTCTGGATGAGGCAAACCCTTAGGGACTATGGATACAAGTTCAGCAAAGTCACTCTCCTATGTGACAATGAGAGTGCAATCCGCATGGCGGATAATCCTGTTGAACACAGCCGCACAAAGCACATAGACATCCAGTACCACTTTCTGAGAGATCACCTATAGAGGGGGATATCGAAATTGCTTATGTTAGCACCCACAACCAATTAGCCAATATCTTCACCAAGCCCCTAGATGAAAAGACTTTTAACAAGCTTAGGAATGAACTAAATGTCTTAGACTCTTAGAACTTTGATTGAAATCTTGCACACATTGCTCATTTTATACCTTTGATCATGACATATCTCTTTCATTTGGTACAAATGCATATTTCTTATTCTTCTTGTGCCAAAGCTAAGACTAATGTGCTTCCAAGAGTATTTCTATACTTAGTCTTGCATTGAAAGGGAAATGAATTTGTAGGCAAAGGCAAGGCTTCCACTCCATATTCGTCAGTATCATTTGCCCTACTCATGTATTTACTTTCATATCTTTCTTGATAAAGACCTCTCAATTTCTCTATTTTTGGTGCTTAATGCAAAAGGGGGAGAAATTCAAAGGCCAAAGCAAAAGGACCGCACCACCACCCTATTTTCTGAAAACTTTTTTGAACAAAATTGCATTTGCAAAACCTTCTTGACAGCTAAGGGGAGAACTTTTTCAAGGGGAGCTTTTATTTAGCCAAAAGGAAAAGCATTTGAAAAATGGAGAGAATCTTTCAAGACTTGAAAATATCTTTAGAAATTATATTCTTATACCTTTGGCTAATTGCAAAAGAATTTGAAAATACTCTTCCAAAAGATTTGCAAAAACAAGCTAAGTGGTGCAAATGTGGTCCAAAATGTTAACTATATCAAAAATTCATATATGCTTAGAACTGCTTTCATTTCAAAGTAACTTATGCACATCTGACAAAATGCAACCTAGCTACAATTCTATACTTTGTATTTGCTTTGGTTTGTGTTGGCATCAATCACCAAAAAGGGGGAGATTGAAAGGGAAATGGCGTCAACCAACTCCTATAATCGATTTTGGTGTTTGACGACCATCACAAACTTTATGGACTAACTAGTTTGCCTAGTTGATCTTTTCTCAGGTGCATAAAGTTCATATACATCTATAAGGAAAAGGACCCTTGGCCAATTCTATAAATATCAGATGAATCAGACTTGCAGCAGCCTACGGTGCACCGGACAGTGTCCGGTGGCTAGGCTGGCGCACCCGACGAACAGGCCGCTCTCGGGAAAACTCAGGGCTCCGCGGCTAAAATTCAACATTCTATTCGGTGTGCATCGGACTGTCTGGTGAGCCCACGGCCAATGGTCATCTTCGCCAATGGTCGACTGCCACCATCAGAAATAGTCAGAAACGGTTAGCGACGGTCAGGTCGCACCGGACTGTCCGATGTGCCATAGGACTGTCCGATGCACCACAGGGGTAGGCGAATCCAACGGTTATCTCCAACGGTCGACTGGCGTGGCAAGCACCGGACAATGAACAGTGTCATGCCCGGTGCGCACCGAACTCTCCGGTGTGCCCATCGATAGAAAGCTATAGCCAACGGCTAGAATTGTGGTTGGGGCTATAAATACCCCAACCACCACCATTCAAAGCATCCAAGCTTTCCACTCTCCACACACAATTCAAGAGCAAAGAATTCATTCCAAAGACACATTCAAAGCTTCCAATCCTCTCCAAGTGCCACAATTAAGACAAGTGATCAATAGTGATTAGTGACTTGAGAGAGTGAGATTTGTGTTTCATTTGTTGCTCTTGTTGCTTGGTTGTGCTTTCTTCATCTCCTTCTAAACTCTCAAGTGACTTGTAAAGCTAGCAACAGACACCTAAGTGTGTGGTGATCCTTGTGGGGTCTTTGTGACCCTTGAGATTAAGAAGCACTCAACTGATCTAGGTGACTGATTAAGAGAGGGAAAGGGTTGAAAAAGACCCGACCTTTGTGGCCTCCTCAAGAGGAGTAGGTTCATTGGAATCGAACCTCAAGAAACAAATTGTCGTGTTCACTTTTGTTATCCTTACGCGATTTGGTTCTTCCTCTCCCCTCTCTCTAAAAGTTCTCTTGCTCACAATCCTTTGAGTTAGCTCCCAAAGTTATCCGTATTGATTGAGCAACTCATTGCAAGAAGAACTACCTTCCGCACTCCGTATTCATTATTATTTATTTCTAATCCTAACCCTAGGTGAAGTTCGTGTTGAAAGTTTATAATTTTCATGTTTCGCCTATTCACCCCCCCTCTAGTCGACTTTCAGGTACCTTATTAGAGATACTCTAAATGCTACTTGGACTGCTGGACTAGGGTTGTAGCCCCACTAGCCCTAGTCCTGCATCCACCCCTGCTCGCGGGTCCAACAATGCACCCTCCCCTTCCCTGCACACAAGGGGCAGACAATTTCCCCCTCCGGATCAGGAAAATCTAATATCCCCTTCATTAATTAGTGCTTTTAACCACGAAAATAGTCTTTTTAGATTTAATTACCTGATAACAATGTGTATTATGGCACTACAAATATTGTAGTATTTTTCAAAACTCCAAAAATTGATGTTGAAAAGTCAAATAACTCAATTATAGAGTAAATGAGGAGCTGAATAGGGGGAATGGTTAGAGAGGGGTGAAATAGGGTGAAGAATCTTTGAAGGGGAGGTATTTAAATATGAATAGATAGTACAAATCGAGGGATTTGGGAGGGGGGTGGTTGGGGTTAGCCTCATGGCTATATAAACAACTAGGTTCATGAGGAGTTTCACACGTTAGTATGTGGGGTTCCTCGATCGGTCCCCCTGTGCACATTGAGTTGCTTCAGTAGCCTTTTTACTTGGGGTGTAATAAATATGTGTTTCTTTGCTTTGGTTGGCTCTCTTGGCTCTCAAATTGAAACAACACCTTTGTAGCCTTGTGCAAACATCTCCTACTCATTTCTTGACTTAGTGCTCCATCCAAATTGAGATTGGGAGTGATTCTAGTGCATTTGCATTGAGTTCTCTCATCGATGTAACTAGTGATTGATTGAGCTATAGTTTTCTTGATAGTCTCATTAGCTGCACCAATGAGTTGTCAAGGAAGATTGTTGCTTATTCTTTGCCACTAACTGGTTGATATTGTGAGAGATATTTGTCCCACCTCATGGAGTGCAAAAGGGTATTCTAGTAAAATCATGGCTAGTTAGAGTGTACCATTTGAGTGATTCTTATGCTACCCATGATGGATCTAGCTTGTCATGCTAGTTAGCTCATGAACCATCACTTAGGAACTCACCATAATGAGAACATAGGTTGTCAGCAAGCAACTAAACCTCAGGGATATATCTTGTGTTAATTGTTTACCTTGTTGGTTTTCTCACTACACACTTGTTCTTTACTTTGCTCATATTTGCTTGTCTATGTAGTTGTTTGCCTAGAGCTAGAGTAGCTTAGTTAGTAGTTGTAGTTATATGACCAGTTGTAGTTGCCCTCTTTGGTAGCTCTCTAGTGTAGCTCTCGTTGGTGTACCATGTTTGTTGGTGTGACATAGACTAGACATCGAGTTACTAGAATTATGTAGGGTATTGCAATGAATGGAATTGAGATAGAGCAAGTAGTTGCTATTAGGACTTCTTATTGTACTAATCAACATTTGCTCCAGTGATAGTGTTTTTACATAATTTTTTTGTAAGAACACCGAAGCATATAAGGGGGATGAATAGGCCTGTTAAAAATGACACTTAAAAACTGATTAGCAACATGAGCAGCACTGGCACTGCCAGCCCATGAGTGGCACTACCATGCACATAAAATTGTCTGAGTTTAATTCAAATTTAACCATATAAAAATTAGACCAGGTAATTTTTTACTCCTATTAGGATGGAGTAAAAGCTAATGCAACAGTGGAAAGCTCTCTATATATCACAATAAGATAGATCAAGACCAAAGCCTAGATATTTCATATGAACAGGTAAATATTGAAATAAGTAAATAACATAAGAACACATGTGCTTATCCTATGGTTCAGCACATCACAAAGGCTTGCCTACCTCCACGCTATAGAGGAAGCCACTAAGACATGTTTCACAAAAACTATCCTCATTCTCAAGTAAAGAGGCAAAGCTCTAGAGTTGAGTGGTTCTTACATGATTACAGGGGTTGGTTACAAACTTTAGGTGCTACTACAAATCATAGAGAAATTTACTGGATAATGCACTAGTGGCTAGGAGCAAAGCTCTAAGAGTAAAAGATTCAACCACTTACTTGAATGCAAACCAGATGCTCTTGAGCTCTTTTTCACAAGTTAGAGGCTCAATCACTCAAAAATCACAAGGGAGATGAGTTGAGAAGCTTGAGGTGATTTAATGGAGTGAGAGAGATATATCTTTGAGCACTGTTGGGTTTAGAGATGTCAATAGGGACCTGATACCTGCTAACCCGTGGGGAATTTGAGAGCACCTAGAGGGGGGGGGGGTGAATACGTGATCCTATAAAAACAGCTCAACAAAACAAACTTGGACTAACATGAATTAGTGAAAGCTAAGGCCAAGTTCGAGTGAGGAGTATGAGCGAAGTAAACTTCTTCACTTAATTGCTCTTCACAAGGTGAGTATTAAACTTAGAGCAATAATGTAAGTGAAGTAGAGAGAAAATCGCACAGGAATAAGGACACGTGACACAACAATTTTTATCCCGTGGTTCGGTGAAGTAGAATACTTGCCTACTCCATGTTGTGGCGTCCCAATGGACGAGGGTTGCACTCAACCCCTTTCAAGTGATCCAAAGATCAACTTGAATACCACGGTTCTCTTTATCTTAGCAATATCCTGTTGTGAGGAATCTCCACAATTTGGAGTCTTTCACGCCTTACACAAATGATCTCAAATGAACACAAGAGTAAGGGAGGGAATAGAAACAAACACAAGAGCGAGAGTTGTAGCAACAACACGCACACAAGACAAGAACGAGCACACAAAATAGCACAGCGGAGTTACAACTCAAAGAAGTGCTCGAATCTCTATCACAATGAATCAAATATGTGTTTGCAAAGTCTCGGCGTTGTAGAATACTCAAAGGGTGATAGGTTTTGTGCTCTATGCGCCTAGGGTCCCTTTTATAGCCTAAGTCAGCTAGGAGCCGTTGGAGTTCCATTTGGAAGACCCTGGTTGCCTTCTGTCCATGGGTGCACCGGATAGTCTGGTGCACCACCGGACAGTGAACAATGTGTAATTCCCTTCCTTGTTTGGTGAAGCCAACCGTTGCAGCTACCGACCCCTTGGCACACCGGATAGTCCAGTAGTGCACCGGACAGTCTGGTGCGGCCTGGTGACCGTTGGTGAAGTCCACGTGTCGCCCACTAATCGTGCGACCGACCGTTGGCTGGGCGCGTGGCTGGTACACCAGATAGTTTGGTGAATTATAGCTGCGGCGCCCTGTCCTTTTTCCTAAGAGCGACCTGTTCATCAAGCGCGCCAGCCTGGGCACCAGACACTGTCCGATGCAACGCAGGCTGATGCAAGTCTGCTTTTCCTTAGCCAAACTTCTTCAATTTGATTTCTCTCACTTTGAGAAGTTTCCTAGCACTTAGTAGAATAATGTTAGTACCAAAAACAATTTACTAAGGCTAGAATCATACCATGCTTTTCCATTTTCATCTCTTTGACTCTTGGCTCAATAAAGTCATAACTCTATGTGTTGAGCATCTAATCACTAAAACAATATAGAAATGGCCCAAGGGCACATTTCCCTTTCAATCTCCCCCTTTTTGGTGATTTATGCCAACACATCAAAAGCAACTCAAAATGCAAGCCAAAGAGTGCAAATTGAGGACCAATTAATCTCACATAGGATTTGACGTATTTGGATCACTTTTGCCACCACTTGGTTTGTTTTCGCAAACCAATTCATTTTCTATCTTTATGTTAAAAAACACCTTGCCTTGGCAAATCAAAATATTTCCAAGACTAGTTTTGATCAAGAGTTAGAAAACTCCCCCCTTTTCCCATGATCAAATTTCTCCCCCATAAGAGAGCAGTTTTTGCACTAAAAGGGTTTTGATAAAAAAACCAAGTATTCTTACACTAAGATTTTGAAAAATACACAAGTGGTAGCTGATCCAGTTGCTTTGGCCATATTTTCTCCCCCTTTGACATTAAGCACCAAAACAGAAGAACTATTTGGTCTTAATTTCTCCCCCTTTGCCTCACAAAAAACGCAAGTAAAACCAAAGGCAATGAGAAAACATAGATAGGGACTTGGGACAAGATACATTGATACCGGAATGCAGTGAAAGCCCCTTCTTTGTCCAAGTTCACCTTTTCAATTCCATCTTTGAGACTAGATCAATATTACTCAAGCAAACACATTAGTCTCAAAGGATCAAGTTGTAGTACATCCTCCCCCTAAACATGTGCATCATTTGCATAAGGACTCGTGAGGTCCGAGGATGACTTGTACAACTTGAGCACCAAAAATAAGCAAGTAAAGAGAGTAATGCTTAAATAACATGATCAAAGGCATAAAACACATGGATGATATAGATCAATCCAAGTTCCGTGAATCTAAGACATTTAGCTCACTACGCAACCTGCAAAACCTTTTCTCATCTAAAGGCTTGGTGAAGATATCAGCTAGCTGGTTCTCGGTGCTAATATGGCAAACATTGATATCTCCCCTTTGCTGGTGGTCTCTCAAAAAGTGATGCCGGATGTCTATGTGCTTAGTGCGGTTGTGGTCAATAGGATTATCTGCCAAGCGGATGACACTCTCATTATCACATAAGAGTGGGACTTTGCTCAGATTGTAGCCAAAGTTCCGGAGGGTTTGCCTCATCTAAAGCAGTTGCGCGCAACACTGGCCTGTGGCAACATACTCGGCCTCAGCGGTGGATAGGGCAACAATGTTTGTTTCTTAGAGCTCCAAGACACCAGGGACCTTCCCAGAAACTGACAAGTCCCTGATGTGCTCTTCCTATCAACCTTGCACCCGGCATAGTCGGAATCTGAATATCCGATTAAGTCAAAGGTAAACCCCTTTGGATACTAGATCCTGAAGCAAGGTGTATGAACTAAATATCTAAGAATTCACTTCACGACCATAAGATGACATTCCTTGTGGTCGGATTGAAATCTGGCACACATGCATACACTTAGCATTATATCCAGTCTACTAGCACAAAGATAAAGTAAAGAACCTATCATAGACTCGTATGTCTTTTGATCAATGGACTTACCTCCTTTGTCGAGGTCCAAGTGTCCATCAGTTCCCATGGGCGTTTTAGCAGGCTTTGCATCCTTCATCCCAAACCTTTTAAGTAAGTCTTGAGTGTACTTCATTTGGGAGATGAAAGTACCTTCCTTGAGTTGCTTCACTTAAACTCCAAGGAAGTAGTTCAACTCGCTCATCATCGACATTTCTAATTTATGCTTCATTACCCTGCTAAACTCTTCACAAGACTTTTGGTTAGTAGAACCAAATATTATGTCATCGACATATATTTGGCATACAAACAAATCACCATTAAGAGTCTTAGTAAAGAGAGTAGGACTAGCTTTCCCAACCTTGAAAGCATTAGAAATAAGAAAATCTCAAAGGCATTCATACCATGCTCTTGGAGCTTGCTTAAGTCCATAGAACGCCTTAGAGAGCTTGTAGATATGGTTGGAATACCTGTCATCCTTAAAGCCAGGGGGTTGTTCCACGTATACCTCCTCCTTGATTGGTCCGTTGAGGAAGGCACTCTTCACGTCCATTTGAAACAACTTAAAAGAGTGGTGAGCAACATAGGCCAAAAATATACGAATTGACTCTAGCCTAGCTACAGGAGCAAAAGTCTCCTCAAAATCCAAATATGCGACTTGGGCATAACCTTTGCCATAAGTCGAGCCTTGTTCCTTGTCACCATCCTGTGCTCATCTTGCTTGTTGTGGAACACCCACTTGGTTCCCACAACATTTTGCTTTGGACGTGGCACCAGGCTCCATACTTCATTTCTCTTGAAGTTATTGAGCTCTTCCTGCATGGCCAACACCTAGTCTGGATCCTGCAAGGCTTATTCTACCCTAAAAGGCTCAATAGAAGAAACAAAGGAGTAATGTTCATAAAAAATAGCTAAACGTGAACGAGTTGTTACTCCCTTTCTTATGTCACCTAGAATCTGATCCACTAGATGATTCCTTTGGATGGTAGCCCAGACTTGAGTTGGAGGTGCCTGTGGTGCCTCTTCCTCTTTATCCCTTTCTTCATGTGCTCCCTCTTAATTCATGCCTGCATCTTGAGGTACCAATTCCTCATCTTGAGTTAGGGGTGCACCAGTGTTGAGGAAGATGGTTGTTCTTGATCTTGTCGTTCCTGCGGTCGCACATCACCTATTGCCATAGTTCTTATTGCGGCTGTTGGAACCTCATCCACATCTACATCATCAAGATCAACTTGCTCTCTTGGAGAGCCATTAGTCTCATCAAATATAACGTTACTAGAGACCTCAACTAAACTCGACGATTTGTTGAAGACCCTATATGCCTTTGTATTTGAGTCATAACCTAGTAAAAAACCTTTTATAGCTTTGGGAGCAAACTTTGAATGTCTATCTCTTTTAACTAAGATGTAGCATTTGCTTCTAAAGACATGAAAATATGACACATTGGGTTTGTTACCGGTTAGAAGCTCATAAGATGTTTTCTTGAGGAGGCGATGAAGATAGAGCCAGTTTATGGCATGGCAAGTTGTATTTAGAGCTTCCGACCAAAACCGCTTAGGCGTCTTGGATTCTCCAAGCATTGTCCTCGCCATGTCGATGAGCATCTTGTTCTTCCTCTCTACTACACCATTTTGCTGTGGTGTGTAGGGAGCGAAGAACTCATGCTTGATGCCTTCTTCCTCAAGAAACTCTTCTACTTGAAGATTCTTAAATTCAGATCCATTATCGCTCCTGATCTTCTTCACCTTGAGCTCAAACTCATTTTTGAGCTCTCCTTAGGAAGCACTTTAGAGTACTTTTAGTTTCTGTTTTATCCTGCAAAAAGAATACCCAAGTGAGTGGGAAAATCATCAACAATAACAAGACCATACTTACTTCCCCCGATGCTAAGATAAGCCATGGGCTCGAAAAGATCCATTTGGCGGAGTTCCAGTGGTCTTAATGTTGTCATCACATTTTTGCCTGGATGAGTAGTTCCCACCTGCTTCCCTGCCTGGCACGCTGCACAAGGTCTGTCTTTCTCAAAATAGACATTAGTTAGTCCTAACACATGTTCTCCCTTTAGAAGCTTATGAAAATTCTTCATTCCAACATATGCTAGACGGCAATGCTAGAGCCAGCCCATATTAGTCTTAGCTATTAAACATGCATCTAGATCAACATTTTATTTAGAAAAATTAACTAAATAGAGCTTGCCGTCTAATACACCTTTAAAAGCTAATGAACCATCACTTCTTCTAAAGACATATATATCAATATTTGTAAATAAACAATTATAGCCCATATGACATAATTGACTTACAGAGAGTAAATTGTAACCAAGCGATTCTACTGGGAACACATTTGAAATTGAATGCTTGGTAGTGATGGCTATTTTATCCAAACCTTTGACCTTGCCATGATTCCCATCTCCAAAAATGGTCATGCCTTGGGAATCCTTGTTCTTGACGTAGGAGGTGAACATTTTCTTCTCCCTCCTCATGTGGTTTGTGCATCCACTATCAATAATCCAGCTTGAGCCCCCGGATGCATAAACCTGCAAGGAGATTTAAGCTTGGATTTAGGTACCCAACTCTTGTTGGGTCCTACAAGGTTAGTCACATAAGAATTTGGAACCCAATTGCAAGTTTTACCTCTCTTGCACTTAGGCCCCTCATTTTTAGCAACAACTTTATCATTTTTACACAGTAGCATAAATGAAGCATCATAAGTTTGATAAAGTATAGTCGGGCCACTAGATGCATTTCTAGGCGCATGAGAAACAACATGGCGCCTAGATCTACTCCTACCATGAACATACGAAGAGCTAGAGGATGCAAACATGGCATGAGAATCAAAAATAGCATCATGACATACAGGTAAAACAACATGATTTTAACAATCATCATGAAGAGAAATGTTAGAGGCATTCTTAACATGAGCATACAAATAAGCATGATTCTTTTTATCATGAAAAGAATGAGAGCTACTAGCCATAGGTGCCTTCCCTTTCTCATTGATGAGATTGGAAGTCCTTTGGCTTGTTAAGTTCATGGTTCCCTTTTGGAAACCAAGCCCATCCTTAATGGAGGGGTGTCTACCAATGGTGTAGGCATCCCTTGCAAACTTAATTTTATCACACTCATTTTTGCAAGTTTTAAGTTTAGCATTAAGGTTTGCAATTTCATCATTTAACTTAGAGATGGTGGAAATATGATTGTTGCAAGCATCCACATCAAAATCTTTACATCTATTGCAAATGGAGACATGTTCCACAGATGAACTAGAAATATTTAATTTTTCTAGCTTAGCATTTAAATCAGCATTTAAACTTTTAAGACTAGAAATAGACTCATTACAAGAAGATAATTCAGAAGAAAGAACTTCATTTCTCTTAACTTCTAAAGCAAGAGATTTTTTAGCACTAACAAGTTTTTCATCTTCCTCATAAAGAATATCATCTTGTATTTCTAACAACATATCTTTCTCATTAAGGGCATCAATTAATTCATTGATTTTATCTACTTTAGATATATCTAAACCCTTAAAGAGATCACTATAGTCTACATCATCATTAGATTCCTCATCACTAGAACAAGTGTATTTAGCGGTATCTCGAGTACGTACCTTCTTCTCCTTAGCCATGAGGCATGTGTGATGTTCGTTGGGGAAGAGGGAGGATTTGTCGAAGGCCAAGGCAGCAAGTCCTTCATCGTCGGAGTCAGATGAAGAGCAGTACGAGTCCCATTCCTTGCCGATGTGTGCCTCGCCTCTTGCCTTCCTGTAGTTTTTCTTCCTTTCCTTCTTCCCTCTCTTTTCTTGTGCCTGGTCATTGTCATTATCGGGACATTGTGCTATAAAATGACCAGACTTACCACATTTGAAGCAGGAGCGCTTTCCCCTTGATTTGTTCTTGTTGGGATATTCTTTGCGTCCCTTCAATGCAGTCTTGAAGCACTTGATTACAAGCGCTATTTCCTCCTCATTGAGTCCGGCAGCCTCCACTTGTGCCACCTTGTTAGGTAGTGCAACCTTGCTGCTTGTTGCTTTGAGAGCAACGGGCTGTGGCTCATAGAGAGGAAGCGATCCATTTGCAATGTCATCCACATATCTTGCTTCCTTCCCCATCATGTGTTCGCTTACAAATTTTCTGAGAATTTCCTTGGGCGTCATCTTTGTGTACCAGGGATTTTCACGGATAAGATTTACAAGATGAGGATCAATAACGGTAAATGACCTTAGCATGAGTCGAACGATGTCATGATCCGTCCATCTTGTACTCCCATAGCTCCAGATCTTGTTCACCAGGGTTTTGAGCCTGTTGTAGGTTTCGGTTGGCTCCTCTCCCCTTTTCATGGCGAATCTCCCAAGTTCACCTTCCATCAACTCTATCTTGGTGATCATGGTGACGTTGTTTCCCTCATGAGAAATCTTGAGGGTGTCCCATATTTGCTTAGCATTGTCCAAGCCGCTAAATTTGTTGTACTCATCCCTACATAGAGATGCTAACAAAACAGTAGTAGCTTGGGTATTTTTATGAACTTGCTCATTGATAAATACGGGATTATCACTACTATCAAACTTCATTCCATTTTCACTATTTCCCAAATACTAGGATGGAGAGAAAATAAGTGACTATGTATTTTATGACTCCAAAAGGAATAGTCTTCTCCATCAAAGTGAGGGGGTTTTCCAAGTGGAATAGACAATAAATGAGCATTTGTATTGTATGGAATGCGAGAGTAATCAAAAGAATACTTTTGATTGGCCATTTTCTTTTTTGATGAGGAGTCACTGTCATAGTAGATAATCTTCTTGACACGCCTCTTCTTCTTCCCATCCTTTTTCTTATCACTTGAGCCTAAGTCAGAGGGCTTGTCACCTTTTGGTTCATCAACATACAGAGTCTCCTTCTCCTTGTCATTGATCACCATCCCCTTGATTTTAGGATCCATCTCTTCAGGCGATTAGTCCCTTGATGAAGAGAACGGCTCCCATGCCAATTGAGAGCACCTAGAGGGGGGGGGGGTGAATAGGTGATCCTGTAAAAACAGCTCAACAAAACAAACTTGGACTAATATGGATTAGTGAAAGCTAAGGCCAAGTTCGAATGAGGAGTACGAGCAGAGTAAACTTCTTCACTTAATTGCTCTTCATAAGGTGAGTATTAAACTTAGAGCAATAATATAAGTGAAGTAGAGAGAAAATCGCATAGGAATAAGGACATGTGACACAACAATTTTTATCCCTTGGTTCGATCAAGTAGAATACTTGCCTACTCCACGTTGTGGCATCCCAATGGACGAGGTTTGCACTCAACCCCTTTCAAGTGATCTAAAGATCAACTTGAATACCACGGTTCTCTTTATCTTAACAATATCCCATTGTGAGGAATCTCCACAATTTGGAGTCTCTCACGCCTTACACAAATGATCTCAAATGAACACAAGAGTAAGGGAGGGAATAGAAACAGACACAAGAGTGAGAGTTGCAGCAACAACACGCACACAAGATAAGAACGAGCACATGAAATAGCACAGCGGAGTTACAACTCAAAGAAGTGCTCGAATCTTTATCACAATGAATCAAATGCGTGTTTGGGAAGTCTCGGCATTGAAGAATGCTCAAAGGGTGCTTGGTTTTGTGCTCCACGCGCCTAGGGGTCCCTTTTATAGCCCCAAGGGAGCTAGGAGCTGTTGGAGTTCCATTTGAAAGGCCCTGGTTGCCTTCTGTCCGTGGGCGCACCGGACAATCCGGTGCACCACCAGACAGTGAATAGTGCATGATTCTCTTCCTTGTTTGGCGAAGCCGACTGTTGCAGCCACCAGCCCCTTGGCACACCGGACAGTCCGGTGGTGCAACGGACAGTCCGGTGCAGCCTGGTCATTGTTGGTGAAGTCCACGTGTGACCCGTTGATTGCGTGGCCGACCGTTGGCTGGGCACGTGGCTGGCACATAGGACAGTACGATGAATTATAGCCACGACACCCTGTCCTTTTTCTCGAGAGTGGCCTATTCACCGAGTGCGCCAGACTAGGCACCAGACACTGTCCGGTGCACTGCAGAGTGGTGCAAGTCCGCCTTTCCTTAGCCAAACTTCTTCAATTTGATTTCTCTCACTTTGAGAAGTTTCCTAGCACTTAGTAGAATAATGTTAGTACCAAAATGATTTACTAAGGCTAGAATCATACATTGCTTTTCCATTTTCATCTCTTTGACTCTTGGCTCAATAAAGTCATAACTCTATGTGTTGAGCATCTAATCACCAAAACAATATAGAAATGGCCCAAGGGCACATTTCCCTTTTAGAATTCCCCTATTAGGGTTAGGGTATAGGGTAAAAATTGTCCCCATGGGTATAATTATGGGACAAAATCCTTACCCATTGGGTAAGCGGGTATGGGTTTAGGAAGCAAACATCCGAACCCGATTACCCATGGGTAATATTCATCTAGTAAAATTAGGTGTGTAGCCTAATAGGCAATAAGCACAACAACTAATCTAACATTTTCCAACCCTATTAAGCACTCATCCACCCAACCTAGGAGGCTAGCCACCAGGCGCCTGCCACCAGTCCATGTGTCACTTTGTGTTTTGATGTTTTATATGGTGAAACAATATTTTTCTTGTTACATATTGTATTTATTGGTGATGTATTGTTGTTGGGTGTCATGTGGTTGTTAATGTCATATAAAATATAATGTAATAATGCTTTTCTTATCGAGGATGGGGACCCATTACCTGAATGGGGATGTGTATGATTATAGCTTCATGGGGATGGGATGTCAAAGTCTAGTGGGGAATTCCCCATTGACACCTCTAGTTGGGTTATGGTCATAATATAAACATTGTGAGGGCAGTAAAGTAGCATAAATGCCCTTCACCTACTGTCGGGGAAATGATCCCCGGTCCCTGGGTCCCACCAGTCAAAGATCACGCTGAGGAAAGAGGCCCTGGTCGCTGGGGCCTGTTAGTCAGTTGGGAGAGACAAATGCGTCAACCCTGAAAGAACCGACCATTGGTCAAACCCCATGGCACCGAGCCCGGGGTCAGGCATGGCATAACCTGATAGGGGAGGCAGGGCGTGTTGGAAGGAAATCACTCGAGTGGATCCCGCACCTACCCTAGACTGACCCGCCATAAATAGTCGGTCGCATTTAACCACGCCTTGCACCGAGGCACTGCGCGGGCGCCGAACCACTTCCCACTCATGACCTATGGACCCCTCAGGTCATATAGCACTCATGGCCTACAAGCCCCACGGACTGTGGCACATTTATGCACCACGCGTGCCTCGGCCTGCGGCACACTCATGGCCTATCAGACTAGGCCTGAGTGTGTGGACTTCTAGTAGGGCGCTACACAACAGGCCACGTCGAGCCCCAGGCTACAGAATCTAGGGGTTGGTGTACCCAAAATGATGGTGCTAGGGACCATCGTAGCCCCACGTCTACCACGGTAAATACGAGATAGCCAAGTAACCTAGGGCCCCACGAGTACGCGTGGCTTCACCCTGGGTAGAACGCTGGTTTTACTCTTGCCTTGAGGCTCCTTCCTAAGGAAGCCAGCGCTGGCCGACCCCTCTCCCAACCTATAAACGGGAGGGGTTGGCCTAAAAGGACGCTTCATAAGGCAACTAGACAACCCTGTATGCCTTCATACGGAGCCGAGCTCAGCCGGACATGTACTGACAAGGACAAACAGGAGGAGGAGCGCCGACAAGGACCAAGAGGCTAGAGCCCTGCCATTGAGCCAAGACTTAGCTAGGACTCCACCCTATAGCTTCTAAGCTCCACTTCCACCCAAAAAGAGACATGGGAGCCTCTCCTCCCTCTCTCGCCCACTTGTAACCCCTACTATGAGTTTTGATCGTCAGTGGTGCCGGTAGCGCAAGCCACCGATGACTGGAAGTAGGGACGTTCCGCACGCACTAGTATAAACCTTGCACCCACCGCGCACACCCTCCAGAGCCTGGAATGCACACAATAAATTTACTTGTTGGAGCGAGGTATGAAACACCAACACCTACCCTAATGAGTATTTTAAGACCCAACACTACTGCGATGGGAGCGGCAATGTCGCTTTGGCATAGAAAATCCAAATGATTTGATATTTTATGGCAATGATTCTAGGCCCTTTTTGGTATGTGTGGTGGAGTTTGAACACATTATTTTGCATTCAAGCTTGTGAATCTGTATCCCTGTTGGTAGTATGTTTTTTCTATACTCAAATTAGAATATAAAATGAAATATAAACTCCATAGCCAATTGAGGTACCGACACAATGAATATAAGCTTCCTCTTCATTTAACCTGCCATAACACTTGACAAGTCATATTAGTTCTCTAATTATGTGGTCATTATCACCAAAACCCATAATTAGAGCTTGACTACACTAATAATCTCCCCATTTTGTTGATTGATTATAACACATTTAGAACTTACAAAAGATGAAGAATGTAATGTATATTTTTGAGCCATAGATGTAGGATCTCCCCCTGATTTTTTGAAACAAGAATTGAATTATTTGTTTTGCATAAAAGGCCAATTTTCAAAAGGAAGTGAATTGGTGCCTTTTGATTCTGTACTCTATTGAATATGAGCTTGCAAAGGACTCCAAAGAGCGTGTTTTTGGCTTTAGAATTCCATTTCTCATAATAAATCTCATAACCTATAAGATTGGTAGGATTCTTAGGTTTTGGAATTTCTTGATCGATGGCTATAAAAATTACAATATCTATTGCCTCAAGGCATGCTTCCATATGAATTTTCCCATATGGAAAATCATCAATCACTAAAATGGAAGGAGGTCCATCCACACTAAACATCGTAACTCAAAGTAGTTAAGCTAATTCAATGAGCAAAATACTCTGATACCAATTGAAAGGACCATGATGCCTAGGAGGGTGTGTGTGAATTAGGCTTCTATAAAATTTCTTACGATAATTAAATCCTAATTATAAGTCCAACTTCATCTAAGCATCAAATGTGTATACAAAAGTTTTTGCACCTCAATTCCAATCCTATACTAGGATGTCAATTATAAGAATATAAATTGCATAGATGTCATTATGAAAAGTAAAAGCAAGCTTAAAAGACTCATCAAGATTTGTCTGAGGTCTAGCATAGTCAGCACTCCCTAGTAATTCTTGCTAGAGCACCCTTGCAAGGATATCGCTCTATCTTGATGCAAGGACCGACTACTCTCTACAAGTTGGTTCTTTGTTGTTCTGTTACAGCCGATGTCCAGAGTTGGGTCACCCACAAACTTTTCAGGTGATCACAACACCGATCACTATTAAACCGTCTAGGTGATATCGATCACCATAAGTAACAAACACAAACTCTCAATTGACTCTATCAAGACCAATGGGTGCACACTAGTCACTCTTATTTACACTAATGAGGTTGCTAATATTGTGAAATCTGGCTCTCAAGTCTCTCACTTTGCAATGGCTCCTTATCACACACTAAATGAGTTGCTTTTGCTATTAAATGGAGCAAGAACAAGTTTGTTGGTCAGTTGGTGTGGTATTTATAGCTTCCAATCGACTAACTAGTCTTAACTGCCAACTTAGGCAGTAACCATGACCGCTAGATCACCCAACAACCGCCATCAGGCTATGTCATAGGGCCTGACGAGACTTAATGGTAACTATTATGTTAGTGTGTCACAACTAGTTGTTTGAACACTTCCTCGAGCGTATGGCCTGACTCCCATAGCCGAACTAGTCCAATGACCACTAGAATCTCTCTAGCCACTATGTAGCACTTATCAGACTCATTCATTTTGGTTCAATGAGGGAACTGAAAGGGAAATGTGCCCTTGGGTCATTTCTATAAATGTTTTGGTGATTAGATGCCCAACATATGGTTTTAAGTTAATATGCGCTAAGTGGTTGAGAAGTGCAAAATCAAGAATCAAGGTATATTTTCTAGCCTTAGTAAATGGTTTTTGGATACTAACATATTTCTCTAAGTGCTAGGAACCTTGTCAAGAAAAGTAGAAGTGGATTGGATAAGTTTGGCTAAGTCTAGCCAAGACTTGCATCAGCCTGTGGCGCACCGGACTATCCGGTGGCGCACCAGACAGTGTCCGGTGCATAGACTGTTCAGCAGTGAAGTCACTGCTCTCGGGAATCGGCATAGGCGACGTGGCTAAAATTCACTGGACTGTCCAGTGATGCACCGGACTGTCCGGTGAGCAATCAGCGCCCGCGCTCAGCACCCGGTGACGAACTCGTCGCTCTCGGGAAAAAGTAAAGGCGCCACGGCTAAAAATCACCGGACTGTCCGGTGCACCAACGGCTTTCACGACCAACGGTCGGCTGCACGATCAACGGGTGACACGTGGCTCGAGCCAACGGTCGGTTGGGCACACCGGACTGTCCGGTGTGCACCGGACAGTGTCCGGTGCGCCAACGGGACCCGAGGTCCCACGGTCTGCTGCGCCCGATAAGGAAGGAGATCGGACACCGGACTGGTACTGTTCATGTCCGGTGGTGCACTGGACTATCCGGTGCGCCACCCAATAGAAGACAAGAAATTGCCTTCCAATTGGATCTCCAACGGCTCCTAGCTGCCTTGGGACTATAAAAGGGACCCCTAGGCGCATGGAGCAGTACACCAACATTCTCTGAACATCCTAAGACTCCAAGACTCCACAATCACGCAATCGGTTCATCGTGTTAGAGATTTGAGCACCGTTTGAGTTGTAAACTCCATGTGCCATGTTTTGTGCTCACATCTTGGCTTGTGTGCGTGTGTTTGCTGCGAATTGAGTCTGGCATATGTTGATTTCCCTCCCTTACTCTTGTGCTTCTTTTGTGATCAACCTTGTAAGGGCGAGAGGCTCCAATTTGTGGAGATTCCTCGCAAACGGGAAAAGTATACTAAAGAAAACCGTGGTACTCAAAGTTGATCATTGGATCAGTTGATAGGGATTGAGTGCAATCCTTGACCGAAGAAGGTCACCACAACGTGGAGTAGGCATTGCCCGAACCACGGGATAAAACACTGTGTCTCTTGTGTTGCTTTTTATTGTGATTGTTTTCTTCTCAAGAGCTCGCTCCATAGCAACTTGGTTTTAATCTAACTAACATTTTATAAACCAAGTTTGTGCTATTAGTGTTGAAATTTGCAGGATCACATATTCACCCCCCTCTAGGTGCTCTCAGGAACTATTTACAAGGTCCAACAACCTCGTAGCCAAAACCCTAGCTAAGACAATGTCGTTTTATGGCCCAAAGCATGTCATCGAACCAGTCTGACGCACCCCAAGAACTCTCGGGTCTGAATCCACAGACCATCGGACCCAACACATTTATTCAAGATACTATTTGTAGGGTTCGACGATCGGACACTTTTAGGCTGTTTTGTGGAGGTGTATAAATTCACTATGGTTCGATGAACTCAGGGTCTAATGCCTCAAAACCCCTTCTAACTTGTCCCAATTTGAAACTTAATATTTAAATTTTGATTCTTACTAGTTTGGGCCTCTCCTAAGCCACCTTAGAGCTCAAAACAACAAGTGTACACCACACTAAACTCATTAAACTTATATAGGTCAAGCTAATAGTTTAACCACCTTTATATTAAGATTCAATGGAAAGCAAAGTCCTAAAATATCTATCAACTTCAATCGACATTTAGAACTCATCCATCCTTAACCTTATCTTCCATTCTTTTAAAATTCGAAGTAAAATCCATAAGCAGTGGCATAAACCTATATATGGCCCAAACTATTCTCCATCATTGTGATATAACTCAAATTTTTGCATCTTAAACACGCATCAGTCATAATAATACTATGTTATCATTAATCAACAAAACTCTTAAGGGCCTAGATAACTTTAGCGGGCTACAAGTTTACAATCAATTTAAATATAAAAACCAAGATATTTTATAAGAGGGGCAAGTAGAACGTGTATTAATTGTGAGGAGCTAACTATTATATGTAGGAGCTAAGAAATAAAATTCAAAGGTCCATAGAGCACTGGGCTATATTATTAGCCCTCCTCTTAGATAGAAATTGTTTCACTCTTTCTCTTTATTTGATAAATCCTTTAGAGACAAATTGAAAATGTATTAATAGTGATAAGCTAACTATTATATGCATGAGCTAAAAAATAAACAACAAAGGTCCATACAACCGCAAATTTGTCATCATACGAGTCGTCTACCATCTTCATGACTTGGCCTCTGTGGTCGGTCCAATCGTATGCGACAGTAAATCTGAAGGCACTACAACAGTACCACGATTGTCACCTGCGTCTGTCGGTCTTCAGTTCTAGGCTACTGGCCTTCTCCGCGACTCCACCGCTGAAGGTTGTGTGGCGGTGATGGCACAATGTATGCGTACATGCTCGCGGTTCGGCGAGCCACAACGAGTTGTTGCGGCCGCGTGCACAGTTAAGCTCACCAATGCGAGCGACCGAGGAGGGCGAAACTCTAGTTCAATTAAGGATCTACATTAGGATCTATATTAGTAAACAAAAATACTTAATCAACAACACAGTTAATACATACAGAAACTAATCAACTATCCCAGTGCCTGTCTGTTTTAGAAGTGCCCTTTATGTTTGCTACCGAGGAGAGCGTCTAGCCATATGTAAACAAGACGGTCTCCAACACCTCCCCCTCACTGGCTCCCTCTGACAAAATCCCATGCACCATACTCCCCGAGACGGTCCAACGACGCCAGATTAGATGCCCTGTGGCATGGGGGAGGCTGGCCGCACACCCTGTAGAAGGGGTGAGTTCTAATCTCTCCTTCCAGCAATCAATACATGTAACTAAGAAATTAATCTATTTAAAATTTAATTAATTGATAACAATATATATTATGATAATAAAAATATAACAGTATTTTTTAAAACTCTAAAAGCTGATATATAAAAGTCAAATAGACTAGTTAAAGCGTAAAAGTCAAATAGACTAGTTAATTGATAACAATATATATTATCACGGCGCCAGATGACGGCGACGGAGACCGTGCCGAGTGCCACGGTGACACTCGGTATAGGCTCACTTTTTGCCGAGTGTCTACTGTATTGACGCTCGGCAAAGAAGATCCCTGTGGGCCCCTTTGCTAGTTTCTTTGTCAAGAGTATTAGTGGCACTCGGCAAAGGCTCCACCGGACTAGCACTCAGCAAAGGGATCACCAGCGGGCCCCTTTGTCAGTTCCTTTGCCGAGTGCTTTCTTGCCGAGTACCAAAGCCACAACACTCGGCAAAGAAGCTTTATCGGTTCCCAGGCATGCCTGCTTTGACGAGTGCTTTGGCCACTGCACTCGGTAAAGGAATCTTTGTCGAGTGTTACACTTAGAAAAGTGACCAGAAACCACCCTTTTATTTATTTTTATTATTCCATTCATCCAAACAAAACGTATATCACATAATCATCACATATACATCACAAAGTTCATAGAATTATCACATACATAATAAAGACCACATATCTCACAAAAACCAAAAGTATCACAAGTTTTTCACGAACATGTTTATGTTCATACCAAGTTTCACCAACATAAGTATTACCAACCCTCAAATGTAAGTTTTTCACAAACATAAGTTCAGACCAAGTTTCTCACACAAGTCTCACAATCACCACTAAGAGAATATCATTAGCGACGATGGGCTGGGCGATCCATGAGGGTTGTTGGATGCCGCAGATTGTCCCTATATAGAGAAGAGATTGCATATGTTATACCAGATGAATATATATCATGCAGGACTAGAATTTTGACACTCACAGGAGTATGGAACTGAGCAGCGTCAGCTGGAGGGAACAACCGAGGTGGTGGAGCAAAACCCTGTGCGGTGCCAAGGCTCTACATGTAATGGAAGATCTCCACCATCCTCTGTTGATCTGCCAAGTGGGCCACCAGCTCCGCCTCTCGCTCCACCATCATCCTCGCCTCCATCTCCTGCCGTTCCCTCCTCTCTTCTTCTAGCTAGGCCTGTAATATTTCACCCCAATGTTATAATAACTCAAAGAGAAGGTATGTAACTCAAGGAATGATGAGTTACAGAAGCACTAACCTGGAGTTCTTAATATCTAGTCAGGAGACAGAAATTGTCGATGTTTATCGAACGACGAATATTTTCCACCCTTCTTCAACCAAATGAACCTAAGAGCTTCCTTGTAAACCGGGCATGGGAACTTACCGTGAACACACCAGGAGCAGAATAGCTCATACGCTGGTAAGTCATGCACGGAGTACTGGTACCAAACATGCAATTTGAAGTTTGTCTTCGTAGCTCGGTCATATGTCCATACCCCTTCCTCTGAAGCACGGACCAATTTATCAATCAAAGGCTCCATGTACACACCCATTTTATTCCCCGGGTGTTCAGGAATTATCAACGACACAAATATATTATGTCTTTGAAAGCATACACCGGGGGGAGATTGATGGGGATAACAAACACAGGTTAACATGTGTACGGGGCAGTGGTCATTCCATAGGGATTGAACCCATCTGTGGCCAACACAACACGTACGTTACGAGCCTCTTCAGCTTTCTCACGGTTAATGGCATCAAAGTGTTTCCATGCTTCACCATCGGATGCGTGCTGTAAGGAAAATGGACCCCGGGCCATTTGGCTCAAAAGGATTTGGTGTTTGATGATTAACATAACCTATGGACTAATGTGTTTGCTAGTGTTTATGTTTGTAGTTCACAGGGTGCTAAAGTTACCTAGACTAAGGTATTGAGGAAAGCATCACCTTAAAAGAAGACATTATGAAGATCACAAGTGAAGATCAATAGGTATCAAGCAAAGTCCAAGAAATGAAGAAAAGTGTTGCCACAGGCGGACTGTACGGTCAAGGACACCGGACTGTCCGGTGCACCAGGGAACAGTAGCCCAACGGCTATTTCCTGGTGGCACTGGTGGAGAGAAGCCACTGGTGACGTCCGGACTATCCAGTGTAAAAGCCTGCAGCGCCAACGGTCACCTGCGTATCAGATCCAACGGCTAGGCGCATCGTACAGTGGCACCAGACTGTCATGTGCCCCACCGGCCTGTCTGGTGTGTTGTAGAGCAGCATCTTTTCTCTTAGCATGGATATTTTCAATCAAGTTTTCACTTTAAAACTTCTAATGAGATTTGGCTAAAATTGCATGAGCTCCATGACGACAAATCCAAGAAAAACATTGCCTAGTCTTAAATGAGTATAATTCCTTTGCTATGAAAGATAATGAGCTTGTTAGAGATATGTATTCTCGTCTGAATCTAATCATCAGTGAGCTCAATTCTATTGACATTAATAAGCTAGGTGATACAGACATTATGAGAAAGATTATCTCCCTACTACCACAACAAAGATATGGGAGCATCATCACTATTCTTCACAACATGGAGGACTTCAGTACATTGACCCCAACCATTGTGATTGGGAAAATCGCGGCATTTGAGATGTCACGAAAATGTGTCGACAAGAGGAGCCTACTGCTTCAAGACCATATGCTTTTTCATGTGAAGAAAGAAAAGGCAAAAAGAAGGCTCCCACTCCAATGTCACACCCGGTTTTTGGAAGGTAAACCGAATACGAACCATGTACGTGCCAGGATCAGAACTCACGTACATAGCGATTACATAATTGGACATCATCACACAATGCTCGAAATAAATAGCGGAAAGGTACTTTATTACAACAAGATGTCCAAGACATCCACAGAGTCTATTACATAACCATTGTCTTTAACATAACTACCAAAGTGCGGAAATACGGAACATAGAAGCTAAGCCTACATAGGCAGCTGACTGGGGGTTTGCCACTAAGAAAGAACTAGAACTCGTCGTAGTCCTGAAACTCCTCAAAGTCATCCATGTTGCCAGCATCACCTCCTGAGCACTAAGTGCAGTGGGGACAACCTGGGGTGGGGTGGTTTGTAAAGCAAGGGTGAGTACACATCAACGTACTCAATAAATGTCCCGTTTGGCTAAAGTGGACTAGCTGTATATAGGGTTGAGGTTAAGCAGTTGCTTTTAGTTGGTCAAATATTTATTATTATCAGTAGAGCCAAGTTTTTAGAAACAAACCCAGTTATTACCCAGAAGTACCCCCCCTCAAAAGAGGAAATACTAGAGATCAGATTTTACAACATCATTATTAATCATCATCATAAAAGTATCCAAAGTTCTACTAATCAAAGAGGATCCCAAGGCTGCTCTTAACCGTGAGCTCGGCTGATATACCAGTTTCTAACACTCTGCAGAGGTTATACACTTTACCCACAAGTCGTGATCCCTTTATGCCTCGGGTTGATCAAACCCTCAAACACTACCAAGGTGAGTCGACAAGGTTTCACTACGTAGCCTTTACAAAGACTCCCCTGGTGAATAGCTGCTCGTTAGGTTTCGCCAGTCGTACAAATGCAGTACACCTCCCTAAGGTGGGTGACTAACAAAACCAAATCGAATGAACCTCTGCACCCCAACCTTGGTAGAGCGAGCACTACGCCCCGACCCCCAATGATGGCCCTCCGGCAAAGCCAACTACACCCCCAGGTTCATCTAATTAATCAGCTAAGGGCGTCCCATTCCACCCTCATGGTTGCACTGTTATCCCGGGTGGTCACTCCACGAACAGGTCCTTACGGAGAGGTACTTAGGAAAAAGGCCTGAGCCCCCTAGAGTATCACAAGTTCTTCAACATAATCAGGATAACTGTATTGTATCATAAATGTTCACATCATGTTCATTGATTAAAGTTAAGGCAATAGCAAAATGCTAACCATGATAACACAAAAGGTAAACAAGGATAAGTAAATACAGACTAGTCAATCCTTAGGTTTCATAAAGTAATGTGGGACAGTGAATCATAAAGTATGTAGGACATTATAGGTTAGAGGACACTTGCCTTCACCAGGTTGTTGCTCAGGGAGGTCTCCAACAACACACTTAGGAACCTCGGACTGCTCGTTGTCTAAATAAAGCGAGCATGCATTCAATACATTTGGAAAGTACAAATGAACATCACACCAAACATGTACAAACATTGGAACACATCTTAAAAGGGACACAATACTACATAAGGGGGGATGAATTCAAAGTATAACATGAACTATAGCATAAATTAACTTCATTTGGTAATAGATTATTATTTTCCATAAGTGTTACTTACAAGTACATAATCATAGTTCAATTTATTTTATTTGTGACCTAAAAATTAGAACAGAGGTGAACTCATGTAATACACATTATTAATCTCACAAGCTTAAACATGTTTAAATCCATAAGGTTTTCCCTTTTATTTATTTTATTAAATAAATAAATCTACATCTACATTAGTTCAAACTTAGTCATAAAAATTAGAATGTGCAGACAGTAAATGAAATCATTTTATTTAGACAGAGAATAATTCTATGAATATTTTGCAATTTGAATCACTAAATTTGGAGTTCATATACAAAAGTTATGAAATAAACAAGTGGGAATTCAAAATATGAAATTAGGTCTAATTCTGTAAATTTTTTAACAGTCCAGGGTTAAATCTGCAAGATTACTGGGGCCTGCACGCGAAAACCAGGGACTCCGGTTGATTTCCAGTAAACTGAGGGTCTCTTTAATAAAACTACCACGTGAAGGGGTATCAGATGAATCTAACCGTCAGATCTAAAACCAATGGCTGAGATTAGATCCACGACCGAGGGTGCGTGTGCACGGGCGGCCGAGTACTGATTGGCAGGCCAGGGACATCAGCGACAGAGGGGGAGGGTGCACTGACCAAGCGGGCCCAGCGCCAGGGGACTTGGGCGCTGACAGGCGGGCCAGGGCGTCAGACACGCGTGCGCGAAGCGTTATCCGTGATCTGAGCCGTGCGATGAAGATAGGGCGGAGGGGATCAGACTGAGGAGGGGTGAACGGCTACGGGCGGCGCTACTCTTTCCACAGCGGTGAGGTCGCCAGAGTTGAGGCTGGCACGAGCTAGGGTGGCTCCGGGGTCGCCGGAGTTGGGCAGAGAGGGAGAGAACGCCACAACGAACTCAATAGCGGGGAAGAGGCCACGAATCCGAGGGCAGAGAGGGGAGAACGGCGGAGAGAAGGTCTCGGGCAGGTCGGAGTAACTCTGGTGAGGCATTCTGGCCACGGGAAGGGGGCTTAAGGCATGCTAAGGCCTTGGCTAGCTTCTGCGGAGGCAGAGGCACCTTAGGGACTAACGCCGGGGAACTAGACTGGGCTAAATTGGCTGGCCACCGCGCGAGCACGGCGGGCCGCCGCGGCCGAGCACCGGCGAAGTCGAAATTGGCTGAGCATAGAGCGTAATAGGGAAAATTGGGCATGGGGATAGGTGTCTCACCTCGGGGCGGAGCTCGGGGAGGCTTGATGCGGTCTCCGGCAGCCTGCACGGTCGAGAAAGCGGGCGTGGGTCTCCGGCGGTGGCTGGCGGCGTGGGCAGAGCGCGAGAGAGGGTGAAGTTGTGCGAAATGAGGCGAGGGACGAGCGTGGGAAACTAGCGGGGCTCTAAGAAGGGAGATGGGCGCGTGGGCGGGCGTCGTGGCCGAGGAATCCGACGACGTGTGCGAGTGCGCACTCGCCGATCCACGGCGAGCGCGGGCAGGGTGGATCTGATAGGGCTGGCTCACAACACAGAGAAAAAAAGGGGACGCACGGGGCAATGGCTCGGCAACTGGCGAACCAGGCCCGCGAGGCAGAGAGAGAATGAGCGCGCGGGTGAAGAAAACTGGCGCCGACAGATTGGCCCCACTCGGCAGCGAGCGAGAGAGGGGAGAGCGCGCAGGAGAGAGGGCATCGCTGACAGGCGGGGTCCGCCTGTCAGGCGGCGTGGGCGCGTGGCCTGGCTGGGCCGAGTTGGGCTGGCTGGGCTGCATTTTCTTTTTCTTTTTCTCTGGATTTTCTAATTCCTTTTCTATTTCTTTTCTATAGGGTTTTCAAATCCACATTCAAACTAGGTTTCAAATTCAAATAAATTCAAACATGTGCAACACTTCAAAGAATATTTTAAGCTCAGCATGATGCAACATGTCATGACCCATAGTGTTTTGGCAAAAATAAATAATTAACCTCCATTATTTTAAGCTAATTCTACTTAAAAGGAAGAGAGAGAGAGAGAGGTTGAGAGACAATATAGAGATAGATAGAAACTAGTGAGAGAAGAGTAACACATGATTTTGGGTGATAATTAGAAAGAAATTTTATACCCCCAAAATCAGGGTGTTACAGACCTATCCCCCTTAAAAAAATCTCGCCCTCGAGATTCAGAGCTGGCTAGAAAAGAGCATAGGGTACTTGGCTTTCAGATCATCTGGTGGCTTCTTCTTCTGAGTGGTGACCCCATTTGACTTTGCACATCCTGATGGTACTTCTCCGAGTGACCCGGTCTGCTTCTCCAGAATTTGAGTTGGCTTCTCAATATATGTCAGATCTTCTTGAACTTCAAGATCCTCTACTAGCAACTGCTCTTCTGGCACTCTCAAGCATTTCTTCAACTAAGACACATGGAACACATCGTGCACAGCGGACAGATTCTCTGGTAAGCTGAGTTGATAGGCCACTTCTCCACGTCTTGCTTGAATCTGATACAGCCCAATATATCGAGGTGCTAGCTTGCCTTTGACTCCAAACCTTTTGGTTCCTCTGATAGGTGACACCTTCAAATAGACATAGTCTCCCACTTCAAAACCGAGTTCCCTTCTTCTGGTGTCAGCATAGCTTCGCTGTCTGGACTACGCTGCCTTCAAATTCTCTCGGACAATTCTGATGTTCTCTTTGGCTTCAAGCAAAATATCTAGACCGAACACCTATCTTTCACCAGGTTGGTCCTAATGCAATGGAGTTCTGCAATTCCTCCCATAAAGCGCTTCGAATGGTGACATCTTCAAACTGACTTGATAGCTGTTGTTGTAAGAGAATTCCGCATATGGTAACCTCTTGTCCGAACCTATCTTGTCTTGCAAAGCACAAGCCCTCAACATATCTTCCAGAATCTGATTGGTCTCTCTGTTTGACCATCTGTCTGCGGGTGGTAAGATGAGCTGAACTTCAAGTGTGTGCCCAAAGCTTCATGCATCTGCTGCCAAAAATGAGAGGTGAACTGAGTGCCTCTATCTGATACTATCTTCTTCGGAACGCCATGCAAGCACACAATCCGAGCCATGTATAGTTCGGCCAACACCGCACTGTTGTAGGTGGTCTTGATTAGTATGAATTGGGTCGCCTTTGTCAAACGGTCCACTACTACCCAGATGGAGTCATAACCAGTACGAGTGCGAGGCAAACCGACTATGAAATCCATTTCGATCTCATCCCATTTCCACTGAGGAATCTGCAATGGTTGCAAAAAATCCTGTAGATCTCTGATGTTCTGCTTTAATCCTCTGACAGCTGTCACATACAGCCACATACTCTGCTATCTTCCTTTTCATACCGTACCACCAGAATCTCTTCTTTAGGTCCTGGTACATCTTCTCACTACTAGGGTGTATAGAGTATGCTGTCTCATGAGCTTCCTTGAGAATGAGTTCCTAGATCGATTTGATGTCGGGAACACACAGTCTGTCCTTGAATCATACCACTCCTTCTGCATCTTCACGGAAATCCTTGCCTTTCCCATCTATGATCAGCTGCCGAATCTTGTTGATCTTCTCATCATCCTTCTGACCTTTCCTAATGTCTTTCTCTAGAGTGGGTTCCAACTCGATTGTCACTCCTTGAGTGTTGTTCAGAAATCCAAAACTCAATCTGTCGAATTCCTTCGCTAGCTCATACGACATCGGGTGAGTTGCCAACATATTGACTTGATTCTTTCTACTCAGAGCATCTACAACCACGTTTGCTTTGCCTGGGTGATAATGGATCTCCAGCTCATAATCCTTGATCAATTCTAGCCATCTTCGCTGCCTCATGTTTAGCTCTGACTGAGTGAATATATATTTGAGGCTCTTGTGATCCATGTAGATATCACACTTCTACCCATAAAGATAATGCCTCTAGGTCTTCAATGCATGAACCACGACTGCTAATTCTAGATCATGAGTAGGATAGTTCTTCTCATGAATCTTCAACTGGCGGGACGAGTATGCCACTACTCTCCCTTCCTGCATTAACACACATCCTAGTCCGGTGTACAAAGCATCACAATATACTGAGAATGGCTTGTGAACATCTGGCAGAATCAGTACTGGTGCCGTTGTCAACTTCTCCTTCAATGTCTCAAAGGACTTCTGGCATGCTGGGGTCCACTTGAACTCAACCTTCTTTGCCAACAAGGCTGTCATTGGTCTGGCAATCTTGGAGAAACCTTCAATGAAACGCCGATAATAACCAGCCATTCCAATAAAACTCTTGATTCCTCAGGCATCTTTTGGTGCTTTCCAGTCCAAGATAACTGTTACCTTCTGTGGATCTACAGCCAATCCCTCTCGGTTTATAATGTGACCCAAGAATAGGACTTCACTAATCTAGAACTCGCACTTGCTAAGCTTGGCATACAACTGACAATCTCGTAGCCTCTGAAGTACCTTCCTCAAATGCTCCTCATGCTCTTTCTCATTCTGGGAATATATAAGAATGTCGTCAATGAATACTACTATGAACTTGTCGAGGTAGTCCATGAACACACTGTTCATCAAGTACATGAAGTAGGCTGGCGCATTCGTCAAACTGAATGACATGACCGTGAACTCATATAGTCCATACTTGGTGATGAATGCCGTCTTCGGTATATCCGAGGGTTGGATTCTGAGCTGATGGTAGCCTGACCTCAGATCTATCTTTGAGGACACACTAGCCCCTCTCAATTGATCAAATAAGTCTTCAATTCTAGGCAAGGGGTACTTATTCTTGATAGTAACTTCATTCAAGGATCTGTAGTCAATGCACATCGTCTTTGTTCCATCCTTCTTCTCCACAAATAGCACTGGGGCTGGCCAAGGCAAGGTACTTGGTTTGATGTAGCCTTTCTCTAACAACTCATCAATTTGCTTCTTGAGTTCCACCAACTCTGGGCCGGACACTCGATAGGCTCTCTTGGAAATAGGGGCGGTGCCTGGGATAAGTTCTATGGCGAATTCAACCTTCCTTTGAGGTGGCATACATGGTAACGCCTCGGGAAACACTTCTGGGAATTCTGACACTACATGGATAGCCTCTGATGGTTTAATCTCCTCAATATGGGCGGTGACTTGGTGACAACTCCCTTTCCTTGGTCCAAATAAGGCCAACTCCACTAGCACTTCTTCTCCTGTTAAGGACACTAACTTCATCATTCTCTTGTCTCAGCTAAGACGGGCTTGATACTTGGTTAACCAATTCATCCCTAGGATGACATCTATAGTTGTATCCTGGTTTCCCATAACTATTAAATCAGCGGGGAACTCTACCCCCCTTATTTGAACCTTTGCACTAGGGAAAATCTATCCGTTTGGGTCCTTCCACCAACTGAACTGACTCTCATAGGTGGGTACATGGGTGCTACTGGTATATTATATAATTCTACCCATGATATAGTCACAAAAGAATGCGTTGCTCCAGTATCAAATAAGATATTTGCAGAATGGTACTTGACTGAGAATGTACCTCGTGCCACTCCTGGAGTCTCTTGGACTTTGTCGGCCTCCAAGTGGTTCACCTTTCCATACTGGGCACGAGGTTGCCCACGGTTGTTGCCTCCTTTCTGTATTGCATTCTATATGACTGGGCATTGGGAGCTGACTGCTGCTAGGCTGCTTTCTTTGGGCAATGATTTGCCCAATGACCTTGTTCCCCATAGTGGAAACATGCACGATTTCCTCCTTGCACTGGTGCTGCTTGATTGTTCTGGTTGGTTGTTGGGGCAGGAAGACGGGCTGCCTGGTTGCTATGACGCTGGTATTGATTTCCTCCTTGCTGGTTGTTCTGACGGTACTGCTGCTGCTGCTGAGGAAACTGCCTCTGGTATTGCTGCTGCTATTTCTGACGCTGATGTTGGTGCTGGTGACCTTGCTTGAATGGCTGAGGTGGGTTGCCTGAGTAGCAAGGACGGCTGCTACTGCCAACCTGAGGTCCACCAATCTTGCGTTTCCTGTCCTCCATTTCTCGATGCTTCCTTTCTGTCATAATTGCTCTGTCGATCAGATGCTGGAAGGTAGGGAAGGTGTGGTTCATCAGCTGATAGTGGAGGGGATCAACCAATCCTCTCAGAAAGCGGTACTGCCTCTTAGCATCTGTGTTGACGTCTTCTGGGGCATAACGCGACAGCTGCAGAAACTTATCCCTGTACTCGCTGACGGACAAGAGACCTTGCTTCAATGCAAGAAACTCCTCCATCCTCACTATCATCGGTCCCTCGGGCACATGGTAGCGACGGAAATTGTCTCTGAATTCTTCCCAAGTGATAGCTTCAGGTTGGCATGGGTGGCGAGGTAAGACTCCCACCAAGACTAGGCTGCTCCCCTCAGCTGTCGGGGACCGTACACCACCTTCTCACGATCGTTGCACTGGGCAGTGTGCAACTCACGCTCCACGGTACGCAGCCAATCTTCGGCGTCCATGGGGTCAGTAGAGTGGGCAAAAATAGGGGGATGGCCCCTTATGAATTCTGCCTGCTTTTCTCTGAGCACTTGAGGCATCTGAACTTGCACCTGAGGCTGAGGAGGGGGTGGCTGCTGCTGCACCTGCTGCATCGCTGCTAAAGTCTATCCAATTGCTTGGACTGCTTAGGTCTGCATCAAGAAAATTTGCTCAATGGTCATCGGGGGTGGCGGTGGTAAATGTTGCTACGGGGCTGCCTCCTCATTGGGTGCTTGCTGTTCTGGCTGGGCATGCCTCGCACCTCTGTGCCTGTTCTCAGACATCTGTAGGAAATCACACACATAAATCAAATCTGACTCTGTAGTCTTTCAGCATAAGAAAAGATGTATAGAAAATCCTCATGGCACTAAACAAATGACCATCTTCACTGACAACTTCTCAGATAAAGAGGAAAGTAGACATAAATGGATTACCCCACTAAATAACTGACTTTATTAATAACTACACAAAGTTGCAGGGGATACCCACACCTTGGTGACAATCATTACAAAGATCCAACTTCATTACATGTCCATCATAACAAGCATCCAACATAAGATAAGCAAACTAACTCTAACTAAGACAGAATAGACTAAGACACTGAACTAAGCATTATTATAGACTCTGACTCCATCGATCTATGGATCTAAATCTATGCGGGTCCTACAGTCTGGGGTACCATAGTTGAAGCGACCACGGGGCGGTAAACGGTAAGGGTGCTGAATCCCGACAGGCAGCTGCTTTTAGCTGCTTTTAGAACGGTAAGGGTGCTAAATCCCAACACAAGAGGAGCCTACTGCTTCAAGACCATATGCTTTTGCATGTGAAGAAAGAAAAGGCAAAAAGAAGGCTCCCACTCTAATGTCACACCCGGTTTTTGGAAGGTAAACCGAATGCGAACCATGTACGTGTCAGGATCAGAACTCACATACATAGCGATTACATAATTGGACATCATCACACAATGCTCGAAATAAATAGCGGAAAGGTACTTTATTACAAAAAGATGTCCAAGACATCCATAGAGTCTATTACATAACCATTGTCTTTAACATAACTACCAAAGTGCGGAAATACAGAACGTAGAAGCTAAGCCTACATAGGCAGCTGACTGGGGGTTTGCCACTAAGAAAGAACCAGGACTCGTCGTAGTCCTGAAACTCCTCGAAGTCATCCATGTTGCCAGCATCACCTCATGAGCACTGAGTGCAGTGGGGACAACCTGGGGTGGGGTGGTTTTTAAAGCAAGGGTGAGTACACATCAACGTACTCAGCAAATGTCTCGTTTGGCTAAAGTGGACTAGCTGTATATGGGGTTGAGGTTAAGCAGTTGCTTTTAGTTAGTCAAGTATTTATTATTATCAGTAGATCCAAGTTTTTAGTAATAAACCCAGTCATTACCCAGAAGTACCCCCCTCAAAAGAGGAAATACTAGAGATCAGATTTTATAACATTATTATTAATCATCATCATAAAAGTATCCAAAGTTCTTCTAATCAAAGAGGATCCCAAGGCTGCTCTTAACCGTGAGCTCGGCTGATATACCAGTTTCTAACCCTCTATAGAGGTTATACACTTTACCCACAAGTCATGATCCCTTTATGCCTCGGGTCAATCAAACCCTCAAACACTACCAAGGTGAGTCGATAAGGTTTCACTACGTAGCCTTTACAAAGACTCCATTGGTGAATAGCTGCTCGTTAGGTTTCGCCAGTCATACAAACGCAGTATACCTCCCCAAGGTGGGTGACTAACAAAACCAAATCGAATGAACCTCTGCACCCCAACCTTGGCAGAGCGAGCACTACGCCTCGACCCCCATTGACGGCCCTCTGGCAAAGCCAACTACACCCCAGGTTCATCTAATTAATCAGCTAAGGGCGTCCCATTCCACCCTCATGGTTGCACTGTTATCTCGAGTGGTCACTCCATGAACAGGTCCTTACGGAGAGGTACTCAGGAAAAAGGCCTAAGCCCCCTAGAGTATCACAAGTTCATCAACATAATCAGGATAACCGTATTGTATCATAAATGTTCACATCATGTTCATTGATTAAAGTTAAGGCAATAGCAAAATGCTAACCATGATAACCCAAAAGGTAAACAGGGATAAGTAAATACAAACTAGTCAATCCTTAGGTTTGATAAAGTAATGCGGGACAGTGAGTCATAAAGTATGTAGGACATTATAGGTCAGAGGACACTTGCCTTCACCAGGTTGTTGCTCAGGGAGGTCTCCAACAACACACTCAGGAACCTTGGACTGCTCGTTGTCTAAATAAAGCGAGCATGCATTCAATACATTTGGAAAATACAAATGAACATCACACCAAACATGTACAAACATTGGAACACATCTTAAAAGGGACACAATACTACATAAGGGGGGATGAATCCAAAGTATAACATGAACTATAGCATAAATTAACTTCATTTGGTAATAGACTATTATTTTCCCTAAGTGTTACCTACAAGTACATAATCATAGTTCAATTTATTTTATTTGTGACCTAAAAATTAGAACAGAGGTGAACTCATGTAATACACATTATTAATCTCACAAGCTTAAACATGTTTAAATCCATAAGGTTTTCCCTTTTATTTATTTTATTAAATAAATAAATCTACATCTACATAAGTTCAAACTTAGTCATAAAAATTAGAATGTGCAGACAGCAAATGAAATCATTTTATTTAGACAGAGAATAATTCTATGAATATTTTGTAATTTGAATCACTAAATTTGGAGTTCATATGCAAAGTTATGAAATAAACAAGTTTGGGAATTCAAAATATGAAATTAGGTCTAATTCTGTGAATATTTAGATGTCCAGGGTTAAATCTGTAAGATTACAGGGGCCTGCGCACGAAAATCAGGGACTGCGGGTTGATTTCCAGTAAACCGAGGGTCTCTTTAATAAAACTATCGCGCGAAGGGGTATCGGATGAATCTAACCGTTAGATCTAAAACCAACGGCTAAGATTAGATCCGCGGCCAAGGGCGCGCGCGCGTAGGCGGCGAGCACTGATAGGTGGGCCAGGGACGTCAGCGACAGAGGGGGATGGTGCACTGACCAAGCGGGCCCAGCGCCAGGGGACTTGGGCGCTGACAGGCGGGCCAGGGCGTCCCGCGTGCCTGCTCGAAGCGTTATCCGTGATCTGATCCGTGCGATGAAGATCGGATGGAGGGGATCAGACTAGGGAGTGGTGAACGGCTGCGGGCGGCGCTACTGTTCTCTGTGGTGGTGAGGTCATCAGAGTTGAGGCTAGCGCGAGCTAGAGTGGCTCCAGGGTAGCCGGAGTTGGGCAGAGAGGGAGATAACACCATGGTGAACTCAATAGCGGGGAAGAGGCCATGAATCCAAGGGCAGAGAGGGGAGAACGACGGAGAGAAGGTCTTGGGCTGGCCGGAGTAACTTCAGTGAGGCATTCCGGCCACGGGGAGGGGGCTTAAGGCGCGCTAAGGCCTTGGCTAGCTTCTGCAAAGGCAGAGGCACCTTAGGGACTAACGCCGGGGAACTAGACCGGGCTAAATCGACCGGCCACCATGCGAGCACGACGGTCCGTCGTGGCCGAGCACCTGCGAAGTCGAAATTGGCCGAGCACAGAGCGCAATAGTGAAAATTGGGCACGGGGACAGGTGTCTCACCTTGGGGGGGAGCTCAGGGAGGCTTGGCACAGTCTCCGGCGGCCTAGATGGTCAAGAACGCGGGCACGGGTCTCCGGTGGTAGCTAGCAGCGTGGGCAGAGCGTGAGAGAGGGTGAAGCTGTGCCAAATGAGGCAAGGGACGAGCGCAGGACACTAGCGGGGCTCTAAGAAGGGAGCTGGGCACGTGGGCGGGCATCGTGGCCGAGGAATTCGGCGACGTGCGCGAGTGCGCACTCACCGGTCCATGGTGGGTGCAGGGAGGGCGGATCTGACAGGGCAGGCCCACAACGCAGAGAAAGAAAAGGGGACACGCGGGGCAATGGCTTGGCAACTAGCGAACCAGGCCCACGAGGCAAAGAGAATGAGCGCGCGGGTGAAGAAAACTGGCGGCGACAGATCGGCCCCACTGGGCAGCGAGCGAGAGAGGGGAGAGCGCGCAGGAGAGAGGGCTGCCACTGACAGGCGGGGTCCACTTGTCAGGCAGCACGGGCGCGCGACCTGGTTGGGCTTAGTTGGGCCGGCTGGGCTGCATTTCCTTTTTCTTTTTCTCTAGATTTTCTAATTCCTTTTCTATTTCTTTTCTATAGGGTTTTCAAATCCACATTCAAACTAGGTTTCAAATTCAAATAAATTCAAACATGTGCAACACTTCAAAGAATATTTTAAGCTCAGCATGATGCAACATGTCATGACCCATAGTGTTTTGGCAAAAATAAATAATTAACCTCCACTATTTTAAGCTAATCTACTTAAAAGGAAGAGAGAGAGGGAGAGAGACAATATAGAGATAGATAGAAACTAGTGAGAGAAGAGTAACACATGATTTTGGGTGATAATTAGAAAGAAATTTTATACCCCCAAAATCAGGGTGTTACATCCAAGTTCCTCAAGTGATGAAGTGGAGGAAGAAGAAATTGATGATGATGAAGATAATCAACCATCAACATCATCCTCTGAGGACGAAGAAACAATCTGACGCATCAAAAAGGTAATGGGGATGATCCACAAGATTAATCTAATGGGTGTGCCCTTACAGGTCGAGGATCTTCTCTTTAATATTGATAGAAAAAAGCAAAGAAAGATAGGATGCTTCGCATGTGGGGAGAAGGGCCACTTCAGGGATAGCTGTCTAAATATGGTCGAACCCAAAAAAGGGAGGAGCAAAGGCAAGGATAGTTGTTCAAGCGAAGATGAACCTCCAAGGACGTGTAGCCACTGGTCCTCATCATGCTCATCATGGTCATCACGCAAGTGCCTTATGGCAAGAGGTAAAATAAGTATTCAATCCTCTAGTGATGATAGCAGTAGTGATGAAGGTGAGGGAAAGCCCTGCGTAGATGAGCTTGCAGAAGCCGTTAAATTTTTCTAGGATGTATGCACTAATCAAAAGGCTCAACTTAAAACTTTGAAAAATAAGTTGATTAGCTCTCAAAATAATTATAAAGGTTTGCTAGAAAAATTTGAAACATTTGCAAATTTAAATTGTGAGCTATCAACTAAAATTGAGCAATTAGAGTCTAGTGCTCCATCCAAAGCTACTGATGATGGCCTTATTAAAAATAATGAAAAACTTAAGGCGAAGTTAGCTAGCTCTCAAGAAGCCATTGAAAATTTTATAGGGAAAATGGAAATTCTTAGCATACACAATGATGAGCTAACTACTAAGCTAGAAAACAATAGTAGCACCCCAGAAGTATCTTTGATTAAAATGCCTAAAATTATTAAGAAAGATGCTTCTACTTCTTGCTTTCATTTAATTGATGATTCTAATCCCTGCAATCAAGTTCTTGGTAAGAATGTTGTTATAGAAACATGTTCGAATGAGATTGCAATGGAGAATGAGCAATTAAAGCAAGAAGTGGCTCGCCTTGGGAAGGCCTTGTATGACAAGAAAGGCAAAGCCAAACAAATTCAACCTCCTCAGGATAACACCACTGCGGGAGTGAACAAGCCTGTGGAGGGCAAAACTGTGATTTGTAGGCTATGTCACAAAGAAGGCCACAAGTCTTTCCAATGCAAGGCGAAGACCGAGGATAAGCAAAAGCAAAAGCTCAAGCAAAAGCCAACAAGCAAAATCTCTAACACCTACACCAACAAGGTGGACAAAAAGGCTGCTACACCATACTTAATCAAGAAGAAAAAGAATGAAAAGGTGATAGCAATCAAGGCCAACAAACAAGCCAACAAAGGAAAGGGGCCATACGCATCTGGGTGCTAAAGGAAATTATTTCAACCATGAAAAGCACCAAGAAGGTTTGGATCCTGAGAGGGAAGTGAAAAGTTCGAAGGTCTTCGGGGAATCTGCAGACTTGGCAAAATTGGGATGTACATCATGGGATGCATCATATTGGATCAAGTCTATTGCCAAGTGAGTTAGTGTAAACTTTGGACTCAAATTCCCCACCCATGACTAAGGTAACTAGATTTATTGCATTTCCTTTTTAGATATGTGTATCTATTTTGTTTTTACCATCTTATACCTAGTGCTGCAATTGGTATTTACTTTTGATTAAAAATGCAAGCATACTAGGTAAATCATATGGTAAGATTGCTCACTTTCAATTCATATTCTTGAGCAAACCTACATGGTTTAAAATGTTCAACTAAGCACGGCACATAGCTTACTTAACTTTCCTATCAAAATGATACATCAATTGAAATTTTCATATGGCATATACTTCAAGTGGTATAATACTTCAATTGTGTTTCAATTGGTATCATTTAACTTATATGTGCCAAAGCTCGGATTATAGATAATTTGCCCCTCTTGATATCAAATCAAAGTGCATGTCTCCTGCAAGTATTCAAAACTTGTATGCACACTTTCAGGGGGAGGTTACTCTATAATCTAAGTCTTTGAGACTAATACCTGTTTTCAAGTCTATTATATGTAGTAGTCTCATTGAAAGGAAAATGGAGTCCCTGGAGATAAACAATAAGCTTCCACTACAAATCTACAAGAATTCTTATGTCTCACAAGCCTGCCATTGGTCTTCAATTGACTTTCAATTGGTATCTTTGAGACTAAATTTGGTATCATTTACATGTCTTCTCCAACATTTGATTAGACTATACTTCATATCATATGCTTCCCATGTTGCTATACATGCATAAGTAGTTAACTCATATCTATTACCTATGCATAAGGGAAGTCAATCTAATCAAATCATGTCTTGTTCCTCTATTTATCACATGTTTTTCCTATGTTGAATATCTCTGTCAGGGGGAGTATTTCTTCGTCTCAAGGGGGAGAAATTTCTTCCAAAAAGAGAACACTCATTTAGGGGGAGTAATGATTTTTAGTGCCTCAATCTGTATCAATTGTTAATTCTTTTAAGAGGGCAAGTCTTATTTTGCTTCCTACATGCTTTTAATGTCTTCCTTTTTGGTGGTTGAAGCCAAAGGGGGAGAAGTTTTAGGGACCAAAGCAATGAAAGTATATCAAACACCAAACACCACCAAATTAAAATTTTGATCTTGCAAGTGGTTTTGGTCTAAATAGGAAACAAGTAAATTATGGAGTTAGGGGGAGGCTTAAGTCCATAATATCACATTGAGGGGACACTCATGCATCCTAGCTAGTAGATTACATATTTTCATTCAAATGTTTGTTATATTTGCTTGCTTTGGTTGTGTTGTTATCAATCACCAAAAAGGGGAAGATTGTAAGGAAAATGGACCCCGTGCCATTTGGCTCAAAAGGTTTTGATGTTTGATGATCAACATAACCTGTGGACTAATGTGTTTGCTAATGTTTTATGTTTGTAGTTCACATGGTGCTAAAGTTACTTGGACTAAGGCATTAAGGAAAGCAACACCTCAAAAGAAGACATTATCAAGATCACAAGTGAAGATCAACAAGTATCAAGAAAAGTCCAAGAAACAAAGAAAAGTGTTGCCACAGGCGGACTATTCGGTCGAGGACATCGGACTGTCCGGTGCACAAGGGAATAGTCACCTAACGGCTAGTTCCCGGTGGCACTGGTGGAGAGAAGCCACCGGACTGTTCGGTGTGACGTCGGGACTGTCCGGTGTAAAAGCCTACAGCGCCAACGGTCACCTGCATGTCAGATCCAATGGCTAGGCGCACCGGACAGCGGCTCCGGACTGTTCGGTGCCTCCATCGGGCTGTCCGATGTGACGCAGAGCAGCATCTTTTCTTGAATGGTGTTGGGGGCCTTCCTCTTCCGAAGGTCCTCAAAAATGTGTCTAACCATATGTTTTCAGCATGATTATGAATAATTACAGGAAGCTTCAGCTCTGGGATGAAGAACTTCTCTTATGACGGAATGAAGGGAGATAAAGAGTGGGCGACGAAGCTAAAAGCCAAGGACGTTTGACCTAACATATTAACGAAGCTCAAAGCATAATGATGACTGAATGGGGTTAAAGACCTTATAGTCCTCAATAATTCATGTTAAGGTTACAAGCATTTACCAGGGATATAAATGTACTTTTATCCGGGCTGCGTCCCGTGCCTATAAATAGATGGACAGTAGCACCATACTGTTCACGCTAGATTGTCATCGCTCTCGCGCCATTCTCGCTCTCTCACTGTCTGGCAAGCCGAAGGTACTATTGTAATATGAATATTGTTAATGCTTATTTATGTACAATAAAAATAAATGAATCATAAATATATAACAAATATTATCTTCATTCCTTCGTATTCTTTCATTTCCTTACTTATATTCATGTTTATATCATAAAATGATGAAGGTGTGTCCTTCATGACCTTCGTCTAAAGATCATTATATCCGCGAGGAAATAATGCTTCAAAGGACGAAGGTTTTTAACCATTAACAATTGTGTTGTCGTGTTTTTAATTTATAGCATTTGAGAACAAGTGACGAACATTGGCGCCCACCTCCGGTGAACTCACTTCCACAAACTTCGGAAGAGCATCCATCCTCGACATGCCACCAAAGAAGGCAACGGTGCTAGGGGATGCTCTGCAACCACTGGACACAAATCAAGATGCCCTCTCTCTGCGAGAGGCCAGGAACCAAAAGAGGAAGGCCACCAGCCCAACCCTTCAGGAGGAGCAAATTGATCAGGAAATCAGGGACCTAGAGATCATCCATCAGCAAGTGCAAAGGAAAAAGGAGAAGATGGCCCTGCTTGCCGACCTTCAAAGGAAGATTGACGAAGCCATTGAAGAAATGCATCATCTTACACAAGATGACCAGGACCGAAGGCCTCAGCACAGGGAGCTTTGTCACGAGAGTTCATTCAACGAAGATGAATGGTATGATGACTTTCATCATGGTAACTTTACTTTTGATGATGCCTCTCTTCTAGCAGCAGAATTGCAGGCTATCCCATGGCCACAATCCTACAAGCCACCCTAGTTGCCCATGTACGATGGGCACTTGGACCCAAAGCAATTCTTGATGAGCTACAAGGCAACAATATGCTCGTATGGAGGCAACGCCGCTGTCATGGCAAAGTCCTTCGTCATGGCAGTTTGAAGCGTGGCCCAAACATGGTACTCCTCTCTTCGGCTAGGAACAATTACATCATGGCAGAAGCTCAAAGACATGCTGGTCACCAGTTTCCAAGGTTTTCAAATGAAGCCAGTTACTGCTCAAGCCTTGTTTCAATGCATGCAAGACCATGAGGAATACCTTCAGGCGTATGTCTGACGGTTTTTGCGCCTAAGAGCACAAGCGCCCACAGTGTCCAATGAAATTGTCATTGATGCCATGATCAAGGGACTTCAGCCAGGACCTACAGCTCAATATTTTGCTAGGAAGCCTCCACAAACCTTGGAGAAGCTCCTTCAGAAGATGGATGAGTACATCCGGGCCGATAATGTTTTTTGCCAAAGAAGGGAGGAAGTCTACATGTTTTTTTGAGATGACCAAGGGCTTCGAAGAGAGACTTCATCCCAGGCATGTCCAATCAATTCATAACTCCAATGCCAATGATGAAAGGGTCAGCAATGTTTAGCATAGCCATCATAGTTCTCAGTCTTCAAGCATGCAGCAGACTTCTTTTAGACCACTGACTCCGAGGGGCAGGGGAGGAAGAAGTTTCAATGGAGGAAGGTTTGGCAATCAACCTAGAAAGTTGTACTGCCTTTTTTGTGACGAGGACAAGGGCCACACAACAAGAACATGCCAGGTCACAATTCAGAAGTAGAAGGAAATTGCCGAAGCTGAGGCGCGACAGAGTTAGCCGAAGCAAGTCCTCCACACTACTTCGTGTGATTCCCCATACATCCCAGAATATGTAGGCAACCAACAACCTATGACTTCTATTGCTTCGGCAAGCCATTCCCCAGCATCCTGGCCCTAGTTGCCACCACCACCACCACTGATCCACAATCAACTAGAAGGGTGCAATCATAGTCAACAACAGTAAGACCTTCGGGAGGAGTCCGAAGCTCGCACAGTCAACAGCACTGTGCCTGAGTTGAAGCATATTTACTAAAAGGACTACAGTGGCTTGGACAAGGAAAATAATGATTTGATGTATCTAAACTCTTTCTGCCTTTTATATTTTCTTGAATGAAAAACAATACAGGAGGGATAAATTTTCAACTTGATGTAATAATATTGTCTTTACGTCATCGAGTGTGACAGAATTAAGTTCCGAAGATACAAAGCCGTTCCTAAGGGAGCATAGAGTAAGTTCCGAAGCTACAAAGCCGTTCCTAAGGGAGCACGGAGTAAGTTCCGAAGCTCAAAGGTCGTTCCTAAGGGAATGCAGATCCAAAATACCACCTAAATCAAGGGTGAAGAAGCTCTAAAGTCATTCCTAAGGGGATGCAGAGCTTAAATACTACCTAAATCAGAGGTGAAGAAGCTCCAATGTCGTTCTTAAGGGGATGCAGAGCTTAGCTCCAAAGTCATTCCTAAGTGGATGCAGAGCTGAAATACCACCAACGTAAAAGGTGAAGAGACTCCAAAGTTGTTCCTAAGGGAATGCAGAGTCTGGATGTGTTTTCGTGTGGGTTGAAAGTTGCCTAGAGGGGGGTGAATAGGCGAAATCTGAAATTTTACAAATTAAAACACAATCTATAAGCCGGGGTTAGCGTTAGAATAAAAACCAAGTCCGAGAGTAATGATTTTTAGTGCCTCAATCTGTATCAATTGTTAATTCTTTTAAGAGGGCAAGTCTTATTTTGCTTCATACATGCTTTTAATGTCTTCCTTTTCGGTGGTTGAAGCCAAAGGGTGAGAAGTTTTAGGGACCAAAGCAATGAAAGTATATCAAACACCAAACACCACCAAATTAAAATTTTGATCTTGCAAGTGGTTTTGGTCTAAATAGGAAACAAGTGAATTATGGAGTTAGGGGGAGGCTTAAGTCCATAATATCACATTGAGGGGACACTCATGCATCCTAGCTAGTAGATTACATATTTTCATTCAAATGTTTGTTATATTTGCTTGCTTTGGTTGTGTTGTTATCAATCACCAAAAAGGGGAAGATTGTAAGGAAAATGGACCCCGTGCCATTTGGCTCAAAAGGTTTTGATGTTTGATGATCAACATAACCTGTGGACTAATGTGTTTGCTAATGTTTTATGTTTGTAGTTCACATGGTGCTAAAGTTACTTGGACTAAGGCATTAAGGAAAGCAACACCTCAAAACAAGACATTATGAAGATCACAAGTGAAGATCAACAAGTATCAAGAAAAGTCCAAGAAAAGAAGAAAAGTGTTGCCACAGGCGGACTATTCGGTCGAGGACATCGGACTGTCCGGTGCACAAGGGAATAGTCGCATAACGGCTAGTTCCCGGTGGCACTGGTGGAGAGAAGCCACCGGACTGTTCGGTGTGACGTCCGGACTGTCCGGTGTAAAAGCCTGCAGCGCCAACGGTCACCTGCATGTCAGATCCAATGGCTAGGCGCACCGAACAGTGGCTCCGGACTATCCGGTGCCTCCATCGGGCTGTCCGATGTGCCGCAGAGCAGCAACTTTTCTTGAACGGTGTTGGGGGCCTTCCTCTTCCGAAGGTCCTCAAAAATGTGTCTAACCATATGTTTTCAACATGATTATGAATAATTACAGGAAGCTTCGGCTCTGGGATGAAGAACTTCTCTTATGACGGAATGAAGGGAGATAAAGAGTGGGCGACGAAGCTAAAAGCCAAGGACGTTTGACCTAACATATTAACGAAGCTCAAAGCACAATGATGACTGAAAGGGGTTAAAGACCTTATAGTCCTCAATAATTCATGTTAAGGTTACAAGCATTTACCAGGGATATAAATGTACTTTTATCCGGGCTGCGTCCCATGCCTATAAATAGATGGACAGTAGCACCATACTGTTCACGCTAGATTGTAATCGCTCTCGCGCCATTCTCGCTCTCTCACCGTCTGGCAAGCCGAAGGTACTATTGTAATATGAATATTGTTAATGCTTATTTATGTACAATAAAAATAAATGAATCATAAATATATAACAAATGTTATCTTCATTCCTTGTATTCTTTCATTTCCTTACTTATATTCATGTTTATATCATAAAATGATGAAGGTGTGTCCTTCATGACCTTCGTCTAAAGATCATTATATCCGCGGGAAATAATGCTTCAAAGGACGAAGGTTTTTAACCATTAACAATTGTGTTGTCGTGTTTTTAATTTATAGCATTTGAGAACAAGTGACGAACATTGGCGCCCTCCTCCGGTGAACTCACTTCCACAAACTTCGGAAGAGCATCCATCCTCGACATGCCACCAAAGAAGGCAACGGTGCCAGGGGCTGCTCTGCAACCACTGGACACAAATCAAGATGCCCTCTCTCTGCGAGAGGCCAGGAACCAAAAGAGGAAGGCCACCAGCCCAACCCTTCAGGAGGAGCAAATTGATCAGGAAATCAGGGACCTAGAGATCATCCATTAGCAAGTGCAAAGGAAAAAGGAGAAGATGGCCCTGCTTGCCGACCTTCAAAGGATGATTGACGAAGCCGTTGAAGAAATGCATCATCTTACACAAGATGACCAGGACCGAAGGCCTCAACACATGGAGCTTTGTCACGAGAGTTCATTCAACGAAGATGAATGGTATGATGACTTTCATCATGGTAACTTTACTTTTGATGATGCCTCTCTTCTAGTAGCAGAATTGCAGGCTATCCCATGGCCACAATACTACAAGCCACCCTAGTTGCCCATGTACGATGGGCACTTGGACCCAAAGCAATTCTTAATGAGCTACAAGGCAACAATATGCTCGTATGGAGGCAACGCCGCTGTCATGGCAAAGTCCTTCGTCATGGCAGTTTGAAGCGTGGCCCAAACATGGTACTCCTCTCTTCGGCCAGGAACAATTACATCATGGCAGAAGCTCAAAGACATGCTGGTCACCAGTTTCCAAGGTTTTCAAATGAAGCCAGTTACTGCTCAAGCCTTGTTTTAATGCATGCAAGACCATGAGGAATACCTTCAGGCGTATGTCTGACGGTTTTTGCGCCTAAGAGCACAAGCGCCCACAGTGTCCAATGAAATTGTCATTGAGGCCATGATCAAGGGACTTCGGCCAGGACCTACAACTCAATATTTTGCTAGGAAGCCTCCACAAACCTTGGAGAAGCTCCTTCAGAAGATGGATGAGTACATCCGGGCCGATAATGTTTTTCGCCAAAGAAGGGAGGAAGTCTACAGGTTTTTTTGAGATGACCAGGGGCTTCGAAGGGAGACTTCATCCCAGGCATGTCCAATCAATTCATAACTCCAATGCCAATGATGAAAGGGTCAGCAATGTTTAGCATAGCCATCATAGTTCTCAGTCTTCAAGCATGCAGCAGACTTCTTTCAGACCACTAACTCCGAGGGGCAGGGGAGGAAGAAGTTTCAATGGAGGAAGGTTTGGCAATCAACCTAGAAAGTTGTACTACCTTTTTTGTGGTGAGGACAAGGGCCACACAACAAGAACATGCCAGGTCACAATTCAGAAGTAGAAGGAAATTGCCGAAGCTGAGGCGCGGCAGAGTTAGCCAAAGCAAGTCCTCCACACTACTTTGTGTGATTCCCCAAACATCCCAGAATATGTAGGCAACCAACAACCTATGACTTCTATTGCTTCGGCAAGCCATTCCCCAGCTTCCTGGCCCCAGTTGCCACCATCACCACCACTGATCCACAATCAACTAGAAGGGTGCAATCATACTCAACAACAGCAAGACCTTCGGGAGGAGTCCGAAGCTCGCACAGTCAACAGCACTGTGCCTAAGTTGAAGCATATTTACTAAAAGGACTACAGTGGCTTGGACAAGGAAAATAATGATTTGATGTATCTAAACTCTTTCTGCCTTTTATATTTTTCTTGAATGAAAAACAATACAGGAGGGATAAATTTTCAACTTGATGTAATAATATTGTCTTTACGTCATCGAGTGTGACAGAATTAAGTTCCGAAGATACAAAGCCGTTCCTAAGGGAGCGTAGAGTAAGTTCCGAAGCTACAAAGCCGTTCCTAAGGGAGCACGGAGTAAGTTCCGAAGCTCAAAGGTCGTTCCTAAGGGAATGCAGATCCAAAATACCACCTAAATCAAGGGTGAAGAAGCTCTAAAGTCATTCCTAAGGGGATGCAGAGCTTAAATACCACCTAAATCAGAGGTGAAGAAGCTCCAATGTCGTTCTTAAGGGGATGCAGAGCTTAGCTCCAAAGTCGTTCCTAAGTGGATGCAGAGCTGAAATACCACCAACGTAAAAGGTGAAGAGACTCCAAAGTTGTTCCTAAGGGAATGCAGAGTCTGGATGTGTTTTCGTGTGGCTTGAAAGTCGCCTAGAGGGGGTGAATAGGCGAAATCTGAAATTTTACAAATTAAAACACAATCTATAAGCCGGGGTTAGCGTTAGAATAAAAACCAAGTCCGAGAGAGAGGGGGAAAACAAATCAACCAAGAAATAGAGCGGATGACACGGTGATTTGTTTTACCAAGGCTAGGTTCTTGAGAACCTAGTCCCCGTTGAGGTGGTCACAAAGACCGGGTCTCTTTCAACCCTTTCCCTCTCTCAAACGGTCACCTAGACTGAGTGAGGCTTCTTCCTTAATCTCACGGGTCACTTAGACCCCGCAAGGACCACCACACAATTGGTGTCTCTTGCTTCGCTTACAAAGCACTCGAGAGTAAGAAGTGAGAAAGGAAAGAAAGCCAAGCCAAGCAAACAAGAGCAACAAAGAAACACAAGTCATCCTCTCACAAGTCCTAAAGCACTAGAATTGAATTAGGGACTTTGATTGGGTCGGTGGCTTTGATTTGTGTGTCTTGGAGTGTTGCACTTTGATCTTGTATTGAATGAAGAGTGTTGAATGCTTGAATGGTTTGAGTGGTGGTTGTTGAGGGGTATTTATAGCCCTCACCCACCAAAACAACCGTTGGGAAGGCTATCTGTCAAAGGGCGCACCGGATAGTTTGGTGCGCCACCGAACATAGTCTGGTGCGCCAGCCACGTCACCCAACCATTAAGGTTTGGGCACGGTTGACCGTTGGAACCTTTGTCTTTTAGTGGCACCGGGCAGGTATTGTTCACTGTCCGGTGCGCCTCTGACTTCTGCTCTGACTTCTGCCGCGAACTGTAGCGCTGTCAGGTCATTGTTCAATCGACCGTTGCGCGAAGGAGCCATTGCTCCGCTGTCACACCAGACAGTCCGGTGAATTATAGCGGAGCAGCGCTGGAAAAACCCGAGAGTGGCGAATTTGGACTTGTACGGTCCTGGTGCACCGGACAGTCCGGTGCGCCAGACTAGGGCACTCTCAAGGCTCTTGCTCATTTGAAATTGAACCCTATCTTTTATCTTTTATTGGTTTGTGTTGAACCTTTATGCACCTGTAGAACATATAATCTAGAGCAATAGTTAGTCCAATTATTTGTGTTGGGCAATCAACCACCAAAATTATTTATAGGAAAAGGTTTGACCCTATTTCCCTTTCAATCTCCCCCTTTTTGGTGATTGATGCCAACACAAACCAAAGCAAATATATAAGTGCAGAAATGAACTAGTTTGCATAATGTAAGTGCATAGGTTACTTAGAATTAACTAATTTATAATTTCTCTAGATATGCATGGTTTGCTTTCTTTTATTTAATATTTTGGACCATGTTTGCACCACTTGTTTTGTTTTTGCAAATTCTTTCGGAAAATCTTTTCAAAGTCTTTTTGCAAATAGTCAAAGGTATATGAATAAGATGGCAAGAAGCATTTTCAAGATTTGAAATTTCTCCCCCTGTTTCAAATGCTTTTCCTTTGACTTAACAAAACTCCCCCTGAATAAAATGCTCCTCTTAGTGTTCAAGAGGGTTTTACCAATTTTTGTAAATACCAAATTGAATAAATACATTTAGATACCAATTTGAAAAATTCTTGAAAATTTTGAAATTGGTGGTGGTGCGGTCCTTTTGCTTTGGGCTAAATACTTTCTCCCCCTTTGGCATTAATCGCCAAAAACATAGACTTCGAGAGCCCTTATAACATTTCCCCCTTTGGTACAAGTAAATAAGAGTGAAGATTTATACCAACTTTGGAGAGATGGCAGAATACCGGCAAAAGGTAAGTAATGCCGATGGAGTGGAGTGGAAGCGTTGTCTTTGCCGAATACTCCATTTCCCTTTCAATCTAAGACTAACACAAGAAATACTCATGGAAACATATTAGTCTTAGCCTTGGCACAATAAGAAATATGAATATGTACCAAATAAAAGAGATATGATCAAAGGTATATAAATGAGCTATGTGTGCAGTGTTTCAATCAAAATTCCGAGAATCAAGAATATTTAGCTCATTCCTATGTTTGTTAAAGGTTTTCTCATCTAATGGCTTGGTAAAGATATCGGTTAGTTGATTTTTGGTGTTAATATAGGCTATCTCGATATCCCCCCTTTGATGGTGATCCCTCAAAAAGTGATATCGAATGTCTATGTGCTTAGTGCGGCTGTGTTCAACGGGATTCTCTGCCATGCGGATAGCACTCTCATTGTCACATAGGAGAGGGACTTTGCTCAACTTGTAGCCATAGTCCCTGAGGGTTTACCTCATCCAAAGTAATTGTGCGCAACAATGGCCTGCGGCAATATACTCGGCTTCAGCAGTTGAAAGAGCTACTAAGTTTTATTTCTTTGGAGCCCAAGACACCAGGGATCTCCCCAGAAACTGACAAGTCCCTGATGTACTCTTTCTATCAATTTTACACCCTGCCCAATCGACATCGGAATATCCTATCAAATCAAAGGTTGATCCCCTGGTGTACCAAAGCCCAAATTCAGGAGTGTAAACTAAATATCTCATGATTCTTTTCACGGCCCTAAGGTGAACTTCCTTAGGATCAGCTTGGAACCTTGCACACATGCATACAGAAAGCATAATATCCGGTCGAGATGCACATAAATAGAGTAAGGATCCTATCATCGACCGGTATACCTTTTGATCTATGGATTTACCTCCCATGTCGAGGTCGGATGCCCATTGGTTCCCATGGGTGTCTTGATGGGTTTGGCATCCTTCATTCCAAACTTCTTAAGAATGTCTTGAATGTATTTTTTTTGGCTGATGAAGGTGCCATCCTGGAGTTGCTTGATTTAAAATCCTAAGAAGTATCACAACTCCCACATCATGGACATCTCGAATTTTTGAACCATGATCCTACTAAACTCTTCACAAGTAGATTTGTTAGTAGACCCAAATATGATATCATCAACATAAATTTGGCATATAAACAAATCATTTGCAATAGTTTTAGTAAAGAGTGTAGGATCGACTTTTCCGACTTTGAATCCATTAGTGATAAGGAAATCTCGTAGGCATTCATACCATGCTCTTGGGGCTTGCTTGAGCCCATAAAGCGCCTTTGAGAGTTTATAGACATGGTTAGGGTACTCACTATCTTCAAAGCTGGGTGGTTGCTCAACATAGACCTCTTCCTTGATGGGTCCATTGAGGAAGGCACTCTTCACATCCATTTTATAAAGCTTGAAGCCATGGTAAGTAGCATATGCAAGTAATATACGAATTGACTCAAGTCTAGCTACGGGTGCATAAGTTTCATCAAAATCCAAACCTTTGACTTGTGAATAACCCTTGGCCACAAGTCGGGCTTTGTTCCTTATCACCACACTATGCTCATCTTGTTTGTTGCGGAATACCCATTTAGTACTTACAACATTTTGATAAGGACGTGGAACCAAATGTCATACCTCATTCCTCGTGATGTTGTTGAGCTCCTCTTGCATTGTCATTACCCAATCCGAATCTCTTAATGCATCCTCCACCTTGTATGGCTCAATAGAGGACACAAAAGAGTAATGTTCACAAAAATGTGCGACTCAAGATTGAGTAGTTACCCCCTTATGAATGTCACCGAGGATGGAGTTCATGGGGTGATCTCTTTGAATTGCCTGGTCGACTCTTGGTTATGGCGGTCTTTGACCCTGAATTTCTTGGTCATCTTCCTTGTCTTTATTATCATCATCTCCCCCTTGAGCGTTGACCTCTTCTTGAGGTGGCTCATCTTCGTGATCATCTTCTTCATCATCTTGAGTCTGTTCCTCATCTTGAGTTGGTGGAGATGCTTGATTGGAAGATGACGATTGATCTTGTGCTTGTGGAGACTCTTCGGATTCCTTAGGACAAACATCCCCAATAGACATGTTCTTGAGCGCGACGCATGGAGCCTCTTCATCATCTAGTTCATCAAGATCAACTTGCTCCACTTGGGAGCCATTAGTCTCATCAAACACAATGTCATAAGAAACCTCAACTAATCCAGTGGATTTGTTGAAGATGCTATATGCCCTTGTATTTGAGTCATAACCATGTAAAAAAGCATTCTACAGCCTTAGGAGCAAATTTAGATTTTCTACCTCTTTTAACAAGAATAAAACATTTGCTACCAAAGACTCTAAAATATGAAACTTTAGGCTTTTTACCAATGAGGACTTCGTATGATGTCTTCTTGAGGATTCGGTGAAGATATAACCGGTTGATGGAGTAGCAGGCGGTGTTAATTGCCTCGGCCCAAAACCGGTCCGGTGTCTTCTACTCATCAAGCATGGTCCTCGCCATGTCCAGTAGAGTTCTATTCTTCCTCTCCACTACACCATTTTGTTGAGGTGTGTAGGGAGAAGAGAACTCATGCTTGATGCCCTCTTCCTCAAGAAAACCTTCAATTTGAGAGTTCTTGAACTTCGTCCCATTATCGCTTCTTATCTTTTTTATCCTTAAGCAGAACTCATTTTGAGCCCGTCTCAAGAATCCCTTTAAGGTCTCTTGGGTCTAAGATTTTTCTTGCAAAAAGAATACCCAAGTGAAGCAAGAATAATCATCCACAATGACTAGACATTACTTACTCCCGCCGATGCTTATGTAAGCGATCGGGCCGAATCGATCCATGTGGAGTAGCTATAGTGGCCTGTTCGTAGTCATGATGTTCTTATGTGGATGGTGAGCACCAACTTGCTTTCCTGCTTGACATGCGCTACAAACCCTGTCTTTCTCAAAATGAACATTTGTTAGTCCCAAAATGTGTTCTCCCTTTAGAAGCTTGTGAAGATTCTTCATTCCAACATGGGCTAGTCGGCGATGCCAGAGCCAACCCATATTAGTCTTAGCAATTAAGCAAGTGTCGAGTTCAGCTCTATTAAAATCAACTAAGTATAGCTGACCCTCGAACACTCCCTTAAATTCTACTGAATCATCATTTCTTCTAAAGACAGTAACACCTACATCTATAAAAAGACAGTTGTAGCCCATATTGTATAATTGAGAAACAGAAAGTAAATTGTAATCTAAAGAGTCTACAAGAAAAATATTGGAAATAGAATGGTCAGGTGATATTGCAATTTTACCAAGTCCTTTGACCAAACCTTGATTTCCATCCCCGAATGTGATAGCTTGTTGGGGATCTTCGTTTTTCTCGTAGGAGGAGAACATTCTTTTCTCCCCTGTCATGTGGTTTGTGCATCCACTATCAATTATCTAGCTTGAGCCCCCAGATGCATAAACCTGCAATACAATTTAGGCCTTGTTCTTAGGTACCCGAATAGTCTTGGGTCTTTTGACGTTAAAAACAAGCACCTTGGGTACCCAAACACAAGTCTTGGAGCCCTTGTGTTTGCCCCCAACATATTTGGCAACTATTTTTCCTGATTTGTTAGTTAAAACATAAGAAACATCAAAAGTCTTAAATGAAATGTTATGATCATTTGATGCAGTAGGAGATTTCTTTTTAGGCAATTTTACATGGGTTGATTGCCTAGAACTAGATGCCTCATTCTTGTACATAAAAGCATGGTGAGAAATAGAATGAGACTTCCTAGCATGAATTCTTCTAATCTTGTGTTCAGGATAATTTTCAGGATATAAAATATAGCCCTCATTATCCTGAACCATGGTAGCCTTGCCATTAACAAAGTTGGACAATCTCTTAGGGGCATTAAGCTTGTCATTGCTTCCCTATTGGAAAACAATGCCATCCTTAATGCCAGGGTGTCTCCCATTATAGAGCATGCTTCTAGCAAATTTAAAATTTTCATTTTTAATTTCATGCTCATTGATTTTAGCAGTTAATTGAGATATGTGATCATTTTTTTGTTTAATTAAAGCAAGGTGATCATCAATAGCTTCAACATTAACATCTCTACATCTAGTACAAATAGAAACATGATCAACAGTAGATGTAGAGGGTTTGCAAACACTTAATTCATCAATCTTAGCATGTAAAATAGCATTCTCATTTCTAAGATTGGAAATAGAAACATTGCAAACATTCAAATCTGTAGCCTTAGAAATTAATTTATCATTCTCAATTTTAAGGCTAGAAATTGATTCATTCAATTTATCAATCTTAGCAATTAAACTAGAATTTTCATTTCTAAGACTGACGATTGAATCATTACAAGCATTTAATTTTTCAACCTTAGCAATCAAACTAGCATTCTCAGTTCTAAGGTTGGAGATAGTGTCATGGCAAATGCTAAGCTTATTAGTTAATTTTTCACATTTTTCTATTTCCTGAGCATAAGCTTTTTTTACTTTAACATGCTTTTTATTTTCTGTAATAAGGAATTCCTCTTGGCTGTCCAAGAGTTCATCCTTCTCATGAATAGCACCTATCAATTCATTTAATTTTTCCTTTTGTTGCATGTTAAGATTGGCAAAAAGAGTGAGCAAATCATCCTCATCTTCACTAGAGCTACCCTCATCACTAGATGTTGTATATTTAGTGGAGGCTCTAGATTTTACCTTCTTCTTTTTGCCATCCTTTGCCATGAAGCACTTGTGGCTGACGTTTGGGAAGAAGAGTCCTTTGTTGATGGCGATGTTGGCGGCATCCTCGTCGGAGGAGGAGTCAGTGGAGCTCTCGTCAGAGTCCCATTCCCGACATACGTGGGCATCGCCGCCCTTCTTCTTGTAGTACTTCTTCTTCTCCTTCCTCTTTCCCTTCTTGTCATCGCCCCTGTCACTATCACTAGACAAAGGACATTTAGCGATAAAATGACCAGGCTTACCACATTTGTAGCACACCCTTTTGGAACGGGGCTTGTAATCTTTCCCCTTCCTTTGCTTGAGGATTTGGCGAAAGCCCTTGATGATGAGCGCCATTTCCTCGTTGTCAACCTTGGAGGCGTCGATGGGGAGCCTACTTGGTGTAGACTCTTCTTTCTTCTCCTCCGTCGCTTTGAATGCAACGGGTTGCACCTCGGGTGTGGAGGTGCCGCCTTTCTCCAAGTTGATAATTTGTTTGGAGCCTTTGATCATTAATTCAAAGCTCACAAACTTTCCTATCACTTCCTCGGGAGACATTAGCTTATATCTAGGATCACCACGTATTAATTGAACTTGAGTAGGATTGCAAAATACAAGTGATCTAAGAATAACCTTGACCATTTCATGGTCATCCCATTTTGTGCTCCTGAGGTTGCGCACTTGGTTCACCAAGGTCTTGAGCCGGTTGTACATAGCTTATGGCTCATCTCCTTGGTTGAGGACGAATCGACCGAGCTCCCCCTCGATCGTCTCCCGCTTGGTGATCTTGGTCACCTCATCTCCTTCGTGCACGGTCTTGAGCACGTCCCAAATCTCCTTGGCTCTCTTTAACCCTTGCACTTTATTATACTCCTCTCGACATAGAGAGGCGAGGAGTATAGTAGTAGCTTGGGAGTTAAAGTGTCGGATTTGGGCGACCTCGTCCGAGTCGTAGCCCTCGTCCCCCACCGTAGGTACCTGCGCTCCAAACTCAACAATGTCCCATATGCTTGCGTGGAGTGAGGTTAGGTGATGCCTCATTTTGTCACTCCACATACAATAATCCTCGCCATCAAAGAATGGTGGTTTGCCTAATGGAACGGAAAGTAAAGGAGCGCGCTTAGAAATATGGGGATAACGAAGTGGCATCTTACTATACTTCTTGCGCTCATGGCGCTTAGAAGTGACGGACACCGCGTCGGAGCCGGAGGTGGAGGGCGACAAAGAACCGGTCTTGTAGTAGACCACTTTCTTCATCTTTTTCTTCTTGTCGCCACTCCGATGTGACTTGACGCGGGGAGGGGATTCCTCCTTGCCTTTGGCCCTAGACTCCCTTGATGGAGCCTTCACGTGGCTTGTGAACTTGTCGCCGGTCACGATCTCCCTCTTGGCATGATCTCCCGACATCACTTCGAGTGGTTAGACTCTAATGAAGTATCGGGCTCTGATACCAATTGAAAGTCACCTAGAGGGGGTGAATAGGCGAAATCTGAAATTTTACAACTTAAAACACAATCTATAAGCCGGGGTTAGCATTAGAATAAAAACCGAGTCCGGGAGAGAGGGGGAAAACAAATCAACCAAGAAATAGAGCGGATGACACGGTGATTTGTTTTACCGAGGTTCGGTTCTTGAGAACCTAGTCCCCGTTGAGGTGGTCACAAAGACCGGGTCTCTTTCAACCCTTTCCCTCTCTCAAACGGTCTCCTAGACCGACTGAGGCTTCTTCCTTAATCTCACGGGTCACTTAGACCCCGCAAGGACCACCACACAATTGGTGTCTCTTGCTTCGCTTACAAAGCACTTCAGAGTAAGAAGTGAGAAAGAAAAGAAAGCCAAGCCAAGCAAACAAGAGCAACAAAGAAACACGAGTGATCCTCTCACAAGTCCTAAAGCACTAGAATTGAATTAGGGACTTTGATTGGATCGGTGGCTTTGATTTGTGTCTTAGAGTGTTGCAATTTGCTCTTGTATTGAATGAAGAGTGTTGAATGCTTGGATGGTTGGAGTGGTGGTGGTTGAGGGGTATTTATAGCCCTCACCCACCAAAACAACCGTTGGGGAGGCTGTCTATCGAAGGGCGCATCGGACAGTCCGGTGCGCCACCGGACACTGTCCAGTGCGCCAGCCACGTCACCCAACCATTAGGGTTCGGGCGCAGTCGACCATTGGAGCCTTTGTCTTCTAGTGGCACCGGACAGGTACTGTTCACTGTCCGGTGTGCCTCAGACGTCTGCTCTGACTTCTGCCGTGAACTGTAGCGCTGTCAGGGCACTATTCAGTCGACCGTTGTGCGAAGGAGCCGTTGCTCCGCTATCACACCGGACAGTCCAGTGAATTATAGCGGAGCGGCGCTGGAAAAACCCGAGAGTGGCGAGTTTGGACTTGTATGGTCCTGGTGCACCGGACATTCCGGTGGCACACCGGACAGTCCGGTGCGCCAGACCAGGGCACTCTCAAGGTTCTTGCTCCTTTGAAACTAAACCCTATCTTTTATCTTTTATTGGTTTGTGTTGAACCTTTATGCACCTGTAGAACATATAATCTAGAGCAATAGTTAGTCCAATTATTTGTGTTGGGCAATCAACCACCAAAATTATTTATAGGAAAAGATTTGACCCTATTTCCCTTTCATGGGTGCTTATCTTCGACATAAACATGATATTGCATCATATCATCACATCATTTCGCATAGCATTACATCATGCATGATATCACATCTGCAAGAAAATTGTGAAAAAGCAAAAATGCTCCTCCAAAAGTATTCGATGGATTATGAAACAATGTGGTGAAGTACAAAGTAAACCTTCGGCAGACATAATTTTACACAACAGGGAAATCTTCGTCAGCGATGTTATTATACAACAACCGCGTCAAAGTATGAGGTATTCAATCAATAGAGGAGGCAATTTTTCTTTGCGAAGCATGAAAATAAGGGAAGATGTTTTTTCGCCGAAGGCTCAAAAATGGTATGTACACAAATTTCATGCATCACAAAGAAATATATTACATTAATATATATATATATATATAAATATTTGATGTTTGACCCATATACAAATATTACATTTCCTAGCACACAAGAATTTAGTCTTCCTTCAGTATCCTCCCAGCGGCTCCATGTAAAAGTTTGTCGACGACTTCGTCAACAACTTCGTTAGCAATCTTCATTATGTATAAAGCCTCTTTCATTATTGGATCTGCCTCAGGATTGTATGGCTCCAGTGATGGCGAAAGGCTGGCTGTAATAAAAGCATAACGATGAATTTTCGAAGCTATAAACAAACAACAAGACAAAAGTTTTTTAAGGATACCTATAATCAATGCGCGTTCAGTAGCTTCTTCTGCCTCCTTTGCCTCCACTCGTGCATCGTGAGATTCTTTTTCACTCTTTTTTATAACTTCATTGGCTACCTCACGGCCGCCCTTCATCCAGACATCGGAATAGAATTTCCCGTCCATCAAGGTAGCTTTGGTTGAAGGTTCCTTCGTATCGTCTATAGAGAAGTTGGTTCCTGCCTGGGCTGCAGCCTTAACATTTTCACAGCCAAATTTCTCCAAACTGCTGCAACCCCTCGAGCACTAGCGAAGGCACAAAAATCTCCACGGTCATTGAGTATTTCTTCGAAAGCTTCGACATCTTCGCCGATCCATTGAATAACTCATTCGGGATCGCCTCGGATAAATCTTTGCTCCGATGAGTATGCACCCACCTTTGCAAAGCTATCTTTAAGTTTCTTTGCACAATTCATGGATACTTCGTAGCATTTTTCTTTGGAATCCTGAAGTTCTTCAATATTCTTCCACACCCTTTATGTTTCCATTTCACTTATTTCTTGTTTTGCTTTCGTAATTTTGAAATTTTCATTCATTTCAGCGAGCTTCTTCTTTAAATCTTCAACCTCGGCTTTATGAGCTTCGGCTTGTGCGTTAAGCTGGGCTTCGCTGGTTTTTAGTCTATCCACTAAGGAGAGTAGTATTTTGTCTTTTTCAAGAGCTTCATTCCTTAGTGAGATAACTTCTGATCAAAGATTTCCAAGCGCTAGCTGACAGTTTCATCTTTGGCTTTCTTTTGGGCCTTTAAAGCCTTGCTCAAAATTAAGCCCTACAAAAATAAATGATGAGCACATACTGAAAAGGAAATATACTACAAAAATAATATGCTTTTTAACAAATTAAAAGTGATTTGTAAATCCCTAAAATTTGTATCAGGTAAAAATAAATAAATAAATACATATATGTACATAAAAGTGTTTTGGGAATTATTTGATTTTCTTTTCTTTGTACATATTCAATTAAGGGAATTTAATTAGTCAAATAACAAACAATTAAGTACAGGAATATGCATCTCATGTGGAGGTTCTTATATGCTTGCATTTGTATCCAAATTAGTGAGGCAAGTTTAAAATTTGAAATTAGAATTTGAAAAGGGAACGAAAATAAATAAAAATATTGCAAATAGTAGTATTTATATTCACATTAGGATTATGCTGGATATTGGAAATCTGAAATTCAAAACATTTGAATTCAACTTGAACATTTGGATTTGGAAAAGGAAATAGAAAATAAAATGAAAAAAATGCAGCAACTTGCTCTTGGGCCACATCTGTTCTCGCTCGGCCCACTACCTCCTTCTCTGGTCACGGCCCACCCTGTTTGGTTGTCCCTGCGCGCTGATAGCTATGACCCGCTCGCCAGCCGCTCAACTGATGCACGCACGCTCTCCTTCACTCACCGACCCGTGGGGCCGTATGGTCAGCTGCTCGGTCGGGTCATCTTCCTCCAACAACTTTTCGCCATCCGCGCTCCAAACAGATTTCCGCCAGCCATGGAACCGAATCCCGGGGAACTCGGGAGCCTCCCTGTGAACCGAAAACGACCGTCTAGCGCTACATAAAGGTGGTCGGGGATTTTTGTTCTTCCCCTCTCCATCTTCCTAACCCCGCTGAGAGATCGAGAGTGAAACCCGCCGTCTGCCGCCATGGCTAAAGCCTGCACATGTCGTGGCACGGATCTGGCTATGGCTATTGGGTGTTTGCTTGGGTGCGGGCTGGTGCGTGTGGCATCATTGGGTGGAGATCGACGATCTCGGTTGATGAATTCCTCACCGGGATGGAGCTCCTCCGCGGGTCTGTCACGGACCGTGGCCATGGCAATGGTGCGCCACCGTGGGCCACACTGTGGGATGTGGTGCCGCCGTCGGGTAGCTCGGCGGATGGGTGCATCCGCGATCCCCATCTACGGTTGCACGGTGGCGTCGCCATCCTTCTACACCGGCGGCGAGTGTGGCGGCTGCGGGTGCTCGTCAGCTCTGGGCATAATGGCCGGTGGGCGGTCGGATGGAGATGACGCCTTGTGCACCGTTGGATCTTCGGCCGACGGAGGAGATTTGATCCTAGGGTACCTTTTCATCAAATGAATACGGGCCGTTGATCGCTGATCCGGTGGATGGGATCCGATCGCGCTTTAGCACTTCGCTCGTCAGATCCTGACCATCGAGCCCCGATCGGACGGAGTACAACAGATAAGCTCTTTCGTTAAATGTTAACCGTCGATCCCTGATCTGGCGGCCTGGATTGGCTACCGGTTCGTTTTAAGAGAAATCTAATCCTGGCGCTCCGTAGTCGATCTGACGGCCCATATCATCAGGTACCCCTTCGTCCAGATCTTTTGCATATGAACCCCCATAGTTTTAGTAAATAAAACCCGTAGTCCACTCAGGCGCACCACTGAGTCTTGGATTCTTTTGCGCTATAGCCCCTGGTGTTTCTGATAATAATGCGCCCAGTCCAGAGGATAATAAAAACCGAGAAATGATTATAGAATTTAGTTTTAAATACAAAATCAATTCTAGAAACTTGTTTATTCCATAGAAAATTCATTTTTGCTCCAAATTGAACCATTCCAATTTCTAAAATTTTGTAATAATATTCTATATCATTTAGTCTCTCTGTTTTGACATGAAAACAGTAAGAAAATTTATTTCTCATTTAATTCTATTACAAGCACATTAAACCTTTAGAAATTCATAACTTAAAATATATAACTCCAAAATTAATAATTCTTGTTCCTGTGATCATTTTTCAACATGTAGATTAATAATATGTGTTTTGCACATATGTTTGGTGTAATGTTAATTTTGCCTATACACTGTTTATTTGTATTGCTACGACTAGCGTGAGGTCACGAGTCCCCTGAGGATCATCCTGGTACCTGGAATCTCAAGTCCTAGGCAAGTTGTGCCCTTGATCACTTCTTTTTACCCACTCATATTCTAATTAATCATAATGATCTGCATAGGTTAATTTTGATGGGACCCAATAGGTTACCCTAGTTTGACTATCTTTATACCTTGTTCACCACTAAATCTTTGGGTAGTACTTGCTATCGCTTTATGTGGTTTTGGGTATAGAGATACACATTACTATTCATGATTATACTTTTATTGTCAGTTGTTGTTTACTGTTCATGTTAAGATCATTATGTTAATTGGAACATGGAGAACCACCCGGGAAAACAGTGCTACCACAAGGGTTTAATGGGACGCCCTTGGCTGATTAATTAGGAAAGCTAGTGGAAGACTACTTTACCCGAAAGGGGCAAGTGTGACACCCCAGTGTCACTCAGGGTTTTTCTCAAAAAGCCAAACCAAGAGCCATCATTTTATGTGAACCAAAGTAAGCATGAGCATCAAAATAACTTAAGTAATAATGAAGTCACCAAGTTTATACTTAAAAGTATCATGATCCAAACAATTGAGTCTTTTAAAAAGATAAGAATGTACAACCCTAATGAAAACCCTAAGTGAGCCCCATGAGCTAAATTCAAGAAAGTAAGAAAAAGGGGATGAGAAGTTTAAAATTTTGACTTGAGCCAATTATAAAAATTGAAGTATATTTAATGAGCAACAAGAAAGGTTGAGAAAGCTTAGCCAAAATAACTCAATTAAAACCCCAAATCAAGCTTCTCATGTGGGGACTTAATGGGAATTCTGAATTTCAGAATTCTGAAATTCAGACCTTGAGCCAAGGATCAGGGATGTTCACCTTGATCCCCAACTCGAATCCTAATGGCCCCATTGACAAAATTGTGTCTAACTAACCCCTCTGTCGTGTGCCAGAAGATGGCATTGGGACGCGAGCCCTAGACATGACAAAACCTTGGATATGCCTCGGGTTTGAGCAGGGAGACAGACCGGATTTCCTGGCTCCATATCTCTGCAACCAGTAGGCAAAATCCTTTGACCCCCACACAAGAATGGTAGCTTGTAGGGAGGAGAAGAGGTTTTGTGCACTGACCAAGGCAAGAGCAGGCTCGGATGAGCGACCACACGCGCCAGAACTTGGGCAGAACGCACGAGCACACGTGTTCGACCCTGGTCGGCACGCCAGAGCTCGCCCAACCCGCGCGCGCGCTCGCCCTGGCGTCCGGTCAAGTCCGCCGCGCGCCCACGCCCTCGACCGTGCCCGCCCGCGCCTATAAAGCCTCCCCAGGCGCACCTCACTTCGCCCCGCACTCACCCTCACCGGCCAGCCACTTTTCCTTAGCTCCGGCGAGCTCAATTCCGCCCGCCATTGCCGCCAGAGCTTCGGCCATCGTGGCCAGCCCACCCCAGCCATCCTCCGGGCAAGCCAGCGCTTCGGCTAGCTCCGCCAGTAGCCCGTGAAACTTGCCAAGCCCTCGGACCCGGCCGGACTTCACCGGAGGCCCGAGATTGACTTCACCGGACTTCGGTCTTCCGCCGTCGCGCGTGGACCGAGCTATCCAGTGAGTCTCCGCCCAATTCCTCTCGCTCATGACTTCTCTGGCATCCCGTGGACCTCCCTGACCCATTTGATTGAACTATCTCGCCGTGACCAGGCCGGTCTCCTCGCCGCCGACGAGCATCCCCGCCTGCGCGCGTGGACCGACCGACTCCGGCCATCTCCGACGGCGTTCCGCACACCGTTGTGATCCCCGAGACCTCCCCTTCATCCTCGACCTCTTCACCGGAACAGTCTCGCCGCCGGTAAGCCCCTCCGCCCTTTTCCCCGCCGCGGCTACTATTTAAGGTAGAAGAAGGATCTCGGGTTAGGTTTTTGTAGAACCCGAGGGGTTTTCTGTAATGTCAGAGACTCAGGTGAATAGTAGCCTGAGGACTGATTCGCGAAGAAAACTTAGAAAACCGCCAGGGACCCCAGTGCAAAGTAGATTTTCATTTAAATCGATTCTGTTATTCTTTTTAAATAACCAGAGAACTTGTAAAATTCATAACTTGATGAATTCTTAATCAAAAAATGTCAAACCAATTTTGCTAGCCTCTGTATATTATAATCTATCATTTAAAAATAGTAGACCCTATGCTTTCTGTTCAAAATTTTAGAGTTTAAAATTAAAAACAGAAACCCACTAAACCTTATTTAATCAAGGAAAATTAGTTTTTCTTCTGTGCTAGACTTAAGAAAATTTGTGGGTATTCAAACCTCTTTTAGACACTGTTTAAAAATAGTAGGAACCCCAGCATTAGAAATTATGATGTAGTTTCTCATTTAAAGATGTTTTGTCCAAAACTTAGAGAAAATCAGAAAGATATTAGAAATTAATGAACAGTGATTAATATTATTTTTCCTAGTTTACTTATGTAACAGAGGACTTAGGAAAAATACAGAGACCATTAATTTGGATCAGTTTTAAATTAAGATGATTTGTTTAGCCTAAATAAGACTGAAAATCAATTATTAAAGAGGCAAAACTATAACCAAAATGTTTAACAAAAATCCAGTGAACTTATAACCACCAGAGCCCCACTACAAAAATACAGAGCACCTCAGTCCAACTTTTTAAGTAAGGGAAATAAATACAAGGTGATAATAAGGCATTTTCCAACTAAATCATGAACAACCTCAAATATTGTGATAATGGGCAACCAAAAATTAGCTAAGTCCATGATGAAGTAAACTACCAGAGAAAAATGCAAACCCATGAAAAGGAGGCAAACTCTTGCCAATTACTAATGATTTAAGAGAAAAGCCATTTAATTCAAATAATGCATACCACCCCTTCCCTTAAGCAAAAAGATGCCAAACTTCAGAATGATTGCTCTTGCACAAAATAATAACCAAGAAAAATAAGAACTCTGTTGTTTGATATTTTTCAAGTATAGTGGTAGTAGAAAGCACCCATTTGGCTAGAAACTTGAGAAAACCATAGAAAAATAATTAAAAGGTATTAATGACTAGAAATTTGTATCAAGTCATGTTATAACACCTAAAAGCCAGCAAAAATAAGTTCTGAAGAATTACCCACTGTTAAATAGTAGTTGTAGTTCAAAGCACCCCTTCTACCCTAGAGTTTAATAATTTTGTGCAGAGAAAACTATTCACTTTCTGATCCCCAAATTTTAAGACAGAGAAACACACACCAGTAGCAAGCCACTGTAATTTTTACAGAATTTTTAGAATTTTATAAAAGCAACTTGTAATTCAAACCTACTCCAAAACATTAAAGAGAATAAAGGAAAAGGAAAGAAGAAATAAACCCCACCTCAATAAGTCTAACTTGAGTACTTATCATTTATCCCTAAGACTTAAAAAGAATTCAGAGGAACCCCAAAATTACACCTACCTTTTACCCTAGCTAAATTTGAACCAGTTTACCAAGTATACCACCCAAGGGTCTTGCATAAGTAAAGTTAACTTTGTTTAACTCAAGAAAGATCATACACCTTTTTAGTTGTGATTTCTAAAAGCACATATCATATCATGCATATATCTTACGCATTGCATTCATTAGATTGCAATCTTGCCGACGGAGAGTACGTGCTCATCCCCGAGCAAGGACCTGTCCAAGAGGAGGACCAGGAGCAGGCTTCAGAGGCTGCTATCGAGGATCTCCCCGCAGCCCCAGCAATTGAAGGCAAGCCCCGGTTTTATGCATAACCTATTAATTATGCTATTTTACTACACTTAATGCTTGTAGGATTGCAATGTGCACTTAAGTGTAGGAGTTGCTTGAAACCTCTAGTTGCATGAACTTAGGACTCCTTTTTGAGATGAATACTAGCATACTAGGTCGAGTAGCTGCTTGCTAATCAGGATCTCGGTAGAAGTCGAGTGATTTTTCTAGCACTCGCGCGAGGTCAGGAATTGATTGCATTCATCTTGATAACGAGGTATATGTTGGTCTATGGACTTGGATCCAGGGAGGATGCCTTGTCCATGAGACGGGAAAATGAATTAAGGATTAATGTGTGGATACCTGAGTCAAGCTTTTGAACGTACTAAGCACATGCCGGGAAATATGGTGACCGGTAAACCTAGTACCTGAGTGAAGCTGGGCGCGGACTTTATCCCTCATGCGACCTGAGACTAGGTCTCCCATGCTAGCTATGGTGGGTACAAGTGCGGTCACTGCACGGCGGCAGCCGGGGTCAGTGGAGCATTGTATGCCAAGGCGGTGAGGCCTGGACGCGAACGGGGAATCGATGGGGACGGTTGTCATGTGTAGGGTCGGAGTACCATGACATGCCGTGTGTTTAGGTTTACCTTGCAAGGTTAAAACTCGATTCGAATCGTCTGCTTCTCGCAGCTAATGAGACTGCTTGATTCCTTGTACTGCATCGAGTAAGAAGTGAAATGTGGTTACATGAGATAACTTGTTGATTGAACTAATTGATTGTTACCATGTATGCTTAGAAGGAGCAAATCTAGCTAAGTTAATGATGGTAAAATTTGGAAAAGCTAAAAATTGATTTTAGTAACAGCTAGTGCTTTTGGCAAACCAAACCCCTCAGCCAAACAGCTGCATAGTCTAGAGGTAGAGGAGTAGACTCCTCACACCGGGTAAGACTAGCTGAGTATTAGTATACTCAGCCTTGCTTGTGGCACCATTTTTGCAGGTACCATGCAGGATTTGATTGATGGTGTGACTTGGCCTACCACCCTGCCACCGGGTTGGACGGTCGAGTGGGATGTTGCTCCGGCAGGAGAGGAGCATGAGGAGTAGTGGGCTAGGCCTTGCCCATTTCCTCATTACCGACGACATCGATTATCCGCTGCACCTTACTTTATGAACTTTATTTGCTACTCCAGAACTCCGATTTATGTAATAATTCAGTACTTAAGTTGAGGTTTCCTGTTTTATTGTATTTCTTCTGTGACTCACCTTCGAGTGAGATTGTGGAATTTGATCCTGGTTAAGTGGCTCTATCAGACTAGATCTGAAGGACTGACGGGTTATTCCAATTTAAGTGTGTCACAGCCCTTGAGGCATGACTTAGGCACTTAAGCTGGAATAATTCGGGTGGTTCTGCCACAGCAAGGGCAGTAGGGGAGTGGCCAGTGTAGGGAGGCCCTCGGGAGGATTTTGCTGCGATGGCGGTCCTGCAAGGGATTCCTGCATTGGAGCTTCCTATAAGCTGTAGCGGGTTTTCTGAAGCTAGTGGAACTTTGTAAAGGCCTCGTAGTGTTACCCTGCCTCGCCTCCTCGGAAGAGGTGTATGGGATTGGCCGTCTCTTGGCAAATGGGTAACACAACTTGTGGGTAAAGATGCGCAACCTCTGAAGAGTGTAAAACTGGTATACTAGCCGTGCTCACGGTCATGAGCAGCTCGGACACTCACATGATTAAATTATGGAACTAAATTCAATTTGTCATATGCATTGCATCGCAGGTGATGTGGTTACTTTTGTTCTACTATTTAATTAGGTTGGTATTTACTTATACTTAGTAATTGCTAATAAAATTTTGACCAACTTCAAAAGCAATGCTCAGCTCTAACCATCTCCTTTGGTAAGCCTTACACTTCACGTGAGCTCCCACCTTTGGCGAGTTCATACACATTATTCCCCACAACTTGTTGAGCTATGAATGTATGTGAGCTCACTCTTGCTGTCTCACACCCCCCCACAGGTCAAGAACAGGTACCGCAGGATGAAGCGCATGGAGGATGCTGTGATGTGTTCGTGAGAGATCTAGGCCGTCGTCTCCCAGTCAACTTTGGGTTGCTGGACCGTTGTCTCCTTATAATGTAATTCTTTATTTTGTATAGAACTCCTGTTATATATAAAGATGTGACATTCGATCTTGTGCCACTATACATCATATGTGTGAGACTTGGTCCCAGCATACCTGGTGTTTATGTTCGCGCCCGGGTCTTGGTGCCCCTAAAATCCGGGTGTGGCAGAAGTGGTATCAGAGGAATGTTGACTGTAGGATGAAACCTAGATAGAACTGGACAACCATTCTTTACTTACCTTACTCTGATTCTTTTCTAAACTTATCTTAATCTTTTTCTCATCTATTTCCGCTTACTCTAATTATTCTTATCTTTTCTTTCTGAAAGACAAATGTGGATTTTACACTTTGAAATCCTGTGCCTGAAGTGACCTTTAGGAATAGGAGACCTAATCCTAGGAACAAAAATAAAACTATTTTGATATGTATCTATACGCTTGAGTGATTGTTCTTATGATAATTGTTTGATTTGGATCTTTGATTGAGTGCGATGAGTTGTGGAGTAATGTCCATAATTACATCTGTATATACATATAGTGAAAAAAATATTGATAAAATATCTAGCCTAACGATATCCATCTCATCTTAAAAGATTCTACCCTAACCTAATAGATCCATCTTATCTTAAAAATATTCTCTTATCTTAATAGATTCATCCTATCTTGAAGGATTCATCTTATCCCAACCACTTTACTTATCCCATCTTAATCAATCTAACTGACCTCAAAAGATTCTACCTTATCCTTATGAATTCATCTTGCCCTAATTAGCATATTGATCCCACTCTAGAATAACAACCATGATCTAATCCAAATTTGAGTTGCTTAAATAAGTTAGATAATGTTGGGGACAAAAATTAGGCCCTAATTCTATAAACATATCTTACCCTAAATTAATACCTTGGACTAACTCGTCTATAAACAACAACCTAACCTACATCATAGGTTGCCTAACCCATTTGTTCAAAAAGCAAAGTAGAACTCTGCTCAAACCTACCTACCCCGTGTACCCCGACTATCCTAACTATATGTCCTTAACTCGGATGGCAAGTCCAAGAAGAAATGTCAAAGAAGACCAACCACGTCAAAAAAAAGATAAGCGTCAACTCAAGTCTTCAAGGATCAAGTTGGATCGCCAGAGGAATCAAGATCCACAAATCTTGGGTGGAGTCTTTCCTTACCCTACTCTTTCTTACCCAAACCTATTTATGCTTTAAAGACATCTTTTATCCTACATGATAAAGTGGATACACATATATATACCCATGCCTTCATAATCACCTGCTAATTGTGTTATAAACTTGAACAAAATAAAACCTTTTGGTATTAAAACCACTTAGAAACTGAAACAAAAATTACAAACCATTATTTCTATATCTCCTTCCTTACAAATCTCGAGGACGAGATTTCTGTTATGGGGGGTAGGATTTGTAAAGCCCTAAAATTTGTATCAGGTAAAAAAAATAAATAAATACATATATGTACATAAAAGTGTTTTGGGAATTATTTGATTTTCTTTTCTTTGTACATATTCAATTAAGGGAATTTAATTAGTCAAATAACAAACAATTAAGTACAGGAATATGCATCTCATGTGGAGGTTCTTATATGCTTGCATTTGTATCCAAATTAGTGAGGCAAGTTTAAAATTTGAAATTAGAATTTGAAAAGGGAACGAAAATAAATAAAAATATTGCAAATAGTAGTATTTATATTCACATTAGGATTATGCTGGATATTGGAAATCTGAAATTCAAAACATTTGAATTCAGCTTGAACATTTGGATTTGGAAAAGGAAATAGAAAATAAAATGAAAAAATGCAGCAACTTGCTCTCGGGCCACATCTGTTCTCGCTCGGCCCACTACCTCCTTCTCTGGTCACGGCCCACCCTGTTTGGTTGTCCCTGCGCGCTGACAGCTATGACCCGCTCGCCAGCCGCTCAACTGATGCACGCACGCTCTCCTTCACTCACCGACCCGTGGGGCCGTATGGTCAGCTGCTCGGTCGGGTCATCTTCCTCCAACAACTTTTCGCCATCCGCGCTCCAAACAGATTTCCGCCAGCCATGGAACCGAATCCCGGGGAACTCGGGAGCCTCCCTGTGAACCGAAAACGACCGTCTAGCGCTACATAAAGGTGGTCGGGGATTTTTGTTCTTCCCCTCTCCATCTTCCTAACCCCGCTGAGAGATCGAGAGTGAAACCCGCCGTCTGCCGCCATGGCTAAAGCCTGCACATGTCGTGGCACGGATCTGGCTACGGCTATTGGGTGTTTGCTTGGGTGCGGGCTGGTGCGTGTGGCATCATTGGGTGGAGATCGACGACCTCGGTTGATGAATTCCTCACCGAGATGGAGCTCCTCCGTGGGTCTGTCACGGACCGTGGCCATGGCAATGGCGCGCCACCGTGGGCCACACTGTGGGATGTGGTGCCGCCGTCGGGTAGCTCGGCGGATGGGTGCATCCGCGATCCCCATCTATGGTTGCGCGGCGGCGTCGCCATCCTTCTACATCGGCGGCGAGTGTGGCGGCTGCGGGTGCTCGTCAGCTCTGGGCATAATGGCCGGTGGGCGGTCGGATGGAGATGATGCCTTGTGCACCGTTGGATCTTCGACCGACGAAGGAGATTTGATCCCAGGGTACCTTTTCGTCAAATGAATACAGGTCGTTGATCGCTGATCCGGTGGATGGGATCCGATCGCGCTTTAGCACTTCGCTCGTCAGATCCTGACCATCGAGCCCCGATCGGACGGAGTACAACAGATAAGCTCTTTCGTTAAATTTTAACCGTCGATCCCTGATCTGGCGGCCTGGATTGGCTACCGGTTCGTTTTAAGAGAAATCTAATCCTGGCGCTCCGTAGTCGATCTGACGGCCCATATCATCAGGTACCCCTTCATCCAGATCTTTTGCATATGAACCCCCATAGTTTTAGTAAATAAAACCCGCAGTCCACTCAGGCGCACCACTGAGTCTTGGATTCTTTTGCGCTATAGCCCCTGGTGTTTCTGATAATAATGCGCCCAGTCCAGAGGATAATAAAAACCGAGAAATGATTATAGAATTTAGTTTTTAATACAAAATCAATTCTAGAAACTTGTTTATTCCATAGAAAATTCATTTTTGCTCCAAATTGAACCATTCCAATTTCTAAAATTTTGTAATAATATTCTATATCATTTAGTGTCTCTGTTTTGACATGAAAACAGTAAGAAAATTTATTTCTCATTTAATTCTATTTCAAGCACATTAAACCTTTAGAAATTCATAACTTAAAATATATAACTCCAAAATTAATAATTATTGTTCTTGTGATCATTTTTAAACATGTAGATTAATAATATGTGTTTTGCACATATGTTTGGTGTAATGTTAATTTTGCCTATACACTGTTTATTTGTATTGCTACGACTAGCGTGAGGTCACGAGTCCCCTGAGGATCATCCTGGTACCTGGAATCTCAAGTCCTAGGCAAGTTGTGCCCTTGATCACTTCTTTTTACCCACTCATGTTCTAATTAATCATAATGATCTGCATAGGTTAATTTTGATGGGACCCAATAGGTTACCCTAGTTTGACTATCTTTATACCTTGTCCACCACTGAATCTTTGGGTAGTACTTGCTATCGCTTTATGTGGTTTTGGGTATAGAGATACACATTACTATTCATGATTATACTTTTATTGTCAGTTGTTATTTACTGTTCATGTTAAGATCATTATGTTAATTGCAACATGGACAACCACCCGGGAAAACAGTGTTACCACAAGGGTTTAATGGGACGCCCTTGGCTGATTAATTAGGAAAGCTAGTGGAAGACTACCTTACCCGAAAGGGGCAAGGGCAGTAGGGGAGTGGCCAGTGTAGGGAGGCCCTCGGGAGGATTTTGCTGCGATGGCGGTCCTACAAGGGATTCCTGCATTGGAGCTTCCTATAAGCTGTAGTGGGTTTTCTGAAGCTAGTGGAACTTTGTAAAGGCCTCGTAGTGTTACCCTGCCTCGCCTCCTCGGTAGAGGTGTATGGGATTGGCCGTCTCTTGGCAAATGGGTAACACGACTTGTGGGTAAAGATGTGCAACCTCTGCAGAGTGTAAAACTGGTATACTAGCCGTGCTCACGGTCATGAGCAGCTCGGACACTCACATGATTAAATTATGGAACTAAATTCAATTTGTCATATGCATTGCATCGCAGGTGATGTGGTTACTTTTGTTCTACTATTTAATTGGGTGGGTATTTACTTATACTTAGTAATTGCTATAAAATTTTGACCAACTTCAAAAGCAATGCTCAGCTCTAACCATCTCCTTTGGTAAGCCTTACACTTCACGTGAGCTCCCACCTTTGGCGAGTTCATACACATTATTCCCCACAACTTGTTGAGCTATGAACGTATGTGAGCTCACTCTTGCTGTCTCACACCCCCCCACAGGTCAAGAACAGGTACCGCAGGATGAAGCGCATGGAGGATGCTGTGATGTGTTCGTGAGAGATCTAGGCCGTCGTCTCCCAGTCAACTTTGGGTTGCTGGACCGTTGTCTCCTTATAATGTAATTATTTATTTTGTATAGAACTCCTGTTATATATAAAGATGTGACATTCGATCCTGTGCCACTATACATCATATGTGTGAGACTTGGTCCCAGCATACCTGGTGTTTATGTTCGCGCCCGGGTCTTGGTGCCCCTAAAATCCGGGTGTGACATGTTCCCACCTTCAGACTGTTATAGGCAAGGCTATCTGCGAGTTGGTCCTTCATCATTACAGACAAACCTAACTCAAGCTTCGGGTATCCTATATTGTGTGCCATCTCCTAACAGATATGAATCTCTTTGTTGTCAGGCAGACAATAAAGGAAGTCATCTTCATCATCCCCACCATACACTAGGGATCCTCGAGGGTATTGTAGATCCCAGGCGTAATGTTGTGCTTTGGCAATTTGCTCTTTTGATAATTTTTTCCCTGAAGCATGACACACTATAAATTCCAATTCCTCAGTAGATGCTCTAGGGGCACGGGACTTAGATTCTTCGGTAGCCCTCTCTTTTTCTAACAATAACGGTGCTTTTGTGGCATCCAAAGGTCTTGTTTCAGCACCCTTTTCAACAGCCTCAGAAGGTCTTGCTTCGGCGGGAGCCAAGGGCCCAGCCTCGGCTGCAACCTGTGTTATGCCAGCTTCGACAGATTTCTTTGTATTTTTGCCTTCCACGTTAGGTGCTTTGGCGAAAGCAGGAGTTAATGCCTTTGTGGATTCCATAACAACGTCTAGTACGCTAGCCATTCTTCTTCTCTTTGGAGTCACTGAAGCAATTTTTGCTACCTTTGGTACCTCCGTCCCTTGAAACGGACTCGAAACCTTTAATTGTTCCGCTGCTATATTCGATTTTGGCTCTTTGGTCGGTTCCATCCCAGTTTTGGCAGAAGCGGGATGACTTGACTCAGGAGCAGAGGACCTTTCAGCATGCCTCGGCTCTTCTGCCGTTTCATCGTGCTTGGGGCGATGTGTCAAAACCTTAACCTTTTTGGCTTCGGTGTATTAGATATCGCCGAAGCAGCGGCTCTTCTTTTCTTCCCTTGCTTTCGTGTAGGGTAGCAGTAGTCTAGGTATACAAAACCAATAAAATCAAAAACTCTATTTAACCTTTTCTTGCCTCGGCCTCCGAAGGCCGCAGTCATAGCGTCATCTTTGGCCTTCGAATAGGCACCAAGTAATTCATCACTAGTGGCTTCGATGGCGTCTAGCCAGTCGTCATTTGGCTCATCAAATTGGCTTCTATATTTGAACGTATACTTCAGATAGACTAGGCCACCTTTGCTTGACCTAGCAGCAGCCTCCTTCGGCATCTCCCACCCACTTCCGAGTGGCCACACTTTGTAGGCAATATGCTCCTGGACTAAGTCCCTAGTGCCTATGTAGGTGCATACCATGTTAAAAGCAGCTTGGCATACTTGCAAGTCGTTTCCAAAGGCAAGGGATGGTCTTCTAATGCCGAAGTGAGACCATATGGGATGTTGGATAATCCCCTTGATATCTTCCCTTTCAACCAGATTATTATTCACATAAACCATTCCTGCATCCAGGCCCCTGGCCATCTCTTGCGAAATGTTGGCCTAGATTACTTGCTTCAAAATGGGTTACGAAGCCATAGCAACCAAAGTTGTTGTGATGTTGTTCTTTTCCTGTGGCCTTCATCTCATAAGATAATTCATGCATATTGCAGAAGCATTTTGCATTGGGTTCTACTCCTTGGCTCCTCATGGCCCAAATATAGATTCCCATCTTAATGATGGCTTCAGGAGTAAGCTGATGAAGGTAGATCTCAAAGGTTTTCAGCACTTCTACCAACATCCCATCTAAAGGAAACCGAAGCCCCGCTTTCATGAAACTTCTTTAGATAACCACCTCGTTAGCTTTGGGCAGAGGGACATTACTCTCCCCTCCAGCCCACACAATAGAAATGTCAGGAAAGTACCTTCCCTTCATGGCATCAATCTGTCCTTGCTTCATTGTTGACTTTCCAAAGACAACATGACTTGGCCTCTAGGGCCGATCTTCGGCACCCTCATTCTCACTCTCTGCATCAAAGTCTTCAATGTCACTGGAACTCTCAGATATCCCAGCAAATGTCTCATGTGCAATTTTTTCTGCATTGGTCCTCTCCATAGCTTCGTAAAACTCGGACATCGCCACGTCGACAGTCTTCTTCTCACCAGCCATCAAATCAAAACTTGTTGAAATGCCAAGGCTCAAAGTCACAGCAAAACAAGAAAGTTTAAAATGAAGAGCACAGTGTAAGAAACCTAGATAGCACAAGAAATGCTTCCAATACGAGCTCATATTTATATGCATAGCGCCCCACGGCTTGGTGGGTCCGGCATGTCAGTGTCAATCGCTATTCTAGTGAAGGGAAGGTGTTTTTTAGACCTTCGGCTAAAGGCCTTCGTCCACGTCGCAGTCTAAATTTGTTACAAGGAAACAAATTAATAATGTGAGGGGCTACTGTTGGGGGCCTTCCTCTTCTGAAGGTCCTCAAAAATGTGTCTAACCATATGTTTTCAGCATGATTATGAATAATTACAGGAAGCTTTGGCTCTAGGATGAAGAACTTCTCTTATGACGGAATGAAGGGAGATAAAGAGTGGGCGACGAAGCTAAAAGCCAAGGACCTTCGGCCTAACATATTAACGAAGCTCAAAGCATAATGATGACTAAAAGGGGTTAAAGACTTATAGTCCTCAAAAATTCATGTTAAGATTATAGTCATTTACCAAGGATATAAATGTACTTTTATCCGGTTTACGTCCCGTGCCTATAAATAGATAAACAGTAGCACCGTACTTGTCGGGGACCATAATTAGGGGTACCCCCAAGACTCCTAATCTCAGCTGGTAACCCCCATCAGCACAAAGCTGCAAAGGCCTGATGGGTGCGATTAACTCAAGGGACACGATCCCGCCTCGCCCGAGCCTAGCCTCGGGCAAGGTCAGCCGACCCTGAAGGATTCACGCCTCGCCCGAGGTACACCCTCAAGCAACGGACACGCCTTCGGCTCGCCCGAGGCCCAGTCTTCACCGAGAAGCAACCTTGGCCAAGTCGCCACACCGACCGACCGACTCGCAGAAGCATTTAATGCAAAGGTGGCCTGACACCTTATCCTGACACGCGCCCCTCAGTCGACAGAGCCGAAGTGACCGCAGTCACTTCGCCGCTCCACTGACCGGCCTGACAAGGGGACAGCGTCGCCTGCGTCGCTCCGACTGCCGTGCCGCTTGACAGAGTGAGGCTGACAGCAGCCAAGTCCGGCTTCGGGCGCCATAGGAAACTCTGCCTCGCCCGACCCCAGGGCTCGGACCCGGCCTCGGCCTCAGAAGACGATGGACTCCGCCTCGCCCGACCCAGGGACTGGACTCGGCCTCGGCCTCGAAAGACGACGGACTCCGCCTCGCCCGACCTAGGGCTCGGACTCGGCCTCAGCCTCGGACGACGACGGACTCCGCCTCGCCCGACCCAGGGCTCGGACTCGGCCTCGGCCTTGGAAGATGACGAACTCCGCCTCGCCCGGCCCCAGGGCTCGGACTTGGCCTCGGCCTCAGAAGACGACGGACTCCGCCCCAGGGCTCGGACTCGACCCCGACCTCGGAAGGTAGACTCGACCTCGACCTCGGAGGAGCCTCCGCCTCGCCCGACTCAGGGCTCGGACCGACCACGCCACAGGAGGGGCCATTATTACCCTACCCCTAGCTAGCTCAGGCTACGGGGAACAAGACCGGCATCCCATCCGGCTCGCCCCGGTAAAACAAGTAATGATGGGGCCCCGCGTGCTCCATGACGACGGTGGCTCTCAACCCCTTACGGAAGCAAGGAGATGTCAGCAAGGACTCGACAGCCCTGACAGCTGTCCTTCTGCAAGGCTCCAGCGCTCATCCGACGACCACGACGTCACAGGAACAGGGTGCCAAAACCTCTCCGGCTGCCACGACGGCATGTACTTAGGGCGCTAGCTCCTCTCTGCTAGACACGTTAGCACACTGCTACACCCCCCATTGTACACCTGGACCCTCTCCTTACGCCTATAAAAGGAAGGTCCAGGGCACTCGTACGAGAAGGTTGGCCGTGCGGGAGGACAGGCTGGCGGATAGTCTCTCTCTCTCTCCCACGCGAACGGTTGTAACCCCCTACTGCAAGCGCACCCGACCTGGGTGCAGGACAACACGGAGGCCGCGGGATTCCCCTTCGCTGTCTCTTCCCCCCTCTGTGCTCCGTCTCGCGCCGACCCATCTGGGCTAGGGCACGCGGCGACAATTTACTCATCGGTCCAGGGACCCCCCGGGGTCGAAACGCCGACAGTTGGCGCGCTAGGTAGGGGACTGCTGCGTGTTGACGAACAGCTTCCCGTCAAGCTCCAGATGGGTAGTCTCCAGCAACCTTTCCAGCTCGGGACGGTGCTCCGTTTTGGGAGTCTTGAGTTCATGTCCCTCGACGGCAGCTACGACATGATACTCCTTCTTCCGCCGCACGACGGCGACAATGGCGGCTGACAACCCGCTCGCCGATGGCGGAATCGACGACATCTTCCCCACGTGGTGAAAGAACAACATTCGGGCTTGTCCCGTCACCCCCTCCACCGACAAAGGAGTAGGCGGGGCAACCAAGGCCAAGTAGGAGACGGCACCTCGTCGGCTGTCGAGCGAGTCGACGGCGCCAGCGCCCCAATGGGGGACACGTCGAGCGTCGCCCTCGCGTCTGAGACGAAGACGAGCGCCGTTTCCCCGCGACACGCCAACTCCAAGCGGACGGACGACGCCAGCACGCTCGCAGAGGACTTGCTGGGCGTCACCCTCGTACCCGAGACGACGGTGCAGTCTGCCCCCAACGCGACTTCGTCACCGCCCGTCGACCAGGAGGTACCGACCGATTCCCATCTCGTGCCTTTTGGATTTAGCCTCGACCCACCAAGCGACTTCGCTTCGGTGGAAGCCTTCGTAGAGGCATGTCCAAACCCTCCGGGGAACGGTATGCGGTCACCCTGGGACTGGCTAACAGCCGTCTCGACCTACGGGCCCTCGGATCCTGAGGAAGATGACGAGCCCGACTTCTGTTGGGATTTCTCCGGACTTGGTAACCCTAGTGCCATGCGGGACTTCATGACCGCATGCGACTACTGCCTTTCCGACTGTTCCGACGGTAGCCGCAGCTTCGGCGACGAGGACTGCGGCCCAAGTCGTGAATGTTTCCACGTCGATCTAGGGGTTCCCGGCGAAGGCAACCATCTTGGTATACCGGAAAACGGTGATCCCCCTAGGCTCGCGCCTCGCGTCGACATCCTTCGGGAGCTAGTTGTGGTCCCAGTCCCTGTGGGGGGTCAGGACACACAACTCGAGCAAATCCGCGAGGTGCAGGCCAGGCTCGACGAGGGAGGAGGAACACTTGAGCCATTCCGCCGGGACATCGGGCAGGAATGGGTGGGCCAAGCTCTGGCCGGAGAAGCGCGTCATCTACCCTAGGGCATCCAGCACCGCATCGCCGACGATGTCAGGGCGAGACCGTCCCCCGGTTTCCAGTGGGGTCGGCCAGAACCTGGCAGCAGCGGCAATACTTCTCCGTGTGATGCCGGAGCCATCAACCACCGAGGGGCGGCGCATCCAGGGAGAACTCAAGAATCTCCTAGAGGACACCATGGTCCGATGGGCCGAAAGCTCTGCCTCCCGAAGGAAGGGGTACCCACCGGAGCATCGCGCCGCGACTTCCCGGTTTGAGCGGGAAGCCTCGGTTCACACCGGGCACACGCGCAACATAGCGCCTGCGGCCCCGGGACGCCTCGGCAACGAGCACCATCACCGCAACCGTCGAACCCACCTCGACGAGAGGGTGCGCCGAGGCTACCACCCCTGGCGTGGGGGACACTATGACAGCGGGGAGGATCAGAGTCCCTCACCTGAACCACCCGGTCCGCAGGCTTTCAGCCGAGCCATACGACTGGCGCCGTTCCCGACCCAGTTCCGAACCCCGACTACCATCACAAAGTACTCGGGGGAGACGAGACCGGAACTGTGGCTCGCGGACTACCGGCTAGCCTACCAACTGGGTGGAACGGACGACGACAACCTCATCATCCGCAACCTCCCCCTGTTCCTCTCCGACACCACTCGAGCCTGGTTGGAGCACCTGCCTCTGGGCTGATCTCCAACTGGGACGACCTAGTCCAAGCCTTCACCGGCAACTTCCAGGGCACGTACGTGCGCCCTGGGAACTCCTGGGATCTCCGAAGCTGCCGCCAGCAGCCGGGAGAGTCTCTCCGGGACTACATCCGGCGATTCTCGAAGCAGCACACCGAGCTACCCAACGTCACCGACTTGGATGTCATCGGCTCGTTCCTCGCCGGCACCACCTACCGCGACATGGTGAGCAAGCTGAGTCGCAAGACCCCCACCAAGGCGAGCGAGCTGATGGACATCGCCACCAAGTTCGCCTTTGGCCAGGAGGCGGTTGAGGCCATCTTCTGGAAAGACAAGCAGCCCCAGGGCCGCCAGCCGGAAGATGTCCCCAAGGCGTCCACTCAGCGCGGCACCAAGAAGAAAGGCAAGAAGAAGTCGCAAGCGAAACGTGACGCCGCCGACGCGGACCTTGTCGCCGCCGCTGAGTACAAGAACCCTCGGAAACCTCCTGGGGGCACCAATCTTTTCGACAAGATGCTCAAGGAGTCGTGCCCCTATCATCAGGGGCCCGTCAAGCACACCCTTGAGGAGTGCGCCATGCTTCGGCGACACTTTCACAAGGCCGCGCCACCTGCGGAAGGTGGCAGGACCCCCGACAACGACAAGAAGGAAGATCACAAGGCAGGAGAGTTCCCCGAGGTCCATGACTGCTTCATGATCTACGAAGGGCGAGTGGCGAACGCCTCGGCTCGGCACCGCAAGCAAGAGCACCGGGAGGTCTGCTTGGTAAAGGTGGCGGTGCCAGTCTACCTAGACTGGTCCGACAAGCCCATCACCTTTGACCAGGGCGACCATCCCGACCACGTGCCGAGCCCGGGGAAGTACCCGCTCGTTGTTGATCCCGTCATCGGCAATGTCAGGCTTACCAAGGTCCTCATGGACGGAGGCAGCAGCCTCAACATCATCTACGCCGAGACCCTCGGGCTCCTGCGGATCGACCTGTCCTCGGTCCGCGCGGGCGCGAAGCCTTTCCATGGGATCATCCTCGGGAAACGCGTCCAGCACCTCGGACAACTCGATCTACCCGTCTGCTTTGGGACTCCCTCCAACTTCCGAAGGGAAACCCTCACGTTCGAGGTGGTCAGGTTCCGAGGAACCTACCACGCAGTGCCGGGGAGGCCATGCTACGCCAAGTTCATGGTCGTCCCCAACTACACCTACCTCAAGCTCAAGATGTCGGGCCCCAACGGGGTCATCACCGTCGGCCCCACGTAACGACACGCGTACGAATGCGACGTGGAGTGCGTGGAATACGCCGAGGCCCTCATCACCGACCTGGAGAGCCTCTCCAAGGAGGTGCCTGACGTGAAGCACCATGCCGGCAATTTCGAGCCAGCAGAGACGGTCAAATCCGTCCCTCTCGACCCCAGCAACGACGTCTCCAAGCAGGTCTGGATCGGCTCCGAGCTCGATCCCAAATAGGAAGCAGTGCTCGTCGACTTCCTCCGTGCAAACGCCGACGTTTTCGCGTGGAGTCCCTCGGACATGCCTGGTGAAAGTCGCCTAGAGGGGGGTGAATAGGGCGAAACTGAAATTCTCAAAAATAATCACAACTACAAGCCAGGTTAGCGTTAGAAATAAAATAGAGTCCGCGAGAGAGGGCGCAAAACAAATCGCAAGCGAATAACGAAGTGAGACACGCAGATTTGTTTTACCGAGGTTCGGTTCTCTCAAACCTACTCCCCGTTGAGGAGGCCACAAAGGCCGGGTCTCTTTCAACCCTTCCCTCTCTCAAACGGTCCCTCGGACCGAGTGAGCTTCTCTTTCTCAAATCACTTGGGAATCAAGCTTCCCGCAAGGATCACCACACAATTGGTGTCTCTTGCCTCAATTACAAGTAAGTGTTTGATCACAAGAAAGAATGCCAAAGAAAAAGAAGCGATCCAAGCGCAAGAGCTCAAATGAACACTACAAATCACTCTCTCTAGTCACTAGGGCTTTGTGTGGAGTTGGGAGAGGATTTGATTTCTTTTGGTGTGCTTTGCAATGAATGCTAGCTCTTGTATAGTAGTTGGAAGCTGGAAAACTTGGATGCAATGAATGGTGGGGTGGTTGGGGTATTTATAGCCCCAACCACCAAACATGACCGTTGGTGGAGGCTGTCTATCGATGGCGCACCGGACAGTCCGGTGCACACCGGACATGTCCGGTGCCCCCGCCACGTCATCAATGCCGTTGGATTCTGACCGTTGGAGCTTCTGACTTCTGGGCCCGCCTGGATGTCCGGTGCACACCGGACATCTCCTGTTCATTGTCCGGTGCGCCAGTATGGGCGCGCCTGACTACTGCGCGCGCAGAGCGCGCATTAAATGCGCCGCAGGTAGCCGTTGGCGCCGAAATAGCCGTTGCTCCGTGGTTACACCGGACAGTCCGGTGCACACCGGACATGTCCGGTGAATTATAGCGGAGCGGCTGCTGCGCGATCCCGAGGCTGGCGAGTTGCGGAGGCCGTGCTTCCTTGGAGCACCGGACACTGTCCGGTGTACACCGGACAGTCCGGTGAATTATAGCGCAGCGCCTAGAGAAATTCCCGAAGGTGGCGAGTTCGAGTTGGAGTCCTCTGGTGCACCGGACACTGTCTGGTGGAGCACCGGACACTGTCCGGTGTACACCGGACAGTCCGGTGCCTCCAGACAAGAGGTGCCTTCGGTTGCCTCTTTGCTCCTTTGTTGAATCCAAAACTTGATCTTTTTATTGGCTGAGTGTGAACCTTTTGCACCTGTATAACTTATATACTAGAGCAAACTAGTTAGTCCAATATTTGTGTTGGGCAATTCAACCACCAAAATCATTTAGGGACTAGGTGTAAGCCTAATTCCCTTTCAATCTCCCCCTTTTTGGTGATTGATGCCAACACAAACCAAAGCAAATATAGAAGTGCATAATTGAACTAGTTTGCATAATGTAAGTGCAAAGGTTGCTTGGAATTAAGCCAATATAGATGCTTACATGATGCGCATGGATTGTTTTCTTTGTTTCTGACATATTGGACCACATTTGCACCAAAAGTTTTGTTTTTGCAAACTCTTTTGTAAATTCTTTTCAAAGTCCTTTTGCAAGATAGTCAAAGGTAAATGAATAAGATTTTGCAAGGCATTTTCAAGTTTTGAAATTTTCTTCCTTTGTTTAAAATGCTTTCCCTTTGACTAAACAAAACTCCCCCTCAAATAAAGTCTCCTCTTAGTGTTCAAGAGGGTTTTAAGACATCAAATTTGAAAATACTACTTACTCCCCCTTTAGAACACAAAGAGATACCAATTTTGAAATTTACCAATTGAAAATCATCAATTTTAAAATTAGGGTGGTGGTCGGTCCTTTTGCTTTGGGCTCATATTTTCTCCCCCTTTGGCATGAATCGCCAAAAACGGAAATATTAGAGCCCATAGAAGTACTTTCTCCTCCTTTGGTCATAAAATAAATGAGTGAAGATTATACCAAAGATGGAGAGTGATGCAGAGCGACGGCGAAGGATGAGTAGTAGAGTGGAGTGGAAGCCTTGTCTTCGCCGAAGACTCCAATTTCCTTTCAATATACCTATGACTTGGTTTGGAATACACTTGAAAACACATTAGTCATAGCATATAAAAGAGACATGATCAAAGGTATTATTATGAGCTATGTGTGCAAGATTAGCAAAAGAAATTCCTAGAATCAAGAATATTAAGCTCATGCCTAAGTCTGGTAAATGATTGTTCATCAAGTGGCTTGGTAAAGATATCGGCTAATTGATCTTTAGTGTTAATGTATGAAATCTCGATATCCCCCTTTTGTTGGTGATCCCGAAGAAAATGATACCGAATGGCTATGTGTTTAGTGCGGCTATGCTCAACGGGATTATCCACCATGCGGATTGCACTCTCATTATCACATAGAAGAGGGACTTTGGTTAATTTGTAACCGTAGTCCCGCAGGGTTTGCCTCATCCAAAGCAATTGCGCGCAACAATGGCCTGCAGCAATATACTCGGCTTCGGCGGTAGAAAGAGCGACCGAATTTTGCTTCTTTGAAGCCCAAGACACCAAGGATCTTCCCAAGAACTGGCAAGTCCCTGATGTGCTCTTTCTATTAATCTTACACCCTGCCCAATCGGCATCCAAATAACCAATCAAATCAAAAGTGGATCCCCGAGGGTACCAAAGCCCAAACTTAGGAGTATAAGCCAAATATCTCAAGATTCGTTTTACGGCCGTAAGGTGTGATTCCTTAGGGTCGGCTTGGAATCTTGCACACATGCATACGGAAAGCATAATGTCCGGTCGAGATGCACATAAATAAAGCAATGAACCAATCATCGACCGGTATACCTTTTGATCCACGGACTTACCTCCCGTGTCGAGGTCGAGATGCCCATTTGTTCCCATGGGAGTCTTGATGGGCTTAGCATCCTTCATTCCAAACTTGCTTAAAATGTCTTGAGTATACTTTGTTTGGCAAATGAATGTGCCCTCTTGGAGTTGTTTGACTTGAAATCCTAGAAAATACTTCAACTCCCCCATCATTGACATCTCGAATTTCTGTGTCATGATCCTACTAAATTCTTCACATGTAGATTTGTTAGTAGACCCAAATATAATATCATCAACATAAATTTGGCATACAAATAAATCATTATCAAGTGTTTTGGTGAATAAAGTAGGATCGGCTTTGCCGACTTTGAAGCCATTTGAAATAAGGAAATCTCTAAGGCATTCATACCATGCTCTTGGGGCTTGCTTGAGCCCATAAAGCGCCTTAGAGAGCCTATAAACATGGTTAGGGTACTCACTGTCTTCAAAGCCGGGAGGTTGCTCAACATAGACCTCCTCCTTGATTGGTCCATTGAGGAAGGCACTCTTCACGTCCATTTGATAAAGCTTGAAGCCATGGTAAGTAGCATAGGCCAATAATATGCGAATTGACTCAAGCCTAGCTACGGGTGCATAGGTTTCACCAAAATCCAAACCTTCGACTTGTGAATACCCCTTGGCCACGAGTCGAGCTTTGTTCCTTGTCACCACACCATGCTCGTCTTGCTTGTTGCGGAAGACCCACTTGGTTCCTACAACATTTTGATTAGGACGTGGAACCAAATGCCATACCTCATTCCTTGTGAAATTGTTGAGCTCCTCTTGCATAGCCATCACCCAATCCGAATCTTGAAGTGCTTCCTCTACCCTGTGTGGCTCAATAGAGGAAACAAAAGAGTAATGTTCACAAAAATGTGCAACACGAGATCGAGTAGTTACCCCCTTATGAATGTCGCCGAGGATGGTGTCGACGGGGTGATCTCGTTGTATTGCTTGGTGGACTCTTAGGTGTGGCGGCCTTGGTTGTTCATCCTCCTTGTCTTCATCATTCGCATCTCCCCCTTGATCGTTGCCGTCATTTTGAGGTGGCTCATCTTCTTGATCTTCTTGTTCAACATCTTGAGCCGCATCCTCAATTTGAGTTGGTGGAGATGCTTGCATGGAGGAGGATGGTTGATCTTCTGCATGTGGAGGCTCTTCGGATTCCTTAGGGCACACATCCCCAATGGACATGTTCCTTAGCGCTATGCATGGAGCCTGTTCTTCACCTATCTCATCAAGATCAACATGCTCTACTTGAGAGCCGTTAGTCTCATCAAACACAACGTCACAAGAAACTTCAACAAGTCCTGAGGACTTGTTAAAGACTCTATATGCCCTTGTGTTTGAGTCATATCCTAGTAAAAAGCCTTCTACAGTTTTAGGAGCAAATTTAGATTTTCTACCTCTTTTAACAAGTATAAAACATTTGCTACCAAAAACTCTAAAATATGAAATATTTGGCTTTTTACCGGTTAGGAGTTCATAGGATGTCTTCTTGAGGATTCGGTGAAGATATAACCGGTTGATGGCGTAGCAAGCGGTGTTGACCGCTTCGGCCCAAAACCGATCCGGTGTCTTGTACTCATCAAGCATGGTTCTTGCCATGTCTAATAGGGTTCGATTCTTCCTCTCCACTACACCATTTTGTTGTGGAGTGTAGGGAGAAGAGAATTCATGCTTGATGCCCTCCTCCTCAAGGAAGCCTTCAATTTGAAAGTTCTTGAACTCCGTCCCATTGTCGCTTCTAATTTTCTTGATCCTTAAGCCAAACTCATTTTGAGCCCGTCTTAAGAATCCCTTTAAGATCTCTTGGGTATAAGATTTGTCCTGCAAAAAGAACACCCAAGTGAAGCGAGAATAATCATCCACAATAACTAGACAGTACTTACTCCCGCCGATGCTTATGTAAGCGATCGGGCCGAATAGGTCCATGTGAAGAAGCTCCAGTGGCCTGTCACTAGTCATGATGTTCTTGTGTGGATGATGAGTGCCAACTTGCTTCCCGGCTTGGCATGCGCTACAAATCCTGTCTTTCTCAAAATGAACATTGGTTAGTCCTAAAATGTGTTCTCCCTTTAGAAGCTTGTGAAGATTCTTCATTCCAACATGGGCTAGTCGGCGGTGCCAGAGCCAACCCAAGTTAGTCTTAGCAACCAAGCAAGTGTCGAGTTCAGCTCTATCAAAATCTACCAAGTATAGCTGACCCTCTAACACTCCCTTAAATGCTATTGAATCATCACTTCTTCTAAAGACAGTAACACCTATATCAGTAAATAGACAGTTGTAGCCCATTTGACATAATTGGGATACGGAAAGCAAATTGTAATCTAAAGAATCTACAAGAAAAACATTGGAAATAGTATGGTCAGGTGATATAGCAATTTTACCCAATCCTTTGACCAAACCTTGATTTCCATCCCCGAATGTGATAGCTCGTTGGGGATCTTGGTTTTTCTCATATGAGGAGAACATCTTCTTCTCCCCTGTCATGTGGTTTGTGCACCCACTGTCGAGTATCCAACTTGAGCCCCCGGATGCATAAACCTACAAAACAATTTTAGTTCTTGACTTTAGGTACCCAAACGGTTTTGGGTCCTTTGGCATTAGAAACAAGAACTTTAGGTACCCAAACACAAGTCTTGGAGCCCTTGTGTTTGCCCCCAACAATCTTGGCAACTACCTTGCCGGATTTGTTAGTTAAAACATATGATGCATCAAAAGTTTTGAATGAAATAGCATGATCATTTGATGCATTAGGAATTTTCTTTCTAGGCAACTTGGCACGGGTTGGTTGCCTAGAACTAGATGTCTCACCCTTATACATAAAAGCATGATTAGGGCCAGAGTGAGACTTCCTAGAATAAGTTCTCCTAATTTTGCTCTCAGGATAGCCGGCAGGGTACAAAATGTAACCCTCGTTATCCTGAGGCATGGGAGCCTTGCCCTTAACAAAGTTAGACAAGTTCTTAGGAGGGGCATTAAGTTTGACATTGTCTCCCCTTTGGAAGCCAATGCCATCCTTGATGCCAGGGCGTCTCCCATTATAGAGCATACTTCTAGCAAATTTAAACTTTTCATTTTCCAAGTTATGCTCGGCAATTTTTGCATCTAATAATGCTATATGATCATTTTGTTGTTTAATTAAAGCCATGTGATCATGAATAGCATTGATATCAACATCTCTACATCTAGTACAAATAGAAACATGCTCAACATTAGATGTAGAGGGTTTGCAAGATTTTAGTTCAATAACCTTAGCATGTAATAAATCATTTTTAGTTCTAAGGTCGGAAATAGTGGCATTGCAAACATCAAAACCCTTAGCCTTAGCAAGCAATTTTTCATTCTCAATCTTAAGGCTAGCAAGAGACTCATTCAATTCCTTAATCTTAATAAGCAAATCATCATTATCATTTCTAAGATTGGAAATTGAATCAATACAAACATGAGAATCAACCTTAGCAATTAAATTAGCATTTTCATTTCTAAGTTTGGCAATAGTGTCACGGCAAGTGCTTAGCTCACTAGATAATTTGTTACATTTTTCTATTTCTAGAGCATAAGCATTTTTCACCTTAACATGTTTCTTGTTTTCCTTGATTAGGAAGTCCTCTTGGGAATCCAAGAGATCATCCTTTTCATGGATGGCACTAATTAGCTCATTTAATTTTTCTTTTTGTTCCATGTTAAGGTTGGCAAAAAGGATACGCAAATTATCTTCCTCACCACTAGCATTATCATCACTAGAAGATTCATATTTAGTGGAGGAGTTAGATTTAACCTTCTTCCTTTTGCCGTCCTTTGCCATGAGGCACTTGTGGCCGACGTTGGGGAAGAGGAGTCCCTTGGTGACGGCGATGTTGGCGGCGTCCTCGTCGGAGGAGGACTCGGTGGAGCTCTCGTCGGAGTCCCATTCCCGGCAAACATGGGCATCGCCGCCCTTCTTCTTGTAGTACTTCTTCTTTTCTCTCCTCTTTCCCTTCTTGTCGTCGCCCCTGTCACTAGACATAGGACATTTTGCAATAAAATGACCGGGCTTACCACACTTGTAGCAAACCTTCTTGGAACGGGATTTGTAATCCTTCCCCTTCCGTTGCTTGAGGATTTGCCGAAAGCTTTTGATGATTAAGGCCATCTCCTCATTGTCGAGCTTGGAGGCGTCAATTGGTTGTCTACTTGGTGTAGACTCCTCCTTCTTCTCCTCCGTTGCCTTGAAGGCCACCGGTTGCGCCTCGGATGTGGAAGGTTCGTCAAGCTCGTTGACCTTCTTTGAGCCCTTAATCATGCATTCAAAGCTCACAAAATTCCCGATAACTTCCTCGGGGGTCATTAGTGGATATCTAGGATTACCACGAATTAATTGAACTTGAGTGGGGTTAAGGAAAATAAGAGCTCTTAAAATAACCTTAACCACTTCGTGGTCATCCCACTTTTTGCTTCCGAGGTTGCGCACTTGGTTTACCAAGGTCTTGAGCCGATTGTACATATCTTGTGGCTCCTCCCCTTGGCGAAGACGGAAGCGACCGAGCTCCCCCTCGATCGTTTCCCGCTTGGTGATCTTGGTGAGTTCATCACCCTCGTGCGCCGTCTTGAGTAGGTCCCAAATCTCCTTTGCATTCTTCAACCCTTGCACTTTGTTGTATTCCTCCTTGCTTAGAGAGGCGAGGAGAATGGTTGCGGCTTGGGAGTTGAAGTGCTCGATTTGGGCCACTTCGTCCGTATCATAATCTTCATCCCCTATTGATGGTACCAGTGCTCCAAACTCAACAACATTCCATATACTTTTGTGGAGTGAGGTTAGATGAAATTTCATTAAATCACTCCACCTAGCATAATCTTCGCCATCAAAAGCTGGCGGTTTGCCTAATGGAACGGAAAGTAATGGAGTATGTCTAGATGTATGGGGATAGTGTAAGGGGATCTTACTAAACTTCTTGCGCTCTTGGCGCTTAGAAGTTACGGACGGTGCATCGGAGTCGGAGGTGGACGTTGATGAAGTGTCGGTCTCGTAGTAGACCACCTTCCTCATCCTCTTGTCGCCTTTCCGATGCGACTTGTGAGAAGAAGATTTTTCCTTCTTCTCTTTGTGGTGAGAAGAGGAAGATCTTTTCTCCTTCCGTTTGGAGGAGCCCTTCTTCTTCTCCCTCCTCTTGGTCCGGGACTCTTCCGATGAAGTGCTCCCTTGGCTTGTAGTGGGCTTGTCGCCGGTCTCCATCTCCCTCTTGGTGTGATCTCCCGACATCACTTCGAGCGGTTAGGCTCTAATGAAGCACCGGGCTCTGATACCAATTGAAAGTCGCCTAGAGGGGGGGTGAATAGGGCGAAACTGAAATTCTCAAAAATAATCACAACTACAAGCCGGGTTAGCGTTAGAAATAAAATAGAGTCCGCGAGAGAGGGCGCAAAACAAATCGCAAGCGAATAACGAAGTGAGACACGCGGATTTGTTTTACCGAGGTTCGGTTCTCTCAAACCTACTCCCCGTTGAGGAGGCCACAAAGGCCGGGTCTCTTTCAACCCTTCCCTCTCTCAAACGGTCCCTCGGACCGAGTGAGCTTCTCTTTCTCAAATCACTTGGGAATCAAGCTTCCCGCAAGGATCACCACACAATTGGTGTCTCTTGCCTCAATTACAAGTAAGTGTTTGATCACAAGAAAGAATGCCAAAGAAAAAGAAGCGATCCAAGCGCAAGAGCTCAAATGAACACTACAAATCACTCTCTCTAGTCACTAGGGCTTTGTGTGGAGTTGGGAGAGGATTTGATTTCTTTTGGTGTGCTTTGCAATGAATGCTAGCTCTTGTATAGTAGTTGGAAGCTGGAAAACTTGGATGCAATGAATGGTGGGGTGGTTGGGGTATTTATAGCCCCAACCACCAAACATGACTGTTGGTGGAGGCTGTCTGTCGATGGTGCACCGGACAGTCCGGTGCACACCGGACATGTCCGGTGCCCCCGCCACGTCATCAATGCCGTTGGATTCTGACCGTTGGAGCTTCTGACTTCTGGGCCCGCCTGGATGTCCGGTGCACACCGGACATCTCCTGTTCATTGTCCGGTGCGCCAGTATGGGCGCGCCTGACTACTGCGCGCGTAGAGCGCGCATTAAATGCGCCGCAGGTAGCCGTTGGTGCCGAAATAGCCGTTGCTCCGTGGTTACACCGGACAGTCCGGTGCACACCGGACATGTCCGGTGAATTATAGCGGAGCGGCTGCTGCGCGATCCCGAGGCTGGCGAGTTGCGGAGGCCGCGCTTCCTTGGAGCACCGGACACTGTCCGATGTACACCGGACAGTCCGGTGAATTATAGCGTAGCGCCTAGAGAAATTCCCGAAGGTGGCGAGTTCGAGTTGGAATCCTCTGGTGCACCGGACACTGTCCATTGGAGCACCGGACACTGTCCGGTGTACACCGGACAGTCCGGTGCCTCCAGACCAGAGGTGCCTTCGGTTGCCTCTTTGCTCCTTTGTTGAATCCAAAACTTGATCTTTTTATTGGCTGAGTGTGAACCTTTTGCACCTGTATAACTTATATACTAGAGCAAACTAGTTAGTCCAATATTTGTGTTGGGCAATTCAACCACCAAAATCATTTAGGGACTAGGTGTAAGCCTAATTCCCTTTCACCTGGCATACCGAGGGAGGTCGCCAAGCACTCACTGGATATCCGAGCTGGAGCCCGACCCGTGAAGTAGCCTCTACGCCGATTCGATGAAGAAAAGCGTAGAGCCATAGGCGAGGAGATCCACAAGCTAATGGCAGCAGGGTTCATCAAAGAGGTATTCCATCCCGAATGGCTTGCCAACCCTGTGCTTATGAGGAAGAAAGGGGGGAAATGGCGGATGTGCATAGACTACACTAGTCTGAACAAAGCATGTCCGAAAGTTCCCTATCCTCTGCCTCGTATTGATCAAATCGTGGATTCCACTGCTGGGTGCGAAACCCTGTCTTTCCTCGATGCCTACTCAGTCTATCATCAAATCAGGATGAAAGAGTCTGACTAGCTCGCGACTTCTTTCATCACACCATTCGGCATGTACTGCTACGTTACTATGCCGTTTGGTTTGAGGAATGCAGGTGCGACATACCAAAGGTGCATGAACCACGTGTTCGGCCAACACATTGGTCGAACGGTCGAGGCTTACGTCGATGACATCGTAGTCAAGACGAGGAAAGCCTCCGACCTCCTTTCCGACCTTGAAACGACATTCCGGAGTCTCAAGGAGAAAGGCGTAAAGCTCAATCCCGAGAAGTGCGTCTTTGGAGTACCCCGAGGCATGCTCTTGGGGTTCATCGTCTCCGAGCGGGGCATCAAGGCTAACCCGGAGAAAACCGCGACCATCATCAACATGGGGCCCATCAAGGACTTGAAAGGCGTACAGAGGGTCATGGGATGCCTTGCGGCTCTAAGCCGCTTCATCTCGCGCCTCAGCGAAAGAGGCCTACCCCTGTACCGCCTTTTGAGAAAAGCTGAGTGCTTCACTTGGACCCCTGAGGCTGAGGAAGCCCTCGGGAGCCTGAAGGCGCTCCTCACAAACGCGCCCATCTTGGTGCCTCCCGCTGCCGGAGAAGCCCTCTTAATCTACGTCATCGCTACCACTCAGGTGGTCAGCGCCGCGATCGTGGTTGAGAGACGAGAAGAGGGGCATGCATTGCCCGTCCAGAGGCCGGTCTACTTCATCAGTGAGGTACTGTCCGAGACCAAGATCCGCTACCCACAAATTCAGAAGCTGTTGTACGCGGTGATCCTGACGCGGCGGAAGTTGCGACACTACTTCGAGTCTCATCCGGTGACTGTGGTGTCATCCTTCCCCCTGGGGGAGATCATCTAGTGCCGAGAAGCCTCGGGTAGGATTGCAAAGTGGGCAGTGGAAATCATGGGCGAGACAATCTCGTTCGCCCCTCGGAAGGCCATCAAGTCCCAGGTCTTGGCGAACTTTGTGGCTGAATGGGTCGACACCCAGCTTCTAGAGGCTCCGATCCAACCAGAACTCTGGACCATGTTTTTCGACGGGTCGCTAATGAAAACAGGAGCGGGCGCGCGCCTGCTCTTCATCTCACCCCTCGGGAAACACCTTCGCTACGTGCTGCGCCTCCATTTCCCAGCGTCCAACAACGTGGCCGAGTATGAGGCTCTGGTTAACGGGTTGCACATCGCCATCGAGCTAGGGGTCCGACGCCTCGACGCTCGTGGTGACTCGCAGCTTGTCATCGACCAGGTCATGAAGAACTCTCACTGCCGCAACCCGAAGATGGAAGCCTACTGCGACGAGGTTCGGCGCCTGGAAGACAAGTTCTACGGGCTCGAGCTCAACCACGTCGCCCAACGATACAACGAGACTGCGGACGAGCTAGCTAAGATAGCCTCGGGGTGAACAACGGTTCACCCGGACGTCTTCTCCCGAGACCTACATCAACCCTCAGTCAAGACTGACGACACGCCCAAGCCCGAGAAGGCCTCGGCCCAGCCCAGGGCACCCTCGGCCCAGCCCAAGGCACCCTCGGCTCGGCTCGAGGCACCCTCGGCCCCCGAGGGTGAGGCACTGCGCGTCGAGGAAGAGCGGAGCGGGGTCACACCTAATCGAAACTGGCAGACCCCGTACCTGCAATATCTCCACCGAGGAGAGCTACCACTCGACCAAGCCGAAGCTCGGCGATTGGCACGACGTGCCAAGTCGTTCGTCCTACTAGGGGATGGGAAGGAGCTCTATCACCGCAGCCCCTCAGGCATCCTCCAGCGATGCATATCCATCACCGAAGGTCAGGAGTTATTACAAGAAATACACTCAGGGGCTTGCGGTCATCACGCAGCGCCTCGAGCCCTCATCGGAAAAGCATTCCGACAAGGTTTCTACTGGCCGACCATGGTGGCCGATGCCACTAGGATTGTCCGCACCTGCCAAGGGTGTCAATTCTACGCAAGGCAGACCCACCTGCCCGCTCAGGCTCTGCAGACAATACCCATCAACTGGCCATTTGCTATGTGGGGCCTGGACCTCGTCGGTCCCTTGCAGAAGGCACCCGGGGGCTACACGCACCTGCTGGTTGCCATCGACAAATTCTCCAAGTGGATCGAGGTCCGACCCCTGAACAGCATCAGGTCCGAACAGGCGGTGGCTTTCTTCACCAACATCATCCATCGCTTCAGGGTCCCGAACTCCATCATCACCGACAATGGCACCCAGTTCACCGGCAGAAAGTTCCTGGACTTCTGCCAGGATCACCATATCCGGGTGGACTGGGCCGCCGTGGCTCACCCCATGACGAATGGGCAAGTAGAGCGTGCCAACGGCATGATTCTGCAAGGACTCAAGCCACGGATCTACAATGACCTCAACAAGTTCGGCAAGCGATGTATGAAGGAACTCCTCTCGGTGGTCTGGAGTCTGAGGACGACGCCGAGCCGAGCCACGGGCTTCACACCGTTCTTTCTAGTCTATGGGGCCGAGGCTATCTTGCCCACAGACTTAGAATACGGTTCCCCGAGGGCGAGGGCCTACGACGACCGACGCAACCGGACCGACCGAGAAGACTCACTGGACCAGCTGGGAGAGGCTCGGGACATGGCCTTACTACACTCGGTGCGGTATCAGCAGTCCCTGCGATGCTACCACGCCCGAGGGGTTCGGTCCCGAGACCTCCAGGTGGGCGACTTGGTGCTTCGGCTGCGGCAAGACGCCCGAGGGCGGCACAAGCTCACGCCTCCCTGGGAAGGGCCGTTCGTCATCGCCAAGGTTCTGAAGCCCAGGACGTACAAGCTGGCCAACAGCCAAGACGAGGTCTACAACAACGCTTGGAACATCCGACAGCTACGTCGCTTCTACCCTTAAGATGCTTTCAAGTCGTTCATTCACCTCGTTCACGCACAAAGTCTAACCGTCAAGGAAGGGTCAGCCTTGCCTCGACAAAGCCCGACCCTCCCTTGGGGGCTAGAAGGGGGGGACCCCCTCCGCGTCAAATTTTTCCTCGAAAAAGATCTTTTCTGCCAGAATGTCTTTCGTGCTTTTCTACTACTTCGAAAGCGGGATCCTGAAAACGACGGAGCACACGTAAGCAGCCAAGGTTGACCGAGCCGAGGGACTCCTACGCCTCCGGGATATGGATACCTCACTCATCACCTTCTGCGATAAGTAACTCACGCTCGGATAAGCGATTCCGCGGACCGAATAAGTATTCATGCTCGGAAACTCTTCTGCCGAAACAATTTTTCGTGCCTTCTCGACTATATCGGTAGCAGAATCCTACAGACGAGTAAGAGTACACATAAGCAGCCAAGGCTGACCGAGCCGAGGGACTCCTACGCCTCCGGGATACGGATACCTCACTCATCACCTTCTGCGATAAGTAACTCTCGCTCGGACAAACAATTCTGCTACCGACAAATAAGTCCGGATACTCAAAAAAAGAGGAAAAGAAACGCAGCTTTTACAACACGACGATAGTGTGTTTGGGCCTCGGTGGCCGCATAAAACATACGCACACTACAAGATGAACCGGTCCTACAGGCTTAGGCGTCGATGGAGGGGGCAGCAGCACCCTCGGCGTCAACTCCACCCTCGGCGAAGTCCGACCGAGCCTCGGACGGCAACGCGGGCGGAGGGTCTCCACTCTGAAGGATGACGTCAGCATCGTGCCCGGGCCATCACCGCCAGGGTCTCCTCCGGGAATCCGGCCCGAGCAGACGGCTCGGTCGACCGCCCCGAAGCGTCAGCCAGTTGCCCTCCGAGGACACCGGCCCGGCTCGAGGCTTCGGCAACTCGACTCCGGCACTGGTCTCGCCAGTGGACAGCATGGTCAGGCTCTGGCCGACTAAGTCTTCTCTTCGAGCCAACTCTGCCTCTGTCCATGCTAACACTGCTGCCTCCGGCTTCGTCTCATCGAAGAGCGGCCGAGGGTCTCCTTTAACTAAGCAAGAGAAGCCTTGGGCTGCAAGGACGACCGAGCCGAGGGACTCCTATGCCTCCGAGATACGGATACCTCACTCGTCACCTTCGCACGAGGCAACTCACACTTGGTTAAGCGGTTCAGTTAGCCGACAGGCGAGTCCTAGTTCTCGAAATGAGGAAAAAACATGGCTCCGTGCCGAAAATACATACATGTCCAGGCCCCGACAGCCACAATGAATAGACACTGGCACTCAAAGTGCCATTACAAACGGAACTCCAGTTCCGCCCCCGCGGGTATGAACAACCTCCACACTGGAGAGCCCGTGGGGCGACAAGCTCCGGGCGACTCGCCACCGACCTCCGCAGCAGCAACCATGGTCCCAGGGTGGACGCGGCCACCAGAAGGCTCTCGTTCGCGTCCCCACTCAAGGGACGCGAACCAGACATTAAAGCCAAAGAGCCGGAGGTCGGTCCGCAGGCGGTGCTGATGACCTCGACGGTGGAGAAGCTTTCTCCAGCCGCCACCACATCAGCACCAATGGCGGCGTCCGCCCGTCCACCAACGCCGCACCAGTAAGCGCAGGGCGCTCCAAAGTGCACCGACAGGTCCTTGCCTCCGCCGTCGCCATGAAAGCAAGGGCAGGGGACGGAATGTTGCATCCTAGCTGGACAGCAACAGTTCGCCTTCCCCGGCATGGCTGGAGGACGCCTCTTCCGTAGAGCTGGAGGATGGTTTCCACCACCAGAAGCTGGAGGAAGAGGTGGCCAGCCAACCTGTGCAGGAGGTAGAGCCCCGGCTCACCTCGCTCGCCGCCCCAACAAGGATGACGAAGATCCTTGAAGCTGAGGGCGGTGCAGAGACCGCAGCCCGGCTTGCTTCTCCCCACCCGGAAGCTAGTGGTCACCGTCTTGGGTGACCGCCGGCGAGGGGATGCAGCCGGGCTGCCTGACGAAAATCCTTGAAGCCGAACGATGGCTAAAAGGTACCAACTTCTGTGAAGTTGTGTTCCTCCAACGACAGCAAGACGAAGACAACGCGGGCGCCCCCACCCAGGGGCTCGAAAGGTGGAAAGACACGATGCATGAGGGGAGCACGAAGACATGGTTGCCTTTCAAGGGGGGTCACCCTCCTTTTAAAGGCAACTCTCCCCACTTGCGTTCTCAGCCGTCGCAGGCTGAGTCTTCTCCAACACGCTCCAAGGTCCTCCCCCTACAACACGGGGGCTGGGCCCCGTGCGTCGTGCAAGCTGGCCTAAGGCGGAAGAAGCCAAACCGCCACACGTGGTGCGCGTAACTGCCCAGCGGTTACAAGCGCTTCTCCACTTTCGCCCAGACCAGCGGGTGAAAGGGCGGACCGCCATGCAGGCGGCATGCAACCGCGTCGAGGGGGCGAACCCTTTCGACTTCGACACGTCCAGCATGGAGGCCCAGGCCCACACATCATGTAACCGGCATGCTGATTACTACGTGCAAGAAACTGCACCGCCACTCGCGCCACTACCGCGCCTCCTCGACTACGGAACCAGTACCACGACTCAAGGCAACCCCGTGCATGACCCAACAGTGCCAACCAGGCACATCGGTCACGGGTCAGCTAACCGCTGGAGAAGGTGCGACGGTCGATACGGCCAGAAAGGGGCCAACAGTAATGGCGGTGGCAGGCAGGCAGAAGCAGCGGTCAAGTCATCAGCCAAGCTCACGTCCCCTCCAGGGACAGCGAGAGAGCCCTCTCCCACGGCGTGAAGACGACGCGCCCGTGTCCCGTTCCTCGAATGGCCCGCGCACGCGCAACGGCTGCCCCACGAACCACTCGTCCTGTCGCATTAACTCTACGGTAGGACAGGCGGCACCTTTGGCAGGCGAAGCAGGCGACGCTTCGCTTCCGTCGTATTGACCGTGTCAAAAAAGGTGCGCCACGTCGTTCGATTTCGTATCTTTTCCCTTTTTCTCTTTCTCTCTCTCTCTCTCTTACGACAGGGACCGGGAAAGGGGATACCCCGAAAGGGATCCTTCTCCGCAAAGGAAACGGGCCCCGAGCCCCCACTACTGATCAAAGGTTCGAAGGCTGGCCCCTCGGAAGGGTTCAACAGCCGCCTCAGAGCACTCGGGCTCCACGCCCACTACTGGTCAGAGGTTCGACGGCTGGCCCCTTGGAAGGGTTCAACGGCCGCCTCAGGCTACTCGGGCTCCGCGCCCACTACTGATCAGGGGTTCGTAGGCTGGCCCCCGAAGGGTTCACATTCGCCTCAGACATAGAGTGAGGGATGACCCTGGGTACATTCGATACATAACCGAGGCTCGGGCTGCGCTCCCGAGGTACCCTAGGACATTTCTGAGACCCGCGGGAACGATTTTGTAACGGAATCCCACCAGAGGGAGGCATCGAGCCCTCGAACCCCGTCGAAAGGGGACCGGGTCCGGCAAATCACCCGCAGGTACTTTTGGAGCGCGCCTCCGGGCTACAAACGACCCCTAACGGACGGGGCACGGGTGTCCACTCGGATCACCCGTTAGCAACTCACTGGAGACACCATGTTCGGCGCCCATCGAGGGCAACATGGCGCTTTCCCCCCTCCTCCTTGCGGAAAGGCGACGCAGGGGCGTATGTAAAAAAGTCGAGTCTGTCCTTGATCGCCCTCTCGCTCTGTGCGGAGGCTCGAGGGCTGCTCTCGCAAACCCGGCTCTGGCCAAACCGTTGACAACATCAACATACCAGCCCGAGAACTTGGGACTCGACGGTGCACCCGGGCTACGACCAGTTCGCATGAGGGAACAACCAGACCGGCCGAAGCATCACGAAACACATTAAGACCTCGAAGGAGTCTAACCACTCCTTCGAGGCCTCGGGGGCTACACCCGGTGGGTGCGCTCGCGCGCACCCACCGGAACAAGAAGCAACCGAGAAAGGCCGGTCCCTTGCAAAAAAGTGCGACAAAAGCCTCCAAGCGAGTATTAACACTCCCTTGGAGGCTCGGGGGCTACTATCGGGGACCATAATTAGGGGTACCCCCAAGACTCCTAATCTCAGCTGGTAACCCCCATCAGCACAAAGCTGCAAAGGCCTGATGGGTGCGATTAACTGAAGGGACACGATCCCGCCTCGCCCGAGCCCAGCCTCGGGCAAGGTCAGCCGACCCCAAAGGATTCACACCTCGCCCGAGGTACCCCCTCAAGCAACGGACACGCCTTCGGCTCGCCCGAGGCCCAGTCTTCGCCGAGAAGCAACCTTGGCCAAGTCTCCACACCGACCGACTGACTCGCAGAAGCATTTAATGCAAAGGTGGCCTGACACCTTATCCTGACGCGAGCCCCTCAGTCGACAGAGCCGAAGTGACCGCAGTCACTTTGCCGCTCCATTGACCGGCCTGACAAGGGGACAGCGCCGCCTGCGTCGCTCCGACTGCTGTGCCGCTTGACAGAGTGAGGTTGACAGCAGCCAAGTCCGGCTTCGAGCGCCATAGGAAACTCTGCCTCGCCCGACCCCAGGGCTCGGACCCGGCCTCAGCCTCAGAAGACGACGGACTCCGCCTCGCCCGACCTAGGGCTCGGACTCGGCCTCGGCCTCGGAAGACGACGGACTTCGCCTCGCCCGACCCAGGGCTCGGACTCGGCCTCGGCCTCGGAAGACGACGGACTCTGCCTCGCCCGACCCAGGGCTCGGACTCGGCCTCGGCCTCGGAAGACGACGAACTCCGCCTCGCCCGACCCCAGGGCTCGGACTTTGCCTCGGCCTCAGAAGACGACGGACTCCGCCCCAGGGCTCGGACTCGACCCTGACCTCGGAAGACAGACTCGACCTCGACCTCGGAGGAGCCTCCGCCTCGCCCGACTCAGGGCTCAGACCGACCACGCCACAGGAGGGGCCATTATTACCCTACCCCTAGCTAGCTCAGGCTATGGGGAACAAGATCGGCGTCCCATCCGGCTCGCCCCGGTAAAACAAGTAATGATGGCACCTCGCGTGCTCCATGACGACGGTGGCTCTCAACCCCTTACGGAAGCAAGGAGACGTCAGTAAGGACTCGACAGCCCCAACAGCTGTCCTTCCGCAAGGCTCCAGCGCTCCTCCGACGGCCACGACATCACAGGAACAGGGTGCCAAAACCTCTCCGGCTGCCACGATGACATGTACTTAGGGCGCTAGCTCCTCTCTGCTAGACACGTTAGCACACTGCTACACCGCCCGTTGTACACCTGGACCCTCTCCTTACGCCTATAAAGGCAAGGTCCAGGGCACTCGTACGAGAAGGTTGGCCGCGCGGGAGGACGGGCTGGCGGACAGTCTCTCTCTCTCTCTCTCTCCCACGCAAACGCTTGTAACCCCCTACAACAAGCGCACCCGATCTGGGCGCAGGACAACACAGAGGCCGCGGGATTCCCCTTCGCTGTCTCTTCCCCCCTCAGTGCTCCGTCTCGCGCCGACCCATCTGGGCTGGGGCACGCGGCGACAATTTACTCGTCGGTCCAGGGACCCCCCCCCCGGGGGTCGAAACGCCGACAGTACTGTTCACGCTGGATTGTAATCGCTCTCGTGCCATTCTCGCTCTCTCACCGTCTAGCAAGCCGAAGGTACTATTGTAATATGAATATTGTTAATGCTTTTTATGTACAATAAAAATAAATGAATCATAAATATATAATAAATATTATCTTCATTCCTCTGTATTCTTTCATTTCCTTACTTATGTTCATGTTTATACCATAAAATGATGAAGGTGTGTCCTTCATGACCTTTGTCTAAAGATCATTATATCCACGAGGAAATAATGCTTCGAAGGATGAAGGTTTTTAACCATTAACAATTGTGTTGTCTTGTTCTTAATTTATAGCATTTGAGAACAAGTGACCAACAAACGGCTAGAATCGAGTTGGAGCCTATATATACTCCACCCAACCGGCCATTTCAAGTTGTGGGAGCCCAAACAACAAACCAAGGTATAGTATAGACATTTTCAAGTGCTCATATACCCAAGTGCTTAATAGAATCCTCCATGCGCTAGGTGATTAGCGTAGGTGCTTTGCGAAGTGCTTAGGTTAGTTAGACCACTTTAGCGCTTGTTCTAGGTGAATCCTAGTTAGTTAAGTGAGTTTAGAAAAACCACACAACCCCTCGGCTCTTGCGTTAGTTAGACCACTTTAGCGCTTGTTCTAGGTGGATCCTAGTTAGTTGAGTGAGTTTAGAAAAACCACGCAACCCCTCGGCTCTTGCGTGAGCCGTTGTAATTGTACCGAGTGGGGCGAGAGTCTTGCGAGATCGTGACAACCGAGTTTGTGTCACGGCCACCACCGTGTACCGGAGGGAATGAGGCCCACGACGTTTTGGCCGGAAGCTCGTTAGTGGAGACAGCGAGGAGCGTCCGAGAGGAGCCGGAAGCGGAGCGCCACTTGCGCGTGGAGAAGGCCCGCGACTCTCTACAAAGTTACTCGACCGAGGTGCTTGGCCCTCGCGTGGGCTTCCATTTGCGTAGGGGCACCAACGAGGATTAGTCGAGACCTTGCGTGGTTCCAGATACTGTCACACCTGGGTTTTAGGGACCCGGGCACGAACGCAATCCCAGGTGTGCTAGGACCAAGTCTCACACATATGATGAATCATGGTACAGAAACAGAATGTTACAACTTTACTATATAATAGAATTTCTGTACAAAATAAAAAAAAATAATTACATCGTAAGGAGACAATGATCCAACAACCCAAAGTTGACTGGGAGACGACGGCCTAGACCTCTCACGAACACATCGTAGCATCCTCCATGCGCCACATCCTATCGTACCTGTTCTTGATCTGTGGGGGTGTGAGACAACAAGGGTGAGCTCACATATGTTCATCGCTCAACAAGTTGTGGGGAATAATGTGCATGAACTCGTCAAAGGTGGGAGCTCATGTGAAGTGTAAGGCTTACTAAAGATAATGGTTAAAGCTGAGCATTGCTTTTAAAGTTGGTCAAAATTTTATTAACAATTACTAGATGTAAGTAAATACCAAACCATAATAATAATAGAACAAAATTAATAATAAATCCCATGCAATACAAATGATAAATTGAATTTAGTTCCAGAATTTAATCATGCGAGAGTCCTGAGCTGCTCATGACCGCGAGCACGGCTAGTATACCAGTTTTACACTCTACAGAGGTGGTACCCTTTACCCACAAGTCATGTTACCCATCTGCCACGGGGTTGTACGGGCCCCATACACCTCTACCGAGGAAGCGAGGTAGGGTAACACTACGAGGCCTTTACAAAGTTCCACTAGCTTTCGAAAACCCGCTACAGTTTCTAGGAAGAGCAATGCAGGAATCCCTTGTCCGAGCGCCATCGCAGCAAAATCAACCCAGGAACCTCCCTACACGCCTACTCCCTCACTGTCCTTGCCCCTTTCGGGTAAGGTAGTCTTCCACTAGCTTTCCTAATTAGTCAGCCAAGGGCATCCCATTCCACCCTTATGGTGGCCCGTGTTTCTCAAGGTAAGCTCCATGTTCCCATTAATATAATGATCTTGTCATGAACAATAAATAAAATGACAGAATAATTGGGACATGGACATAATGTAATATTAAACCCAAAACCATATAGAGCAATAGAAAAAACTACCCAAATAATTCAAGGGTAAACAAGGTAACAAGATAAGCAGACTAGGGTGACCTATTGGGTCCCATCAAAATTAAACCTATGCTAGAATAAACGAATATAAAGAACATTATTGGGTAATAAAAGTGATCAAGGACACAACTTGCCTGGGACTTGAGATTCCAGGTACCAAGATGATCTTCAGGTGACTCGTAACCTCGTGCTAGTCGTAGCAATACAAATAAACATGATATAGACAAAATTAACATCACACCAAACATAAGAAATAAACTGCATAATAATGATCTACGCGTAGCTACGAGATCGTGGGAATAAGAATTGCTAAATTCGGAGTTACGGTTAAGGAGTTATGATTTATGGAAGATCTATGCGGTTTAAATATTAAACTTATAAATTGATTAGGATACATTATATGAGAGAATATTTTATAAATAATTAACTCAACTTTAATCTAAGTCATTACTTGATTATAAATCATCTTTTAGGCCAAAGATAACCATAAGATCAGAATACTATATTAATATTAGAATAAGCTAATCCAGAAAACATAGATTAATCAAATTAGTTACCTAATTATATAATCAATGTTGCTACAGCGTAGTAAATATTTATACGAAACTAACGCAATTTGAATGGCTCAAATCGAAGTTAAAATGGATTAAATATGAATTAAACAAGTTTTAAGATTTATTTTTATACTAAAAAGTCATTTTCTAATTTAATTTCTCAATTTCCAGAAATCCAGGGACCGCGGCTACTAATCTATGTAAGACCAGGGGTTATAATACAAATTTAGGGACCTATATGCACTGATCTCAAATAGTTATAGCAAACATTTTTATAATTGTGCCAAAATAGAATATGTAGTTCTACATACTATAGTAACACACCACAAAAAGTTTGGTTAGAAAAAAGAATAAAAATATATTTTACCGAGTGTCCAAGTATGACACTCGACGAAGCATGGTTTGCCTAGTATCGGCCGAACAACACTCGGCAAAGTAGCTTCTTTGCTGAGTGCCAATACCTGGCTCTCAGCAAAGATAACGACCGTCAGATATAGACGATTGCTGATGGGTCTTTACAGAGTGTTTGAGACTCGACAAAGCTGTCTTTGACGAGTGTCTGTCTATGCACAGTGTCTTGCTTTCGGTAAACGTGTTCGTTGCCGAGAGTGTTACTTTACCGAGTGTGGCACTCGACAAACAATTCTTTGTTAAGTGCCTAACAAAAAAGTTTGGCAAAACATCGAGCATTCGACAAAGATCGGAATCCGGTAGCGGGAAGGATTGGAGAAAGCCTAAGACAACCGTTCCCATGTCAAAACATTATATTTATACTTTATATTTATATTTAAACACCTTGTCATCAGAGAATCTTCTCGCTATTTTACTTTCTCTCCAATCATTTCCCTTATTATTCAGCTTCTTCTTTATTTTTTAACCGAGCTTGAAGTTTTAAGAAAATGTATAACATTTATAGTATCATAACTCACACAACACACACATTGTTATATTATAATGAAACTTGAAAAGGGTTAATTTAGCAGTTACAAACACTAATTAACGAAGGGAGAGATTACAGGGTGAGAGCAGCTGGCCTCGCCCTCAGGAGACGGAGGACGACGGGGAGCTGTTGGACAACATTTCTCCCACGCTACGCTATGGAGGCCAGGAGGTGGGAGAGTTAGAGTCGGCCTTATGATATCTCCAACAACGTCTCCTAAATTCTATTCTCTAAGGAAATATTTTCTGTCTTATACAGCATGATCTAAAAGATTTCATTCTTTATATCTTTTCATCTGTAACAATGTCCCCTAAATTCGGTCCTCTATATCTATAGTATACCGGATTTTATAATACACATTGTTTTTATATGTCACTTATAGAAAAATTAATTACGTATGTTGCGAAATAAAAATATTTCTTACAATACATTTTCATTTTATATATAAATTACTCATCGGTCATATTATTTACCAAAAAAATGAATTATATATTTTCCTTATCATACGCACGGAAACGAAAAATCATTCATGTGATCTAAGAATTAATTAGAGACTAATTAATTTTTAAAATCGACTATAACCAAGCAATAGCAGACAAATTTGCACGGCATTTGACAACTGCGCAGGAGAAAAAGTAGAGAGAGGAAGAGGCTGGACTGCATGTGAGCAGGATAGCGGACGAACTAGTACACTCTGGCTTTAGCGTTCGTCAAAGTCATCCCCTATTTTACAGTTCCACTTACCGGTTGCTGCTGGAGGCGATAGCGGACGTCTCACGCTCTAAATTTAGAGTACATGATCATTTAGCATTTGTTGCTGAAGACAGCCTTAGCTTCATCTAGCCGCCGCCAAATAGTAGAGAGGAGTTTTTCAACAATAGTTGCGGCGTGTGTGAAAGGTAGAAGATACCGATACATCCGTAGTTGTCGAGGTAGATAGAGAGCAGCAGCGCAGGTGGAGAAGCAAGAGACGACTGAGTTTGGATAACGAGATTGCATTGCATATACGGTAGACGAGCTGATCCAGGCGGTGATGTCGGGATGACGGAGACAGGCACCATACAGCTTGGCAGCTTGCCTTGGTCGAGAAGGCAGCATACACGCACACGGAGCATGCATCTACGTGCGTACTGTACATGCACACCACGCAGATAGAGACGGATTAATTAAGCTAGCGTACACATCCGGACCACGGGGCCAATAATAGCCTTCGGCGGTAGTAATTAAGAACACACATGATTGACCACAAAGCCACCCAAATGTACTCCCTCCAGTGCAGTAAAGGTAGTCGTTTAGGACATGATTGTGCATACTAAGGAGTGATTAATTATCATAGAGTTTTCCCTGTTTGCCCCTATTAGATAGGGATATGGGTGCATTAACGTCACTAAAACAATCAGGCTTGATTGGTTGCTGCAGCAGCTCCAAGGCATTCTAGACTGGAGGTCTCAAGTTCGATTCTTCTTAAATGCATCTTTTTTTGTGCAATTACTAGGGGCAACAACGTCCAAATCCCAGACCCACGCGCGCTATGACTTCTTTTTGTGCACGCTCGGTCACGCGCAGGATGACTTCTTTTACTGCACCGGAGGGAGTATACATGCATTTGTTGACCTGGCGTTGTTTATAAGTAAAACTGTAATTGTAGATCTATAAAAAGACCACTACCGAAATCTGAGACTTTGCCGAGTGCTTTTTATCGGGCACTCCACAAAGAATCCTTTACCGAGTGTCGCACTCGATGTAAAACCTAAAATTGATAGAAAAAATAATAAAATAAATAAATAAGTAAAATTTATAAGTGGGTGTTTTGGGATCCCTAGATTTCCTTTTGATTCTTCTCTACATACTCAACTAATGGCATTAAATTATGCAAATAACAAATAAATAAATAAAGAAATGTGCACCTCATGCCGATGTTATTTCCATGATGCATCTTATTTGAATCAAGGAATCATAACTTAAATTGACCTCAAATGAAAATATAAAACAATGGGAGAAAGGAAATTATAATAAAGTCATTCCTTTCTTCCATATGTAAACAATAGGGGGAAGAATAAATAATAATAATAATAAATAAATAATTTTAGTGCAAGTAGTAGAAGTCTTAGAATTTGGTTTAATATTTGAAACCTGTATATTGAAACCTGAATTCGAATTTAGTTTGAATTTTTGATTTGGAAATAAAACAGAAATTATAAAAGAAAAAAATAAAACAAAATGGGAAAAACACGCCTGAGCCGATTCTGGCGCCCTTGGCCCAGCTTCCTCCGCGCCCGGCCCAACTCGCGCGCCTCGCGCTTGCCCACACGCGCCGCGCCACTTCCGGGGGGCCCACTGGTCAGGTCTCAATGTGGCGCGTCTGTATCAGCTCTGTGACGCTGGCAGGTGGGGCCATCATGTCAGATCTATCCCCTCCCTAAGCTGTTCTCTCCCAACTGAACGCCGAAGCTCCCGGGCCGTGAATCCGATCTCCTTTCCCCCTTTCTCAGGCCGTTGCAGAGTCTTCACGGGTTTAAATACCGAATGCCCGCTAATCCCTCATGCATCCACCCCATCTAGTGGTGCCTCGCCGTGCACCGTCGCCAAGCGTCACCATGTCCGCGGGAGAAGAAGAGTGCTGCCAAGGGGGAAATTCATGTCCGCCACCGCTCGGGGCAATATGGGTCATCGGGGAGGCTCGCCGAGGTATAGGGAAACCACAATGCCCCCGTCAATTTGGCGATGTGGTGCTCGGGGTGGACGAAATCACTCACCAAGCTTCCGCCACCGCCGCGGATCCGTCATACGGTGGGGCTGGGGTTTATAGGTGCACAATCCACGGTAAGATGCCCTTGACAGTGTTCGTTTCTTCCTCCTCGTTGTTTTTGTCGTTGGACGCTCGCCATTTTGCGCTGGTGCTCGGGGTTGGGTGCACGCCGGTGTCGCTCCACCGCGGTGAGTACCGCGCCACCATGCCTAGGCGGCCGGAGGGCTTGGTGTGTGCTCTGATCATCAAATTAAAGAGGGATGGTTCAGATTAGGTTGACCACGTACCACTTTGAGGAATGGATCTGGGCCGTGGGTCTGGATCTAGCGGTTCCTGGTCAATCTCGCCCATTTAAAATCCCATCCATAGATTTAGGATCGTGCGGTATTGAACACGTACCGGTTCACGCGCTGTTCGATCTAATCGGATCCGTCTATTTTGAATCGGACGGTGCAGATCAGCGCGTACCCCTTCAACCGTGTGAAAGATTGTAGAAAGGCCCCCGATCTTTATCCAAACCAACCCGCCGTCCGCACATATTCAAAGAACATCACAGACGGGTCCAGATTTTTGCAAATAGAACCTTGACCTTTTGGAGAATGGTAGCCGCAGCCCAAGAGTTCTTATTTCCTTATTAAATTAATTCTGGAAATTTATTTTTGTATAAAAACAATATCAAAAATACTTGAGAACTTAGAAAATTCATAGTTAATTCATTTTAACTCCTTTTTAACTCATTCCAGTTGCAATAATCTTGTATTAATATTATCTATCAACTAGTAACACTGTTTAGCTATGAAACTAGAATTAAAATTGTTCATTAGGATTAATCTATTCTGAGCACTAAATAATTTTGGAAATTCATAACCCAATAACCGTAACTCTGTTTTGATCCATTCTAGTTGCATTAGTCTCACAATAATATTTATTACCATCTGGTAATTTTGTTTTGTCATGAAATATAGGTTAAAATGTTGCACTTAGTCTATTCTATAATTAACCACGTGGATCTTCGGAAAACCATAACTTCATAACCGTAACTCCGAATTTAGTAATTCTTGTTCCTATGATCTCATAGCAGCGCGTAAACTATTATTATGCAGTTTATTCTTATGTTTGGTGTGATGTTAATTTTGTCTATACCATGTTTGTTTGTATTGCTACGTTTAGAAGTGAGGTCACGAGAACCTGAAGATCATCCTGGTACATGGAATCTCTTGTCCTGGGCAAGTTGTGCCCTTGATCACTTCTTTTTACCCAGTCATGTTCTGATTAATCATAATGATCTGCATAGGTTAATTTTGATGGGACCCAATAGGTTACCCTAGTTTGACTATCTTTATGCCTTGTTTACCGCTGAACTTTTTAGGGAGTACTTGCTAGTGCTATATGTGGTTTTGGAAATGAAGATACATTATTCATGATCACAGTTTTATTATCTGTGTATTATTACTGTTCAAGATAAGATCATTATGTTAATTGGAACATGGAGCGACCACCTAGGAAAACAGTGCTACCACAAGGGAGGAATGGGACCCTTGGCTGATTAATTAGGAAAGCTAGTGGATGACTACCTTACCCGAAAGGGGCAAGGGCAGTAGGGGAGTGGTCCGTGTAGGGAGGCCCTTGGGATGATTTTGCTGCGATGGTGGTCATGTGATGGGTCCCTGCATTGGAGCTTCCTATTAACTATAGCGGGTTTTCTAAAGCTAGTGGAACTTTGTAAAGGTCTCATAGTGTTACCCTGCCTCGCCTCCTCGGTAGAGGTGTATGGGAAGTCACGATCCCTTGGCAGATGGGTAACATGACTTGTGGGTAAAGATGCGCAACCTCTGCAGAGTGTAAAACTGGTATATCAGTCGTGCTCATGGTCAAGAGCAGCTCGGACCCTCACATGATTAATTTATGGAACTAAATTCAATTTGTCATATGCATTACATCGCAGGTGATGTTGTTACTTTTGTTCTACTACTTAATTGGGTTTGGTATTTACTTATACTTAGTAATTGCTAATAAAATTTTGACCAACTTTAAAATCAATGCTCAACTTCAACCATCCTCTTTGGTAAGCCTTACACTTCACATGAGCTCCCACCTTTGGCGAGTTCATGCACATTATTCCCCATAACTTGTTGAGCTATGAACGTATGTGAGCTCACTCTTGCTGTCTCACACCCCCCACAGGTCAAGATCAGGTACCGCAGGATGAGGCGCTTGGAGGATGCTGTGACAAGTTCATGAGAGGTCTAGGTCGTCGTCTCCCAGTCAACTTTGGGTTGCTAGACCGTTGTCTCCTTATAATATAATTATTTATTTATTTTGTATAGAACTCCTATTATATAGTAAAGATGTGACATCCGATCCTGTGCCATGATTCATCATATGTGTGAGACTTGGTTTCAGCACACCTGGTGATTATGTTCGCACCTGGGTCTTGGTGCCCCCGAAATCCGGGTGTGACAAAAGTGGTATCAGAGGAATGTTGACTATAGGACGACACCTAGATAGAACTGGACAACCATTATCTATACCTCTGCTACTCTGATTCTTTCTAAAACTTTCCTTAATCTTTTCTCATCCACTGTCGCTTTACTCTGATTATTCTTATCTTTTCTTCCTAAAGACAAAAGTGGATTTCACACTTTGAAATCCTGTACCTAAAGAGACTTTAGGAATAGGAGACCAAATCTTAGGAACAAAAACAAAACTATTTTGTACATATTTGTATGCTTGAATGTTTGTTCTTATGATACTTGTCTGATTTGGATCTTTGATTGAGTGTGATGAGTTGTGGAGTAATGTCCACAATTACATCTACATATACATATAGGCATAAATATAAATAAATAAAATTCATAAGATAACTAAACAACCTAGATTATCCTAATTAAAATATATCTAGCCTAATAGCTCCATCTTATCTTAAAAGACTCTCTTACCTTAATGGATTCATCTTATCTTGAAAAGATTTTATCTCATCCTAATAGATTTAACTGACCTCAAAAGATTCTACCTTATCCTTATGGATTCATCTTGCCCTGATAAGCATATTTATCCCACACTAGTGTAACCACCATGATCTAATCCAAAGTAATTAGATATTGTCTAGTTAATCTGGTGATATGGGTTAGACTCTGCTTTAACAAACATAACCTAACCTAAATTAATGTCTTAGATCAACTCGTCGGTAAACAACAATATAACCTACATCACAGGCTGCCTAGTCCATTTGTTCCGAAAGCAAAATACAACTCTGTTCAAACCTACCTACCTCGTGTACCCCGGCTATCCTAACTATATGTCCTTAACTCGCATGGCAACTCCAAGAAGAAAGGCCAAAGAAGACCAACCATGTCAAGGAAGAATAAGCATCAACTCAAGTCTTCAAAGATCAAGTTGAATCGCCAGAAGAATCAAGATCCAGTGTTCAGGATGAAGTCTTTCCTTATTATACCCTTGCCACAACCTCTACTTGCCATAACCGTACCTCATCGGACCTAATAAATGGATAGACATACAATATTCATATTTTCCAAATCATCTACTAACTATTATGTGAAAACTTGAACAAAACTTTGATTCCCGAAAACAAATGAGAAACTAAAATTCTAGACTCAACCTATTGTATCCCTTTTCTTACAAATCCCGAGGGCGAGATTTCTGTTAAGGGGGTAGGATTTGTAAAGCCCAAAATTGGTAGGAAAAAACAATAAAATAAATAAATAAGTAAAATTTATAAGTGGGTGTTTTGGGGATCCCTTGATTTCCTTTTGATTCTTCTCTACATACTCAACTAATGGCATTAAATTATGCAAATAACAAGTAAATAAATAAAGAAATGTGCACCTCATGCCGATGATATTTCCATGATGCATCTTATTTGAATCAAGGAATCATAACTTAAATTGACCTCAAATGAAAATATAAAACAATGGGAGAAAGAAAATTATAATAAAGTCATTCCTTTCTTCCATATGTAAACAATAGGGAGAAGAATAAATAATAATAATAATAATAATAATAAAAATAAATAAATAATTTCAGTGCAAGTAGTAGAAGTATTAGAATTTGGTTTAATATTTGAAACCTGTATATTGAAACCAGAATTCGAATTTAGTTTGAATTTTTGATTTGGAAATAAAACAGAAATTATAAAAGAAAAAAATAAAACAAAATGGGAAAATGCGCCTCGGCCGATTCTGGCGCCCTCGGCCCAGCTTCCTCCGCGCCGGCCCAACTCGCGCGCCTCGCGCTTGCCCACACGCACGCCGCGCCACTTCCGGGGGGGCCACTGGTCAGGTCTCAATGTGGCGCGTCTGTATCAGCTCTGTGACGCTGGCAGGTGGGGCCATCATGTCAGATCTATCCCCTCCCGAAGCTGTTCTCTCCCAACTGAACGCTGAAGCTCCCGGGCCGTGAATCCGATCTCCTTTCCCCCTTTATTGGGCCGTTACAGAGTCTTCACGGGTTTAAATACCGGACGCCCGATAATCCCTCATGCATCCACCCCATCTAGTGGTGCCTCGCCGTGCACCGTTGCCAAGTGCCACCATGTCCGTGGGAGAAGAAGAGTGTTGCCGCGGGGGAAATTCATGTCCGCCACCACTCGGGGTGATATGGGTCATCGAGGAGGCTCGCCAAGGTATAGGGAAACCAACGCCCCCGCCAATTTGGCGATGTGGTGCTCGGGGTGGACGAAATCACTCACCGAGCTTCCGCCGTTGCCGTGGATCCGCCATACAATGGGGCTGGGGTTTATAGGTGCACAATCCACGATAAGATGCCCTTGATAGTGTTTGTTTCTTCCTCCTCGTTGTTTTTGTCGTTGGACGCTCGCTATTTTGCGCTGGTGCTCGGGGTTGGGTGCACGCCGGTGGCGCTCTGCCACGGTGAGTACCGCGCCACCATGCCCAGGCCGCCGGAGGGCTTGGTGTGTGCTCTGATCATCAGATTAAAGAGGGACGGTTCAGATTAGGTTGACCACGTACCGCTTTGAGGAATGGATCTGGGCCGTGGGTCTGGATCTAGCGGTTCCTGGTCAATCTCGCCCATTTAAAATCCCACCCGTAGATTCAGGATTGTGCGGTATTGAACGCGTACCGGTTCACGCGCTGTTCGATCTAATCGGATCCGTCTGTTTTGAATCGGACGGCGCAGATCAGCGCGTACCCCTTCGACCATGTGAAAGATTGCAGAAAGGCCCCCGATCTTTATCCAGACCAACCCGCCGTCCGCACATATTCAAAGAACATCACAGACTGGTCCAGATTTTTGCAAATAGAACCTTGACCTTTTGGAGAATGGTAGCCGCAGCCCAAGAGATCTTATTTCCTTATTAAATTAATTCTGGAAATTTATTTTTGTATAAAAACAATATCAAAAATACTTGAGAACTTAGAAAATTCATAGCTAATTCATTTTAACTCCTTTTTAACCCATTCCAGTTGCAATAATCTTGTATTAATATTATCTATCAACTAATAACACTGTTTAGCCATGAAACTAGAATTAAAATTATTCATTAGGATTAATCTATTCTGAGCACTAAATAATTTCGAAAATTCATAACCCAATAACCGTAACTCCGTTTTGATCCATTCTAGTTGCATTAGTCTCACAATAATATTTATTACCATATGGTAATTTTGTTTTGTCATGAAATATAGGTTATAATTTTGCACTTAGTCTATTCTATATTTAACCACGTGGATCTCCGGAAAACCATAACTTCATAACCGTAACTCCGAATTTAGTAATTCTTGTTCCTACGATCTCGTAGCAGCGCGTAAACTATTATTATGCAGTTTATTCTTATGTTTGGTGTGATGCAAATTTTGTCTATACCATGTTTGTTTGTATGGCTACGTTTAGAAGTGAGGTCACGAGAACCTGAAGATCATCCTGGTACGTGGAATCTCTTGTCCTAGGCAAGTTGTGCCCTTGATCACTTCTTTTTACCCAGTCATGTTCTGATTAATCATAATGATCTGCATAGGTTAATTTTGATGGGACCCAATAGGTTACCCTAGTTTGACTATCTTTATGCCTTATTTACCACTGAACTTTTTGGGTAGTACTTGTTAGTGCTATATGTGGTTTTGGAAATGAAGATACATTATTCATGATCACAATTTTATTATCTGTTTATTATTACTGTTCATGATAAGATCATTATGTTAATTGGAACATGGAGCGACCACCCGGGAAAACAGTGCTACCACAAGGGAGGAATGGGACCCCTTGGCTGATTAATTAGGAAAGCTAGTGGATGACTACCATACACGAAAGGGGCAAGGGCGGTAGGGGAGTGGTCCGTGTAGGGAGGCCCTTGGGATGATTTTGCTGCAATGGCGGTCATGCGAGGGATCCCTGCATTGGAGCTTCCTATAAACTATAGCTGGTTTTTTGAAGCTAGTGGAACTTTGTAAAGGCCTCGTAGTGTTACCCTACCTCGCCTCCTCGGTAGAGGTGTATGGGAAGTCGCGATCCCTTGGCAGATGGGTAACATGACTTGTGGGTAAAGATGCGCAACCTCTGCAGAGTGTAAAACTGGTATATCAGCCGTGCTCATGGTCAAGAGCAGCTCAGACCCTCACATGATTAATTTATGGAACTAAATTCAATTTGTCATATGCATTACATCGCAGGTGATGTTGTTACTTTTGTTCTACTACTTAATTGGGTTTGGTATTTACTTATACTTAGTAATTGCTAATAAAATTTTGACCAACTTTAAAAGCAATGCTCAGCTTCAACCATCCTCTTTGATAAGCCTTACACTTCACATGAGCTCCCACCTTTGGCGAGTTCATGCACATTATTCCCCACAACTTGTTGAGCTATGAACGTATGTGAGCTCACTCTTGCTGTCTCACACCCCCCATAGGTCAAGATCAGGTACCGCAGGATGAGGTGCTTGGAGGATGCTGTGACAAGTTCGTGAGAGGTCTAGGTCGTCGTCTTCCAGTCAACTTTGGGTTGCTGGACTGTTGTCTCCTTATAATGTAATTATTTATTTATTTTGTATAGAACTCCTATTATATAGTAAAGATGTGACATCCGATCTTGTGCCATGATTCATCATATGTGTGAGACTTGGTCCCAGCATACCTGGTGATTATGTTCGCGCCCGGGTCTTGGTGCTCCCGAAACCCGGGTGTGACACTCGGCAAAGTCCTGCTCGAACTCGTTTACTGAGTGCAGGACTCTCGGCACAGAAATACACTAGGCAAAGATATCTTTGTCGGTGCCAAACACTCGGCGAAGGCGGCGCTCGGCAAAGGGCCGTCAGCAGCCGTCTATATCTGACGGCCGTTAACTTTTGTCGAGGGCCGAGAGTTGGCACTAGGCAAAGAGGCTTCTTTGCCAAGTGTTAACTGACTGACACTCAGCAAAGCCTTCTTTACCGAGTGCCTTCTTTGGGCACTCGGCAAAGCATATTTTTATTTTTTTATTTTGTCAACCAAACTTTTTGTGGTATGTCCCTACACTATGTAGACCTACATGTACCATTTTGGGATGACAATTATAACAGTGTTTTCTATAGCTAGTAGATTTAGTTTGTTTATTTGAATTTCTTCGGAAAATTCACATTTGAACTGCAAGTCACTCGAAACTTGGAAAACCATGCATGCAAAAATGATATTAATGCTATTTAGCACAAGTTACGACCGATTTCAGGAGCGGTGCGGAAACTTCGAACAACATGCTCACTAAACATGGTCGTGAACTTGCTAACCAGTTGTTTAAAAATTGTATAAAACACAAATAAAGTCAGAAAATCATGAAACTTGTCCACGTGTCATGATATCATATGTAGAGGCTATGATAAAAATCTGAGAATGTTTCGATAAAGTTGTGACGCACTATGTGTAGAAACCTAAGCAATCTACACATGAAATCATAGAGTTTCAATGTAGTTCTTCTAGGTTTCTACACATAGTATCTCACAACTTTCTCGAAGCATTCTCAAATTTTTATCACAGCCTCTACATATGATATCATAATATGTGGACAAGTTTCATGATTTTCTGACTTTGTTTGTGTTTTATACACTTTTAAACAACTGGATGGCAAGTTCGCGGCCATGTTTAGTGAGCATGTTGCTCAAAGTTTCCGGCCAGCTCCTGAAATCGGTCGTAACTTGTGCTAAATAGCATGGATATAATTATGGCATGCACAGTTTTCCAAGTTTCAAGTGACTTGTAGTTCAAATCTAAATTTTCCGAAGAAATTCAAATAAACGAACTAAATCTACTAGCTATAGAAAACACTTTTATAATTGTCCTAAAATGGTACATGTAGGTCTATATAGTGTAGAAACATACCACAAAAAGTTTGGTTGGCAAAATAAAAAAATAAAAATATGCTTTGCCGAATGCCCAAAGAAGGCACTCAGTAAAGAAGTCTTTGCCGAGTGTCAGCTGCGTGGCACTCGACAAAGGTTTTTTAAAAACCCTAAGTTCTGTCTTTGCCGAGTGTTGGACCCAAGACACTCGACAAATGATATTTTTAAATTAAAAAGCAGCTTTGCTGAGTGCCCGCGATCTGGCACTCGGCAAAGCTGGTGAATATTACACTAGCATCTTCCTCTTCGCTCAGTCTATCTCACTCCGCCGCCCTCCCTGCTGCGACGCCACTCCACCGCCCGCGCGTGCCACCACCCTGCCCTACCGCGCGCCACCACCCCTGCGCGCCCCCGCCTCCGCGCCCCGCCACCCCGCCACCCCCGTGCCGCCGCCCATGCGCGCCGCCACCCCTACGCGCCCCCGCCCCCGCGCTCCGCCACCCCGCCACCCTCGCGCGCCGCCACCCAGCCCTGCCACGACATCTCCCCACCAATCCCGCCCTCGACCCCGCAATTCACCGGCCATCCTCCCCGTCGCACCATCTCTGTCAACCACTGTCGCTTCGGCCATCTCCCCGCCAATCCCGCCCTTGCCCCCGCCAATCTTCAGACACCCCGCCATCTCCGCCATCCTCCCCGGCTAAGGTATACATTTCTAATATATGCTTATGGTTGGTCTATAGGAAATTACATGCGATTGATTATATGTGATTAAATGTAGTTTGCATGTGATTGGTCTGTAGGAAATTATATTTCTAATATATGCGTATGATTGGTCTATAGGAATTAAATGCAGTTTGCATGTGTCTATGGTTATATGTGATTGCCAGCCATCGTGCCGTTGAATTATGCGTGGATGTCAGCCATGTGCTGATACTTTTATTTGCAGGTTTTAGAAACCTCCACGTGCAGGGGAGGTGCTGCCAAAATTTTCTATTGCTAGGCTTCTGTTAGAGGATGGAGGACCGTGAGTGGATGTACATGGGCCATAGAGGAAGGAATGATGTCACCACTGAATGGATTAGAAAGACTGATTATTTCATGGAATGGGCATATGGCGAAGCTGCTAAAGGAGCGAGTCTAGTCCCATGCCCGTGCAGCAAATATGCCAACTGGAAAAAAAACCAAAGAAGGCCATGGTAGAATATATTTGGAAGAATGGATTTACGCCGGGCTATACTCGGTGGATCTTTCATGGTGAAGCACATCGTACGAGAGAGGAGGTGCTGAGACAACATGTCGAGGATTATGATGCCGATGCGGGGGTAGCGGATATGTTGAACGACTATCACGAGGCACAGTACACAGGAGGATGTACGGATGACGAGCCAGAGCTGACTGTAAAGGCGTTCTACGACATGTTTGACGCGGCACAGAAGCCCCTTCATGGCCAGACAAAGGTTTCTCAACTGGATGCCATTGGGCGTGTAATGGCGTTCAAGTCGTAGTACAACATGAGTAGAGACGCATTCGATGGCTTGTTGACGGTTATTGGGAGCCTACTTCCAGATGATCACATTCTGCCAAAGAGCATGTACGAGGCATAGAAACTCCTTCGTGCACTCAAAATGACGTATGAGCAGATTCATGCTTGTCCGAAGGGCTGCGTGCTATTTAGGAAAGAATACATGGAGGCAAAGTACTGTCCCAAGTATAAATCGTCTAGGTTCATGGAGGTAGATTCTGGTGATGGACAGAAGAGGCAGCTCGACATCCCCTTAACAATCTTACGGCACCTTCCGTTCATACCGAGGATCTAGCGTCTATACATGACCGAGGAATCCGAGAAATAGATGACATGGCACAAAAATGGAAAACGATACAATCCTGACAAGATGGTGCACGCATCCGATGGTGAAGCATGGAAACACTTTGATGCCATTCACAGTGAGAAAGCCGAAGAGGCTCGTAATGTACGTGTTGCGCTGGCCACAGATGGGTTCAATCCCTATGGAATGAGCGCTGCCCCGTACACATGTTGGCCCATGTTTGTTATCCCAATCAATCTCCCCCTGGTGTGTGCTTTCAAAGGTAGAATATATTCATGTCGTTGATAATTCCCGGACACCCGGGGAATAAAATGGGCGTGTACATGGAGCCTTTGATCGATGAATTGGTACGTGCCTAGGAGGAAGGGGTATGGACGTTTGACCGAGCTACAAAGACGAACTTTAGAATGCATGTTTGGTACCAGTACTCCATGCATGACTTACCAGCGTATGGGCTATTCTGCGCCTGGTGTGTTCACGGTAAGTTCCCATGCCTAGTTTGCAAGGAAGCTCTTAGATTCATTTGGTTGAAAAAGGGTGGAAAATATTTGTCCTTCGATAAACATCGACAATTTCTCCCTCTTGACCATCCATTCTGCCTAGACATCAAGAACTTTATGAAAGGTGTCGTAGTGACAGACCGCCCACCTGAAATGATGACTGGTGCCGAAATTCGTCAACAGATAGAAGGGCTCGTGGCCAATACAGAAGGTGGTTTTGTGGGATATGGTGAGCAGCATATGTGGACACATAAGTTGGGCTTGACTCAGCTCCCCTGTTATGATGACCTGCTCCTTCCACACAACATTGACGTGATGCACACTGAAAAGAATGTTGTCGAGGCACTTTGGGCAACAATTATGGATATTCATGATAAGTCAAAGGATAACGTAAAGGCAAGAGTGGATCTGGCAGCGTTTTGTGATAGACCAAACCAAGAGATGAAGTCGCCAAGTGGTGGAAAGACATGGAGAAGGCCTAAGGTCGATTTCGTCCTAAGTAGGGCCTAGAGGAAGGAAGTACTTCAGTGGATCAAGATGTTGATGTTCCCTGATGGGTATGCAGCTAACCTGAGTAGGGGGTGAACTTATCTACTATGCGAGTCTTAGGGATGAAGAGTCATGACTTCCATATATGGATTGAACGGATTCTTCCTGCGATGGTTCGAGGCTATGTCCCTGAGCATGTTTGGCTAGCACTTTCAGAGTTGAGCTATTTCTTCCGTCAGCTTTGTGCAAAAGAGTTATCTCGGACCGTGGTTGCAGACTTGGAAAGATTGGCACCCGTGTTACTATGTAAGCTTGAGAAGATATTTCCACCCGGCTTCTTCAATCCAATGCAGCATTTATTCTTCATATCCCCTATGAGGCACGAATGGGGGGCCCATGCTGGGACGTTGGTGCTATCCAATTGAGAGATGTCTAAAGACTATTCGAAAGAAATGTAGAAATAAATGCAAAATCGAGGCTTCCATTGCAGAGGCATACATTCTAGAGGAGGTGTCAAACTTCACAACAACCTATTATGGTGACAAACTGCTGAGCGTGAATAATCCACCCCCTCGTTACAATGATGGCGACAATGAATTGAACCTTAGCATATTTCGAGGCCAACTCGGATTTGCAAAATCGGGGGATTGAGCTATAAAATGACTAGTCTTATCGCATTTGAAGCAGGAGCGTTTCCCCCTTGACTTGTTCTTGTTGGGGTACTCCTTGCGTCCTTTTAGTGCGGTCTTGAAGCGCTTGATGATGAGCGCCATCTCATCCTCATTGAGCCCGATAGCCTCCACTTGTGCTACCTTGCTAGGTAGCACCTCCCTACTGCTGGTTGCTTTGAGAGCAACGAGCTATGGCTCGTAGACAGGAAGTGGACCGTTCAAGGCGTCATCCACATATCTTGCCTCCTTTACCATCATATGTCCGCTTACAAATTTTCTGAGGATTTCATTGGGCGTCATCTTGGTGTACCTAGGGTTCTCACGAATAAGATTTACAAGATGGGGGTCAATAACTGTAAATGACCTAAGCAGTGTGAGTCGGACGACGTCATGATCCGTCCATCTTGTACTCCCGTAGCTTCGGATTTTATTGACCAGGGTCTTGAGCCTGTTGTAGGTCTGTGTTGGCTCCTCTCCCCTGATCATCGCGAACCTCCCTAGCTCGCCTTCTACCAGTTCCATCTTGGTAATCATGGTGGCGTCATTACCCTCGTGAGATATTTTGAGGGTGTCCCAAATTTTTTTGGCGTTGTCCAAGCCACTGACCTTGTTATATTCATCCCTACATAGAGATGCTAGCAAAACAGTAGTGGCTTGGGCATTTTTATGAATTTGTTCATTGATAAACACAGGGTTATCAGTACTATCAAAGAGCATTCCATTTTCCACAATTTCCCAAATGCTAGGATGGAGAGAAAATAGGTGACTACGCATTTTATGGCTCCAAAATGAGTATTCCTCTCCATCGAAGTGTGGGGGTTTTCCAAGTGGAATATAATGTAAATGGGCATTTAAATTGTACAGGATGCGGGAATAATCAAAGGAGTAGTTTTGATTAACCGTTTTCCTTTTTGACGAGGAGTCGTCGTCATCCCTTGGTGAAGAAGAGGAGGTGTCGCTGTCGTAGTAGATAATCTTCTTGATGCACCTCTTCTTCTTCCCGTCCCTCTTCTTGTGACTCGAGCCTGAGTCAGTGGGCTTGTCTTCTCTTGGCTCGTTGAGGAGGGACTCCTCCTTATCGTTGATCACCATCCCCTTGCCCTTAGGATCCATCTCTTCGAGCGATTAGTCCCTTAGATGAAGAGTACGGCTCTGATAGCAATTGAGAACACCTAGAGGGGGGTGAATATGTGATCCTATAATATTCAACACTAATAGCACAAATTTGGTTGATAAAATGTTAGTTAGCTTAAACCAAGTTGCTATAGAGCGAGCTCTTGAGAAGAAATCAATCACAGTGAAAAGCAACACAAGAGACACGATGTTTTATTCCGTGGTTCGGCCAATGCCTACTCCACGTTGTGGTGACCTCCTTTGGACAAGGATTGCACTCAATCCCTCTCAAGTGATCCAATGATCAACTTTGAGTACCACAGTGTTCTTCCTTAGTAGTCTTTTCCCGTTTGCGAGGAATCTCCACAAGTTGGAGCCTCTCGCCCTTACAATGCTTGATCACAAGAAGGCACAAGAGTAAGGGAGGGAAATCAACACACACAAGACTCAAATCACAGCAAACACATGCACACAAGACAAGACGTGAGCACAATACATGGGGCAGGGAGTTCATAACTCAAATGGTGCTCAAATCTCTAACACAACGATCCGAATGCGTGGCGGCAGAGTCTAGGCATCTTAGAATGATCAGGGAATGCTTGGTGTACTGCTCCATGCGCCTAGGGGTCCCTTTTATAGCCCCAAGGCAGATTGGAGCCGTTGGAGATCAAATTGGAAGGCAATTCTTGCCTTCTGTCGGGTGGCGCACCGGACATGAATAGTAGTTGTCCGGTGCCCGATCTCCTTCCTTTTCTGGCGAAGCCGACCATTGGCCTGGCCACGTGTCGCCCGTTGATCGCACAGTCGACCATTGGTCGTGGGCACCGTTGGCGCACCGGACAGTCCGGTGATTTTTAGCCGCGATGCCTTCTCTTTTTCCCGAGAGCGATGAGTTCGTCGCCGGGCCAGCCTGGGCACCAGACACTGTCTGGTGCACCACCAGACAATCCGGTGCACCACCTGCTGGTGCTGGTTTGGCTGAACTTAGCCAAAAACTTCTCCTGTCCGATTCCAGTTTTCTTGGCTATGTACCTGGCACTTAGATAAATATGTTAGTACCCAAAAATAATTTTCTAAGGCCGAAGACATACCTTGTTCTTTGATTTGCATCTTAGCACTTATGAACCAACTTAGTACATATGAACTAAAACAGTATGTGTTGGGCATATAATCACCAAAACAATTATAGAAATGGCCCAAGGGCACATTTCCCTTTCAGTAACCTTTAGGAATTAGAGATCTAATCTTAGGAACAAAAACAAAACTATTTTTGTACGTATGTATACGCTTGAATGTTTGTTCTTATGATACTTGTCTGATTCGGTTCTTTGATTGAGTGTGATGAGTTGTTGAGTAATGTTCACAATTGCATCTGCATATACATATAGGTAAAAAATATGATTATAAGATAACTAGACCAACTAAGAATATCTCCCATTAGTATATATCTAGCTTAATAGATCCATCTTACCTTAAAAAATACTCTCTTATCCTAATAGATTCATCTTATCTTGAAAGGTTCATCTTATCCTAACCACTTTGCTTATTCCCTCCTAGTGTAACCACCATGAACTAATCCAAACTAACTAGATCTTATCTGGTCTCGACTAGTCATACCAATCTAATCTAGATCACATCTAATCTAATATGATCCAATCTAAAGTGAGATATTTAATGGATTAGTTAATAATGCTGAAATAGATTAGACCTTATTCCTATAAATAGGTGTTGACCTAAACTGGTGCCCTAGACTAACTTTACCATATACAACTACTTGACCATATGCAGCTACCTTAACCGTCTGATGGTTGCATAAGCCCTCTGTTTTAACCTAACAGAGACTCTGACCTACCTGTACCATATAATCCATCCTATCTTAAAAGATTCTAACATATCCTAATAATAAATATCCTACCGTGGTAGATCTATCTAACTTAAACTAGTCTAATCTAGTTATATCCAATCTAATCTAGACCCTACCTAATCTATTATGATCCAATCTAAAGAGGGTTACTTAAACAAGTTAGTTAATACTGGTAACATAGATTAGACCATATTCCTATAAATGGGTTTTAAACCTAAATTGGTTTCTTAGACCAACTCGTCTGTGGAACCACGACCTAGCCTATGTTATAGGTTGTCCAAACCATTTATCTCAAAAGCAAAGTAAAATTCTGTTTAATCTACCAACCCCATGTACCCGCAATTGTTAACCCAACTCAGATAATGGCATCTAACATCATAACCGATGGTCCCTAAATTAGGCCTAAGAAGAAGGTTAACCTTGACAATGAAGGATATGAGTAGAAACAGATCTTCAGATGAATCAAGATCCACCACCTGGAATAAAAGCCTCCCTTACCTAGCCTTCTCTTACCCCAAAACTTCTCTACACTCACCTAATAGCTAAAACCTGATGTGCCCTTGTTTTCTATGCCACACCTGCTAATGGCATGAAGAATTTTAAGTTTATAAAAATAATATACTAATTGGAAGTTCCACTTAGAAAAAAATATATACTAGAATTCCATAGAGATAAAGTCAACTTGATATGCTTAACTAAATGATATTCTTAAATAGGATTATAGAATCAAATGTGATCTAATTTAATATGATCTAATCTAAGGTGGCCTACTTAAATAGATTAGTGATACTAGTAGAAGAGATTGAACCCTACTAGCTAGGTGTTAACTTAACTTAGCACATTAGACCAACTCAACCATGAGCAGAAGAGCTAACCCAACCAATAGAGTCATGATGGATTGCATAATCTTAGGGATGAAAGTGGTAATCTGAACTGTTAGGACAAATTTAATATTTTAAATAGATATATATATAGAATTTTATGGTGATATTGTGTTATGTTCTCAAGCACATTATTACAAATAAAAATAAAATATTACATAAATGGTTTTATGTATTATTTGCTCCCTACAACAAAAAAAGTTGAAAAAATTACCGAATTTGTTTTCGAATCCATACCAAATTTTATATCTATCATTTAAGAAAATATATGATGAATTTTAGGATTAACTTTTATGAATCTTTACTAGCTCAATGTTATAAACAAGAATACAAATTTGTATAGTGCATTATATATCCTATTTATTCGCAATGAAAGAAAAATGACCAAAAAACTGATTACCGAATAAATATCGTTTCTGACCGTTTTTATCCCTACATAATCCGTCTATCTCCACCTAACATCAAACAAACTTTTGACCTACATCATGTAGTTTGTCTCATCCATATCTATCTTAACCATATTCCCTAACTTTGATAAAATACACTAACCTCGAATCAATGAGACCAAGACAGGAGAAGAAAAGATCAACGTTGACAAGGAAGGATATAACAGTCAAAGTGAATCTCGAAATGAATCAAGACTTAAACATTTCGGATGAAGTCTTTTCCTTGCCATAATCTTTCTTATCTCAACCTGTCCAGCTTATATCCTACATAATAAGTCGTCGGATACATATGCTCTCCTAATCACCCACTATTGACAAAAAAATTGGGACACTAGAGTTTTGAACCAATTATAAACTAAAAGCTTAATTACAAACCAATCCTTTTGTATCCCTTTTCTTACAAATCTCGAGGACGAGATTATTTTTAAGGGCTAGGATTTGTAAAGCCCAAAATTGGTAGGAGAAAAAAATAATAATGATGATGAAATAAATAAATAAATATATTTAAGATAGTGTTTTAGTGATTTTTGAGATATTATTAGGATTCTCATGCTTTTGAATGTCCAATTGAATACAATTAAGCTAACCAAATAACAAAATAAATAGATATAGAATTATGCACCTCATGATGGAGTTCTTGCATTTTTGCCTTTGTGCTCAAAATTTTGAGAAAAGCTTAAGTTTGAAGAGTAGAATTTGTAGCACCCAAAAATATTATTATGGATTCCTAATAGAATGATACGAAGATATGAAACATGATATTCTTTATATCACCTTTTAAGTCACATTTTCTTAAATAGATAAAACTAAATACTAAAAGATTTAATGATCTTATATAAATTAAGTTATTCTTTTTAGATAAAATGTTTAGAAATGTTATCTGAAATAACTATTAATAAATTGGTGCAATAGAAATTTTTTCATTAAAACATATATTTGGTGGGTATAAAATATACACTTGGAAGAAGTTGCTTAAAATAAATAATGCAATGAGAATATATATAAAATAAAAATAAAAATAAAAACTTTGCATCATGCTAGATATTTTGATTGTGCATGATAACCTTGACCCTAAGTTTGAATTACAAATTCGAATTTGGAATAGAAAATAAAAATATAAAATGAAAACTGAAAAAGGATAAAAGAAAAAGAAACAAGCCGAGCTCTGGGCCAAAATTCATGCTGCGGCCCACAAAACTTAACGCGCCTCGGCCCACTAACTCCTCTCTTCCACCGCGCGGCCTGGGGTACTCGCCTGTGCGCGTCGACAGCTGGGCCCTGCGGGCAGCCCCTTCGCGCGCCTTTGCTCCCACTGACGGATGGGCCGGGATTGTCAGGACTCACCGTAGACGAACCGCTCACTGGCTGGCGGGGCCCCCGTGTCAGCTCGTTCCTCTCCGCCGCAACAACTCTCGCGGAATTGCCGATGGATCATGGCGAAGCTATCGTCTTTCCCACCTCCTTGTGCATATATAAGTTGACCGTGGAGCAACCCTTTTGTCCCCATCATCTATCTCCGCGCTAGGTCAATGAACCGGTGACCTCGCCGCCATTATTCCAGAGAACTCAAGCTGCCGCGGTGGGGGTCGTCTTCTACTGCCATCTGACCCTCGAAGTGTGGTTGCTGTAGTCTGTCGTGGCTCGTGGAGTCTGGTGATAAGCCTCGCCAGGCGCGAAATTATCGGGCGAGGAGGAATTCCTCATCGTTGGGCGTCGTGGTCGTGGTGCCGCCATTCGTTGTCGCGCATCCCCTACTTCACCCGACTGCCGGTAAGTAACCCTTGACCATGTTCGCCAGTCACTCCTCTTCTTATAACACTCATTGGATCGCGTAGTGGGGCACCGGAACCAGAAAATGCTGCGCTCCGGTGGCTGTTCACAGCGGTCTGCGGGCGTCGCCGCCGCGACTATCGGTTTGAAGGGAGATGGTATAGAGCCGTTGATCTCGTGCCGACCGGTCCATATTAGATTATGGGACCGCTTCGAAGGGATCCAATCTGGTGCGTGGATCTCAGATCGGATGGTTTGGAGCGGATCTTGGTGTTTAAAATCTAGACGATCAATCCTAGATCCTGCGGTCTCGGTTGCGTACCGGTTCATGTAAGCTGTGATTTAATTTGAGCCATTAGATCTAGATCGCTCGGCTGTGCTGCACTCGTACCCCTTCGGTCGTGACAAATTCTAAAAGAGCCCCTCGACTTTTGCATAATAAACCCGCCATCCATGTTGTGGCCGGGAGTAGCGCGCATAACCCTAGATTTTTACACAGAGCACCCTGTAGTTTAAAGAAATAATGCCCCCAGTCCATACATCGAATAAAGGAAGAAAATCAATATATAAAATGGGTTTTTGGGTATAAAAATAATGTTAGAAATCTATTTAATTCATATTTAATTCATTCTAACTCCAAATTGATTCATTCCAGTGGCATTAATTTTGTGTCAATATTATTTATCATCTAGAAACTCTATTTAGCCATGAAACCTAGATTAAAATTGTTCACTTGAATTAGTCTATACTAGGCATTAAATAACTCCAGAAATTCAAAACTCAATAAACGTAATTCTGTTTTAATCCATTCTAGTTGCATTAGTATCACAATAATATTTATTATCATCTGGAAACTTTGTTGTCTCATGAAATATAGGTTAAAATGTTGCACTGAGTCTATTCTATATTTAACCACGTGGATCTTCAGAAAACCATAACTTCTTAATTGTAACTCTGAATTTAGCAATCCTTGTTTCCACGATCTCGTAGCGATGCGTAGATCATTATTATGCAGTTTGTTCTTATGTTTGGTGTGATGTTAATTTTGCCTATACACTGTTTGTTTGTATTGCTACGACTAGCGCGAGGTTATGAGTCACCTGAAGATCATCCTGGTACCTGGAATCTCAAGTCCCAGGCAAGTTGTGCCCTTGATCACTTCTTTTTACCTAGTCATGTTCTTATTAATCATAATGATCTGCATAGGTTAATTTTGATGGGACCCAATACGTTACCCTAGTTTGGCTATCTTTATACCTTGTTTACCACTGAATTTTTGGGTAGTACCTGCTATTGCTTTATGTGGTTTTGGGTATGGAGATATACATTGTTCTTGATAAGATCATTATGTTAATTGGAACATGGAGAACCACCCCGGAAAATAGTGCTACCACAAGGGTGGAATGGGACGCCCTTGGCTGACTAATTAGGAAAGCTAGTGGAGGACTACCTTACCCGAAAGGGGCAAGGGCAGTAGGGGAGTGGTCAGTTGTAGGGAGGCCCTTGGGTTGATTTTGCTACGATGGCAGTCAGGCGAGGGGCCCCTGCATTGGAGCTTCCTAGAAACTGTAGCAGGTTTTCTGAAGCTAGTGGAACTTTGTAAAGGCCTCGTAGTGTTACCCTACCTCGCCTCCTCGGTAGAGGTGTATGGGAAGTCGCGATCCCTTGGCAGATGGGTAACATGACTTGTGGGTAAAGATGTGCAACCTCTACAGAGTGTAAAACTGGTATATCAGTCGTGCTCACGGTCATGAGCAGCTCGGACACTCACATGATTAACTTATGGAACTAAAATTCAATTTATCATATGCATTGCATCGCAGGTGTTGTTATCACTTTTGTTCTACTACTTAATTGGGTTGGTATCTACTTATATTTAGTAATTGCTAATAAAATTTTGACCAACTTTAAAAGAAATGCTCAGCTTTAACCATCCTCTTTGGTAAGTCTTACACTTCACATGAGCTCCCACCTTTGGCGAGTTCATGCACATTATTCCCCACAACTTGTTGAGCAATGAACGTATGTGAGCTCACTCTTGCTGTCCCCCCCCCCCGTGCAGGTTAAGAACAGGTATCGTAGGATGAGGCGCATGGAGGATGCTGTGACGAGTTCGTGAGAGGTCTAGGCCGTCGTCTCTCAGTCAACTATGGGTTGATAGATCGTTGTCTCCTTATGATGTCATTATTTATTTATTTTGTACAGAACTCCTATTATATAGTAAAGATGTGACATTTGTTTCTGTACCACTATTCATCATATGTGCGAGACTTGGTCCCAGCACACCTAGTATTTATTTCGCACCCAGGTTTTGGACCCCTGAAACCCGAGTGTGACACAATTCCTTGACTATCCTGGAGAGAAGTCATCGCTTCACTATGTCGGACCTGGACCATCATTGGGATGAACTGAGGGCATCTAGACTGAAGTGTCCCGACTTGGTAAGCTGTTGTCTTTGGATGATTCTGTCATCAAGGGGCTGCGTGCTTCAAAGAAGCTTGTCGTGAAAGAGCTGGAGGCCGGTCGCCTCAACATCAAGGCCTTAGAGGATGATCATGATGTCATGAAAGCGATGTGCGACAAAGCCATGGACAAAGTTGTTCGCACCGAGTGAATCCTGATGAGGAGACCTGGTGTTGTGGTGCCTGAAGACATTGTTGCTGATGTTCTCGCTGCACCCGCTGTCATGAGCTGGCCTTCTTCTTCTGCTACTCCCGCAGCTGAGGCTTCCTATAAAAATGCTCCTGCACAGTGATTTGCTCGGATGGAAAACACTTTTCATTGAGTTAGTACTTTTTAGTGAGACAGTGTATCATGAATTTCACGTGCATGTAATTGTGCTACACTTGAACTGATTGTTCTATTAGCAGGGTGTTGAAGCCACCCTCGGGTATGTGAGTAGGTTGCTTTTCTTTGAGGCGTTCCTGATCTGAGTGGATTATTTTGCTAGTAGGGTATAGCAATCACCCCTATGTTGTGTCGACTTAAAGGCATTTTTGACTTAAGTCGGATGTTCCGTTAGTAGGGCATAGTGATCACCTTGAGTCACGTAGTCGTGAGCGTGTCGCACCGACTTAAGGCATTTCCGACTTAAGCCGATTGCTCTGTTAGTAGGGTATAGTGATCACCCTAAGTTATGTAAGCATGAGCATGTCACACCAAATTAAGGCATTTCTGACATAAACCGATTGTTCCGTTAGTAGGGTATAGTGATCACCCTAAGTTGTGTAAGCGTGAGCATGTCACACCGACTTAAGGTGTTTTTGACTTAAGCCGATTGCTCCATTAGTACGGTATAGTGATCACCCTGAGTCACGTAGGCGTGAGCATGTCACACCAACTTAAGGCATTTCCAACTTAAGCTGATTGCTCTGTTAGTAGGGTATAGTGATCACCCTAAGTTATGTAAGCGTGAGCATGTCGCACCGACTTAAGGCATTTCTGACTTAAGCCGATTGCTACGTTAGTAGGGTATAGTGATCACTCTGAGTTGTGTAAGCGTGAGCATGTCACACCGACTTAGGGCGTTTCTGACTTAAGCCGATTGCTTTGTTAGTAGGGTATAGTGATCACCCTAAGTTGTGTAAGCGTGAGCATGTCGCACCGACTTAAGGCATTTCTGACTTAAGTCGATTGCACTATTAGTAGGGTATAGTGATCTCCGAGTAAGCTAGTACGCTGATGGTGCTCCACGCGTCTCGTCGGCTGTTGATGGCGTGACATAAGTCGTTTGCAGGATGAGCGATGGGTAGAAGATGATTAGCTACCTGAGTAAGCAGCCACTGGTAACCTTTCACGTCTAGGGTTCGTGGGAGGCCGTCGGCTATCTGCGCCAGTACTCCTCCAACTTCACTCGGTTTGTTCAGGGCTCGAGTTAAATCGGGGTACAGGTTTCAAGCGAGGAGAGGGTTCTCTCGCCGAAGCCTAGCGTCTTGTTCGGCTAGCTCTCGCTCCCGATCTTGAGCCTGTCAGCGATCGCGGCGGCGGGAGTTACACATTTCTTGGTGCACTCGATCATCAGGAGTTTCTCCCACTTCCGAAGCTTCATCTCAGGACATGGGCTACGTCAGATCCTGTTCCTCGGCTTCATGATGTTGCCGCACGTTCCGGCGTCTGATTCTCTGTCATCGGGCATCACACTTGGGAGGTTCCTCCCCTTGCATGGTAGGCTCATCGTCGAAGATGGGCGCTGACTCCAATCTCCCTTGGATGAAGAGGATGTCAGGTTAGAAAGGAGCCAGCGTGACGGTGTTCTTCTTTCCGTCCTTTGAGGGCAGAGGTACCGAAAAGGTGGCTTGACGTGTTCTCCTTTCCTAACTTGGGATGTTTATTTCCTTCTTTCGAGTGATCCGTGTCCTCTCCTTAGTGGGCGAGGTGGACAACGGAGTTTTTCGGGTAAGCGAAACCCCGACCGACTGGTCTTTCTTCTCCCGAGGGCTCCCGAATCTTGGTCCACAAGGGATCATCTTCCCCTGAGCTGCGAGCGGGGGTGCTGTTCGTAGTCTTGCTCTGCTTCCCTTGGGATTCCCGAGGAAGGCCTCTTCTCAGGCGGATCCGCTACGCGGTGTAGAGTCCCTTCTTTGTCCGCTATGCATGAGAGAGTTCCAAAGCATAAAATAGCCCCTGGACTGAGAGTGATCTTATTCTTTAAGGTGATGGCCATTGAGCTAACTTTGATTAACGACACACACCCTACCTGGCGTGCCAGCTGTTGGTGTTTAATGTCCGACTGCACACCCATGGATACCTTCGTGGTGCTTTTGGGTAGGACGGTGTTGCTGATCGTAGCTCGATGATTCGTGCCAGGAGCACAAGAAAGCAAGGGAGAGAGAGACATGCGATTTTTTGCAGGTTCGGGCCGCTTTGAGAGACATAATACCCTACTTCCTAGGGTGCCTCAGTATGTGTGGTGTGTTACAAGTGGCATCTCCTGAATGGAGAGGTGCTAATCAGATGAAAATGATGAGGTTCCCCTGGGCCTTATATACATGACCGTGGGACGCCCCTACGCACACGGTGATCACATTCTTCTAGCATATTTCCTAATTAATAGTAAACTAACTTAGCTTATCTTAAGGAAAGACTCGATCACTTCATCTCGACCTATCTCTGGCCTTTGAGAGTACTAGACGTAGAAAAGACGGACGGTTCCCTTAAGATTAGGCACAATCCACGAACAATCCAGGTGTGAGCCTATTGCCTTCTTGGGTCGGCCCATTTCACTTGTAGTCCTTGTTCGGCCCACGATGAGACGACCTTGTGGGGAAACTGGTCTGTGGCCCCATGCAAGGGTTTTTTGCTCTCTAGTGGACCCGGGGGATATCTGTCCCCCACAGTTTGCACTTCTTAACTTGTGCTATTCTAGATCAGACATGATCAAATAACTCTATCTATTGTGATTTGTGTCGTTTCATTTTGTGATGTGAAAGCCTCGAACACTTGAACATGTTAATTAATGTCAACTATCTACTGTCTGTTATATGCTTATGGACTAATGAATTATGCCTAAAAGGGGATATGTCGCCAATTTTTTTAAGTTGCGTTGTTGGTTCTATAATGTTATTAGTAACTTTGAACTATATGATGTCAATTGCATTGGTTTACTTTCCTATATTTGAGCTATCATATACATGATTATGAATTTCTTATTTTATTTGTTTGTTGGACGGTTTGACAATTGATATTATTGGGATGAACTACCCGACAACTATTCGTTGTCTACCGAGTAATATATGTTATTCGTTTCTTACCTGCTCGAATAAATACCCGGTCCCATCCTATATCCATTCCGAATTTTAACTTTCCGTATATGGTCCCGTATCCGATAGAAATGCATTAGGGTAGGATACAGGATGACTCTGTATCCGACTATATCCGTCCCGTTTTCACCCCTATTGTGGAAATTGATCATGAGGTTAGATATCTGCTCAAATGCACAAAGAAAAAGCTTTAGATTCTTAGCATGTTCGAGGTTATTTTCATAAAAAAATAATGACATATGAATAATGCTGTTGGGGCCATGCTTCATTGCGCCGAAGGTCTTACGAGAAGAAGCAGCTTCAGCTGAAGTTGTCCCCAGGAGATGACCGAAGGTTCCTCTTCATGAAGCTTCGGCATTACAAACCGACATAGAGATAGAATGACCTTTTAATCCATAAAGGTCTGAGTCAATGATTGTAAACTTTTATGAGGGGCATAATTGTAATTCGTCACAGGCTGTGTCCTGTGTCTATAAATAGATGAACAGTACCCCCGTACTGTTCACGCTGACTTGTATTCACTCGCGCGTCACGCTTGGTCTTTTGCCTTCTGTCGAGCCGAAGGTAAAAATGTAACTCAATATTATTCAAGTACATTCATGACTATATGATTAAATGATATTAATGATGACACGAGATTATTCATGTTATTTCTCATGTTTCATATGTTTCTCTTTCCACTGAGATATATTGTAATGCCGAAGGTACGTCCTTCATGACCTTCGTCTGAAGATCATTATATCCCAAGGGAGATAATGCTCTGAAGGACGAAGGGCATTAATCATTAACCTTTTTTGTGTTGCCTTGTTCTTAATTCATAGCACTTGAGAACAAGTCCCCAACATTGGCGCCCACCTCCGGTGAACTCACTTCCACTTTTCTGAGCTGATGGCTTCGTTCAACAATCAAGCTGAAGCTGCTTCGGCTTCGAAGCTGGTGCTCCCGATAACAGGCGGTTCATGCTCAGAGCCGGCTAACAAGAAGCAAAAGAAGGAGGCTTAGAGAAGGGTGCAGCATGTTGGAGTACAGGGACCCTTCATCAAGTCAAAATGGTCCCACATTCCAATCACTTTCTCTCAGGAAGATCTTCAGCTTAAGGATTATCCTCACAATGATGCCATGGTTATCTCTTGTGTGATCAAAGGATTTCTGGTCCACAATGTCTTAGTTGATACAGGCAGTGCAGCTGATATTATATTTGCTAAGGCCTTCAGACAAATGCAAGAGCCCGAAGACAAGGTCCATGATGCTACGCACCCTCTTTGTGGCTTCGGAGGACGGCAGATTGCAGCACTTGGGAAGATTACCATGCCAGTAACCTTCGGATTTGTTAATAACACAAGGACTGAGCAAATTGTGTTTGATATTGTTGACATGGAGTATCCTTACAATGCTATCATTGGTCGCGGTACTCTCAATGCCTTCGAAGCAATTCTTCACCTAGCTTACCTCTGCATGAAGATACCTTCGGACCAAGGGCCTATTGCTATTCATGGAAGCCAGGAAGCTGCTAGAAGGGCCGAAGGAAGCTGGACTGACTCCAAAGCAATCCATAACATAGATGGAGCTGAAGCTTGTGAACAGTACAAATTCAGAAGGGAGAAAGCAGCTTCAGCAGATCAGCCGAAGCCCATGCTATTGTGTGAGGACATAGCAGAGCAGAAGGTGCTGTTGGGCTCGCAATTATCTGAAGACCAGGAGAAAACCTTGATAAGGTTTTTGTTCAACAACAAAGATGTTTTTGCATGGTCAGCTAATGATCTCTGTGGAGTAAATCGGGATGTTATTGAACATTCGCTCAATGTTGACCCATCCTTCAGACCCCGAAAGCAGAGGCTTTGGAAAATGTCTGATGACAAGGCCGAAGGGGCTCGCAATGAAGTAAAAAGACTCCTCAGTGCAGGAGTTATCAGAGAAGTAAAGTATCCAAAGTGGCTAGCTAACACTGTTATGGTGAAGAAGGCCAATGGCAAGTGGAGAATGTGTATCGATTTCACAGATCTCAACAAGGCTTGTCCGAAGGACGAATTCCCGCTGCCAAGGATAGACTCTTTAGTCGATGCAACAGCTTCTTCAGAGCTCATGAGTCTTCTAGACTGCTACTCAGGCTATCATCAAATTTGGATGAAGAAGGAAGATGAGCCGAAGACTAGCTTCATAACCCCAAGTGGCACATATTGCTATCTTCGGATGCCTGAGGGGCTCAAAAATGCTGGAGGAAGTTTCAGCAGAATGACTGCGAAGGTCCTCCAGTCTCAGATAGGCAGAAATGTGTTGACTTATGTTGATGACATTATTGTAAAAAGCATGAAGCAGGAAAATCATATTGCTGATTTGCAGGAGACCTTCGCCAGTTTCAGACAAGCTGGTTTGAAGCTGAATCCAGAAAAATGTGTCTTCGGAGTAAAGAAGGGGAAATTTCTTGGATGCTTGGTTTCAACAAAAGGAATTGAAGCTAATCCAAATAAAAATATAAAATCGAAGCTATACTTCGAATGGAGCCACCAACTACAAGAAAGGGGGCCCAAAGATTGACAGGAAGGCTGGCATCTCTCAACAGATTCATATCTAGATCAGCAGAAAGAAATTTACCATTCTTCGAGGTGCTGAAGTCAGCTGAAGTCTTTCAATGGGGCCCAAGTCAACAAAAAGCCTTCGAAGAGCTGAAGCAATACTTGATAGATCTAACAACATTAACTCCACCAACGCCAGGGGCTGCTTTGTTGTTATATGTGGCAGCTTCGCACTCGGCAGTAAGTGCAGCACTTGTCCAGGAGAAGCTTGATGGACAAGTCAAGAAGCAGGTTCCAGTATATTTTGTATCTGAAGTCCTTAGTGTATCAAAGAAAAATTATACGGAGCTGGAGAAGGTATTATATGCTGTTTTAATGGCATCCAGGAAGCTTCGGCATTATTTTCAGGCATACAATATTATTGTTCCTTCTTCGCAGCCGTTGAAGGATATCATGAGAAATAGAGAAGCTACTGGACGGATTGGAAAATGGGTTGCAGAGCTCAATGAATTTTACATTGATTATGTGCATAGATCCTCGATCCAGTCTCAAGCATTGGCAGATTTCATTGCCGACTGGACGCCAGGGGCTCAGGATCAAGAAGCAAATAAAGATGCCGAAGTGTGGACAGTGTTTTGTGATGGCTCTTGGGGAACCTTCGGAGCAGGTGCAGCTGCTGTGTTGGTCTCACCATCCAAGGTTAAAACTTGTTATGCAGCAAGACTTGACTTCAGCTGTACAAACAATATTACTGAGTACGAAGCCTTGCTCCTGGGCCTTCGGAAATTAAAGGCAATGGGAATCAGAAGGGCGATTCTTAAAACTGATTCCCAGGTTGTTTCGGGTCATATTGACAAAAGTTGCAAGGCTAAAGATCCGAAGCTTGAAAAATATCTAGACACGGTCCGAAGGATCGAAGCCTCCTTCGAAGGATTTTCTGTCAAGAATATCCCTCGAGGACAAAATGAGCACGCTGATTTGCTAGCCAAGTCTGCAGCACAGGGGCTGCCGTTACCTTCGGATGTGTTCTTCGAAACAATAAAGGCACCTTCAGTGGAGCTCCTTGAAAGAGCAGTCCTCAACATATCTCCTGTTTACAACAAAGATTGGAGAACTGAAATCATATCTTACCTTCAGGGTAAGTTCCTTTCAGATGACGAAGCTTATAATAAAAGGATAGAGGCAAGAGCTCGTCCGTATGTCATGATAGAAGGGGAATTATACAAACATGGAGTTTGCGCTCCGTTGCTCAAGTGCTTATCTAGAACCGAAGGTATAGAGTTAATGAAAGAAATACATGCAGGCCTGTGTGGATCCCACATCGGATCTAGGCCGTTACTTGGAAAAGTTTTCCGCCAAGGGTTTTATTGGCCGAAGGCAGCTTCGGATGCAGCAGAGTTAGTTCAAAAGTGCGAAGGTTGTCAGAAATGTGCAAGAGATCAAAAGCAACCTTCGTCTTTGACACAGCTGATACAACCCATCTGGCCATTGCAAAGGTGGGGCCTTGACTTGTTAGGTCCATTACCACCGGCTCAAGGGAATCTAAAATATGTTATAGTGGCTGTGGAGTATTTTTCTAAATGGATTGAGGCGAAGCCATTAGCCACAATAACTTCGGCCACTGTCCAAAAGTTTTTCTGGCAGAATATTGTCTGTCGCTTCGGGGTACCGAAGGCCATCACTGTAGATAATGGAACGCAGTTCGACTCCGAAGCTTTCAGAAATTTCTGTGATCAAATTGGAACGAAGATCCATTTTGCATCAGTCAGGCATCTGGAGTCGAATGGGCTCGTTGAAAGGGCCAACGGCATTATAATGACAGGAATAATGAAGTTAATCTTCAATCAACCCAGGGGAAAGTGGCCAGATCAGTTAACCAAAGTGGTGTGGAGCCACAATACAACAACATCAAGGTCTACAGGCTTTACTCCATTCAAGTTATTGTTCGGTGACGAAGCAATAACTCCGGAAGAAGCTAAAGCTGGATCAATAAGAGTAGTAGCTTCGGCAGAACCAGGTCCTGAAGATGCCTGTTTTGTGGAAAAAGATGCTTTAGAAGGGATCAGGCTTCAAGCTGTGGAGAATATCAATAAATACCAGGCTGAAACAGTCAAATGGCGAGATAGAAAGGTCCGGCTAAAAAATATTGAGCCGGGACACTTGGTGCTTCGGAGAGTGGCCAACCCAGACACAGTGGGCAAGTTACAGTTGAAATGGGAAGGACCTTTCTTAGTAGTATCTTCGTCAAGGCCTGGATCGTACAGATTAAAGGACATGGACGGCAACGACATTCCAAGATCTTGGAACGCGGATGAGCTTCGGCGATATTATGTATAACTTGATGTAACTTTTTATGTTTTTTCTTTTCTTTTTCATGGCACCCTTTTCCTTTCTAAAGGGGGAGAAAGGTTTTTAATGGGGCCATCATATGTAATTTCCTTTTTAGTCTTATAAGAGCAAAATCCCCCAAAGAATGTAAATGTAAAAGCTGAGAACGCACCATCGAGTGCCGAAACTGAAAAAGCGAAGAAGCTCAAAAGACGTTCCTAAGGGAATGCAGAGCTTACAGCGAAAAGTCAACGCTGATTCCGCCGAAAGTAAAAGGCGAAGAAGCTCAAAAGACGTTCCTAAGGGAATGCAGAGCTTACAGCGAAAAGTCAACGCTGATTCCGCCGAAAGTAAAAGGCGAAGAAGCTCAAAAGACGTTCCTAAGGGAATGCAGAGCTAATGTGTGATTGTTTCTAAGGAAATAATGGCTGAGGGTATGGCTTCGGACATGTGTTTGGACATTCATTTGCACATCACATGGCATCATAGCATTCACATTCATAAACATTCATTCATGGCATACGTGGTTGTTTCGGCAAAAAAAAAGAAGAAGCGGTCTTTTATGCTTCGTTGTGTATAAAAAAGAGAGGTTTTGGCAAAAAAGAAGAAGCGGTCTTTTATGCTTCGTTGTGTACGAAAAGAAGGGAAGGTGTTTTTTCGCTTTCAGCTCAAAATATTAATTTCGTCCACATCAAAGCACCTCAATGGAAGGGTAAGGATATATTACAAGGTATGAACAAAATTCATTAAGAACAGTTTAGCTGTATTTACAAACGTTGTTACAAAAGTCTTGAGTTTTTCTAGTATACTCCTACTAATCTTCGTCAGGCTTCCGCTTCGGCGGCATATTCTTTAAGTATCACCTTCAGCTTCGTCATTCTACATGAATCAAGGTATTGCGAGTAGAAATCAAGTGTGAAGGAGAAGGTAAGCGCAAGGTATGATTTCTTACTGGTTCAAGATGACTTCGAGCTTCGTCCCCAGCCTTCTCTCGCCCGCCTTTTGTCCATATCATTTTTATAAATCTGTTTGAGATGCTTCGGGCGAGGTCAGGAATATCGTCTAAAATTGATGGAGACAGAGTGAAATTCGGCCTGTTGACGATTTTTCCATGCTCACAGCCGGCCTTCAGGAACGCTGCAGCAGTGCCTCGAGAAGCTACCCAGGCACAGAAGTCACCGTGCCCGGCTATAACTTCGTCCAGCTCATCAATTTCAGCTTCAATGTGTTCGAAGGCTCTTGGCAAATTTTCAGCTGCAGGGTTGAACTTTCCACTGCTGGCTCCAACTGAGTAAAAGATCTTCTTTAATTGTTGAATACAGTTGTTACTAAATTTCAAGCATTTGTCTTGAAGGCTTGTTAATGATTTCTTCAAATCTGAGTTGGTTTGGACTTCGGCCTCAAGTTTTGAATTAAGCTCTAGCTTCTCTTGTTCAAATTGTTTTGATTGGCAGATAAGCTTCGAATTCAATTCTGATACTTTAGCTTCAGTCTCTGCCAACAAGCCTTCAGTTGTTTGGAGTTCAAAGTCTTTCTTTTCAATAATAGCTGATTGCTCTTTTATCTTGCTCTCTAGATTTTCGATTATAGCTTCGTGTTTCTTGTCCTCTAGATCTTGCTGCATCTTCAAAGCTTTACTTAGTAGCATGCTCTGCACACAAGCAACCTTCGTTAGGAATATTTCCATTATTAAAAACAATATAACTCAGAGAAAAGTTGTTTACCTTGAAATTGGAATAAAATAAGCTGCCGACGATATGTTGTCGTCGGTAGCGGCTGATATCTGTTTCTAGCTTCGGAAAACCGATACTCTTCGATAGAGTACCGATGACCTTAGCCCCAGTTTGGTCCCGGATGCAGCCCAATTTCTCATCGTCAATGCCGCCGAATAGAAGAGCTCCTGGCTTGTATCCGCAAGATTTGGCATAGTCCTTAAGCTCTTCTATTTCGGCCTTCGACAGTTCTTGCCCAATTAAATTTTGAAATAAGTAGGCTTCGTCCTCCGAAGTATCTTCGGCTATTTCTTTTCCCTTTCCAGGCACTGTGGCCATGGTCTTTTTAGCAGCAGTGGCAGCTTCTTCTGCAACCATGTCTAGTAAAATTTTGTCGATGTCTTCAATTGTAGTTTCCAAGTTCACATCTTCGGCTGAAGCGGCTTCGGTAGCCGCGACCTCCGAAGGTGCGACTTCGACATTTGTTGTGCCCTCAACCGCTGGCGTTTTCTGAGTTGAAGCCCTCGGTGGCGTCTTGTCAATAACTTCGGTCACTGCAATAATTCTTTGCCTCTTTGTTTTGGTTATCTTCGTTTTTTCCGGCTCCTCCACCTTTCGAAAAAGCTTCGTCAGTTGAGGCCCTAATGGACTTAGCTTCGCGGGCAGGGGTTCAGTCATTACCTTTAAGATTTCCTCCACGTCGCTAGTAGAAGGTGGTGCAGGAGTCCCCTCTTCATCGGATAATTTTCGCTTTGGAGTTGATATTTTTCTCTTCTTTGGAATTTTCTTTTCTTTTGCTGGTCCTTCCTCATCTTTGTTCAAACTTTCGGCCACTCTTTTTCTTTTTTGGCCCTCAGCACCCTTGTTCAACCGTTCATAGTCAGGGTACTCGAAACCCAGGGCATCAAACACTCGGTTCAGCCTTCGCTTCGGACGGGTGCCGAAGGCCGCAGTCATCAGTTGATCTTCTTTTTTGGAATAATTCCCAAGAATTTCATTGCACATTACCTCAACTGTGTCCAGCCACTCTTTGCAGGGTTTTTTAAAGTATTTCTTGAATTTGAAATGGTAAGGAAGCCGGACAAGTTCCCCCTTCTTCTTCTCCCCCTCTAGCTTTGGCATTTCCCATTCTTTTAGAGTAGGGAAAACCCTGAACGCCAAGAATTCTTGAACCAGATCCCTGGTACCGATATGATCTGAAATAATTTCAAACTCACCCAGTGCAGCCCAGGTGGGACCTTCTAATGTCATGTGGCATCGCGGTCTTGTTTCTCCGAAGATTAATTCAAGTGGGCTTTGTACCAACTTTTCTTCGTCTTCGTCAACCTTCACATAAAACCACTCAGACTTCTAGCCTGCCGGCCATTTGCTTCGGTAGCTTATAACAGGAAACTTTGTTGTTTTCCGGTAGGCAAAATTGTAGCAACCAAAGTTATCATGTAATCCATCTTTTCTGGCCTTCGTTTGGTAATGTAACTCATGAACTCGACAAAAACTGTCGGCAAACGGTTCCACAGCCTGGCTTCGGAGGGCCCAGATATAAACATTAAGCCTAACGATAGCATTAGGAGTCAATTGATGAAAGTAAATACCAAACTTCTTCAATACATCTGCAATAATACCATGAAGGGGGAATCTTAGCCCAGCCTTTAAAAAGCTCTTGAAAATAACTATCTCGTCCTTCTCTGGCTTCGGGGTAGCCTCTTCTCCCCCGAAGCGAAGTAGTTTCTTCTGATTTTCACTGAAGTAACCTGATTTTACCATCTTCGAGAGATCAGCCTTCGAAATGGTCGACTTTCCGAAGTCTAAGTGGCTGGGCTTGCTGGGCATGGCAATGCGATAGTCATCTTCGGGATCAGTTTCTTCAATGTTCTCTTCTCCTCCTTCGGCAGTTGTCGGGTCTGCTTCAGCGGCGGGGATTTCTTCCGCAGTTACCAGTCCGGATCGTTGCATTGCTTCGGATATGGGAACAGTTTCTGAACCTTCAGCTTCGTCTCCTTCACGCTCAACCCTGGCAGTGGATCGCACTCTGGCCATTTGATTCTGAGTTTGGGGAAATTGAATACTTTTTTCTTTTTCTTTTTCTCCCGAAGCCTTTCTTTCTGACGAAGCAGACTTCGAGATAGACCTTCGTTCGATTCTGGGAATCAAGCTTCGGCTACAGTTAAAAATTTTGGCAGCAAAACAGTGCAAATAGCAATGAATGCAGTGGTAACTTCACACCTACTCGTCTGTTTATATAGTGCTGCAGGTAAGAAGGCGAAGCGCCAGGATTTTTACACCAGGCGGGCAGTCACTTGCACTCGCTGCGCGGTGGACCGCAGAAACCAAACAGTAACTCTGCAAGGTGGGCCTGGCACACGCTCAGAAACTGGATCGTTTCCCGGCAACGAGCTCAGGGAAGGTGTTTTTTGGACCTTCGGCTTCCCGAATCTTGAGAGGCTTTTTTCACGGATCAAGCTCGTTACGAAAAACGATCTAGCGCCGCGAAAGGGGCTACTGTTGGGGCCATGCTTCGTTGCGCCGAAGGTCTTACGAGAAGAAGCAGCTTCGGCTGAAGTTGTCCCCAGGAGATGACCGAAGGTTCCTCTTCATGAAGCTTCGGCATTACAAACCGACATAGAGATAGAATGACCTTTTAATCCATAAAGGTCTGAATCAATGATTGTAAACTTTTATGAGGGGCATAATTGTAATTCGTCACAGGCTGTGTCCTGTGTCTATAAATAGATGAACAGTACCCCCGTACTGTTCACGCTGACTTGTATTCACTCGCGCGTCACGCTTGGTCTTTTGCCTTCTGTCGAGCCGAAGGTAAAAATGTAACTCAATATTATTCAAGTACATTCATGACTATATGATTAAATGATATTAATGATGACACGAGATTATTCATGTTATTTCTCATGTTTCATATGTTTCTCTTTCCACTGAGATATATTGTAATGCCGAAGGTACGTCCTTCATGACCTTCGTCTGAAGATCATTATATCCCAAGGGAGATAATGCTCTGAAGGACGAAGGGCATTAATCATTAACCTTTTTTGTGTTGCCTTGTTCTTAATTCATAGCACTTGAGAACAAGTCCCCAACAAATGCAAAATAGAAAGATCATCATCTACCAAATATGGATCTACTCTTGTAAATTGGCCATTATCCCTAGTCCTTGCAACGAGAATTACCAACATATCCACGACATTATTAAATATAATAGATAGTGGATCACCTTATCTAACTTCCTTCATAGCTTGAAGAAGTGTGCCACATCATCATTAGCTTTAACACCTACGAAACCTTTGGAGTCAACTTGATTTATCTAGTCGCACCACTTTAGTTAAAATCCTTTCATTTCTAACACTTGTGGAAGAAGAGGCCATGTTACCTTGTCATAGGTTCTTTTAAAATCTAATTGAAAAATGACCCACTTTTCTTCTTTTCATGCATTTCATAGATGTCCAAACAATATAATCGGAATCACATTTCACTTCAATACCATAGCTGATTTGGTATTGATCTCAATTCAATTCCTTGCCCTCCAATATTGACATCCAAACGGAGCATAAAGAACTTGGACATGCTAGATATGGATAGTGTTCTAGAGGAAAGCAAGAAACTACGACTAGGGGTGACAATGGGCTCTAAATTTTACACTGTAAAATTTAAGGATCGGATCAGATTTGGATCAGACTCTATTTGTATTTAGTTTTGAACTAAAATTTATTTGAAGCCCTAAAAATTTGTGAAGAAACATTTGATCGCGAACCATTATCACTCCTAACTATGACTAAGGCTGGCTCCAAGTGGCCCCATATCAATTTGCCTCCCCCAACAGAATATAAGAGGAAAACAATGCATGCAGGGAAATGGCTCACGCGCTCACATCCCGTCCCCTCCGCTCTCGTCCGCTCACCTCCTCCCCGTCCAGTGCCTCCACCCACCCCACCAGCCGCCCGCCGTTGGTCACTTCGACTCCTGTGACCACCTTCTCGTCGGTCTCACCACCGCGTATCCTCTCTCGGAAGGCGCCGACTTCCACCTCCTCCTTGTCCCCGGCGGCGCGTCCGTCACTGACGGTGGGTCGGTCCAAGTTCCATCGATGGCAGGAAGTGGCTCCTGCGTCAAATGAAGGTCTCTATCCCTCCTACCCGGCGTCTACTTCTCTGGCGGCTGTGGCGATACCTGGTTCGATGGACAGGCGCATGTCCTTCAGGGACGTGCTGCTTATGGCCTCCCAGGCACCGCCCCCAAGGTGCTTCTCAAGGACCCCACTCAACCAGTGAAGATCGTGCTTCTGGCGCGGCGTGCCACAAACTCTCGTCGAAGCACGTTGTTCCCAATGTTGATGGTGGCTGGCAAGTGGTCCAGGGCAAAGGCGCTCGTCATCGCGCCGCCTTGCCAAAGAGGCAGTGGCTGGTCCCGGCGGAGTTGCATGGTAGGTGCTTCAACTGCCTGTCGTCGTCGCACCGGGTGGCGGACTGCCGCAGGGCCATGAGATGTTTCAAGTGTTGGCGGCCTGGGCACTTGGCGGCGGCGTGTCCGGGGCTAGGGCACCGGGTGGTTGTGCCCGTGGATCGTCACGGTCGGTCTTCTGTGTGGGATCGCCTGTCTCTACCACGTGTGGCTGCGAAGAACCGGGTGGCCGGCGTCATCAGGTGTGCTTCGATTTGGCGGCGGATCACCTTGATGACCTCTTCAAACGGCGATAATGGGGCAGTTGTCTCTGCTCCTGTGCATGGGGCTGCTCCTAACAATGAGGATGGTGGTCCTGCTGTCGAGAGCTCGCAGTCCAGGATGGGGCACAAGCGGCGGAGGGGACCGCGTCGTAGGCCTGAGGCTGCCAGGGAGCCTCCTCCTCCCACTCCCCCGCCGGCCTTCGATGCTGGCGTCTTGGAGAGCCAGAGGGCTGGGCGGACTGCGGCTGAAAGAGATGATCCCGCTGCAAGACCTATATGCGTCATGGAGTTTTTAGCGGGGTTTGCTCGGGAAGAAATTGATCTTCGACGTGCCCTCTTCATCTCCATCACTGGTAACCATCCTAGGGTCTCTCCTGACATGGTTCTGGATGAAGTTGCACGGTCATACGATGTTGATCGTGGCCTGTTGAGAATTCATCGATCCAGCCCTGATGATTTCATTCTTCTTCTCCCTGACGAGGAGTTAGTTGTGCGGGTTTTCAATGGCAGCGGGCGTTTCCTTGCTCCTGGCTTCAGTCTAAAATTCAAGCGTTGGTCACGCTTCATCCATGCGACGGGTGGCTCTCTCCCGATGTTAGCAAATGTTGAGATGAGAGGAATTCCGGCGCATGCTTGGGATCACTCAACTGTGGAGCGGTTGCTGTACAATCTTGGGTTGATCAAGTCAGTGCATCAGTGCTTTTTGGACAGAAGTGATCTTGGTGTCTTTCATGACTAGGCATGGTGGGCCGATGGGTCAGAGCTCCACCATGAAGTTGATCTCATTATCAGTGAACCCGTGCATGGCTTGGATGAGTCATCGGAGAAGTTGTGCCTTGTCTACCCCGTTATGATCGAGGCCACTCCTGTTGCACCTAGTGAGCGTGAGCCGGAGGGACTGCCATCCCCTCTGCCCCCTCCTGCCAAGGGGGCAACAACCCCAGGGGGTTTTTGCCACGACGCTTGGCTGGCTCCGGTGGGAGTTCTGATGGCGATCGGTCGTCGAGGGGGTCTGCGAGGGGACTCGTGCACTCGCGGCTTGGCCCGCTGGTGCATACCACGTGCCATGTGACACCTGCTGTGACGTCGGTGTTGCACGTTGTGCATGTGCAAGAAGAGGAGCAGCCTTCACCGAGGGCTTTTGTGCAAGTTACCCCTAGCGCTGCTACTGAAGCTCCTGTGGTGGTTGATGGCGTCCTCGATGGTGCTGCTGCCCCTGCTAGTCCTATTGGTGATGGTGGGATTGAGGTGGCGGTCGTCATGGGGGCACGATCCTGCCTTAGAGATCCGTCTTTGTCCTACTCTCCGAGAAGAAGCCGAGTGAGGGCTGCAGCCACCTTATCGTGGGCCCCTGCCGACCAGTTCATCAACTGCATCATGTCGAAGGTGGGATCGCTCCTTCCTGTGCCAAAAATTTCAAGAAGAAGATCCAAGACCGCCCAGGCAAACTAGGCCCCTCGCTGGAGTCGCAGGGTTGCTGGCCTGCCTGCTGAGCCGGGGAAAGATGATGCTTCAAGCTACAGGAAGTCCCTTTTGCATGCGCTTGGATCTAACGCGGAGGTCAAAATCACCATGAAAGATCAAGATTGGTATGCCAGTCTCTTCCCCCAACAGCTCTCGGTCGTCCAAATCATTGCTCTGGCTGCATTGTTTGGTTGGCCCGCGCTAGAGGCGTTAGTGGAGGCTGGTGGGCAGATGGTTTGTGCTATGTGACTGCGCTTCGGCTCCTCTCGGTTGTCTCTTGTTTGTTGCAATGGATCCAAATCATCTGATTTTCTGGAATGTGCGCGGTCTGAATTCCACGGCACGACAAGATGGTGTTCGGCTAATGATGAACTCTATCAGTGCTGATGTGATTTGCGTCCAAGAAACAAAAATGGAGGAGTGTTCCTGGGGTTTCATTCTCAAACTGCTAGGAGCCGACTTTGATAATAACTACATTTGTGTACCTTCAGTTGGTGCTAGTGGTGGGATAATTATTGCTTGGAGATCCAAACTTGGTGTAGTTGGTGCTAGTTGTGTTGATGCGCACTATGCTTCGGTCCAGTTTTGCCCATCTGATGGTGAACCCTGGTGGCTGACTTGTGTCTATGGGCCTCAGGGGAATGACAATAAAGTGGCCTTCTTGTAGGAGCTTCGTGATGTTCGTGATCAGTGTGCTGGTCCCTAGGTGGTGGGGGGTGATTTCAACCTCATTTACAAAGAGGAAGACAAGAGTAATTCAAATATAAACCGAGCTATGATGGGCAGGTTTAGGCGCTTTATTGATGATTTGACTCTTAAAGAAGTTCCTCTCTGTGACAGGAAGTACACTTGGGTCATAGTTTTGCCTAACTGATTACGAAGATCCTTGCAAACCGGTTGGGAGGTCAACTTGATAGTATGGTGTCCAAGAACCAAAGTGCTTTCATCTAGGGAAGATTTATTCAAGACAACTTCATGTTGGTCCAACAAACAGCCTGCTTCCTTTGTTCTCAGAATCAGCCATCAATTATGCTGAAACTGGACATATCAAAGGCGTTTGACTCAGTATCTTGGCCCTTCTTGTTGGAAGTCTTGTAGAGTCTGGGGTTTGGTGCTGGATGGTGTGACATTGTGAGTGGGCTACTTGCCACATCCTCATCTAAGATTCTCCTTAATGGTATTCTAGGGGACTTCATTCCACACAGAAGAGGGCTAAGGCAGGGAGACCCCCTCTCCCCTATGTTATTCATTTTGATGATGGACGTTCTAAACCTCATGGTGGGGCGAGCTGTTGAAGCTAGGCTTTTGAAACCCCTGTCAACTCGTTCCTTTCTGCATAGAGTCTCTCTTTACGCGGATGATGTTGCACTTTTCATCAAACCTACAGCGGATGACCTTGTTCTGGTTGGGAATATACTCAGGCTGTTTGGTGAAGCTTCCAGTCTCCAAACAAATATTCAGAAAAGTAGTATTATCCCTATTAGGTGCTCACAGTTGGAGGTAGCCACTGTTCAAGATCATCTGCCTTGCAAGCTGGAGGAATTCCCATTCAAATATTTGGGGCTGCCACTGTCCTTAAAAAAGCTCAATAAAGCGCAATTACAGCCTTTCACTAACCGCTTGGCGAACTCTCTCCCGGGATGGAAGGCTGATCTTATGACTAAGGCAGGAAGAGCGGTCTAGGTTCAGTTTGTGTTGACAGCTTCTGTCGTCTATCATGCTATGGCTCTATATCTCCCTCCTTGGGCCCTCAAGGCCATGGATAAAATCAGGAGAAATTTTCTTTGGCGTGGCAGAAGCGAGACTAATGGAGGTCATTGTCTGATTGCTTGGCCTAAAGTCACTAGACCTAAAGAGTTGGGCGGTCTCGGCATCTCTAATTTACAGTCTTTGAATTGGGCTCTCCGTGTTAGATGGCTTTGGCTTCAAAAGACTATTCCGGATAAGGCTTGGGCTTCTTTTCAACTCCAGTTTTCAGATTAGGTCAAGTCTCTCTTCGATCTTGCCTTAGTCTCTGAAGTTGGACATGGCAGCAACACCTTGTTTTGGTGTGACAGATGGCTGTTAGGACAGCGCCTGGTTGATCTGGCCCCCCACCTATATGCTATGGTTCCCAAAAGAGTAGCTAACAAGAGAACGGTCGTTGAGGGCTTAACTGATATGGCTTGGGTTCACGATCTTCGTGGTACGGTCACTGCTGTGGTCATCGCAGAATTCATTAACTTAGCAGAAGCTGTTTTAGAGGTGTTGTTGTTGCCCGATACCCCTGATAAGCATATCTGGAGATTCTCAAGCTCGGGCCAGTATTCAGCAAAGTCTGCTTATGGGATGATCTTCATGGGCTCAATCACTTTTGAGCATTGCGATCTTATTTGGAAAAGTTGGGCACCTCCAATGTGTCGATTCCTCTTATGGCTAGTTGCCCACAACTGTTGCTGGACGGCCGACCAGTTGGCTAGGCGCAACCTCGACCATCCCGACGCTTGTGTCCTTTGTGACTAGGAGGAGGAGACGATCAACCACCTACTGCTGTCTTGCATTTTCGCTCAACAATTCTGGTTTATCCTTCTCCAAAGGATTGGGCTTGCTGGTGTGGCACCACAACTAAGTGAAGAGGACTTCATGGCATGATGGAAAGGCATCTCCGCTCCCTTGGGGGGATCTTCTCAGGCTGGCCTTAATTCCATAGTGATCCTGGGGGCGTGGTGTCTTTGGAAGCATCGGAATGATTGTGTTTTCCATGGGATGAGTCCAAATCTTTCTGCTGCCTTAGCCATGGTTGGAAATGATATTATGTTTTGGAAGCTGACTGGTGCCAAAGGTCTGTCACTGCGAGATGTTGCTACCTAAGTGCTATTGTGTTTCATGAGTGTTTTTGTGTTTGGGGCTGTTTGTTTGTTTAAGTTTCTCTCCTCTTGTAATCCCCCTGTACTCTTGTGTGGCCTCTTGGCTATGACTTTTGTGTTTTTGCTTCTCCTATTAATACAAAAATACGTAATTCTCTTGCATATTCGAGAAAAAAAGAGGAAAACAATAACCCAACTGCACCTATAAACACTCTTTATATGTACATGGAGAAGTAATCTCCGTGTATATGTACAGGGAGAAGTAATCTCCGTGTATATGTATAGAGGGAGTACTATGCTCCCATATTCTTTAATTATATCGTTTTATGATATTAGTTTTTTAGCGCATCGTAACATAACAAAATATGTATTATAATAGTATAAATATTATACATTTTTAAATATAAAAATAATAAATAAATGTTAATTAACTCAGTTATAATGAATGGAGATATTTAGAGAAAATGATTAGAGATGTTATGTATGTAGAGAGAATCTTTTAAGGAGAGATAATAAAATAGATTAGAAATACATATATGGGGAATGATTGAAGATAGCATCAGAAAACATATACTTGAAAAATTTCAAGCGTGAGCACCAGCTCAAGTCAAAAGGAGATATTAAACTACTATTCAAAGTTCAGTTATGGGCTATTTGGTTCAACTTTTCTAAGAAGCTTTTCTGATAATCTGACAGTATGGAGAAGCTGGTTGCAAAGAGAATCTAGGTATCGTAGAGATTATGTGCGGACGAAGATAAAAGAGTCCATAGGTTTTAGGATGTTGAAAGTGATGGTTTCCTGCTATCACAATGACTCGGCCGATTCTACGTTTACGTTGATTTTAGATGTTTTTGACTAAAGTAATTCTCATAGAAACAGACTAAAAAATTAGATGCTTAGCAGTCTGCAGCAACTTTTGGTGATCAGAAGCTAAAAAAAGTTCAAACAAACATGGCCTTAATCAAATATTCAAATGATTGAAAGATTGTTCACTGTAGCTGGACAAAGCCACGTGCACAGCAAGTCGAAATCAGCTGCTGTTGGTTTTGACTGCCTGCTGCTGAAGACGTGCATGCATGCCTGTCGCTGAGCAGAGCTGCAATTGATCAAATGATATCCAGATATGCAACATCTGACTAAGTCCTGGAGTCCAGCGCTGAACCGCATAGTCCGTTTGAACAGCAAAAACACATCATATAAAAGGAAATGCTTGACCATGTAATTGAATCGGACTATTCAGTCTCGAGAAACATAATAAAAGTCCGGGCGACACATACAAACTCGATCCAATTAAATTCAACCGGACTGAGAATTCAACCCTGCCTCACGACACACGTGCAACACTTCCGAGCAAAAAACTCTCCCAGTTTTCAATACGAATTTGAGAACATAAAAAACCCTGAGAAACAAAGTTCTGGGAACGACCATCAATTCAAGGTGCTCATGAGGGGATTCAAGGCCAGTTTGGTGTGGCGCGTCCGGCGCTACGGCGCGCCTAGGCCGCGGCGGCCGAATCAGCCGTCACACCTGCGGCAGCAAAACTACGACGTACCGTGGCGGCTTAGGCCACACACCAAACAACCCCTCAATAAATTGATGATTGAGCTACTTTCTCACATGTTCTAACACAACTTTTTTGAAGAGAATATATTAGGTGTAAACACTTAGATGCAAACCGTGCAAATTAACATGGATGTGGGAGTGTGCATTTGAAAATATAACAGGTGTTGGTGACTTGTTTTCAAATGCTTCGAGATAAGAACAAAGCAACATAAAGAATGTTAAATGTTAAAGTCCTCCGTCTTTCGAAGCATTATTTCCCTTAGGATATAATGACTCTCAGACGAAGATTACAGAAAGCGTACCTTCGTAAGTACGACATATAAAAATGAAGAAGAATTTACATAAAACATAAACAAAATGAACAATCAAATATATTATCGTCATTGTATTATTTTTATGCTATTATCATGAACAAGTAAAGATAATAATTTATTACAAGTATACCTTCGGCTTGAAGGCAGTACAAATACAAACGTAATACAAAAGCAAATGTCCAGTCAGCGTGAACAGTATGGGAATACTGTTCACCTATTTATAGGCGCGGGTCGCAGCCCATGTAAAATTACATTCAGGCCCTTTACATTCGATAATAACTCTATAGCAATTCACCGGGGTCTAGACAGTCTTTTCCACTTTAAGTCAGTTTCCTTTTTCCTGTCATCATGCCGAAACTCCCTTTCGTACAGCTTCGGCTCTGTTCCATCCTTCGTTCCCCCTTGTGTTTCTTCATGCAGTGATTTTGACTTAAGTCCGAAAGGTTCATGTCCGAAGGTACCTGTTCATATATTACACTCCAGAAACATTGTTAACTTACGTTTTTGAGGACCTTCGGAAGCCGAAGGCCCCCAACAGTAGCCCCTCGCAATATTAATTTGTTAGAATGATAAATTCAGATTGCGACAAGGACGAAGGCTCTGAGCCGAAGGTCCGAAAAAACACCTTCCCTTTGCTAGAATAGCAACAACCACTGACAATCGGGTCCTCCAGCACGCAATGCACCAGGCGTATAAATAAGAGCACACCACTAGCTCATTTGGCATGCTTTCTTGCCACCTGCCTTGCCTGCTCAAACAGCTCTTTGCTTACACACGCTTGACCAGATTTTTAAATTTTTAAGCTTCGGCTTTGAGAGCACTTTTGTCAGCACTTTCAAAGATGTCTGAGGATAAGAAAGCTATCGCTGAAATGAAGCTGAGCCTTTCTGAGGAGATGAATCTTGGCTTTATTGAATCGATAGCAAGGAAAAATGCGGAGAAGATTGCTAGGGAAACTTTGGAGGGTTTATCTGAAGATACCAGTGATAGTGACAGCTATGATGTGGAGAGCGGCGGGGAAGACTCCGAAGATCGACCCTGGCGACCAAGCCATGCAGTTTTTGGAAAATCGACTATTAAGCAAAGTCATCTTGACAACATGAGGGGGAAATACTTTCGGGTTTATGTCTGTTGTGAGGGATGACGATGGAGAAGAAACTTGTCCTACTCCAGAGGAGAATGAAGTCGTGATCTTTCGGAGCTTTTTGAAGACTGGGCTTCAGCTTCCTCTTAGCAGCTTTGTAGTCGAGGTTTTGAAGATATTTCAGATTTACCTTCACCAGATTACCCTCGAAGCTATTATAAGAATGGGAATCTTCGTGTGGGCTTTAAGGAGTCAACGCTTGGAACCAAATACAAAAAGTTTCTGCAGCATGCATGAATTGTTATATGAGACGAAGCCCTGGGGTAAGGAACAGTATCATAATAATTTTGGCTGCTATAGTTTTATTGCTTGCTCTGGTTCAAGCTCGCCAGTACCAACTTTTCGGAAGAGATGGCCCGAAGACTGGACAAAAGAATGGTTTTATGTAAAGAATGATTTAAAGGCACGAGAAGACATTAAAGATATAATCATGCGTCCTATCTGGCAACGCTTCGGGCTCCGTAAACCAAAGGTAGAGATTGACGAAACGGCCGAAGAGTACCGCAAGGCTTTCGGCTTAGTCTGCTCTTTTATTGGGACAAGGGACTTAGTACAAGAGCACGTGGCCTACAGAATATGGCCGTTGCTAGCCGACTGGGAGGTGCCAAAAGAATCCATCAGCAATCCCCACGAAGGTGGTCTAGTTCGGCTAAAATATACCTTCAGATTCAGAGACCAGTTTATCGAGCCAGACGACGACTGGCTGAAAAGCGTCGAAGCTACAAGCGATGATCTGCTTGGGTTGTACTTGAGAGCACCTAGAGGGGGGGGTGAATAGGTTATCCTGTAAAAACTTCAAACTTAAGCCACAAAACTTGTTAAGTGTTAGCACGATTATTGCCAAGTGGCTAAGGTGAAGTCTCAACAAAACACAATACCACAAGAGATCAAGCACAGAGGTGACACAGTGGTTTATCCCGTGGTTCGGCCAAGACCAACGCTTTCCTACTCCACGTTGTGGCGTCCCAACGGACGAGGGTTGCAATCAACCCCTCTCAAGCGGTCCAAAGACCCACTTGAATACCACGGTGTTTTGTTTTGCCTTTCACTATCCCGTTTGCAAGGAATCTCCACAAATTGGAGTCTCTTGCCCTTACAAGTATATGATCACAAATGAAACACAGAGTAAGGGAGGGAAGCAACACACACAAATCCACAGCGAAACGCGCACACACTCGGCCAAGACTCGAGCTCACAAGAGTATCACAAAGTTCTCACTAGAACGGAGCTCGAATCACTTAGAATCACAAATGAAAGCGCAAAGACTAAGTGTGGATGATCAAGAATGCTCAAAGGTTGCTTGTGTGTCTCCTCCATGCGCCTAGGGGCTCCTTTTATAGCCCCAAGGCAGCTAGGAGCCGTTGAGAGCAAATCCGGAAGGCCATCCTTGCCTTCTGTCGTCGGGGGCACCGGACAGTCCGGTGCACACCGGACACTGTCCGGTGCCCGATTTGTTTCCATAACTGGCGCTTCCGACCGTTGCCGACCGTTGGAAGATCTGGAGCCGTTGGCGCACCGGACATGTCCGGTGCACACCGGACAGTCCGGTGACATCTTCCGACCGTTGGCTCGGCCACGTGTCCCGCGCGGATTGCGCGGCCGACCGTTGGCCCGGCCGACCGTTGGCTCACCGGACAGTCCGGTGCACACCGGACAGTCCGGTGATTTTTAGCCGTACGCTGTCGGCCAATTTCCCGAGAGCGGTCACTTCGCGCCTAGGCAGCCTGGCGCACCGGACACTGTCCGGTGCACACCGGACAGTCCGGTGCTCCAGACCGAGCTGGGTCTTGGCAGCACACAGCCAAGTCTTTTCTCCTCTTCTCTCTTTTTGTTTCTAACACTTAGACAAATATATTAGTACATAAAACCAATGTACTAAGGCTTAGAAACATACCTTTACTTCATGATTTGCACCTTGTTCATCCATGTATATAAATTCACAATTAAACCCATGTGTTGGCACTCAATCACCAAAATACTTAGAAATGGCCCAAGGGCACATTTCCCTTTCAATCTCCCCCTTTTTGGTGATTTATGCCAACACAACATAAAGCAACTAGAACAAGTGCAAACTTACTTCAAATTAAAACTCAAATTTATTTTGATTCAATTTTGGCATATATGGATCATCCTTTGCCACCACTTGGTTTGTTTTTGCAGATCAAACTCAAATCTCTATCTCTAAGTCAAACACACATGTTGAAGCATAAAGAGAGTTGAAGCATAAAGAGAGTCATTCCAAAAGAGATTGATCAAAGATTTCAAAAACTCCCCCTTTTTCCCATAATCAACTACTTCTCCCCACTAGAAGCCAAAAGAGATAATAAAAGAGTTTTGACAAACCAAAAGCTCTACTCTACTATTTTCAAATTTCTCAAGTGGTAGCTGATCCATTTATTGTTTTGGCCTTTATTTTCTCCCCCTTTGGCATCAAGCACCAAAACGGGATAAATCTTGGCCCTTTAACCCCATTGCCTCACCAAAATCTTCAATTAAGAGCAAATGGCAATAAGAGTTCATGAGATGGACTTGGAATTAGTTACCCTCTCATCGGAGTGCAGTGGAAGTCTTTCACGGTCCAAGTCCACCTTTTCCCTTTCAATTCTCCTTGGTGACTAAAACAAGCAAACTCAACCATATGGTTAGTCTCAAAGGGTCAAGTTGTAACACATCTCCCCCTAAACATGTGCATCACTTTGCAACGGACTTGTGAGGTCCAGGGAGTGTTTGTACAACTTGAGCACCATAATAAGCAACAAAATGCAGAATGAACATGATCAAAGGCATAAGCACATGTATGCTACAATTCAATCCAAGTTCCGCGAATCTAAGACATTTAGCTCACTACGCAGCCTGCAAAAGGTCTTCTCATCTAAAGGCTTGGTAAAGATATCGGCTAGCTGGTTCTCGGTGCTAACATAAAACACTTCGATATCTCCCTTTTGCTGGTGGTCTCTCAGAAAGTGATGCCGGATGTCAATGTGCTTTGTGCGGCTGTGCTCAACAGGATTTTCCGCTATTCGGATAGCACTCTCATTGTCACATAGGAGTGGGACTTTGCTCAGATTGTAGCCAAAGTCCCTGAGGGTTTGCCTCATCCAAAGTAGTTGCGCACAACATTGTCCTGCGGCAACGTACTCGGCCTCAGCGGTGGATAGGGCAACGGAGGTTTGTTTCTTAGAGTTCCATGACACCAGGGACCTTCCTAAGAATTGGCACGTCCCTGATGTACTCTTCCTATCGACCTTACATCCAGCATAGTCGGAATCTGAGTACCCAATCAAGTCAAAGTTAGACCCCTTTGGATACCAGATCCCGAAGCAAGGCGTAGCGACTAAATATCTAAGAATTCGCTTCACCGCCACCAAGTGACACTCCTTAGGATCGGATTGAAATCTAGCACACATGCATACGCTAAGCATAATGTCCGGTCTACTAGCACATAAGTAAAGCAAAGAACCTATCATTGACCGGTATGCTTTTTGATCAACGGACTTACCTCCTTTGTTGAGGTCGGTGTGTCCGTCGGTTCCCATCGGCGTCTTTGCGGGCTTGGCGTCCTTCATCCCAAACCTCTTTAGCAGATCTTGCGTGTACTTCGTTTGGGAGATGAAAGTGCCGTCCTTGAGTTGCTTCACTTGGAACCCAAGGAAGTAATTCAACTCGCCCATCATCGACATCTCGAATTTCTGCGTCATCACCCTGCTAAACTCTTCACAAGACTTTTGATTAGTAGAACCAAATATTATGTCATCGACATAAATTTGGCACACAAACAAATCACCATCACAAGTCTTAGTGAAAAGAGTTGGATCGGCTTTCCCAACCTTGAAAGCATTAGCAGTTAAGAAATCTCTAAGGCATTCATACCATGCTCTTGGGGCTTGTTTAAGTCCATAGAGCGCCTTAGAGAGCTTACACACGTGGTCGGGGTACCGTTCATCCTCGAAGCCAGGGGGTTGCTCCACGTACACCTCCTCCTTTATTGGCCCGTTGAGGAAAGCGCTCTTCACATCCATTTGGTACAACCTGAAAGAATGGTGAGCGGCATATGCTAGCAAGATACGAATGGACTCTAGCCTAGCCACAGGAGCAAAAGTCTCCTCAAAGTCCAAACCTGCGACTTGGGCATAACCTTTTGCCACAAGTCGAGCCTTGTTCCTTGTCACCACCCCGTGCTCGTCCTGTTTGTTGCGGAAAACCCACTTGGTTCCCACAACATTTTGCTTGGGACGAGGCACCAGCGTCCAAACTTCATTGCGCTTGAAGTTGTTGAGTTCCTCCTGCATGGCCAATACCCAATCCGGATCTAGCAAGGCCTCCTCTACCCTGAAAGGCTCAATAGAAGAGACAAAAGAGTAATGTTCACAAAAATTAACTAGTCGAGACCGAGTAGTTACTCCCTTGCTAATGTCACCCAGAATTTGGTCGACGGGATGATCCCTTTGAATCATCGCTCGAACTTGGGTTGGAGGTGCCGGTTGCGCTTCTTCCTCAATCACATGATCATCTTGTGCTCCCCCTTGATCACACGCCTCCTTTTGATGAACCTGTTCATCGTCTTGAGTTGGGGGATGCACCGTCGTTGAGGAAGAAGGTTGATCTCGTTCATCTTGTTCCTGTGGCCGAACGTCTCCAATCGCCATGGTTCGTATAGCGGCTGTTGGAACATCTTCTTCATCTATATCATCACAATCAACAACTTGCTCTCTTTGAGAGCCATTAGTCTCATCAAATACAACGTCGCTAGAGACTTCAACCAAACCTGATGATTTGTTGAAGACTCTATACGCCTTTGTATTTGAATCATAACCTAATAAAAACCCTTCTACAGCTTTGGGAGCAAACTTAGAATTTCTACCCTTCTTCACTAGAATGTAACACTTGCTCCCAAATACACGAAAGTACGATACATTGGGTTTGTTACCGGTTAGTAGCTCATATGACGTCTTCTTGAGGAGGCGGTGAAGGTAGACCCTGTTGATGGCGTGGCAAGCCGTGTTCACGGCTTCCGACCAAAAGCACTCGGGGGTCTTGAACTCTCCAAGCATCGTCCTCGCCATATCGATTAGCGTCCTGTTCTTCCTCTCTACCACACCATTTTGCTGTGGTGTGTAGGGAGCGGAGAACTCGTGCTTGATCCCTTCCTCCTCAAGAAACTCCTCCACTTGAAGGTTCTTGAACTCGGACCCGTTGTCGCTCCTAATCTTCTTCACCTTGAGCTCAAACTCATTTTGAGCTCTCCTGAGGAAGCGCTTGAGGGTCCCTTGGGTTTCAGACTTATCCTGCAAAAAGAACACCCAAGTGAAGCGGGAAAAGTCATCAACAATAACTAAACCATACTTACTTCCTCCTACGCTTAGATAGGCGACGGGTCCGAAGAGGTCCATATGCAGCAGCTCCAGAGGTCTTGACGTGGTCATCACATTCTTGCTGTGATGTGCTCCTCCCACTTGTTTACCTGTCTGACAAGCTGCACAAGGTCTATCTTTTTCGAAATAAACATTTGTTAGACCTATCACGTGTTCTCCCTTTAGAAGCTTGTGGAGGTTCTTCATCCCCACATGTGCTAAGCGGCGATGCCACAGCCAGCCCATGCAAGTCTTAGCCATTAAGCATGCATCTAGACCGGCCTCTTCTTTTGCAAAATCAACTAAGTAAAGCTTGCCGTCTAGTACACCCTTAAAAGCTAGTGAACCATCACATCTTCTAAAGACAGACACATCTACATTAGTAAAAAGGCAATTGTATCCCATGTTGCATAGTTGACTAACCGATAACAAATTGTAACCAAGAGACTCAACTAAAAACACATTTGAAATTGAGTGCTCATTAGAAATTGCAATTTTACCTAACCCTTTTACCTTGCCTTGATTCCCATCACCGAATATAATTGAATCTTGGGAATCCTTATTTTTGACGTAGGAGGTGAACATCTTCTTCTCCCCCGTCATATGGTTTGTGCATCCGCTGTCGATAATCCAGCTTGAACCCCCGGATGCATAAACCTGCAAGGCAAATTTAGGCTTGGGTCTTAGGTACCCAACTCATGTTGGGTCCTGCAAGGTTAGCACAAATGTCCTTAGGGACCCAAATGCAAGTCCTGTCTCCCTTGCATTTTGCCCCCAACTTCCTAGCAACTATTTTCCTATCCTTTCTACAAATAGCAAAGGAAGTGTTTAAAGCACAATAAATTATAGAAGGTTCATTCACTACTTTCCTAGGAGCATGAATAACATTCTTTCTAGGCACATGAGCAATATTTCTCCTAGGCATATGTACAACATTTCTCCTACGCATATCTCTATCATGCTTATAAGAAGAACTAGAAGCAAACATGGCATGAGAATCATAAACATGTGAATCAAAATCATTATAAGCATTTCTAGCATTTCTCCTATCATTATACATAAAGGCATGGTTCTTTTTCGCACTACTAGCCATAGGGGCCTTCCCCTTCTCCTTGACGAAGATGGGAGCCTTATGGCTTGTTAAGTTCTTGGCTTCCCTCTTGAAGCCAAGCCCATCCTTAATTGAGGGATGTCTTCCAATTGTATAGGCATCCCTTGCAAATTTTAACTTGTCAAATTCACTTTTGCTAGTCTTAAGTTGTGCATTAAGACTAGCCAATTCATCACTTAGTTTGGAAATTGAAACTAAGTGTTCACTACAGGCATTAACATCAAAATCCTTACACCTAGTGCAAATTGTAACATTTTCAACATAGGAATTTGATTTACTAGTTACTTCTAGTTTAGCACTTAAATCATTATTAACACTTCTTAAGATATCGATGGTTTCATGACAGGAAGATAATTCACTAGAAAGCACTTCATTTCTTTTAATTTCTAGAGCAAGAGAATTTTGTGCACTAACAAATTTATCATGCTCCTCATATAAAAGATCCTCTTGTTTTTCTAGTAATCTATTCTTATCATTCAACGCATCAATCAACTCATTAATTTTATCTATCTTAGATCTATCTAAGCCCTTGAACAAGCATGAATAATCTATGTCATCATCATCACTAGATTCATTATCACTAGACGAAGCATAAGTGGAGTCTTGAGTACTTACCTTCTTCTCCCTTGCCATAAGACATGTGAGACGCTCGTTGGGGAAGAGAGCCGATTTGTTGAAGGTAGTGGCGGCGAGTCCTTCGTTGTCGGAGTCGGACGAAGAGCACTCCGAGTCCCACTCCTTTCCTAGATGTGCCTCGCCCTTTGCCTTCTTGTATTGCTTCTTCTTCTCTCTTTTGTTCCCCTTTTCCTGGTCACTTTCATTATCGGGACAGTTAGCGATAAAATGACCAAGCTTACCGCATTTGAAGCATGAGCGCTTCCCCTTTGTCTTGGTCTTGCTTGGCTGCCCCTTGCGACCATTTAGCGCCGTCTTGAATCTCTTGATGATGAGAGCCATCTCTTCATCATTGAGCCCGGCCGCCTCAACTTGCGCCACCTTGCTAGGTAGCGACTCCTTGCTCCTCGTTGCCTTTAGAGCAATGGGTTGAGGCTCGTGGAGTGGTCCGTTCAACGCGTCGTCGACGTATCTTGCCTCCTTGATCATCATCCGCCCGCTCACGAATTTTCCAAGTACTTCCTCGGGCGTCATCATCGTGTACCTGGGATTCTCACGAATATTGTTCACGAGATGAGGATCAAGAACGGTAAAGGACCTGAGCATTAGGCGGACGACGTCGTGATCCGTCCAACGCGTGCTTCCGTAGCTCCTTATTTTGTTGATAAGGGTCTTGAGCCGGTTGTAAGTTTGAGTTGGCTCCTCTCCCCTTATCATGGCGAATCGTCCAAGCTCGCCTTCCACCAACTCCATCTTGGTGAGCAAGGTGACGTCGTTCCCCTCATGAGAAATCTTGAGGGTGTCCCAGATTTGCTTGGCGTTATCCAAGCCGCTCACTTTATGGTATTCATCCCTGCACAAGGAAGCTAGAAGAACAGTAGTAGCTTGTGCATTCTTATGAATTTGTTCATTAATGAACATAGGACTATCCGAACTATCAAAGTGCATTCCACTCTCTACAATCTCCCATATACTAGGATGGAGAGAGAATAGGTGACTACACATTTTGTGGCTCCAAAATCCGTAGTCCTCTCCATCAAAGTGTGGGGGCTTGCCGAGTGGAATGGAGAGCAAATGTGAATGTGAACTTTGCGGAATACGAGAGTAATCAAAAGAAAAGTTCGAATTAACCGGTTTCCTTCTCTCGTAGTCGTTGTGGTCTTCGTCCTTTTGGGAAGAAGTAGACTCATCGCTGTCGTAGTAGACGATCTCCTTGATGCGCCTTGTCTTCTTCTTCCCTTCCTTCCGTCTATGACCCGAGCCGGAGTCGGTAGGCTTGTCGTCCTTCGGCTCGTTGACGAAGGTCTCCTTCTCTTTGTCGTTGATCACTATACCCTTCCCCTTAGGATCCATCTCTTCGGGCGGTTAGTCCCTTTGTGAAGAGAACGGCTCTGATACCAATTGAGAGCACCTAGAGGGGGGGGGGGTGAATAGGTGATCCTGTAAAAACTTCAAACTTAAGCCACAAAACTTGTTAAGTGTTAGCACGATTATTGCCAAGTGGCTAAGGTGAAGTCTCAACAAAACACAATACCACAAGAGATCAAGCACATAGTTGACACAGTGGTTTATCCCGTGGTTCAGCCAAGACCAACGCTTGCCTACTCCACGTTGTGGCGTCCCAACGGACGAGGGTTGCAATCAACCCCTCTCAAGCGGTCCAAAGACCCACTTGAATACCACGGTGTTTTGTTTTGCCTTTCACTATCCCGTTTGCAAGGAATCTCCACAAATTGGAGTCTCTTGCCCTTACAAGTATATGATCACAAATGAAACACAGAGTAAGGGAGGGAAGCAACACACACAAATCCACAGCGAAACGCGCACACACTCGGCCAAGACTCGAGCTCACAAGAGTATCACAAAGTTCTCACTAGAACGGAGCTCGAATCACTTAGAATCACAAATGAAAGCGCAAAGACTAAGTGTGGATGATCAAGAATGCTCAAAGGTTGCTTGTGTGTCTCCTCCATGCGCCTAGGGGCTCCTTTTATAGCCCCAAGGCAGCTAGGAGCCGTTGAGAGCAAATCCGGAAGGCCATCCTTGCCTTCTGTCGTCGGGTGCACCGGACAGTCCGGTGCACACCGGACACTTTCCGGTGCCCGATTTGTTTCCATAACTGGCGCTTCCGACCGTTGCCGACCGTTGGAAGATCTGGAGCCGTTGGCGCACCGGACATGTCCGGTGCACACCGGACAGTCCGGTGACATCTTCCGACCGTTGGCTCGGCCACGTGTCCCGCGCGGATTGCGCGGCCGACCGTTGGCCCGGCCGACCGTTGGCTCACCGGACAGTCCGGTGCACACCGGACAGTCCGGTGATTTTTAGCCGTACGTCGTCGGCCAATTTCCCGAGAGCGGCCACTTCGCGCCTAGGCAGTCTGGCGCACCGGACACTGTCCGGTGCACACCGGACAGTCCGGTGCTCCAGACCGAGCTGGGTCTTGGCAGCACACAGCCAAGTCTTTTCTCCTCTTCTCTCTTTTTGTTTCTAACACTTAGACAAATATATTAGTACATAAAACCAATGTACTAAGGCTTAGAAACATACCTTTACTTCATGATTTGCACCTTGTTCATCCATGTATATAAATTCACAATTAAACCCATGTGTTGGCACTCAATCACCAAAATACTTAGAAATGGCCCAAGGGCACATTTCCCTTTCAGTACTCCTGAGCAGAAGATAACACATTATCTGCGGCCTTCGGGAATCGTAAAAAGAAGAGACTAAACAGAGTTTTCGATGCCATTGGGTTCATGTATCCCGACTACTGTTACCCACCTCGGGGACAAAAAAGAAAAGGTGGAGATTCCGGGAGAGATGATGCTTCAGCTGCTGCGAGCAAGTCTGCGCCGAAGAGGAAAAGAGTGAAAGTCCTTATTCATCGACCACACTATATTGAACCGGCTGCAGTGCCTGATTTTGGCGGTGACACCTCTTCGGTGTCCGAAGGCAAAAACCTGCGATTTCGCAAAAAAGTGAACCGGCTGCTGTTGGGGACTTGTTCTCAAACGCTTCGGATTAAGAGCAAGGCAACATAAAAAGTGTTAAATGATAAAGTCCTTCATCCTTTAAAACATTATTTCCCTTCGGGATATAATGTGTTCCGGACGAAGGTCACAAACAACATGTCTTCGTAAGCACAATAAACTATGACGAAGAACTTACATGCAACATAAAAAGTAATATAAACATTTAAATATTATCACAACATCATTTCTATTTTATTATCATATAAAAATAGAAATGATTTCAGATTACAAGTGTACCTTCGGATTGCAGGAAGGCAAAAGTACAAGGATGACGGAAAGCAAATGCCAAGTCAGCGTGAACAGTACGGGAGTACTGTTCATCTATTTATAGGCGTGGGACGTAGCCCATGCAAAATTACATTCATGTCCATTACATTTGCTAATGACTTATGGGAATCTATTAAGGCCTAAGTAGTCTTTTCATCTTTAAGTCGGTTCCCCTTTCTGCTATCGCGACGAAGCTTTCTGCGCATAGCTTCGGCTGTGCACCATCCTTCGTACAGCTTGGTAATCAGCCCGTTCTTCATCTTAATCCCCCTTCGTCTGGCTTGGGCTTCGTTCTGACCGTACTCCATGTTCATGATCTGAGTCCGAAGATACCTGTTCATATAATTCACTTGGAAAATATTGTCAAATTATGTTTTTGAGGACCTTCGGAGGACGAAGGCCCCCAACAGTAGCCCCTCGCAATATTAATTTGTTAGTGATAAATTCAGATTGCGATATGGACGAAGGCCTTAAGCCGAAGGTCCGAAAAAACACCTTCCCTTTGCTAGAATAGCAAAAGTCACTGACACCTGGGACCACACAGTTTCCGTCATATCGAGTGTATAAATAGGAGCCCGCCACATTTGATTTGGCACGCTCTCTTTGCCATCTGCTTTGCCTGCTTATAAAGCTTTCTGCCCAAAAATTATTTGTTTTCTCTCCTAGTTTTGAGCTTCGGAAGCGAGAAGTAAGATTTCCGAAGGGATGTCTGAGGAGAAGAAGGCTGCTGTCGAAATGAAGCTTAGTCTCTCTGAAGAGAAGAACCTGGGGTTTCTTGAAGCAATGTCGAAGACTAATACAGAAAAGATCACCAAAGAGATTTTAGAAGGTTTATCTGAAGATACTGGTGACAGCGACAGTTATGATGTAGAAAGCGGCGGGGGAGAGTCCGAAGATCGACCATGGCGGCCAAGTCACTCGGTTTTCGGGAAAACCACTATTAAGCAGAGTCATATTGACAATATGAGGGGAGATATTTTCGAGATATATCTATTGTGAGGGCTGATGCTGGAGAAAAAACTTCTCCTACCCTCGAAGAAGATGAGGTCGTGATCTTCCGAAGCTTTCTCAAGGCTGGGCTTCGGTTCCCCCTAAGCAGCTTTGTTGTCGAAGTCCTGAAGACATTTCAAATCTACCTTCATCAAATTACTCCCGAAGCTATCATAAGAATGGGAATCTTTGTCTGGGCTGTGAGAAGCCAAGGCTTAGAACCAAATGTTAAAAGCTTTTGCAAAATTCATGAGTTGGTATATGAGACGAAGCCCTGAGGGAAAGAACAATATCACAACAACTTTGGTTGTTACAGCTTCGGTGCCCGCTCCGGGTCGAGCTACCCCGTGCCAACCTTTCGGAAGAGGTGGCCCGGCGCTTGGATGACAGAATGGTTCTATGTAAAGAATGACTTAACAGCGCAGGAAGATGTTAAGAGTATCATTATGCGCCCTATCTGGCAACGCTTCGGACTCCAAAAGCCGAAGGTTGAAATGGATGAAGCGGCTGAAGAATGCCAAAGAGCCTTCGGCGTAATCTGCTCTTTTATTGGGACAAGGGATCTGGTCCAAGAGCATATTGCCTTCAGAGTTTGGCCACTTGCAGGAAAGTGGGAAATGCCGAAGGAGACCATCAAAGAGTCTGACGAAGGTGGACTGGTCAGACTAAAATACACATTCAAATACGGAGATAAGTTTGTTGAACCGGACGACGACTGGTTAAAAAACATTGAAACCTTAAGTGACGAACTGCTTGGGGTATACTCGAAGGCCGAGAATACTGCATTATCAGCAGCCTTCGGAGGCCGAAAGAAGAAGAGGCTCAACCGGGTATTTGATGCAATCGGGTTTGTCTACCCTGACTACCATTATCCGGTGCCAGGCCGCAAAAGAAAAAATAGTTCTCCTGCAAAAGAAGTTGCCTCAGGTGCTTCTAGTGAGCCAGCGCCGCAAAGAAAAAAGATGAAGGTGCTCACCCACCGGGCGCGTTTTATTGAGCCGGCCACAGTGCCTGAATTTATCGGTGAAGTCTCTTTGGCCACTGAAACTACAGAGCCAGCTCCAGTGCCGAAGATCGAAGAAAAAACTGAAGCACCTTCAGCAGAGAAGGCAGAAAAACCGAGAATTGAAGGACCAAAAATATTGGAAATCTTAAGTCCTTCAGCAAGTGTTGAGACAATAAAAAATCAAAAGGGCCCATCGGTGACCCCGAAAAGAAAAAGAATGGTGAACGTGCTAGATGTTTTGGAGACAATTAAGTCTTCAAGCATAACTCCAAAGAAGACTGTTGAACTTTCTGAAGTGTCTACTGAAGCTTTAGTTGCTGAAGCTTCGAAGCAACAACTTGAAGCTGAAGCTGGGCCTTCAGAGTCCACCAAGGAACAACCTTTGGAAACCGAAGAAAAAAGAAAAATTCCAGAGCCAATTTTGGTTGAAGAAATTGACACTGCGGCCCCCGAAGCACCTTCCATCATACGCGATTACATTGTGCGACATGCTTCGGGGAAGAAATTATCTGAGGAAGAGATTTATGAAGCCAATCACTATGCCAGAGAATTAAAATATCCGAAGGGGGCACTAGTGTTCAATGGGACAAACGAAGATGACTTCCTATACTGCCTCCCTGACAACAAAGAATTATCTGTCTGCCGGGAGATGACTAGGAGTATGGGGTTTCCGAAGCTTGAAGCTGGACTATGCGCTATGACGAAGGAGGATCTTGCGGATAGCCTTGCATATAATAGTCTGAAGGTGCGAGAATTGTGCATTTTGGAAACTTTATGATTCGAAATCTATTGCTTTATTCTTATACTAACTTTTTACATATAGGGTTTAATACTAAGCAACGCGCTGAGAGCGCAAAAGAATGCCGAAGACGAAAGCTATGAAATTGCCTTCAACAACCTTCGAACAGAGGTTATCAAACTAAGGAACGAAGCCCTGGAAAAGGACAAAATTCTAGTTACATTGGTGGATAAAGTAAAGGAGAACGAAGCTGCGTCCAAAGCACAAATTGCACCTCAAAAGCACGAGATTGACGATCTTCGGAAGCAATTGGCCCGGGCGAAAGAAGAACACATACTTGAAGAAACGAGGCGGGAATGTAGCGACCAATGGGCTAATCATTTGGAAGGAACCGTTGAAGAGCTTCGGTCTTCTAAGAAAAGGTGCTACGAAAAATCTGTGGAATGTGTAAAGAAAATAAAAACCAGCTTCGCCAGTGTTGGCGCATTTTCGAGTGAAGAAGATTTTGTGAGAGGTAACCCAGAAGGACCGATCGAATGGATCTGCCACGAAGCTGAAGCCTTCGAAGAAATTCTAAACAGTCGTGGAGACATTTGCGCCTTCTCGGGTGCCAGGGGGATTGCTACTATACCGGAGAAAAAAGGCTGCGATCATGTTAAGGTTCTTGCACAATCCGAAGCCAACTTATCCCCTGAAGATATTAAAGACCCCTCGGACGAAGCTAGCCAGGCTGGTGGAAAATTTTTCACCGACGTCTGGGACAATGGTGGCCGAGAAATGGCCCGAGAAATTATTCAGAAAAGTGAGAAGGGCATTCACGACGCTAGAGAAGTAGCTAAGGCCGCTGACAAAATCTCAGAGCCCGAAGGGCAAATAGGTATTAGCTAATGGTTTTTATTGTGTTGTAATTTTTGATTTTAAACTTCGTTCGCAATTTGTAATAGCAATGTGGCCGTATCATGTCCTCCTTCAGATCCTACTAAAGCGTCTCCGGGCCCTCACCCGAAAGGAGACGAAGAAATTAAAAAGATGGCTGAAGCTATCATGGATGAAGTTGTTAACCGACTCCTGAACGAAGCTGCCGAAGTTGTTTTGAGAGAAGACTAAGCACTTTTGTAAAGACTTCTGAAATGAAATATGTGTGACATTTTGTAACCCTGTGATATATTTGCTTTTAATGATTCGATTCTTTACGATGCATGAAACTTTACATACGTACCGTTTTTGAGCCTTCGGCGAAAAAACACCTTCCCTTCTTTTCATGCTTCGTGAAGATAGAAAAACTTTTATGCATCACGACAATGTTCATAGTGCTCTGATGAAGGATATCCAAGCTTCATGAAAATATTCTCCGAAGCTATATTCCGAAGATCAATATTGTATCCCCTTGTGACTTAGCACGATTTTCACTTTCTCAAAGTATCCTTCCGAAGGTTGATACCGTGTCCCCTTCTTTTGCCATATGCAACATGATGTATGATGCTTATGCTATGCAAAATGATGTGATGATGTTATGTTATGTAGATGACATTTGTTCCGAAGATACACACATATCCCCGTAAAACACAAAATATTTTTGTATCAGCGCTGACTTTTCGCTGTAAGCTCTGCATTCCCTTAGGAACGACTTTGGAGCTTCTTCGCCTTTTACTTAGGCGGTATCAGCGTTGACTTTTCGCTGTAAGCTCTGCATTCCCTTAGGAACGACTTTGGAGCTTCTTCGCCCTTTACTTAGACGGTATCAGCGTTGACTTTTCGCTGTATGCTCTGCATTCCCTTAGGAACGACTTTGGAGCAGAAAACTTACACTGTGTTCCCTTTGGAACGACTTTTTGTAATTTCAGCAAACTTACTCTGCGTTCCTTAGAACGACTTTTTGTTGCTTTGAAGGATTTTCGATAATTCGAAGGTCCTCCTTGTTATCGCAAATTTTTAAGCTTCAGCAACTTAAGCCTGAGAAAATACATTTTCCTTGAGGGAAGCAAAGAAACTTTTACATGAAAACTAAAAAATGTCCTTTATTACACAAAAAATAGAACTGAATGGAAAAAACTGGTAGGATATTTGTCAATAGATGTGCTTCGACTCTGGCACAGTGCTATTGACTGTGCGAGCTTCGGATTGTTCTCTGAGATCCCTTTGGTGTGGAGCATATTGGCTCCCTTCTGGCTGTTGGCCTTGTTGCAGCGGTGGTGGAGGCGGAGGCTGTTGCCAGGAAGCTTGAGGTTGACTCGCCGAAGCAACAGAAACTGCAGGGTGGTTGCCTATGTATTCTGGGATGTAAGGCGGATGGTATGAAGCAGTATGCATGACCTGCTTCGGCTGAGCTTGTTGTGCTGCAGCTTCGGCTATCTCCTTTTGCTTCTGGATGGTAACATGGCACATCCTGGTAGTATGGCCCTTGTTTTCACCACAGAATAAGCAAAATATTCTCCTTGGTTGATCTCCAAATCTTCCGCCGAAGCCCCTGGCGCCTCTGCCTCTTGGAGCTGGTGGCCGGAGGAAACTTTGCTGTTGCCCCGAAGCCTGTGAGGAGCACTGCGTCCTATGCTGCTGACTCCCCTTATCATCATTTTGAGTAGAGTTGTGGATGGACCTGACATGCCTCGGATAGAATCTTCCTCCGAAGCCCCTGGTCATTTCAGAAAACCTGAAAGCCTCCTCCCTTCTTTGGCGAAAATCGTTGTCGGCACGAATATACTCGTCCATCTTCTGGAGCAGTTTCTCCAAAGTTTGAGGAGGCTTCCTAGCAAAGTATTGAGCTGAAGGTCCAGGCCGAAGTCCCTTGATCATGGCCTCAATGACAATTTCGTTGGGCACCGTTGGTGCCTGTGCCCTCAAACGCAAGAACCTTCTGACATACGCCTGAAGGTATTCTTCATGATCCTGAGTGCATTGGAACAGGGCCTGAGCAGTGACCGGCTTCGTCTGAAACCCTTGGAAGCTGGTTAACAACATGTCCTTTAGTTTTTGCCATGAAGTGATCGTTCCTGGTCGAAGGGAGGAATACCAGGTTTGAGCAACACTCCTGACAGCCATAACAAAAGACTTTGCCATGACTGCAGCATTGCCACCATATGAAGATACTGTTGCTTCGTAGCTCATCAAAAACTGCTTCGGGTCTGAATGGCCATCGAATATGGGAAGCTGGGGCGGCTTATAGGACGGGGGCCAAGGTGTAGCCTGCAGCTCAGCGGACAGGGGAGAAGCATCATCGAAAACAAAATTTCCATGATGGAAATTGTCATACCAGTCATCTTCGTTGAAGAAACCCTCCTGATGAAGGTCTTTTTGTTGAGGCCTTCGGTTCTGCTCATCATGAGTAAGATGGCGAACTTCTTCAGAAGCTTCATCTATCTGCCTTTGCAGTTCAGCTAGCCTGGTCATCTTTTCCTTCTTCCTCTGCACCTGTTGATGAAGCATCTCCATATCTCTGATCTCTTGGTCTAGCTCATCCTCTAGAGGCGTCGGGCTGACAGCCTTCCTCTTCTGGCTTCGGGCCTCCCAAAGAGAGACAGTCTCCTGATTGTGATCCAGCGGTTGGAGAGCTGCAGTGCCAGTTGCTGAAGCTTTCTTCGGCGCCATAGCGAAGGTTGATGATCGCCGAGGGCGCTCAAAAACTCAAAGAGTGGAAGTGAGTTCACCGGAGGTGGGCGCCAATGTTGGGGACTTGTTCTCAAACGCTTCAGATTAAGAACAAGACAACATAAAAAGTGTTAAATGATAAAGTCCTTCGTCCTTTAAAACATTATTTCCCTTCGGGATATAATGTGTTCCGGACGAAGGTCACAAACAACATGTCTTTGTAAGCACAATAAACTATGACGAAGAACTTACATGCAACATAAAAAGTAATATAAACATTTAAATATTATCACAACATCATTTCTATTTTATTATCATATAAAAATAGAAATGATTTCAGATTACAAGTGTACCTTCGGATTGCAGGAAGGCAAAAGTACCAAGGATGACGGAAAGCAAATGCCAAGTCAGCGTGAACAGTACAGGAGTACTGTTCATCTATTTATAGGCGTGGGACATAGCCCATGCAAAATTACATTCATATCCATTACATTTGCTAATGACTTATGGGAATCTATTAAGGCCTAAGTAGTCTTTTCATCTTTAAGTCGGTTCCCCTTTCTGCTATCGCGACGAAGCTTTCTGCGCATAGCTTCGGCTGTGCACCATCCTTCGTACAGCTTGGTAATCAGCCCGTTCTTCATCTTAATCCCCCTTCGTCTGGCTTGGGCTTCGTTCTGACCGTACTCCATGTTCATGATCTGAGTCCGAAGATACCTGTTCATATAATTCACTTGGAAAATATTGTCAAATTATGTTTTTGAGGACCTTCGGAGGACGAAGGCCCCCAACAGCTGCGGCGTCGAAGACATCATCAGCCAAATCGGATGAGCCGAAGGCTATTAATATTGAAGAGACGAAGGTTGGTAAAATGAAAATATTGGAAGCAATAAGTCCTTCGGCGGAGGTGGCAATGCCGAAGGCACAAAAGGATATATCGACAACCCCCAAGAGAAAGAGAATGGTCAATGTATTAGATGTGCTAGAAATAATAAAAATTTCGAGCTCTACTCTGAAGAAAGCTGTCGAAACTTCGGAAACACATATTGAGGCCGAAACTTCCAAGGTTCAAGTCGATACCGAAGCTGAGCCCTCCGAGCCCGTCAAGGAGAAATCCTTGGAAATCGGAGGCAAGATTGAGAAAGAAACTGCAGAAGCAAGCAAAACTGAAAAACCACCATTCCTATTCCTGAAACATTATCTGATGCTACTGATTATATTATACGACATGCTTCGGGAAAAATATTATCTGAAAAGGAGAAGCAAGAGGCTCAGTTTTATGCCCAAAGATTGAAATATCCAAAGGGGGCCCTGGTATTCAATGGCAGCGGGGAAGAATACTTCTTGTATTGCCTCCCAAACAGTAAAGAAATTTCTGTCTGCCGAGAGATGAGCAAGAGCTTCGGCTTCCCTACACTAGAGGATGGGCTCTCAGTGTTATCAAAAGATGAGTTGGCCGACAGCTTAGCATACAATAGCTTAAAAGTGAGAAAATTAGATTTTTGTATTTAAAAAACGAAATCTTCCATTTACTTACATTTAATACCGCATTTTTTGCAGGGCCTTATTCTTAGCAATGCCCTCAGGGCGCAAAAAAGTATCGAAGATGAAGGATACACCATAGCCTTGAACAACCTTTGTTCCGAAATGATTGAACTAAGGAACGAAGGTCTTGAAAAAGACAAAATATTACACTCTTTGTTGAACAAAATAAGGGAAGACGAAGCTGCTTCCAAAGCCAAAGTTGAAGCTCAAAGATGCGAAATCGAAGATCTTCGGAAACAGCTACTCAAAGCTAAAGAAAAATGCGGTGTTGCAGAGGCTGAACGAGACATCAGTATATATTGGAGGAACCATCTAGAAAAAACAGTTGATGAACTTCGTGCATCCAAGGAGAGATGCTTTGAAAAATCTATAGAGTGTGTTAAGAGAATAAAAACTAGCTTCACCAATGTTGGCGCATACTCAAGTGAGGAGAATTTCATAAGGGGTGATCCCGAAGGCCCAATTGAATGGATCAGCCACGAAGCTGAAGCCTTTGAGGAAGTTTTGAATGGCCGTGGGGATATATGCGCCTTCTCGGGTGCTAGGGGGATTGCTGCTATCTTGGAGAAGATAGGTTGCCAACACGTAAAATCTTTGGCGCAAACCGAAGGCGCCTTATCTATTGAAGATATAAAAGACCCGTCGGCTGAAACAAGCTTAGTTGGTGGAAAGTTTTTCACTGACATCTGGGAAAATGGTGGCCGGGAGATGGCCCAAGAAATCATAAGGAAAAGTGAAAAAGATACTCACGATGCTAGAGAAGCAGCAACGGCCGCTGAGAAAGCTGCGGATCTCAAGAGGCGGATAGGTATTGCTTAACAGCTTTTAACTTTATGTTCTAATTTTGTGACTTCAAACTTATTTATGTTTTGCATCACAGCCGCGCTAACTCCTCCCCAAGAGCCCGTCGAACCATTGGTAGACCCCGAAGCGAAGAAAGAAGATGAAATTATTAAAATGGCCGAAGCTATTATGGATGAAGTTGTTGATCAACTACTACACGTGGCTGCGGAAGTAGTTTTGAAAGAAGAATAGCTATTATTGTAAAGACATTTGGAGTGTAATATTTGCTAAACAAAGTGTGTAATATTTTGTGAATATAATGTATAAGCTGTTTGTAATTCAATTCTTTATGATGCATGAAACTTTACGTACATACCGTTTTTGAGCCTTCGGCGAAAAAACACCTTCCCTTCTTTTCATGCTTCGTGAAGAATATCCATATTCCGTAAAAATATTGTGCTTCGTAGCAATAGTTCTCCTTTTCAAAACTATTTTGTGCTTTATCACTTCTTCGAAACAATCTCCGAAGATCAACATTGTAGGTCAACATTGTATACGCTTCCGAAGGTCAACATTGCATCCCCTTCTTGTCCCATTGATGCAATATGATGTATGATGTTATGCTATGCAAATGATGTAATGATGTTATGACATGCAAAATGACATTTGTGTCGAAGATACTCACACATTCCCTCAGTAAAGCACAATCTTTTTGTCGTTTGTTTTTCGGCTTCACCGTTTATTTTGCGGTGTATCAGCGTTGACTTTTCGCTGTAAGCCTCCCTTAGGAGCTTCTTCGCCTTTTACATCGGCGGTATCAGCGTTTATTTTTTGCTGTAAGCCTCCCTTAGGAGCTTCTTCGCCTTTTACTTCGCGGTATCAGCGTTTATTTTTCGCTGTGAGCTCTGCATTCCCTTTGGAACGACTTTTGAGCAGAAAACTTACGCTGCGTTCCTTAGAAACGACTTTTTGTTGCTTCGGAAAACTTACGATGCGTCCCTTAGAACGACTTTCTAATGCTTCAGCAAAACATGTAGTGTGACTGTGAACTCCGCACTCTTTTGAGAGGCAATTTTTGTGCTTTACCAACTTTTTGGACTTCGTGAGTCTGTAAAAAAAGATTCATTTCTACTATGGCCAAAACGAAGCTATTACAAGGAATTGAAAATGGCAAGAAAAACTTAGGCTTTTACGATTGATTTCTATTGAAAAAGAAAAAATGATAACAAATGCCAAAACTATTTCAAAAGTAGGATATCCTCTTAGTAGATGTGCTTCGACTCTGGCACAGTACTGTTGACTGTGCGAGCTTCGAACTCCTCTCTAAAGTCTCGTTGTTGAAGAGTGTGGTGGCTCCCTTCTGGCTGCTGGGCTCGTTGCAATGGTGGTGGAGGTGGAGGCTGTTGCCAAGATGCCTGAGGTTGGCTTGCCGAAGCAACAGAGGCTGCAGGATGGTTACCCATGTACTCTGGAATGTACGGTGAGTGATACGAAGCAGTATGCATGACTTGCTTCGGCTAATTCTGTTGGGCCACAGCTTTTGCTATCTCTTTTTGCTTCTGGATGGTGACATGGCACATCCTGGTAGTGTGGCCCTTGTCCTAACCGCAGAATAGACAGTAAATCTTCCTGGGTTGGTCCCCATATCTTCCTTCGAAGCCCCTAGCGCCTCTGCCTCTTGGTGCTGGCGGCCGAAAAGAGCTTTGTTGCTACCCCGAAGATTGTGAAGAATATAATGCTGGGGCCTCTGCAGCTGACTTCCTCTGTCATCATTCTGAGTGTTGTGAATTGACCTGACATGCCTCGGGTGTACTCTCAGAATGTGGTGGCTTGTAAGGCGGGGGAGCTGTGGTGGCTTGTAAGACGGGGGCCAGGGCGTAGCCTGCAGTTCTGCTAACAGAGGAGAAGCATCATCAAAAGCAAAATTTCCATGATGGAAATCCTCATACCAGTCATCTTCGTTGAAGAAGCCCTCCTGGTGTAACTCTCTGTGGTGGGGCCTTCGGTGCTGCTCATCTTGAGCAAGATGACACACTTCTTCGGTGGCTTCATCAATCTGCCTTTGCAGGTCAGCTAACCGAGCCATCTTCTCCTTCTTCCTCTGTACCTGCTGATGAAGCATTTCCATATTCCTAATTTCTTGGTCCAACTCATCCTCTTGTGGTGTTGGACTAGTGGCCTTCCTCTTCTGGCTTCGGGCCTCCCGAAGAGAAAGGGTCTCCTGGTTCGGGTCCAGCGGCTGCAGAACGGTAGCCCCTGTTGCCGAAGCTTTCTTTGACGGCATGATGAAGGTCGATGGTTGTTGAAGGTGGTCGAAAAGGGATTCACCGGAGGTGGGCGCCAATGTTGGTGACTTGTTCTCAAATGCTTCGAGATAAGAACAAGGCAACATAAAGAATGTTAAATGTTAAAGTCCTCCGTCCTTCGAAGCATTATTTCCCTTAGGATATAATGACTCTCAGACGAAGATTATAGAAAGCGTACCTTCGTAAGTACGACATATAAAAATGAAGAAGAATTTACATAAAACATAAACAAAATGAACAATCAAATATATTATCGTCATTGTATTATTTTTATGCTTTTATCACGAACAAGTAAAGATAATAATTTATTACAAGTATACCTTCGGCTTGAAGGCAGTACAAATACAAACATAATACAAAAGCAAATGTCCAGTCAGCGTGAACAGTATGGGAGTACTGTTCACCTATTTATAGGCGCGGGTCACAGCCCATGTAAAATTACATTCAGGCCCTTTACATTCGATAATAACTCTATAGCAATTCACCGGGTCTAGACAGCCTTTTCCTCTTTAAGTCGGTTTCCTTTTTCCTGTCATCATGCCGAAGCTCCCTTTCGTACAGCTTCGGCTCTGTTCCATCCTTGGTTCCCCCTTGTGTTTCTTCATGCAGTAATTTTGACTTAAGTCCGAAAGGTCCATGTCCGAAGGTACCTGTTCATGTATTACACTCCAGAAACATTGTTAACTTACGTTTTTGAGGACCTTCGAAAGCCGAAGGCCCCAACAACAGGCGAGATGGAAGGGTCTTTTTAAAAGTTAATGCACAGTGAGAGGATTATTTTGAAAAAAAAATATCATGACTGCTTTCATGGTTTGCACCAATATGTTTCTTTTTTAAAAGCCCACACCAAAATCGTAGCTAAAAGCGAAGTATGAGGATAAAAATAATAGCTCGAAAATTGCAAGAGAAACAAGAAAATAGCCTGAAAATTACAAGAAGAAAGAAACAAAAAGAGAACAATATTGTTGAACATCAAAAGTGGCGGACGGTCCGGCCCTAGAGTCCGGATGGTCCGCGTCCCCGCGATCAGATTGATTCGATCGATTATCTTTATCTTGTGTGGGGTTATACATCTAATCACATGGAATTTGTTGGCTATTGCCTGAGAACGGATCTAGACCTCCCCTATATGGCCGATTGAGAACCCCGAATACATTACAATCGAACCAAGCTATTTTTTACCATTCTGGTCCTATGAGTAGATGTAGCGTATTCCTAGTTATAGCGTTCCACATATCCATCTCCACCCCTATTCGACTCTACGTCGTCTAGGGACGTCCCGAGTGACCTGCCAACCCAGAGCACCCTAAGATCTCTCCACTAGGGGCGAGATCTAGGTTCTTGCGAGGAGGAAAACAACCCTGCACCATTGCGGAACGTCCGGCCTAGAGCGCAGACCGTCTGGTGCGACGCAGGGAAGGCACCGCTCTGCGCCCAGGTTGCGGATCGTCCGGTCTAGGGCCACGAACCGTCTGCACCTCTGCAGAGGGCACCACCAGGCGGTACACCCCAGTGATTGACGCCAAGATCAGCGCCAACACACTTTTTGGCGACTCTGCTGGGAAGAAGGTTGCAGATCAACAAAATTAGGCTGACTGATTATCGGCTGCTGAGCATAAAAAATTAGAAGATGACATGAAGAAGCTGGACATGGAGATCCAGCGACAACAAGATTAGGTGCTCAAGGTGGCGAAGAAGTGGTACATGTCGCACTTCAGGGTAGATCGCCACCAGAAGATTGTCCGGGATAGGGAAATAAACATCAATTCAATTACATGTCAGCCGTTGAGAGAACCTAGAGGGGGGTGAATAGGTGATCCTGTAAAATTCAACACTTAAACAACACAAACTTAGTTTATAAAATGTTAGTGAGGTCAAAACCAAGGTGCTATGAATATAAAGAGAACTCTTCACTTGATTGTTCCTTTAGAACGAGTGTTGAACTTAGGAACAATAGCACAAGTGATTAAGTGAGAACTCTAAGAAATAAATCAATCACAATGAAAAGTGGCACAAGAGACACGGTGATTTTATCCTGTGGTTCGGCCAATGCCTACTCCATGTTGTGGTGACCTCCTTTGGTCAAGGATTGCACTCAATCCCTCTCAAGTGATCCAGTGATCAACCTTGAGTACCACAGTTTTCTTCCTTATAGCAGATGTTTCCCTTTGTAATGAATTTACACAAGTTGGAGCCTTTCACCCTCACAGTACTGATCACAATAAAACTGCAAGAGTAAGGGAGGGAATAGAAACACACGCAAGCGCTAGAGTCGTAGCAACACAATGCACACAAGTCAAGAAACAAGCACACAAACACAACGCAGCGAGTTCATAGCTCAACAAGTGCTCAAATCTCGAACACAACGAATCGGATGCGTGCTTGTGGAGTCTAGGCGTCTTAGGATGTTCAATAGAGGCTTGGTGTCCTGCTCCATGTGCCTAGCGATCCCTTTTATAGCCCTAAGGCAGCTAGGAGCCGTTGAAGCTCCATTTGGTAGGCAATTCTTGCCTTCTATCCGTGGGCGCACCGGACAGTCTGGTGCACCACCGGACATGAACAGTGCATGATTTCTTTCCTTGTTTAGCGAAGCCGACCGTTGCAGCCGCAGTCCCCTTGGCACACCGGACAGTGTCTGGTGCACACCGGACAGTCTGGTGCGGCCTGCTGACCGTTGGCTCTGACCACGCGTCGCCCATTGATTGCGCGCTGATCATGCTGCCGACCATTGGTGCGGACGCTATTGGCTCACCGGACAGTCCAGTGCACACCGGACAGTCCGGTGAATTTTAGCCGCAGCGTCCTTGGTGATTCTCGAGAGCAGCATATTCGTCGACGCGCCAGCCTAGGCACCGGACAGTGTCTGGTGCACCTGCAACTGGTGCAAGTCTGGCTGTTTCAGTTGAACTCCTTTTGCTCCTTTTTGACTTTACTCAATTGAGTTCCAGGCACTTAGACAAGTATATTTAGCACATAAAACAATTGACTAAGTGTCTAGAACCTACCTTCATACTTGATCCATCTAGATATACCTTTGCTAAACATTTTGTTAGTTCTCACAAAGTGTGTTGTGCATCTAATCACCAAAACAATATAGAAATGGCCCAAGGGCACATTTCCCTTTCAATCTCCCCTTTTTTGGTGATTTATGCCAACACATTAAAAAGAAACTCATTTTGAACTAACATATCTAGAAGAGCTCAAAAATGCAAATTTATGTCAAATTGAAGACCAATAAGATTATTATAGAATTTGGCATATTTGGATCATTTTTGCCACCACTTGGTTTATTTTCTCAAAATAAATTCTTTTTCCTATCTCTATGTCAAACACACTTGTTTTAGCAAATCAAGAGATCTTTCAAAAGTAAATTTGATCAAATGCCAAAAACTCCCCCCTTTTCCCATCCTCAAATTACTCCCCCACAAGATAACAGTTTTTGCAATAAGAGAGTTTTGATCAAATACAAAGAGTCTAACTCTATAATTTTTTAAATCCACAACAAGTGTTTGGCTGATCCAGTTGCTTTGGCCTTAATTTCTCCCCTTTTTGCATTAACCTCCAAAACAGGAGATCTTTTTGGCCCTTTAACCCCATTGCTTCACCAAAATGTCGAACAAGTAAGAACTTGGGACAAGATACATTGATACCGGAATGCAGTGGAAGCCCTTTCTTTGTCCAAGTTCATTGTTTCCCTTTCAATGCAACTTTGAGACTATATCAAAAGTACTCAACAAACAAGTGTGTCTCAAAAGAGTCAAGTTGTAGCACATTCTCCCCCTAAACATGTGCATCATTTGCATAAGGACTTGTGAGGTCCGGGGATGACTTGTACAACTTGAGCACCCAAAAAGTAAGCAAGTAAAGATATTAATGCTTAAAGTAATATGATCAAAGGCATAGAACACATGTATGATATAGATCAAACCAAGTTACGCGAATCTAAGACATTTAATATCAACTATCTACTGTTTGTTATATGCTTATGGACTTTTGAATTATGCCTAAAAGGGGATATGTTGTCGATTTTTTTAAATTGCGTTGTTGGTTCTATAATGTTATTAGTAATTTTGAACTATATGATGTCAATTTCATTAGTTTACTTTCCTATGTTTGAGCTATCATATACATGATTATGAATTTCTTATTTTATTTGTTTGTTGGACGGTTTGACAATTGATATTATTGGGATGAACTACCCGACAACTATCCATTGTCTACCCGAGTAATATATGTTATCCGCTTCTTACCCGCCCGAATAAATACCTGATCCCGTCCTATATCCGTTCCGAATTTTAACTTTCCGTATCTGGTCCCGTATCCGATAGAAATGCATTAGGGTAGGATACAGGATGACTTTGTATCCGGTTGTATCCGTCCCGTTTTCACCCCTATTATGAAAATTGATCATGAGGTTAGATATCTCCTCAAATGCACAAAGAAAAAGCTTCATATTCTTAGCATGTTCGAGGTTATTTTCATAAAAAAATAAGGACATATGAATAATGCAAAATAGAAAGATCATCATCTACCAAATATGTATCTACTCTTGTAAATTGGCCATTGTCCCTAGTCCTTGCAACGAGAATTACCAACATATCCACGACATTATTAAATATAATAGATAGTGGATCATCTTGTCTAGCTTCCTTCCTAGCTTCGAAGAAGTGCGCCACATCATTAGCTTTAACACCTACGAAACCTTTGGAGACAACTTGATTTATCTAGTCGCACCACTTCAGTTAAAATCCTTTCATTTCTAACACTTGTGGAAGAAAAGGCCATGTTACCTTGTCATAGGTTCTTTCAAAATCTAATTGAAAAATGACCCACTTTTCTTCTTTTCATGCATTTCATAGATGTCCGAACAACATAATAGAAATCACATTTCATTTCAATACCATAGCTAATTTGTTATTGATCCCAATTCAATTCCTTGCCCTCCAATATTGACATCCAAACGGAGCATAAAGAGCTTGGACATGCTAGATATGGATAGTGTTCTAGATGAAAGCCAGAAAACTGCGACTAGGGGTGACAATGTGCTCTAAATTTTACACTATAAAATTTAAGGATCGGATCAGATTTGGATCATACTCTATTTGTATTTATTTTTGAACTAAAATTTATTTGAAGCCCTAAAAATTTGTGAAGAAACATTTGAATCGCGAACCATTATCACTCCTAACTACGACTAAGGCTGGCTCCAAGTGGCCCATATCCATTTGCCTCCCCCAACAGAACATAAGAGGAAAACAATAACCCAACGGCTCCTATAAACACTCTCTTTATATGTATAGGGAGAAGTAATCTCCGTGTAGATGTATAGAGGAGTCCTATGCTCTCATATTCTTTAATTATATCGTTTCATGATATTAGTTTTTTAGCGCATCGTAACATAACAAAATATGTATTATGATAGTATAAATATTATACATTTTTAAATATAAAAACAATAAATAAATGTTAATTAACTGAGTTATAATATAAGGGAGATATTTAGAGAAAATGATTAGAGATGTTATGTATGTAGAGAGAATTTTTTAAGGAGGGATAATAAAATAGATTCGAAAATACATATAAGGGGAATGATTGAAGATAGCATCAAAAAACATGTACTTGAAATTTCAACCGTGAGCACTAGCTCAAGTCAAAAGGAGATATTAAACTACTATTCAAAGTTCAGTTAGAGGCTATTTAGTTCAGCTTTTTTCTGAGAAGCTTTTCTGATAATCTGACTGTATGGAGAAGCTAGTTGCAAAGAAAATATGGGTATCGTAGAGATTATGTGCGGAGGAAGATAAAAGAGTTCATAGGTTTTATGATGTTGAAAGTGATTTTCCTACTATTGCAACGACTCAGCCGATTCTACGTTTACGTTGATTTTAGATGTTTTTGACTAAAGTAATTCTTATAGAAACATACTAAAAAACTGGATACTTAGCAGTCTGCAGCAGCTTTTGATGATCCGAGGCCAAAAAAAGTTGAAACAAACATGGCGTTAATCAAATATTCAAAGCCACGTGCACAGCAAGTCAAAATCAGCTGCTGTTGGTTTTGACTGCCTGCTGCTGAAGACGTGCATGCATGCCTGTCGCTGAACAGAGCTGCAATTGATCAAATGATATCCAGATATGCAACATCTGACCAAGTCCTGGAGTCCAGCGCTGAACCGCATAGTCCGTTTGAACAGCAAAAACACATCATATAAAAGGAAATGCTTGACCATGTAATTGAATCGGACTATTCAGTCTCGAGAAACATAATAAAAGTCCGGGCGACACATACAAACTCGATCCAATTAAATTCAACCGGACTGAGAATTCAACCCTGCCTCACGACACACGTGCAACACTTCCGAGCAAAAAACTCTCCCAGTTTTCAATACGAATTTGAGAACATAAAAACCCTGAGAAACAAAGTTCTGGGAACGACCATCAATTCAAGGTGCTCATGAGAGGATTCAAGGCCAGTTTGGTGTGGCGCGTCCGGCGCTACGGCGCGCCTAGGCCGCGGCGGCCGAATTAGCCGCCACACCTACGGCAGCAAAACTACGGCGTGCCATGGCGGCTTAGGCCACGCACCAAACAACCCCTCAATAAATTGATGATTGAGCTACTTTCTCACATGTTCTAGCATAACTTTTTTGAAGAGAACATATTAGGTGTAAACCAACCACTTAGATGCAAACCGTGCAAATTAACATGGATGTGGGAGTGTGCATTTGAAAATATAACAGGCGAGATGGAAGGGTCTTTTTAAAAGTTAATGCACAGAGAGAGGATTATTTTGAAAAAAAAATATCATGACTGCTTTCATGGTTTGCACCAATATGTTTCTTTTTTTAAAGCCCACACCAAAATCGCAGCTAAAAGCGAAGTATGAGGATAAAAATAATAGCTCGAAAATTGCAAGAGAAACAAGAAAATAGCCTGAAAATTACAAGAAGAAAAAAACAAAAAGAGAACAATATTGTTGAACATCAAAAGTGGCCGACGGTCCGGCCCTAGAGTCCGGATGGTCCGCATCCCCACGATTAGATTGATTCGATCGATTATCTTTATCTTGTGTGGGGTTATACATCTAATCACATAGGATTTGTTGGCTATTGCCTGAGAACAGATCCAGACCTCCCCTATATATATAAAGGGGTACGACCGATTGAGAACCCCGAATACATTACAATCGAATCAATCTATTTTTTTACCATTCCCGTCATATGAGTAGATGTAGCGTATTCCTAGTTATAGCGTCCCGCATATCCATCTCCACCCCTATTCGACTTTACGTCGTCTAGGGACGTCCCGAGTGACCTGACAACTCGGCACCCTAAGATCTCTCCACCAGGGGACGAGATCTAGGTTATTGCGAGGAGGAAAATAACCCTGCACCAATGCGGAACGTCCGGCCCAGAGCGTAGACCGTCTGGTGCGACGCAGGGAAGGCGCCGCTCTACGCCCAGGTCGCGGACCGTCCGGCTCAGGGCCATGGACCGTCCGCACTCCGCAGAGGGCACCACCAAGCGATACACCCCCAGTGATTGACGCCAAGATCGGTGCCAACACACTTTTTGGTGACTCTGCTGGGAAGAAGGTTGCAGATCTACAAAATTAGGCTGACTAATTGTCGACTGCTGAGCATAAAAAACTAGAAGATGACATAAAGAAGATGGACGTGGAGATCCAGCGACAACAAGATTAGGTGCTCAAGGTGGCGAAGAAGTGGTACCTCTCGCACTTCAGGGTAGATCGCCACCAGACGATTGTCCGGCATAAGGAAATAAACGTCGACTACATGTCAGCCGTGTTGTAGTAGCTCCCCATGGTATGTGATGTCAGGTCAGCCGATGATATTCAATCTATTAAAATTTCTTTTCATAACAAGATTAAAAATATCATGTAGGATATAGTGAAGATGTCGCATGCATTAGGAAAAACTCATGTGCCTACTTTTTTATCACATGAATTGTGCATCAAAACAATTGCGCCAAACACATTAGCAACAAATAGGTTACCTCAACCATATTTGGTATGCCAGTGGACTCATATCCAGGACGACTGTCACTGCCATCTTCGCTAAACGATGGGTCGACTCTGAGCACGGTCGGACCATCCGCACACAATCTCAGACCGTCCCCCCCCCCCCGTCAAACCGTTGCACCCTATGCTGGACAGTCCGAAGTCACACAAAGCCCATCACAAGGGCTGGAGTCGTTGCCTGGCAAGACCTGACAGTTCAGGAATAGTACCGGACCGTCCTATCCGCTCGCAGACTATCGGACTACATAGGTTAGACCGTCCGGAGCACCAGAATCCACCTATGATCGGCCTAGTACAGAAGGTCGGCATAAAGATAGCCGACCACCTAAGCACTAGGAGCTAAAAAGGTTACACGTCGCTGAGTTTGTTTGGCCTGCTAAGGCCAAACTTTCTGCTCGCTCTCACCCGCACTCGGCACAAAAAGGGAAAGTTAAGTGCACATTTAATGTTGCTAAGTGTAATAACATATTTAATGAGTTACTTAAGCATGGTAATATTAAATTGTCACATACAATTTCCCTGGTTGAAGAATTAAAAGGGCATGTGTATTGTAAATGGCATGGCTCCTTTCTTCATAACACCAATGATTGTGTTGTCTTCTGTGAGCAAATAAAATCGGCTATAAACGAAGGCCGGTTGAGATTTCAAGAGGTTAAGATTGGCATGCCACCTGTCCCTGTCGCCACATTAGAGTCGGCGAGCAAAAATTCTTAGTTCGGTCATGTGCGGTCGATAAAAGCAAAGATAAAAATTTCATCATTGGTGATCCTCACATGCCAAATATATCACACAGAGTGGTTACTCGGAAGGCTTCAGACAAAAGAAAGACTGGAGGCGCCGGGGGCAAGCACAATCAGACACCCAATCACAGTCACCTGTCCTTCATACGCTGGACGGTTCGGGCACTAAGGCCAGACAGTCTGGAACAAGCATGGACAGTCCAGCTATGAAGGTCGAATGGTCCGCAGACATCCAGAAGCAAACGCGACCTTAGAGTGTCAGACCACAACATCCTAAAATAGGTACTAGGAAGCAAAACACTTGCAAGACGTCCAGCCGGCTCCATAGGGTTAGCCCTACTTTTGATCAGCTGCTTGCTAAATATATGAAGAAGAAGACTATTGCACACAACTAGCCCAAAAAGTGGTGCAAAGTCAAAGAGTGGTGCAACTTAGATCGTTTGGCCATCCTCCTCAAGGGATGTCATGGTGCTTCCCGCTCTATTCATCACCAATGTGTTGTCCCACTCAAGTGTGTGGCGGTAAAACGATGAATCCATATTACTGGCCCAATCTGTTTGCTTATTCAAGCTGGGGCACCACAAGTTTTTGCCTATTGACATGTTGATCAGGCAGACATGGTCGAAAAGGATGTAATCCGAAATGACATCTGTGCATCAAAGTTCTATCAAATATTTATATTATCCGATCATAAGAGCCGATGACTTGCACCGAGTTGAGTCCTTACTTCGGGAACAAAATAACTCATGAGATCTATTGTTTCCAAAGTGCGCTGGTGCTTTTGGCTCAACAAGCTCCACTAAAAGGTAGGGGGCATGTGTTGAACACCAAAAGTGGTGAATGGTTCGGCTCTAGGGCCCGAATGGTCCGCACCCCACGATCAGTCGATTATCCTTATCTCGTGCATGTTTATCCATCTAATCACATGTGATCTATAGGCTATCGCCTAGGAATGGGTCTAGACCTCTCCCCTATATTATATTATATATATATATATAAAGGGGCATAGTCGATTGAGAACCCCAAACACATTCCAATCGAATCAGTCTACTTTTTACCATTCCTACCTTGAGAGTAGATGTAGTGTAGTCCTAATTGTAACTTTCTGCATATCCATCTACACCCCTATTCGACTCTACGTCGTCTAGGATGCCCCGGAGCACCCTAAGATCTCTCCACTAGGGGATGAGATCTAGGTTCCTGTGAGGAGGAAGAAGACCCTGCGCCATCGTGAACCGTCTAGCCTAGAGCACAGACCGTTCGATGCGACGCAAGAAGGCGTCACTCCTGCACCTAGGTAGCGGACCGTTCGGCCCAAGGCCACGGATCGTCCGCACCTCCACTGAGGGTACCGCCAGATGATTCACCCCTAGTGATTGGCGTCTAGATCGGCGCCAACAAATATGAACTCAAATACTAGAGAACAACTTATTCCTGGTTCTTATAATGTCTAATCTTTTCTAAGAAGAAAACACAAACATAAGCACTCATTCTTTCATATACAGATCTCTCACGGAAGATGAAAGCACTAGCTAACGCACTGGAAGAAAATATACTAGCTTATGTAGCCCTATTATTTATAGAGCCATACTATACAATCTAAATCTAAGTTAGTCTTTAGATATTTTCTTAGACCACTTAACCCTAGAGACAAAATGGTTCAAACTGAAACTGGTGCATTCGATGGTCTGCCCTTCACGAGATAGCTTTGCCTCGATGTAAGCTTTTGTAAAGCCCAAAACTTGTATCAAGAAAATAATAATAATGAGATAAATAAATAAAAAAATATTTATGTAGTGTGTTGGGATTGTAGAACCTTTGAAGATCATTTGAGTTTGTTTTATTTGCGCATGTACAGTTAATGGAATGGAATTATAGTGGTTAAACAACAAATAAATAAATATAGAAAAATGCATATCATGCTGGAATTCTTGTATGTCTCATTTGTACTCAAATTTTTGAGACAAGTTAAGTTTGAAAAGTAAAACTTGAAATAGAAGGGGAAATAAGAAGAGAGGAAGGAAATTGTATTAAAGTCATTTACTATTGCTAGAATTAAATAGTAGGAAGAAGAATAAATAATAAATAAAATTATAGATGTAAAAGTATTATTCAAGTGAGAATCGTGAATTCAAAGTTCAAACATGAATTTAAACTTTGTTTGGAATTTGAAAATAGTAGAAGGGAGAATAGAAAATAAAATGAAAAGGAAATGGGTGCAACCTCGGTTTGGGCCGGATTCATGCCATTGGTCCATTTCCAACCTCCACCGCGCGGCCCATCCCTTTTTCTTCTTTGGTGTCACCTACGCGTGGACCCCAGGCGTCAGGCCGACACCCTACCTCCGCTGCTTGGCCCATCTGCAAACCCACCCGTGCCTATCTCTCTATCCCCGTGGGTCCCATCGATCGGTTTCTCACACGCTAACAGGAGGGCCGCCATGGCCAGGAACTTCAACGCGGGTCACCTCCCTGTGCTGTCACATGGGCATGTGAGGTCAGTGAAAGGGAAATGTGCCCTTGGGCCATTTCCAAAGTGTTTTGGTGATTAAGTGCCCAACACATAGTGAGTAAGTAATAATGTGCCAAATGATGGACAAAGTGCAAATCAACAATAAGGTATGATTCTAAACTTAGTACATTGGTTTTTGTGTACTAATATATTTGTCTAAGTGCTGGAATCAGAGAAAAGAGAAGAGGAAATGAACTTGGCTCGAAGCAGCCAAGACTCAGCTCAATCTGGCACACCGGACTGTCTGTCCGGTGCGCCAGGCTGACTTCTAGTGAACTGGCCACTCTCGGGAATTCGTCGGCGGTGTACGGCTATAATTCACCGGACTGTCCGGTGGTGCACCGAACTGTCCGGTGAGCCAACGGCCGCCAGCGCAACGATCGGCCGCCAAATCCGCGAGCGACGCGTGGCCCGCTCCAACGGTCGGGAAGTGGCACCGGACTATCCGGTGTGCACCAGACAGTGTCTGATGCGCCAACGGCTACATTTCTGCAACAGTCGGCCGTGCCATTTTAGGAAGGCAATCTACACCGGACATTGAACAGTAGCTGTCCGGTGGTGCACCGGACTGTCCGGTGCGCCACCCGACAAAAGGCAAGAATTGCATTCCCAGATTGCTTCCAACGGCTCCTAGCTGCCTTGAGGCTATAAAAGGGACCCCTAGGCGCATGGAGGAGTCACCCAAGCATTCTTTGATCATCTCTAAGCACCAAGACTCCATTCTCGCGCATTCGATTCTTTGTGATAAGTGATGTTGGGACCATGCTTCGTCGTCGAAGGTCCTATAAGAAGAAACAGCTTCGGTGAAAGCTGCTTATACGAAATGCCGAAGCTACCACTTATGAAGCTTCAGTGTTATAGCGTACCCGAAGGTGAAGGATTTAACCGACTTAAAGATAGAATGACCTTTTAGTCCATAAGGGTCTGAGTCATCATTGTAAACTTTTGTAAAGGGCATGAATGTAATTCTGCATGGGCTGTGTCCCTTGCCTATAAATAGATGAACAGTACTCCTGTATTGTTCACGCTGATTTGGCATTTGCTTTTTGCGTCACACTTGTACTTTTGCCTTCCCTCAAGCCGAAGGTACATTTGTAATTTGATATCATTTCTATTTTTCCATGATAATAAAATAAAAATGATTTTATGTTAACGTTTTAATGTTTATATTACATCTCATGCTTTATATGAATTCTTCACCATTATTTGTCGTGCTTACGAAGGTATGTCCTTCGTAACCTTCGTCCGAAACTCATTGTTTCCCAAAGGGATATAATGTTTCGAAGGACGAAGGACTTTAACACTTAACACTTTCTATGTTGCCTTGTTCTTAACTCTTAGCTCTTGAGAACAAGTCCCCAACATTGGCGCCCACCTCCGGTGAACTCACTTCCACTTGCTTGAGCTGATGGCTTTGTTCAACAACCAAGCTGGAGCTGCTTCGGTTCCGAAGCTGGTGCTCCCATAACATGCGGTTCCTGCTCAGAGCCGGCCAACAAGAAGCAGAAGGAGGCTCAGAGAAGGGTGCAACATGTTGGAGTGCAGGGACCCTTCATCAAGTCAAAATGGTCTCACATTCCAATCACCTTCTCTCAGGAAGACCTTCAGCTTAAGGATTATCCTCACAATGATGCCATGGTTATTTCTTGTGTTATCAAGGGGTTTCTGGTCCACAATGTTCTGGTTGACACAGGCAGTGCAGCGGATATTATATTTGCCAAAGCCTTCAGACAGATGCAAGAGCCCGAAGATAAGATTCATGATGCTACGCATCCTCTTTGTGGCTTCGGAGGAAGGCAGATCGTGTCACTCGGCAAGATCACCAAGCCAGTGACCTTTGCATTTGTCCATAACACAAGGACTGAACAAGTTGTGTTCGATATTGTTGACATGGAATACCCTTACAATGCAATCATTGGTCATGGTACTCTCAATGCTTTCGAAGCAATTCTTCATCCTACTTATCTTTGCATGAAGATACCTTCGGACCAAGGACCTATTGCTATTCATGGAAGTCAGGAAGCCGCCAGAAGGGCCGAAGGAAGCTAGACTGACTCAAAAGCAATCCATAACATAGATGGGGCTGAAGCTTCTGAGCAATACAAGTTCAGAAGGGAGAAAGCTGCTTCGGCAGATCAGCCGAAGTCCATGCTCTTATGCGAGGACATAGCAGAGAAGAAGGTGCTATTGGGCTCTCAACTGTCCAAAGAACAGGAGAAAGCCTTGATAAGGTTTCTGTTCAACAACAAAGATGTTTTTGCATGGTCAGCTAATAATCTTTGCGGAGTCAACAGGGATGTCATTGAACACTCGCTCAATGTCGATCCATCCTTCAGACCCAGAAAGCAGAGGCTTCGGAAAATGTCTGATGACAAAGCCGAAGGTGCTCGGAATGAAGTAAAAAGACTTCTTAGTGCTGGAGTCATCAGAGAAGTCAAATATCTAGAATGGCTAGCTAACACTGTTATGGTGATGAAGGCCAATGGTAAATGGAGAATGTGCATCGATTTTACTGATCTTAATAAGGCATGACCGAAGGATGAGTTTCCATTACCAAGGATAGATTCTCTAGTAGATGCAGCAGCTTCTTCAGAGCTCATGAGTCTACTAGATTGTTATTCAGGCTACCATCAAATCTGGATGAAGAAGGAAGATGAGCCAAAAACTAGCTTCATAACCCCCAGTGGTACATATTGTTATCTCCGGATGCCTGAGGGGCTCAAGAATGCTGGGGGAAGCTTCAGCAGAATGACAGCCAAAGTCCTTCATTCTCAGATAGACAGAAATGTGCTAACTTATGTAGATGATATCATAGTAAAAAGCACGAAGCAAGAAAATCACATTGCTGATCTGCAGGAGACATTCGCTAACTTTAGGCAAGCTGGCCTGAAATTGAATCCAGAAAAGTGTGTCTTCGGAGTAAAGAAGGGGAAATTTCTTGGTTGTTTAGTTTCAACAAAAGGGATCGAAGCTAACCCAAATAAAATCGAAGCTATTCTTCGAATGGAGCCGCCAAGCACAAAGAAGGGAGCCCAACGGCTGACAGGAAGACTGGCATCTCTGAATCGATTCATATCTAGATCAGCAGAGAGAAACTTACCATTCTTTGAAGTGCTGAAGTCGGCCGAAGTCTTTCAATAGGGATCAGCTCAGCAGAAAGCCTTCGAAGAGCTGAAGCAGTACCTGATAGACCTAACAACGTTAACTCCACCCACGCCAGGGGCTCCTCTGTTATTATATGTGGCAGCTTCGCATTCTACAGTAAGTGCAGCGCTTGTGCAGGAAAAGCTTGAAGGACAAATCAAAAAGCAAGCCCCAGTATACTTCGTCTCCGAAGTCCTCAGCTTATCAAAGAGAAACTATACAGTTAGAGAAGGTGTTATATGCTGTTTTGATGGCCTCCAGGAAGCTTCGGCATTATTTTCAAGCATATAATATAGTTGTTCCTTCTTCGCAACCGTTGAAGGATATTATGAGAAATAGAGAAGCTACTGGAAGGATTGGAAAATGGGCTGCAGAACTCAATGAATTTTGCATTGATTATGTGCATAGGTCTTCGATTCAGTCCCAAGCGTTGGCAGACTTCATTGCTGACTAGACGCCAGGGGCTCAAGAGGAAGAAACGAGTAAAGATGCCGAAGCTTGGACAGTATTCTGCGATGGTTCTTGGGGAACCTTCAGGGTAGGAGCAGCTGCTGTGTTGATCGCACCCTCTAAAGTTAAAACTTGCTACGCAGCAAGACTTGATTTCAGCTGCACAAATAATATTGCTGAGTACGAAGCTTTACTTTTGGGTCTTCGGAAGTTAAAGGCAATGGGAATTAGAAGGGCAGTTCTTAAAACTGATTCCCAGGTTATTTCGGGTCATATTGACAAGAGTTGCAAGGCTAGAGACCCGAAGCTTGAGAAATATCTAGACATAGTCCGAAGGATTGAAGCTTCCTTTGAAGGATTTTCTGTCAAAAATATTCCTCGAGGAGAAAATGAACATGCTAATTTGCTAGCCAAGTCAGCAGCATAGGGGCTGCCCCTACCTTCGGATGTATTTTTCGAAACAATAAAAGCACCTTCGGTGGAACTCCTTGAAAGAGCAGTCCTCAATATATCTCCTGTTTATAGTGAAGACTGGAGAACTGAGATTATCTCTTACCTTCAGGGTAACCTTATTTTAGATGACGAAGCTTATAACAGGAGGATAGAGGCAAGAGCTCGACCATATGTCATAATAGAAGGGGAGCTGTACAAGCATGGAGTCTGTGCTCCATTACTCAAGTGTTTATCCAGAGCCGAAGGCATAGAATTGATGAAGGAAATACACGCAGGCCTCTGTGGATCTCACATTGGATCTAGGCCGTTGCTTGGGAAAGTCTTTCGTCAAGGATTTTATTAGCCAAAGGCTGCTTCGGATGCAGCGGAATTAGTCCAAATGTGCGAAGGTTGTCAGAAATGTGCAAGAGATCAAAAACAACCTTCGTCTTTGACTCAGTTAATACAACCCACTTGGCCGTTACAAAGGTGGGGCCTTGATTTGTTAGGGCCGTTACCACCAGCACAAGGAAATTTAAGATATGTTGTAGTGGCAGTGGAATATTTTTCTAAATGGATTGAGGCAAAGCCTTTAGCCACAATAACTTCAGCCACCATTCAAAAGTTTTTCTGGCAGAATATTGTTTGTCGTTTTGGAGTACCAAAGGCTATCACTGTAGATAATGGGACACAGTTTGACTCTGAAGCCTTCAGAGAATTTTGTGATCAAATTGGCACGAAGATCCATTTTGCATCAGTTAGACATCCGGAGTCTAATGGACTTGTTGAAAGAGCTAATGGCATCATAATGACAGGAATAATGAAGTTAATCTTCAATCAACCCAGGGGAAAGTGGCCAGACCAATTAATCAAAGTGGTATGGAGCCACAACACAACAACATCAAGGTCAACAGGCTTTACCCCATTCAAATTATTGTTTGGTGACGAAGCAATAACTCCGGAAGAAGCCAAAACAGGATCAATAAGAATAGTAGCTTCGGCAGAAGGAGAAGCTGAAGCTGATTACTCTGTGGAAAAAGATGCTATAGAAGGGATCAGGCTTCAAGCTGTGGAAAACATCAATAAATATCAAGCCGAAACAATAAAATGGCATGACAGAAAGGTTCGGCTAAAGAACATTAAGCCAGGCCATTTGGTGCTTCGGAGAGTGGCTAACCCAGATACAGTGGGCAAATTGCAGCTGAAATGGGAGGGACCTTTTCTGGTAGTATCTTCGTCAAGACCCGGTTCATACAGATTGAAGGATATGGACGGCAACGACATTCCTAGATCTTGGAATGCGGATGAGCTCCAGCGATATTATGTATAACTTGATGTAATTTTTTATACTTTATTTTATTTTTCTTTTATGGCACCCTTTTCCTTTCTGAAGGGGGAGAAAGGTTTTTAATGGGGCCATAGCATGTAATTTCTCTTTTATTTCAGCTCTATAAGAGCAAAATCCCCCCAAAGATGTAAATGTAAAAAACTGAGAACGCACCATCGAGTGCCAAAAGGAAAAAGAAAACAGGGGAGAAGCTCAAAAGTCGTCCCTAAGGGGATGCAGAGCACGACGAAGCTGCCAAAAAGTCGTTCCTAAGGGAGCGCAGTGTAAGTTTTCTGCTCAAAAGTCGTTCCAAAGGGAATGCAGAGCTTACAGCGAAAAATAAACGCTGATTCCGCCTAAGTAAAAGGCGAAGCGCGAAAAGTCAACGCGAATACCGCCGAAAGTAAAAGGCGAAGAAGCTCCTAAGGGAGGCTTGCAGCGAAAAATAAACGCTGATACCACCGAAAGTAAAAGGCGAAGAAGCTCCTAAGGGAGGCTTACAACAGAAAGTCAGCGCTGATATGTGTTTATTTCTAAGGGAATAACGGCTGTAGTTGTGGCTTCGGATATGTGTTTGGTCATTCATTTGCACATCACATTACATCATAACATTTGCATTCATAAACATTCATTCAGACATATGTAGGATAACCATCATCATAGCATAAGCAGTTGCTTCGGCTTTAAAGATCAGGCTTCGGCAAAAAGAAGAAGCAGTTTTTATGCTTCGTTGTGTACGAAAAGAAGGGAAGGTGTTTTTTCGCCTTCGGCTCAAAAAATACTAATTTTGTCCACACCAAAGCACTTCATACATCGATGGAAGGGTAAGAATATATTACAAGGTATGAACAAAGTTCATTAAAAAAGTTTAGTTGCATTTACAAAAGTTATTACAAAAAAGTTCTTAGAATTTTTCTACAGTCCACTTCTACCAGTCTTTAGTGGGCTTCAACTTCGGCGTCATATTCTTCAAGCATCGGCCTCGGTTTCGTCATCCTACATGAATTAAAGTATTGTGAGTAAAAATCAAGTTTGAAGGAAGAGGTAAGCACAAGGTATGATTTCTTACTGGTTCAAGATGACTCCGAGCTTTGTCTCCTGCTTTCTCTCGCCCACCCTTTGTCCATATCATCTTTATAAATCTATTGGAAATGCTTCGGGCAAGGTCAGGTATGTCATCTAGAATTGCTGGTGACAGAGTAAAATTGGGTCTATTGACAATTTTTCCGTGGTCACAACCAGACTTTAAGAATGCAGCAGTAGTGCCCCGAGAAGCCACCCAGGCACAGAAGTCACCATGCCCGGCAATAACATCATCGAGTTCATCAATTTCACCTTCAATATGTTCGAAGGTTCCCGGTAGATCTTCAGCTGAAGGAGTGAATTTTTCACTGCTGGCCCCGACTGAATAGAAGATCTTTTTAGCCGTTGAACACAGTTATTGTTGAACTCTAAACATTTATTTTGAAGATTTGTTAATGATTCTTCCAATTTTGAACTTCTTTGAACCTCAACCTCTAATTTCACGTTAAGTTTCTGTTTTTCTTGCTCAAAGCTTTCTGACTGAGAGAGAAGCTTTGTATTTAGATCTGCTATTTTAGCTTCGGCTTCCGTCAGTAAGCCTTCGGTTGCCTGAAGCTTGAAGTTTTTCTTTTCAAGAACAGCTGATTGGTCTTTTATTTTGCTCTTTAGATTTTCGATTATAATCTCATGCTTCTTGTCCTCCAAATCTTGTTGCATTTTTAAAGCTTTGCTCAGCAACATACTCTGCACATAAATAATTTTCATGAGAAAACATCTTCGTCATATTAAAGCAATTAAAAGATAGAGAAAAAGATGTTTATCTTGAAATTGGAATAAAATAAACTACCAATGATGTGTTGTTGACGGTAGCGACTAATGTCTGTTTCGAGCTTCGGGAACCCGATACTCTTTGATAGAGTACCGATAACCTTAGCTCCGGTTTGATCCCGGATACAGTCCAGCTTTTCATCGTCAATACCTCCGAAGAGAAGTGCTCCCGGCCTATATCCACAAGTTTTGGCATATTCTTTTAGCTCTTCTTTTTCGGCTTTTGTTAGCTCTTGTCCAACTAAGTTTTGAAAATTGAAAGCTTCATCTTCCGAAGTATCGTCGGCTATTTCTTTCTTTTTCTCGAGATCCGGGGTCAAAGTCTTTTCGGTGCCTGCTGCAGCTTCTTCTGTGGCCATATCTAGCAGTATCTTATCGATATGTTCAATTGTGGTTTCCATGTTAAAATCTTCGGTTGTAGTAGCTTCGGCAGCTACGACTTCCGAAGATGCAACTTCGATACTTTTTATATCCTCAGTGGTTGGCGTCTTCCGAGCTGAAGCTCTTGGTGGTGTCTTGTCAATGACTTCTGTCACTGTGATGATTATTTGCTTTTTTTGCTTTAGCCGTTTTCTTTGTTTTTGCGGGCTCCTTTTCCTTCTAAAAAAGCTTCGTCAGATGAGGCCCTAATGGACTTAGCTTCACAGGCAAGGATTCAGTCATTACCTTTAAAATTTCCTCCACGTCGCTGGCAGAGGGTGATGCAGGAGTCTCTTCTTCTTCGTCAGTTATTTTTCTCTTCAGAGACGGAATTTTTCTCTTCTTTGGAATACTTGTTTTTGGGTCAATCCTCGGATTTTTCTCTTTTGGCTATTCTTCGTCGTCTTTATTCAAAGCTTCAGCTACTCTTTTCCTCTTCTGGCCCTCGGCACCCCTATCCAGCCGCTCATAGTCAGGATACTCAAAATTCAAGGCATCCATCACACGATTCATTCTTCGCTTCGGACGGGTACCGAAGGTTGCAGTCATTAACTGATATTCTTTCTTAGAATAATTACCAAGGATTTCGTTACACATAACTTCAATTGTGTCCAGCCACTCTTGGCAAGGTGCTTTAAAATATTTTTTAAACTTGTAATAATAAGGTAGCCGGACAAGTTCCCCTTCTTTCTTCTCCCCCTTTAGCTTCGGCATTTCCCATTCTTTCAAAGTCGGGAATACTCTGAAAGCCAAGAACTCTTGCACCAAGTCCCTAGTGCTGATATGCTCTGAAATAATTCTAAATTCAGCCAAACCAATTTGAGTTGGGCCTTTTGGTGTCATATTACATGGGGGTCTGGTTTCTCCGAAGGTTAGTTCAAGCGGACTCTGGACCAGCTTCTCCTTGTCATCTTCAACTTTAACGTAGAACCATTCCGATTTCCAGCCTGCCGGCCACTTGCTTCGGTAGCTAATTACAGGAAATTTTGTAGTTTTCCGATAAGCAAAGTTGTAACAACCAAAATTTTCATGCAATCCATCCTTTCTGGCTTTGGTTTGGTAATGCAGCTCGTGCACCCGGCAGAAACCTTCGGAAAATGGTTCCACCCCCTGGCTTCGGAGGGCCCAGATATAAACATTGAGTCTAACGATAGTGTTAGGAGTCAGCTGATGAAAGTAGATCCCAAACTTCTTCAATACATCTGCAATCATCCCATGGAGTGGAAGTCTTAATCCAGCTTTGAAGAAACTTTTAAAAACCACTATTTCATCTTTTTCTGGCTTCAGGGTGGTTTCTTCTCCACCGAAATGAATTGATTTCTTCTCTGCTTCACGAAGATAGCCCAACTTTACCATTTTAGGAAAATCAGCTTTGGAGATGGTAGATTTGCCGAAATCTAGGTGGCTGGGCTTGCTCGGCACTGCGCTGCTGTAATCATCTTCGGAATCAGTCTCTTCAACATCATCCCGTTCTGTTTCAACAGCAGGGGTGTCTTCGGCAACTTGCGTGTCTTCCGGCGTTACTAGCCCAGAGCGCCTCATTGCTTCGGAAATCGGAACAGTTTCAGTAGCTTCGACCTCGCCTCCCTCACGCTCAACCCTAGCAGTGCAGCGTAATCTAGCCATTTGATTTTAAATTTTCTTGAAAATTCCTTGGAAATTAATAACCTTTCTTTTCCGAAGCTCTTCTTGTGACGAAGCAGATTCCAAACTGCAGCTTCGTTCGAATGCAAAAGTCAAGCTTCGGCTATGGTTAAATTTTTGGCAGCGAAACGGTGCAATAGCAATGAATGCTGTGGTAACTTCACACCTACCCGTCTGTTTATATACTGCTGCAGGTAAGAAGGTGGATCGTCAAGATTTTTACACCGGGCAAACAGTCGCTCGCACCCGCTGCATGGTGGGACTGCTCCGCACTCGGAAGCTGTATCATTTCTCGACAATGAGCTCAGGGAAGATGTTTTTTGGACCTTCGGTTTCCCGAAGCCTAAGGGACTTTTTTCACGGATCAAGCTCGTTACGAAAAATGATCTAGCACCGCGAAGGGGCTACTGTTGGGACCATGCTTTGTCGCCGAAGGTCCTATAAGAAGAAACAGCTTCGGTGAAAGTTGCTTATACGAAATGCCGAAGCTACCACTTATGAAGCTTCGGTGTTATAGCGTACCCGAAGGTGAAGGATTGAACCGACTTAAAGATAGAATGACCTTTTAGTCCATAAGGGTCTGAGTCATCATTGTAAACTTTTGTAAAGGGCATGAATGTAATTCTGCATGGGCTGTGTCCCTTGCCTATAAATAGATGAACAGTACTCCCGTATTGTTCACGCTGATTTGGCATTTGCTTTTTGCGTCACACTTGTAATTTTGCCTTCCCTCAAGCCGAAGGTACATTTGTAATTTGATATCATTTCTATTTTTCCATGATAATAAAATAAAAATGATTTTATGTTAACGTTTTAATGTTTATATTACATCTCATGCTTTATATGAATTCTTCACCATTATTTGTCGTGCTTACGAAGGTATGTCCTTCGTAACCTTCATCCGAAACTCATTGTTTCCCAAAGGGATATAATGTTTTGAAGGACGAAGGACTTTAACACTTAACACTTTCTATGTTGCCTTGTTCTTAACTCTTAGCTCTTGAGAACAAGTCCCCAACAAGTGACTTTAACACTTAATCAAGTTTTGTGGCTACAAGTGTTTGATTTTTACAGGATCACCTATTCACCCCTCCCCTCTAGGTGCTCTCAATTGGTATCAGAGCCGTTCTCTTCACACAAGGGACTAATCACCGGAAGAGATGGATCCTAAGGGAAAGGGGATGGTAGTCAACGACAAGACAAAGGAGTCCATCATTAACGAGCCAAGAGATGATAAGCCCTCGGACTCTGGCTCAAGTCATAAGAAGAAGGACGGGAAGAAGAAGAGGCACATCAAGAAGATCGTCTACTACGACAGCGACGAGTCTTCTTCTTCCCCAAGAGATGACGAATACGAAGAGAAAAAGAAACCGGTTAATTCGAATTTTTCTTTTGATTATTCTCGTATTCCATTTAACTCTAATGCTCATTTATTTTCAATTCCACTTGGGAAACCTCCGAACTTTGATGGAGAAGACTACACATTTTGGAGTCACAAAATGTGTAGCCACCTATTCTCTCTCCATCCAAGCATTTGGGAGATTGTTGAAAACGGAATGCTTTTTGATAGTACTGACAACCCCGTTTTCATTAATGAGCAAATCCATAAAATGCACAAGCTACCACTGTTTTGTTAGCATCCTTGTGCAGGGACGAGTACAATAAGGTGAGCGGCTTGGACAATGCCAAGCAAATCTAGGACACCCTCAAGATCTCTCATGAGGGGAACGACGCCACCATGATCACCAAGATGGAGTTGGTGGAAGGCGAACTGGGGAGGTTAGCAATGATCAGGGGAGAGGAGCCAACGCAAACATACAACCTGCTCAAGACCCTGGTCAACAAAATCAGGAGCTATGGAAGCACGAGATGGACCGATCACGACGTCGTCCGGCTTATGCTCAGGTCCTTCACAGTTCTTGATCCTCATCTTGTGAATTCAATCCGTGAGAATCCTAGGTACACAAAGATGACGCCCGAGGAAATACTCGGAAAGTTTTTAAGCAGGCGTATGATGATCAAGGAGGCAAGATATGTTGATGAGGCATTGAATGGCCCAATGCCTATCTACGAGCCTCAAACCGTTGCTCTCAAAGCAACAAGTAGCAGGGAGGCGCTACCTAGCAAGGTGGCGCAAGTTGAGGCGGCCGGGCTAAACGAGGAGGAAATGGCCCTCATCATCAAGCGCTTCAAAACGACGCTAAAAGGACGCAAGGAGCATCCCAAAAAAGCAAGACAAAGGGAAAGTGCTCCTGCTTCAAGTGTGGTAAGACTGGTCACTTTATTGCTAACTATCCCGATAATGATAGTGACCAGGGACAAGAAAAGAGCGGGAAGAGGGAGAAAAAAAAGTCCTACAAGAAGGCGAAGGGCAAGGCGCACCTTGGCAAGGAGTGGGATTCGGATTGCTCTTCATCCGACTTCAACAACGAAGGACTCGCCGCCTCGGCCTTCAACAAGTTGTCTCTCTTCCCCAACGAGCGCCACACCTGCCTCATGGCAAAGGAGAAAAAGGTAAATGCTCGAGATACCTCTACGTATGCTTCTTCAAGTGATGATGAATCTAGTGATGATGAAGTGGACTACACAAGTTTATTCAAAGGTTTAGATAGAACTAAAATTGATAAGATCAATGAATTGATTGATGCTTTAAATGAGAAGAATAGATTGTTAGAGAAACAAGAAGATATTTTATATGAAGAGCATGACAAATTCATTAGTGTGCAAAAATCTCTTACTTTAGAAGTAAAAAGGAATGAGATGCTTTCCTCCGAATTATCTACTTGTCATGAAACTGTGTCTAGCTTAAGAAGTATTTGTCGGCGTTTCGACCCCGGGGGGTCCCTGGACCGACGAGTGAATTGTCGCTGCGTGCCCCAGCCCAGATGGGTCGGCGCGAGACGGAGCATGGAGGGGGGGAAACAAGGAGATGGGCGTAAAGGGGAGACCTGCGGCCTTCGTGTTTGTCCCGCGCCCAGGTCGGGTGCGCTTGCAGTAGGGGGTTACAAGCGTCCACGTGGGAGGGAGCGAGAGGCCTGCACGCGCCGTCCTGTCCTCCCCGCGCGGCCAACCTTCTGTACGAGTGCCCTGGGCCTTCCTTTTATAGGCGTAAGGAGAGGGCCCAGGTGTACAATAAGGGATGTAGCAGTGTGCTAACGTGTCTAGCTAAGAGGAGCTAGCGCCCTAAGTACATGCCGTCGTGGTAGCCGGAGAGGTTTTGGCACCCTGTTCATGTGATGTCATGACCGTCGGAGGAGCGCTGGAGCCTTGCGGAAGGACAGCTGTCGGGGCTGTCGAGTCCTTGCTGACGTCTCCTTGCTTCTGTAAGGGGTTGAGAGCCGCCGTCGTCATGGAGCACGCGGGGCGCCATCATTACTTGTTTACCGGGGCGAGCCGGATGGGACGCCGGTCTTGTTCCCCGTAGCCTGAGCTAGCTAGGGGTAGGGTAATGATGACCCCCCCTGTGACGTGGTCGGTCCGAGCCCTGGGTCGGGCGAGGCGGAGGCTCCTCCGAGGTCGAGGTCGAGTCTGTCTTCCGAGATCGGGGTGGAGTCCGAGCCCTGGGTCGGGCGAGGCGGAGTCCGTCGTCTTCTGGGGCTGAGGCCGAGTCCGAGCCCTGGGGTCGGGCGAGGCGGAGTTCGTCGTCTTGCGGGGCCGAGGCCGAGTTCAAGCCCTAGGGTTGGGCGAGGCGGAGTTAGTCGTCTTCCGAGGCCGAGGCCGAGTCTGAGCCCTAGGGTCGGGCGAGGCGGAGTTCGTCGTCTTCCGGAGCCGAGGCCGAGTCCGAGCCCTAGGGTCGGGCGAGGCGGAGTTCGTCGTCTTCTGGGGCCGAGGCCGTGTTCGAGCCCTAGGTCGGGCGAGGTGGAGTTTCCTATGGCGCCTGAAGCCAGACTTGGCTGCTGTCAGCCTCACTCTGTCGAGCGGCACAGCAGTCGGAGCGACGCAGGCGGCGCTGTCCTCTTGTCAAGTCGGTCAGTGGAGCGGCGAAGTGACTGCGGTCACTTCGGCTCTGTTGACTGAGGGGCGTGCGTTAGGATAAGGTGTCAGGCCACCTTTGCATTAATTGCTTCTGCGATATGGTTGGTCGGCGTGGCGACCTGGCCAAGGTTGCTTCTTGGCGGAGACTGGGCCTCGGGCGAGCCGAAGGTGTGTCCGTTGCTTGAGGGGGTCCTCGGGCGAGGCATGATTCCTTCGGGGTCGGCTGCCCTTGCCCGAGGCTGGCCTCGGGCGAGGCGGGATCGTGTCCCTTGAGTGGACCGAGCCTTGGCTTAATCGCACCCATCAGGCCTTTGCAGCTTTGTGCTGATGGGGGTTTCCAGCTGAGATTAGGAGCCTTGGGGGTACTCCTAATTATGGTCCCCGACAGTAGCCCCTGAGCCTCAAAGGGAGTGTTAATACTCGCTTGGAGGCTTTTGTCACACTTTTTTGCAAGTGGACCGGCCTTTCTCGGTTGCGTTTCGTTCCGGTGGGTGCGCGCGAGCGCACCCGCCGGGTGTAGCCCCCGAGGCCTCGGAGGAGTGGTTAGACTCCTTCGAGGTCTTAATGCGTTTCATGATGCTTCGGCCGGTTTGGTTGTTCCCTCATGCGAACTGGCCGTAGCCTGGGTGCACAGTCGAGTCCCAAGTTCTCGGGCTGGTATGTTGACGTTGTCAACGGTTTGGCTGGAGCCGGGTTTGCGAGAGCAGCCCCTGAGCCTCCGCACAGAGCGAGAGGACGATCAAGGATAGACTCGACTTTTTTACATACGCCCCTGTGTCGCCTTTCCGCAAGGAGGAGGGGGAAAGCGCCATGTTGCCCTCGGAGGGCGCCGAACATGGTGTCTCTAGTGAGTTGCTAACGGGTGATCCGAGTGGACGCCCGTGCCCCATCCGTTAGGGGTCGGCTGTAGCCCGGAGGCGCGCTCCAAAAGTACATGCTGGTGATTTGCCAGACCCGGTCCCCTTTTGACGGGGTCTGAGGGCTTGATGCTCCCTCTGGTGGGATTCCATTACAAAATCATTCCCGTCGGTCTCGGAAATGTCCTAGGGTACCTCGAGAGCGTAGCCTGAGCCTTGGTTATGTATCGAACGTATCTAGGGTCATCCCTCACTCTGCGTCTGAGGCGGCTGTCGAACCCTTCGGGGGCCAGCCTACGAACCCCTGATCAGTAGTGGGCGCGGAGCCCGAGTAGCCTGAGGCGGCCGTTGAACCCTTCCGAGGGGCCAGCCGTCGAACCTCTGACCAGTAGTGGGCGCAGAGCCCGAGTGCTCTGAGGCGGTTGTTGAACCCTTCCGAGGGGCCAGCCTTCGAACCTCTGATCAGTAGTGGGGGCTCGGGGCCCGTTTCCTTCGCGGAGAAGGATCCCTTTCGGGGTATCCCCTTTCCCGGTCCCTGTCGTAAGAGAGAGAAAGAGAAAAATGGCAAGGATACAAAATCGAACGACGTGCCGCACCTTTTTTGACGTGGTCATTATGGTGGCGTCGCCTGCTTCGCTTGCCAAAGGTGCCGCCTGTCTGTTGGGGGCCTTCGTCCTCCGAAGGTCCTCAAAAACATGATTTGACAATGTTTTCCAAGTGGATTATGTGAACAGGTATCTTCGGACTCAGAATTATGAACATAAAGCACGGTCAGGACGAAGCCTAAACCAGACGAAGGACGAGCTGATTACCAACTACGAAGGATGGTGCACAGCCGAAGCTGTGCGCAGGGAAGCTTCGTCGCGATAGTAGAAAGGGGAACCGACTTAAAGATGAAAAGACTACGTGGGCCTTGACAGATTTCCATAAGCCATTAACAAATGTAATGGACATGGATGTAATTTTACGTGGGCTGCGTCCCGCGTCTATAAATAGATGAACAGTACTCCCGTACTGTTCACGCTGACTTGGCATTGGCTTTTGCGTCACGCTTGTACTTTTTTACCTTCTCTCAGGACCGAAGGTACATTTGTAATTTGGAATCATTTCTATTTTCTCCATGTTAATAAAATAGAAATGATTCTATGTTGATGTTTATATTTCACGCTTTATATGAATCCTTCGTCATTACTTATTATATTTACAAAGGTACGTCTTTTATGACCTTCGTCCTAAAATCATTATTTCCCGAAGGGGCATAATGTTTCGAAGGACGAAGGACTTTAGCATTTAACATTTTTTATGTTGCCTTGTTCTTAACTCTTAGCATTTGAGAACAAGTCCCCAACATTGGCGCCCACCTCCGGTGAACTCACTTCCACTTCGAGTTTTGTGAACACCTTCGGAAGCTATAGACCTTCGCTATGGCGCCGAAGAAAGCTTCAGCGGCTGGGGCTGCAGCACTACAACCACTGGACCCCAACCAGGAGACCGTCTCTCTTCGGGAGGCCCGAAGCCAGAAGAGGAAGGCCGTCAGCCCGACGCTTCAGGAAGATGAACTAGACCAAGAAATCAGGGATATGGAGATGCTTCATCAACAGGTGCAGAGGAAAAAAGAGAAGATGGCCAGGCTAGCTGAGCTGCAAAGGCAGATAGACGAAGCTTCTGAAGAAGTCCGTCATCTTACCCATGATGAGCAAGACCGAAGGCCTCAGCAAAAAGACCTTCGTCAGGAGGGTTTCTTCAACGAAGATGACTGGTATGAAAATTTCCATCATGGAAATTTTGTTTTCGATGATGCTTCTCCTCTGTCTGCTGAGCTGCAGGCTACACCTTGGCCTTCGTCCTATAAGCCACCCCAGCTTCCCATGTTCGATGGCCATTCGGACCCGAAGCAGTTCTTGATGAGTTACGAAGCAACAGTGTCTTCGTATGGTGGCAATGCTGCAGTAATGGCAAAGTCTTTCGTTATGGCCGTCAGGAGTGTTGCTCAGACCTGGTATTCCTCCCTTCGGCCAGGAACGATCACTTCATGGCAAAAGCTGAAGGATATGTTACTGACCAGCTTTCAAGGATTTCAGACGAAGCCGGTCACAGCTCAAGCCTTGTTCCAGTGCATTCAGGATCATGAAGAATACCTTCAGGCGTATGTCCGAAGGTTCTTACGTTTGAGGGCGCAGGCACCAACGGTGCCCAATGAAATTGTTATCGAAGCCATGATCAAGGGGCTTCGTCCTGGGCCTGCAGCTCAATACTTTGCTAGAAAGCCGCCTCAGACCCTGGAGAAACTGCTCCAAAAGATGGATGAATACATTCGTGCTGACAATGACTTTCGCCAAAGAAGGGAGGAGGCTTTCAGATTTTCTGAAATGACCAGGGGCTTCGGAGGAAGATACTACCCGAGGCATGTCCGGTCCATCCACAGCTCCACTCAGAATGATGATAAGGGGAGTCAGCAGAGCAGACCGCAGTGTTCCTCATAGGCTTCGAGGCAACAACAAGCTTCCTTCCGGCCACCAGCTCCGAGAGGCAGAGGCGCCAGGGGCTTCGGCGGAAGATTCGGAGACCAACCAAGGAAATTGTTTTGCTTGTTCTGTGGAGAAAGCAAGGGCCATACCACCAGGACGTGCCATATTACAATCCAGAAGCAAAAGGAGATAGCCGAAGCTGCATCTCAACAAGTTCAGCCGAAGCAGGTCATGCATACTGCTTCGTATCATCCGCCTTACATCCCACAATACATAGACAACCACCCTGCAGCTTCTGTAGCTTCGTCAAGTCAACCTCAAGCTTCCTGGCAACAGCCCCCGCCTCCACCTCCATTGCAACAGGGTCAACAGCCAGAAGGGAGTCAATATGCTCCACATCAAAGGGACTTCAGAGAACAATCCGAAGCTCGCACAGTCAACAGCACTGTGCCAGAGTCGAAGCACATTTATTGACACATATCCTACCTTTGATAGCAGTCTTTTCCATTCAGTTCTATTCTCTGTAGCAAAAAACATTGATAGTTTCCAAGTAATAATTTCGCTGTTTCCCACGAGGAAAATCTATTTTCTCCACAGGCTTAAGTTGATGAAGTTTTTGTGTTAACAAGGAGGACCTTCGAAGTATTAAAAATCCTTCGGATTAACAGAAAGTTGTTCTAAGGAACGCAGAGTAAGTTCATGAAGTCACAAAAAGCCGTTCCAAAGGGAGCGCAGTGTAAGTTTTCTGCTCAAAAGTCGTTCCTAAAGGAATGCAGAGCTTACAGCGAAAAGTCAACGCTGATACCGTCTAAGTAAAAGACGAAGAAGCTCCAAAGACGTTCCTAAGGGAATGCAGAGCTTATACCGTCTAAGTAAAAGACGAAGAAGCTCCAAAGACGTTCCTAAGGGAATGCAGAGCTTATACCGTCTAAGTAAAAGGCGAAGAAGCTCCAAAGACGTTCCTAAGGGAATGCAGAGCTTACGAAAGTATTTTGTGTGTATCTTCGGAACAGACGTCATTTGCATAACATAACATCATCACATCATTCCGCATAGCATAAGCATCATACATCATGTTGCATACGGCAAAAGAAGGGCACACAGTATTAACCTTCGAAAGAATGATTTGAGAAAGGGCAAATTGTGCAAAGTCACGAGGGAATACAATGATAATCTTCGGAAAATAGCTTCGGAGGCTGTTTTTACGAAGCATGTATGAGCTTCATCAGAGCAATATCAAAATTGTTTAGCTTCGGAGAATGTTTTCACGAAGAATGGATGTGATTTATCAGAACAGTTTTTACGGAGAATGTTTTCTTCACGAAGCATGAAAAGAAGGGAAGGTGTTTTTTCGCCGAAGGCTCAAAAATGGTATGTATGTAGAGTTTCATGCATCGTAAAGAATTAAATAATGAAAAGAAACTTGTATATTACATTCAAATGTACAAAATGTTACATAGATCACAATTTAAATGTTTTTTCTAATAGCATCTAGTCTTCTCTTAATACTGCTTCGGCGGCTTCATTTAGAAGTTGATCAACAACTTTGTCCATGATAGCTTCGGCCATTTGTTTAATTTCGTCATCCCCTTTTGTGTGGGGGTCGGCAGTCGATCCAGCAGCTTCTGAGGGAAGAGAACATTTCTTCATTACTATTACAAACCGTGAGCAAAGTTTGAAACAAAAATTACAACACAATAAGAACGACTAATTAATACCTAATTGCCTTTCAGACTCTGTACTTTTTTCGGCAGCTTCTGCCACTTTCCTAGCATCGTGGATGCCTTTTTCGCTTCTTTGGATTATTTCTTGCGCCATTTCTCGGCCGCCATTGTCCCAGATATCAGTGAAGAATTTACCGCCAACCATGCTTGCTTCGGTTGAGGGATCTTTGATGTCTTCAGGGGACAAGGCAGCTTCGGACTGAGCTAAGGATTTTATATGTTCACAACCTTTCTTCTCCAAAACAGCAGCAACTCCTCTGGCGCCTGAAAAAGCGCAGATATCACCGCGGCTGCTCAGAATTTCTTCGAAGGCTTCTGCTTCGTGAATAATCCAGTCCAGTGGACCTTCGTGATTGCCTCTTGAAAAGTCCTCTTCACTAGAAAAGGCGCCAACGCTGGCGAAGCTTGATTTTATCTTTTTCACGCATTCTACAGATTTAATATAACATTTCCTCTGAGATGCACGAAGCTCTTTAACTCTTAACTCCAATTTGTTGACCATATGATCACTGAGTTCTCGTTTTGTTTCCTCAAGCACACGTTCCTCTTTAGCTCTAGCCAGCTGTTTCTGAAGATCTTTAATTTCACGCTTTTGGGCTTCGGCCTGGGTCTTTGAAGCAGCTTCGTCTTTCTTTACTTTATCCACCAATGTAAGCAGAATCTTATCCTTTTCCAAAGCTTCGTTTCTTAGTTTGATAACTTCGGAGCGTAAATTGTTAAACGCAATGTCGTAGCTTTCATCTTCGGCGCTTTTTTGGGCTCTCAATGCGTTGCTTAGAATCAAGCCCTATACGAAAAAGAATCCATATAAGAATAAAGGAATGAATTATGTATTAAAAAAGCTTTTTCAAACGTTAAATTCCCAAACCTTTAGGCTATTGTATGCAAGACTGTCTGCGAGATCCTCTTTCGTCATGGCGCTTAATCCAGCTTCGAGCTTCGGGAAGCCTATACTCCTGGCCATCTCTCGGCAGACAGATAGTTCTTTATTATCAGGCAGGCAGTATAGGAAGTCATCTTCATTTGTCCCATTGAATATTACTGCCCCCTTCGGATATTTTAGCTCTTTCGCATAATGGTTGGCTTCATAAGTTTCTTCTGCAGATAGCTTTTTCCCCGAAGCGTGTCGTATAATGTAATCGCATATGCTGGCAGGAGCTTCGGGGATGGCAGTGTCAATTTCTTCAACTAAAACTGGTTCTGATATTTTTATTGCTTCGGCTTCCAAAGGTTGCTCCTTGTAGGGCTCTGAAGGCCCAGCTTCAGCTTCAGCTTGTTGCGTCGAAGCTTCAGTAGAAGCTTCAGCAACTTCAACACTCTTTTTTGGAGTTATGCTTGAAGACTTAATTGTCTCCAAGACATCTAGTACGTTTACCATTCTTTTCCTTTTTGGGGTCACCGATGGCCCCTTTTGGTTTTTTATTGCTTCGACATTTACCGAAGGACTTAAGATTTCAGACATTTTTGGCTCATCAACCTTCGGTTTCTCTGATTTTTCCGCTGAAGGCGCTTCAATCTTTTCTTCCATCTTCGGCACTGAAGCTGGTTCGGTAGCTTCAGAGGCCAAAGAGACTTCACCAATAAATTCTGGCATTGTGGCCGGCTCAATAAAACGCACAGGGTGGGTGAGCACCTTCATCTTTTTCCTTTCAGGCGCTGGCCCACTAGTAGCGCTCGTGGTAGCTTTTGTTGCAGGAGAAGTATTTTTCCTTTTGCGACCCAGCACCGGATAGTGATAGTCAGGGTAGATAAACCCGACTGCGTCAAAAACACGGTTGAGTCTTTTCTTCTTTCGGCCTCCGAAGGCCGCCAATAGTGCAGTGTTCTCGGCCTTCGAATACGCCCCAAGAAGTTCGTCACTTAATATTTCAATGCTTTTTAACCAATCGTCATCAGGTTCAACAAATTTGTCCCCATATTTGAATGTGTATTTTAATCTGACCAGTCCGCCTTCGTCGGACTCTTTGATGGTTTCCTTCGGCATTCCCCACTTTTCTGCAAGTGGCCACACTCTGAAGGCAATGTGCTCTTGGACCAAGTCCCTTGTCCCAATGAAAGAGCAGATTACGCCGAAGGCTCTTTGGCATTCCTCGGCTGCTTCGTCCATTTCAACCTTCGGCCTTCGAAGTCCGAAGCGTTGCCAGATGGGGCGCATAATAATACTCTTCACATTTTCTTGCGCTGTTAAGTCATTCTTCACATAGAACCACTCTGTCATCCAGGCTCCGGGCCACCTCTTCCGAAAGGTCGGCACAGGGCAGCTTGACCCGGAGCGGGCACCGAAGCTATAACACCCAAAATTGTTGTGATATTGTTCTTTTCCCCAGGGCTTCGTCTCGTATAATAATTCATGAATGTTGCAAAAACTCTTAGCATTTGGTTCTAAACCTTGGCTTCTTGCAGCCCAGACAAATATCCCCATTCTTATGATAGCTTCGGGAGTAAGTTGATGAAGGTAGACTTGAAATGTTTTCAGTACCTCAACAACAAAGTTGCTCAGGGGAAATCGAAGCCCAGCCTTGAGGAAGCTTCGGAAGATTACAACTTCATCTTCTTCGGGGGTGGGAGAAGTCTTTTCTCCAGCGTCAGCCCTCACAATAGATATATCTCGAAAATTACCGCCCCCTCATATTATCAATATGACTCTGCTTGATGATGGTTTTCCCGAAAACCGTGTGACTTGGCCGCCATGGTCGATCTTCGGCCTCTTCCCCACCACTTTCTACATCATAGCTGTCGCTGTCACCAGTATCTTCGGACAAACCTTCGAGAATCTCCTTGGTGATTTTCTCTGTATTGGTCTCCGCCATCGCAATCAGGAACCCCAGATTCTTCTCTTCCTCGAGACTCAGCTTCGTATCCGCAGGGATCTTCTTGCCTTCAGACATCTTCGGAAATGCTAAAAAACTGTTTTTAGGGCCGAAGCTTCGAAATCAAAAAGGTCACCAATCTTAATGCACAAGAGCTAAAAATTTAGTGGACCGAAGCAGATGGCAAGTGTGCGTACCAAATGAGTTGGCGGTGTGATCTTATTTATACACCCAGGGCGTTGAAAATTGAAAGACCCCACTTGTCAGTAAATGTTGCTATTCTAGCAAAGGGAAGGTGTTTTTTCGGACCTTCGGCTCAAGGCCTTCGTCCATATCGCAATCTGAATTTATTATTAACAAATTAATATTGCGAGGGGCTACTGTTGGGGGCCTTCGTCCTCCGAAGGTCCTCAAAAACATGATTTGACAATGTTTTCCAAGTGGATTATGTGAACAGGTATCTTCGGACTCAGAATTATGAACATAAAGCACGGTCAGGACGAAGCCTAAACCAGACGAAGGACGAGCTGATTACCAACTACGAAGGATGGTGCACAGCCGAAGCTGTGCGCAGGGAAGCTTCGTCGCGATAGTAGAAAGGGGAACCGACTTAAAGATGAAAAGACTACGTGGGCCTTGACAGATTTCCATAAGCCATTAACAAATGTAATGGACATGGATGTAATTTTACGTGGGCTGCGTCCCGCGTCTATAAATAGATGAACAGTACTCCCGTACTGTTCACGCTGACTTGGCATTGGCTTTTGCGTCACGCTTGTACTTTTTTACCTTCTCTCAGGACCGAAGGTACATTTGTAATTTGGAATCATTTCTATTTTCTCCATGTTAATAAAATAGAAATGATTCTATGTTGATGTTTATATTTCACGCTTTATATGAATCCTTCGTCATTACTTATTATATTTACGAAGGTACGTCTTTTATGACCTTCGTCCTAAAATCATTATTTCCCGAAGGGGCATAATGTTTCGAAGGACGAAGGACTTTAGCATTTAACATTTTTTATGTTGCCTTGTTCTTAACTCTTAGCATTTGAGAACAAGTCCCCAACACTGTCCTGCCGCAGAGTTAATGCGACGGGACGAGTGGTTCGCGGGGCAGCTGTTGCGCGTGCGCGAGCCGTTCGAGGAACGGAACACGGGCGCGTCGTCTTCACGCTGTGGGAGAGGGTTCTCTCGCTGTCCCAGGAGGGGACGCGAGCTTGGCTGATGACTTGACCGCTGCTTCCGCCTTCCTGCCACCGCCATTACTGTCGGCCCATTTCTGACCGTATCGACCGTCGTGCCTTCTCCCGCGGCTGGCTGACCCATGACCGATGTGCCTGGTTGGCACTGTCGGGTCATGCGCAGGGTTGCCTCGAGTCGCGGTACTGGTTCCGCAGTCAAGGAGGCACGATAGTGGCACGAGTGGTGGTGCAGTTTCTTGCACATAGTAACCGGCGCGCTGGTTACATGACGTGTGGGCCTGAGCCTCCATGATGTTTGCGTCGAAGTCGAGAGGGTGCGCCCCCTTGGTGCGGTTACATGCTGCCTGCATGGCGGTCCACCTTTTTACCCGTAGGTCTGGGCGAAAGTGGAGGAGGGCTTGTAACCGCTGGGCAGTTGCGCGCTCCGCGCGCGGCGGTTTGGCTTCTTCCGCCTTGGGCCAGCTTGCACGACGAGCGGGGCCCAGCCCCCGTGTCGTAGGGGGAGGACCTTGGAGCGTGTTGGAGAAGACTCAGCCCGCGACGGCTGAGAACGCAAGTGGGGATAGTTGCCTTTAAAAGGAGGGTGACCCCCTTGAAAGGCAACCATTTCTTCGTGCTCCCCTCATGCATCGTGTCTTTCCACCTTCCGAGCCCCTGGGTGGGGGGCGCCCGCGATTCTTCCGCCTTGTCGTCGTTGGAGGAACACAACTTCACGAAAGTTGGTACCTTTCAGCCATCGTTCGGCTTCAAGGATTTTCATCAGGCAGCCCGGCTGCATCCCCTCGCCGGTGGTCACCCAAGACGGTGACCACTAGTTCGATGGTGGGGAGAAGCGAGCCGAGCTGCGGCCTCTGCCCCGCCCTCAGCTTCAAGGATTTTTGTCATCCGTGCTGAGGCGGAGGAGCGCACCGAGTGGGGGGTTGTCTCTGCGTGGGTCGGTAACCCTTTTCTTCCCCCGGCGTTTGGGGGAGAAAGGCCTCCTCCAGCCCCGCGGAGGCTTCCTTTAGCCATGCCGGGGAAGGCGAACTGCTGTTGCCCAGCCAGGGTGCAGCATTCCGTCCCCCGTCTAGGCGATGGTCGCGCCGCGTATGGGCGGGCCACGTCCAAGTCTTCCTCACGCCGACAGCCGCGCCAGAGGGTCGCCCAGCACGTCGTGCGCTGCGAGGGCGGTGCTCATGTTCTGGGGCGACCCCGGTGAGGGCGGGAGCGAGGACCTGCCGGTGCGCTTTGGGGCGGTCGGCGCCCGCTGGTGCAGTGTTGGTGGACAGGTGGACGCCGGTGTTCAGTGCTGAGGTGGTGGCCGCCTGAGAAGGTTTCTCTGCCGACGAGATCGCCAACTCCGCCTGCACCCCTGGACCTCTATCCCCCTGGCTTGAATGGCTGGTTCTCGTCCTTCGTGGGCGAGAGCCTTTCCGCCGCAGTGTTTGCCCGGAAGCCATTGCTGCAGTTGTCGGAGCGGGCGGCGGTGAGCCGCTTGGAGTTCGTCGTCCCGCGGGCCTCCTGGTATGGAGGTTGTTCATACCCACGGGGGCAGAACCGGAGTTCCGTTTGTAATGGCATTTTGTGTGCCGGTGTCTATTCATTGTGGCTGTCGGGGCCTGAACATGTATGTATTTTGGCGTGAAGCCGTGTTTTTTCCTCATTCCGAGCACTAGGACTCGCCTGTCGGCCAACTGAACCGCTTAACCAAGTGTGAGTTGCCTCGTGCGAAGGTGACGAGTGAGGTATCCATATCCCAGAGGCGTAGGATTCCCTCGGCTCGGTCGGCCTTGCCGCTCGAGGCTCTTCTTGCTTAGTTAAGGGAAACCCTCGGCCGCTCTTAGATGAGCCAAAGCCGGAGGCAGTGGTGTTAGCATGGGCAGAGGCAGAGTTGGTTCGAAAAGAAGACCTCGTCGGCCGAAGCCTGGCAGGGCCGTCCACTGGCGGGACCAGCGCCGGAGTCGAGTTGTTGAAGCCACGAGCCGGGCCGGTGTCCTCGGAGGACAGCTGGCTGAGGCTTCGGGGCGGCTGGCCGAGCCGTCTGCTCGGGCCGGATTCCTGGAGGAGACCCTGGCGGTGATGGCCCGGGCGCGGTGCTGAGGTCGTCCTTCGGAGTGGAGATCCTCCGACCGTGTTGCCGTCCGAGGCTCGGTCGGACTTCGCCGAGGGTGGAGTTGACGCCGAGGGTGCTGCTACTCCCCCTCCGTCAACGCCTGAGCCTGCAGGACCGGTTCATCTTGTAGTGTGCGTATGTTTTCTGCGGCCGCCAAGGCCCAAACATACTGTCGTCATGTTGTAAAGCTGCGTATCTTTCTCTCTTGTTTCGAGTATCTGGACTTATTTGTCGGTAACAGAATTGTTTGTCCGAGCGAGAGTTACTTTTCACGGAAGGTGATGAGTGAGGTATTTGTATCCTGGAGGCGTAGGAGTCCCTCGGCTCGGTCGGCCTTGCCGCTTACGTGTACTCTTACTCGTCCATAGGATTCTGCTACCGATATAGTCGAGAAGGCATGAAAAATCGTTTCGGCAGAAGAGTTTTCGAGCATGAAGACTTGTTCGGTCCGCGGAATCGCTTATTCGAGCGTGAGTTACTTATCGCAGAAGGTGATGAGTGAGGTATCCGTATCCCGAAGGCGTAGGAGTCCCTCGGCTCGGTCAGCCTTAGCTGCTTACGTGTACTCCACCGTTTTCAGGATCCCGCTTTCGAAGTAGTCGAAAAGCACGAAAGACGTTCCGGCAGAAAAGATCTTTTCCGAGGAAAAATTTGACGCGGAGGGGGTTCCCCCCTTCTAGCCCCCGAGGGAGGGTTAGGCTTTGCCGAGGCAAGGCTGACCCTTCCTTGACGGTTAGACTTTGTGCGTGAACGAGGTGTATGAACGACTTGAAAGCATCTTAAGGGTAGAAGCGACGTAGCTGTCAGATGTTCCAAGCGTTGCTGTAGACCTCGCCCTGACTGTTGGCCAGCTTGTATGTCTCGGGCTTCAGAACCTTGGCAATGACGAACGGCCCTTCCTAGGGAGGTGTGAGCTTGTGCCGCCCTCGGGCATCTTGTCGCAGCCGAAGCACCAAGTCGCCCACCTGGAGGTCTCGGGACCGAACCCCTCGGGCGTGGTAGCGTCGCAGGGACTGCTGATACCGCATCGAGTGTAGTAAGGCCATGTCCCGAGCCTCTCCCAGCTGGTCCAGTGAGTCTTCTCGGTCGGTCCGGTTGTGTCGGTCGTCGTAGGCCCTCGTCCTCGGGGAACCGTATTCTAAGTCCGTGGGCAAGATGGCCTCGGCCCCATAGACTAGAAAGAACGGTGTGAAGCCTATGGCTCGGCTCGGCGTCGTCCTCAGACTCCAGACCACCGAGGGGAGCTCCTTCATCCATCGCTTGCCGAACTTGTTGAGGTCGTTGTAGATCCTTGACTTGAGTCCTTGCAGAATCATGCCGTTGGCACGCTCCACTTGCCCGTTCGTCATGGGATGAGCCACGGCGGCCCAGTCCACCCGGATATGGTGATCCTCGCAGAAGTCCAGAAACTTTCTGCCGGTGAACTGGGTGCCATTGTCGGTGATGATGGAGTTCGGGACCCTGATGCGATGGATGATGTTGGTGAAGAAAGCCACCGCCTGTTCGGACCTGATGCTGTTTAGGGGTCAGACCTCGATCCACTTGGAGAATTTGTCGATGGCGACCAGCAGGTGCGTGTAGCCCCCGGGTGCCTTCTGTAAGGGACCGACGAGGTCCAGGCCCCACACAGCAAACGGCCAGGTGATGGGTATTGTTTGCAGAGCCTAAGCGGGCAGGTGGGTCTGCCTTGCGTAGAATTGACACCCTTGGTAGGTGCGGACAATCCTAGTGGCGTCGGCCACCGCGGTCGGCCAGTAGAAACCTTGTCGGAAAGCTTTTCCGACAAGGGCTCGAGGCGCTGCGTGATGACCGCAAGCCCCCGAGTGTATTTCTTGTAATAACTCCTGACCTTCGGCGATGGATATGCATCGCTGGAGGATGCCGGAGGGGCTGCGGTGGTAGAGCTCCTTCCCGTCCCCTAGTAGGACGAACGACTTGGCACGCCGTGCCAATCGCCGAGCCTTGGCTCAGTCGAGTGGTAGCTCTCCTCGGTGGAGATATTGTAGGTACGGGGTCTGCCAGTTTCGATTAGGCGTGACCCCGCTCCGCTCTTCCTCGACGCGCAGTGCCTCACCCTTGGGGGCCGAGGGTGCCTCGGGCTGAGCCGAGGGTGCCTCGGGCTGGGCAGAGGGTGCCTCGGGCTGGGCCGAGGCCCTCTCGGGCTCGGGCGTGTCGTCGGTCTTGACTAAGGGTTGATGTAGGTCTCGGGAGAAGACGTCCGGGGGAACCGTTGTTCGCCCCGAGGCTATCTTAGCCAGCTCGTCCGCAGTCTCATTGTATCGTCGAGCGACGTGGTTGAGCTCGAACCCATAGAACTTGTCTTCTAGGCGCCGAACCTCGTCGCAGTAGGCTTCCATCTTCGGGTCGCGGCAGTGGGAGTTCTTCATGACTTGGTCGATGACAAGCTATGAGTCACCACGAGCGTCAAGACATCGGACCCCTAGCTCGATGGAGATGCACAACCCGTTAACTAGAGCCTCATACTCGGCCACGTTGTTGGACGCCGGGAAATGGAGGCGCAGCACGTAGCGGAGGTGTTTCCCGAGGGGTGAGATGAAGAGCAGGCCCGCGCCCACTCCTGTTTTCATCAGCGACCCGTCGAAAAACATGGTCCAGGGTTCTGGTTGGATCGGAGCCGCTGGAAGCTGGGTGTCGACCCATTCAGCCACAAAGTCCGCCAAGACTTGGGACTTGATGGCCATCTGAGGGGCGAACGAGATCGTCTCGCCGATGATTTCCACCGCCCACTTTGCAATCCTACCTGAGGCCTCTCGGCACTGGATGATCTCCCCTAGAGGGAAGGATGACACCACAGTCACCGGATGAGACTCGAAGTAGTGTCGCAACTTCCACCACGTCAGAATCACCGCGTACAGCAGCTTCTGAATTTGTGGGTAGAGGATCTTGGTCTCGGACAGTACCTCACTGATGAAGTAGACCGGCCTCTGGACGGGCAATGCATGCCCCTCTTCTCGTCTCTCAACCACGATCACGGCGCTGACCACCTGAGTGGTAGCGGCGACGTAGATCAAGAGGGCTTCTCCGGCAGCGGGGGGCACCAAGATGGGCGCATTCGTGAGGAGAGCCTTCATGTTCCCGAGGGCTTCCTCGGCCTCAGGGGTCCAAGTGAAGCACTCAGCCTTTCTTAAGAGGCGGTACAGGGGTAGGCCTCTTTCGCCGAAGCGTGAGATGAAGCGGCTCAGAGCCGCAAGGCATCCCATGACCCTCTGTACGCCCCTCAAGTCCTTGATGGGCTCCAGGTTGGTGATGGCCGCGATTTTCTCCGGGTTGGCCTCGATGCCCCGCTCGGAGACGATGAACCCCAAGAGCATGCCTCGGGGTACTCCAAAGACGCACTTCTCGGGATTGAGTCTTACGCCTTTTGCCTTGAGACACCGGAATGTCGTTTCAAGGTCGGAAAGGAGGTCAGAGGCTTTCCTCGTCTTGACTACGATGTCATCGACGTAAGCCTTGACCGTTTGACAGATGTGTTGGCCGAACACGTGGTTCATGCACCTTTGGTATGTCGCACCCGCATTCCTCAAACCAAACGGCATAGTAACGTAGCAGTACATGCCGAATGGTGTGATGAAAGAAGTCGCGAGCTGGTCGGACTCTTTCATCCTGATTTGGTGATACCCTGAGTAGGCATCGAGGAAAGACAGGGTTTCGCACCCAGCAGTGGAATCCACGATCTGATCGATGCGAGGCAGAGGATAGGGAACTTTCGGACATGCTTTGTTCAGACTAGTGTAGTCTACGCACATCCGCCATTTCCCTCCTTTCTTTCTCACAAGCATAGGGTTGGCAAGCCATTCAGGATGGAATACCTCTTTGATGAACCCTGCTGCCATCAGCTTGTGGATCTCCTCGCCTATGGCTCTGCGCTTTTCTTCGTCGAATCGTCGCAGAGGCTGCTTCACGGGTCGGGCTCCAGCTCGGATATCCAGCGAGTGCTTGGCGACCTCCCTCGGTATGCCAGGCATGTCCGAGGGACTCCACGCAAAAACGTCGACATTTGCGCGGAGAAAGTCGACGAGCACTGCTTCCTATTTGAGATCGAGCTCGGAGCTAATCCGGACCTGCTTGGAGACGTCGTTGCTGGGGTCGAGAGGGACGGATTTGACCGTCTCTGCTGGCTCGAAATTGCCGGCATGGCGCTTCACGTCGGGCGCCTCCTTGGAGAGGCTCTCCAGGTCGGTGATGAGGGCCTCGGATTCGGCGAGGGCCTCGGCGTACTCCACGCACTCCACGTCGCATTCGTACGCGTGTCGGTACGTGGGGCCGACGGTGATGACCCCGTTGGGGCCCAGCATCTTAAGCTTGAGGTAGGTGTAGTTGGGGATGGCCATGAACTTGGCGTAGCATGGCCTCCCCAGCACTACGTGGTAGGTTCCTCGGAACCCGACCACATCGAATGTGAGGGTTTCCCTTTGGAAGTTGGAGGGAGTCCCAAAGCAGACGGGTAGATCGAGTTGTCCGAGGGGCTGGACGCGTTTCCCGGAGATGATCCCGTGGAAAGGCGCCGCACCCGCCCGGACCGAGGACTGATCGATCCGCAGGAGCCCGAGGGTCTCGGCGTAGATGATGTTAAGGCTGCTGCCTCCGTCCATGAGGACCTTGGAAAGCCTGACGCTGCCGATGACGGGATCAACAACGAGCGGGTACATTCTTGGGCTTGGCACGCGGTCGGGGTGGTCGTCTTGGTTGAAGGTGATGGGCTTGTCGGACCAGTCTAGATAGACTGGCACCGCCACCTTTACCGAGCAGACCTCCCGGCGCTCTTGCTTGCGCTGCCGAGCCGAGGCGTTCGCCACCTGCCCACTGTAGATCATGAAGCAGTCATGGACCTCAGGGAACTCCTCTACCTTGTGAGCTTCCCTCTTGTCATTGTTGGGGGCCCTGCCACCTTCCGCAGGTGGCCCGGCCTTGTGAAAGTGGCGCTGAAGCATGGCGCACTCCTCAAGGGTGTGCTTGACAGGCCCCTGATGATAGGGGCACGGCTCCTTGAGCATCTTGTCGAAGAGATTGGCACCCCCGGGAGGTTTCCGAGGGTTCTTGTACTCAGCGGCGGCGACAAGGTCTGTGTCGGCGGCGTCGCGTTTTGCTTGCGACTTCTTCTTGCCTTTCTTCTTGGTGCCGCGCTGAGTGGACGCCTCGGGGACATCTTCCGGCTGGCGGCCCTGTGGCTGCTTGTCTTTCCGGAAGATGGCCTCAACCGCCTCCTGGCCAGAGGTGAACTTGGTGGCGATGTCCATCAGCTTGCTCGCCCTGGTGGGGGTCTTGCGACCCAGATTGCTCACTAGGTCGCGGCAGGTGGTGCTGGCGAGGAACGCGCCGATGACATCCGAGTCGGTGACGTTGGGTAGCTCGGTGCGCTGCTTCGAGAATCGCCGGATGTAGTCCCGGAGAGACTCTCCCGGCTGCTGGCGGCAGCTTCGGAGATCCCAGGAGTTCCTAGGGCGCACGTACGTGCCCGGGAAGTTGCCGGCGAAGGCTTGGACCAGGTCGTCCCAGTTGGAGATCTGCCCCAGAGGCAGGTGCTCCAACCAGGCTCGAGCGGTGTCGGAGAGGAACAGGGGGAGGTTGCGGATGATGAGGTTGTCGTCGTCTGTTCCACCCAGTTGGCAGGCCAGCCAGTAGTCCGCGAGCCACAGTTCCGGCCTCGTTTCCCCCGAGTAATTTGTGATGGTAGTCGGGGTTCGGAACCGGGCCTGGAACAGCGCCCGTCGTATGGCCCGGCTGAAAGCCTACGGACTGGGTGGTTCGAGCGAGGGACTCCGATCGTCCCCGTTGTCATAGCGTCCCCCACGCCTGGGGTGGTAGCCTCGGCGCACCCTCTCGTCGAGGTGGGTTCGACGGTTGCGGTGATGGTGCTCGTCGCCGAGGCGTCCCGGGGCCACACGCGCTGTGTTGCGCGTGCGCCCGGTGTGGACCGAGGCTTCCCGTACGAACCGGGAAGTCGCGGCGCGATGCTCTGAGGGGTACCCCTGCCTTCGGGAGGCAGAGCTTTCGGCCCGTCGGTCCGCGGCGTCCTCCAAGAGATTCTTGAGCTCTCCCTGGATGCGCCGCCCCTCGGTGGTTGACGGCTCTAGCATCGCGCGGAGAAGTATTGCCGTTGCAGCCAGGTTCTAGCCGACCCCACTGGAAACCGGGGGTGGTCTCGCCCTGACATCGTCGGCGATGCGGTGCTGGATGCCCTGGGGTAGATGACGTGCTTCTCCGGCTGGAGCTTGGCCTGCCCATTCCAGCCCGATGTCCCGGCGGAACGGCTCAAGTGTTCCTGCTCCCTCATCGAGCCTGGCCTGCATCTCGTGGATTTACTCGAGCTGTGTGTCCTGACCCCCCGCAAGGACTGGGACCACAGCTAGCTCCCGAAGGATGTCAACGCGAGGCGCAAGCCTAGGGGGATCACCATTTTCTGGTATACCAAGATGGTTGCCTTCGCCGGGACCCCCTAGATCGACGTGGAAACATTCACGACTTGGGCCGCAGTCCTCGTCGTCGAAGCTACGGCTACCGTCGGAACAGTCGGAAAGGCAGTAGTCGCATGCGGTCATGAAGTCCCGCTTGGCACTGGGGTTACCAAGTCTGGAGAAATCCCAACAGAAGTCGGGCTCACCATCTTCCTCGGGATCCGAGGGCCCGTAGGTCGAGACGGCTGTCAGCCGATCCCAGGGTGACCGCATACCGTACCCCGGAGGGCTTGGACATGCCTCTATGAAGGCTTCCACCGAAGCGAAGTCGCTTGGTGGGTCGAGGCTGAATCCAAAAGGCACGAGATGGGAATCGGTCGGTACCTCCTGGTCGACGAGCGGTGACGAAGTCGCGTCAGGGGCAGACTGCACCGTCATCTCGGGCACGAGGGTGACGCCCAGCAAGTCCTTTGCGAGCGTGCTGGCGTCGTTCGTCCGCTTGGAGTTGGCGTGTCGCGAGGAAACGGCACTCGTCTTCGTCTCAGACATGAGGGCGACGCTCGACGTGTCCCCCGTTGGGGCGCCGGCGCCGTCGACTCGCTCGACAGCCGACGAGGTGCCGCCTCCTGCTTGGCCTTGGTTGCCCCGCCTCCTCCTCCGTCGGCGGGGAGGCGACAGGACAAACCCGAATGTTGTTCTTCCGCCACGTGGGGAAGACGTCGTCGATTCCGCCACCGACGGGCGGGTTGTCGGCCGCCATTGTCGCTGTCGTGCGGCGACAGGAGTATCATGTCGTAGCTGCCGTCGAGGGACATAACTCGAGACTCCCAAAACGGAGCACCGTCCTGGGCTGGAAAGGTTGCTGGAGACTACCGATCTGGAGCTTGACGGAAAGCTATTCGTCAACACGCAGCAGGCCCCTACCTGGCGCGTCAACTGTCGATGTTTCGACCCCGGGGGGTCCCTGGACCGACGAGTGAATTGTTGCCGCGTGCCCCAGCCTAGATGGGTCGGCGCGAGACGGAGCACGGAGGGGGAAACAAGGAGACGGGTGTAAAGGGGAGACCTGCGGCCTTCGTGTTTGTCCCACGCCTAGGTCGGGTGCGCTTGCAGTAGGGGGTTACAAGCGTCCGCGTGGGAGGGAGCGAGAGGCCTGCACGCGCCGTCCTGTCCTCCCCGCGTGGCCAACCTTCTGTACGAGTGCCCTGGGCCTTCCTTTTATAGGCGTAAGGAGAGGGCCCAGGTGTACAATAGGGGATGTAGTAGTGTGCTAACGTGTCTAGCAGAGAGGAGCTAGCGCCCTAAGTACATGTCGTTGTGGCAGCCGGAGAGGTTTTGGCACCCTGTTCATGTGATGTCGTGGCCGTCGGAGGAGCGCTGGTGTAATACCCAAAATGTATACAGGGAAACTATATTGGATATTCTTACTTTATGTGCCTCATTTGCATCATAAAAAGTGCATACATAAAATTTAGAGATGAATTAAAACAAATGATAAAAAAATATACATCATGTTGGAGTTATATGTTTGTGCATTAAATAAAAATAATAAGGGTAATAATAATAAGATAATAAATTCTAGAAATTGAAAAGAGAAAGAAAAGGAAGAATAAATATAAAAGAAAAAAAGGCAATAGAAGGAACTGGGCTCACTACACGATTTTGGCCCATTAGGTCTTTCCAGCGCGTGGCCCATTTTTTTCCATCGCTCGCGCGGCCCAACTTCGTCCCCTGGGCGTACACCGTGCTCTCACCGGTTGGTGGGCCCGCGATGCCAGACCCTCGTGCCGTCGCGGCCACAACGCTTGCGCTCGTCGCTTTCACTGGTCTGTGGGCCCTAGTTGTCAGGTTCATCTCCCACGCCGTGAATTTCGCAACGAATCCGAGCTGCACGGCAACCATCCGCGCGGAGTCCGCCATCCCCGCCCGGATCCTTGCGACCGACCTTCTCGGCGCAGGAATCGGTCACAGGGGAGACTCCGCCCTCAACCATAAATATGGTCGTGACTCTTTACGCCTTCACAGTCGTGTATTGAGGGAGAAAAGGGGATCCGCTGTCGATGATGAAGTCAATGTCATGGATATGCGCCTGCGCCGTCTTCGTGGGCTCGTCTTTGGCTCTGGGTGTTTCTCCTGATCTCTAGGAGGGTTTCTAGCATCGCGTGGGAAGGAGGAACCATGGGGCGCCATGAATTGCTCGGAGGACAGACACATCATCGCGGCCTCGTACATCGGCGTGGTCACCCGTATCTGCTTCACGAAACCTGGTAGGGATCTTCTCAATTGATTCGTCTCCCTCTGTAGACCGTGTAGGACCAATCGGATTAGGGGGCCTGGCTCTGGTGTGGCGGCTTGGCCGACTCCGGCAGGTCCTCCACCGTGGGGATAGAAGCGCCGCCTCTGTGCAGGGCGTGTTGGGGAAGAAGGCCTAGGGGCGTCGGATCGGAATGAAGGGCCAGGATCGGAACATGTGAAGCGCTTCGTTCATGACCGTTGATCGGGTATCTAACGCCTGGGGTTCAGATCGGTTGTGATCCGTTGGATTTAGATCTAGCGGTATATATCGCATACCGATTCAGCGTAAGCCAGATCTAATCTGGGCCCTCGGTTTTGATCGAACGGCCCAAATATCTCTATACCCCTTCGCCGAGCGACTTTTGCATAGGAGACCCTGAGAAAAGAAAATACTGCTCTGCCATCCACTCCCTGTACAAAGTACTTTCAGTTAGGCCCTAAAATTGATGAAAACGACCCTAGGCTCTCTAGAAATCGTGTCTCTAGTACAGAACCCTTAGAAAATTCAGAAGTAATAAAGAAAATGGGTTTTTAGTATAAAAATAAATCTAAAAAAACTTGTTTAATTCATATTAAATCCATTTTAACTCAAAATTGATCCGTTCCAGTTGCATTAATTTTGTTTTAATACTGTTTATCACCTAGTACCTTTGTTTAGCCATGAAACTTGATTTAAAATTAACCACTTGATTTATTCTATACTAAGTATTTAATAACTTCGGAAAATCGTAACTTGAGAACCTTAACTCCGATTTGATCCATTCAAATTGCGTTAGCTTCATAAAAATATTGACTATGCAGTGGTAACATTAATTGTACCATAGAACATATTTTTATAATTAGATATTTGTTTAGCCTATGTTTAGTAGATTATACCTTTTAACCAAAGTTAAACTAGACCATGATAGTGATTTGACCATAATATGATTTATAAACAAGTTATAATCTGGATTAACGTTTACTTAACTATTTGGAGTATATTTTCTCATATGATGTATATTAGCCAATTTATAATATAGTTTAATATTTTAAATCACATTTATCTTCCATAAATCATAACTCCTTAATCGCAACTCCGAATTTAGCGGTTCTCGAACCCACGATCTTGTAGCGATGCGTAGATTATTATTACACAGTTTTTGCTTATGTTTGGTGTAATGTTAATTTTGCCTACACCATGTTTGTGTGTATTGCTACGTTTAGCAGTGAGGACACGTGTCACCTGAAGAGCAAGTTGGTACCTGGAATCTCAAGTCCCAGGCAAGTTGTGCCCTTGATCACTTCTTTTTACCCACTCATGTTCTAATTAATCATAATGATCTGCATAGGTTAATTTTGATGGGACCCAATAGGATACCCTAGTTTGACTATCTTCATACCTTGTTTACCACTGAACTTTTTGGGTAGTACTTGCTAGTGCTTTATGTGGTTTTGGGTATGAAGATACATTATTCATGATCACACTTTTATTATCTGTTTATTATTACTGTTCATGATAAGATCATTATGTTAATTGGAACATGGAGCGACCACCCGGGAAAACAGTGCTACCACAAGGGTTTAATGGGACGCCCTTGGCTGATTAATTAGGAAAGCTAGTGGAAGACTACCTTACCCGAAAGGGGCAAGGGCAGTATGGGAGTGGTCAGTGTAGGGAGGTCCTTGGTTGATTTTGCTGCGATGGCGGTCAGGCAAGAACCCTGCATTGGAGCTTCCTATAAACTGTAGCGGGTTTTTTGAAGCTAGTGGAACTTTGTAAAGACCTCGTAGTGTTACCCTGCCTCGCCTCCTCGGTAGAGGTGTATGGGAAGTCGCGATCCCTTGGCAGATGGGTAACATGACTTGTGGGTAAAGATGCGCAACCTCTGCAGAGTGTAGAACTGGTATACTAGCCGTGCTCACGGTCAAGAGCAGCTCGGACCCTCACATGATTAAATTATGGAACTTAAACTCAATTTGTCATATGCATTGCATCGTAGGTGAGGTTGTTACTTTTGTTCTACTTAATCGGGTTGGTATTTACTTATACTTAGTAATTGCTAATAAAATTTTGACCAACTTTAAAAGCAATGCTCAGCTCTAACCATCCTCTTTGGTAAGCCTTACACTTCACGTGAGCTCCCACCTTTGGCGAGTTCATGCACATTATTCCCCACAACTTGTTGAGCGATGAACGTTTGTGAGCTCACTCTTGCTGTCTCACACCCCCCCCCCACAGGTCAAGAACAGGTACCGCAGGATGAGGCGCTTGGAGGATGCTGCGATGTGTTCGTGAGAGGTCTAGGTCGTCGTCTCCCAGTCAACTTTGGGTTGCTGGACCGTTGTCTCCTTATAATGTAATTATTTATTTTGTATAGAACTCCTGTTATATAGTAAAGATGTGACATTCGATCCTGTGCCATGATTCATCATATGTGTGAGACTTGGTCCCAGCACACCTGGTGATTATGTTCGCGCCCGGGCTTTGGACCCCTAAAACCCGGGTGTGACAGAAGTGGTATCAGAGGAATGTTGACTGTAGGACGAAACCTAGATAGAACTGGACAACCATTATCTGTTTATCTTTGCTACTCTGATTCTTTCTGAACTTTTCTTAATCTTTTCTCATCTATTTCCGCTTTACTCTGATTATTCTTACTTGTTCCTTCTAAAGACTAACTTGGATTTCACACTTTGAAATCCTGTGCCTAAAAGTGACCTTTAAGAATAGGATACCTAATATTAGGAACAAAAATAAAACTATTTTTATAGGTATCTGTGCACTCGAATGATTGTTCTTATGATATTTGTTTGATTTGGATCTTTGATTGAGTGTGATGGGTTGTGGAGTAATGTCCACAATTACATCTGCATATACTTATAGAAAAAAAATTGCTTATAAAAATAACTAGACAAACTAGATTATCCCTCGTTAAAGGATCTAGCTTAACAATATCCATCTCATCTTAAAAGATTCTATCCTACACTCATAGATCCATCTTATCTTAAAAAGATACTCATCTTATCTTGAAAGGATTTTATGTCATGCTAATAGATCTAACTGATCTCAAAAGATTCTATCTTATCTTTACGGATCCATCTTATCCTAATAAGCATACTTATCCACCCTAGTTTAACAACCATGATCTATTGCAAATTAATTAGATCTTATCTAGTCAAACTAGTCATACTAATCTAATCTAGATCCTATCTAATCTAATATGATCTAATCTAGTGTGAGTTACTCAATGCTGGTACAAAGGATAAGGCCATACTCCTAATTTAGTTATGCCTAAATTGGTGACCTAGATCAACTCGGCCATACCCAACAACTTGACCTACATGATAGGTTACATAACCTATCCAAACCATTCAGAAGCAAAACAACCAAACTAGATTCTGACTAGTCTCATTCAACTTATAGCTACCTACTAAACCAGCTACACTACCTACTAGTTGTTGCCTACAAATCTAACTTAACCTCTCATCCCTAATCCGGATGAAGGCACCAAGACTCGAGAAGAAGGAGATCAAGCTCGTTGGGGAATGATAAGAGTCCAACCATCCCTCTAAAGGAATCAAGATCCAATATCCATGATGGAGCCTTCCCTTGCCAAAATCCTTATTTCTTATGCTTGTCTTAATCTTTCTTACCCAAACTTTCTTACCAATAGCTAGAACATAATTATAAGGTACCCATGGTATCCTAGTCATCTACTAGTCACTCAAAAAAACTTTTTGTATTAAAACCCATGTAAACTGAAACATGGACTACAAACCAAACTTGTTGCAACCTCTTTCTAACTAATCTCGGGGACGAGATTTCTGTTAAGGGGGTAGGATTTGTAATACCCAAAATGTATACAGGGAAACTATATTGGATATTCTTACTTTATGTGCCTCATTTGCATCATAAAAAGAGCATACATAAAATTTAGAGATGAATTAAAACAAATGATAAAAAATATACATCATGTTGGAGTTATATGTTTGTGCATTAAATAAAAATAATAAGGGTAATAATAATAAGATAATAAATTCTAGAAATTGAAAAGAGAAAGAAAAGGAAGAAGAAATATAAAAGAAAAAAAGGCAATAGAAGGAACTGGGCTCACTACACGATTTTGGCCCATTAGGTCTTTCCAGCGCGTGGCCCATTTTTTTTCCATCGCTCGCGCGGCCCAACTTCGTCCCCTGGGCGTACACCGTGCTCTCACCGGTTGGTGGGCCCGCGATGCCAGACCCTCGTGCCGTCGCGGCCACAACGCTTGCGCTCGTCGCTTTCACTGGTCTGTGGGCCCTAGTTGTCAGGTTCATCTCCCACGCCGTGAATTTCGCAACGAATCCGAGCTGCACGGCAACCATCCGCGCGGAGTCCGCCATCCCCGCCCGGATCCTTGCGACCGACCTTCTCGGCGCAGGAATCGGTCACAGGGGAGACTCCGCCCTCAACCATAAATATGGTCGTGACTCTTTACGCCTTCACAGTCGTGTATTGAGGGAGAAAAGGGGATCCGCCGTCGATGATGAAGTCAATGTCATGGATATGCGCCTGCGCCGTCTTCGTGGGCTCGTCTTTGGCTCTGGGTGTTTCTCCTGATCTCTAGGAGGGATTCTAGCATCGCGTGGGAAGGAGGAACCATGGGGCGCCATGAATTGCTCGGAGGACAGACACATCATCGCGGCCTCGTACATCGGCGTGGTCACCCGTATCTGCTTCACGAAACCTGGTAGGGATCTTCTCAATTGATTCGTCTCCCTCTGTAGACCGTGTAGGACCAATCGGATTAGGGGGCATGGCTCTGGTGTGGCGGCTTGGCCGACTCCGGCAGGTCCTCCACCGTGGGGATAGAAGCGCCGCCTCTGCGCAGGGCGTGTTGGGGAAGAAGGCCTAGGGGCGTCGGATCGGAATGAAGGGCCAGGATCGGAACATGTGAAGCGCTTCGTTCATGACCGTTGATCGGGTATCTAACGCCTGGGGTTCAGATCGGTTGTGATCTGTTGGATTTAGATCTAGCGGTATATATCGCATACCGATTCAGCGTAAGCCGGATCTAATCTGGGCCCTCGGTTTTGATCGAACGGCCCAAATATCTCTATACCCCTTCGCCGAGCGACTTTTGCATAGGAGACCCTGAGAAAAGAAAATACTGCTCTGCCATCCACTCCCTGTACAAAGTACTTTCAGTTAGGCCCTAAAATTGATGAAAACGACCCTAGGCTCTCTAGAAATCGTGTCTCTAGTACAGAACCCTTAGAAAATTCAGAAGTAATAAAGAAAATGGGTTTTTAGTATAAAAATAAATCTAAAAAAACTTGTTTAATTCATATTAAATCCATTTTAACTCAAAATTGATCCGTTCCAGTTGCATTAATTTTGTTTTAATACTGTTTATCACCTAGTACCTTTGTTTAGCCATGAAACTTGATTTAAAATTAACCACTTGATTTATTCTATACTAAGTATTTAATAACTTCGGAAAATCGTAACTTGAGAACCTTAACTCCGATTTGATCCATTCAAATTGCGTTAGCTTCATAAAAATATTGACTATGCAGTGGTAACATTAATTGTACCATAGAACATATTTTTATAATTAGATATTTGTTTAGCCTATGTTTAGTAGATTATACCTTTTAACCAAAGTTAAACTAGACCATGATAGTGATTTGACCATAATATGATTTATAAACAAGTTATAATCTGGATTAAAGTTTACTTAACTATTTGGAGTATATTTTCTCATATGATGTATATTAGCCAATTTATAATATAGTTTAATATTTTAAATCACATTTATCTTCCATAAATCATAACTCCTTAATCGCAACTCCGAATTTAGCGGTTCTCGAACCCACGATCTTGTAGCGATGCGTAGATTATTATTACGCAGTTTTTGCTTATGTTTGGTGTAATGTTAATTTTGCCTACACCATGTTTGTGTGTATTCCTACGTTTAGCAGTGAGGACACGTGTCACCTGAAGAGCAAGTTGGTACCTGGAATCTCAAGTCCCAGGCAAGTTGTGCCCTTGATCACTTCTTTTTACCCACTCATGTTCTAATTAATCATAATGATCTGCATAGGTTAATTTTGATGGGACCCAATAGGATACCCTAGTTTGACTATCTTCATACCTTGTTTACCACTGAACTTTTTGGGTAGTACTTGCTAGTGCTTTATGTGGTTTTGGGTATGAAGATACAGTATTCATGATCACACTTTTATTATCTGTTTATTATTACTGTTCATGATAAGATCATTATGTTAATTGGAACATGGAGCGACCACCCGGGAAAACAGTGCTACCACAAGGGTTTAATGGGACGCCCTTGGCTGATTAATTAGGAAAGCTAGTGGAAGACTACCTTACCCGAAAGGGGCAAGGGCAGTATGGGAGTGGTCAGTGTAGGGAGGTCCTTGGTTGATTTTGCTGCGATGGCGGTCAGGCAAGAACCCTGCATTGGAGCTTCCTATGAACTGTAGCGGGTTTTCTGAAGCTAGTGGAACTTTGTAAAGACCTCGTAGTGTTACCCTGCCTCGCCTCCTCGGTAGAGGTGTATGGGAAGTCGCGATCCCTTGGCAGATGGGTAACATGACTTGTGGGTAAAGATGCGCAACCTCTGCAGAGTGTAAAACTGGTATACTAGCCGTGCTCACGGTCAAGAGCAGCTCGGACCCTCACATGATTAAATTATGGAACTTAAACTCAATTTGTCATATGCATTGCATCGTAGGTGAGGTTGTTACTTTTGTTCTACTTAATCGGGTTGGTATTTACTTATACTTAGTAATTGCTAATAAAATTTTGACCAACTTTAAAAGCAATGCTCAGCTCTAACCATCCTCTTTGGTAAGCCTTACACTTCACGTGAGCTCCCACCTTTGGCGAGTTCATGCACATTATTCCCCACAACTTGTTGAGCGATGAACGTATGTGAGCTCACTCTTGCTGTCTCACACCCCCCACAGGTCAAGAACAGGTACCGCAGGATGAGGCGCTTGGAGGATGCTGCGATGTGTTCGTGAGAGGTCTAGGTCGTCGTCTCCCAGTCAACTTTGGGTTGCTGGACCGTTGTCTCCTTATAATGTAATTATTTATTTTGTATAGAACTCCTGTTATATAGTAAAGATGTGACATTCGATCATGTGCCATGATTCATCATATGTGTGAGACTTGGTCCCAGCACACCTGGTGATTATGTTCGCGCCCGGGCTTTGGACCCCTAAAACCCTGGTGTGACAGCTGTAGCCTTGCGGAAGGACAGCTGTCGGGGCTGTTGAGTCCTTGCTGACGTCTCCTTGCTTCCGTAAGGGGTTGAGAGTCGCCGTCGTCATGGAGCACGCGGGGCACCATCATTACTTGTTTACCGGGGCGAGCCGGATGGGACGCCGGTCTTGTTCCCTGTAGCCTGAGCTAGCTAGGGGTAGGGTAATGATGGCCCCCCTGTGACGTGGTCGGTCCGAGCCCTGGGTCGGGCGAGGCAGAGGCTCCTCCGAGGTCGAGGTCGAGTCCGAGCCCTGGGTCGAGTCCGAGCCCTGGGTCGGGCGATGCGGAGTCCGTCGTCTTCCGGGGCCGAGGCCGAGTCCGAGCCCTGGGGTCGGGCGAGGCGGAGTCCGTCATCTTCCAGGGCCGAGGCCGAGTTTGAGCCCTGGGGTCGGGCGAGGCGGAGTTAGTCGTCTTCCAGGGCCGAGGCCGAGTCCGAGCCCTGGGGTTGGGTGAGGCGGAGTTCATCGTCTTTCGGAGCCGAGGCCGAGTCCAAGCCCTAGGGTCGGGCGAGGCGGAGTTCGTCGTCTTCCGGGGCCGAGGCCGAGTCCGAGCCCTGGGTCGGGCGAGGCGAAGTTTCCTATGGCCCCTGAAGCCGGACTTGGCTGTTGTCAGCCTCACTCTGTCGAGTGGCACAGCGGTCGGAGCGACATAGGCGGTGCTGTCCTCTTGTCAGGTTGGTCAATGGAGCGGCAAAGTGACTGCGGTCACTTCGGCTCTGTCGACTGAGGGGCGCGTGTCAGGATAAGGTGTCAGGCCACCTTTGCATTAAATGCTTCTGCGATATGGTCGGTCGGCGTGGCGACCTGGCCAAGGTTGCTTCTTGGCGGAGACTAGGCCTCGGGCGAGCCGAAGGTGTGTCCGTTGCTTGAGGGGGTCCTCGGGCGAGGCGTGATTCCTTTGGGGTCGGCTGCCCTGGCCCGAGGCTGGCCTCGGGCGAGGCGGGATTGTGTCCCTTGAGTGGACCGAGCCTTGGCTTAATCGCACCCATCAGGCCTTTACAGCTTTGTGCTGATGGGGGTTACCAGCTGAGATTAGGAGCCTTGGGGGTACCCCTAATTATGGTCCCCGACAGTATTAATGATGATTTAAATGCTAAGCTAGAAGTTGTTAATAAATCTAGTTCTTGTGTAGAGCATGTCGTTATTTTTAATAGATGTAAGGATTTTGATGTTGATGCATGTGTTGAGCACCTTACTTCTATTACAAAATTAAATGGTGAAGTGGCTAGTCTTAATGCCCAACTTAAGACTAGCAAAAATGACTTTGATAAACTAAAATTTTGCAAGGGATGCCTACACTATTGGTAGACACCCCTCTATTAAGGATGGGCTTTGTTTTCGAAAGGAAGCCAAGAACTTAACAAGTCAAAGGGCTCCCATTTTCGCCAAGGAGAAAGGGAAGGCCCCTATGGTAAATAGTGCTCAAAGAAATCATGCTTTCATATATAGTGATAGAAAGTTTTCTAGAAATGCTCATAGGAGTTATGCTTATGATTCACATGCTATGATTGCATCATGTTCTTCTTTTGTGCATGGTAGAAATATGCCTAGGAAAAATGTTGCTCATGTGCCTAGGAAAGTGTGTAATGAACCTTCTACAATTTACCATGCTTGCAATACTTCTTTTGCAATTTGTCATAAGAATAAGAAAGTGATTGCTAGGAAGTTGGGGGCCAAGTGCAAGGGAGACAAGACTTGCATTTGGGTCCCAAAGTCTATTATAACTAACCTTGTAGGACCCAACAAGAGTTGGGTACCTAAAACCCAAGCCTAATTTGCCTTGCAGGTTTATGCATCCGGGGGCTCAAGCTGGATTATCGACAGCGGATGCACAAACCACATGACGGGGGAGAAGAAGATGTTCACCTCCTACGTCAAGAACAAGGATTCCGAAGATACAATTGTATTTGGAGATGGGAATCAAGGCAAAGTCAAAGGCTTAGGCAAGATAGCCATCACAAATGAGCACTCTATCTCTAATGTATTTCAAGTAGAGTTGCTAGGCTATAATCTGCTGTCTGTTAGTCAATTGTGCCACATGAGTTACAATTGTTTATTTACAAATGTTGATGTGTCTGTCTTTAGAAGGAGTGATGGTTCATTAGCATTTAAGGGTGTACTAGATGGCAAATTCTACTTAGTTGATTTTTCGAAAGAGGAAGTCGATCTAGATACATGCTTAATAGCTAAGACTAGCATGGGCTGGCTGTGGCATTGCCGTCTAGCACATGTTGGGATGAAGAACCTCCATAAACTTCTAAAGGGAGAACATGTGTTAGGGCTGACAAATGTGGTTTTCGAAAAAGATAGACCTTGTGCAGCTTGTCAAGCAGGTAAACAGGTGGGAAGCGCTCATCACAATAAGAATGTGATGACCACATCAAGACCTTTGGAGCTACTTCACATGGACCTCTTCGGACCCGTCACCTACCTCAGCATAGGGGGAAGTAAGTATGGTCTTGTTGTTGTTGATGATTTTTCCCGCTTCACTTGGGTATTCTTTTTGCAGGATAAATCAGAAACCCAAGGGACCCTCAAGCGCTTTCTAAGGCGAGCTCAAAATGAGTTTGAACTCAAAGTGAAAAAGATTAGAAGCGACAATGGGTCCGAGTTCAAGAACCTTCAAGTGGAGGAGTTTCTTGAGGAGGAAGGAATCAAGCACGAGTTCTCCGCTCCCTACACACCATAGCAAAACGGTGTGGTAGAGAGGAAGAATAGGACGCTCATAGACATGGCAAGGACGATGCTTGGAGAATTCAAGACGCCCGAGCGGTTTTGGTCGGAAGCTATGAACACAGCTTGCCACGCCATAAACCGAGTCTACCTTCATCGCCTCCTCAAGAAGACATCGTACGAACTTCTAACCGGTAACAAACCCAATGTATCTTATTTTCATGTATTTGGGAGTAAATGCTACATTCTAGTGAAGAAAGGTAGGAATTCCAAATTTGCTCCGAAAGCTGTAGAAGGGTTTTTGCTAGGTTATGGCTCAAATACAAAGGCGTATAGAGTCTTCAACAAATCATCGAGTTTGGTTGAAGTCTCTAGCGATGTTGTATTTGATGAAACTAATGGCTCTTCAAGAGAGCAAGTTGATCTTGATGATGTAGATGAAGATGATGTTCCAACGGACGCAATTTGCACCATGGCAATTGGAGATGTGCGACCACAGGAACACCAAGTGCAAGATCAACCTTCTTTCTCAACAATGGTGCACCCCCAACTCAAGATGATGAACAGGTTCCTCAAGAGGAGGCATGTGATCAAGGGGGAGCACAAGATGTCCAAGAAGAGGAGGAAGAAGCACCACAGGCCCCTTCAACTCTAGTTCGAGCGACGATTCAAAGGAATCATCCCGTCGACCAGATCTTGGGTGATATAAGCAAGGGAGTAACTACTCGCTCACGTCTAGCTAATTTTTTTTGAGCATTACTCATTTGTCTCTTCTATTGAGCCTTTTAGGGTAGAAGAGGCCTTGCTAGATCCGGACTAGGTGTTGGCCATGCAGGAAGAGCTCAACAACTTCAAGCGAAATGAAGTTTGGACCCTGGTGCCACATCCCAAGCAAAATGTTGTGGGAACCAAGTGGGTGTTCCGCAACAAACAGGACGAGCATGGGGTGGTGACAAGGAACAAGGCTCGACTTGTGGCAAAAAGTTATGCCCAAGTCGCAGGTTTGGACTTTGAGGAGACCTTTGCTCCTGTAGCTAGGCTAGAGTCGATTCACATTTTGTTAGCCTATGCCGCTCACCATTCTTTCAGGTTGTTCCAAATGGATGTGAAGAGCGCTTTTCTCAATGGGCCAATCAAGGAGGAACCCCTGGCTTTGAGGATGAACGGTACCCCGACCACGTGTGTAAGCTCTCTAAGGCGCTCTATGGACTTAAGCAAGCCCTAAGAGCATGGTATGAATGCCTTAGAGATTTTCTAATTGCTAATGCTTTCAAGGTTGGGAAAGCCGATCCATCTCTTTTCACTAAGACATGTGATGGTGACCTATTTGTGTGCCAAATTTATGTCGATGACATAATATTTGGTTCTACTAACCAAAAGTCTTGTGAAGAGTTTAGCAGGGTGATGACGCAGAAATTTGAGATGTCGATGATGGGCGAGTTGAACTACTTCCTTGGGTTCCAAGTGAAGCAACTCAAGGACGGCACCTTCATCTCTCAAATGAAGTACACGCAAGACTTGCTCAAGCGGTTCGGGATGAAGGACGCTAAGCCCGCAAAGACTCCAATGGGAACCGATGGACATGTCGACCTCAACAAAGGAGGTAAGTCCGTTGATCAAAAGGCATACCGGTCTATGATAGGGTCTTTACTTTATTTATGTGCTAGTAGACCGGATATTATGCTAAGCGTATGCATGTGTGCTAGATTTCAATCCGACCCAAGGGAGTGTCACCTTGGGGCCGTTAAGCGAATTCTTAGATATTTAGTTGCTACGCCTTGCTTCGGGATCTGGTATCCAAAGGGGTCTACCTTTGACTTAACTGGATACTCAGACTCCGACTATGCTGGATGTAAGGTTGATAGGAAGAGTACATCAGGGACGTGCCAATTCCTAGGAAGGTCCCTGGTGTCTTGGAGTTCTAAGAAACAAACTTCCGTTGCCCTATCCACCGCTGAGGCCGAGTACGTTGCTGCAGGACAGTGTTGCGCACAACTACTTTGGATGAGGCAAACCCTCTAGGACTTTGGCTACAATCTGAGCAATGTCCCAATCCTATGTGACAATGAGAGTGCAATCCGCATGGCGGATAATCCTGTTGAACACAGCCGCACAAAGCACATAGACATCCGGCATCACTTTTTGAGAGACCACCAGCAAAAGGGAGATATCGAAGAGTTTTATGTTAGCACCGAGAACCAGCTAGCCGATATCTTTACCAAGCCTTTAGATGAGAAGACCTTTTGCAGGCTGTGTAGTGAGCTAAATGTCTTAGATTCGCGTAACTTGGATTGATCTATAGCATACATGTGTTTTATGTATTTGATCATGTTCCTTTATGCATTTTATTGCTTATTTATGGTGCTTAAGTTGCGCAAGGGATCCCCCGGCCCTCACAAGTCCATGTGTGAATGATGCACATATTTAGGGGGAGAAATGCTACAACTTGACCCTTTGAGACTAACTGTGTGCTTGAGTTCACTTAATTTAGTCTCAAAGGTGGATTGAAAGGGAAAGGTGAACTTGGACCATACAAGACTTCCACTGCACTCCGATGAGAGGGTAATTTACTCCAAGTTCATCTCCATGCTCTTATTGCCATTTTACTCTTAATTGACGATTTTGGTGAGGCAATGGGGTTTAAGGGCCAAAAATGATCCCGTTTTGGTGCTTAATGCCAAAGGGGGAGAAATTAAAGGCCAAAGCAAATAAATCAGCTACCACTTGAGAAATTTAAAAATAGTAGAGTTAGCACTTTTGATTTGTCAAAATTCTCTTATGTGCAAAATTTGGCCTCTTATGGGGAGAATGTAGGATTATGGGAAAAAGGGGGACTTTTTGGCTCTTGATCAATTTTTCTCATGGAATACCTCTCTTTATGCCTAAACAAGTGTTTTTGACTTAGAGATAGGAAAATGAGTTTGATTTCAAAAACAAACCAAGTGGTGGCAAAGAATGATCCAAATATGCCAAATTTGAATCAACAACAATTCTTGTTCTCAATTGCTTTGATGTTGCACTTCTTTTAGTTGCTTTTTGATGTGTTGGCATAAATCACCAAAAAGAGGGAGATTGAAAGGGAAATGTGCCCTTGGGCCATTTCCAAAGTGTTTTGGTGATTAAGTGCCCAACACATAGTGAGTAAGTAATAATGTGCCAAATGATGGACAAAGTGCAAATCAACAAGAAGGTATGATTCTAGACTTAGTACATTGGTTTTTGTATACTAATATATTTGTCTAAGTGCTGGAATCAGAGAAAAGAGAAGAGGAAATGAACTTGGCTCGAAGCAGCTAAGACTCAGCTCAGTCTGGCACACCGGACTGTCCGGTGCTGCACCAGACAGTGTCCGGTGCGCCAGGCTGGCTTCTGGCGAACTGGCCACTCTCGGGAATTCGTCGGCGGCGTACGACTATAATTCACCGGACTGTCCGGTGGTGCACTGGACTGTCCGGTGAGCCAACGGCCGCTAGCGCAACGGTCGGCCGCCAAATCCGCAGGCGACGCGTGGCCCGCTCCAACGGTCGGGAAGTGGCACCGGACTATCCGGTGTGCACCGGACAGTGTCCGGTGCGCCAATGGCTACATTTCTGCAATGGTCGGCTGTGCCATTTTAGGAAGGCAATCTACACCGGACATTGAACAGTAGCTGTCCGGTGGTGCACCGGACTGTCCGGTGCGCCACCCGACAGAAGGCAAGAATTGCCTTCCCAGATTGCTTCCAACGGATCCTAGCTGCCTTAGGGCTATAAAAGGGACCCCTAGGCGCATGGAGGAGTCACCCAAGCATTCTTTGATCATCTCTAAGCACCAAGACTCAATTCTCGCGCATTCGATTTTTTGTGATAAGTGACTTGAGCTCTAGTTGAGTAGAGAACTCCCCGCATTGTGTTATGAGCTCAAGTTGTGGCTTGTGTGCGTGTTTGTGTTTGTGCTTTGAGTCTTGTGTGTGTTGCTCTCCCCTCCCTTACTTCCGTGCTTCTTTGTGATCATCAATTGTAAGGGCGAGAGGCTCCAAGTTGTGGAGATTCCTCGCGAATGGGATAGAGTAAAAGAAAGGAAAACACCGTGGTATTCAAGTTGATCATTGGATCACTTGAAAGGGGTTGAGTGCAACCCTCGTCCATTGGGATGCCACAACGTGGAGTAGGCAAGTGTTACTTTTTTTTGACGAGAGGAGGACCCCATTTCTATTATTGTCATAACAGAAATACAAAGTGGTTCAGATAGTTTCCACACAACCTACGCAAAGTAACGGGAAGGACTCGCAAACAGAAGCGCTGACGAGCCAATCCGCTTCGGATGACTCAGAACAGCCGGGTCCCCTACCAGGCAACATGCCAACCAACAAGTTTAGAGTTTTACATCACACAAGTACCAGACCATACAGCGGGGGATGACAAGGGCATAATAGATGGTAGCAAAATAGAGCGAGTTCCTAACAACGCTAACACCAGGCGAGCAATCACATCATGACTCAACGCCCGTGTGGCTGCATCATCCCTTCCATCTCATCGCCCGACCCGAGGATCTGATTTCCTCTAGCACTTGCAGCACAAACCAGCATCTTGGTGCCCTCTTGCAAAAGGTCCTGGAGCTCTTTCTTGCTAAGCCCTGCCCAAGAAGACACAAGAGCACCCGCATGGCATATGATCTCATTAGGAGAATTTACAAGCACATGATCAAAACACATTTTATTTCTGGCTTTCCAGATAGCCCAACAAATTGCTGAAATCAGAATAACATGAACAGCATTGTCATAGTCAAGGTGTTTTCGAAGCCACCTATAGCAAGACTCCACATTGTTTGGAATATGGTGAGTATCCAGACATTTCGCTACAGTTCCCTAGATCACTCTAGCAATGGGGCAAGTGAAAAAGAGATGCTCAATGTTTTCAGCATGAGGGCAGAAACAGCATGAAGGGTCCCCAGACCACTTCCTCCTAATCAAATTATCCTTAGTCAACAACCTGTTATTCTCTAGGAACCACATAAAAAATTTAATTTTCGGAGGGACCTTGCTTTTCCAAATGTGCTTTTTGTCAGGACCAGAGATGTTGTTTGACAAACTATTATACATTGATTTAACTGTAAAGGTTTTCTTCCCTCCCCATTTCCACTGAACAATGTCATGAGAATCTTGAAACTCGAAGTTCTCACAATCACCGCAAATTGATATCCATCGAATCTCATTTTCATTATTTAGCCATCTTCTGAAGGACAATTGCCAATTTTTTATTCTTGCATCTTTAACTAGAATAAACTTGTCATCACAAATCTCATATAATTTAGGATCAATTGTACATAAAGGCCTCTCATTTACCCAGCTGTCTAGCCAGAATCTAGACTTATCTCCACACTTAGTTGTGATTTGTCTACCTTTCAGGTAGAAAGCTCTGATTTTCATCAAGTCTTTCCATACAGGGGAGTCAGAGTTTCTCACTTTTATATTGTATAAGTCTTTTCCATGGAAGTATTTCTTGACAATTATCTTTTGCTAAAGACTCGATTCGTTTTCAATCTTCCACCACCATTTACAAAGAAGGCTTATGTTTAAAGCTTCTAGATTTTTAATGCCCAAACCTCCATTTTTCTTTGTGTGACAAACTTTGTTCCAATTTACCAAGTGATACTTTTTTTCTCCACCACCTTGCCAAAGAAATCTTCTTCTTTTGGCATCTAGCTTTTTAATAGTAGTTTTTGGAAGAAGATACATGGACATATGATATATAGGTGAATTAGTCAAGCAAGCATCAATAAGGGTAATTCTCCCAGCCATGGATAGGCAATTTCCTTTCCATGTTTCAAGTCTCTTATCAAATTTTTCTTCAAGCCCAATCCAGTCTGCAATGCAAAGTCTACTGGGGCTCACTGGGACACCTAAGTATTTCATAGGCAAAGTACCAATCTGGCATTTGAAAAGATCAGCAAAATTCGTTGTTGTTTCCTCATCACCATTTATTACAAAAATCTCACTCTTGAGAAAGTTTATTTTCAAACCAAACATCAGCCCATACATATACAGGAGCAATTTCAGATTTCTAGCTTTTTCAAAGTCATCACCAATACAAATGATAGTGTCATCAGCATATTGTAAAATTATGAGACCATTAGGGATAATGTGACTGCATAAACCAGTAATAACATTATTCTCTTGTGCCTTAATAAGGATTCTAGCCAGACTGTCAGCAACAAAGTTAAAGAGAATAGGTGAGAGAGGGTCACCTTGTCTCACTCCCTTATGACTTTTAATATAATTACCAACTTTGTCATTGATCTTAACTCTGATAGTGCCATCACTGACAACTTTCTCCATCCAATTCATCCATTTTTCACAGAAACCTCTTTTCTCTAAACAGTGAAACATAAAGTTCTAATTGACTTTATCATAAGCTTTCTCAAAATCTAGTTTTAAAAAGATCCCTGTTTCATTTTTCCTCTTAGTTTCATGCATAACCTCATGGAGTGTCATAATTCCACTCATGATGCTCCGACCTTTTAAAAAAGCAGTCTGATGTTCATTAATAAGTTTCTGGGCAAAAGGTTCCATTCTATTAGTGAGCACCTTAGTGATAAGTTTGTATAGGCAGTTCAGGAGGCATATAGGTCTGAATTGTTGAATCTTTGCAGCATCTCTGATTTTTGGAATGAGAGTTATAATTCCATAATTTAGACGGCTCACATTCAGTTTTTCTTCATGAAGGTCCTAAAACATCTACATAACTTCTTCTTTTATAGTATCCCAACAGCTTTGATAGAATTCAGTTGGAATGTCGCCGGGACCAGTAGCTTTGTTTTTTTCCATTTGAAATAAGGCTTGAGTAATCTCTTTCATTGTAAAAAACTCACACAGTGTGCGATTCTCACTGTCAGAAATATGCTCAGCATTGTTCCAAATGGAGTCATCCACCTGGAAGAGGTTTCCAGGTGCTGGGCCAAAGAGATCAACACAATAACTAGTAGCATGTTCAAGCATATGATCTCCTTCAATCCTTGTACCATTGTCTTCAAAGAAGAGGATATCATTTTTCTTTTTTCTTCCACTTGCAATTCTATGAAGAAACTCATTATTTCCATCCCTTTTAACAACCATTTTTCATGCGATCTTTGTTTCCAATAAGTTTCTTCTTCTATAATCATATCTAAATTTTCTCCCAAAAGAGACATTTTCAATTCCAGTTGGTAAGTATTTAATCCATATTGTTCTTCAAGTTTTTCCAAGTTACCAAGATCAACATAAATTTGGGCTTTTCTCTTCTTTTTCTACCCCTTCATGTTCCAATCCCAACCTTTCAGATATTGTTTACAGAGTTTTAATTTTTGCTGAATTTTATCAAGAGCACTCTTGGCTTTGCAAGGTTTACTCCAAATATTGTCAATAATCTTTTTAAAATCAGGATGACTCAGCCAACACTTTTCAAACTTAAAGGAGTGTTGAATATGGACTAGTTCAGGACCAGTCACTAACATAAGAGGATTGTGGTCCGAGAGTTCTCTGGGAAACTTCTTGATCTTAGCTAGAGGAAAGATAATCTCCCAGGCCTTGCTGATAAGAATTCTATCTAGTTTCACAAGTGTTGGATCACTCTGGTTATTGGACCAGGTGAATCCACCTCCAAACATATGTACCTCATGTAATTCATGGTATTGAATAAGGTCATTGAAAGCATCAGTATGTTTATGAATAGGTCCCATTTTATTCTTTTCGTGAGAATACCGAATAATGTTAAAATCTCCACCGACAACAAATGGTTCATTGTTTTTTGTGCAGAAATGAGATAACTCTTGAAGAAAACTCAACTTATCTCTTTCATGAGCAGGGCCGTAGACAATGATTATATTCCATTTGAACATATGGATTTTATCCTAGAGATCTAATTGCAGCATATGCTTTCCTTGAAGGAAGGCCTGTTTTCTTCGTGACCATTGTGTTTCACAAGAGCTTGGTCCTTAGCCACTTGATTCTATTGAGCTAACACTTAATCAAGTTTTATGGCTACAAGTGTTTGATTTTTATAGGATCACCTATTCACCCCCCCCCCCTCTAGGTGCTCTCAGTCAGGACTTTCCTTCTCCCTTCCATCGGAGTATCGCGCATGGCGGGCATGGCCGTTGCGAACCTCGCGTCGCTTGGACTGGGGAGTGGGGTTGAGGCTCCCCTCGACCTGGGGATAAGACCCCGGGGCACTTCTCCTTGAACCCCAAGTCCTAGCCGCCACCTACTCTTCCCCTCTACTCTGCTTTACCTCACTAGCGGCGGCGTGCAGATCGCTGTCCTCGCAGCACTGATTCGGCCCTACCCCCTCTCCTCGTCACCTGTAGCGGGCCTCGTGGGCGTGCAGCCGAAGCTCCTATGCATGCCATCCTCTTCCGCTAGAACGTGTGCGCCCCTCCTGTGTTCGGTGCTTGGCCATCGGGACCGTGGGTCACCGTCATCCGGCGTCTACTGCGTCGTTATGTGGACATACGATCGTCTCTGGTCTTCGCAAGTTCACCTTGATGGTCCTCATTGACATCCCGTGCAAGAACGATGGTTGGGTTGACCGGAATCGCTCGCCGGGAGTGGAAGGCCGCCACGGCTCCGCCATTTCTGGGAATCTCCATCCTTGCCGCGCCCATCTCTGGTGAGTCGCTTCCCATATAGATCGTTGTGTTATTCCCTTTGTGGAGCGCTACTCGGGGTGGGTAGTGGGTCACTGTAACGCCTCGTGGCGGTGCTCCGGTGAGCTCGCCGTCGTCGGCTAAACGCGCCGCCATGGTTGAGTTCGGATTGGGGGAGGGGAACCTTGTCCGTTAGATGTAGGATGGATGAGGGGGATGTATGCAGCCTTGGGCCATAGGATGCGATCCAAACGGCCACGATCAAATCGCAGATACCTCTTTGGGCGATGGAATATAGACCATAGATTCTGGATCCAAGGCTCACGATTTCATGTTGTATTAATTGAAATCGGGGTCTAATCTTGGCGGTCTGCCTGGGATCGGACGGACATGGTCAGCCCATACCCCTTCGCTCGAAAACATTTGCTAAAGAGCCCCTACATTTCTCTGGTATTAACCGGCAGTCCACTGCGCTAGGTGATCTGAGTCATAGGAATTCTTGCGTAGAAGACCCTGTGCTTTCCTGTATTTGGGGCGCAGTCCAAGCAGTTAATTAAACAGGGAAATCAATTTCGAAAATGATTTTTAATACCAAATTTATTGCAAGAACTTGTTTAATGCCTAGAAAATTCATACTAAATCCTTTTAAGTTCATTCTAGTCCCTAAAATCTTGTAAAAATATTTTGCATCACATAGTGTCTCTTTTTTCACATGAAAGTCAAATTAAAATTTATATCTTCTTTAATCTTGTACAAAACACATAAAATCATTAGAAATTCATAACTTAAAATCTATGGTTCCGATTTGATCCGTTCAAGTTACGTTAGTCTCATACGAATATTTGCTATGCAATAACAACATTTATTATACCATGTCTCATTATTTTATAATTAGATCTGTATTTAACTGATGTTGGTTAGTCTAGTTAAACTGCTTATCATTATAGACTACTAGAATATGATCTATGGTCAATATATAACTTAGATTAAAGTTGAGATAATTATGGAATAACCTCTTATATGATTTATATTAACCAATTTATAATATAGTTTAACATTTTAATCACATAAAGCCTCTATAAAATTGTCACACCCGGCTTTAAGGAACAAAGCCAGGTGCATCTGAAAGCTCTCTTGTGAGTTTTGGTGTTTGGATGACAACTCAATTAAAGGACTAACAGTGTACTAAGTGTTGAACAGGTGCTTAAAGTAAAGCTAACAGGGTTCAACACAAGTGAACAAATGTGATGGTCCAAGAACGGGATTATGGATACATGATGGACATCACAAGTTAAATGGACATTGCAAAAGTGATACTTGGGTGCGCAGCTCGGAGACAACTGATCAAGCCAAGGACGGAGGCAAGAAGAGCTTCGAGGTACCAAGTGCACGGGAGAAGGTCAAGGAGGCTGAGGAACCCAAAGCCAAGGGTGAAGAAGAAGGCTTGCAAAGTCAAGGGTGATCGAGTTGAGAACAGCTATGACATATCAAGAATCACTACATAAGGACGTGACTTACAACCAATGAGGTAACAGCTACAGTTATGTGGTGTAAGTCATAAGGCTCAAGATCAAGCTCTAAGAAGGAGATCAAGGTCACTAGAAGGAGAACAAGTGTCAAAACCAGAACTGGAAGCAGCCCAAAAGAGCTAAGCCATCTTGATCTTTAGTTTGGGTTGTTACTATGTTTGGAGATGTTCTATGTGACCTTTGCAGGATGTTGGAGCTAAGAAATGTCAATCAAGTCAAGCTGACTTGATGATTTATAAGTCCAACATCAAAGCTCAAGCATGTGAAATGCTGTAGATGTAATAATTAAGAGAAGGTATGTTTCTAGACTTAGTACATTGGTTTTTGTGTACTAATATACTTGTCTAAGTGTTAGAAACAGAAGGAAGAAGAAAGAGGTGCAAATGGCTTGGCTATGTACAGCCAAGACTCAGCTCAGTCTGGCACACCGGACTGTCCGGTGCGCCAGGCTGAACACTGGCGAATAGGCCACTCTCGGGTCTTCGTCGGCGGTGTACGGCTAAAATTCACCGGACTGTCCGGTGGTGCACCGGACTGTCCGGTGAGCCAACGGTCGGCTGAGCCAACGGTCGGCCGCGCAATCCGCGTGTGACGCGTGGCCGGGCCAACGGTCAGTAGGGGCACCGGACTGTCCGGTGTGCACTGGACAGTGTCCGTTGCGCCAACGGCTCTAGGACTGCAACGGTCGACTGCTCCATTTAAGGAAGGAAATCGGGCACCAGACAGTGTCCGATGGTGCACCGGACTGTCTGGTGCGCCACCCGACAGAAGGCAAGATTTGCCTTCCTGGATTGCTTCAAACGGCTCTTAGGTCCCTTGTGCCTATAAAAGGGACCCCTAGGCGCCTCAAGGAAGGAGCAGAGCAGCCAACAAGTGTAGACATCACTCGAATTAATTCTCACTCTCCCTCTTGTGTGTATCTCTCTAGTTTGTGTAGAAGGTAGAGCTATGAGCCTTTAGAGAGTGGAGAAGTGCTGCTAAGAGCAAGAGCAAGGTCTTGAGCGTATCGTTACTCTGCCGGGGTGCTGCCAAGAAGTTTGTAAGCAGCCGCAGTTTTGTTGTAACCCAACTCATCATAGTGAAAGGCTCTATCTGTCATACTGATAGATCTGAGCAAACGGAGGAAGGTGTTGAAATAGACTCCAAGCCCAGGTGTGGCTAACTCCAACGAGGACTAGGCAAGCATTTCAGGCTTGGCCGAACCTCGGGATAAATCCTTGCGTCTGTGTGCTCTGTTCTGTATTGCATCCTGACTCTCTGTCTTACTTGCCTTTATATCTGCACTTCAATACTTATCTGTGTTATAAGCTTTATTTGAAGTGCAGGACATTTTGAGACAGGATCTTCCATTCCGCTGCAACCTACTCAAAGAATCTTCTCACTCCACTGCGTACTAAGTCTTCGAGTAGAGTAAGAATTTAAGTTTTAAAGTGAAAAGTTTTATTCGCCTATTCACCCCCCCCCCCTCTAGGCGACATCCAGATCCTGTTCCCGGGTCAAAGGGAACTTTCAATTGGTATCAGAGCAAGGCCTCTCCTGTGTGGGCTTAGCCGTCCGGAGATGACGATGTCGTCACAAGAGGTAACTGTAGAACTTCTTTTAGGCAATGGCTCTAATTACAAGTCTTGGTCTGTCTCTATTTATAATGCTTTCATGAGTGTTGATCCTGATTTGAGACAGGTCTTTAGTAGAAGTATTTTTCACACAAATGTTAGTAAAAATCCTTCTAATGATGAACTAAGATGTCTATCTCTAAATCACCATGCTTGCAACATCTTAGTTGATTCTCTTTCTAGAGATGCCTATTTTGCCATCATGAGTAGTGATAATGATTTATTTGTTGATGCTCATGATTTATGGAATAGAATTAAAGTAAGATATTTTGTGGAAAAGTGTACTACTCCTACTCCCTATATTACTTGTGATGCTAACCTTTCAAAGAGAGAAGAACAAGAACGATGGGCACCAAACGATGAATCCACCTCATCAACAGGTTTGTTCTCCACTAGTAATAAATGTTTTATTGCTAACAATGACGATGGAGACGAAAGCCATGATGAGGAGGAATATGAGGATGATAGCGTGGATGAATCTTCATCACCACAAGGTGCATATTCCTGTATTGCTTCCACTAACATTGATGACAGAGAAAATGAGACCGACGATGTGGAAGAAGAGGAGATTCGCCGTTTCTACATCCATCTCAACAAAGAGGACAAAGCGCTCTTGGTTAAACTGTTGAGAAGGAACAAGGAACAAGGCGAGACGCTTCTTAGGCTAGAGGAGACTCTCATCAAAACAAACAACAGCCTGGAGAAGGTGCTCTCATGATATCTTGGTCCAACGGTATGATTCAATTCTAATTGAGCAAAGTAGAAATGATGATGCTTTATCTTGTGTTGCTCAACTTAGAATGAGAAATGCCATGCTTGAGAGGCAAGTAGAATTGCTAAGTCATGATAAACTAGCTCTCACTGAAAAATATGATTCATTGTCTTATTCTCATGATAATCTCTTGGATAGACATATCATGCTTAATGTTGCTCATGCGGTTATAATTGCGAACTTAAATTCATGTGAACCTCATTCTCGCACGTGTGCGCATTTGAATTGTATATCACCATGTGCTAACCCCTGTCACTTAAAAGAAAGCCAATCATTGATTGAGCAACAAGTTTTAGGGACACAAAAGAAATTGTGTGGGAACAAGAAGCAAAGACAACTAAGGAGAAGACGCATTGCTCAACTCTCTCAAGATATCCACGGGCGCGTGGTGAAGAAGCTTGAGAAAGGAAAAACTGCAGCAAGTGTTAAGCTCAATAAGAAGACTGTTCCTAAAGATGAAGAAATCAACATGAGCTTGAAAAAAGGTAAAGATTCAATTAATCATGTCGTTTGCACTGACCGTTTCTCTATGTCATCCAAGAACAAAAAGAGAAAAGGGAAAAGGAGGTGCTTTAAGTGCAACAAGTCAGGACACCTCATTGCGTCGTGTCCATACACCAACAAGGGTGAAGGGATAAGGAGATGCTTCGGATGCAATGACAAGAACCACACGATCACTTCTTGTCCTCTATTGACAAATCAAGCATGTGCAGTCTCCAAGATGACTCTCACCAAGGAAAATGACAAATAGCAAGCGTCATGTCAGGTTCAGCGACGCTTCTGCTACAAGTGTGGTGAGCAGGGTCATCTATCTAAGGTATGTAATAAAGGTGAGGTTCCTAAGCAAGTAAATTTATCTCAATCTTATTCACTTAGGAAACCCAAATCGTACTCTTGTGCTAAATCAATCATGAGATCACCTAGGACTAGCACAAATGCTATTTGGGTACCAAAAGCACTTTTAGTTGAACGTCATGGACCCATCCCGAGGTGGGTACCAACTGTGCTAACTAGACCATGCAGGTGCCTTGAGATGGACTGGAGACCATGGGAGAGCTTAATACGGTTAACTCAAACTCTATGCTTAAGCTGTTAATTGTTTTGGTGTTTATTCATTAACCCAAGGTTGAATTATTGTAAGACACTAATCCCATGTTCATCTCAAGTGAAATAAGTTGTAGAGGTCCCTAATCATCATTGGTGAATCAAGCAAAGGACCTTAATTGTGCATCTGACTCTCCAAAGGACGGTACCTGTGTTTCTTAAGTGCATTATCATAATTGCTCTTAAAGTTGAATGTCGTGCTATCTGTCCTTCGAGTAGTTAAGCTTTGAAAACTGCTTGTGTTGGATTCTTGTTAATAATTGATTCATGTTTTAAAGATCACATTCATGTTAGCTTAAACATGACTAGGTGCTCTCTAAGTCATATCTTTTGAATCGTCAATTGGGTAGCCTATCATTTGATATATTTACCATGATTAATCCTTTATGTGTTCATGAATAAACATGTTTTTTCTTTGTAAATCATGCTATATGTGTGTAATGAGTAACCTATGTGTGCAAGCATGACATCTTGTTTAGTCCATGTTCACATGATTACCCTATTTTAGCACTATGTGTTATGCCTCTAATGCTACCCTCTCGAGCTATGTAGCGCATAAACAATAGGAAACTTGTGGTAATAAATGATGCTCTCATGGCCATACAAGGCAAAGGTATGGAAAATGGAACTATGCAATTTCATGAAATGTCTTGAAGTTCCATTGATTGTGATCACGGCTATGTTCTTGCATTTCATTGGTAGTATCTTGGCTTAGGTGACTTATGTCTTAAAATGTTGTCTCTATTGGTATATCTAAGGAACCCTTTTAATTATGATGTACTTAGACATTGTGCTTTGTATGCATGATCGTGTTGTTCTTCAATTGGTACTTTCAATTAGTATTTATGGTGCAATGATTGTCACGACTAAAGCATGTCTAAGTTGCGTATAATTGTTACTTCCTATGAGTATTTAATTGGCTTAGGTGCTCCTGAGGCATGCATCGCTGTATTTAGTCAACCTTTCATTTAGCCTTCAATTGGTATTAAGTGGCTTTTCATTTGATATTCAAATTGGTATCTTTGTGTGATGAAAGTGATAAAGTATGCCTTGACCAAGATATGCTGTGATCCTCTCTAGTTCTGAGGAAGCTAGAATGTGCAAAGTGCAAGTCATTCAAATACTTGATGCACAACTTGAGGGGGAGCACACATAACTTGTGTCTTTTGAAACTAATTGTATTTTGAGCAATCTTGTGTAGTCTCAAGGTGGAAAAGAGGAGATGAGCAAGAAATGGAGAAATCAGGACTGGGGTATCTCTGTAAGTCAAGGAATTGGTATCTTAAGTCGTGAGTAATTGCATATTTTTAGATTGCTCATGCTCTATAAAATTTGGTGATAATAGATACTCATCCTTGAAATATCATACAGCTATGATAATAAATGATCTTGCAATTGGTATCTTTCAATTGGTAGTTGTGATAGTTTGCTTCAACTGACACCTTTTAATAACCATTAGAATAGAAGTTTCTTCTTGTGCCCAATACTATAACTTGTTCTAAGTTTGGTGTCTTAGCAACAAGAAAAGGTTAGGATAAAGAATCAGGCACAAGTGTGAAGAAGCTCTCGAGAGATTAATACTTTCAAGATGGGAAGTGCACTACAACATGGTAAAGGTACAAAAGGAAGTATTAATCTTTTTGTGTGTATGTATCTTACTTAAATGTTGATGGAGCATATGTTCAATTAGTAAGGGGGAGTTTTGATAGTGTGTTTTTCCTCCTAAAACACCCTGCTGTCCCTTGACATCATCCTATGTTCTTGCTTGAGTATGGTTTTTGGTGTTTGATGTCAAAGGGGGAGAAGTTGTGCATTAAAGCTTATCTCAACCTGAGAGGAAAGCTTATCCTAAGGGGTGATGTGTTAGTTTGAGCATTGTTAGTGTGTTATTGATAAGTCTTATCATATGCTTCTTGCAGTATGATATGTATTGCATCATATGGACTAGTGTTTCCGCTGCTATGAATTAATTGGCTTCTATAGTATAATAGATAGTCATGTGGTTAATGGTGCTTTAAGATTAAAGATGCTTTAAGATTGATTTAATTTGGTATCTTAGCTTAAATTGGTATCTTAATGGTGAATAGTGGTAGGTTGATCTTCCTGTGATATATCGGTGTTTAACTCTGATTATGTGCATTTGTATGTTAAAGCATCATGGTTTGATTCTTGACACAATGCATCCCAAAAATGCTAAGGTGTAGAAATGCTTCGAATTGCCTAAGTATGTGCAAATTGAAGTCTGAGACCAAAATTATGTTTTTGAAGTAAGCACATATTTAGGGGGAGCATTCTATAAACTTAGAATTCAAAATTTGTGTTTCAAATCTTATTCTTATGTAAGCTTTAATTGTGTTGCCATCAATCACCAAAAAGGGGGAGATTGAAAGCTCTCTTGTGAGTTTTGGTGTTTGGATGACAACTCAATTAAAGGACTAACAGTGTACTAAGTGTTGAACAGGTGCTTAAAGTAAAGCTAACAGGGTTCAACACAAGTGAACAAATGTGATGGTCCAAGAACGGGATTATGGATACATGATGGACATCACAAGTTAGATGGACATTGCAAAAGTGATACTTGGGTGCGCAGCTCGGAGACAACTGATCAAGCCAAGGACGGAGGCAAGAAGAGCTTCGAGGTACCAAGTGCATGGGAGAAGGTCAAGGAGGCTGAGGAACCCAAAGCCAAGGGTGAAGAAGAAGGCTTGCAAAGTCAAGGGTGATCGAGTTGAGAACAGCTACGGCACATCAAGAATCACTACATAAGGACGTGACTTACAACCAATGAGGTAACAGCTACAGTTATGTGGTGTAAGTCATAAGGCTCAAGATCAAGCTCTAAGAAGGAGATCAAGGTCACTAGAAGGAGAACAAGTGTCAAAACCAGAACTGGAAGCAGCCCAAAAGAGCTAAGTCCATCTTGATCTTTAGTTTGGGTTGTTCCTATGTTTGGAGATGTTCTATGTGACCTTTGCAGGATGTTGGAGCTAAGAAATGTCAATCAAGTCAAGCTGACTTGATGATTTATAAGTCCAACATCAAAGCTCAAGCATGTGAAATGTTGTAGATGTAATAATTAAGAGAAGGTATGTTTCTAGACTTAGTACATTGGTTTTTGTGTACTAATATACTTGTCTAAGTGTTAGAAACAGAAGGAAGAAGAAAGAGGTGCAAATGGCTTGGCTGTGTACAGCCAAGACTCAGCTCAGTCTGGCACACCGGACTGTCCGGTGGTGCACCAGACAGTGTCCAGTGCACCAGGCTGAACACTGGCGAATAGGCCACTCTCGAGTTTTCGTCGGCGGCGTACGGCTAAAATTCACCGGACTGTCCGGTGGTGCACCGGACTATCCGGTGAGCCAACGGTCGGCCGCGCAATCCGCGTGTGACGCGTGGCCGGGCCAACGGTCAGTAGGGGCACCGGACTGTCCGGTGTGCACCGGACAGTGTCCGGTGCGCCAACGGCTCCAGGACTGCAACGGTCGACTGCTCCATTTAAGGAAGGAAATCGGGCACCGGACAGTGTCAGGTGGTGCACCGGACTGTCCGGTGCGCCACCCGACAGAAGCCAAGATTTGCCTTCCTGGATTGCTTCAAACGGCTCTTAGGTCCCTTGTGCCTATAAAAGGGACCCCTAAGCGCCTCAAGGAAGGAGCAGAGCAGCCAACAAGTGTAGACATCACTCGAATTAATTCTCACTCTCCCTCTTGTGTGTATCTCTCTAGTTTGTGTAGAAGGCAGAGCTATAAGCCTTTAGAGAGTGGAGAAGTGCTGCTAAGAGCAAGAGCAAGGTCTTGAGCGTATCGTTACTTTGCCGGGGTGCTGCCAAGAAGTTTGTAAGCAGCCGCGGTTTTGTTGTAACCCAACTCATCATAGTGAAAGGCTCTATCTGTCATACTGACAGATCTGAGCAAACGGAGGAAGGTGTTGAAATAGACTCCAAGCCCAGGTGTGGCTAACTCCAACGAGGACTAGGCAAGCATTTCAGGCTTGGCCTAACCTCGGGATAAATCCTTGCGTCTGTGTGCTCTGTTCTGTATTGCATCCTGACTCTCTGTCTTACTTGCCTTTATATCTGCACTTCAATACTTATCTGTGGTATAAGCTTTATTTGAAGTGCAAGACATTTTGAGACAGGATCTTCCATTCCGCTGCAACCTACTCGAAGGATCTTCTCACTCCACTGCGTACTAAGTCTTCGAGTAGAGTAAGAATTTAAGTTTTAAAGTGAAAAGTTTTATTCGCCTATTCACCCCACCCCCTCTAGGCGACATCTAGATCCTGTTCCCGGGTCAAAGGGAACTTTCAGCATCTCATACATGCGCTAAGAAGACAACATATATAATAACAGAGTGTATAGAGATAAATGTCACAATAACATCAGAGTAATTATTATATAGCGAAAGTCTTATTACAAAATAAAAGATAAATATAAAACGAACTAAGGATCATCCTTGGCGCAAGAGTCAACTAGGGAAATGCCACCTAGATCAGATCAAACTCCTCGCTTTGTGCCTACTCCTGAACCACCTATTCTTCTCCTATGGGGGATGTGAGAAAACAAGGGTGAGCTCACACATGATCATCGCTCAACAAGTTGTGGGGAATAATGTGGCATGAACCCAAAGGTGGGAGCTCATGTGAAGTGTAAGGTTGATCAATGATAGGGGTTAAAGCTGAGCATTGCTTTTAAAGTTGGTCAAAATTTTATTAGCAATTACTAGATGTAAGTAAATACCAAACCATAATAATAATAACATAACAAAATTAATAATAAACCCATGCAAATGCAAATGACAAATTGAGTTTAGGTTCCATAAATTAATCATCGGAGAGTCCTGAGCTGCTCATGACCGTGAGCTCGGCTAGTATACCAGTTTTACACTTTGCAGAGGTTGTACCCTTTACCCACAAGTCGTGTTTCCCATGTCGCCAGGGCTAGCTAGATCCTTAGACACTACCAAGGTGAATGGCTAGGGATCCACTACGAGGCCTTTACAAAGTTCCACTAGCTTCCAGAAACCCGCTACAGTTTATGGGAAGAGCACTTGCAAGAATCCCCCGTCTGACCGCCATCGCAGCAAAATCAACCCGAGAACCTCCTTGCATGCAACTCCCCTACTACCCTTGCCCCTTTCGGGTAAGGTAGTCCTCCACTAGCTTTCCTAATTAGTTAGCCAAGGGGTCCCATTCCTCCCTTGTGGTGGCACGTGTTTCTCAAGTTAAGCTCCATGTTCCAATTAACAATAATATAATGGTCTTGACATGAACATAAATAAAATAACACAATAATTGGAACATGGATATAATGAAATATTAATCCCAAAACCATATAGAGCAATAGCAAAACTACCCAAATGATTCAGGGGTAAAACAAGGTAAACAGGATAAACATACTAGGGTGACCTATTGGGTCCCATCAAAATTAAACCTATGCATTTAATAGTGATAATAAAGAATATTATTGGGTAACAAAAGTGGATCAAGGGCACAACTTGCCTGGCACTTGAGATTCCAGGTACCAACTTGCTTTTCAGATGACACGTGTCCTCGCGCTAGTCGTAGCAATACAAACAAACATGGTATAGGTAAAATTAACATCACACCAAACATAAGAATAAACTGCATAATAATGATCTACATGTCGATACAAGATCGTGGGAACGAGAACCACTAAGATCGGAGTCGTGGTTAAGGAGTTATGATTTTATAAAGGATTTATGTAATTAAAATACTAAACTATATTATAAATTGGTTAATGTAAATCATATTAGAGATTACTCCATGAATAATTATCTCAACTTTTATCTAAGTTATAAATTGACCATAGATCATATTCTAGTAGTCTATAATGATAAGCAGATTAAAAAAACTAACCAACATAGGTTAAATAAAGCTCTAATTATAAAATAATGAAACATGGTACAATAAATGTTGTTATTGCATAGTAAATATTTATACAAGACTAACGCAACTTGAACGGATCAAATCGGAGTAAAAATGAAGAAGTTGTGAATTTATTAAGTTTTAAGTGTTGGATAAAAGATTACTTAGGATATTAATTTTAATGTGATATTCATGTCAAAACAGAAGTACTATGTGATGAACAATAATATTATAGAATTATAGAAATTGGAATTATCTCATTTGGACTTAATATGAATTTTCTAGGAATTTAACAAAATTCTGGAATTGTTTTTATATTAAAAATTCAATTTCTAATTCAATTTCTTTGTTTTTCTTATTCACTGGACTGTGCCTCAAATACAGGAAACTGCAGGGTCTCTGGAGCAAAATTTCCTAAGACTCAGATCCCCAGTCGCCTGGACCGCGGGTTAATATCCAAAAAATACTAGGGTTTCTTTAGTAAAATTGGCGCAGCAAAGGGTATTCCACGCTCCAGACCGTCGGATCTGATCCCGACGGCTGCAATTAGGTTTTATCAAAATGAACCGATACACTACTGGAGTCGTTGGATGAAAGATCCATGGACCACAGTTAACATCACGAGATCTAATCCTATTCGTGAATTCCTCGATCAACTGCGGAGATGAGCCCCACATGAAAGGGTATGTGCGCATAAATCCAGGCCGCCATCGTTCGATCCAACGGCCCAGGGATGCCTCTTCTTCCCCGCGTAAGAGACCGAGCAGGGGCGACCGCGCCCTCGCCGGGAAGCACGCCGGTGCGTGACCAAACCCCGTTCTAACGCACCGTTACCAAAGCGGTTAGGGCGAACTCGATTACGGATTATGTACCTTGAATCGAGATGGCAGTGCCCCCAACGACGCGAGCAGCAAGGCCGCGACGACGATCTTCCGCCGATGAAGGATTCCGGGGCCCAATGTCGCTTGTTCTGCCCAGCGAGGTCGCCGCAATCTTCCTTGCGGGCCAATGGAGCTCCCCAGCCCTACACCCAGGGCACGGTGGATGGCAAATCAAGGTTTTCCCTCCCGCGGCGGTACTCACTTCTCTCCCCTACTCTCATCGATTGGCCACAGGCGAGGACGCCACCTGGTGCGAGGACTTTGGTGAAAGACGCGCGTGGGTCCGGGGATCCTTCCCCATTTATGGACGTGGGATGCGGTGCCGAGTCCTGTTGGTGCCCACGAGAATCGCGACGGCGGTTGAACGGCTGCAGCCCGCGCATTTGGTGCGGACGCAGCTGCGAGCCAAGAATTTGTACATGAAGGGAGAGGCTAACGCCCAAGTCCAAGGTGTCGGCACACGGTTCGGGTGAAGCAAGCGTAGGCGGGATCGCGAGGGAATCGGTTAGGTAGTTGAAGATTGAGCCGCGGACTCCGCCGAGCTTGCCGCGAGGTGGGAGACGATGCTGGGAAGCGCAGGTCCACCGGTCAGTCACGACAGATGCAGCAGCCAGCGCACAAGGGCATTGGACGCGACCGTGGTCCACCCGCTAGTGAAAAGAAAGCGCGCTCGGCCACGAGGGCTGACAGGTTGGCTCCGTTTGTCAGCGCCAATGATCAAGCTGGGCCGGCGTGAGTGGAATGGGCCGAGTAAGGGCTGATTTGGCTCAAAAGCTGTCTTCTGTTTCCTTTTCTTTATTTATTTTTTTTAAGTGTTTAAATATTCAAACTGAATTCAAATATTCAAACTGAATTCAAATCCCTATTTCGAACTCCAGATTTCCAACTAGGTTAAACTTATTTTTAGCTTTAATATATTTTTATTACTATTATTACTATTATTAATTGCACAAACCAAAAAATGCCAACATGAGGCACAATTTTCTTTACTTAATATAATTGTTAGTAGTCAATGTGACCCCCATGATTGGATTATGCTAAAGATAAGGAAAACAAAACAAGTAGTCAAATAAATCTTTTATAAATCCCCATTCTTATAATTTTCACAGATCCCATTATTTGGGTATTACAAATCCTACCCCCCTTAAAAAGAATCTCGTCCTCGAGATTTAAGAACGACTAGGGAAAAGAGGGGGAAATTCTATGCGAAGCTCTTCTTCTCTTTCTCATGTAGCTTCGCCATCTCCATGGTGACTCCATTGCACTTTGCACATCTTTGTCACTTTATTCCTTGTAACTCGAGTCAATGTATCAAGAATCTTGATAATATACTCCATATAAGTCAAATCTCCCTGAATACCGAGCTCTTCCATTGGTATCTGTAACTCGGGGACACTGAGACACTTCTTAAGTTGAGACACATGAAATACATTATGTACATCAGATAGATTATCAGGTAGCTCGAGTTGATAGGCCATCTCTCCAACTTGCCTAAAAACTCAGAATGGTCCAATATAACGAGGGGACAATTTGCCCTTGACTTTAAATCTCCTCATTCCATGAAGTGGTGATACCTTGAGGTACACATGTTCACCTTCCTCAAACTCCAGTGGTCTTCTTCTGTTATCAGCGTAACTCTTTTGTCTGGTCTGAGCTACCCTCAAATTCTCCTGAATTATATAGACTTGTTCTCCTACCTCTTGAATAAGTTCAGTTCCAAAGAACTGTCTTCCTCTAGTCTGATCCCAATATAGAGGAGTCCTGCACTTCCTGCCATGTAGAGTCTCGAACAGTGACTTCTTCGGACTGGCCTGGTAACTATTATTATATGAGAACTCAGCATAAGGTAGATTCTTGTCCCAACTACTACCATGCTGAAGGGCATAAGTTCTCAACATGTCTTCCAATACCTGATTAGTCCTTTCAGTCTGTCCATCATTATGAGGTAGGCTGAACTAAAATTCAACTTCGTATCCATATTCTCATGAAAACTTTTCCAAAATCTGGAGGTAAACTATGATCCTCTATCCGAAACGATCTTCTTCGGTACACCATGTCGAGACACAATCCGAGCCATATATAACTCTGCCAATTAAGGTACCTTATGAGTAGTCTTGACCGGAATGAAATGAGCCACTTTGGTAGTCTATCCACAATAACCCATATAGAATCATATCCTTTCGAGGTGCGAGGCAATCCAGTAATGAAGTCCTTACCAATTTCTTCCCACTTCCACTCGGGTATCTTCAGTGGATGTAACAGTCTATTTGGTCTTTGGTGTTCTGCCTTAACTCTTTAACACACATCACACATAGCCACATGTGCAGCCACATCTCTCTTCAATCCATATCACCAATACTTTCGCTTCAAATCCTGATACATCTTGGTACTACCAGGATAAATAGAATAATTCGAGTCATGGGCCTCCTTCAATATAGTCTCACGAAGGCTTGCTTTCAATATTAGGAACACATATCCTGTCCTTGAACCATATGGTGCCTTGCTCATCTTCCGTGAATTCCGGACCTTGACCTTCAGTAATCAGATCCCTAATCTCTTGTATCTTAGCATCACCAATCTGTCCTTCTGTGGATTTCTTACTCCAAAATAGGTTCCACATCAATAATAACTCCTTCAGTGTGAGCAACTATCCCCAGGTTAAGTCTCCTGAAATCCTCAACAATCTCATCGGGTAGCTGGGCAACAACAGCTGAATGAACATGCTCATTTCGACTCAAGGCATCTGCAACCAAATTTGCCTTGCCCGAGTGATAGTGAATCTCCAAATCATACTCCTTAATAAGCTCCAACCAACAGCGTTGCCTAAGATTGAGATCCTTCTGAGTGAATATATACTTCAAACTCTTATGATCCGTGTATACTTGACACTTGGTTCCCATAATATAATGTCTCCAAATCTTAAGCGCATGCACAACGGCAACCAGTTCTAAGTCATGCGTGGGGTAGTTCAATTCATGTTTCCGTAACTGACGAGACGCATAGGCAATCACATGTCCTACCTACATGAGCACACATCCTAAGCCTTGGCCACATGCATCACAATAAATATCAAATCCCTTCTGTAGATCCGGCATAACCAACACTGGTGGTGACATTAACCTCTTCTTTAGTTGATCAAAGCTATCTTGGCACTTCTCATCCCACTTGAACTCTCTTCCCTTCTCCAGAAGCGAGGTCATAGGCCTAGCAATCTTAGAAAATCCTTCAATAAATCTCCAATAATATCCTACAAGTCCCAAGAAACTCTGGATCTCCGTAACTGTAGTGGGTATGCTCCACACCACTATCTCCTTGACTTTAGCAGGATCCACTGATATCCCTCCATTAGAAATGATATGTCCAAGGAATGACACCTCGTCAATCTAGAACTCGCATTTACTGTACTTGGCGTAGAGTTGATTATCTCGTAGCTTCTATAGCACCAGTCGCAGATGTTCCTTATGATCACTATCACTCTTGGAATAAATAAAAATATCATCGATGAAAACCACGACGAATCTGTCCAGATCATGAACACCTTATTCTTCAGATCCATAAAATAGGCTGGTGCATTAGTTAGTCCAAATGACATAACAGTGAACTCATATAAACCATATCGGGTCGAGGAAACCGTCTTGGGAATATCCGATGGCCTAATCTTCATTTGATGGTAACCTGATCGGAGATCAATCTTCGAGAATACCCTTGCACCTCTCATCTGAATAAATCCTCAATGCGGGGTAATGGACACTTGTTCTTCACAGTGACATCGTTAAGGGACCTATAATCCACGCACATCCCTTGTGATCCTTCTTTCTTCTGTACAATTAGAATCAGTGCTCCACATGGTGAAGAATGCAAACGAATGTACCCAGCCTCTTGTAACTCTATTAACTACTTCTTAAGTTCTTTTGGCTCTTCTACAGACATCCTGTATGGCCGTTTGGAAATAGGAGCAGTCCTAGGTGAGAGATCAATGACCAACTCATCTTCCCTATCTGGTGGCATCCCTGGTAACTCTTCTGGAAAGACATCCGAAAAAATCTCTAACCACACGGATGCTGTCACCCACAAACTTCTCATCTACTAAGAATGCCGCTAGTCTGATGGTGGTAGTTACTGCAATCTCAACTTTGAATCTTTCTCCTTTGGAACTGGTGAGTTCTACGGTTCCCTTAGCACAGTGTATAAACTGTCTTTGACTTTCTTAACCATGACATACCAAGGATCATGTCTATAGTGCTCTCTTCTAACACTATAGGGGTAGACCATCTGGGTTAGAAACATAGGTTAAGAAAGGAAGAATTGTAGACAAGGCGAGTAATTATGAGAAATGTTACTGCGGGGGATTTATTAGCTAAGTAGATTAGTGTGTTATCCACTAAAGCTAATACATTACCTTATGGTGGTACATGCTAAGATGCCCAACTATAATGTTTCAATCAATCAAAGAAGCAAATCATGCATTGATCATCAAAACAATCAACCAACAAAGAAAATAATTTTAATTTTTTGTCTTAGGTCTCCTATCTCTTAAAAAGGTCATAAATGTAGGATTCCAAGGTATGAAATCCATCTTGTCTTAGAGCAGAAAAGATAAGAGTAATCAGAGTATGACAGCAAAACGTGAGACAGGATTAGGATAAGGTAAGTATGGAATGAATCAGAGTAAGATAAGTAGGAAAGGGTTTGTCTATTTCTATCTAGGTTTCGTCCTACAGTCAACATTTCCTCTGATACCACTTCTGTCACACCCGGCTTTAAGGAACAAAGCCAGGTGCATCTCATACATGCGCCAAGATGACAACATATATAATAACAGAGTGTATAGAGATAAATGTCACAATAACATCAGAGTAATAATTACATAGCGGAAGTCTTATTACAAAATAAAAGATAAATATAAAACAAACTAAGGATCATCCTTGGCACAAGAGTCAACTAGGGAAACGCCACCTAGATCAGATCAAACTCCTCGCTTTGTGGCTCCTCCTGAACCACTTGTTCTTCTCCTGTGGGGGTGTGAGACAGCATGGGTGAGCTCACACATGATCATCGCTCAACAAGTTGTGGGGAATAATGTGGCATGAACTCGCCAAAGGTGGGAGCTCATGTGAAGTGTAATAAGGCTGATCAATGATAGGGGTTAAAGCTGAGCATTGCTTTTAAAGTTGGTCAAAATTTTATTAGCAATTACTAGATGTAATTAAATACCAAACCATAATAATAATAACAGAACAAAATTAATAATAAACCCATGCAAATGCAAATGACAAATTGAGTTTAGGTTCCATAAATTAATCATCGGAGAGTCCTGAGCTGCTCATGACCGCGAGCTTGGCTAGTATACCAGTTTTACACTCTACAAAGGTTGTACCCTTTACCCACAAGTTGTGTTTCCCATGTTGCCAGGCTAGCTAGACCCTTAGACACTACCAAGGTGAATGACTAGGGATCCACTACGAGGCCTTTACAAAGTTCCACTAGCTTCCAAAAACCCGCTACAGTTATGGGAAGAGCACTTGCAAGAATCCCCCGCCTGACCACCATCGCAGCAAAATCAACCCGAGAACCTCCTTGCATGCAACTCCCCTACTACCCTTGCCCCTTTTGGGTAAGGTAGTCTTCCACTAGCTTTCCTAATTAGTTAGCCAAGGGGTCCCATTCCTCCCTTGTGGTGGCACGTGTTTCTCAAGTTAAGCTCCATGTTCCAATTAACAATAATATAATGGTCTTGACATGAACATAAATAAAATAACACAATAATTAGAACATGGATATAATGAAATATTAATCCCAAAACCATATATAGCAATAGCAAAACTACCCAAATGATTCAGGGGTAAAACAAGGTAAACAGGATAAACAGACTAGGGTGACCTATTGGGTCCCATCAAAATTAAAGTTATGCATTGAATAGTGATAATAAAGAATAGTATTGGGTAACAAAAGTGGATCAAGGGCACAACTTGCCTGGCACTTGAGATTCTAGGTACCAACTTGCTTTTCAGATGACACGTGTCCTCACACTAGTCGTAGCAATACAAACAAACATGGTAGGTAAAATTAACATCACACCAAACATAAGAATAAACTGCATAATAATGATCTACATGTCGCTACGAGATCGTGGGAACGAGAACCACTAAGATCGGAGTCGTGGTTAAGGAGTTATGATTTTACAGAGGATTTATGTAATTAAAATACTAAACTATATTATAAATTGGTTAATGTAAATCATATGAGATATTACTCCATGAATAATTATCTCAACTTTTATCTAAGTTATAAATTGACCATAGATCATATTCTAGAAGTCTATAATGATAAGCAGATTAAAAAAACTAACCAACATAGGTTAAATAAAGCTCTAATTATAAAAGAATGAAACATGGTACAATAAATCTTGTTATTGCATAGTAAATATTTATACAAGACTAACGCAACTTGAACGGATCAAATCGGAGTAAAAATGAAGAAGTTATGAATTTATTAAGTTTTAAGTGTTGGATAAAAGATTACTTAGGATATTAATTTTAATGTGATATTCATGTCAAAACAGAGGTACTATGTGATGAACAATAATATTATAGAATTATAGAAATTGGAATTATCTCATTTGGACTTAATATGAATTTTCTATGGATTTAAGAAAATTCTGGAATTGTTTTTATATTAAAAATTCAATTTCTAATTCAATTTCTTTGTTTTTCTTATTCACTGGACTGTGCCTCAAATACAGGAAACTGCAGGGTCTCTGGAGCAAAATTTCCTAAGACTCAGATCCCCAGTCGCCTGGACCGCGGGTTAATATCCAAAAAATACTAGGGTTTCTTTAGTAAAATTGGCGCAGCGAAGGGTATTCTACGCTCCAGACCATCGGATCTAATCCCGACGGCTGCGATTAGGTTTTATCAAAACGAACCGGTACGCTACTGGAGTCGTTAGATGAAAGATCCACGGACCGCAGTTAACATCACGAGATCTAATCCTATTCGTGAATTCCTCGATCAACGGCGGAGAGGAGCCCCACATGAAAGGGTATGTGCGCACAAATCCAGGCCGCCATCGTTCGATCCAACGGCCCAGGGATGCCTCTTCTTCCCCGCGTCCGAGACCGAGCAGGGGCGCTCGCGCCCTCGCCGGGAAGCACGCCGGTGCACGACCAAACCCCGTCCTAACGCCCCGTTACCAAAGCGGTTATGTGCTATGCTAAGCCAAAGGGAGGGCGAACTCGATTATTGATTCTGTACCTTGAATCGAGATGGCAGTGCCCCCAACGACGCGAGCAGCAAGGCCACGGCGACGATCTTCCGCCGACAAAGGATTCCGGGGCCCAATGTTGCTTGTTCTGCTCGGCGAGGTCGCTGCAATCTTCCTTGCGGGCTAGTGGAGCTCCCCAGCCCTACACCCAGGGCACGGTGGACGGCGACTCAAGGTTTTCCCTCCCGCGGCAGGACTCACTTCTCTCCCCTACTCTCATCGATTGGCCACAGGCGAGGACGCCATCGGGTGCGAGGACTTTGGTGAAAGTCGTGCGCGGGTCCGGGGATCCTTCCCCATTTATGGACGCGAGATGCGGTGTCGAGTCCTGTTGGTGCCCACGAGAATCGCGACGGCGGTTGAACGGCCGCAGCCCGCGTGTTCAGTGCGGACACAGCTGTGAGCCGAGAAGCTGTACGTGAAGGGAGAGGCTAACGCCCAAGTCCAAGGCGTCGGCACGCGGTTCGGATGAAGCAAGCGTAGGCGGGATCGCGAGGGAATCTATCGGGTAGTTGAAGATTGAGCCGCAGACTCCGTCGAGCTTGCCGCGAGGTGGGAGACGATGCTGGGAAACGTAGGTCCACTGGTCAGTCACGACAGATGCGCAGCCAGCGCACAAGGGCATTGGACGCGACCGTGGTCCACCCGCCAGAGAAAAGAAAGCGCGCTCGGCCGCGTAGCGCTGACAGGTTGGCTCTGTTTGTCAGCGCCAATGATCAAGCTGGGCGGGCGCGAGTGGAATGGGCCGAGTATGGGCTGATTTGGCTCAAAAGTTGTCTTCTGTTTCCTTTTCTTTATTTATTTATTTTAAATGTTTAAATATTCAAACTGAATTCAAATCCCTATTTCGAACTCCAGATTTCTAATTACGTTAAACTTATTTTCTGCTTTAATATATTTTTTATTACTATTATTACTATTATTAAATGCACAAACCAATAAACGCCAACATGAGGCATAATTTTATTTATTTAATATAATTGTTAGTAGTCAATGTGACCCCCATGATTGGATTATGCTAAAGATAAGGAAAACAAAACAAGTAGTCAAATAAATCTTTTATAATTCCCCATTCTTATAATTTTCACAGATCTCATTATTTGGGTATTACAAAAATCTTAACTCCTTAACCATAACTCCGATTTTAGTGGTTCTCATTCCCACGATCTCGTAGCAACGCGTAGATCATTATTATGCAGTATGTTCTCATGTTTGGTGTGATGTTAATTTTGTCTATACCATGCCTGTTTGTATTGCTACGACTAGCGCGAGGTTACGAGGATCTGAAGAATCACACTGGTAACTAGAATCTCAAGTGCCAGGCAAGTTGTGCCCTTGATCACTTTTGTTACCCAATTATGTTCTTTAATATCACTTATTCATGCATAGGTTTAATTTTGATGGGACCCAATAGGTCACCCTACTCTGTTTATCCTTTTTACCTTGTTCACCCCTGAATCATTTGGGTAGCTATGCTATTGCTTTACAAGGTTTTGGGATAATATTTCATTATATCCATGTTCCAATTATTTTGTTATGTTATTTATGTTCATGATAAGATCATTATATTAATTGGAACATGGAGCGACCACCCGGGATAATAGTGCTACCACAAGGGTTTAATGGGATGCCCTTAGCTGATTAATTAGGAAAGCTAGTGGATGACTACCTTACCCGAAAGGGGCAAGGGCAGTAGGGGAGTGGTCAGTGTAGGGAGGTCCCTGGGTTGATTTTGCTGCGATGGCGGTCAGACAAGGGATTCCTGCACTGGAGCTTCCTATAAACTGTAGCGGGTTTTCTGAAGCTAGTGAAACTTTGTAAAGGCCTCATAGTGTTACCCTACCTCGCTTCCTTGGTAGAGGTGTATGGGATTCATGACCCCTTGGTAGATGGGTAACATGACTTGTGGGTAAAGATGCGCAACCTCTGCAGAGTGTAAAACTGGTATACTAGCCGTGCTCACGGTCATGAGCAGCTCGGACCCTCACATGACTAATCTATGGAACTTAAATTCAATTTGTCGGTGTTTCGGACCCGGGGGGTCCCTGGACCGACGAGTGAAATCGCTGCGTGCCCCTGCCCAGTTGGGTTGGCGCGGGATGGAACACAAGAGGTGGGACAAGCCTTGTATTATCCTGCACCAGGGGTGCCGCTCGTAGTAGGGGTTACAAGCGCGTCGTGTGAGGGAGAGAGAGATAGAGAGCGGGAGCCCATTCGTCCGCTCCTTCCCTCGTGCGAACCCCCCTCCAAGATGGCCCTCGACCTCCCTTTTATAGACGCAAGGAGAGGGTCCAGACGTACAACGGGGGGCGTAGTTATGCACTAACGTGTCCGGTAGAGGAGTGCCTAAGCCTTGTGTACATGCCAACGTGGCTGTCGGGGGAGAGCTTGGGCCCTGTACACGTGATAGCGTGGCCGTCGGAGGAGCGCCTGAGTCCTGTAGGAGTACAGCTGGCAGTGCGGCAAGGATCCTGCTGACGTCTCATTGCTATCGTAAGAGGCTAAGAGCCACCGGCGTCATGGTGCACGCGGGGCACCATCATTACCCGTCGCTGGGGTAAGCCAGATGGGACGCCGGTTTTGTTCCTTTTAGCCTGAGCAGGCTAGGAATAGGGTAATGATGTATCCCTTGTTGTCGCGGTCGGTTCGAGCCCAAGGTCGGGCGAGGCGGAGACTTCTCTTGAAGCCGAGGCCGGGGTCGGGCGAGGACACGATTCCTCTCGAGACCGAGGTCAAGGCCGAGTCCGGGGGTCGGGCGAGGTGGAGACCTCCTCCCGAGGCTAGAGCCTGAGGTCGAGGCCGAGTCCGGGGGTCGGGCGAGGCGGAGACCTCCTCCCGAGGCTGGAGCCTGAGGTCGGGCGAGGCGGAGCTTCCTCTTGCGCCCGGGGCTGAACTCGGTGGTTGATCGTGACTTGTTGTCAGTCTTTGCCTGGGTGGTTGGCACGGCAGTCGGAGCGGGCGAGCGGCGCTATTAGGGATGGCAATCGGGCGGGTATAATGCGGATATATGGATCGCGTATCCATACCCACGAAATAAAACCAAACCCATACCCATACCCATTTACGCTCGTGGGTACGGATCTATATCTGTACCCGTACCCGCCTGGTATCCATTATCCAACGGATAACCGTTACCCGCCCGCCCGCCCACTAAAATTTCAGCAACATTCCAATACATTGTACCAGAAATTTATCATAATTTAACATTCCAACAACCTCAAATAATAATTTTAGCACCACACAATAATTTCAACATTCCAAAACAATAATTTCAACATTCCAAACAATAATTTCAACATTCCAACAACATAAATAGATAACATTCTAGGCTTACAACAACATTTCACCATAGTGACATAGTCCATACTCCATAGCAAGTAGTAGAAGTAGCAAAGACAGTACAATACATCATAAAACATGTTCTTGGAATGAAATTACAGTCATACATAGTTTCCAAATGCAACAACAAATTATAGTAATGAGCATGGCTGAATGGCATTCAACTTCATTTGACATCTTGTGAATTTTCCTTCAAATATCTTCATTCGGCATCGTGGAGAATCCAAAGGAGAGTTCCTACAATGATATATAATTAGTTATAGATATATCATGAAGTCATGGTAATTATCAGAAAAGAATATGCTAGTTCTTACAACGTACCACAAGTTCTTGTATATCTTCGAGACAAGTCCACAAACCCATATAATCTTCTTTTCCTACAATAAGTGAGAGTACAACAAATGAGAGTAAACTGAAATCAAAACATACAAGTTACAACAACATACAATAATTTTAAAGATGTTTTGTTTGTACCTTTTGCTTGACCAACACGAAGCCAATTTTGTGCACACATCAAAACCTCTAAAGTTTTGGGAGTAAGTCGACTTCGATGATCACTTAGCACTCTACCACTAGTACTAAAAGCAGACTTTGAAGCGACAGTTGTAACAGGAATAGCAAATATGTCATGGGCTATCATCCTTAGAGTAGGGTACCGTATCCCAGAAATTTTCCAATAGCCTAATATATCAAATTCCTTTGACTTGGGAATACGACCTTCATCCACATAAAGATCAAGCTCAGACTTAGCCTTTTCTTCATCACTGCACATGTCATCGAGCTCTTCTTCCATGGCAGAGAACAACTCATCCGTATATGTGGAAGCATTAGAAACACAAGACGATGATGCATTTTGTCCACCACTAGTAATAGGTTTAATGCATTTGTTGTTGTACTCTCTAATCAGTTCATCAAATAATTTCCTCACATTTTCTATCTCTAGCATTGCTCTACTTTGTGCACCAAATAGACATGTGTAGCATGCTTTCAACATTCCAAATTTGTATCTTGGATCAAGAACAACAGCAATAGCCATTAGACCATGAATGTCAGTCCAATATTTATCAAATTTTGTAATCATACGACTTGACATGGACTTGATTAACTCATCATCACACTCTAGCCACATGCTCATGTGTCCTCTAATTGCACATATCTTTGGAAAGAAGTCATTAGCTGTTACATATTGTGTTCCAGAAAACAATTCGGTAATTTCATAGAACAATTTCAACCTATCGCAAACTTCACTAGCAAACTTCCATTCGTCCTCACTTGGAGAAAAATCATAAGCTCTTTCACATTCAGCCAAACGATCAAAAGCCTCTTTGTAACAAATAGCAACACTGAGCATGATATAAGTAGAGTTCCACCTAGTTTTGCAATCAAGTGACAATTTCTTGTTGCATTCAACATTAACTTGTGCAGCTATTTCTTGGAATCTCTCATGTATTTTAGGAGTAGCATACCAAAATGCAACACTATTTCTAATCTTTTCAATCCCACTACCCATTACTTCCAAACCATCTTTGATAATTAAATTTAATATGTGCGCGGAGCAACGCATATGTAATAGCTTGCCACCCAACAAAGGTTTCTTTCCTCTCAACTTTTGATTCATCAATGTGATGAGTGCATCATTAGTGGAACAATTATCAAGGGTTAAGGTAGATATGTTCTTATCAATGTGCCAATCCATTAGCAATTTCATAAGAACATCACTAAGTGCTTCAGTAGTATGTGGAGATGGAACATAAATGAACCTACATATAAAAATACAGGCATACAACATGCTATATCAATTAATAGCTAAAGGACAGCAAGGTATGTCAATTAATAGGTAAAGGACAGCAAGGTACCTCAAAATACAACTTCGAAGCTGCCATCCTTGGTCAATAAAATGTCCGGTAACAGTTATATAGCCTTTCTTTTGATTCTCAGCTGTTGGTGACTTGTTCTCAAATGCTTTGGATTAAGAACAAGGCAACATAAAAAGTGTTAAATGATAAGGTCCTTCGTCCTTCGAAACATTATTTCCCTTCGGGATATAACGTGCTCCGGACGAAGGTCATAAACAACATATCTTCGTAAGCACGATAAGTTACGACGAAGGACTTATGCGTAACATAAATAGTAATGTAAACATTTAAATTTTATCACAATGTCATTTCTATTTTATTACTATGTAAAAATAGAAATGACTTCAAATTACAAATGTACCTTCGGACTGCAGGAAGGAAAAAGTACAAGAATGACGCAAAAGCAAATGCCAAGTCAGCGTGAACAGTACGGGAGTACTGTTCATCTATTTATAGGCGTGAGACACAGCCCATACAAAATTACATTCATGTCCATTACATTTGCTAATGACTTATGGAAATCTGTCAAGGCCTAAGTAGTCTTTTCATCTTTAAGTCGGTTCCCCTTTCTGCTATCGCGACGAAGCTTTCCTGCGCACAGCTTCGGCTGTGCATCATCCTTCGTAGAGCTTGGTAATCAGCCCGTCCTCCATTTCAATCCCCCTTCGTCTGGTTCAGGCTTCGTCCTGACATGTTCATAATTCTGAGTCCGAAGGTACCTGTTCATATAATCCACTTGGAAAACATTGTCAAATCATGTTTTTGAGGACCTTCGGAGGACGAAGGCCCCCAACAGTAGCCCCTCGCAATATTAATTTGTTAATGACAAATTCAGATTGCGATATGGACGAAGGCCTTAAGCCGAAGGTCCGAAAAAACACCTTCCCTTTGCTAGAATAGCAACATTCACTGACAAGCGGGGTCTTTCAATTTTCAACGCACTGGGCGTATAAATAAGATCGTAACGCAAACTCATTTTGGTACTCTCGCTTGTCATCTGCTTTCGCCCACTAAATTTTTAGCTTTTGCGCACTAAGATTTGCTGATATTTTGGTTTTGAAGCTTCGGCTTTGAAAACAGTTTTTTAGTGTTTCCGAAGATGTCTGAAGATAAGAAGGTCGCTGCTGAGATGAAGCTGAGCCTTGACGAAGAGAAGAACTTGGGGTTCCTTATAGCGATGGCAGAGACCAATACGGAAAAAATTACCAAGGAGATTCTGGAAGGTTTGTCTGAAGATACTGGTGACAGCGACAGTTATGATGTAGAAAGTGGTGGGGAAGAGTTCGAAGATCGACCATGGCGGCCAAGTCACACGGTTTTCGGGAAAACCACTATTAAGCAGAGTCATATTGATAATATGAGGGGGAGGTATTTTCGAGATATATCTATTGTGAGGGCTGATGCTGGAGAAAAGACTTCTCCCACCCCCGAAGAAGATGAAGTCGTAATCTTCCGAAGCTTTCTCAAGGCTGGGCTTCGATTCCCCCTAAGCAACTTTGTTGTTGAAGTCCTAAAGACATTTCAAGTCTACCTTCATCAAATTACTCCCGAAGCTATCATAAGAATGGGGATGTTTGTCTGGGCTGCGAGAAGCCAAGGTTTAGAACCAAATGCTAAAAGCTTTTGCAACATTCATGAGTTGTTATATGAGACGAAGCCCTGGGGGAAAGAACAATATCACAACAACTTTGGGTGTTACAGCTTCGGTGCCCGCTCCGGGTCAAGCAGCCCTGTGCCAACCTTTCGGAAGAGGTGGCCCGGAGCCTGGATGACAGAGTGGTTCTATGTAAAGAATGACCTAACAGCGCAAGAAGATGTCAAGAGTATCATTATGCGCCCCATCTGGCAACGCTTCGGACTTCGAAGGCCGAAGGTTGAAATGGATGAAGCAGCCGAGGAATGCCAAAGAGCCTTCGGCGTAATCTGCTCTTTCATTGGGACAAGGGACTTGGTCCAAGAGCATATTGCCTTCAGGGTGTGGCCACTTGCAGGAAAGTGGGAAATGCCGAAGGAGACCATCAAAGAGTCCGACGAAGGCGGACTGGTCAGACTGAAATACACATTCAAATACGGGGATAAGTTTGTTGAACCTGATGACGACTGGTTGAAAAGCATTGAAACATTAAGTGACGAACTGCTTGGGGCATATTCGAAGGCCGAGAACACTGCGTTATCAGCAGCCTTCGGAGGCCGAAAGAAGAAAAGGCTCAACCGGGTATTTGACGCAGTCGGGTTTGTCTACCCTGACTATCACTATCCGGTATTGGGTCGCAAAAGAAAAAATACTTCTCCTGCGACAGAAGCTACCACGAGTGCCACTAGTGAGCCAGCGCCGCAAAGGAAAAAGATGAAGGTGCTCACCCACCGAGCGCGTTTTATTGAGCCGGCCACAGTGCCAGAATTTATTGGTGAAGTCTCTTTGGCCTATGAAGCTACAGAACCAGCTCCAGTGCCGAAGATAGAAGAGAAAACTGAAGCGCCTTCAGCAGAAAAAGCAGAAAAACCGGAGATTGAAGGGCCAAAAATATCGGAAATCTTAAGTCCTTCAGCAAATGTCGAAACAATAAAAAATCAAAAGGGCCCATTGGTGACCCCAAAAAGAAAAAGAATGGTGAACGTACTAGATGTCTTGGAGACAATTAAGTCTTCAAGCACAACTCCAAAGAAGACTGTTGAACTTGCTGAAGCGTCTACTGAAGCTTCGAAGCAACAAGCTGAAGCTGAAGCTGGGCCTTCAGAGCCCACCAAGGAACACTCTTTGGAAACCGAGAAAATATCAGAACCAGTTTTGGTTGAAGAAATTGACACTGCCGCCCCCGAAGCTCCTTCCAGCATATGCGATTACATCGTGCGACATGCTTCGGGGAAGAAATTATCTGAAGAAGAGACTTATGAAGCCAATCACTATGCTAGAGAGTTAAAGTATCTGAAGGGGGCAGTAGTGTTCAATGGGACAAATGAAGATGACTTCCTATACTGCCTCCCTGATAACAAAGAATTATCTGTCTGCCGGGAGATGGCTAGAAGTATGGGTTTCCCGAAGCTCGAAGCTGGATTATGTGCTATGACGAAGGAGGATCTCGCGGATAGTCTTGCGTACAATAGCCTAAAGGTATGGGAATTAAGCGCTTGAAAATTTTTTAATTCGTAACTCATTCTTTTATTCTTATACCAACTTTTTTACATATAGGGTTTAATCCTAAGCAACGCATTAAGAGCACAAAAGAGTGCCAAAGATGAGAGCTATGAAATTGCGTTCAACAACCTTCGATCAGAAGTTATTAAACTGAGAAACGAAGCTCTGGAGAAGGATAAAATTCTGCTTACATTGGTAGATAAGGTAAAAAAGGATGAAGCTGCTTCAAAGGTCCAGGCCGAAGCCCAAAAACGTGAAATTAAAGATCTTCAGAAACAGCTAGCTAGAGCTAAAGAGGAACGTGTGCTTGAGGAAACAAAACGAGAGCTTAGTGATCAGTTGGTCAATCATTTAGAGTTAAGTGTTAAGGAGCTTCGTGCATCCCAGAGGAAATGCTATGTTAAATCTATAGAATGCGTCAAAAAGATAAAATCCAGCTTCGCCAGCGTTGGCGCCTTTTCTAGTGAAGAGAATTTCTTAAGAGGCAATCCCGAAGGTCCAATGGACTGGATCAGTCACGAAGCAGAAGCCTTCGAGGAAATCCTGAGCAGCCGCAGGTGACATCTGCGCTTTTTCAGGCGCCAGAGGAGTTGCTGCTGTTTTGGAGAAGAAAGGTTGTGAGCATGTAAAATCCTTAGCTCAGTCCGAAGCTGCCCTGTCCTCTGAAGACATCAAAGACCCCTCGACCGAAGCAAGCATGGTTGGCGGTAAATTCTTTACTGATATCTGGGACAACGGCGGCCGAGAAATGGCGCAAGAAATTATTCAAAGGAGTGAAAAAGGCATCCATGATGCTAGGAAAGTGACAGAAGTTGCCGAAAAAAGTACAGAGCCCGAAGGGCAAATAGGTATTAATTAGTCGTTCTTGTTGTGCTGTAATTTTTATTTCAAACTTTGTTCGCGGTTTGTGATAGTAATGTAGACATATTCCCTTCCCTCAGAACCTACTGGATCGTCTGCTGACCCTCACACGAAAGAGGATGACGAAATTAAACAAATGGCCGAAGCTATCATGGATAAAGTTGTTGAACAACTTCTAAATGAGGCTGCCGAAGTAGTACTAAGAGAAGACTAGATGACATTAGAAAGAACATTTGAAATGTGATCTATGTAATATTTTGTACATTTGAATGTAATATATAAGTTTCTTTTCATTATTCAATTCTTTACGATGCATGAAACTTTACATACGTACCGTTTTTAAGCCTTCGGCGAAAAAACACCTTCCCTTCTTTTCATGCTTCGTGAAGATAGAAAAACTTTTATGCGTCACAAAACCCGTAGCGCTCTGATGAAAAATATCCAAACTTCGTGAGAACATTTTCCGAAGCTATATTCCGAAGATTTTTACTTTCTCAAAGCACTCTTCCGAAGGTTGATACTGTCCTCCCTTCTTTTGCCATATGCAATATGATGTATGATGCTTATGCTATGCAAAATGATGTGATGATGTTATGTTATGTAGATGAATTTGATTCCGAAGATACACACATATCCCCGTGAAACACACAATCTTTTACTGTAAGCTCTGCATTCCCTTAGGAACGTCTTTGGAGCTTCTTCGCCTTTCACTTAGGCGGTATCAGCGTTGACTTTTCGCTGTAAGCTCTGCATTCCCTTAGGAACGTCTTTTGAGCTTCTTCGCCTTTTACTTAGGCGGTATCAGCGTTGACTTTTCACTGTAAGCTCTGCATTCCCTTTGGAACGACTTTTGAGCAGAAAACTTACACTGCGCTCCCTTTGGAACGGCTTTTTGTGACTTCATCAACTTACTCTGCGTTCCTTAGAACGACTTTCTGTTGCTTCGAAGGATTTTTAATAATTCGAAGGTCGTCCTTGTTAACGCAAATTTTTTAAGCTTCAGCAACTTAAGCCTGTGGAGAAAATAGGTTTTCCTCGTGGGAAACAACAAAATTATTACATGAAAACTAACAATGTTCTTTGTCAGAAAATAGAACTGAATAGAAAAGACTGCTATCAAAGGTAGGATATGTGTCAATAAATGTGCTTCGACTCTGGCACAGTGCTGTTGACTGTGCGAGCTTCGGATTGTTCTCTGAAGTCCCTTTGGTGTGGGGCATATTGACTCCCTTCTGGCTGTTGACCTTGTTGCAGTGGAGGTGGAGGCGGAGGCTGTTGCCAGGAAGCTTGAGGTTGACTTGCCGAAGCTACAGAAGCTGCAGGGTGGTTGTCTATGTATTGTGGGATGTAAGGCGGATGATACGAAGCAGTATGCATGACCTGCTTCGGCTGAGCTTGTTGTGCTGCAGCTTCGGCTATTTCCTTTTGCTTCTGGATTGTAACATGGCACGTCCTGGTGGTATGGCCCTTGTTTTCTCCACAGAACAAGCAAAACAGTTTCCTTGGTTGATCTCCAAATCTTCCGCCGAAGCCCCTGGCGCCTCTGCCTCTTGGAGCTGGTGGCCGGAAGAAACTTTGCTGTTGCCCCGAAGCCTGTGAGGAGCACTGCGGCCTGTTCTGCTGACTCCCCTTATCATCATTTTGAGTAGAGTTGTGGATGGACCTGACATGCCTCGGATAGAATCTTCCTCCGAAGCCCCTGGTCATTTCAGAAAATCTGAAAGCCTCCTCCCTTCTTTGGCGAAAATCATTGTCGGCACGAATGTACTCATCCATCTTCTGGAGCAGCTTCTCCAAAGTCTGAGGAGGCTTCCTGGCGAAGTATTGAGCTGAAGGTCCAGGTCGGAGCCCCTTGATCATGGCTTCGATGACAATTTCATTGGGCACCGTTGGTGCCTGCGCCCTCAAACGTAAGAACCTTCTGACATACGCCTGAAGGTATTCTTCATGATCCTGAGTGCACTGAAACAAGGCTTGAGCAGTAACCGGCTTCGTCTGAAACCCTTGAAAGCTAGTTAGCAACATATCCTTCAGCTTTTGCCATGAAGTAATCGTTCCTGGTCGAAGGGAGGAATACCAGGTCTGAGCAACACTCCTGACAGCCATAACAAAAGACTTTGCCATGACTGCAGCATTGCCACCATACGAAGACACTGTTGCTTCGTAGCTCATCAAAAATTGCTTCGGGTCTGAATGGCCATCGAACATGGGAAGCTGGGGTGGCTTGTAGGATGGAGGCCAAGGTGTAGCCTGCAGCTCAGCGGACAGGGGAGAAGCATCATCGAAAACAAAATTTCCATGATGGAAATTGTCATACCAGTCATCTTCGTTGAAGAAGCCCTCCTGATGAAGGTCTTTTTGTTGAGGCCTTCTGTTCTGCTCATCGTGAGTAAGATGGCGAACTTCTTCAGAAGCTTCGTCTATCTGCCTCTGCAGCTCAGCTAGCCTGGCCATCTTTTCCTTCTTCCTCTGCACCTGTTGATGAAGCATCTCCATATCCCTGATCTCTTGGTCTAGTTCATCCTCCTGAAGCGTCGGGCTGACGGCCTTCCTCTTCTGGCTTCGGGCCTCCCGAAGAGAGACGGTCTCCTGGTTGGGGTCCAGCGGTTGCAGTGCTGCAGCTCCAGTTGCTGAAGCTTTCTTCGGCGCCATAGCGAGGGTCTATGGCTTCCGAAGGTGTTCAAAAAACTCAAAGTGGAGGTGAGTTCACCGGAGGTGGGCGCCAATGTTGGTGACTTGTTCTCAAATGCTTTGGATTAAGAACAAGGCAACATAAAAAGTGTTAAATGATAAGGTCCTTCGTCCTTCGAAACATTATTTCCCTTCGGGATATAACGTGCTCCGGACGAAGGTCATAAACAACATATCTTCGTAAGCACGATAAGTTACGACGAAGGACTTATGCGTAACATAAATAGTAATGTAAACATTTAAATTTTATCACAATGTCATTTCTATTTTATTACTATGTAAAAATAGAAATGACTTCAAATTACAAATGTACCTTCGGACTGCAGGAAGGCAAAAGTACAAGAATGACACAAAAGCAAATGCCAAGTCAGCGTGAACAGTACGGGAGTACTGTTCATCTATTTATAGGCGTGAGACACAGCCCATACAAAATTACATTCATGTCCATTACATTTGCTAATGACTTATGGAAATCTGTCAAGGCCTAAGTAGTCTTTTCATCTTTAAGTCGGTTCCCCTTTCTGCTATCGCGACGAAGCTTTCCTGCGCACAGCTTCGGCTGTGCATCATCCTTCGTAGAGCTTGGTAATCAGCCCGTCCTCCATTTCAATCCCCCTTCGTCTGGTTCAGGCTTCGTCCTGACATGTTCATAATTCTGAGTCCGAAGGTACCTGTTCATATAATCCACTTGGAAAACATTGTCAAATCATGTTTTTGAGGACCTTCGGAGGACGAAGGCCCCCAACATCAGCTGTCCACATATCAGTCGTTATTGCAATTCTTGCATTATTCTTCTGCATAAAGCTCAAGGCCTTCTTCTTCTCAAACTCATAAATCCCAAAGATGTCATTCTTCAAAGTGTTTCTAGTGATCATCTTAAACATCGGTTGAAGAGCACTTGAGTACCTTCTAAATCCAACATGATCCACAATGGACAATGGATATTCATGCAAAACAACCATTTCAGCAAGGGCCTTTCTTGCCACATCATGGTCGAAAACATACTTCTCCACCGACACTTGTCCTTGTTCGCTACTAGATGTGAACCTCAAAGAGCTTTGTATCTTATCTGTAGGGATTCCTCTTTCGATAGATGCATGTCTCTAGATGGGCTTTCAAATGAGATGTACCATTCTTTGTTACACCCGAAAGCTTCTTTGAACAATAATTACACTTTGCCTTCCAAACATCTCCAACCTTTACCCTCTTGAATTCACTCCACACTGCAGATTTCAATTTTCTTTTTCTCCCATTTTTTTCTACTTCTACTTCTTCATCATCCTCATCACCATCTTGTTCAACATTTATCACATTCTCTGGAAGCCCACTTCCACCCTCAACAGATGCTTGAGATGAGGGAGGTTGAAATTGAGTGTTGCTATTTTCGTTGGGAGTTGACATCACAATATGTATAAACAGAGAGGTTGAAATTGAGTAACCTGCAAGGCTAACAAAGGGCAAAATCACTAACAGACAACAGACTAACCTACAAGGCTAACAGAATAACCTGCGCGGCTAACAGACTAACCTGCAGTCTGTAGAGGCGCGGAGGCACGGTCGCGCGGATAGCGCCTAAGGCGGCCGACGGCAAGGCTGAGGTGGGGCCGGGGCTCGGGTCGGGGCGGCACGCTCAGGTCGGGCTCACTGCTCGCCATGGTCGGTGCTGCGCGCTCAGGTCGCTGCTCGCCGTCTCGCTGGTCGCTGCTCGCCGTGGTCGGTGCTGCATGCTCAGGTCGGGAGTCGGGACCGGGATCTGCTGCCTGCTGGAGCCCGGAGCGGGCGAGCGGCCGAGCGATGGAGGAGGAGGACTGGAGCCTAGCGATGGCGGCTAGGGTTAGGACTTTTGCTGTTGGATGTTGGCCTGTTGCTCGCTGACGCTGAGTCGTAACTCGTAAGGCCCACGGGGCTGGCGCATGCGCATCCGCTGATCGGTCATCGGCGCATGGGACTGGGCGACTGGCTGACTGGGAGAATAAGATCTGGGCCCACATGTCATATGCCCAACGGGTGATGGATATGGATAGTCTATATCCATACCCACGAAATTATTACCCGCGGATACTATATAATATCCATACCCGTACCCGCGGATACGAAAATCCACCATATCCGTACCCGACAGGTAAATAACCGCGGTTATTTGCCCATAACTGTACCCACTGCCATCCCTAGGCGCTGTTTTCCTGTCATATCGGACAGTAAAAGAGAGGGGCGAAGTGACTGCGGTCACTTCGGCCTGGCCGACTGAGGCGCGTGTGTCAGGATACGGCGTCAGGCATCCCCTGCATTGAATGCGCCTGCGAAGCGGTCGGTTGGTGAGGCGGTCTGGCCAAGGTTGCTCCATAACAAAGCCTGCCCGAGCCGGGCTTCGGGAGAGCCGAAGGGGTGCCTGCTGCCTGAGGAGGCCCTCAGGCGAGGCGTGAACTTGTCTAGGACTACTGCTCCAGCCAGAGGCTGGGCTCGGGTGAGGTCGTGTCCCTGGGTAGACGAAGCCTTGACTTGAACCACACCCGTCAGTTGGTCTGAGGGTGTTTACCAGCCATGATTAGGAGTGTTGGGGGTACCCCTAATTATGGTACCCGACAGTAGCCCCCGAGCCTTGAAGGGAGTGTTGGTACTCGCTTGGAGGCTTTTGCCGCATTTTCGGTGAGGGGACCGGCCTTTCTCGGTTTTTGCTTTGTTCTAGTGGGTGCGCGCGAGCGCACCCGCCGGGTGTAGCCCCCGAGGCCTCGGAGGAGTGGTTTGACTCCTCTGAGGTCTGAATGCTTTTCGTGGTGCCTCGGCCGGTCTGATCGTTCCCTCATGTGGCCTGGCCATAGCCCGGGTGCATGGTCAGGTTCCAAGTTATCAAGCTGGTTTGTTGACGCTGTCAACAGTTTTGGCCGTAGCCGGGTGCGAGAGCAGCCCCCAAGCCTCTGCACGGAGCGAGAGGACGATCAAGGACTTTCCTGACTTTTATCATACGCCCCTGCGTCGCCTTTCCACAAGGAGGGGGGAACGCGCCATGTTGCCCTCGGAGGGCGCCAAACATGGTGTTTCCAGTGAGCTGCTAATGGGTGATCCGAGCGGACGCCTGTGCCCTGTTCGTTAGGGGTCGGCTGGTGGCCTAGAGGTGCGCTCCAAAAGTACCTGTGGGTGATTCGCTGGACCCAGACCCCTTCGATAGGGTCCGAGGGCTCGATGCCTCCCTCCGGTGGGATTCAGTTACAAATCGTTCCCGCCGGTCTCGAAAATGTCCTATGGTACCTTGGGAGCGTAGCCCGAGCCTCGGCCATGTATCGGACGTACCCAGAGTCATCCCTCACTCTGCATGTTCTGGGGCGACTGTCGAACCCTTCCGAGGGGCCAGCCTACGAACCCCTGATCGGTAATGGGCACGGAGCCTGAGCGCTCTGGGGCGGCTGTCGAACCCTTCCGAGGGGCTAGCCTTCGAACCCCTAATCAGTAATGGGCTTGAAGTCCGAGTGCTCTGGGGCGGCTGTCGAAACCCTTCCGAAGGGCCAGCCTTCGAACCCCTGATCAGTAGGAGGGCTCGGGGCCCGCTTCCTTCACCGAGAAGGATCCTTCCCACGACATCCCCTTTCCCAGTCCCTGTAGCAAGAGAGAGAGAGGAGGAGGGGAAGGATATGAATTTAAATAAGGTGGCGCACCTTTTTTTAACGCGGTCATCATGGCGGAGGCGAAGCGACGCCCGCCTCGCCTGCCAGAGGTGTCGCCTGCTCCGCCGGGGAGTTAATGCGACAGGACGGGCGATTCGTGTGGCGCCCGTTGCGTGTGCGAGCCGTTCGAGGAACGGGACACGGGTGCATCGTCTTCACGCCGTGGGAGAGGGCTCTCCTATCGCTTCAGGAGGGGATGTGAGCCTGCAGGTGATTTGACCACTGCTTCCGCTGCAGTTACTGCCGGTTCACTTTTGGGCCATGCCGACCGCCGCGCCTATCCCTGCAGTCGACTAACTCATGGCTGTCGCCTTTAGTTGGCACTGTTGGGTCATGCGCAGGGCTGCCTTGAGTCGCGGTACTGGTTCCGCAGTCGAGGAGGCGCAGCATTGGCGCGAGTGGTGGTGTAGCTTCTTGTACGTCATAACCGGCGCGCCGGTTACATGACATGCGGGCTCGCTTCCTTTGCGCTGGTCCACTAGATGTGGTCGAAGCCGAAAGGGCGCACAGTGGCGGTGCAGTTGGATGCTTGTCGCGTGGCAGTCCACCCTTTCGACCACTAGTTTCTGCGAAGATGGGAGAGCGCTTGTAACCGCGGGACGGTTACATGCCTCGCGTGCGGCGGTTCGCCTTCTTCGCGCTTCGGATCAGCTCATATGATGTGTGGGTCCCAGCCCCCGTGTCGTAGGGGGAGAACCCTGGAGTATGTCAGTGAAGACTTTGCCCGTGACGCTAAGGGGTGCAAGTGAGGAGGTCTGCCTATAAAAAGGAGGATCGATCCCCCGGGCCGTGGCCATGCCTTCGTTTCCCCTCATGCATTGCGCCCTTCCACCTTTCGAGCCCCCGGATGGGGTGCACCAGCGTCGCCTTGCTTTTGCTGTCGTTGGAGGAGCGCTGCCTCGTGGAGATCGGCGCCCTTCAGCCATCGCTCGGCTTCAAGGATTTTTGTCATGCAGCCCGGCTGCATTCCCTCACCAATGGGCAGTTTGGTGGGGAGAAGCAAGCCGGGCTGCGGCCTCCGCCCCGCCCTCAGCTTCAAGGATCTTCGTCATCCTTGTTGTAGCAGAGGTCGAGCTGAGCCGGGGTTCTACCTCCCGCATGGGCTGGCAGGCCGTCTCTTCCTTCAGCATTCAGGGGAGAAGGCGCTCACCGGCCCTGCGGAGGGGGCGAACTTTGGCAACACGGGACCGGTCGGCCGCAAGCATCGTCAGCTCCAGCGTGCCTGGCTTAGCTGGCTCTGTCGCGGCCTCCGACGCTGCCTCCTACCACTTGATCCGGGCGTGGCCGTCCGTCCCTTGCGCGGGCGACCGTTGTGCCGTGCGCACTGGGGGATCGTCCAAGACGTCATACGCCGCATAGGCGGCGTTCGTGTTCTTGGATTGTCTTGTCCTCACTCCAGCACGGCGCCTCCACGAGGAGGTCGGGGCCTGCCCGTCCGCGAGGACTTGAGTGGGGATCTGCCGGTGTAGGCTGGGACGTCCGCCATTCGTCGGCGCGACACTGGCGCGTAGGTGGCTGCTGTCATCGGTGTTGAGGTGGTGGCAGCCAGAGAAGGTTTCTCCGCCGATGAGACCATCGGCGCCAGCTGCGGCCGGACCCCCGGCTCTTTGGCTTTGATGGCTTGTCCTCGTCCCTCGAGCGGAGACGTGGGCGAGGGCCTCGTCACAGCAGTGTCGGCCCTAAGGTCATCGCTGTTGTTGTTTAGCCGCCCGAAGCGGGGGTCGTTGTCGCTGCTGGTGTAGTGGTCGCCGGCGAGCCACCTGGAATTTGTTATCCCGCAGGCCCTCTAGTGTGGAGGTAGTTCATACCCGCGGGAGCGGAACCGGAGTCCCGTTTGTAAGGTGATATACTGGGTTTTTGCCGGAGCAAAATGTAACCACTTCAAGCACTTAGACATTTGTCGTAGGTCGGGAGAACCGCCGAGGGTTCTGCCGACGTCTAAGTCTGTGTAGCATAGTTACCCCAAGTATATGTGTTTGTTCTTTGTGGCTGTCGAGGCCTGAACATTTGGGTATTTCGAGTATAAAGTTGTGTTTCTTCCTCATTCCGAGCACTGGGACTTGCCTGTTGGCTAGCCGAACCACTTAACTGAGCGTGAGTTGCCTTTCGCGGAAGGTGACGAGTGAGATATCCGTATCCCGGAGGCATAGGAGTCCCTCGGCTCAGTCGGCCATGCCGCTCTAGGCCTCTCTTGCTCAGCTTTTAGAACCCTCGGCTGCTCTGCGATGAGCCGGAGCGAGAGGCAGCGGTGTTAGCGCGGATAGAGGCGGAGTCGGCTCAAAAAGAGACTTCGTCGGCCTGGGAGCTGGCGGCTCCCCAGGCCGAGGAAGATGTGGCAGCAGCCACTGGAGCTTGGCCAAGACATCCGCTGGCGCGGTGCTGGCGTCCTCCCTTAGGTGGAGGTCCTTTCGCCCGGGTCGCCGTCCGAGGCCAGGCCAGGTTCCGCCGTGGGTGGAAACAACACCGAGGGTGCTGCTGCTCCCCCTGCCGATGACCGAACCTACAAGAATAGTTTGTCTGTAGCATGCGCATGTTTTTCGCGACCGCCGAGGCCTAAACACTTTATCGTCGTGTTAAAAAGCTGCGTCTTCTTTCCTCTTGTTTCGAGCATCACGACTTGTCTGTCAGTAACAGAATCGTTTATCCAAGCGAAAGTTACTTTTCGCGGAAGGTGATGAGTGAGGTATCCGTATCCTAGAGGCGTAGGAGTTCCTCAGCTCGGTCGGCCTTGCTGCTTACGTGCACTCTCATTTGGTCGTAGGATTCCATTATTGATACAGTTGAGAAGGCACGAAAGTTGTTTTCTACCCGAGTGTTTGGACTTGTCCAATAGCAGGATCGCTTATCCGAGCGTGAGTTACTTCTCGCGGAAGGTGATGGGTGAGGTATCCGTATCCCGGAGGCGTAGGAGTCCCTCAGCTCAGTCGTCCTTGCCGCTTACGTGTACTCCCGTCGTTTTCAGGATCCCGCTATCGATACGGAAGTCAAAAGCACGAAGGTCGTTTTGGTAGAAAATTTTTCCGAGGAAAATTTTGACGCAGAGGGGGTTCCCCCCTTCTAGCCCCCGAGGGAGGGTCAGGCTTTGCTGAGGCAAGGCCGACCCTTCCTTGATGGTTAGACTTTGTTTATGTAAACAAGGTACATGAACGACTTAAAACATCTTAAGGGTAGAAGCGACATAGCTATTGGATGTTCCAAGCGTTGCTTGTAGACCTCGCCTTGGTCGTTGGCCAGCTTGTATGTTCCGGGCTTCAAGATCTTGGCGATGATGAAGGGCCCTTCCCAGGGAGGAGTGAGCTTGCGGCGCCCTCGGGCGTCCTGTCGCAGACGAAGCACCAAGTCTCCCACTTGGAAGCCTTGGGGCCGAATGCTTCGGGCGTGGTAGCGCCACAGCGACTGCTGGTACCGTGCCGAATGTAGTAAGGCGATGTCCCGAGCCTCCTCGAGCTGGTCCAGCGAGTCCTCTCGGCTGGTCTGTTGCTTCAATCGTCGTACGCCCTGGTCCTCGGGGAGCCGTATTCTAAGTCCGTGGGGAGGACGGCCTCGGCCCCATAAACTAGAAAAAACGACGAGAAACCCGTGGCGTGGCTCAGCGTCGTTCTCAGACTCCAGACTATCGAGGGTAGCTCTTTCATCCACCGCTTGCCGAACTTGTTGAGGTCGTTGTAGATCCTCGGTTTGAGTCCCTGCAAAATCATACCGTTGGCACGCTCCACCTGCCCATTCGTCATGGGATGAGCTACGGTGGCCCAGTCCACACGGATGTGGTGGTCATCAAAGAAGTCCAGGAACTTTTTTCCGGTGAACTGCGTGCCATTGTCGGTGATGATGGAGTTTGGGACCCCGAATTGATGGATGATGTTGGTGAAGAACGCCACCACCTGCTCGGACCTGATGCTGGTCAAGGGTCGGACCTCGATCCACTTGGAGAATTTGTCGATGGCGACCAGCAGGTGCGAGAAGCCCCCGGGTGCCTTCTGCAAGGGACCGATGAGGTCTAGACCCCACACAGCAAACAACCAGGTGATGGGTATCGTCTGCAAGGCCTGAGCGGGCAGATGCGTCTGCTTTGCGTAGAATTGACACCCCTGGCAGGAGCGTACAATCCTAGTGGCGTCGGCCACCACGGTTGGCCAGTAGAAACCTTGTCGGAAGGCATTTCCCACGAGGGCTCGAGGTGTTGCATGGTGGTCGCAAGCCCCCGAGTGTATTTCTCGCAACAGCTCCTGTCCTTGGGTGATGGATATGCATCGTTGGAGGATGCCCAAGGGGCTGTGGTGATAGAGTTCCTTTTCATCACCCAGCAAGACGAATGACTTGGCACGCCGAGCCAGCCACCGAGCTTTGGCCTTATCGAGGGGAAGCTCTCCTCGGAGGAGATATTCCAGGTATGAGGTCTGCCAGTTCGGATCTGGTGTGACCCCATTCTGTTCCCCCTCGACGGGCAAGGCCTCTTCCTTGATGGCCGAGGGTACCTCGGGTTCGGCCGAGGGTACCTCGAGCTTGGGCGAGGGTACCTCGGGCTGGGCCGAGGCTTCCTCAGGCTCGGGCGTGTCATCGATCTTGATGGATGGTTGATGTAGGTCTCTGGAGAAGACGTCCGGGGGAACCATCGTCCGCCCCGAGGCTATCTTCGCCAGCTCGTCCGTAGTCTCGTTGTACCGTCGGGCGATGTGGTTGAGCTCCAGCCCGTAGAACTTGTCTTCCAGGCGCCGGACTTCGTTGTAGTAGGCTTCCATCCTCCAGTCGTGGCAGTGGGAGTTCTTCATGACTTGGTCGATGACAAGCTGTGAGTCGCCACGAGCGTCGAGGCACCGGACCCCTAGCTCGACGGCGATGCGCAGCCCGTTAACCAGAGCCTCGTACTCGGCCACGTTGTTTGATGCCAGAAAATGGAGGCGAATGACGTAGCGAAGATGCTTTCCGAGGGGTGAAACAAAGAGCAAGCCAGCGCCTGCCCCTGTTTTCATGAGTGACCCATCGAAGTACATGGTCCAGAGCTCGGGTTGGATTAGAGTTGTCGGCAACTGGGTGTCAGTCCACTCAGCTAGGAAGTCTGCCAAGACCTGGGATTTTATGGCCTTCCGAGGAGCGAATTATAGCGTTTCGCCCATGAGTTCCACCACCCACTTTGCGATCCTACCCGAGGCCTCACGGCACTGGATGATCTCCCCCAGGGGGAAGGATGACACCACAGTCACCGGATGAGACTCGAAGTAGTGTCGCAATTTTTGTCGTGTCAGAATCACTGCGTAGAGCAGCTTCTGGATCTGTGGGTAGCAGACTTTGGTCTCAGAAAGCACTTCGCTAATGAAGTAGACTGGCCTCTGGATGAGCAGTGCATGCCCTTCTTCTCATCTCTCGACTACGATCGCGGCGCTGACCACCTGAGTGGTCGCGGCTACGTAGATCAAGAGGGCTTCTCCTGCAGCGGGGGGCACCATGATGGGTGTATTTGTAAGGAGCGCCTTAAGGTTCCCGAGGGCTTCCTCGGCCTCGAGGGTCCAAGTGAAGCGCTCGGCCTTCCTTAAGAGGCGGTACAGAGGCAAGCCTTTCTCGCCAAGGCGTGAGATGAAGTGGCTCAGAGCCGCAAGGCATCCCATGACCCTCTGTACTCCTTTCAAATCTTTGATCGGTCCCATGTTGGTGATGGCCGCGATTTTCTCCGGATTGGCCTCAATGCCCCGCTCGGAGACGATGAATCCAAGGAGCATGCCTCGGGGGACTCCAAAGACACACTTCTCGGGATTGAGTTTCATGCCTTTCGCTCTTAGACACTTGAATGTCGTTTCAAGGTCAGAGAGGAGGTCGGAGGCTCTCTTCGTCTTGACAACGTTGTCATCGACGTACGCCTCGACCGTTCCGCCGATGTGTTCTCCGAACACGCGGTTCATGCACCTCTGGTAGGTGGCGCCTGCATTCCTCAAACCAAATGGCATTGTAGTGTAACAGTACATGCCAAAAGGTGTGATGAAAGAAGTCGCGAGCTGGTCGGACTCTTTCATCTTCATTTGGTGATAGCCTGAGTAGGCATCGAGGAATAACAGGGTTTCGCACCCAGCAGTGGAGTCCACAATTTGATCGATGCGAGGTAGAGGGTAGGGACCTTTTGGACATGCTTTGTTTAGACCAGTGTAGTCTACACACATCCTCCATTTCCCATCCTTCTTCCTTACAAGAACAGGGTTAGCTAACCATTCGGGATGGAATACCTCTTTGATGAACCCTGCCGCGAGTAGCTTGTGGATCTCCTCGCCTATGGCCCTGCGCTTTTCTTCGTCAAAATGACGCAGGGTTTGCTTCATGGGTCGGGCTCCAGCTCTGATGTCCAGTGAGTGCTCGGCGACATCCCTCGGTATGCCGGGCATGTCCGAGGGACTCCACGCAAAGACTTTGGTGTTTGCGCAGAGAAAGTCGACGAGCACTGCTTCCTATTTGGGGTCAAGCTCGGAGCCGATCCGGACTTTCTTGCTGGTGTCGTTGCTGGGGTCGAGAGTGACGGACTTGATCGCCTCGACTAGTTTGAAGTTGCTGGCGTGCCGCTTCGCGTCGGGTGCCTCCTTGGAGAGGCGTTCCAGGTCGGCGATGAGGGCCTCGGACTCGGCGAGGGCCTCAGCGTACTCCACGCACTCCACGTCGCATTCGTATGCGTGGCGGTACATGGATTCGACGGTGACGATCCCGTTCAGGCCCGACATCTTGAGCTTGAGGTAGGTGTAGTTGGGGACGGCCATGAACTTGGCGTAGCACGGCCTTCCGACGACCTCAAAGGTGAGAGCTTCTTTTCAGAAGTTGGAGGGAGTCCCAAAGCAGACGGGTAAGTCGATCCATCCGAGGGGGAGGATACGCTTTTCAGGCGCGATCCTGTGGAAGGGTGCCAAACTAGTCCGGACCTCGGACCTGTCAACCCTAAAGAGTTCCAGGGTCTCGACGTAGATGATGTTAAGGCTGCTGCCTCCATCCATGAGGACTTTGGAGAGCCTAACGTTGCCGATGATCGGATCGACGACGAGTGGGTACCTTCCTGGGCTTGGCACGAAGTCGGGGTGGTCGCATAGGTCAAAGGTGATAGGCTTGTCGGACTAGTCTAGGTAGACTGGCGCTGCCACCTTCACCAAGCAGACCTCCCGACGCTCCTGCTTGCGGTGCCGAGCCGAGGCGTTCGCCGCCTGCCCGCCGTAGATCATGAAGCAGTTATGGACCTCCGGGAACCCCTCTTCCTTGCCTCCCTCCTTCTTGTCATTGTCATGGCCCTTGCCATCTTCCGCCGGGGGCCCGGTCTTATGGAAGTAGCGCCAGAGCATGACACATTCTTTGAGGGTGTGCTTGACAGGCCCCTGGTGATAGGGGCACGGCTCCTTGAGCATCTTGTCGAACGCGCCGGCCCCTCCAGGAGGTTTTCGAGGGTTCCTGTGCTCGGCCGCAGCGACGAGATTCGCGTCAGCGACGTCGCACTTCGCTTGCGACTTGTTCTTGGCCTTCTTCTTCATGCCCCGCAGGGCGGACGCCTCGGGGGCGTCTGTCTTCGGCTCTCCCTGAGGCTGCTTGTCCTTTCGGAAGATGGCTTCGACCGCCTCTTGACCCGAGGCGAACTTGGTCGCGACGTCCATCAGTTCGCTCACACGGGTGGGAGTCTTGTGCCCCAGTTTGCTCACCAGGTCTCGGCAAGTGGTGCTGGCGAGGAAAGCCCCGATGACATCCGAGTCGGTAACGTTGGGCAGCTTGGTGCGCTGCTTCGAAAACCGCCGGATGTACTCTCGGAGGGACTCCCCTGGCTGCTGGCTGCAGCTTCGGAGATCCCACGAGTTCCTAGGGCGCACGTACGTGCCTTGGAAGTTTCCCGCGAAAGCCTTGACCAGATCGTCCCAGTCGGAGATCTGCGCAGGAGGCAGATGCTCCAGCCAGGCTCAGGCGGCGTCGGAGAGAGAAAGGGGTAGATTACGGATGATGAGGTTGTCATCATCTGCCCCTCCCAATTGGCATGCCAGTCGGTAGTCCGCGAGCCACAACTCTGGCCTTGTCTCCCCCGAGTACTTGGTGATGGTAGTCGGGGCTCGGAAACGGGCAGGGAACGACGCTCGTCGTATGGCCCGGCTGAAGACTCGCGAACCAGGTGGCTCGGGCGAAGGATTGCGATCCTCCTCGCTGTTGCAACGTCCCCCACGCCTGGGATGATAGCCCCGGCGCACCTTCTCGTCGAGGCGGGCTCGATGGTCGAGATGGCGGTGCTCGTTGCCGAGGCGATCTCGGGCGGAGGCGCCTCGTCCCGCGTGCCTCGGGATGGACCAAGGCTTCCCGAATGCGTCGGGAGCACACCGCGTGATGCTCCGAGGGGTCAGCTCGCCTGCGGGAGGCGGAGCTCTCGGCTCGTCGAACCGCGGCGCCTTCTAGGAGATCCTTGAGTTCGCCCTGGATACGCCGTCCCTCGGTGGTGGATGGTTCCGGCATGGCTCAAAGTAGCATCGCCGCTGCAGCTAGGTCCTGGCCGGACCCACTGACGGCCGGGGGCAGTGCTGCCCTGGCATTATCGACGATGCGGCGCTGGATGTCTTGGGCCCGACGACAGGCTCCTCCGGCGAGTGCTTGGCCTGCCCACTCCTGTTCGATATTCTGTCGGAGCTGCACAAGCTGGCCTGCTTCCCCGTCGACCCGGGCCTGCATCTTGCGGATTTGCTCGAGCTGTATGTCCTGACCCCCCGCAGGGACTGGGACCACAGCTAGCTCCCGCAGGATGTCAACGCGAGATGCGGGCCCAGTGGGATCGTCAACCTCTGACATACCGAGGGGGTTGCCTTCGTTGTGATCTCCCTGATCGACATGGAAACATTCGCGACTTGGGCCGTAACCTTCGCCGTCAAGGTTATGGCCATCGTGAGAACAACCGGAGAGGCAGTGGTCACATGCGGGCATGAAGTCCTGCATGGCACCGGGGTCATTGAGGCCAGAGAAATCCCAACCAGAGTCGGGGTCGTCCTCTTCCTCGGAACCCGCTGATCTGAAGATTGAGACGGCTGTCAGTCGGTCCTAGGTCGACCACATGTGGTACCCCGGAAGGTTTGGATACACATTTACGAAGGCGCTCACCGTAGCGGGGTCGCTAGGTGGATCGAAGCTAAACCGAAAAGGTACGGGATGGAAAACGGACGGTACCTCTTGGCCGATAGACGGTGGTGAAGTCGCGTCGGGGGTGGAGTACATCGTCATCTCAGGTACGAGGGTAACGCCCAGCAGATCCTTTGCGAGGGTGCTGGCATCATTAGTCTGCTTGGGGCTGACACGTCGCGGGGAAGAGACACCCGCCGTCGTCTCAGGTGCGAGGACAATGTCCGACATGTCCCCTGGGGGAGTGCCGGTGTCGTCGACTCGCTCTGGTGCGACAGCCGACAAGGTGTCGCCTCCTGCGTGGCCATGGTTGCCCCGTCTCCGCCTCCTCCGGTGAGGAGGGTGGCGGGGACGACCGAAGCGCTCCTCTTCTGCCATGGGGAGATGCTGTCGTAGAGCTCGCCGCCGCGGGGCAAGTCAGAGACCGTCGTTGTCATCACGCCATGGGGGAGAATACCATGTCGTAGCTGCCGTCGAGGGACATGAACTCGAGACTCCTGAAGCAGAGCACCGTCCCGGGCTGAAGAGGTTGCTGAAGACTCCCCATCTGGAACTCAATGGGAAGGTGTTCGTTAACACGCAGCAGGCCCCTACCTGGCGCGCCAACTATCGGAGTTTCGGACCCAGGGGGTCCCTAGACCGACGAGTGAAATCGTTGCGTGCCCCTGCCTAGATGGGTTGGCGCGAGATGGAACACAAGAGGTGGGACAAGCCTTGTATTATCCTGCACCAGGGGTGCCGCTCGTAGTAGGGGTTACAAGCGCGTCGCGTGAGGGAGAGAGAGATAGAGAGCGGGAGCCCGTTCGTCCGCTCCTTCCCTCGCGCGAACCCCCCTCCAGGATGGCCCTCGACCTCCCTTTTATAGATGCAAGGAGAGGGTCCAGACGTACAACGGGGGGCGTAGCTATGCGCTAACGTGTCCGACAGAGGAGTGCCTAAGCCTTGTGTACATGCCAACGTGGCTGTCGGGGGAGAGCTTGGGCCCTGTACACGTGATAGCGTGGCCATCGAAGGAGCGCCTGAGTCCTGTAGGAGTACAGCTGGCAGTGCGGCAAGGATCCTGCTGACGTCTCCTTGCTGTCGTAAGGGGCTGAGAGCCACCAGCTTCATGGTGCACGCGGGGCACCATCATTACCCGTCGCCGGGGTAAGTCAGATGGGATGCCGGTCTTGTTCCTTGTAGCCTGAGCAGGCTAGGAATAGGGTAATGATGTATCCCTGTTGGCGCGGTCGGTCCGGGCCCAAGGTCGGGCGAGGCGGAGACTTCTCTTGAGGCCGAGGCCGGGGTCGGGCGAGGACGCGATTCCTCCCGAGACCGAGGTCGAGACCGAGTCTGGGGGTCGGGCGAGGCGGAGACCTCCTCCCAAGGCCGAAGCCTGAGGTCGAGGCCGAGTCTGGGGGTCGGGCGAGGCAGAGACCTCCTCCCGAGGCCGGAGCCTAAGGTCGGGCGAGGCGGAGCTTCCTGTTGCTCCCGGGGCTGAACTCGGTGGATGATCGTGACTTGTTGTCAGTCTTCGCCTGGGTGGTTGGCACGACAGTCAGAGCGGGGCGAGCGGCGCTGTTTTCCTATCATATCAGACAGTAAAAGAGAGGGGCGAAGTGACTGTGGTCACTTCGGCCTGGCCGACTAAGGCGCGTGTGTCAGGATACGGCGTCAGACATCCCCTGCATTGAATGCGCCTGCGAAGCGATCGGTTGGTGAGGCGGTCTGGCCAAGGTTGCTCCACAACGAAGCCTGCCTGAGCCGGGCTTCGGGAGAGCCGAAGGGGTGCCCGCTGCCTGAGGAGGCCCTCGGGCGAGGCGTTGACTTGTCTGGGACTACTGCTCCAGCCCGAGGCTGGGCTCGGGTGATGTCACGTCCCTTGGGTAGACGAAGCCTTGACTTGAACCGCACCCGTCATTTGGTCTGAGGGTGTTTACCAGCCATGACTAGGAGTGTTGGGGGTACCCCCTAATTATGGTACCCGACAATTTGTCATTTGCATTGCATGGGATTTGTTATTAATTTTGTTCTACTATTTATTATGGTTTGGTATTTACTTACATTTAGTAACTGCTAATAAAATTTGACCAACTTATTAAAAGCAATGCTCAGCTTTAACCCATATTGTTGATCAGCCTTACACATCACATGAACTCCCACCTTTGGTGAGTTCATGCACATTATTTCCCCACAACTTGTTGAGCGATGAAAATGTGTGAGCTCACCCTTGCTGTCTCACACCCCCACAGGAGAAGAACAGGTGGTTCAAGAGGAGCCAAATAGCGAGGAGTTCGATTCGATCCAGGTGGCGTCTCCCAGTTGACTTTCTGGCGCCAAGGATGGATTTTAGTTTGATCTATAATTATATTTTATTTTATAAGAATTCCACTATGTAATAAGTACTCTGATTATATTGTGACATTTATCTCTATACACTCTGTTATTATATGTGTTGTCTTCTTTGGCGCATATATGAGATGCACACGGCTTTGTTCCTTAAATCCAGGTGTGACAGCTTTTCAATAACGTCACATAGTGCTTCGAACTTCTCCTTGAGTTTCGAGGGTTAAACCCAACAAATCACTCATTTCTTGGTGGTTTTGAAGCCCAAACTACGAAACCTCGCTGGAGAAGCTTATCTGCTACACCTCCTCCATGATCTCGACACGTGTTACAATTTGCCTCGACCACGAGATCATTAAGTCCTCGTGCCACCACTTGACTTGGTCAACCATTGTCTTGACCTAATCAACATAGTCTACTTTGTCTTCACATGTACACTTGTTCATCGATGTCTCTAAGTGTTAGCCATCCATGATATGATCCATGATATGTCTGCTGGCGTTTGGTTCCTCGGTCCAAGTCTCTATGTTAGTTCTTCACCTCTCTCATTGCATCAAAACGATCTCGCTTGATCTTCATTGTAGTCAATCATCTCAATGCTCCATGCATGCGCACCATGAGAGACAAAAGGCATGTTGCGCACACCATACTCACACAATGACTAGTCTCAAATATTAAACCAAATCTTAATCATGTCCTAACAATAACTCATCATTCATTCACCACGTATACCATCCATGTGTTGGCACCTTCTGATCATATTGTCGTTTGTGCTGACGTTATACAATGTAGCGAAGTCAAAGGAATGAAAGGCCCAGCGCCCCTAACTTTATTATTTTTCATTACATTTTGTTCGAAGAATCATATTTTTCATTAAAACTCTTAACGACTCTAACGAACCAGTCATGTAACCATAGAGTGAACAGTATTTTCCAAATGGCAATGCCTTTGCTAAACCAAAACCCAGGTTTAGTCACTCGATAAGGGCTAGTTTGAAAACTCAAATCTCCTCGAGGTCTCTATATAGCATTTGAATTAGGCATCTAGTTTATAACTGAAAATACATTTTATTTTAATACCATATCTGATTTGATATTGAACCAAATTCAATTCTATGCTCTCCAATATCGATATTCAAACGGAACTTCATAGTACTATTTTTGATACTAATATGTCATATAAAATAAATTAAAATAAAATAAAATATATAGATAAAGTAGCAATTTTTAATTGAAAGTTCTATTCTAATTTTATGTCTTATAATTAGTTGGTGATCGTGTCCCTATAAAATTCACTTCTTATCTCTTTTTTTAAATGTTGCCGCATTATCGAACGAGCTCTGGCTGTCTGTTGGAACCGAATGACACGTGGTCATGTGGGCCCAAGTAATGGAAGGTAGAATAGCTCTGATACTCAGCAACACAACGGGTTGGGGCAACGATGTTGTTAAGCATGTCCCGTCAATATACAGTGTGGGGGTATTTATAGGTAACCAGGTGAGTGGGCATGCCCTTATAAGTACGATCATGCCCCTGGTTATCTATATTATCCCCAGAATATTCCTCCCTTGGGGGTCATTACAAGTCATTACAGTGGAGTTAAGTATAATCTGAACAAACACACTATCAACCCTACCCCGGGGTGGTGCTTACACATGGGCCCAAGTAAGAGCAGTGCGCCATGTGTGCCCACTCCACCAACCTACGTGGGCAGGAAACTGCGGTCTTCGCTCGCGACGCCGAGTCTTTGAGTCTTGCCAAGGTCGGTGCTTGGAGTCGTGGCAAGTGAAGTCTTGAAGAGCCCCCCGTTTAGGCCAACCGGTCCCTTCGCTACCAAGCCTTCGCTAGTTCTCCGACCGAGGCGCTACCTTTGGTGCGGGTTGAGGTAGACTTCGCTTCATGTGATTGATATGACCTGCTTAGTTTATGTTTTAAGTAGACCGAGCAAGGGGGCGGATGACCTTCGCTCCAACACTGTCCAGAACAGATCGTGTAAAATAGAGAGATTTGTACTATAAATTACATTGTTTACAGAGTGAAGTTAGAAATAGAAGATGAGATAAGATGGTTGTTGTAGATACCTCTATTGAAATTTAAGGCATGTTTGGTTTGCTACCTTACTTGCTACACTTTGCCTAACTTTTTTCTACATAAAATTAGTTCTTCAATTCGAGTGACTAAAATTAGATAAAGTATGACACAGACACCCGCGAACCAAATAGGCCCTAAGTACTGGCAATGACTAATATACAATCAAGTTACTAGGTGCAAGCGTATAAGCAGACTTTTTAGCCCGTCGGATCTGTATCCAACGGTAAATACAATTTTGATTTGTTAGAGTTTTTTTTATAAAGTTATACTAGGTGGCGGTGGATGGGTATATGTGTTAAATATGACATACCGTTGAATCTAGATTTAACGGATCAAAATGTCTGCTTGTGTGTTTGTACTTAGTACCTGCTTGCATATTAGTCCTGCCTCTAAATACTTTGGTAAATAAGGGCCAGTTTAGAAACCACATTGTCCCACAAGATTTCCATTTTACCAAGGGAAATTAGTTAATTTTTACTTTGAGAAAATAGAAATCACATGGAAAAATAGAGTTCTCAAATTAGTCTTAAAAATATTTTTGACGCATACGTCAGCACCAAGAGTATTCTAATGCAGAGTTTCTGTGGACATGGTGATGCCGAGGTAGCGGATGATGATTATTATTTAGGGGACATATCTAGTGCACATAGAAGACTCGTGTACATATTAAATCATCACCACTCATTTTAGATCTAACGTCTCTAGTTGATTATTTAATTTACAAATAACACTTTCCACCAGTACACACCACCACGTTGAAGGGTGTTCTTAGTAAAATGTACCAAACAACTAGAGACGTTAGATTTAAAATGAGTGGTGATGATTTAATATGTGCACCATGTGCACCAGATATGTTGTCTATTATTTAACGAAAGGAAAGTATGCCAACCACACCACGAAGAATGAGAAAAATGCTGACGGAGCCACAATCTCCTATGGGTTATCTGGTCTCTGCCTATCGATGTCCTAAAAAAGGGATAAGGATCCGTAAGATTCGCGATAGAAGGGGACAGGGATCGGTGATTGACTGATTGGGACTCGACCGGAGGAAGAGGACGAATCGGAGGCGACAACATGAATGTGAGAAAACAGCAACTCCATCCGGGGTCTGATAAGAACTAGCAGATCGTGTAAAAGAGCTCAGATCGTGTAAACAAAAACATTACGCTGTAGATTATACTGTTTGCAGAATAAAATTTGAAATAGTGGATAAAATAAAATAGCTGTTGCAGATAGCATGCGAGAAACACCCGTCTAATATAAGACTATATATAAAACAAAAATAATGATCTCCCGCCTCCATTCCAAGCATATGGAAGCCTATGGCGTTTGGATGTAGTGGTACAACAAGGAAGCTGAAACGACCAGCGAAAGAAAAAACTACCAGCAACAACTTTCTTGACAATAGTGGTGTCTCTACAAGCAAAGCTGCTGTAGTATCCTAGAGAAAGCTGGAACAGAAGGATCAAACTTTGGGGAAACGAGGGTCTGTCATCTGTGTGCGCTCGACAGGCGACAGCATCATGGAGATGGAGCACCAAAGGTAGGAGATGCACGTTACAAGTGATTCTAGTTACAACAGCTGTATACAATCTGTAGATATATATCCAAGAAGCTGCCACGCAATTTGCATAGACCACCTTGCTAAACTTTTTTTAAGAGAAGGGGAAACAATTAATCCGCGAAAGTACAGTGCAAACTTGTTACAGGGAGCAGACCTGCACGCGAAGTGCCTAGGAAGACAGACAGGAAGGAAAGAGAAGCAAATCAACTGCACTTACTGATGAATGCTGCTGCAGCTCACTACTGGAAGGACCACTGTATCTCCTCAAGGGTTCTTCCCTTCGTCTCTGGCACCCAGAGGATGACGAACATTAGAGTGAACGCACTCACGACCATGTAGGAGGCAAATGTGCCTGTACGATTTGGAAACATAGGCAGTGTCGTAAGATTTGTTGTTCGTATACGATCCTCCTAATCTACACGAGAGTGACAGATATGGACCTGCAGCACTCCAGCTCAGGAGCAAATTTGCTGTCATTGTTATCCCAAAGGATGTCAACCAGTTGGCTAGGGTCGCAAAGCTTCCTGCCACACTCTTGATGCTAACCGGAAGGATCTGTCGATATGCAAAGTTTCGAGAATAATCCCTTCATTCAGAATGCTTTCAGCATGTGTCTCAAGCATCTCATGTGTTGAGGTACTATACCTCAGACATAATGATCCATGGAATGGCACCCATGCCGAAGCAGAAGGCAATGACATAAGCCTGGACCAAGTATTTGGGCAAAAAAACTACTTGACAGATTCCACATCTAAAAACAAAATGTTCAGATAAAATGTAACTGACAGACTTACCACGACACCAACCAACGACACCATACTTAAGATGTTATACATATCAGAATCATGTGAAATATTATCCTGAAAACGAACAACCCATGACAAGAAAGAAAAACATCTCAGTGCGATGAGATGACAGACCCCGAAATAATACGTTACTGTTGCAGAGAGTGCGAAAGAAGAATTGTTATGTTCTGTTGAACTTACCTTGATGTAAAATACAACAGCGACCGCAAGAAGGCTTAGGGTCATCCCACAAGAAGATATCTGTAATTTGAAGTGACGATTAAATTAAGCTACAGAAGACCTACAGAGTTAGTGGCCTTAGAGGGAACCAGAAGTTACAATAAGGAGGATTCTCCGGCCAGCTCTGTCTAAGAAGGTGATTGTAACACCAGTGGCAAGAACCTGATGAATGCTGCTATCAGAAGATTAATAAAAACATGGAAACTAGATGAGGTCTGTCTAGTTATTACTTATTAGGTACTTGCCTCGAGAGCTCCAAGTACACATGCGTCCAAGTTGCTGTTCTTGAGCCCTGGAGAACTTTGATTGTTAGAAAAGGTCAAAACAGACTGCCAGCACAGTTGTAGATAAAGACAGATGAGGCATAATGTTTTTGTAATAAACAATAAAATGCCATCATTTATCAAAGCAAGAGAACGATAAACCATGTTGTAACCTACAAGGAGACTAATATATTAGCTTTGTTTAACATATTATAATGTATTAGGACTTAGGAACAATAAGGTCACTTCATCCCAGTTTCACTCTTTTGATTTTTCTAGTCCACTACACTATTCCTTCATCTGTAAAAAAAATATATTGCCAATCAGAGGCTCATGCTTTTTATTCATCAAATAGTCAAAACAGTTCCCTAAGGCCCTATGCTCCAGTTATATTTGGAAGGAATAAAAACTCTTTCCTAAAATTTCTTATGAGCAGCTACTAATTGAAAACACAAGTGAATAAGTGCACAGCTTACCTGCAGCTTTGAAGATGCTACCTGAATAAAATACTATACAGTTTATTCCACTTAGCTGTTGCAACACAAGTAGGCCAATTCCTAGCTGCGAAAAATTGTAGCATTTGTCATAAACTAAGAGTTACGAAATGCAATAACTAATTTCGTACCAAATAAGCACATAAGTTACAAACTTACAATTAGGGGCGTGCGGTATTTCTTTTGGTTCAACTCTTGAAAACTTATTGTACCACTTTTGTTTGCTGATGCCACAGCTATCTGCATAGAGCTAAAAGTGGATCCAATTGATTTCATCAGAATGAAGTACATAGAGACATATGCCAAATGTTAAAGATAATAATACACAAAGTGAAGACTATTCAAATAAACTGTATTCAATCAGTCTAAATGAATGAAAGTAAAGTGCACGCCTTTATATCATTAGCTTCTGCAGTGATGTCAGCATTGAATCCCCTTAGAACTTGTAGAGAAGTCTCGCAATCATCCATCCTATTCATCCTTGCCTACAAATATAAGGGGGAGAAACGGGCATTGGAAATTGCAATTTTGCATAATTATTTAGAGTTCATTATCCATCTTGTGTGTGTATATATACCAGCCATCTTGGAGATTCCGGAATGAAGAATAGGCCAGGTATCAAAAATAAGCAGGGCAATGTTCCTACAAGTGTGGCATCACACACTTTATGATACAATAAAAGGGCCCAAAACAAAATATTTGCCTACTACATCTATACTATGCAAAAAAATATGTTATCAGAGTTGCTGACCATGTGAGCTAAAATATCAGAGTTGAAATGCAAAGTAAGAGTAGTAGCAGCAGCAGGTTTACTAATGTACCAGGGTTTAGCCACGTTACCTATTAATGCAAGAAGCCTCCAAGGAAAAAACAAGCCAAGCACATAGACAAACATGACACCAAATGTTGCAGACAACTGTAGAATGACCAATTACACAGTGAGGTTGGCATAATCAAGTCAAGTGCTTGCTTCAAGAAAAGATTAGATGCTTGTGGGTATGAACAAACCGGGTTCACAGCGCCAAGAGCTCCTCTCATGTTCTGAGGAGATATCTCTGCTATGTATACCGGTACCTGGTGGCCCAGAATTCACAGACCAAAATTAGCTGATATAACTACGGGAACGACTGCTATGCAGGCAAAATCTTAGCTGCAGGGCGAGCCTCCTGGGCCTTAGATCATTTTGTATAAAAATTATGACAAATCATAGGTTAAAAAGCACAAGTACTCATACTCTCAAGACATAACCAGGCATGAAGTTTTATTATACATACCACATAGGAAATGACACCGACACCAAATCCTTCAAGCAATCGTCCCATGTACAGAAACGAAGTGTGCTGCAGAGCAGACCATACATCGACAACCATCAAGGCCGATGTTGTCATTTGTGAAGCAATGAGTGGGAATAAACTGACACACTTAGCACCATACTTTCGCAAAGGAGATTGCAAGCCAGCCCATGATGTTCGGAACCGCTGCAATCATCAATGACTGCGAAACAGTAACCAAGCTAGTTAGGTGTTATTTGGTTCACATATTTATAACGTGAATGGTAACATATAACATTAAATCATGTTTGTTTGAGTATAACCATAATCAGATACCACACTAAAAACTGAAACCGGTCTATTCAAAGTTATTACTGCGGTCACTTGAGTGTAAATTATTACCGTTGCCATTTACGTTACAATACGTAAACCAAACATCACCTTAGCGTAAATGATTACACGCTGTTTGGTTCGAGCATCTTTCAAGGTGTGATCCAATCACATCGTGAAGTGATGGCAGGGTGCGTTTGACTGCAATGACAGTACGAGACGGAATGAGACGATTACTTAAATGAGGTTGTTTAATTTTAGGTCAAGGGTTGGGACAGGACTATTCCAGTGTTGTCCCAGTTGTCCCTCAAAATTGGAGGTAGTTTAGTTCTAGGTCAAGAGTTGGGACAGAAATATTCTAGTGTTGTCTCCAGTTGTCCCTCAAAATTGTAGGGACGAGAGACAACGCTAGGAGACGTCCCTGTCCTGGTTGTCCCGCAACCAAATGCACCCTAAATTTATCACAGTCGATCTGGTCGTTAACTGATTAGGTTTCCCGTTATCACAGTCGATCTGGTCAAGAACTGAGGAGGGGCGGCTGCCACGGACGGCCGCCACGGACACGCCGCCCCCGACCCGAGCCGTAGCAACGAAGATCCGAGCCCTCCAGTTAGCGGCACGGCGGACGCCACGAGCGAACGGAGCCGTCCCCTCCATCGACGACCGCCACGCTCACCGCAGCGCACGGGAGTCTACTGCGTGGAGCTCGGAAAGCGTGCCGCGGACGCCAACGAGTCTTCTGTGGACGTGGGACTTCCGACCACGGCACGCGTCGCTGCGCAAGAGAAGGTCCCCTGAAACGCTGGGAAGCCAGCATTTCCGTGTGTCTTTTAACAAGAAGTAATTATTAAATGTTGCATTATTACTGTGTAATTGTAGATTGACAGAGAATGAAGAGGACAAAACATTTAGATCATTTTATTGTTCCACACCTACACCTTTTATATGGATTAGTTCATCAGCACCAAGCTAATCTTCCCTAGAAGAACCACCAGAGGTGAGGAAATACCAAATTGTCTTTAATTAAGTACTTTATCTTTTTATTAAGTTTGTTATATTTTTAGGTACTGAATTGAGATAAATACTACTCCTTCAGTTCTAAAATAGTAGTCGTTTTAGCTCTTAATTTTTATGTTTATATTCAAATATATGATAATGAATCTAGACACATACATCAAGAATTGTATGAACCTACTAATTCTCTAAAACTACTACTATTTTAAAACAAAAGGAGTATTTTACTCTATGTTTATGGTATAATATGTTTTAGCGGTATATTTTGTCGCACAATATCTTGGAAGCCGTCTTAAAAGTGGTCCAAACTCCGAAGCGTCAAATTTATAGAGCTCTGCCACTGCTGTCGAGTCATCAAAACCACTGTAATACTCAAAGTTGTATACCAAGAATAATAGAGAGATATCCTCAATTTCATGTGCCTCAATTGCATCCAAAAAAGAGCATACCCAAAAATTTAGAGTTTAATTCAAACAAATGATAAAAAATGCATCATGTTGGAGTTTATATGTTTGTGCATTAAATAAAATAATAATGTTAATGATAATAAAATAATAATTACTAGAAGTTGAATTAAACCCTAATTTGAATATAGGGTTTTGAAAAAAAAAGAAAGAAAAGAAATACCACATAACACATAGGGAATAAATATACACATAAATATATTCTCTTCAACTTCAAATTTAAATTGGCACATTTGAGATAAGTACAAATCCATAACTGAAATTCAAATTTGAATTTGAAATCTAAAAGGAGAAATGAAAATCTAAATTTGAAAAAGAAAAGAGAAAAAGAAAAAGAAAAGGATAAAACCCTGCTTGGGCCGGGTCTGTTTCTGGCGGCCCACCTAACCCACGCGCGCGCGGCCCATTACCAACTTCGCAGCGCGCCGACAGCTGGGGCCCAGTCGTCAGTGGCTATCCTGGCGCGCGTACTTGGTCGGCTCGCTGACTGTGGGCCGTGCGCTGTGTGACTTGCGTATGGGGCCACCTCGTCAGCATCGTCACCCACCTTCCGTGATACCCGCGCTCCGCTCCGCAATCGCCGCGCGCCGCCGTATGACCCGGAAATCCATTGCTAGCTCTCGGCCGCCTCATAAAACCAGCAAGGGAGATCCGCCAGAGAGCTTCGCGAGCGGGGAAAGCTCTCGCCCAAAACGCCAGCAGCCGCGCACCAGAGAAAGCCAGCCGCCAGAGCCACCTGTGTCCTCATCACCATTGGAGCCTTGGAATCGGGCCGGGAGGGAATCGAGTGAATTCGCTTGCGCGTCTGGAAACCGTCCATGGTCTTTCCGGGTGCTATTGAGGACCAACGACGTCGGAATCGCTCGTCGTAGCTTAAGCGCCGCCACGAACCCGCCTGCTGTCGAGGACAGCTTCACTCCGCCGCCCAACCCTCGGTAATTCTCAGTTTCCTGTTTCGCCATGCGACTAGGTCCGCGTTACACCGGTTCAATTTGTGTTAGACGCTCGGGTAAGGCTGATTGGGTGCCTCGCCGGCGTGCTCCGCCGGATGAACAGGGCGGCGCCACCGGTTTGATAGCCTGAGATAGGAGATTAGCGTCCACCGTCGGATTTGGAATGAACAGCCCAGATTAGAAGTTGGGAAGGGATGGGTTTCTGGCCGTTGATCCGATCACGTACGCGCGAGATTAGATCGTGTGCCCCCCTTCGCGGGATTGGCTTTGAACCGTTGGATCGCGATCGGGCGACCACGGTTCGATACTGGTTCATAAACATGCGCTTTGATCTGGTCCGCCCACGCACGATCAGATGGCTCAGAGACCTTCATACCCCTTCTCGAGTATATTTTGTTAAAGAGACCTCCTCAAACTTTAAAAACAACCCGCGGTCCTCAGGTACTAGTCACTGTGTCTCAGGAATCTTGCGCCAGAGCCCCTGAACTTTCCAGAAAATGAGGCCCAGTCCAGAGATAATTAAAAGCAGAGAATTGATTTTAGAAATTAGTTTTTAATACAAAAACAAATCTAGAAACTTGTAAAATGCATAGAAAATTCATTTTAGCTCCGAATTGAACCATTCAAATTTCTAAAATTTTGTAATTTTATTCTCTATCATTTAGTGTCTCTGTTTTGACATGAACTCAGTAAGAAAACTTAATTATCATTTAATCCTATTTCAAGCACATTAAACCTTAGAAAATTCATAACTTAAAATCTATAACTCCAAAATTAATACTTCCAGTTCCAACGATCTCATTTTAATGTGTAGATTTTTACTGTATATTCTATTTGCATGTTTGATGTGATGTTAATTTATGCTATACTATGTATGTATTGTGTTGATGCGAGTAGACGAGCAAGCCACTGTGGATTCTGAGGTTCAGCAAGTAGAAGTAGCTGAGCAGGAGCTCATTGAAGGCAAGTTGTGTCCTTGATCACTTACTTTTCCCAACCATGTTCTTATTAATTTTAATGATCTGCATAGGTTAATTTTGATGGGATCCTTTAGGTTACCCCAGTTTTGGTTATCTTTATACCTTGTTCACCCCTGAAATATTTTTGGGTAGTACCTGCTATTGCTTTATGTGGATTTGGGTATGAAGATACACTATTCATGATTATTCTGTTATTATCTTGTTATTATTATTGTTCATGTTAAGACCATTAAATTAATGGGAACATGGAGCGACCACCCAGGAAAACAGTGCTACCACAAGGGTTTAATGGGACGCCCTTGGCTGATTAACTAGGAAAGCTAGTGGAGGTCTTCCTTACCCGAAAGGGGCAAGGGCAGTAGGGGAGTGGTCAGTGTAGGGAGGTCCTTGGGTTGATTTTGCTGCGATGGCGGTCAGGCGAGGGATTCCTGCACTGGAGCTTCCTATAAACTGTAGCGGGATTTTTGAAGCTAGTGGAACTTTGTAAAGGCCTCGTAGTGTTACCCTGCCTCGCCTCCTCGGTAGAGGTGTATGGGATTAGTCGTCTCTTGGCAGATGGGTAACATGACTTGTGGGTAAAGATGCGCAACCTCTGCAGAGTGTAAAACTAGTATACTAGCCGTGCTCACGGTCATGAGCAGCTCGGACCCTCACATGATTAATTATGGAACTTAAATTTAATTTGACATTTGTATCGCATTTGGGATTATTTTACTATTACTTTTCTTTATTATTATTAAGGTTTGGTATTTACTTACACTTAGTAATTGCTAATAAAATGTTGACCAACTTATAAAAGCAATGCTCAGCCTCAGCCTTTACTTTATTGATTAGCCTTACACTTCATGAACTCTCACCTTTGGTGAGTTCATGTCACATTATTCCCCACGACTTGTTGAGCTATGAACGTATGTGAGCTCACTCTTGCTATCTCACACCCCCCCCCCCACAGGAGAAGAACAGGTGGTCGAAGAGGAGCCGCCTAACACTGAGGCATTCGACTTGATCTAGGTGGCGTTTCTCAGTTGACATTGGCGCCAACGATCCTTAGTTCGTTTTATATTTATCTTTTACTTTGTAATAAGTCTTCCGCTATGTAATAAATACTCTGATGTTTTGTGACATTTATCTCTATACACTCTGTTATTATATATGTTGTCTTCTTTGGCGCATGTATGAGATGCACCCGGCTTTGTCCTTTAAATCCGGGTGTGACAGAAGTGGTATCAGAGGAAATGTTGACTGTAGGACGAAACCTAGATAGAAATGGACAACCCTTACCTACTTATCTCATTCTGATTCATTGTATACTTACCTTATTCTGATTCTTTATATACTTATCTTGATCCTGTCTCACCTTCTACTATTCTACTCTGATCATTCTTACCTTTTCTACTCTGAGACAAGATGGATTTCACACCTTGGAATCCCTACCCCTATGACATTTTTAGGAGATAGGAAGCCTAAGACCAAATCAAAACTATTTTCTATATTTAAAAATGTTGTTTGATTGTGCTGATGAAAAATGTCTGATTTGCTTCTTTGATTGATTGAAATATTATATATGGATATCTTAGCATATACCACCATAAGGTAATAAATTAGCTATGGTAGGTAGAACATTAATCTGCTTAGCTAATAAATCCCCCAAAGTAACACGATTCGTAATTACTGCCTTGTCTACTACTCTCTCTTACCATATGTATCTAACTCAGATGGTCAATACCAGGAGGGGTGGTGGAATTGATTTGCCTCCTAATCGACACACTCGAAGGATATATAGACAACCACACTCGAAGGATATATAGACAACCTCAGCCACAGCCAGCAGGGATGAATCCTCCTAATCCTCCACCAGGCGGAGTTGATCCACTGATTGCAGCTCAGATGGCGGTGATGCAGCAAATGGCGGACACTATGGCCGATATGCGTGCCCAGATGCAGCAAGAACGCTAGGAGATGCGTCAGGAAAGAGAAGATATACGCCAGGAGTTGCGCCAGGAGAGAGAGGAGATACGCTAGGAGAGAAGGGCGCAACAACAGCAGCTGCAACAACAACTTCAACAACAGCAGCAACAGCAACAAGTGCCATTGCCTCCACCACCACCACCAGTTCCACCTCGTGATAAGCACCGGGAGTTTATGAGTCATAAGCCACCGACCTTCGCCAGTTCGCCCGATCCACTTGATGCAGATGATTGGTTGGAGTCAATTGAGAAGATGCTCAACATCGCCCAATGCTTAGACCGGGAGAAAGTTCTTTATGTCTCAGGTCGTCTGACAGGTCCTGCTGCTGACTGGTGGGATTCTTATACTGCCGCCCATGATGCTGTTGATACTATTACTTGGGCAGAGTTCAGTACACAGTTTAGGAACTATCATATTCCAGCTGGTATGATAAAGATCAAGAAGAAGGAGTTTCTGTCATTAAAGCAAGGCAACATGTCGATCAGCGAGTACAGAGACAAATTTATTCAGCTGTCGAGATATGCTCCAGAGGAAGTTGCTGAGGATGAGAGGAAGCAGGAGCACTTTATTGAAGGACTTAATGGACCCTTGCAGTATGCACTGGTTGCACACACCTTTCCATCGTTTCAGAGGCTACTGGATAAGGCTCTTGCTATTGAACACAAGCGTGTTCAACTAGGTGATTTGAAGAGGAAGGCTATCTCACAGGGACAGGGTAGCAGCAGTGTTCGTCCCCGCTACGTACCGCCACAGGGTACACTGACTCGACCAGGAGGACCACGCCCAGTTCAGTATGCTCCACAGGGTTCTCCTCGTACACCCACTACTCGTCAGGCCACTCCCACTGGCACCCCGACGAGGTCTACAAGATAGAAGACTGGCCCTACATGCTTCAAGTGCAGTCAGATTGGGCACTATGCTAATGCTTGTCCTATGGAAAATTCTGGTACACCAGCTAAGAACAAGCAACAGACTCCTGGCAAGGGATATTCTATAGCCAGGGTGAATCAAGTCAGCGTTGATGATACTCCTGATGGTGGTGACATCGTACTCGGTATGTTTTACATTAATGCCATTCCTGCAACCATACTGTTTGATTCTGGTGCTACACATTCATTCATGGCTGCTCGATATGCCAACACTAATGAGATACCCCTAAATATGAGAACACCAATGATAGTAATCACACCTAAAGGGCCTATTGAGGCGAATCAAATGACACGTAGATTGACATTATCAATTATGGGAAGAGAATTTGGAACTACTGCTATAATATTAGATGCCAGCAGTATAGATCTGATTCTTGGTATGTCATGGTTAAGGAAAGTAAAGGCCATTATAGAATGTGGTAGAGATACTATAGAGCTCACTAGTCCTAAAGGAGAAACATTTCAAGTTAATATTGCAGTAACCTCCTCATCCATGCGTGCAATGTTCTTTATACCTGAGGAGTTTGTTGGTGACAACATCCAGGTGGTTAGAGATTTTCTGGATGTCTTTCCAGAGGAGTTACCAGGGATGCCACCAGATAGGGAAGTTGAGTTTGTGATTGATCTTTTACCTGGAACTGCCCCTATATCTAAGCGACCATATAGGATGGCTGTAGAAGAACTGAAGGAGCTTAAGAAGCAGTTAACTGAGTTACAAGAAGCGGGGTACATTCGTCCGAGTTCCTCACCTTGGGGAGCACCGGTGTTATTCGTACAGAAGAAGGATGGATTGCAACGAATGTGCGTGGACTATAGATCACTTCATGATGTCACTGTGAAGAACAAGTATCCATTACCCCGTATTGAGGATTTGTTTGATCAGATGAGAGGAGCCAGGGTATTTTCGAAGATTGATCTCCGATCGGGATACCATCAGATGAAGATTAGACCCTCGGATATTCCTAAGACGGCTTTCTCAACCCGATATGGATTATATGAGTTTACTGTTATGTTATTTGGATTAACCAATGCATCGGCTTATTTCATGAATTTGATGAACAAGGTGTTTATGGAGTATTTGGACAGATTCGTCGTGGTGTTTATCGACGATATTCTGATCTATTCTAGGAATGAAAGTGATCATGAACAACATCTAAGGTTGGTGCTACAGAAGCTACGAGATAATCAACTTTATGCCAAGTTTAGCAAGTGCGAGTTTTGGATTGACAAGGTGTCATTCCTTGGTCATATCATTTCTAATGGAGGAATAGCAGTGGATCCTGCTAAAGTGAAGGAGATTATGGAGTGGAGAGTGCCCACTACAGTTACGGAGATTCGGAGCTTCTTGGGACTCGCAGGATATTATCGGAGATTTATTGAAGGATTCTCTAAGATTGCCAAGCCTATGACCTCGCTTTTGGAGAAAGGAAGAGAATTCAAGTGGGATGAGAAATGCCAAGAGAGTTTTGATCAATTGAAGGAGAGATTGATGTCACCACCAGTGTTGATTATGCCAGACCTACAGAAAGGATTTGACATTTATTGTGATGCATGTGGTCAAGGATTGGGATGTGTGCTCATGCAAGAAGGACATGTGATCGCTTATGCATCTCGTCAGTTGCGGAAACATGAATTGAACTACCCCACTCATGATTTAGAGCTGGCAGCCGTTGTGCATGCACTTAAGATTTGGAGACACTACATCATGGGAACTAAGTGCCAAGTATACACGGATCATAAGAGTTTGAAGTACATATTCACTCAGAAGGATCTCAACCTTAGGCAACGCCGTTGGTTGGAGCTCATTAAGGATTATGATTTGGAGATTCACTATCACCCAGGCAAGGCGAATTTGGTTGCAGATGCCTTGAGTCGGAAGGAGCATGTTCACTCCGCTTTCGTTGTCCAGCTACCTGATGAATTAGCAAAAGATTTTGAGAGACTCAACCTGGGAATTATTACACATACGGAAGGAATTACCATTGAACTGGAACCTACCTTGGAGCAAGAAATTCGTAAAGGTCAGGTTGGTGATGCTAAGATTCAGGAGATCAAGGATCTGATAACGGAGGGTAGAGGCCCAGAGTTCACGGAGGATGAGCAAGACACTATATGGTTCAAGAATCGGATCTGTGTTCCCGATATCGATAGTCTTCGGGAAACCATATTGAAGGAGGCACATGATTCAGTTTATTCTATTCATCCTGGGAGTACTAAGATGTATCAGGATTTGAAGCAAAAGTATTTGTGGTATGGATTGAAGAGAGATGTGGCTGCACATGTGGCTATGTGCGATGTGTGCCAAAGAGTTAAGGCTGAACACCAGAGGCCAGCCGGACTACTGCATCCACTAAAGATACCTGAGTGGAAATGGGAAGAAATTAGCATGAACTTCATTGTTGGATTACCCCGCACGTCTGCTGGATATGATTCTATATGGGTGATTGTGGACAGGCTAACTAAAGTAGCCCACTTTATTCCAGTGAAGACCACATATTTAGGGGCTAAGTTGGCAGAGTTGTACAAAGCACAGATTGTCTGCCTGCATGGTGTGCCAAAGAAAATCGTGTCTGATCGAGGATCACAGTTTACCTCTCGGTATTGGAAGAAGTTGCACGAGTCATTGGATACAAGATTGAATTTTAGTTCGGCTTACCATCCCCAGACAGATGGGCAGACTGAGAGGACTAACCAAGTGCTTGAGGATATGTTAAGAGCTTGTGCTCTTAAGCATGGTGGTAGTTGGGATAAGAGTTTGCCTTATGCGGAGTTCTCTTATAATAATAGCTATCAGGCCAGTTTGAAGATGTCACCTTTGAAGCTTTATATGGCAGGAAGTGCAGGACTCCACTGTATTGGGATCAAACTGGTGAAAGGCAGTTGTTTGGGCCTGAGATTATACAAGAAGCAGAGGAGCAAGTCCAGCAAATAAGGGAGAATTTGAGAACTGCGCAGTCAAGGCAGAAAAGCTATGCTGACACCCGGAGGAGACTGCTTGAGTTTAAGGAGGGAGATTATGTCTATTTGAAGGTGTCACCACTCCGGGGTATGAGAAGATTCAAAGTCAAAGGAAAGTTGTCCCCTCGCTTTATTGGACTCTTCTTAATCTTAAATCGAGTGGGAGAGGTTGCATATCAATTGGAGTTACCGGATTATCTTGCAGATGTTCATGATGTTTTTCATGTATCTCAGCTGAAGAAATGTTTCAGGGTACCTGAAGAGCAGTTACCAATGGAGGACCTTAGTGTTCAAGATGATCTGACTTATGCTGAGTACCCCATCAAGATTCTGGATACACTGACTCGTGTCACGAGGAATAAGGTTATAAAGATGTGCAAAGTGCAATGGAGTCACCACGGTGAAGATGAAGCAACTTGGGAAAGAGAAGAAGAGCTTCGCATAGATTTTCCCCATCTTTTCCCTAGAACTTCCTAATCTCGAGGACGAGATTATTTTTAAGGGGGTGGGATTTGTAATACTCAAAGTTGTATACCAAGAATAATAGAGAGATATCCTCAATTTCATGTGCCTCAATTGCATCCAAAAAAAAGAGCATACCCAAAAATTTAGAGTTTAATTCAAACAAATGATAAAAAAATGCATCATGTTGGAGTTTATATGTTTGTGCATTAAATAAAATAATAATGTTAATGATAATAAAATAATAATTACTAGAAGTTGAATTAAACCCTAATTTGAATATAGGGTTTTGAAAAAAAAGAAAGAAAAGAAATACCACATAACACATAGGGAATAAATATACACATAAATATATTCTCTTCAACTTCAAATGTAAATTGGCACATTTGAGATAAGTACAAATCCATAACTGAAATTCAAATTTGAATTTGAAATCTAAAAGGAGAAATGAAAATCTAAATTTGAAAAAGAAAAGAGAAAAAGAAAAAGAAAAGGATAAAACCCTGCTTGGGCCGGGTCTGTTTCTGGCGGCCCACCTAACCCATGCGCGCGCGGCCCATTACCAACTTCGCAGCGCGCCGACAGCTGGGGCCCAGTCGTCAGTGGCTATCCTGGCGCGCGTACTGTAACGCCCCGAATTTTGCAGTTGAATTTTTTTTTTCTTTTCTTCACTCGCCAAATTCGGGCGTTACCTTTTCTTTTTCTTTTTCCCCTCGCTAGACCTTGATCTTTTCCAAAGTTAGCGGGATTCGGTCTGGAATTCCCGTGTAAAGAAAAAACCCTAAAACTGTTTTATGTTGTTTGATGCACCATGCCGAACTATGCATTCTTTGATTGTTTGAAAGTGCAAATGCATTCATCTAGGAAGATCGGATTTCGAAAATGAGGAGAAAATCTTTTCTTTCTTTTTCTCTCTCTTTCTCTCTCCTCTTTTTCTCTCTCTCCCGCGCCGTGGGCCGACCCCGGCCGGCCCAGCCGCCCCTGCGCGCCCCCTCTTAGGCCTTGGCAGGCCCAGCCGCCCCCCCCCCACCTCCCCTTTTTCCCCCCAATCCCCTCTCTCTCCCTCTCATTTTCCCTCTCTCTCCCTAAGCCGCCGCCCCTACCCCTGCCCTAAGCCGCCGCCGCCCCCTGCTCGGCCGCCGCCCTCGCCGTCGGCCGCCCAACGCCGGTGAGCCCCCCCCTCCTCTCTCCTCCCTCTCCTCCCTCCCTCTCCTATCCTCTCCCCTTGGCCGCCTGGCCCTCGGCCGCCCCAGCCCAGCCGCCCGGCCGGCCCTCGGCCGCGCCCTGGCGCCCCTCGGCCGCGCCCGGCCAGCCCCGGCCGCCCCTGGCCAGCCCCGGCCAGCCCCTCGGCCGCGCCCCCGGCCGCGCCTGGCCCGCCCGCCTGGCCCCTGGCCGCCAGCTCGGCCGGTCTTGGCCGCCAGCTCGGCCGGTCCTGGCCGCCGGTTCAACCGGCCGGCTCAGCCGCCCCCCCCTCTGTTTTTTTTATTTTTTTATTTTATTTTATTTACTTTCTGTTATCATAGCTATTTTATTTTAGGTAGGCTAATCATTGTTTATGCTATTGAAATAGGAAGTTTAATTTAGAATTTCGTTGCGCTAGTTGATTCATTTAGTTAATTGTTTATCTCGTTCAATGTTGATCAACTTAAAATGATTAGGTTTCCATTAGTGTATATAGCAGAATTCTTTTGTTGAGAACCAATTGTAATTGATCATTAGTGCATAAGATTTAACCCCTGCGAGACCCTTTCCCCGTTTCTTTCTAACCATAACAAATGCGATATCGAATGTCATACTTGATGCATACTCACTTTATTTGTTCCCTTGTATGGTGTACTGTTCTTTTGTATTAAATATGTGGATGGATGTATGTATGTTTGCGCTCGCATAGAGAACGATCCGGTCGAAGAGCCCGAGGAATTCGCAGGAGAAGCCCCTGAGCAGCAGTCGGTTGGTGGAGGCAAGTGTCCTTTGACCTATCTCTGTCCTATTCATTCTTTAATTCACCTCCCGCATTACACATTTATACCTAAGGATTGACTAGCTTTTGTTATCCATGTCCTTGTTTACCTATTTGGGTCGGATTATTACTGCTTAGTCTGATGCTATTGCTCAACTCTAATCAATGAACATGATGTGATTATCTATGATACGCTGTTTTCCCTTCTTATTTATGATTATATTTGTGACCTTCAAGGGGACTCGAGCGGTTTCTCGAGTGCCTCTCCGTAAGGACCTGTTCAATGGATGACCGCCCGGGAAAACAGTGCAACCATGAGGGTGGAATGGGACGCCCTTAGCTGAATAATTAGAGGAACTGGGGTGTAGTTCGCTTAGCCGTTGTGCCGTCAATGGGGCTCGGTGTATGCGGCTCGCTCTGCCAAGGTTGATTTGTCCCTTGGGGAGGAGTGCGGTATATTTAGGAAACCTAACGGGCGGCTACAGCCTCGGGGAATCTTTGTAAAGGCTCCGTAGTGATGCCCTGCTGGACCACCTAGGTAGTGGTCAATGGGGAGTCGCTCTCTCCGGGCAGAAAGGGAATCACGGCTTGTGGGTAAAGTGCACAACCTCTGCAGAGTGTTATGAAACTGATATATCAGCCGTGCTCGCGGTTATGAGCGGCCAAGGGAGCTCCAGAGATTAGTGATACTTGATCAGAGATACTTTGGTACAGGTGGCAATGAGATTGATGGTTCTGATTATGATTATGGTATTGGTAAGTGGTATTCTTTCCGTTTGGAAAGGATACATTGGGCTAATAACTTGGGTTAATGTTAAAACCTGGCTCTCTACTAGTAAGTAATAACCTGACCAATTAAAAGCAACTGCTTGACTTATCCCCACATAAAGCTAGTCCACTACAGCCAAACGGGATGCTTGCTGAGTATGTTGATGTGTACTCACCCTTGCTCTACACACCAAATCCCCCCCCCCCCCAGGTTGTCAGCATTGCAACCACTGCTCAGGAGAAGATGAAGCTGTGGAAGGAGACTTCCAGGAGTTCCAAGACTACGATGAGTTCTAGGTGTGGGTTAGCGGCAACCCCCAGTCGGCTGCCTGTGAAGGCCGTGTTATCTACGTTTCTTTTCCGCACTTTGATTTATTGTAAGAACTATATGGACGTCTCAGACGTATGATGTAATCGACTATTATTTCCCCTTTTAATACTATTTGAGCACTATGTGATGATGTCCATGTTATGTAACTGCTGTGTACGTGAATAACTGATCCTGGCACGTACATGGTTCGCATTCGGTTTGCCTTCTAAAACCGGGTGTGACATAAGTGGTATCAAAGCCGTGCTGACTGTAGGACCGCTAACCTAGAGTAGAATGGTCGTTCTAAGGATTATAGACCTCTGTCCTTGCCTTGACTTTGGTATCCCTTCAAAAGTTGGTCCTACTGACCAAACCTATGTTCTACTATATATTATACCTTGCTGAAAATTATGTTTTATTCTGATCCTTCATTTATTCATGATTCATTGCTTGCTGGTCATATTAATTCTGTTCTCACCCTTTTGCTTGCGATGTCTTTTGTAGATGGCTCGTCTTAGACACACTGCACGAAAGTCTGTCATCCCCTTCTTACCCTCCCGCCTTGCTGAGCGTCCGCTTCGCCGTCCCGTGGCCGGACAGTCCAGCCACTTGGAGAGACTGCACCACCGCCTGCATGAGGAGCAGGAACGTCGACGACAGGAGCAGCAGGGCTCTTCTTTCTCGCTCCAGCAGGAGATAGAATCTGTGAGGAGCTGCTCTCCTGTGCTTCCCCTGGAGGCGCCCCCTGCACCACCACTGGGCGCCCCAGCTTCTGGAGTAGCTGTTGGAGGAGACCCAGACGGTGGAGATGGCGACGACAGCTTGAGCCACGACATCGACTTCTCTGCTGACCATGAGCCGGAAGGATGGGTTGCTCGACCCATCACTCGCGACGCTGCTCGCGGGTGTCACTTCCACGACGCGCTCGACACCCTGCTACGTCGGGCACTTGACCGGCGTACTTGGTCCATCGAGTATCGCTGTGTGGTCTACCAGCATAGTCGCGGGGTCTACCCGGACCGCTGGGAGGCGACCTGCTTGGTGCGCCGTCCGGAGAACAGTCTCCAGGGCGCGGAGGCTTGCTCAGAGCACTATTCTATCTCTGAGCGGGACTCAGCTGAGGCAGCCATGCAGGATGCTGCACGGCGTGCGCTTTCGCACTACTGCTCGGTTCTCGGTGGGGTAGCTGACGGCCTCGACCTGAAGTATTACCCCCGTCGTCCATCTGGCAGCACAGGAGGCGTGATTGTTTCACCTGCTGGTGAGGACAATCCTAGGTTGAGCAGCACAGTCAACCTAGTCGCTGTGCTAAACACGGAGCTGGACCATGCATTAGACGAGCTGAGTAGGGCTCGTGCTGAGATCGCCCTGCTGCGGGCTGAGCGCGCGGAGCGTCGTCACTTGGATGATGGTTCCCCCGCCCCCGTTGGGACTCAGCACCCGTACCGCTCACCTCGGCGTGGACTCCAGTCTTATGGCAATCCCGACTGCAAGACCAAGATAAATCTGGAACCATAGATCGTTAGAGTTGGATCTTGTAATTAATACGAAATATATATACATAGAAGCTTCAGTCTTAGCGTTAGTCTCGGTCTTAGTTAGTCTTAGTTAGACAGGGTAGTTTGCTATATCCTGTGCATTTATGTTTGTCATGATGAACTATGTTTGGTTTGGATCTTTGTAATGATTGTCACCAGAGTGTGGGTATCCCCTGCATTTTGGTTTACCTATTATGTTAATGGAGTTAGCTATATAGTTGGGCAAACCTTTATTCTACTTTCCTCTTTATCTGAGAAGCTGTGTGGTCTGTGTTGGAGATCAGTGAAGATGCTCATCTGTTCAGTGCTGTTGGAGGATTCTATACTCTTTTCTTATGCTGCAAGATTTGCCAGATCAGTTCTGATGTGTGGTTGCGTTCTGCAGATGTCAGAGAACAGGCGCAGAGGAGGAAGGCGTGCTCAGCAGGAGCAAGCCGGTCAGCAAGATGAGGCGCCCCAGCAGCAGCAGCTGCCGCCCCCGCCCCCGATGTCGATCGAGCAGATGTTTCTGATGCAGACTCAGGCAGTTCAGGCCATCGGTCAGACTCTGGCCGCCATTCAGCAGCAGCAGCAGCAAGCACCACCCCAGCCTCAGATGCCTCAGATGCCCAGAGACAAGCGTGCTGAATTCATGAGAGGTCATCCCCCAACGTTTGCTCACTCTTCTGACCCCATGGATGCTGAAGATTGGCTGCGCACTGTGGAGCGGGAGTTGCATACCGCTCAGTGTGACGACAGGGAGAAAGTCTTGTATGGTCCCCGTCTGTTGAGAGGAGCAGCCCAATCATGGTGGGAGTCTTACCTCGCCACCCATGCCGACCCCGACACCATCACCTGGGAAGAATTCAGAGGTAGCTTTCGTCAGTACCATGTTCCTGCAGGTCTGATGACAGTGAAGAAGGAGGAGTTCCTGGCCCTTAAGCAAGGGCCGATGTCAGTCAGTGAGTATCGAGACAGGTTTCTGCAGTTGTCCCGCTATGCTCGTGAAGATGTCAACACTGACGCCAAGCGACAGTATCGTTTCTTGAGAGGCTTGGTCGACCCTCTGCAGTATCAGCTGATGAATCACACCTTCCCGACATTCCAGCACCTGATTGACAGAGCAATCATGACAGAAAGGAAGCGTAAGGAGATGGAGGATCGTAAGCGCAAGATCAGTGGACCCCAGCCTGGAAGCAGCAGCCGTCCCCGTTTTTCAGGCAATCAACCTCAGCAGTTCAGGCAGAACCAGCGTCCACCTCAGCAGCATCAGCAGCGTCAGCAGTATCAGCAGTTCCAAAGGCAGTATCCTCAGCATCAGTACCAGAATCGTCAGAGCAATCAGTCAGGAGGAGGTCAGTTTCAGAGGCAGAATCAGCAGACACCCCGTCTTCCTGCCCCAGCAAACCAGCAGAGCAATCAGGCAGCACCAGCTCAGGTTGGAAACAGAGCATGTTTCCACTGTGGAGAGCAAGGCCATTGGGTGATGCAATGTCCGAAGAAGGCAGCCCAGCAGCAGTCAGGCCCCAATGCCCCAGCAAAGCAGAATGTGTCCCAGTCTGGAGCAGGCAACCGCCCTCAGCAGCGCTATAATCATGGAAGACTGAACCACTTGGAGGCTGAAGCAGTTCAGGAGACCCCCGGCATGATAGTAGGTATGTTCCCAGTCGACTCCCATATTGCAGAAGTGTTATTTGATACTGGAGCAACGCATTCTTTTATTACTGCATCATGGGTAGAAGCACATAATCTTCCAATTACTACCATGTCAACCCCAATTCAAATTGACTCAGCTGGTGGTAGAATTCGAGCTGATAGCATCTGTTTGAATGTATGTGTGGAAATAAGGGGGATAGCGTTTCCCGCTAACCTTATAGTAATGGGTACTCAGGGAATAGATGTCATCCTAGGGATGAATTGGCTAGATAAGTATCAGGCAGTTATCGGTTGTGATAAAAGGACAATCAAGTTGGTGTCCCCACTAGGAGAGGAAGTGGTGACCGAGTTAGTCCCGCCTGAGCCGAAGAGAGGAAGTTGTTATCAGATGGCTGTCGATAGCAGTGAAGCAGACCCAATTGAGAGTATCAAGGTTGTGTCTGAATTCCCAGATGTGTTTCCAAAGGATTTACCGGGTATGCCACCAGAGCGGAAAGTTGAGTTTGCCATAGAGCTTCTTCCTGGAACCGCCCCTATCTTTAAGAGAGCTTACAGAATATCTGGACCAGAGTTGGTTGAGCTTAAGAAGCAGATTGATGAGCTGTCAGAGAAAGGTTACATCCGGCCAAGCACCTCGCCTTGGGCCGCCCCTGTCCTGTTTGTGGAGAAGAAAGATGGCACCAAAAGGATGTGTATCGATTATCGAGCTCTAAATGAAGTCACGATCAAGAACAAGTATCCCTTGCCCCGAATAGAAGATCTGTTCGACCAGTTGAGAGGAGCCAGTGTGTTCTCCAAGATTGATCTGAGGTCAGGTTATCATCAGCTCAGGATCCGACCTTCGGACATTCCGAAGACGGCATTCATTACCAAGTATGGTTTGTATGAGTTCACAGTGATGTCTTTTGGTTTGACCAATGCACCAGCCTTCTTTATGAATTTGATGAACAGTGTATTCATGGATTATCTCGATAAGTTTGTGGTGGTATTCATTGATGACATTCTGATTTATTCTCAAAGCGAAGAAGAGCATGCAGATCATTTGAGGATGGTATTGCAGAGATTGCGAGAGCACCAGTTGTATGCAAAGTTGAGCAAGTGTGAGTTCTGGATCAGTGAAGTCCTGTTCTTGGGTCACATAATCAACAAGGAAGGATTGGCTGTGGATCTGAAGAAAGTGGCAGACATTCTGAACTGGAAAGCGCCAACAGATGCTCGAGGAATCAAGAGCTTCATTGGAATGGCCAGATATTATCGGCGATTCATTGAAGGGTTTTCGAAGATTGCGAAACCAATGACAGCGTTGCTAGGCAACAAGGTTGAGTTCAAGTGGACCCAGAAATGCCAAGAAGCCTTTGAAGCGCTGAAAGAGAAGTTGACAACAGCGCCTGTCCTAGTCTTGCCTGATGTGCACAAGCCCTTCTCTGTGTATTGTGATGCTTGTTACACAGGTTTGGGATGCGTGTTGATGCAAGAGGGAAGAGTTGTGGCTTACTCGTCCCGACAGCTGAAGGTTCATGAGAAGAATTACCCAATCCATGATCTAGAGTTGGCAGCAGTGGTTCACGCACTGAAGACATGGAGGCACTATCTGTATGGACAGAAATGCGATGTTTACACAGATCACAAGAGTCTGAAGTACATATTCACTCAGTCAGAATTGAACATGAGGCAACGAAGATGGTTAGAGTTGATCAAAGATTATGAGTTGGAGATTCATTACCATCCAGGCAAAGCAAACGTAGTGGCAGATGCTTTGAGCAGAAAGAGTCAAGTCAATCTGATGGTCGCTCGTCCGATGCCTTATGAGTTGGCCAAAGAGTTTGACAGGTTGAGTCTCGGATTTCTGAACAATTCGCGAGGAGTCACAGTTGAATTGGAACCTACCTTGGAGCGAGAAATCAAAGAAGCGCAGAAGAATGATGAGAAGATCAGTGAGATCCGGCGACTGATCCTAGATGGCAGAGGCAAAGATTTTCGAGAAGATGCAGAAGGCGTGGTATGGTTCAAAGACCGTTTGTGTGTTCCCAATGTCCAGTCTATTCGGGAGTTGATTCTCAAGGAAGCTCATGAGACAGCTTATTCGATTCACCCTGGCAGTGAGAAGATGTATCAGGATCTGAAGAAGAAATTCTGGTGGTATGGAATGAAGAGGGAAATCGCAGAGCATGTGGCTATGTGCGATAGTTGTCGAAGAATTAAGGCAGAGCACCAGAGACCAGCTGGATTGTTGCAACCGTTGCAGATTCCTCAGTGGAAATGGGATGAAATCGGTATGGATTTCATAGTCGGATTGCCTCGCACTCGAGCCGGCTACGATTCCATTTGGGTAGTAGTGGACCGTTTGACCAAGTCAGCCCACTTCATACCTGTCAAGACCAGCTACAACAGTGCAGTATTGGCAGAGTTGTATATGTCTCGGATCGTTTGTCTTCATGGTGTGCCAAAGAAGATAGTGTCAGACAGAGGAACGCAGTTCACCTCTCATTTCTGGCAGCAGTTGCATGAAGCCTTGGGCACACATCTGAATTTCAGTTCAGCTTATCACCCGCAGACAGATGGTCAGACTGAAAGAACCAATCAAATTCTTGAAGATATGTTGAGAGCCTGTGCGTTGCAAGATCAGTCCGGATGGGACAAGCGATTGCCTTATGCAGAGTTTTCCTATAACAACAGTTACCAGGCCAGTTTGAAGATGTCACCATTTCAAGCGCTCTATGGAAGGAGTTGCAGAACTCCGTTGCAATGGGATCAGCCTGGAGAGAAGCAAGTGTTTGGGCCAGACATTCTGCGTGAAGCTGAAAAGAACATCAAGATGGTCCGAGAGAATCTGAAGATAGCGCAATCGAGGCAGCGAAGCTATGCAGACACAAGAAGAAGAGAGCTGAGTTTCGAAGTCGGAGACTTTGTCTATCTGAAAGTGTCACCGATCAGAGGAGTCAGAAGATTCGGAGTGAAAGGCAAGCTAGCACCCCGCTACATTGGTCCGTATCAAATTCTCTCAAAGCGTGGAGAAGTGGCTTATCAGCTCAGCCTGCCAGAGAATTTGTCTGCTGTGCATGATGTCTTTCATGTGTCTCAGTTGAAGAAGTGTTTGCGTGTGCCAGAAGAGCAGTTGCCAGTGGAAGGTCTTGAAGTCCAGGAGGACTTGACCTATGTTGAGAAGCCAGCTCAGATCCTTGAGGTTGCAGATAGAGTCACTCGAAGGAAAACCATCAGGATGTGCAAAGTCAGATGGAGTCACCACTCTGAGGAAGAAGCAACCTGGGAGCGTGAAGATGATTTGATGGCTAAGTACCCAGAGCTCTTTGCTAGCCAGCCCTGAATCTCGAGGGCGAGATTCTTTTAAGGGGGATAGGTTTGTAACGCCCCGAATTTTGCAGTTGATTTTTTTTCTTTTCTTCACTCGCCAAATTCGGGCGTTACCTTTTCTTTTTCTTTTTCCCCTCGCTAGACCTTGATCTTTTCCAAAGTTAGCGGGATTCGGTCTGGAATTCCCGTGTAAAGAAAAAACCCTAAAACTGTTTTATGTTGTTTGATGCACCATGCCGAACTATGCATTCTTTGATTGTTTGAAAGTGCAAATGCATTCATCTAGGAAGATCGGATTTCGAAAATGAGGAGAAAATCTTTTCTTTCTTTTTCTCTCTCTTTCTCTCTCCTCTTTTTCTCTCTCTCCCGCGCCGTGGGCCGACCCCGGCCGGCCCAGCCGCCCCTGCGCGCCCCCTCTTGGGCCTTGGCAGGCCCAGCCGCCCCCCCACCTCCCCTTTTCCCCCCCAATCCCCTCTCTCTCCCTCTCATTTTCCCTCTCTCTCCCTAAGCCGCCGCCCCTACCCCTGCCCTAAGCCGCCGCCGCCCCCTGCTCGGCCGCCGCCCTCGCCGTCGGCCGCCCAACGCCGGTGAGCCCCCCCCCCTCCTCTCTCCTCCCTCTCCTCCCTCCCTCTCCTCTCCTCTCCCCTTGGCCGCCCTTGGCCGCCTGGCCCTCGGCCGCCCCAGCCCAGCCGCCCGGCCGGCCCTCGGCCGCGCCCTGGCGCCCCTCGGCCGCGCCCGGCCAGCCCCGGCCGCCCCTGGCCAGCCCCTGGCCAGCCCCTCGGCCGCGCCCCCGGCCGCGCCCAGCCGCGCCCCCGACCGCGCCTGGCCCGCCCGCCTGGCCCCTGGCCGCCAGCTCGGCCGGTCTTGGCCGCCAGCTCGGCCGGTCCTGGCCGCCGGTTCAACCGGCCGGCTCAGCCGCCCCCCTCTGTTTTTTTTTATTTTTTTTTATTTTATTTTATTTACTTTCTGTTATCATAGCTATTTTATTTTAGGTAGGCTAATCATTGTTTATGCTATTGAAATAGGAAGTTTAATTTAGAATTTCGTTGCGCTAGTTGATTCATTTAGTTAATTGTTTATCTCGTTCAATGTTGATCAACTTAAAATGATTAGGTTTCCATTAGTGTATATAGCAGAATTCTTTTGTTGAGAACCAATTGTAATTGATCATTAGTGCATAAGATTTAACCCCTGCGAGACCCTTTCCCCGTTTCTTTCTAACCATAACAAATGCGATATCGAATGTCATACTTGATGCATACTCACTTTATTTGTTCCCTTGTATGGTGTACTGTTCTTTTGTATTAAATATGTGGATGGATGTATGTATGTTTGCGCTCGCATAGAGAACGATCCGGTCGAAGAGCCCGAGGAATTCGCAGGAGAAGCCCCTGAGCAGCAGTCGGTTGGTGGAGGCAAGTGTCCTTTGACCTATCTCTGTCCTATTCATTCTTTAATTCACCTCCCGCATTACACATTTATACCTAAGGATTGACTAGCTTTTGTTATCCATGTCCTTGTTTACCTATTTGGGTCGGATTATTACTGCTTAGTCTGATGCTATTGCTCAACTCTAATCAATGAACATGATGTGATTATCTATGATACGCTGTTTTCCCTTCTTATTTATGATTATATTTGTGACCTTCAAGGGGACTCGAGCGGTTTCTCGAGTGCCTCTCCGTAAGGACCTGTTCAATGGATGACCGCCCGGGAAAACAGTGCAACCATGAGGGTGGAATGGGACGCCCTTAGCTGAATAATTAGAGGAACTGGGGTGTAGTTCGCTTAGCCGTTGTGCCGTCAATGGGGCTCGGTGTATGCGGCTCGCTCTGCCAAGGTTGATTTGTCCCTTGGGGAGGAGTGCGGTATATTTAGGAAACCTAACGGGCGGCTACAGCCTCGGGGAATCTTTGTAAAGGCTCCGTAGTGATGCCCTGCTGGACCACCTAGGTAGTGGTCAATGGGGAGTCGCTCTCTCCGGGCAGAAAGGGAATCACGGCTTGTGGGTAAAGTGCACAACCTCTGCAGAGTGTTATGAAACTGATATATCAGCCGTGCTCGCGGTTATGAGCGGCCAAGGGAGCTCCAGAGATTAGTGATACTTGATCAGAGATACTTTGGTACAGGTGGCAATGAGATTGATGGTTCTGATTATGATTATGGTATTGGTAAGTGGTATTCTTTCCGTTTGGAAAGGATACATTGGGCTAATAACTTGGGTTAATGTTAAAACCTGGCTCTCTACTAGTAAGTAATAACCTGACCAATTAAAAGCAACTGCTTGACTTATCCCCACATAAAGCTAGTCCACTACAGCCAAACGGGATGCTTGCTGAGTATGTTGATGTGTACTCACCCTTGCTCTACACACCAAATCCCCCCCAGGTTGTCAGCATTGCAACCACTGCTCAGGAGAAGATGAAGCTGTGGAAGGAGACTTCCAGGAGTTCCAAGACTACGACGAGTTCTAGGTGTGGGTTAGCGGCAACCCCCAGTCGGCTGCCTGTGAAGGCCGTGTTATCTACGTTTCTTTTCCGCACTTTGATTTATTGTAAGAACTATATGGACGTCTCAGACGTATGATGTAATCGACTATTATTTCCCCTTTTAATACTATTTGAGCACTGTGTGATGATGTCCATGTTATGTAACTGCTGTGTACGTGAATAACTGATCCTGGCACGTACATGGTTCGCATTCGGTTTGCCTTCTAAAACCGGGTGTGACACGTACTTGGTCGGCTCGCTGACTGTGGGCCGTGCGCTGTGTGACTTGCGTATGGGGCCACCTCGTCAGCATCGTCACCCACCTTCCGTGATACCCGCGCTCCGCTCCGCAATCGCCGCACGCCGCCGTATGACCCGGAAATCCGTTGCTAGCTCTCGGCCGCCGCATAAAACCAGCAAGGGAGATCCGCCAGAGAGCTTCGCGAGCGGGGAAAGCTCTTGCCCAAAACGCCAGCAGCCGCGCACCAGAGAAAGCCAGCCGCCAGAGCCACCTGTGTCCTCATCACCATTGGAGCCTTGGAATCGGGCCGGGAGGGAATCGAGTGAATTCGCTTGCGCGTCTGGAAACCGTCCATGGTCTTTCCAGGTGCTATTGAGGACCAACGACGCCACGAACCCGCCTGCTGTCGAGGACAGCTTCACTCCGCCGCCCAACCCTCGGTAATTCTCAGTTTCCTGTTTCGCCATGCGCCTAGGTCCGCGTTACACCGGTTCAATTTGTGTTAGACGCTCGGGTACGACTGATTGGGTGCCTCGCCGGCGTGCTCCGCCGGATGAACAGGGCGCGCCACCGGTTTGATAGCCTGAGATAGGAGATTAGCGTCCACCGTCGGATTTGGAATGAACAACCCAGATTAGAAGTTGGGAAGGGATGGGTTTCTGGTCGTTGATCCGATCACGTACGCGCGAGATTAGATCGTGTGCCCCCCTTCGCGGGATTGGCTTTGAACCGTTGGATCGCGATCGGGCGACCACGGTTCGATACTGGTTCATAAACATGCGCTTTGATCTGGTCCGCCCACGCACGATCGGATGGCTCAGAGACCTTCATACCCCTTCGCGGGTATATTTTGTTAAAGAGACCTCCTCAAACTTTAAAAACAACCCGCGGTCCTCGGGTACTATTCACTGTGTCTCAGGAATCTTGCGCCAGAGCCCCTGAACTTTCCAGAAAATGAGGCCCAGTCCAGAGATAATTAAAAGCAGAGAATTGATTTTAGAAATTAGTTTTTAATACAAAAACAAATCTAGAAACTTGTAAAATGCATAGAAAATTCATTTTAGCTCCGAATTGAACCATTCAAATTTCTAAAATTTTGTAATTTTATTCTCTATCATTTAGTGTCTATGTTTTGACATGAACTCAGTAAGAAAATTTAATTATCATTTAATCCTATTTCAAGCACATTAAACCTTAGAAAATTCATAACTTAAAATCTATAACTCCAAAATTAATACTTCCAGTTCCAATGATCTCATTTTAATGTGTAGATTTTTATTGTATATTCTATTTGCATATTTGATGTGATGTTAATTTATGCTATACTATGTATGTATTGTGTTGATGCGAGTAGACGAGCAAGCCACTGTGGATTCTGAGGTTCAGCAAGTAGAAGTAGCTGAGCAGGAGCTCATTGAAGGCAAGTTGTGCCCTTGATCACTTACTTTTCCCAGCCATGTTCTTATTAATTTTAATGATCTGCATAGGTTAATTTTGCTGGGATCCTTTAGGTTACCCCAGTTTTGGTTATCTTTATACCTTGTTCACCCCTGAAATATTTTTGGGTAGTACCTGCTATTGCTTTATGTGGATTTGGGTATGAAGATACACTATTCATGATTATTCTGTTATTATCTTGTTATTATTACTGTTCATGTTAAGATCATTAAATTAATGGGAACATGGAGCGACCACTCGGGAAAACGGTGCTACCACAAGGGTTTAATGGGACGCCCTTGGCTGATTAGCTAGGAAAGCTAGTGGGGGTCTTCCTTACCCGAAAGGGGCAAGGGCAGTAGGGGAGTGGTCAGTGTAGGGAGGTCCTTGGGTTGATTTTGCTGCGATGGCGGTCAGGCGAGGGATTCCTGCACTGGAGCTTTCTATAAACTGTAGCGGGATTTCTGAAGCTAGTGGAACTTTATAAAGGCCTCGTAGTGTTACCCTGCCTCGCCTCCTCGGTAGAGGTGTATGGGATTGGTCGTTTCTTGGCAGATGGGTAACATGACTTGTGGGTAAAGATGCGCAACCTCTGCAGAGTGTAAAACTAGTATACTAACCGTGCTCACGGTCATGAGCGGCTCGGACCCTCACATGATTAATTATGGAACTTAAATTTAATTTGATATTTGCATCGCATTTGGGATTATTTTACTATTACTTTTCTTTATTATTATTAAGGTTTGGTATTTACTTACACTTAGTAATTGCTAATAAAATGTTGATCAACTTATAAAAGCAATGCTCAGCCTCAGCTTTTTTTTATTGATTAGCCTTACACTTCATGAACTCTCACCTTTGGTGAGTTCATGCCACATTATTCCCCACGACTTGTTGAGCTATGAACGTATGTGAGCTCACTCTTGCTATCTCACACCCCCCACAGGAGAAGAACAGGTGGTCGAAGAGGAGCCGCCTAACACTGAGGCATTCGACTTGATCTAGGTGGCGTTTCTCAGTTGACATTGGTGCCAACGATCCTTAGTTCGTTTTATATTTATCTTTTACTTTGTAATAAGTCTTCCGATATGTAATAAATACTCTGATGTTTTGTGACATTTATCTCTATACACTCTGTTATTATATATGTTGTCTTTTTTGGCGCATGTATGAGATGCATCGGGCTTTGTCCGGGTGTGACAACCACCCACCCAAAAATGGGCCCGAGCAGCATAGACCACGAAACAGACAGAACAATTTTTCTGAGACATTTGCAAGGAAACAAGTCGTAGAAAAAATGAAGAACAGCAACAGTAGAGCAGAGTTGTTTCTCACCCCTCTCCGGCCAATGTACTTGGCCATCTGGCCGCTGGCGATCGCCCCGACCATGGCGCCCACGTTGGACAGCGAACCGAACGCTGAGAACTGGGGAGGCGACGGAGGTCCATCAATTATTTGTTCGTTTGATTTTGAGACGAACGCGTTGAGCCGAGCTGAAGACAAAGCTAGCGTTAGGACGTAGAAACTGCAGCCAGGAGGTACCTCGGAGATGGAGAGGTTGAGGTCCCGGATGATGCCATCCTGCGTCGGCGAGGAGTAGCCGCTTGTGAAGCCGCACTGGATGGGGCCGAGCGCGACGATGAGCGTGCAGAGGAAGGCGGAGACGTGGGACTCGCGCAGGACGGCCCTGGAGGAGGTGCCGGCGGCGTTGAGGCTGGGCTGGCGCGGCCCCGTCCGTTGCCAGCTCCCGCTGTTGGGCAGCAGCGGCTTGTGCAGCCCGCCGTCGTGGTCGCTGCCGCACTCGTAGCCGGCGCCGGACGCGCTGTTGCTCGCCATGGCGCCCGCGCTCAGCGCCCAACTCGCGGCGAGATTTGATTTGTCTCGTTTTTTTCCAGGTGGGATTGGATGGATGGAGAGCGAGACAGGGGAGGAGGAGGACGAATGGCAGGAGACGAAACGAGGGAGACCCACCACCTCCATTGAATGGGCACGCCGAGTCGCCGTCGTGAAACTCGTGATAGGCGGCAGGTCTCGCCGGGGTCCCATACTCCCATCCCATCCATCAGAGACACAGAAGTGCCTGCTCTTTTTCTGAGCTGAGCTGGACATGACTACCAGCTCATCATCCACATGTCGTGTTGGCCGTGTTGTTTTGCCGTTTCTCGGTACTGTGACTACTGCCACTGTCACAGGTGAGCCGAGGCGACAGGACACGGCGTCCGGCCTCCTGGATGCCTTGCCTAGTCGGCGACTCCCTTCTCGCCACGGTCATTGCCTCCAGTGAGATCCCCACCTTCGCTGGTCGCTGCCTCCCCCTCCGTTCCACTCCCTCGCGCGCTCCATCCTCTATCAGCAAGCAGCTCGAGACCTCCGCTGCCGACGCCATCTACACTCGCTTCCTCGCGCTCCTCTCCTCTGCTTCCTGCCGCCGTCCTTGCCCTCGCCGCCGCTGACTTGCGTACCATCGGCGTCTCCGGCCGCAAGGCATCCTACGTGCTGCCGTGCGGCGACCTCGGCGTTCGCAAGGGTGCAGCTTGACTGCTTGAGCTGTACAAGCTCAAGGCGCTGCCCAATCCGATCCGGAGGAGATGGCGGTATTGTGCGAGCGATGGAGGCCGTACTGGTCAGTCGGCGCGTGGTACATGGCGCCCTCATGGAGAGCAAGGGTGTTGCGGCCAAGAAGAATAAAGTTAATGCAAGCTCTTGGCTAGCTAGGTATGTACTCCCTCCGGTTTCCTATTAGTTGTCGTTTTGGATAAGGTTCGAGTCAAACTTATAAAATTTTGACTACAAATAACTATTTCGTTATTTAGTTTTGGAACCTAATATTTATATACACCAATTTGTCATAAAAAGTACTTTTATAAAAGTATAAATGTATTAAGAGTTTATTTGTATTTTAACAAAAAACATTGGTCAAAGTTATATTTTGGAGACCGTGTTGTTGTCCTAAACGACAACTAATAGGAAACCGGAGGGAGTACATGTAAGTGATGGTCTTACGTGTTTGTCGTCCCAAAGCTGTTAACTTTAGATGATTCCGAGGTAGATGGTGTCTATGTTCAAATCAGGGTCCTTGCAGAGTCACAACTGAAGTTGATTGGTTTGAGATGCTATTATCTTGTAAGCCTGTAATTTTATTACATATGCAACTATGTGGAGCATAAGGGTTTCCTATCCTGATTATTAGAAAACAGTCGATTTTGTGGTTGGAAATGATATGCTTTTTCTTCCTTTCATGTATATCATTCATTCCACATCATTATTCAGTCATGACTTGATTGTACATCTTAGAGCAATAGATATGAAATAGTTGGAATAAAGTTTTTGTTGCTAGGGTGCAGCATGTTGCTGTTTTTGATTTTGTTGGAATATAATACAAATGAATTGCCCACAACCTCATATCAGCTTAAACTTTTGTTTTGAATTGGTTGGTACATGCAACTTAATATGGTATCAGAGTCAAAGGTCATAAGTTTAAATCCTGGCTAGCATAATTAAATAAAATAATAGTTTCTCACTCATACTTTACGTCTGAGACCCAAGAGAGACTCGATATAAGAGAAGTGTTGAAATATAATATAAATGAATTACTCATCTCCTCCTATCAGATTAAACTTTTGGGTTGATTTAATTGATGCATGCAACTTAAAGATTCTACTGTTACACCATCTCGATTCTACTTAATTTATGCACAGAGGATTCTTTAACAGTGACTTATGGTGGACTCGAACGTACGTGATTCTAGCATTTGGTTCTTTGCGTTGTTCGTGAGCACGATCTAGCGACCTCTCTTTTTGAACCCGATGCTAAAAAACAGTGTCCTGCTAAAGCAAAATTTTGAGGCAACGAATGCTACGAGGCATTGTTTTTTTTAGTTTGCATAAATACATGACTTTTAGACTTTACATCCTCCATAATTTTAGTTCAAGGGGACAATGAATACATGTGGTTATCAATCTTATGTACACTAGGATCCTACAACCACAGGTAGACACACATAAACTTGATCATAACCTATACTATATATACACATATTGACATATACACACTGGTTCATCATTTTATTCTCCAACCAGAGCTGGATTCCTTTGGTTCCTTCTATATCGTCCTAGGTTCATCTTGGATCCGTAGAGCTTTGTTTTCTACCTCTTTGACCCTCCAACATTTTTTTAACCTGAAAGCAAAAGTCAATATGCACACCGTAAGGTTCTCTAAATTATAAACATTAACTCTAATTTGTACTATGTGATAATATGTGCTTGTACTGATTTCGGTTGAAGCTGCTACTATAGCTTTTTAGTAAAGACCTGCCTACCAGAAATCACTCACTTGAAAATAAAACAAAAGAAAGGACAACAAAGAACTACCCAAAGCTTGCCTAGTCACACGCTAAAAAGGCCATGGAGATGCCCTTTTGGCATAAGTTGTGACTCCTAGAGTAATATGAGAACTGCATGTCGGGTGCAAGCTGGATGCATGAGGGATTAGAGTGCAAGATCCAAACTTTTCTATTGGAGGTAGGAGATATTATTTGTCATAGTACTAGGTTTGGATCCCAGACTATTAGTGGGCATTAGTGGACAAACACCGAGTAATTAGATCCAAAGGCAAGGATGTCTGCAATTAGGCCTATACAATGTTGATGTGGTCACCCATGCATGGAATGGAACAGCTATAGAACATAAAACACTCAGATGCTCGAGTGTCTGAATTCTTGAGCCATCGATGGCATAGCGATGCATGTTGACCTATTCATAAAAAAATATGGTATGGTGACTGAATTACTCTTAGCCCGAGGCCTGCTTCTTATGACTATCACCAACAAGCATCCATATAGTTAACCAAAAGCTTATCAGTACAGAAAAAAAAACCCTTATGTTATATGTTTCCAGTTTGCTTTCGAAGTGCCATGGACTTTACCTCGGGTCCAGAATCCCTGTGTCTTGTACTTGGGGTACGGCACATTGCCTGACTCAATCATCTTGATGTCGTAATCAAGATTTTCATAGTGGCAGCGCACCTCCTCGGCAGACTTGATGCCTCCCATGGCGCTGGACACCTTGTCCCACCGGTTGGGTGTGCCCTCGCCATAGTAGGCGAGTGCCTCTTCAAACATCTTGTTCTCTTTCTTGCTCCACTGTGACATGGAGTTGGGAGAGGAGCTCCGCGAGGCAGACATATTTGGAGTATCCTCTGTTGGTGCGCTAAGGCTTACTGTATCTAGTGTCTAGACTGAAGTATTTCACTCTTCAGAAGCTCTTATGGTTTGGTATCTCTTGTCACAAGGTCTGCTATTTATAGGCCCTGAGGTTGCCTGCTGCGCTTTTGTGTGTGTGTGAGCTCTGAGCTGTAAGTTGCATAGAATCACGATTGTGGGTTAAAGGTGGCTGAGAAGAATAAGGTTGGCTGGTTTCAGGGCCAAGGGACATGGAGACAGTGTGATCTAAATTCGAAGAGTAGAATCTCTATGTTTTAAAACCTCTTTATGACTTTTTTTTGTGTGTATGTGTGTTTGATAGCTCAAGAATTTTTTTGTGTGTGTTGAGAATTGAGATGGCTGATGGTGCATGATGCTGGATATGGTATCAGTGATGTAAACATTGTCTGTATCAGCGATATATTAATCTCTATAGAGGTGATGAAACATTCTCGGAATCAGTGATATATTTAATAACTCCTACAGGAGTGAGGGCAAGATCAGTGCAAGTAATCAAATTAAATGTATTGTCATTGTATCCAGCAGCTGTTTTGTATACTTGCAGAGACCTATAAAGTTACAAGGTTGCCTTGCTCTGTAAGTAGTGACTGCTGAATCCCTTAGTGGCAGGTCGATTCATCACATATCCCAAGACTGAACAAGATTGTAGTGTTGTCTTCTGTCTTCTTCACCAAGGTAGATTAAAATTGAAGGGGTTTAACTTTTGAGTGGTGAATGAAAGAAAATCCGAAGCCTGCCCTTTTGTACACATGAAATGACCTTATCTAGGCTGTATCCTTGCCTCATGCATGATGAGAGATTGGAAGAATATGTGCCGACTACCAAAGCAAGGCTTGTTAAGTCCCTTTTGGACTGAAGAATACATTTCACCTGTTGCCAGGGCCTTGGAAGAGGGAATTGCATATGTTCTCTATGGTCCATGCCAAAGCTATATATACCCTTGTGATTCTGAGACTGCACTGGTACAGCAAGGTATTTGTTGCATGATAAAACTCAGCTCAGTAAATATTTGTTAGGTCCTTGCAGATGCTAGTGTTGTAGCATGGAGGACCATTGTCTTTATTGTCTGAAATACGACTGGCATGCAGGTCGATGTCTGAGCGCATAGCTCGGAAGATGTGCGTGTCAGCCAATAGGTTTATGTGGCTGGGCCTGCAAGATGCCCTGAAGGTCGCGCTTCCTGAAAAGTCAGAACTTGCAAAGGTGCGCAAACCAAACCTCTGATTGAATGCTTCCATGCCATGGCTCATAGTTCCTAGATTCTTGTCTCTATCTGATAGCCCATTGTTTACCGTTGTCCATGCATGTATCAGCTTGTTGTAACATCCATCTTGACCATTGTCCATTGCCATATCAGCTTCATACCTGGTTGAGAAACTAGTTACCAAAATGCTGTCACTTTAAACACAGATTCACATGTAATTTGGAAATTTCAATTTATATTACTTGGTGCATACTTCACTGGAGGAGGATGGAGGATAACAGGGTTTGGTCGAAGAACACCCATTCTTTTCACCGTGTACCTCTTTGCATTCTCGGCCATTCGATGTACAATCCATAGAACATATTCCAAAGGAGATGAGCAGCCGGCGCACGCCCCTTGGGGACCAAAGGAACATATCTACGCGGGTATATGTAGCTTTTCATCTCCAAGGATCCTGGAAAGGGAATTGACTACATTCCAATCCTGCTCCCAGCTTGTTCATGGAATCTGCATACCGTCCCACGCATTAAGATTTGATCTACCGCCACTTGACCCGTCCAGTGGCTGCCGTTTCTTCATTCAGATGAACGGGCGGGGAAGGTCTGCGTTGCATCCGTCGGATGCGTTGGAGCAGCAAGTTGCAGCTTGGATTCGTGCAGCGCGGATCGAGCCAGCCATCAGGAGATCGGAATCATATCTGCACGGAGCCGTCAGAAAGATGCAGGATTCCCACTGATATTTTGAACCATCCAGGCAGGCAGGCAGGCAAGGCTTCCGGAAGATGCTGGGTAGTGAAATCTGAAATGGAGGCTTCTTTCAAGCTGCTTTGCCAGCGTTTCTGAATATTTTCAGGGTGGTGTTCGAGCCTGCAGCTTTGTCTGGGCTGTTACCAAAAGACAGATTGTGACTAGAGATACTTCCGAATCTTGAATCTTTTATTTGTGTTTGGGCCTTGCCCTGTGGAATTGGAGATTCTGGATTGAGTATTCTGCGTTGTTTTCAACTGGAAAGGGAGAATATTGTGTTGAAATTTTAGTAGATTATATTGCACTGTTAGGTTTTAAAAAGAAGAATATATTATTCTGTAGCTTTTTGTGTACAGAGATGTCTTGCTTGGTTCTGGTTTCAGCGCATGCACCACCAGTGAGCTATACAGTCAACTTGTCTCCTGCTTAAAACAATTGTTTCAGCACTAGTACAATCTACAACAGTAATGGCTTTTGCAGTGACTGTGAGCCATCGCTCACTGCATATATTCTCTAAGAGCTGAGCCATCATTAGTTGGTATCTGGCCAGCTGCTTTATGCTATCGCCAAGTAGCTCGGATTCAGTGGCCGCCTATGCATGGATATCGAGCTATCTCGGATCGTTATGTCTCGTTACTCTTGGCTCGTTATACTAATAAGCTAAACATCAGAAGCTCGAGCCCGCTTATTAGGGTCGCGAGCCACAATTACATACAAAGATCTATATAGATAAATATATATAACCTAAAAATCATATTTTAAGTGTTTAACACAACAAATCCAAAACCTTTATAATATTATTATCATATTATCATCCTATCTTCTAACTTTCAATATTAAATTGAATAACCAAATATGTATTAACTTACAGATTTACAAACCCTTATTATAATATGATAGCAACAAACATCATTATAAAGCAATTCATCATCCATTTCATATATATGTAATGTTTCGTTGTACAACACTAACATCATATGCTGCTAGAAAACAAAATTTATAAAACCATAACCAATAATCTAATATTAAATATGCAATGTAGGTATATAGACATGCAATAATGCATATATTTAAACACATGTCACATCCACATATGTCCACATCACATATTATAACTACGAGAACACAAAACTATGAGAGATGAGACGACACCAACGACTAGACAGTTATGACTTGACTCGTTTGGCTCACGAGCTAGCTCACGAGCTTGTAAGGAAAATGGACCCCGGGCCATTTGGCTAATTGAGTTTTGGTGTTTGATGAACAACACAATCCGTAAACTAATAAGTTTTCTAGTGTTTGTGTTTGTAGTTCACAGGATGCGAAGAAATTGGACCAAGGCAATGAGGATGCAACACCTCAAAAGAAGACATAAAAAGATGCAGAGGAGTCCAAGACTCAAGAACAAAGAAGCCCGAAGAAATCAGCAAAGAAATTCAAGATGAGGACTGTCAGCCAGCGCCTGGTGGCGCACCGGACATAGGTGTCCGGTGTGCACCGGACTGTCCGGTGAGGCACCGGACAGTCTGCGCAGAGAGGCCACAGACAGGCGCTCTCTGGCTGTAGCACCGGGCTGTCCGGTGTGCCAACGGGCAGACGGCAACGGTCGGATCCAACGGTCGACTGCTACAGGCGCCAACGGTCGGCTGACGTGGCGTGCACCGGACACTGCACAGTAGATGTCAGGTGGTGCACCGGACTGTCCGGTGCACCCGACGACAGAAAGCTGCTGCTTTCTGTCCAACGGCTAGTTGGGGGTGTGGAGGCTATAAATACCACCCCAACCGGCCATTCTCAAGTGTGAGAGCCCAAGCAACATACCAAGGCATATAGTGCACATTTCCAAGAGCTCAAACACCCAAGTGCTTAATAGAATCACTCGGTGATTAGCGTAGGTGCTTTGCGAAGTGCTTAGGTTAGTTAGACCGCTTTAGCGCTTGCTCTAGGTGAATCCTAGTTAGTTGAGTGAGTTTTGTAAAACAACACAACCCCTCGGCTCTTGCGTGAGTCGTTGTAATTGTGCCGAGTGGGGCGAGAGTCTTGCGAGACCGTGACAACCGCGTTTGTGTCACGGCCGCCACCGTGTACCGGAGGGAACGAGGCCCGCGGCGTTTCGGCTGGAAGCTCGATAGTGGAGACGGCGGGGAGCGTCCGAGAGGAGCCGGAAGCGGAGCACCACTTGCGCGTGGAGAAGGCCCGCGGCTCTCTACGGAGTTACTCGACCGTGGTGCTTGGCCCTCGCGTGGGCTTCCCTTTGCGTAGGGGCACCAACGAGGATTAGTCGGGACCTTGCATGGTTCCGGATACCTCGGTAAAAATACCGGCGTCATCCACGAGAGTTTGCTTCTCTACTTAGCTCTTTACATTCCGCATTTATATTAAGTATTTAAGTTTCAATCTTGTAGTCATACTTATTTAGTATAGATTGAAACTTAGCCTTTGCGGTAGTGTCGGGGACCATAATTAGGGGTACCCTCAAGACGCCTAATTCTCAGCTGGTAACCCCCATCAACATGAAGCTGCAGAGGCCTGATGGGTGCGATTAAGTCAGGGATCAGTCCATACGAGCGACTCGATCACGCCTCGCCCGAGCCTAGCCTCGGGCAAGGGCAGCCGACCCTAAGGTGTTTCCGTCTCGCCCGAGGCCCCCTTTTTACGGCAGACGCATCTCCGGCTCGCCCGAGGCCTTGCCTTCGTTAAGAAGCAACCCTGACTAAATCGCCGCGCCAACCGACCAAGTCACAGGGGCGGAAGACGGCGAACTCCGCTCCGCCCGACCCAGGGCTCGGACTCGGGCTAAGGCCCCGGAAGACGGCGAACTCCGCTCCGCCCGACCCAGGGCTCGGACTCGGGCTAAGGCCCCGGAAGACGGCGAACTCCGCTCCGCCCGACCCAGGGCTCGGACTCGGGCTAAGGCCCCGGAAGACGGCGAACTCCGCTCCGCCCGACCCAGGGCTCGGACTCGGGCTAAGGCCCCGGAAGACGGCGAACTCCGCTCCGCCCGACCCAGGGCTCGGACTCGGGCTAAGGCCCCGGAAGACGGCGAACTCCGCTCCGCCCGACCCAGGGCTCGGACTCGGGCTAGGCCCCGGAAGACGGCGAACTCCGCTCCGCCCGACCCAGGGCTCGGACTCGGGCTAGGCTCCAGAAGACGACGAACTCCGCTTCGCCCGACCCCAGGGGTCGGACTCCGCCCTGGCCTCTGTCGAACGACCTCCGCCTTGTCCGACCCAGGAGCTCGGGCTCGGCCTCGGCCATGCAGGACAGACTCGACTTCGGCTTCGGAGGAGCCTCCACGTCGCCCGACCTAGGGCACAAGTCCGCCACGTCAACAGGAAGCGCCATCATCACCCTACCCCGAGCCGACTCGGGCCGCAGAGAACAAGACCGACGTCCCATCTGGCTAGCTCCGCCAGATAGGCAATGATGGCGCCCCGCTAGCCCTATGACGACGGCGGCTCTTAGCTCCCTTACGGAAGCAGGGGGACATCAGCAAGGACCCAACAGCTCCGACAGCTGTCCCTCCGCCAGGCTCCATTGCTCCACCGACAGCCACGACACCACACCAGCTGGGTGCCAAGATCTCTCCGGCTGCCACCTTGGCATGTACTTAGGGCGCTAGCTCTCCCCCGCTAGACACGTAGCACTCTGCTACACCCCCATTGTACACCTGGATCCTCTCCTTGCGCCTATAAAAGGAAGGACCAGGGCCTTCTTAGAGAAGGTTGGCCTCGCGGGAACGAGGGCAGGGGCAGGCGCTCTCTTGGGGCCGCTCGCTCCCCTCACCCGCGCGGACGCTTGTAACCCCCTACTGCAAGCGCACCCGACCTGGGCGCGGGACGAACACGAAGGCCGCGGGATCTCCGCCTCCCTCACGACCCGGCTCCGGCCACCTCGCTCTTCCCCCCTTCGCGCTCGCCCACGCGCTCGACCCATCTGGGCTGGGGCACGCGGCACACTCACTCGTCGGCTCGGGGACCCCTCGGTCTCGAAACGCCGACAGTTGGCGCGCCAGGTAGGGGCCTGCTGCGTGTTGACGAGCAGTTTCCCGTCAAGCTCCAGATGGGCAGTCTCCAACGACCTCTCCAACCCGGGACGGTGCTCCGTTTCAGGAGCCTCGAGTTCATGTCTTTCGACGGCGGCTACGACATGATACTCCTTCCACCGCCGCGCGGCGGCGACAATGGTGGCCGACAGCCCGCCCGCCGGCGGCGGAATCGACGACGTCTTTCCCGCGTGGGGGAAGGACAACTTTCGAGCTCGCCCCATCCTCTCCCTCGCCATCGGAGGAGGAGACGGGGCAACCAGGGCCGAGCGGGAGGCTGCGCTCCGTCGGCTATCGAGCAAGTGGACGACGCCAGCACGCTCACGGAGGGCCTGCAGGACATCGCCCTCGTACCCAAGACGACGGCGCGATCAGCCCCCGAGGTGACTTCGTCGCCCCTCGTCGACCAAAAGGTACCGACTGCTTCCCATCCTTCGTCATTTCGACTCGACCTCAACCCGCCTAGCGACCTCGCTTTGGCGGGCGCTCGCGTTGAGGTGAATGCAACCCCTCTTGGGTTTCGTGTGCGGTCGCCTTGGGACCGATTGACGGGTGTCTCGACCTACGGGCCCTCTGGGTCCGAGGAAGATGACGACCCCAGCATCTGCTGGGATTTCTCTGGATCTGGCAACCCCAGTGCCATGCGGGACTTCGTGACCGCGTGCAGCTACTGCCTCTCCGACTGTTCCGACGGCAGCCGCAGCCTTGACGACAAGGACTGCGGCCCGAGCCGCGAATGTTTCCACGTCGAGCTAGGGGATCCCTCCGGAGGCAGCCGTCTCGGCATGCCGGAGGATGGTGATCTCCCTAGGCCAGCGCCTCGCGCCGACATCCCGCGGGAGCTAGCTGTGGTCCCCGTTCCGGTGGGGGGTTACGACCCACAGCTCGAGCAAGTCCGCGGGGCGCAGGCCGGGCTCGACGAGGGGGCAGGAGCGCTCGAGTCGATCCGCCGGGACGTCGGGCAGGTATGGGCGGGCCAGCCCCCGGCCGGAGAAATACGTCACCTGCCCCAAGGCCTCCAGCACCGCATCGCCAACGATGCCAGGGACAGGCCGCCACCCGCATCTGGCGGGACCGGTCAGGACCTGGCAGCCGCAGCGATGCTCCTCCGCGCGATGCCGGAGTCATCAACCACCGAGGGTCGGCGAATCCAGGGAGAGCTCAAGCATCTCCTGGAAGGCGCTGCGGCCCGGCGGGCCGAGAGCTCTGCCTCCCGAAGGCAGGGGTACCCCTCGGAACCTCGTGCCACGACTTCCCGACTCACGCGGGAAGCCTCGGTCTATACCGGACGCACGCGCAACACCGCGCCTGCGGCCCCGGGCCACCTCGGCGACGAGCACCCTCATCACGACCGTCGGGCCCGCCTCGACGAAAGGGTGCGCCGAGGCTATCACCCCAGGCGTGGGGGACGCTACGACAGCGGGGAGGACCGGAGTCCCTCGCCCGAACCACCCGGTCCGCAGGTCTTCAGCCGAGCCATTCGGCGGGCGCCGTTTCCGACCCGATTCCGACCCCCGACTACTATCGCAAAGTACTCGGGGGGAACAAGACCGGAATTGTGGCTCGCGGACTACCGCCTGGCCTGTCAACTGGGTGGAACGGACGACGACAACCTCATCATCCGCAACCTCCCCCTGTTCCTCTCAAACACTGCTCGCGCTTGGTTGGAGCACCTGCCTCCGGGGCAGATTTCCAACTAGGAGGATTTGGTCCAAGCTTTCGCCGGCAACTTCCAGGGCACGTACGTGCGCCCCGGGAATTCCTGGGACCTCCGGAGCTGCCGGCAACAGCCGGGAGAGTCTCTTCGGGACTACATCCGGCGGTTCTCGAAGCAGCGCACCGAGCTGCCCAACATCACCGACTCCGATGTCATCGGCGCGTTCCTTGCCGGCACCACTTGCCGTGACCTGGTGAGCAAGTTGGGTCGCAAGACCCCCACCAGGGCGAGCGAGCTGATGGACATCGCCACCAAGTTCGCCTCTGGCCAGGAGGCGGTCGAGGCCATCTTCCGAAAAGACAAGCAGCCCCAGGGCCGCTCGCCGGAAGATGCTCCCGAGGCGTCTACTCCGCGCGGCGCCAAGAAGAAAGGTAGGCGGAAGTCGCAAGCGAAACGCGACGCCGCCGACGCAGACCTTGTCGCCGCCGCCGAGTACAAGAACCCTCGGAAGCCCCCCGGAGGTGCTAACCTCTTCGACAAGATGCTCAAGGAGACGTGCCCTTACCATCAGGGGCCCGTCAAGCACACCCTCGAGGAGTGCGTCATGCTTCGGCGCCACTTCCACAAGGCCGGGCCACCCGCAGAGGGTGGCAGGGCCCGCGACGACGACAAAAAGGAAGATCACCAAGCAGGAGGATTCCTCGAGGTCCGCGACTGCTTCATGATCTGCGGAGGGAATGGGCAGGTAGAGCGTGCCAACGGCATGATTCTACAAGGGCTCAAGCCTCGGATTTACAATGACCTCAACAAGTTCGGCAAGCGATGGATGAAGGAACTCCCCTCGGTGGTCTGGAGCCTGAGGACGACGCCGAGCCGAGCCACGGGTTTCACGCCGTTCTTCCTGGTCTACGGGGCCGAGACCGTCTTGCCCACTGACCTGGAATACGGCTCTCCGAGGACGAGGGCCTACGACGATCAAAGCAACCAAGCTAGCCGAGAAGACTCGCTGGACCAGCTGGAAGAGGCTCGGGACAGGGCCTTACTACACTCGGCGCGGTATCAGCAGTCCCTGCGGCGCTATCACGCCCGAGGGGTCCGACCCCGAGACCTCCAGGTGGGCGACCTGGTGCTTCGGCTGCGGCAAGACGCCCGAGGGAGGCACAAGCTCACGCCCCCCTGGGAGGGGCCATTCGTCATCGCCAAAGTTCTGAAGCCCAGAACGTACAAGCTGGCCAACAGTCAAGGCGAGGTCTACGGCAACGCTTGGAACATCCAACAGCTACGTCGCTTCTACCCTTAAGATGTTTCCAAGTTGTTCATATACCTCGCACCCACGCAAAGTTTAGTCAACAAGGAAGGGTCGGCCTCGCCTCGGCAAAGCCCGACCCTCCCTCGGGGGCTAAAAGGGGGGAAACCCCCTCTGCGTCAAAATTTTCCTCGAAAAAAAATCTCTTTTACCAGAATGTCTTTCGTGCTTTTTGACTACTTCGAAAAGTGGGTCCTGGAAACGACGGGGTACACGTAAGCAGTCAAGGCTGACCGAGCCGAGGGACTCCTACGCCTCCGGGATACGGATACCTCACTCATCACCTTCTGCGATAAGTAACTCGCGTTCGGATAAAGCGGCTCCACGGATCGAACAAGTCTTTACGTTCGGAAGCCCTTCTGCCGAAGCGATCCTTCGAGCCTTCTCGACCAAGTCTGTGACGGGGCCTCATGGACGGGTGAAAGTACGCGTAAGCGGCAAGGTCGACCGAGCCGAGGGACTCCCACGCCTCCGGGATACGGATACCTCACTCATCACCTTCCGCGAGAAGCAACTCTCGCTCGCACCAACATCCCTGCTACCGACAAAAAGTCCAGATACTCGAAACAAGAGGAAAAGAGACGCAGCTTTACAACGCAGCAAGGGTGTGTGTTCTGGCCTCGGCGGCCGCACAAGGCACACACTACAAGACAATCTGATCCTGTAGGCTCGGGTCTTGATGCTGGAAGGAGGCAGCAACGCCCTCGGCATCAACGGCACCTTCGGCGAGGCCCGACCTAGCCTCGGACGGCGACGCGGTCCGAGGGTCTCCGCCCCGAAGGACGACGTCGTCACCGCGCCCGGGCAATCGCTGTCAGGGACTTCTCCGGGAATCCGGCCCGAGCAGGCGGCTCGGCCGGCCACCTCCGGGGCCTCCACCAACCATCTTCCAAGGGCGCCGGCCCGGTCCGAAGCCTCGGCTGATCAACTCCGACGTCGATCCTGCCAACGGACAGCCCGGCTAGGCTCCGGCCAACCAGGTTTCATTTTCGAGCCAACTCCGCCTCTGTTCATACTGATATCGCTACCCCTGGCCTCGGCTCGTCGAAGAGCGGTCGAGGGGTCTCTTTAACCAAGCTAGAGGAGCCTCGCACAGCAGGGCCGACCGAGCCGAGGGACTCCTACGCCTCCGGGATACGGATACCTCACTCGTCACCTTGACACGGGGCGACTCATGCTTGGTGAAGCGGTTCAGGTAATCAGCAGACGAGTCTTAGTGCTCGAAAAATGAGGAAAAAACACGGCTCCGTGCCGAAATTACATACATGTTCAGGCCCCGAAAGCCGAAATGAACAAAAAACCCGGCACTCGAAGTGCCATTACAAACGGAACTCCGGTTCCCCCTCCGCAGGTACGAACAACCCCACTCGATAGGGGCGGGCCTGCGGGGCTGCAGAAGACTGACGGGCGGCTCGCCGCCGCCCGCTCTGGCCACGACGACGACGGCCCCCACTCCGGACGGCCGAACTGCAGCAGCGCAGGCCTCGGGGTAGGCGCCGCTGCAGCCTTGCCCTCGCCCACGCCGACGCTCGAGGGGCGAGGACAAGTACAAAGAGCCGGAGGCCCGAAGCGCGAATGGTGGCGGTAATCCCGTCGGTGACGGGGACTTCTCGAGCCGCCTCTGCCTCGGCACCGACGGCGGGAGCCATCAGCCTACCGGCAGATCCCCACTCAAGTCCTCCCAGATGAGTGGGGCACCGGCCTCCGCGTAAAGGCGCCGCCCCGGTGCAAAGGCAGGACCACCCCAGAACACGAACGCCGCCCTAACAGCGCGCAGCGTCTAGGGTGGTCCTCCCGTGTACATGGCGCGGCAGCCGCCCCCCAACAGAAGGGGCCGCCGGGAGCCAAGCCAGCCGACCCAACACGCTGGAGGTGACGACGTCCGCCGTCGATCCACCCCGCGTTGTCGAAGTCCGGGCCGCCCGCAGGGCCAGTGAGCGCCCTCTCCCTCGAATCTTGCAGGAGAGGACGACCCACGAACCCGTGCGGGAGGTAGAGCGCCGGCTCAGTCCGGCACCCACCCCAGCGAGGATGATGAACATCCTTGAAGCTGAGGGTGGGACCAAGATCGCAGCCCGGTTTGCTCCTCCCCACCCAGGAGCTGGTGGTCACCGTCTCGAGTGACCCCCAGCGGAGGGGAGCCACCGGGCTGCCTGATGAAAATCCTTGAAGCCGAACGATGGCTGAAAGGTACCAACTCCCACGGAGTTGCGTTCCTCCAACGATGGGACGAAAAGACGGCGGTTTCCCCCATCCGGGGGCTTGGAAGGTGGAAAGACACGGTGCGTCAGGGAAGAAGGAGACATGGTCGCCTTACGGAAGGAGTCACCCTCCTTTTAAAGGCGACTCTCCCTGCTTGCGCCCCCAACCGTCATGGGCCGAGTCTTCTCCAACACGCCTCCAAAGCCCTCCTCTGTGGCGCGGGGGCTGGGTCCCGCATGTCATGCAGACCGGCTCCGAGCAGAAGAAGCCAAACCGCCGCGTACGGCGCACGCAACCACCCAGCGGTTACAAGTGACCCTCCACTTTTGCCCAGACCAACGGGCGAAAGGGGCGGGCAGCCATGCGGGCGGCATGCAACCACGCCAAGTGGACGCGCCTCTCCGACTCCTGACATGCCAGCACGGAGGCTCAAGCCCACGCGTCGCGCGACCGGCGCGCCGGATGCTGCATGCAAGCCACTGTACCACTTGCGCCACCGCCGCACCTCCTCGATTGCGGAACTGGTACCGCGACCCGAGGCGACCCAGCGCGCGACCCAGCAGCGCCAGCCTGACGCAGCGGTCAAACACGGTCAAAAGCGGGCCAGCAGTAATGGAGGTGGCAGGCACACGGGAGTAGCGGTCACGCCGTCAGCCAGGCTTACGTCCCATCCGGAGGCAGCGAGAGAACCCCCTCTCACGGCGTGAAGACGACGCGCCCGTGACCCGTTCCTCGAACGGCTCGCACACGCGCAACGGCAGCCCTGCCAACTACTCGCCCCGGCGCATTAACTCCGCGGCTGGACAGGCGGCGCTTCTGGCAGGAGCAGCTGGCGACGCTTCGCCTTCGCCAAAACGACCACACCAAAAAAGGTACGCCACGTCGTTCAATTTCGTATCCTTTTTTCCCTTTTTTCTCTTTCTCTATCTCTTGCAACAGGGACCGGGAAAGGGGATACCCCCAAAGGGATCCTTCCCCGTGAAGGAACTAGGCTCCGAGCCTCCTTACTGATCAGGGGTTCGAAGGCTGGCCCCCCGAAGGGTTCAACAGCCGCCTCAGATCGCGTGGGCCCAACACCCACTACTGGTCAGAGGTTCGAAGGTCGGCCTCCCGAAAGGTTCCACGGCCGCCTCAGGCTACTCGGGATCCACGTCCATTACTGATCAGGGGTTCGAAGGCTGGCCCCCCGAAGGGTTCACAGTCGCCTCAGACACCGAGCGAGGGATGACCAGGGTACGTTAGATACATAACCAAGGCTCGGGCTGCGCTCCCGAGGTACCCTAGGACATTTCCGAGACCAACGGGAACGATCCTGTAACGGAATCCCATCGGAGGGAGGCAACGAGCCCTCGGACCCCGTCGCCAGGGGACCGGGTCCGGCAGATCACCCGCAGGTACTTTTGGGCGTGCCTCCGGGCCCCTAGCCGACCCCCAACGAACGGGGCACGGACGTCCACTCGGATTACCCGATTGCAGCTCACCGGAGACACCATGTTCGGTGCCCATCGAGGGTAACATGGCGCTCTCCCCCCCTCCTCCTTGCGAAAAGGCGACGTAGGGGCGTAAGTAAAAAAGCCGAGTCTGTCCCTGATCGCCCTCTCGCCCTGTGCGGAGGCTCGGGGGCTGCTCTCGCAAACCCGGCTCCGGCCAAACCGTTGACAGCGTCAACATACCAGCCCGAGAACTTGGGCCCCGACAGTGCACCCGGGCTACGGCCAGTTCGCATGAGGGAACCACCAGACCAGCCGAAGCATTACGCAAGGCATTAAGACCTCGAAGGAGTGAAACCACTCCTCCGAGGCCTCGGGGGCTACACCCGGCGGGTGCGCTCGCGCGCACCCACCGGAACAAAGTGCAACCGAGAAGGGCTGGTCCCCTTGCAAAAAAGTGCGACGAAAGCCTCCAAGCGAGTGCTAACACTCCCTTCGAGGCTCGGGGGCTACTGTCGGGGACCATAATTAGGGGTACCCTCAAGACGCCTAATTCTCAGCTGGTAACCCCCATCAGCATGAAGCTGTAGAGGCCTGATGGGTGCGATTAAGTCAGGGATCAGTCCATACGAGCGACTCGATCACGCCTCGCCCGAGCCTAGCCTCGGGCAAGGGCAGCCGACCCTAAGGTGTTTCCGTCTCGCCCGAGGCCCCCTTTTTACGGCAGACGCATCTCCGGCTCGCCCGAGGCCTTGCCTTCGTTAAGAAGCAACCCTGACTAAATCGCCGCGCCAACCGACCAAGTCACAGGGGCGGAAGACGGCGAACTCCGCTCCACCCGACCCAGGGCTCGGACTCGGGCTAAGGCCCCGGAAGACGGCGAACTCCGCTCCGCCCGACCCAGGGCTCGGACTCGGGCTAAGGCTCCGGAAGACGACGAACTCCGCTCCGCCCGACCCAGGGCTCGGACTCGGGCTAGGCCCCGGAAGACGGCGAACTCCGCTCCGCCCGACCCAGGGCTCGGACTCGGGCTAGGCTCCAGAAGACGACGAACTCCGCTTCGCCCGACCCCAGGGGTCGGACTCCGCCCTGGCCTCTGTCGAACGACCTCCGCCTCGCCCGACCCAGGAGCTCGGGCTCGGCCTCGGCCATGCAGGACAGACTCGACTTCGGCTTCGGAGGAGCCTCCACGTCGCCCGACCTAGGGCACAAGTCCGCCACGTCAACAGGAAGCGCCATCATCACCCTACCCCGAGCCGACTCGGGCCGCAGAGAACAAGACCGACGTCCCATCTGGCTAGCTCCGCCAGATAGGCAATGATGGCGCCCCGCTAGCCCTATGACGACGACGGCTCTTAGCTCCCTTACGGAAGCAGGGGGACGTCAGCAAGGACCCAACAGCTCCGACAGCTGTCCCTCCGCCAGGCTCCGTTGCTCCACCGACAGCCACGACACCACACCAGCTGGGTGCCAAGATCTCTCCGGCTGCCACCTTGGCATGTACTTAGGGCGCTAGCTCTCCCCCGCTAGACACGTAGCACTCTGCTACACCCCCATTGTACACCTGGATCCTCTCCTTGCGCCTATAAAAGGAAGGACCAGGGCCTTCTTAGAGAAGGTTGGCCTCGCGGGAACGAGGGCAGGGGCAGGCGCTCTCTTGGGGCCGCTCGCTCCCCTCACCCGCGCGGACGCTTGTAACCCCCTACTGCAAGCGCACCCGACCTGGGCGCGGGACGAACACGAAGGCCGCGGGATCTCCGCCTCCCTCACGACCCGGCTCCGGCCACCTCGCTCTTCCCCCCTTCGCGCTCGCCCACGCGCTCGACCCATCTGGGCTGGGGCACGCGGCACACTCACTCGTCGGCTCGGGGACCCCCCGGTCTCGAAACGCCGACAGGTAGAGATAGCAACACTTAGACAAAATCTAGTTTGCACATTCTAGTTTTCATTATTTGCATAGGTTTTGCTCTAGGGATTTAATTGTGGCCTAGTTTAGTAAAAGTTTTAGAAGTCCTAATTCACCCCCCCTCTTAGGCGTCACCCGTTTCCTACAAGTGGTATCGGAGCCCGGTTTGGCTCATTTGAAACGCTTTAGCTTCACCGCTAAAAGAGCCGACGCTTTTTAGAGGAAGGGATGGATACCCATAGGCCACCACACTTCGACGGCACTAACTTCCCATATTATAGTGCTAGAATGACTTGTTACCTAGAGGCCGTTGATCTAGGTGTTTGGAGAGTCACTCGTGACGGGATGAAACCCCTCAAGAATCCCGAGAAACCCACCACGAGTGAGGAAAAAGAAATCCATTTAAATGCTAGAGCCAAAAATTGCTTGTATGAATCTCTTAGCATGGATATTTTCAATCAAGTATTGAAAGTGCATTCATCCCTTTTGTGAGTTTTGGTGATTTGGATATTAACACATTTAAAGGTCTAACAAGTTTGCTAAGTGTTTAACAGGGAATTCAGTATGATGAACATACTTGAATAGTGTATAATGATCAGTGAACAAGGTTCAACACAAGGTCAAATAACCACTGAGACAATGCAAATGGATATAATATGGTCTCTATATTGGTTTGAATATATGGACAAGTCCTGAGAAATCACTATGCATAAATATGATCATAATAGAGGTTGAAGTGATTAAGAGGATTGGTCAAGCCGAAGTGAATAAGATATGAGGAATCGTGAATTGGCTTGACCATATTACTATTAGTCCATATATGCTTCTATGAGAATCAAACTAGAGCTTGATTGATCTTAGCATTTATATCTAGATGACATTCAAGCAAGGTTCACAATATTGAAGAAATGATTCTCTCAATGGATGCTCAATAGGATGTAACTCAAGAATGGCTTGATAGGGTGAAGATAGCAAGGAAAGGGCTTCGAGGAACTAAGCGAAGGTGAAGGCCAAGCGACGGCTTGTAGACTGAGGTACCATGGCTAAGGTGAAGAAGAGAGTACTTGCACTAAGTCGATGAACTAATCAGCTATAAAGAGTTACAACATGTTGATGCATCAGTAAGGTGACTTGAAGCAATGATTTGAACTCATATAAGGTGATATGGTACAAGTCACAAGGTTTGATTTGAGTTTGCTTCAAAAGGTGAGACAAAGATGTTTGTGATCCTTATGAAGCAATGCCATGGAGAAATCACACATGAGACACCAATTTCTCAAGGAGTTTACTTCATTATATTTTATTTAACTTGAGTATAGGAATCGTCGTACTATAAAGGGGGATCCAAAAAGAAGGATGGTGTTTGCCAAAGCTCAAACCTCTCTATTCAAAAGCTATTTTTGAAAAGCAAAAATCTCTTTAACATTCTTTGGTTGACCATGGTTAGGTTTGAGAAACCTAGAGTGTTCTTGTTGAAAAGCAGCTGAACTTCTTCAACTGCAGCTGAGCTTCTCTGCTAAACTTGACTTCAGCTGAGTTGAGCTTTTTCAGCTGCAGCTGAGCTTTTCAGCTGAGCTGAACTTCAGCTGAGTTGAGCTTTCTTAACTTCAGCTGAACTCAACTTCAGCTGTGAACCTCTTTGACCATACACTAGCTGAACTTGCCTCCAGGAAGTTGAGCTGGGGTTTTCTCTCCTAAACTCACTGGTCAAGACCGGTTGAACTGGTCCTGAGGGGCAGTTCAGCTGGTCTCTGACCCCTCTGACCTCTGACCAACAGTCTGCCAGTCAGACTGGCAAACAGGTCGCCAGAAGTGTCAGGGGCGGTTCAACCGGTGTTGGTCAACTTTGACCAGTCTGCGGTCAGTCTGCGCGTCAGTCTGCCAGTCAGACTGGCAGACAGGCTGCCAGGCCTGCCAAGGGCGGTTCAACCGCCCTAGGGGGCGGTTCAACCAGTCTCAGGCAGAAAAATCTGCCCAAACGGCTAGTTTTGAGCTCCACCTATATATACTCCCTCCTACCTCTCACCCCACAGCAGTGAGCACGATTTGAACTCCATTTCTAACCCAAGAAACACCTCCCTCTCTCTCTCACACATCTCTTGCCTCTCCCATTTCAAATCTTTGGAGAGAAATCTTTGAGTGAGCTTGAGAGCTACGGTTTTGTGCTTCATCTCTAAATCTCTCTTGCTCTTATTCTTCATTCGAGCTTTGGTACTACATCGAGTTCTTTGTGGATTCATTACTCTTGGAGCTTCTAGCTCCTAGACGACTAGGTGTCGCTTGTGAGTCTCCAAATCTTGTGGAAGACCACAAGAAAGTTTGTATTACCCGCTCATTTGAGCAAAGATTAGTGTGTGGGCTTGACCTTTGTGGTCGGCAAAGGGAGGATTAGGGTTGAAAGAGACCCGGCTCTTTGTGGGCGCCTCAACGAGGAAGTAGGGCACCTTGGTGGTGTGACCGAACCTCGGGATAAATCTTGTGTCTCTTGTGTTCTTGTTCATTGTGCTTATTCATGTTCTTCGTTCTCTCACCATCCCGCGAAAGATTTGTTCATATCTTTTTGGTGTGTGGATTTTGAGAAGTGCCCTTCTCAGATCTACTACTTTGAACCCTGTGGATCATTTAGAACATCTCATTTCAAAAGTTAACTGGGTGAATTTCGAGATCAATTCAGTTTTACCCAGTTTGCTTCTAGTTTTTGTTGAAAAAGTTTTAACTTGCCTATTCACCCCCCTCTAGGCAACTTTCAATTGGTATCAGAGCCTAATCCTCGTTCTAACGCTTAACCGCGTGAGGAAAGATCATGTCGAGGGGACTAAGAAACGAAAGTGCTTCTAAGCTTGAAAAAGTTGAGGTTGCCTCGACTTCATCTTTTGGTGCAGATGTTGATCCTAGGGCAATAGACCTTGCCATGAGAATCGCCGAAAGGATGTTCCTCAAAATGAAGGAAGATGAGGCGAAGAACAAAATTGAAGAAGAAAATGATCGATGGAGACCAAACGACGAATCCACCTCTTCACAAGGTTCGTCTTTCAAATCCACTTCTCATATGTGCTTTATTGCTAATGGGAGTGACAGTGAAAGCGAAAGTGAGGATGAGGAGGAGCAAGAAAGTGATAGTGAAGATGAGGATGATCTTCAACAATTCTTCGCTCAGCTAAGCAAGAAACATCGGATGAGCTTGCTCAAACTCATGAAAAGAGCGGAAGAACAAAAAGAAATGCTTCATAAGCAAGAAGACTTCCTCATCAGAAAAATCGAAGACTTAGAGAAGTTGACCAAAGAGCATGAGAAGCTAAAGTGCTCTCATGATGATTTGGTCCAAAGGTATGAAGACATTTCAATTGAGCAAATTAAAGTTGTTAATCATTCATCATATATTGCTCAATTAGAAAATAAAAATGCTATGTTCAAGAACACGATAGAAAGGCTAAATATTGAAAATCTAGCTTTGCAAGAAAAACATGATATGCTTGTGTGCTCTCATAATAAATTTATGGATTCACATATCATGTTAGAAATGGCTCATGAGGTTGTGTTAACTAATTTGAAATCATACCAACCTCACATATGCACATGTACTCAAGTAGAAACTTTATTATCATGTGCTAACAAATGTTGCTCTCAAGAAAGCCAATCTTCCATTGAGCTAGAAATTTCAGGAACTAGTGATATTTCTATCACACAAGAAAATAAAGAGCTCAAGAAAGAAGTTGGAAGGCAAAGAAGGAGCTTAACTCTTTTGAAGGGAAAGTGTCATGCTCAACCTTCTCAAGATAACCGTGATAATATGGTGAAAAAGCTTGAGAAGGGGACAACCGTAGCATGCACAAAACCCCTTCAAAAGAATACCAAGCTTTCCAAGAAAGTCATGAGCAAACATCAAGATAAGAAATCCAAAGCTCATGACAAGTGCCTCAACCACGTCTCCACATGCTCCACACAAGGTAACAAACAAGCCACTCTTCCAAATAAGAGAAGATGCACTAGAAAGTGTTATCAATGTCATGAGAAGGGACATGAGATTAAGTCATGTCCCTACATAAAAGATAGTGGCTTAACTTTAGAAAGAAAGAGGCTCACTAACCATGTAGCAAACAAGAAGCAAGGCAAGAAGGAGTCTTGCAAAATTAAAAATCAGATTTGCTACACTTGCCGAAGAAAGGGACACCTATGCAAGGATTGTCCCATGAGTAAGTATCCTAAGCCTACCATGTCAATTCATTCATATTCGCTTAGGAGACCCAAAAATGACATTTGTGCTAGAAAGGTAATTAGTTCACCTAAAACTAGCACAAAGGCCATTTGGGTGCCTAAATACTTGCTAGCTAACCTTGGTGGACCCATCCAAAAATGGGTACCAAAATGTACTTAATAAGTTTTGCAGGTACCCACAGATGATATGAAGCTTTGGGGTGCTTGAGCGGTTTAACTCAATTCTTATCTCAAGCTATCAATCTTACATTGTATATCCTTTAAGATTGACCCAAAGATGAATTGAGTTGTTATATCACTAACTTCATATTCATCTCTAGCAAGAACTTGTGTTGTAGGGAATAAGGATTAACCTTTGTGGGAATCAAGCAAAAGGCCTACAACCAAGTGATATCCAAAGGATGGTAACAATTAATTCTTAAGTGCACATTGCTTTTAATTGGTATATTCCTTTGTGTCTTTTGTAGCCACATAGGAAAAATGAAGCACTTGAGAATGAACTTAAAAGATTTTACCTTGCTTTGGAAAGGATCTAATTATATGGTAGATTGCAAGTTCATATTTTTATATTGTGACAATCTACATGCTTTAAATTGATTGTATGTATCTTGTGGCATATTTCAAATTAATCATCGTATTATTGCCATGACCTAGACATAAAGAGGATTATCTCATGTTCTTAAATGAATAGAGTGCTAAGTAAGAAATTCAAATTCTTAAAGCACTTACCAAAAGGGGAATTCTCTATATGACTAGAGTTGTGAGACTAATGTTTTTATCTAAGTGAATTATGTAGTTTCACAACATGAGAATGTGTTTCTAAAATAGAGTGTGTCATTCAATCTATGTGTACATTTTAAAATTTGAAATGAGGTTTATTGTGGAAAATTATTTTAAAATTTTCATTCCAAGCTCAACTGGTCTGACCAGCTGAACTTTCTAGCTCAGCTGGGGAGACCAGCTGAACTTCTGAGTTGAACTTCAGTTCGGCTGGTATTCACCAGGAAACCCCCTGGCTGAAACCGGTTGAACCGGTGTCCAGGACCGGTTGAACCGGTCTGGCACAGTTTGACCGGCCAGTCTAACCATTTTTTCAGACTGCGTCAGCCCTTTTTCAGACGCCTTTTTCAGTCTGCAGCAGCACCTTTTCAGCAACTTTTGCAGCACCTTTTCAGTAACTTTTGCAGCACTTTTTCATTCAACTTTTGCAGCACTTTTTCAGTCATTTTTTTGTCGCGTCAGGTCACCTTTTCAGAACACGTCAATTGCTTTTTCACTTTTTCTGCAGTACCTTTTCAGCTTTATTTTTGCAGACTTTTACTGTTTCATTTGGTATGTGACCAATAATAGTTCCTTTCAAGTGGCATTCTTTCAATTGGTAATAATCTATTTTATGAAGAAAAAAAAATGTCAATATGAAAGTTAAATTCTTTTTGGCTTAAATTTGTAAATTGGTGCATATTATTAATTCACTCATCCATGTGCATTAATTTAAAAGGAATTTAATTTATGCCTTTATGCCTCATAAATGATGATTTGTTTGCCATTCATATATAAATATCATCATTCATTAAATACTTCCTTGTACTACTAATACCTCTTTTCAAAGTGCTTTTCGACTAGTTTTAAAAGGAAAAGAGATAACAAGCTAAAGAAGGAAGTCTCCACGAATGAAGACAAGAAGAATACTTAGATCACACCATCTCATATAGCAAGACCTTTCAATTGGTATAACAAATGGTACATTCTATATGGTGGTAAGTATTCTTAGGCATAAGTTAATTCATTGCAAATTTGTCATGCCTTGACCATGATATGTAATATACTCCTCATGAGATTCTTAACTGAATTGAAAGTGCATGTGGCAAGTCATTCAAATACTTGATGCACATATCTAGTGGGAGAACATTATATATCGTGTGTCATAGAGAATAAGTTTCACTTGAGTAAGCTATAATAAGACAATCCAAAATGGTAAATTTGTATCTCATTCATATGGATTGTAATCTTTGTTTTCTAAATAGCTACTCTTGATGCAGTTTAAAATTCCCTTATCGTTAATTCTAAAAGTGCATAAGAATCTTTTTGTTGATATTCATCACATACATATGCACTAACATGGATATAATTTTTAAACTGTAAAAGGTACAATTAGTGATCCATACTCTCTAAATTTTGGAAACCCATATTTTGATATCTTAGAAATCTACTTCAATCGATATCCATATGCTTCACATTGAATTGGATCACTAAGTTGTAAATTTCATGCATAACTTGTCTTTATGATATGAATGCTTGTGCGACTAACCTTGATAAGCTAGGTGCACCCAAAGTCAAGGTAGGTTCATCATCAAGAAGGCAAACAATGATGTATTAATAAAAGGAGAAAAGACTCCTATTCTTAACTCTAGTTTTTATCTATGTGATTAAATATTGACTTGAAACCATGTAAGATGGTTGTCAAGTATATGTTGGTGCCTACACAAAGAGAAAGGCCACAATAAGAAATGTGTGGGTACCCAAGGCTCTTACTACTAATCTCAAAGGACCCAATTCAAATTGGGTACCAAGATACGAAGCTTAAACTTGTTTTGCAGGATCACTCCTTCAATGGATCAAGTTGGGTGCTCAATAATGAATGTATAAATCATATTTGGAGATAGTAGCAAGGGTGGTAACAACTGAATCTCAAGTGTATATTATTTTCAAATCTTATCTCTTTTGTGACTTGTGTAGCCACTAAGGGAAAAGAAGCACTTGAGGATATACATCAGTTGTTGACTATGAAATAAAGGTCCAATTGGAAGATGAATGAATATTATCATATGGTCAACAATCCAAAATTATGTGACGTATTCTCTATCTAGTTAATTTGGATTTGATTCTTCTATATTAGACACTTATCATAATATGGATTAAGTCAGCCCTTTTAGACTTCATTGAATAATCATGCATATTATCCATGTCATTCAAAATATATTGTGCATGAGGGCTCAATGGAAATTTAGTCCATATTATGATGTTTCTCTATTTTAGCAACACGCTTGTCTTCCATATATAAAGGGTTGCTAAATAAGAAACTAGTGCTTGTGCTACTAATGCCATCTCTTGTGTTGAGTTTATCCATAGAAAATCTATGTTAAGAGATGGTGCTTGTATTAAATTGGATAAATCACAAGCTTAAAGGATACTATTCAACTAAAGTAAGATGAAGTTGATAAGAGGCCAAGGTATGAAAACTTTCTCTCCTTCAGTTGTTTTAGTATTCTATCCTTAGTGGGATGTACCATAGTATAGGTTAATTTTCTTGCACTATAAAATGTTCAATAGTGCATATAACTTTGACATCAAATATATGTGTGCACTAATTTAAAGGAATTTAATCTACTTTTTGGGTTTCAATAATGATAATTCATTTTCCATCCACATATAAGGATTATCATTTGTGAAACCCTCCCTTGTGTTTCTAATGCTCTCTTTTCTAAGTGTTTCAATAAGGTCCTTCCAAGTGCTTTCAAGATGGATTCAAAATCCACAGATATAAGAGTCTTGGTTATTTCAATCATTGAGTTTCAATGGGTCTCATATCAAGTATGATTGAACCAAGCCAAGATCAATGAAGTTCAAGATCGCCTGGTTGGATGAAATCATAAAGAGAAAAGAAATCACAGTGATTCAAGAAGGGAGTTACACTTTTTGTCAACCTAATAATGAAGATGTAGTGACATATTTATATGATATCCTTCATTATGAGGTTTGAGGTTCATATTGGCATGCTTTACCCTTCAGAATTTCAATTGATATACTTTTAGTTCTTAAACTTTCAATTGGTTTAATTTTCATCATCTATGTAAAGCATGTTATGTTAAACCAAGATATATAAGTGCAAACATCTCGTTTAACCTCGTATTGTTAATGTGCATAAGTGTACTTTGTGTACTCTTGCATGCACAAATTGAGGGAGAGTTTAGCCTGTATCTTGTGAGACTAATGATTTCTTTCAAGTTCATGTTGTGTAGTCTCACACCATGGAGAACATCAAATGAGGATGAATGGTTCCATAGAAATGAAGATGAATTTCTCTTGACGATTGAAGAGGATAAGTTTCTCTTTGAAATGTCAATCCTATCAAAAGCTAAGATAAAAATTCATGATTATAATGAAGACCATGCGACATAGAACAAAGGTGTGTCACTCCATGAACTATTGTATTACATTTGTGTATCTAGGCTCTTACATGCTAGTGTGTGCATGTATATGCAATATCTTAAGTCACATCATAAGGTTGCACTTGTGGTGACAATTAAAGAATCTCTAGATATTTGATTAATACCTCTTGTGGTGATATCATAAGTTAGTCTTAAGTCATCTTAGTGAGGTATGAGTCAAACATGCTAACTTCTCAAGAATCTTGACTTAAAATATTGCATATCATGTCTATTAGTATACCTTTTGATTATGAGTAATTCCTTAAATTGGTGCAATTTCATATTTTCATACTTTATTTGTACCAAAGTTCAAATTGTAGAACTTAATCCCCTGGCCTCACAAGTCCAAGTGCATAAGCTAAACAAGTATTCATCACTTGTATGCACACATTTTGGGGGAGAATGGTCTATAATTTGAATCTTTGAGACTAACTTCATTTTCAAGTCTATTATGTGTGTAGTCTCAAATTAGAAAGGAATCTTCAAGCAAAGACAATCGCTTCCATTGCAAAATTTGATGGGTATCAAAGATTCTTTGCTCCAATAAATGTATCTTCTATACATTTCATAAGAGAATGAGTTTCTCTTGTATATGCTACTCCAACGTCATCTAAAATTGGTAAATATGTATCACATCTTTTTGGATTACAAATATCTGAAGTAGCATAGCTTATAGATTCTCCTGTCTAGAACTTAATTGATTAAATAGTGCACATGTTTCTTATGTTGCATGATTATGTTTAATTGATACTCCTTTTATGCCAATGGTACATTAAGTTGCAAATAAGTACTCTCAACAGGTATCAATTGAATTCATATATATGTGTGCACTAAAACTTGAAGAGAACTTAGTGTAATATGCAATTAGTGATCTGATTATCTATCAAATTGTATCAATTGGTGGTTTTCAATTGATATTTTCGTACATGATCACTAGTTGTATAATTCATACTTGTGCAATTTTTATGCTGCCTCTTGTTATGATAAGAAAATGCTAGGTGACATCTAGACTCCAGGTATCAAGATTTATCTTTCAATTAGTATGACAATATTCATTTGATATCTTGGACCTATGTCACAATTATGCCAACAAGAGATTGCAAAATGAACTCTAAATACAACACAAGTGTGGAACACCCCTTTGAAAAGGTAAAACGCAAAGGTACATCACTTATGACACTTCTCCATTACCTTTGTGCCATATAAGGACCCTTTTCATGATAGTGTGTTCAAATCTTGATTAATCATAATTTCTACCATTTATATTCTTTATATCTTTTTTGGAGATTTATGACAAAGGGGGAGAAATTGTGCATTAAAGCTTACCTTTAGTCTTATGTAACTAAGTGTAAGAAGACTTTTGAAAAGGGGGAGAAATAATTGACAAAAGGGGGTTGAATCATAAGTAAAACATAAGATGAAGGAAATTGATGAGTGCATAATATGTCATGAGCATCACGTTTATTTATGACACAAAGCACCCTATGAATAGTATGATATAAGTTGTCTTCACTCTTTGACCCAAATATGTGGTTTTGGCATTTGAGTACAAAATTGGTATTTTCTGAAATGCACATATTTAGGGGGAGGAAACTATATCATAGGATTCAAAATCTTATTTATCAAATCTTATGTAAGCTTTAAATGTGTTGTCATCAATCACCAAAAAGGGGGAGATTGAAAGTGCATTCATCCCTTTTGTGAGTTTTGGTGATTTGGATAACAACACATTTAAAGGTCTAACAAGTTTGCTAAGTGTTGAACAGGGAATTCAGTATGATGAACATACTTGAATAGTGTATAATGATCAGTGAACAAGGTTCAACACAAGGTCAAATAACCACTGAGACAATGCAAATGGATATAATATGGTCTCTATATTGGTTTGAATATATGGACAAGTCCTGAGAAATCACTATGCATAAATATGATCATAATAGAGGTTGAAGTGATTAAGAGGATTGGTCAAGCCGAAGTGAATAAGATATGAGGAATCGTGAATTGGCTTGACCATATTACTATTAGTCCATATATGCTTCTATGAGAATCAAACTAGAGCTTGATTGATCTTAGCATTTATATCTAGATGACATTCAAGCAAGGTTCACAATATTGAAGAAATGATTCTCTCAATGGATGCTCAATAGGATGTAACTCAAGAATGGCTTGATAGGGTGAAGATAGCAAGGAAAGGGCTTCGAGGAACTAAGCGAAGGTGAAGGCCAAGCGACGGCTTGTAGACTGAGGTACCATGGCTAAGGTGAAGAAGAGAGTACTTGCACTAAGTCGATGAACTAATCAGCTATAAAGAGTTACAACATGTTGATGCATCAGTAAGGTGACTTGAAGCAATGATTTGAACTCATATAAGGTGATATGGTACAAGTCACAAGGTTTGATTTGAGTTTGCTTCAAAAGGTGAGACAAAGATGTTTGTGATCCTTATGAAGCAATGCCATGGAGAAATCACACATGAGACACCAATTTCTCAAGGAGTTTACTTCATTATATTTTATTTAACTTGAGTATAGGAATCGTCATACTATAAAGGGGGATCCAAAAAGAAGGATGGTGTTTGCCAAAGCTCAAACCTCTCTATTCAAAAGCTATTTTTGAAAAGCAAAAATCTCTTTAACATTCTTTGGTTGACCATGGTTAGGTTTGAGAAACCTAGAGTGTTCTTATTGAAAAGCAGCTGAACTTCTTCAACTGCAGCTGAGCTTCTCTGCTGAACTTGACTTCAGCTGAGTTGAGCTATTTCAGCTGTAGCTGAGCTTTTCAGCTGAGCTGAACTTCAGCTGAGTTGAGCTTTCTTAACTTCAGCTGAACTCAACTTCAGCTGTGAACCTCTTTGACCATACACCAGCTGAACTTGCCTCCGGGAAGTTGAGCTGGGGTTTTCTCTCCTAAACTCACTGGTCAAGACCGGTTGAACTGGTCCTGAGGGGCAGTTCAGCTGGTCTCTGACCCCTCTGACCTCTGACCAACAGTCTGCCAGTCAGACTGGCAAACAGGTCGCCAGAAGTGTCAGGGGCGGTTCAACCGGTGTTGGTCAACTTTGACCAGTCTGCGGTCAGTCTGCGCGTCAGTCTGCCAGTCAGACTGGCAGACAGGCTGCCAGGCCTGCCAGGGGCGGTTCAACCGCCCTAGGGGGCGGTTCAACCAGTCTCAGGCAGAAAAATCTGCCCAAACGGCTAGTTTTGAGCTCCACCTATATATACTCCCTCCTACCTCTCACCCCACAGCAGTGAGCACGATTTGAACTCCATTTCTAACCCAAGAAACACCTCCCTCTCTCACACACACATCTCTTGCCTCTCCCATTTCAAATCTTTGGAGAGAAATCTTTGAGTGAGCTTGAGAGCTGCGGTTTTGTGCTTCATCTCTAAATCTCTCTTGCTCTTATTCTTCATTCGAGCTTTGGTACTACATCGAGTTCTTTGTGGATTCATTACTCTTGGAGCTTCTAGCTCCTAGACGACTAGGTGTCGCTTGTGAGTCTCCAAATCTTGTGGAAGACCACAAGAAAGTTTGCATTACCCGCTCATTTGAGCAAAGATTAGTGTGTGGGCTTGACCTTTGTGGTCGGCAAAGGGAGGATTAGGGTTGAAAGAGACCCGACTCTTTGTGGGCGCCTCAACGAGGAAGTAGGGCACCTTGGTGGTGTGACCGAACCTCGGGATAAATCTTGTGTCTCTTGTGTTCTTGTTCATTGTGCTTATTCATGTTCTTCGTTCTCTCACCATCCCGCGAAAGATTTGTTCATATCTTTTTGGTGTGTGGATTTTGAGAAGTGCCCTTCTCAGATCTACTACTTTTAACCCTGCGGATCATTTAGAACATCTCATTTCAAAAGTTAACTGGGTGAATTTCGAGATCAATTCAGTTTTACCCAGTTTGCTTCTAGTTTTTGTTGAAAAAGTTTTAACTTGCCTATTCACTCCCCCTCTAGGCAACTTTCAAGTATTTACCTTGAAAACTGCTAATGAGATTTGGCTAAAATTGCATGAGCTCCATGACGGCACATCCAATGTCCGTGAGCAAAAACATTGCCTAGTCTTAAATGAGTATAATTCTTTTGCCATGAAAGATGATGAGCTTGTTAGAGACATGTATTCTCGTTTGAATCTAATAATCAATGAGATCAACTCTATTGGCATTAATAAGCTAGGTGATGCGGACATTGTGAGGAAGATTATCTCCCTGCTACCACAACAAAGATATGGGAGCATCATCACCATCCTTCACAACATGGAGGATTCGAGCAACATGACCCCGACCATTGTGATTGGGAAAATTGCGGCCTTTGAGATGTCGCGAAAAATGAGCCGGGTAGAGGAGCCAACTTCCTCAAGACCATATGCTTTTGCATGTGATGAAAGGAAGGGCAAAAAGAAGGCTCCCACTCCAAGTTCCTCAAGCGAAGAAGAGGAAGAAGAAGAAGAAAGTGATGATGATGAAGATAATCAACCATGCACATCATCCTCCGAGGACGAAGAAACAATCCGACGCGTCGGAAAGGTAATGAGGATGATCCGCAAGATTAATCTAATGGGTGTGCCCCTGCAGGTCGAGGATCTTCTCTTTAACATTGACAGGAAAAAGCAAAGGAAGAGAGGATGCTTCGCATGTGGGGAGAAGGGCCACTTCAGGGACAACTGTCCAAATATGGCCAAACCCAAAAAGGAGAGGAGCAAAGGCAAGGCGCTCACAAGTGTTAGAACTTGGGATGATTCTTCAAGTGAAGATGAACCTCCAAGGACGCGCAGCCACCGGTCCTCGTCTCGATCATCACGGTCATCACACAAATGCCTTATGGCAAGAGGTAACAAAAGCATTCCATCCTCTAGTGATGAAAGTAGTAGTGATGATGAAGGTGAGGGAAAGGCCTCTCTAGAAGAGCTTGCGGAAGCCGTAAAATTTTTTCAGGATGTTTGCACTAAGCAAAAAGCTCAACTTAAAACTTTGAAAAATAAGTTGGTTAGCTCTCAAAATGATTACAAAGGTTTGCTAGAAAAATTTGAAACTTTTGCAAACTTAAATAGTGAGCTATCAACTAAAATTGAGCTATTAGAATCTAGTGCTCCATCCACTGCTACCGATGATAGCCTTATTAAAAAGAATGAAAAACTTAAGGCAAAGTTAGCTAGCTCCCAAGAAGCTATTGAAAATTTGCTAGAGAAAATGGAAATTCTTAGCATACACAATAATGAGCTAACTACTAAGCTAGAAAACATTGGTAGCACCCCAGCAGCATCTTTAGTTGAAATACCTGAAATAATTAAGAAAGATGCTTATACTTCCTGCTTTGATTTAATTGATGATTCTAACCCCTGCAACCAAGTCGTTGTTGAGAATATTGTTATAGAGACATGTTCGGATGAGGTTGCAAAGGAAAATGAACAATTAAAGCAAGAAGTGGCTCGCCTTGGCAAGACTTTGTATGACAAGAAAGGCAAAGCCAAACAAATCCGACCTCCACAGGATAACACCACTGCGGGAGTGAACAAGCCTATGGAGGGAGAAACTGTGATTTGTAGGCTATGCCACAAGGAAGGCCACAAGTCTTTCCAATGCAAGGCGATGACCGGGGATAAACAAAGGCAAAAGCTCAAGCAAAAGCCATCAAGCAAAATCTCCAACACCTACATCAAAAAGGTGAACAAAAAGGATGCTACATCATATTTGATCAAGAAGAAAAAGAATGGAAATGTGATAGCAATCAAGGCCAACAAGCAAGCCAACAAAGGAAAAGGGGTCAAACGCATCTGGGTGCCAAAGGAGATAATTTCAACCATGAAAAGCACCAAGAAGGTTTGGATCCCGAAAGGGAAGTGAGTGGACCAAAGGTCATCGGGAAATTTGGAGACTTGGCAAAATTGGGATGTATATCATGGGATACATCATATTGGATCAAGTTTATTGCCAAATGGGTTATTGAAAATTTCGGACCCAAATTTCCCACCCATGACAAAGGTAACTAGTTTTATTGTATTTCTCGTTTTTAGATATGTGTATCTAGTTTACCTTTCTTGCCTAGTATTACATGTGTTATGTACTTTTGCTTAAAATCATGCATACTAGGTAAATCATATGGTAGGATTGCTAGTTTTTAATTCATATACTTAAGCAAACCTACATGGCTTAAAATGTTTATTTAAGCACGGCACATTGCTTCTATATCACTCCATAGTAAATGATGCATAAATTGAAAATTTTGATTTCTACAAGTTGTATCATTTAACTTATATGTGCCAAAGTTAGGATTATGGATAATTTGCCCCTCTTGATATCAAATCAAAGTGCATGTCTCCTACAAGTATTCAAAACTTGTATGCACACCTTTAGGGGGAGGTTACTCTATAATCTAACACTTTGAGACTAACACCTTTTCAAGTCTATTTCATGTGATAGTCTCATTGTAAGGAAAATAAGGTCCCCAGAGAAAGACAACAATCTTCCACTGCAAAATCTCCAAGAACTCTCATGTCTCTCAAGCTCACCATTGACCTTCAATTGGTATCTTTTGAGACTACATTCAGTATCATTTACATGTCTTCTCCAATATTTGATTAGACTATATTTCATATCATATGCTTTCATGTTGCTAAAAATGCATAAGTAGTTAACTCATATTCTGTTACCTATGCATAAGGGAAGTTAGTCTTTTCAAATCATGTCTTGCACCTCTAACTTTCACATGCTTTTTCCTAAGTAGAGGATCTCTGTCAAGGGGAGTATTTCTTCATCTCTAAAGGGGGAGAAAAGCTCTTTCTAAAGGAGACAACTCATTTAGGGGGAGTAATCTTTTGAGGACTCTTTCAAGTGGTATCATTCACATAGTTTAATTTAATATCCTTCTAGTGATATCATTTGATACAATTCTTGATGAGGGCAAGCTTTTATTTACTTCCTACATGCTTTTAATGTCTTCCTTTTCGGTGGTTGATGCCAAAGGGGGAGAAGTTTAGGGACCAAAGCAATGAAAATTATATCAAACACCAAACACCACCAATTTAAAATTTTATATCTACAAATGGCTTTTTAAGTGGTTTTGGTTATTTGGTCCAAAAATAGGAAGTAAGTGAATTATGGAGTTAGGGGGAGGCTTAAGTCCATAATATCACATTGTGGGGACAATCATGCATCTTAGTAAGTAGATTGCACATTTTCACTCAAATACTTGTATTATTTGCTTGCTTTGGTTGTGTTGTCATCAATCACCAAAAAGGGGGAGATTGTAAGGAAAATGGACCCCGGGCCATTTGGCTAATTGAGTTTTGGTGTTTGATGAACAACACAATCCGTGAACTAATAAGTTTTCTAGTGTTTGTGTTTGTAGTTCACAGGATGCGAAGAGAATTGGACCAAGGCAATGAGGATGCAACACCTCAAAAGAAGACATAAAAAGATGCAGAGGAGTCCAAGACTCAAGAACAAAGGAGCCCGAAGAAATCAGCAAAGAAATTCAAGATGAGGGCTGTCAGCCAGCGCCTGGTGGCGCACCGGAACATAGGTGTCCGGTGTGCACCGGACAGTCTGCGCAGAGAGGCCACAGACAGGCGCTCTCTGGCTGTAGCACCGGGCTGTCCGGTGTGCACCGGACTGTCCGGTGTGCTAACGGGCAGACGACAACGGTCGCATCCAACGGTCGACTGCTACAGGCGCCAACGGTCGGCTGACGTGGCGTGCACCGGACACTGCACAGTAGATGTCCGGTGGTGCACCGGACTGTCCGGTGCACCCGACGACAGAAAGCTGCTGCTTTCTGTCCAACGGCTAGTTGGGGGTGTGGAGGCTATAAATACCACCCCAACCGGCCATTCTCAAGTGTGAGAGCCCAAGCAACATACCAAGGCATATAGTGCACATTTTCAAGAGCTCAAACACCCAAGTGCTTAATAGAATCACTCGGTGATTAGCGTAGGTGCTTTGCGAAGTGCTTAGGTTAGTTAGACCGCTTTAGCGCTTGCTCTAGGTGAATCCTAGTTAGTTGAGTGAGTTTTGTAAAACCACACAACCCCTCGGCTCTTGCGTGAGTCGTTGTAATTGTACCGAGTGGGGCGAGAGTCTTGCGAGACCGTGACAACCGCGTTTGTGTCACGGCCGCCACCGTGTACCGGAGGGAACGAGGCCCGCGGCGTTTCGGCCGGAAGCTCGATAGTGGAGACGGCGGGGAGCGTCCGAGAGGAGCCGGAAGCGGAGCACCACTTGCGCGTGGAGAAGGCCCGCGGCTCTCTACGGAGTTACTCGACCGTGGTGCTTAGCCCTCGCGTGGGCTTCCCTTTGCGTAGGGGCACCAACGAGGATTAGTCGGGACCTTGCGTGGTTCCGGATACCTCGGTAAAAATACCGGCGTCATCCACGAGAGTTTGCTTCTCTACTAAGCTCTTTACATTCCGCATTTATATTAAGTATTTAAGTTTCAATCTTGTAGTCATACTTATTTAGTATAGATTGAAACTTAGCCTTTGCGGTAGAGATAGCAACACTTAGACAAAACCTAGTTTGCACATTCTAGTTTTGATTATTTGCATAGGTTTTGCTCTAGGGATTTAATTGTGGCCTAGTTTAGTAAAAGTTTTAGAAGTCCTAATTCACCCCCCCTAGGCGTCACCCGTTTCCTACAGAGCTAACCCGGGCTAGCTTATTAGATAACCGAGCTAAAATACTAGCTTGACTCACTACAAAATTAAAATAAGCCGAGCCGAGCTACTAACGAGCCGAGTCAACCGAGTTAGCGAGCCACGAGTATTTCGTTGGGTCCTACCTCTGCAGCACCACCCTGATTCCAAATCTTGAACGCACAAAAGCTTGGATCAGATTCTGCTCTGATCGACAAGTTGGGGAAATGCGAATCCATGACGGTCTCTGCATCTCAATGTTTCGGATTCAAAGTGCTGCCTTCATTTCATCTGATAAGGAAATGCAAGCGGATTCCAGAGGAACTTTAGCCTGTCTAGCCCCAACCCCCAAGCAGTAGTTCCTCACCTGTAAAAAAGAATTCTCCACAAGCGTGCGCCACACAAATATTAGTAGAAATGCAGGCATCTGTATTTCTTATACTCTGGTGTCGCCGAGGGGGTTAAAAAGTTTTGATAATTGACTGTGAACTGTGTAAATTAAGCTTAGGGACCATTAGTTTCAGAACAAATTGTAGCCATGATAACTCACGCAACAAAACTGAACACATAAATTTTATCATCACACGACTTCAAAGCATCTGCCTACTGAGAGTAGCTGTAGTAGGACGAGACAAAAAATTAGCAGGGAAGGCATCCAGCATCCCAGCCATGCTTAGCTCCTCATCTTCCTTAACTCGGGACTTTCCCGGCCTTCTTCCCAGCTTTCCCTCTCATGCCTTTCTGACCACCCTTCCCCTTGCCGCCTTTGCCGCCCTTCTTCCCTTTCTTACAAGTTCCGCTGGCCCGCTTGTCCTTCTTCATACGTGGATCCACCAACACCTTCCCTTTGCCAGTCCTCACCTGAACCCCCTTCTTTGCAACGACATACTCCTTCTGAGGCTTCTTTGGCATCGCCTTCCTGTAAATCCGGTCAATCATCTTCCTCTTCGATAACTCGTTTATGTCATTCTGGTCAGCTATGGCATCTGCCTTTTGGCGAGCCTTGTCCAGTTTCTTCATGGCAACACGCTTCTTCCGAGCCTTGGCCTCTGCAACCTTCTTGGATGGGCGGGCATCGATCTCCTTAAACTGAGCCCTCATTGCAGCTACTTCCTCACGTGTAACAGGCTTCATGGGCTGCCTATGCCTTTTTTCATCCTCAACAAACCAGTTGGGTAACCCTTCATCATCAAACATGTACTTGTTGTAAGCATCATCAAGTATCTGCTCTCTCTGTTTCTTCCTCAGCATCTTCTTAGCATAGGCTAGTACTTCAGCCTTTCTGTAATCATTGAGTTCATCCTCCGAAACATCTGATTCACCAGAAGATGAAGACTCCTCTTCATCTCGGACAGGTTCTGCTGGTACAATCTCAATATCATCTTGTTGCAAACGCTGTGCTTTAGCCACCTTTTCCGTTTTGCCAGTAACCATCTTCTTCATATTCCTTTGCAAACTCTCCCTTTCATCTTCAGTGTCACTCTGCTCAGTAATGCCAGTTGCTGCTTCTGTGAACACGTCCTGACTATACCATTGCTTTACAATCTGCTCTTTAGTTGGCCTCTGTTCATCTAGAGCTAACAGAAGGGGATTGGTCTCCTGATCTTGATGTTCATCAACATCTTGGTCTTCATCAAAATCTTGATCCATTTCAGCAACACCATCATCTTCACCTCCCTAGAAAAAGATTAAAGATAATAAGAACATCAACATCACCTTAAAACTTTACAACTTCTATTACTGTAACCTAGACAAAAGAAATCGAGATCTTAAATGTTCACACCCTATATTATTATAAACTGTAACATAGAAAAAAGGAATTGCATAGCATTGTACAATTCCTGTCCCTTGGCTGCTTTATTACCTCTAACAAGTCTGCATCAGCGTCAGGATTGATTCGTTTCGCACGCTTGCGTTCTTGTTTTATTTCACCACCCTTTCTAGTTACAAAGCGCTCATAAGCTTCATCAAGCATCTCCTCAAGCTGGGCATCATACCTGATGAGAAAAACTGAAAAATGATTACTCACAAACTTTTGACATTACAATTTTCTTTTTCCGAAATATAAGAACCTTTGCTTACTCAATTCTGTGTTCCAATGGTGTGGATGTTCAAAAAAATTACCTCTGTTGTTCCTCATCAGAATCCATTTCCTCATCAGAGTGTTCACGAGCTTGAGTATCCTCATTCTCACTGTCTCCAATTTCATTTTGCACATCAACCTCTGCTGATTCAACAGCTTCAAGTTCTTTTCCACCCTAAAAAAGGAAAACGAATATGAAAACTAAAAATCAGATGATCATGAACAAGCAATCTCTTTTAGATGCTTTTGCAATAACAAACAACAGGTAAAGATAGAACATATGCATCCCATTAGAAGGTTACTTTACAGAAATCCAAATAAAGTGAACCAAATTTGTTGATGTATTTTAGCAAAAATGAAGCTGCTACATTTAGGGATTATTGCATGCAGGACAGAGAGGAGACTCAAGAGACACAAATGACTACTTCTGTTTACTTCTTTTAAGTGTACCATTTTTTTTTGGGGGGGGGGGGGTCAATATCATGTAAAATTTTTTTTCCTAGTGAACTGTAAGTACAAATTCTGAGGTAATGCCACTAAGTAAATATACCACATAACATGACCACAGAAACAAGCATGATACCTTGATTACACTAATAGAAAACAAGTCAGGATCACCATAATCATCTCCTGTAGCATCAATCTGCATTCCTGTGGCCTTGCGTGCTTTATCCTGGAATAAAGAGACCATATGTCAGCAAAAATCTTAAATATACATCATATTGCAAGAAGTGTATAAGTATTTCGTAACACCTTTGCTCGACGCTTTGACAAACGCTTTTTCTCTCTTTTTTTCTTTCTATCAATAACACTGGTCAATTCTTCCATTTCCTGTAGAAGTACATCATCATCCATGACCTTTGTGTTCTCCACAGCATCATTGGCCTTTAGGGTGACTTGTGAAGACACTGACAGTGCTTTTCGTAAGCGAATACGCCATCTAACATGGTCATGCAATAGATACATAAGATTTATACCCTCTGCACACCTCTGCTTATAGACTTTTTTGGGTTATCATAACTATTTAAATGAACAGAAATAAACCATATGGTAAAATAGCAAGGTTCCAAAAAAGCTAGGCACTAGGCAGGCATTACCGCATTAAACTAGCGTCTAGCGCCCAGAATGCTTAAATGCAGATTAATCATGTTTAAATGTTACACATTATACATCAGCAAAGTAACAATAAAAGGAAATTATGTCGGTTCCCACGTCATTCTCAGTCCATTATCATACAATAAAAGGTATGTCTGATCTCTCCCCTCGTGATCTGCATGACATGGGCTGCAATTACTGGCCCATCCAGCCCATATGAACTATCTGTTACCTCATTCCCAAAACTTCGAGTGGGAGCAGTCGCCGCTGGCTTGTTTCTCTGGGCAGCCACCACTACTTCTCTTTCTCATTCCTAATCTCGTTCATACTTGCTCTGTGCATGCGTGGCACCATGGCGATCAGGTCACACATGTGGTGGCTGAGGAGGGCTGCGGAGGAGGCTATGCATGTGTTGGCAGGTGGCACTGCAAAAAGGAGTAATGTGGATGGCGATGCGAAGAATGCTGACTCCAACTGGTAATCCCTGCTGGCAGATCTTTATATGCTGTCCTTGCACTGTGCTCGTTCTCCTTCGAGTTTTCCTGCGCCAGCCTGCTGTTTTTCCCCAGCTCCCCCGCTTGTGAGCGCACGCTCGCCCGCCCCCTAGCGACACGCCAACACCGACCCCCTAAACGAGACGCTAGGCCACCGTTTAGCGTTTAAACCCATCTAAACGTACGATTAATCACGTTTTTTAGAACACTGTAAAATAGAATGGTAGATAAGGTACTCACTTCAAGATATGCTTGAAACTATTTTTATCCAACAGAAGTAAGTCCTCACAGAAATTTTTTATCTGGCAGAAACCAAATAATCAGCCATAAGTACCTATACTAGAATAGAAGGAAAGATAAGCTCTGCAGTATGCTTAGCAAAGGCATCAGTTCCTTACATCATCTGTTGTAAGCTCATGATTCTTTATGGGCAGGGATTCTGGATTATCAAATGAAATTGCATTGTAAGAGCCCAAAAACTCCAGTGGCGCCTGGGCATCAGACCATATAAAATCAGATGCCAAACCAACTTTCCGTAATGTCGTATTCCCTTCTTCATACCTACATACATGTTATGGATATCAGTGTAAAACAATCTATTGTGCCATATTGTTCATCAAAGATGGTTTTGTATAACAAAAACTTAAAGCTACAACTTCTACAGGTATATTCCACCAAAGTTTTCAACATAGAAAGAACAGCATATGCCTTTTTAATAAACCCAGCTCCAAGACTGGGTAAGGAAAAAGGCTGTAATAGGCTTGGTGAGCCAACATGAACACCCACCCACTATTATGAACATAAACACTACTGGCAATGCACCATACATGAACCAGAGTGTGGTGTACTGGTTTTTTTTGTTGAACAAATTCTACAAACTGTTAATTCTTGTTCATTGCTTACCCAAAGCACAGAAAGGCACAAAGTTTTCTGGCTCAAACTAGAAATGCCTAATTGATTATGTGACTCTGAAAAATGCTGAATTGGTGAGAACAAACATCTGAACTGCTTAAACGAAATACCAGAGTAACTGGTAAACTTTCACAGTGCCAAGACCAATGCACCTATTTAAATGTGAGCAGTATAAGGGTATTGGAAAACAGACTGTTAGTGTTATAAACTTATAATGAACGTAAGAGCTGAATATGTAATGTGAGAACAGATATAGGTACAACATTATACTCCACTATGATGTGAACACTGCTAATCATGCTAACAAGTATAGATATAAAAAAGATGCATACTTTCAGAAGGGGAAAAGGAAAACAAGCAGGCAAACTCCAGCAATGGTGGACAAGGGAGCGTACCCATCACGGTGTCTCTTTTTCCTACCATCCATAACATCCCTAGACTGCAGAGTACAAACATTTCCAAAATCAAGGTATGCTAGCAGAAAAAAGAAAAGAAACTAAACAGATGACAGGTGGCTCAACATACTTTGGTCTGTTCTGGAACCACACTGAACAAGTGCTTTATATCAAGAAGTTCTGGTTGAATCTTTGCGGGAGCCTTGTATTTCAGGCAGATGATATAAATTTCAGCAGATGTAGACCGACTTGCCGTAGGTTTAGTTGCCTCAACCTTCTCAAACAACTGCAAGACAAGATGATATTTGATGTTTCAATTAACCAAATACAAAAAAATATAAAAAGTGTTACAAAACATTTAATGAATGCACACACCTGTTTAAGACAGTACATAATAGCGTTGTAATCTTGAGACCTAAAAACCTGTTGAAGAAAAAGAATAGTTGATTAAACATGTATTGAAATGTGAGGCAATGAGAACAACAAAAGGTAATTCGCAACTGAAGGAAAGCTGATTCAACAGCTGAAGGAGATGAGTCAATAGTAAAACACATGACAACTCTGTAATCTGTAAGAAGGTATAAACTGTCAAAACCATTCAATATGTCAGAAGAATGGATACTTCAATACTGCTTCATTGTCCGTGCAATACAAAACCACTATGAACCCTAGGTGCACTATCTAATAAGCATGCACACACACGCACACATCTGCCTAGAGATGAAAATGTCAAGATAGGTTGCTGCCACTCATAATTTAGGGCGTGTTTATTGTGTACTTTCAAAGAAGATACTCTGCATTCACATACTTGAAGAAAAATAAGCATCACGCTGAATTACAAACTGAAGCCAATGAGAGTGCCAACTGCAACATTGAGCATTCCTCTTCTGTGGAATCTTTTACCTTCGTGATGAATGCGCCCTTGGGGGCGAGGAACATGGTAGCGAGGCGCAGTGCGTCAATAACTAGCGCCGACTGCGATGTGGCCTCCTGCGCCCAGGCACCACCGACGTTGGGCGACCCATCGTGGAGCACGACGTCGAAGGCGGAGACGCCATTGGAGTCCATGAGCCTCCGCACCGCGGCGCGGCACTTGGTGGTGGTGATGTCCTCGGTGAGCGAGTGGGCCCCGCGAATGGGGCGGATGGGAACGAGGTCGACGCCGACGACGAAGGCTCCGACGGGGGCATGGTTGACGGCCACCTGAACCCACCCTCCCGGCGCGGCGCAGAGGTCGAGCACCGAGTGCGCCGTCAGGAGGAAGCGGAACCGCGCGTCGAGCTGCAGCAGCTTGAACGCCGCGCGACTCCGATACCCTTGCTCCTTGGCTAGGTGGTAGAACTTGTCCTGACGCTGCTTCCCCTTCGCCTTGCCCATCTCCGCGGCCGCCGACGAGACTTTCCAGCGAGGGGATGGGGCTAGGGTTTTGGAGATGGTTTTGCTCCGGGCTCCGGCGGCGGTTGGGTGCTTGCCTTGTCGGAGGGCTCCGTGGCAGTTAGGCCGTTGAGCGGCTCATGGGCTAGGCCTTTTTCCTTTTATGGGCCTGTACAAATGGGCTGAAAACGTCTCGTCGCCTCCCTTCTTATCCCCAATGGCGGACGCACGTCGACACATCACTGCTCACTCTGCACTCTCGCGGGATGGAGCTTGGCCTAGCGCTCCGGCTCGTCGCGCCGCCACCGCTGCTGCCGTGTCTCTCCCGTAGAGCTCTTGCCCTACCACCGGATTTTGTTTCCTCGTGTGTGCTTCGAGGAAGACGCATCCATGCCTCGAGACTGAAGCATGGAGCTGGGGTTGTGTGCAATACGATTATGACCTATTCAGGAGTGGAAGAGGAGGAGATGGTGGAAGAAGAAATGGAAGAGGAGGCTGAACCGGCGGTGAGCACAAGGCCGCGCCTGGAGCTCATCGAGAAGCCGGACCGGAGCCTGGCGCTGCTGGATGAGTACGAGTCGGAGGAACTGGGCACCTCTCTTTGCGCCAATCATCGCAGCGGTTAGGCTCCTCACTTCTGTGCGTTTGAAATTAGTCGGGTTTAGTATTTTTTAAGCTTAGGAATTGACGCCATGCAATTAGTTATAAATTTTATTAGCCAAATTTCGTCCTAGTTCGTAAAGTAAAGTTATGGTGCTTGCAAAGTTGCATTGCAATGCGCAGGAGCGTTTTCGTCAAAATTCCAGAAAGGAAATTGATCCACATTGGATGATTAGTGTACTGATACGGTGTCTCCTCAGGTTATGTTGCTGTATTGGGGAAGCCAAATGTTGGCAAGAGCACACTTATTAACCAAATGGTTGGTCAGAAACTTTCAATTGTAACAGATAAACCGCAAACGACAAGACATCGCATTCTTGGTATATGTTCTGAACCAGAGTACCAGGTATCAGAATTTAATTCAGTTCAATACAAATTAAGATCCTTGGGAGTTTTCGGTCCCATAATCCCATTAGCATCAAGTGGATCATGTTGCTTTTCACTGCTAATCTGAGTTATCGTTTAGTTTGCAGATTATACTTTATGACACTCCTGGTGTTATTAAAAAGGAGATGCATAAGCTGGACAGTATGATGATGAAGAATGTTAGGAGCGCTATCGGCAGTGCCGACTGTGTGCTTGTTGTTGCTGATGCTTGCAAAGCGCCTGAAAAGGTATTGCCAGCAGTAAGAAAGAATAATCCATCCTAACATTCAACCATTTTACCTTACATCTTGTAAGCTTTGAGCTTTTAGATTGATGAAATGCTTGAAGAAGGTGTTGGAAACAAAGATATTGGACTTCCTGTACTGCTGGTATTGAACAAGAAAGATCTCATAAAACCCGGAGAAATCACAAAGAAACTTGAGGTACGAACCTTATAAAATTGTCGAAAGGTGGTTCCCTGTTTCATTTGTGCTTTCCTCTGCATACAGACAGTATTGATTTCTAGACAACTCTTTTGACAGTGGTACCAAAAATTTACTAATGTTGATGATGTTATACCAATAAGTGCTAAATTTGGTCATGGAGTGGATGATATCAAGGAGTGGATATTGTCAAAGCTCCCTCTAGGTCCTGCTTACTACCCCAAGGTATTAGCAAATCATTCATATATTTTTGTAATGGCATTTCCTCTGTGCTTTGCTTACCTTTAAATGTCATTATCTGTCCTCAGAGAGAGTCAGGTTCAGATGCTCAGAACATTTTAGTAAATATTTTTGTCTGTGTGGTAAAGGGTGCGCTCCTGAATATCATTATAGTTGAACTTGATATGCCTATTCTAATGCTGAATCCGACAAACCTTGTGTTAATCTTAATTTGATGGATGTATGCATTGGCAAATCATCCTTTTGCAGATGGCATAGTAGTTTCTTTTTTCTAGTATTAGTGAACTTAACAATGTGAACTTGAAACCGCTAATGTAAGAATTAGCATGCAATGGTTACTATGTTCTTGCCAGGCTGGTACAACTGGGTTGTGGAGAAATATTTTCTCGAAAGCCAGAGAATAGGAACTTCCCCGACATATTTTTTATTTCGTCTAGCTGATGCTAAGCGGTAGGTTTATACCCTTTTACTACAGTGTTATCACCCTCTTTGTCGCTCTGTAGTTGAGGAGCATATGCTCTGTAATATGTTTCCTCAGTTGAACCCATCTATTTCTTATTAGATGCTGTACTACGTGGGATTATTTGAGATTAATAGGCATATTTTGTTCATGTACTTATCCATGTGGTTCACCATGTTTCAGGATATAGCTAGCGAACACCCTGAGAGATTTTTAGTGCAGTGTTATCACCCTCTTTGTTGCTCTGTGGTTGAGCGTATGCTCTGTAATATGATTCCTCAGTTGAACGGACCCGTCTATTTCTTGTTAGATGTTGTACTACGTGGGATTATTTGAGATTAATAGGCATATTTTTGTTTTCATGTATCTAGCCATGTGGTTCACCATGTTTCAGGATATAGCTAGCGAACACCCTGAGAGATTTTTTGTTGGTGAAATAGTGAGGGAAAAGATTTTTGTTCAGTACAGGCAGGAAATTCCTTATTCATGCCAGGTATATCCTTTTGTGTTTTCCTCATCCATTTAATGCAGCATGCTCTCCATTTTGCTAGCCTTTATTTATTTTGATTTTTTTTTGGTGGGGTGACAGGTTAATGTTGTCAGTTACAAAAGTCGGCCTACTGCCAAGGACTTCATTCAAGTTGAGATACTTGTGGAGAAAGAATCACAAAGAGGCATTATACTAGGGAAGGTAAAAAAAGGGTTAAGAGTACCATGATTATACATTTGATATAAGTTAAACTTTTTTCTACTAAAGAAAAGGAATTAGGCTACTGATTCCCGGTTTGTGTTGCCTAATAGCAAAATGTTCCCCTCACATGTCCGACCGATGCAGGATGGCAAAAGCATAAAGATGCTGGCAACCGCATCGAGGCTTGACATCGAGGACTTTCTACAGAAGAAAGTCTACCTTGAGGTTGCACTTTCTTCACTTAGGGCTTGTTCGTTTCACCGTTTATCCACGTGGATTGAGTGGTATTGAGTCGGTTTAGATCCATAGCAAGTCAAAATATATCTTAATACATTGCAATACACTCCAATCCACATGGAATTGGAATAACCTAACAAGACCTTATGTGGTTGCCGTGGACTTGCTTGCCATCTCCCGCCGCAACGCAGTTTCTGTCTGACAGTGACGCGCGCGACTCCTTCCTTGTATTGCACAGGTGGAGGTCAAAGTGAAGGAAAACTGGCGGCAGGACGAGCGACTCCTGAAGCGGTATGGCTACGGCGGCGAGATCCAAGCGCTGTGACTGTGACTGTGACTATGACCGGTGCGCTCTAGCTCACTGTCAGCTGCCGCGAGCGTGGAATGACCTGGGTTTTTTTTTTCAATTCCTCTCGTGTGTTGTTGTTGGCGATGCGAATGGGTAGCAGTTATTTAACCTGGTGTCGAACTCAACTAGCAGCTCAGTTGTTAATTAGTCAGCAAGTTCTGTGCTCTGATTCTGTTGTTGTTGTCAGCGGAACTGGTTTTGCCGCAGACAAGTCAGCATGGTTGCGCTCTCTGTAGCAGTCTGTGTGAATACAATCACGGGGGTGGAGATCAGACATCAGAGGGACTGAACAGCCGAGCCAAGTGCATGTACAAGTCACTCTTTCCAAATCGTGTGCTTCGGGCGGCGGCGGGTTCAGGTGGAGGCGCGCCGTGTGCCGGTGCCCTGCTCCGGCCGTCGTGGATACGGTGTGGCATAGCGAGCACGACCGGTTGGGGCTGCCGCCCCTGGCTGACTGACCGTGGGAGGCGATGGAGTATGCTGTTACACGTCGGGTCTGACGCAGGGCACGCAGCATTGACTTGGCTACCTTGAGCAGCTCCTCTGTTGTCAAAAAAAAAAAAAAACTCAACTTCTCCACAGACCACATGACAGCTGGGATGGCTAACCGAGTGACTGACGTACGTATAAGCCGGCCCGTCCCTACCGAATAGCCGCCATATGTGTGCACCTGCAGATTTTTTTTATTTACTTACATTTTGTCTTGTCTGATCTATCGAAGAAGTCAAATCATGTGATGAGATTAGCTGCAGCCTGCAGCAGCTACGACTACGACTAGCACCGAGCGACGCGCCTGGTCGTGCACGTAGGTAGAAGAGTACTCGCTCTATCACCAAAAGTCCAAAACTATAGACGTTACGATACATGTGTCGGTCAAATTTTTTTAGTTTTAGTTGTATTTATAAAAAAAATATTAACAACAATTTTAAATACTTTTATTATAAACATATATTCGACAATATATCTAATAATGTTAATTATACAAATAGTATGTATATTTTTGGGTTAAGAACGACAATTATTTTAGTATACAAAGAGTCTTTTTTTTTTTTGAACTGAGGCCTTCCCTATTTTTGTTCATTAAAATTTAGGCAGATTGTAGAAGAGTACTCCTTCAATCCTGAAATAAGTATTACCCTCGTTTTCTAAGGAGTCAAATATTTGTAGTACATAGTTAGTATATTATCAGATAAATAATTGAATCTATTTTCATAATAGACTTATTTAAAGATAGAAACATTGTTAATATTTTCTATAAACATAGTTAAATTTAATAAATCATCACGACACATTTTTAAGACACGTTTGTGTGTGTGTCTTTTGCACACGCCACTAACGTGGAGCCTCCCCTAATCTTGCTAGCTAATGTAAAAGCGTAATCGAGGCAACTTGAGTGCAAAATTGGCTCCGGTCTGTTGGCGGCTTGGCGCTGTTGAGCTCAAAAAGTGGTCTCGCGGACGGTTCGGCCCTGAGTGTAACATTATAAAAACCATCAACTAAAATAATACATTTAAATTTATTAATGATAATTAGGGTAATAAATTTTCTTTCTAATATTTGATTTTTATTTGCATCTAGAATAATTTTTGGTTTTATTCATGTTTGATTCTGGATGTTTAGTAGAATTTTTTTCTTAATGAAAATTCAATTAAATAATGTAGAAATATTGGTCCAAAAATAAATATTTTAGTTATAAATAATTTTGGTATAATTATTATGATTTTTGAATTATTTAAAAATATATTTATTTACATTTTTAAATAGAAAAGAAGAGAAGAGAAAAAAATCGAAACCCTAAACCGGTTGGCCAAATTTAGCCCACCAGGGCCCAGCCGCGCCCCGCCCCCCACCCCCCCCCCATTTTTCCTCCCTCCCTCTCACCGCCAGGTGGGCCCCACCCGAGCCGTCCTCTCTCTTCCCCTTCCCTCATCCTCCCGTGCCGCCGCCAGGATCCCGCGCAGCCGCGCCGCGCGACGTGCCCCCGGCCGCCCGCGCCCGTTCGGAGTCCCCACACCGGAAACCGCCGCCGCCTTCTCCTCCCTCCGTTTCCCCTTCCTCCCCATTATGGAGCTCCATTGATGGCCATCAATGGCGCTAATGGTCAGCCGTTTCTTCTCCCTCCCCGGCGCCCTCTCCCCTCCCCTCTCCTCCCTCTATAACAGCCGCCACCTCCCTCTCCCTCCCCGAACTCGCCATCTCTATCGCTCTCCTTGCTCTCGCCATAGGTCGCGCCCGCGCCGTCGAATGACGTCGCCGGAGCTTCGCCGTCCGCGCAGCACCCCGCTGGAGCCCCGCCCGACATCGAGGTCCCCTGCCCCGCTCCCTTGCTCGGCCGACCCCCCTGCCGAGCTCCCTCCTCTGCGCTTAAGCAAGAGCTCCAAGGTAGAAGAAGGCAAATTTGCGATTTGGTCCCTATTTTGTAAATTTAACTAATTTCGAGATTTTCAGTTTAGAGATTGTCGAAAAGAGATTTCGATGCATACGTGTAGCCAAAATCAAACCCCACAATAATATTTCGGATATGTGTATAACTTTATAACTTTAAAAATGAATACGGTCACTATTCACTACCTCGGTGATTTCCATACTAGAAAACGTTTACAAATTTAACTTCGCTCTAGCGTATGGAACGATGATTGTTAGTCGTATTTTTAGTGTAAATTTATTGACATAAAGTAGTAGAAGAAAATACTAGACCACGTGTTTTCAGTCAGATGAAAATGGATTTTTACTAGTCAGAATACATGTGTTCATAAGTATAGCACTAAATTAATTAGAATTAGTAAAATACTTGTTTATGTCAAAATAACCATGAATATGTCATTAAAAGTCCAATTAGTGATTTACATTAATTTTTAGAATATTAATGTTAGAAGAATCATAAATAAACCATTTTTTTAGCTATACACATAAATTCTATTTAGAAATAAAAGGAATAAAATTTATAAGTCTATTATTAGTAATAAAGAAAATAATTAGCATTTATTTTTTATAAAGAGTGTTAATACATATTATACTAGATAAAACTAGTGTTATAGCCACCTACTCATAATTTCACCAATAATGACTCGTAGTAATAGTCATAATGAATTAATAAGTATTTACGCTTTAAGACGTATTTATGAGTATAAATGTGTGATGTATGAATGTGTATGTAATGGTGAATGATTATCCCTGTAATGGTGTATGTTTATTTATTTGGCGTACATATTCTTTTGTATGTACGATACACAAATCGATGCTAGAAGTTGACTGTGAGGTAGACGAACCAAACTCGTTCGAGGATGACCCACAGGACACTTTCGAGTAAGGCAAGTGGATTCTCCCTCTGCATATTCTATTTGTACTCAATTAATGCATATAATAATGTTTACGTTTTGGATATATTGCATAATTTGATGCGATTTGCCTAATTAAGGATTTCTTAGATTTACCAACTGCATTCCTTGATTACCCTGGGAAAATACTATGCTTTGCAAATTTGTGCTACCGCTCAACTTGATAATTTTGATGTCACTCATTATTGATATTAATGTTCCGGAAATGAAATTGGTATTATGGTGTTAACCCGATGGTTAAACAAGATTATTTCATATTAATTGGAACATGGAGTGACCACCCAGGATAACAGTGCAACCACGAGTGCTATCATGGCTCTGGCTTTGGTAATTAGCTTTATATGCTTAGTACCTAGCAACCTTACCTGAAATATGGGCAAGAGGGGAGCGGCAGTGGTGGCAGCTCATGTTAACATGGGGACGTATTCTTGGCTAAGGTACCTCGCCTAGAGGGCCTCCACACTGACTTGGAAACCTTAGCAGGTTGCTTTGTATTAAGTGTATTCTGTGAAAACCTCATAGTGGATCCCTAGCCATTCACCTTGGCAGTGTTTAAGGGTCCGTACAACCCAGGCTAGATGGGATACACGTCTTGTGGGTAAAGTTGTACCGCCTTTGCAGAGTGTAAAACTGATATGTCAGCCGTGCTCACAGTTAAGAGCAACCTGGACCCTCACATGATAATTGATCTTAAAGATGGACAATAAATCAAGATCTGATGATCTGCCAATGGTTTGCTTAAGTGGTTTCACTTAATTGTTTTTGATATATTATTTTACCTTTATTTAATTGGGATACTTGGGATACACACTCATTAGTAAGACATGTGTTGCTAATAAAATATTGACCAACTAAAATGCTTACCGCTTAACCTTAGCCTCACCTTGTTAAACTTGCATTATTTTTTCCCCCACTTGCTGAGCCCCGACCATAAGTGAACTCACCCTTGCTAATATTTTGATCAAAGGGTGATGATGAAGACCTTGATGGAGATTTCGATGAATACTGAGTCTAATGATGCGCTGGTCATCTTCCTGTGGGAGTTTTCCCATGTTATTTCTGCTATACTTTGATGATACTGTTTAAGATACTATTGTCTGGATGTTGTAATAAAGACTACTCTACTCTCTTTATGCCTTTATTGCATTGTATTTTGATATATTACACTTGTGATGTCAACATATATGTGGAAAATGGATCTTGGCACACATATGCTATGCATTCGGTTTTGCCTCCAGAACCGGGTGTGACAGAAGTAGTATCAAAGCTATGCTGACCCTAGGTCGTTAGACTAGTTAGAAATGGAAAGCCTAGTTTGTTCAAAACTTGCTAATTTTGTTCTTATAAAATTAATTTATTAGCCTTACCTCTTTAAAAATTCAACTGAGTTGACATTTTCTCTTGTAGATGGTTCGTACCCTTCAAACCACCCGAGTCAACACCAACTACGCCCCTCCGCCACGGCAAGTTCTTGTCTACCCAGTGGTAGTTGAAGAAATTCCTGTGGATCTCTCTCGCATTCGAGTGAAGTATGGAGTCATTCTAGAGGACAGCTCGGAGGAACTTCTGCCTACACCCACCCCGTTGGAAGAGTCACTAGCCTTCGCAGCTAGATCATCAACCTCAGTACTGCCTGCACCAGCAGTTCAAGCTCTTGCTCCTGGAGGCAACGACCCGGACGACTATGGTGACGATGATGAAGATGACGATGACGAAGAAGATGACAAGGAGAACGTCAATGAAGAAGCCAACGGTGATCAGCAGGACTACTTCATGGGGTTTGGGCCTGTCACCGAACATTACACATCAATGTTCGAGACAGGGCACTTCCCCAACCTGCTGCAAGACGTGCTGCATCCGTTAGGAACCTACGTCCGACCCTTGTATGAGTCAAGGCGAGTGTGCAAGCCTCCCTGGGGTTGCTACTACATTACTCGCATTCACGTCAGGGTGATGGATGAAGGGGATAGAGGGTTCTGGACTCTATCAGCTCATGAGTCCCTGACACTGCTATCCACCTATGCTGCTTCGGTCAACGATGCTGCTAGGCGGACTCTATGGTCTCTCAGCCACACCTACCGGCAACAGCTGCATGACATGAAGTTCAGGCATCTTCCTCTGCGGCTGAGTGGAGGGAGCCAGACTAGCATCGTTCCAGGTGGAGCTGGAGAAGATCGCCTCATCACCTTAGCTGGTGTAGTGGCAGGTCTTAACACTGACCTAGACAGTGCCACCCTAGATCTCTCTAGGGTGCACTTGGAGCTGGAGGATGCCCATGCCAGGATTGCAGCCTTGGAAGCTCAACTTCAAGGAAGGGATCCCCCTGAAGCCCAAGTCCCCGCCATGGCATTGTCTCCTCCCCGCAAGAGGATTCGCTATGGGGAACCAGGATCCATCACTAGGCTGCTTTGAATTTTTAAGTTATAATTGTAATAAGATAGTTTTCGCGCCAGACGATGAACACTCTTTTACAATTTATGCTTATAATAATAACAACCATGTGATGGTGTTGGTTGTAATGTTTGATTTGGATTTTTGCTTGAGTGCAATGGTCTTATGGAATGGTGGCCATAAGAACATAAAAAACAAACTTAACTTTAATAATAAGCTATTCCCCTCTAGAATCTTTCTTACTCCTCAATCCTCTAAGAATTTCACTTTGTAACCAACCAGATGATGAACGCTCACTCAGGTCCTAGGAACAACAGGAATCAGCGTGGTCAGCAGTTACCACCACCACCACCGAACCCCAATATGGAGTAGTTTATCATAGCTCAAATGCAGCTTCTGCAGGGACTCACCGTGTCTGTGCAACAGATTTAGCAAAACTAGTAGAACCAACAGAACCAGCAGCAACAGTAGAATGTACCCTAGGCTAGAGACAAGCATCGGGATTTTATGAGCCATCATCCGCCTACTTTCTCTCATGCGGTTGATCCTTTGGATGCCGATGACTGGCTCAAGGTCATTGCAAAGAAATTAGACATCACCCAATGTAATGACCGGGAGAAGGTCCTATATGCTTCCGGAAGACTCGAAGGTTCCGCGTCCGACTGGTGGGATGCCTTCACAGTGGCACTCGCCAATGCTGATACCATAACTTGGCAGGAATTCCAAGTGAACTTTCGCGCTCATCATATTCCCTCGGGAATTATGAAACTCAAGAAGAAGGAGTTCCTTTCCCTCACTCAAGGGAATATGACCGTCAATGAGTATCGGGATCGTTTCACCCAACTTTCTCGATACGCACCGGAGGAAGTGGATACTAACGAGAAGCGCTAAGAGCGTCTCTTGGAAGGTTTGATTGGACCACTGAACTATCAGTTGTAGAGTCATACCTTTCCCAACTTCCAGACTCCACTGAACAAGACAATTGGCCTTGGGAGCAAAAGAAGAGAAATGTCTGATCATAAAAGGAAATTTCAAGGTCAGTCTAGCAGAAACACATGCCCGAACAACTCGCAGGGTTCTCAGTTTCGCTCTGGAAACCAGGGTGGAAACAAATATCAAATGCAATGCTCTGGACAACAAGGCCAGAGAAGCAATCAAACTCAGAACCAGCAGAGGAACAGCTCTCAGACCAACCAAAGGTCTGGTGGTAATTTGCAGACTCGTCAAGATAGCACCGTTACACACACAGGCCAAAAGCAACAATAACGCACCAGTCCAACCCAATGGTTGTTTCAAGTGCGGCAAACTTGGCCATTATGCTAACAACTGCCCAAGGCGCAATCAACATACACCTCAGAAGAACAGCAGTCAGAGAACTGACCAGAACACCCCTGCTTGTGGATCTGCGCAGAACAAAAAGCTGCAGAACCAGAATAGAGGAAGTGTTAATCACATGACAGCGGAATCAGTTCCTGAGGATGCCGACGTGGTGTATGGTATGTTTCTTATTAACTCCATACCTGCTTTAGTTTTATTTGACTCTGAAGCATCTCATTCATTTATAACTGAGTCATTCGTGGAAAAACATAACATACCAAAGTACCCTCTTAAGAAGATGTTACATATTAGTTCACCGGGAGGTGATATGAAGGCCACACACTCATACCTCCATGTTAATCTCAAGATTCAAGGAATAGATTTTCTAGTCAACCTAGTGGTCCTAGGATCCAATGGTGTTGATGTGATTCTTGGATGTGACTGGTTGAAAAGTTGTGATGGAGTGATACAATGTGCCAAAGGAACAATTATGTTGACAAGTCCACAAGGTGAAAGAATCCAAGTTAGCACAGATATGTCAACAGATGCAAAAGGAGAGACAACGGTAAATCACTTGGAAGAAAAGCCCCTAGAAACTATCAAGGTAGTGTGTGAATACCCAGACATATTTCCGTAGGAATTATTAGGTATGCCACCTGACCGTGATATATAGTTTTCTATTGAATTATTACCCGAAACTGCACCTATCTCAAAAAGACCTTATAGAATGGATGTCAAATATTTAGTTGAACTGAAGAAACAAATAGAAGAATTACTAGAAAAAGGTTTCATTCGCCCAAGTTCATCCCCTTGGGGAGCCCCAGTTCTATTTGTGAGCAAGAAAGATGGTTCGAGAAGAATGTGTGTTGATTATAGAAGTTTGAATGAAATAACAATTAAGAATAAATACCCATTACCTCGGATTGAAGATTTATTTGATCAGATGAAGGGAGCTAAGATATTCTCGAAGATAGATCTAAGGTCGGGATATCATTAGTTAAAGATTCGAGCAGAAGATGTACCCAAGACAGCCTTCACTACGAGATATGGATTATATGAGTTTTTGGTCATGTCGTTTGGACTGACTAATGCACCAGCATACTTTATGAACCTAATGAATGAAGTATTCATGGAATATCTGGATCAGTTTGTGGTCGTATTCATTGATGGCATACTGGTATACTCTCCGAATGAAGAAACACATGAAGATCATCTAAGACTAGTCCTACAAAAGCTTCGTGACAACCAATTGTACGCAAAGTTCTTGAAGTGTGATTTTTGGCTGAAGGAAGTTGCTTTCCTAGGACATATTGTTACTGATGGTGGAATTAAAGTAGATCCAGGAAAGATAAGTGAAATACTAAATTGGAAGCAACCAAAGGATGCGTCTAAGGTCAGAAGTTTTCTTGGATTGGCAGGATGCTACAGAAGATTTATTGAAGGTTTTTCCAAGTTAGTGAAACCTCTTACCTCACTACTGGAGAAAGGTAAAGTGTTTAAGTGGGATGAAGCATGCTAGAAATGTTTTGAAGAACTCAAGAGAAGGTTAACCACTGCACCAATATTAGTAATGCCAGACATTCACAAAGGATTTGATGTGTATTGCGATGCATCACACCTAGGACTTGGATGTGTGCTAATGCAAGAAGGAAAAGTAATAGCTTATGCCTCAAGGTAGTTGAGAAAGCATGAGAAGAATTATCCTACGCGTGACTTGGAACTAGCTGCTGTAGTGCATGCTTTGAAGATTTAGAGACACTATATGATTGGAAATAAGTGCAAAATCTTCACGGATCACAAAAGCTTGAAATATATATTCACTCAGAAAGAACTCAATCTCAGACAGAGGAGATGGCTTGAGTTTATCAAAGATTATGATTTGGAAATACAATATCACCTAGGCAAAGCAAATGTAGTGGCTGATGCTTTGAGCCGTAAGGGTCAAGTGAACAACATCACTACTCATTTGATGTCACAGGAATTGTGCTGGGAAATGGAACAACTCAACCTTGGTATGCTCAACAATATGGAAGCAACAGTTATGGAAGTCGAATCTACTTTGGAACAAGAGATTCGTAAAGGACAGGAATCTAATGAGAAAATTAAGGAAATTAAAACTTTGATTGGTTTGGGTAAAGCCCTAGATTTTACGGAAGATGAACAAGGCACACTATGGTTTAAAAAGAGAATATGTGTACTGGAAATCGAACACCTACGCTAACTTATTTTGAGAGAAGCTCATGATTTGGCTTACTCTATTCACCCTAGAAGCACAAAGATGTACCAGGATCTAAAGGAAAAGTATTGGTGGTACGGTTTGAAAAGAGATGTGGCTACTCATGCTGCACTATGTGATGTGTGTCAACGAGTTAAAGCCAAATACCAAAGATCAGCAGGATTGCTACAACCTCTCAGAGTACCGGAATGGAAATGGGAAGAAATCGGTATGGATTTCATAGTTGGACTACCCCGTACTCGGGATGGCTATGATTCAATATGTGTCATAGTAGACAGGTTGACTAAAGTGGCACACTTTATACCTGTGAAGACAACTTACTTAGGAGCCTAGTTAGCAGAGTTATACATGTCGAGGATTGTTTGTGTGCATGGAGTACCGAAGAAGATCGTATATGTAACACCCTAATGTTACCTAGGGTTCTTCTCAGTGCTAACTCAAGAACCATTATATCATGTTAATCAAATTGAACAAAAGACACCAAAAACTTGGGAACACAAATTCAACTAAGACTTTTTGTCTTAAGAATCATGCCTTAATCATATCATGCACTCAAAGGGGGGGGGGGAAGATGTCTAAACCCTAGAATAACCTTAAGTGGGCCATTTAAGTAAAAAGGAAGAAATTGGTAAAAAGACCATGAAAAACATGGAATCATGGCTTAGGCCAATTATAAAAGTTGAAGTACACTAATTAGGCTACAATATCTATTAGAAAAGTTTGGCCAAAATAATTAATTAAAATCCCCAAAAATGCCATCCAAGTGGAGCTCTCTAGGGAAATCTGAAAATTCAGATTTCTGAATTTCAGCCCTCACCTAGAACTTGAGCACGTTCACCTTGATCCCTAGCTCAAATCCTTAAGCACCCATTGACAAAGTTGTGCTAAATTAACCCCTCTGCAACGTGTGTGAAGATGGCATCGAGATTCGTCCATGGACACGTCAAATCTGGGATTCTATCTCGGGTTTCAGTAGTGAGACAAACCAAACTTCATCACTCCATATCTTTGGCTCCAGTCAACAAAACCCATAAGCCTCCACACATAAATGACAAAGGAATGTCAGGTGAAGAGATCTCTCAATGGGATCATGGCCATAATCGCGAAGATTTGGAGCCAATGCGCGCTTGAACTTGACCACTCACTGCGCAGCCTCGTGCTCGACGCCATGCCCAGGCGCCAGAGCGCGCACTGGCACTCGCCCGCGCACACCCCGAGTGCGTGTCAAAGCCACCGCTCAGTCGTGCTTGCCCGCGCCCTTAAAGACCACCCCCGGACGTGCCACACCTCACTCCTTGCATGCTCTCGCTGACCAGACCCCATCCTTAGCTCCGGCGAGCTCTGCGCCGCCCGCCCGAGCCACCCGAGCACCACCCACCCATAAGCCTCCACACATAAACAACAAAGGAATATCAGGTGATGAGATCTCTCAATGGGATCATGGCCATAATTGCGAAGATTTGGAGCCAATCCATGCTTCAACTTGACCACTCTCTGCGCAGCCTCGTGCTCGACGCCATGCCCAAGCGCCAGAGCACGCACTGGCACTTGCACGCGCACACCCCGAGCGCGTGTCAGAGCCACCCCTCGGCCGTGCTCGCTCGCACCCTTAAAGACCACCCTCAGACGCGCCACACCTCACTCCTCGCATGCTCCCACTGACCAGACCCCGTCCTTAGCTCTAGCGAGCTCTGCGTCACCCGCCTGAGCCACCCGAGCACCACTCACCACGGCTAGCCTTTTCTAGAGACCCCTAGCCTCACCCGAGCCTCTGGACAGCATCCCCGAGAAGCCGTGAAGCTTCTCCAAGCAAGGATTGAGGCCCTGCCTCACCGGAACAGCGAGATCACCATCGCCAGACTTCGGTCGCCCGCCACCGCACGTAGACCGAGCTATCAGGTGAACCATTCTTCAATTCCTTGCGCCCATGCCTTCCCTAACACCTAGTGGAGCTCACTGACCGGTTTAATTGAACTCTACCGCCCTAGATAGGCCGGATTCCTCGCCACTGACGAGCTCCCCTGCCTGCGCACGTGGACCAACCTACTCTGACCATCCCCAGCAACGATCCACACATCGACGTGACCGTCACGACCTCCCCTACGTCCTCGACCACCTCACCGGAGCAATCTCACCGTCGGTAAGCCCCTTCGCCCTTTCCTCCACCGCGGGCACTGTTTAATTGGGGGAAGGACCTCGGGTTAGGTTTAGTAAAACCCTAGGGGGTTTTCTGAATTGTTAATGGCACATGTGAATAGTTACCCAAGGGCTAGTTTGTAAGGAAATTAGAAAACACTCGCTAGGGACCCCGATGCAAAGTCAATTTCCATTTAACCATTTCTGATTATCCCTTTTTAATGAACATAGAACTTAGGAAATTCATAACTTGAGAAATACTTATCCAAAATTAGTCAAACCAATTTTGCTGGATTCAAAATAATATGAACTATCAGGCAAAATAGTAAACCCCATGTTTTCTGTATTAATTTTTAGAGTTTTAAATTAAATAAGGAAATTGCCCAAACCTTGTAAACACAAAGAAAAATAGAAATGCTTCTGTGCTAGGCTAAAGAAAATTTGTAAAGATACATACCCAACATATGCACTATTTAAAAATACTAAGCATCCTAGTATACAATATTAACTCAAGTTTTGCTATTAAAGACTATATCTATCCAAAACTTAGAAAATTATGGAAAGTAGTGGAAAATAATAAACAGTGAAGGAACACATTTTTCCTAGTATACTTAAGTGATAGGGAACATAGGAAAAATATAGAGAACCCTAGTCCAGAGTTAATCCAAGGTTAAATATTTATTAGGCACTAAGAAATCAAGAAAAGCCATAATTAAAAACATAAGGACCATTGTAAAAATGGTAAGAAAATTTTAGTAGACTCCTAATTGCTAGAACACCACTACAAAAATAATAGACACCCCAACTCCTCACAATAAGTGAGTTAAACAATTCAAATATACATTTGACCTATGTTCTAATTAAATCATAAGAAAGCCTAAAATTGTGCAACAGTAGGCAAATAAATTTTTACTCAACTATTGATGAAGTAGACCACCAGAGAAAAATATGAAACCTATTTAAAAGAGTAAGGTAAAACACATTACCCCCTACCCCATGAAAAAGGCCATATAATCCAAGAATTTCTACCCCTGTTCCCTTAAGCAAAAAATTGTCAAATTCTAGAATGATTGCTCTTGCGGAAAGAAGAAGATAGGAAAAATTAGAAATTTGTTGTTTGACATTTTTCAAGTATAGTAGTAGTAGAAAGCACCTCTATGGCCAAGAACTTTAGAAAATCACAATAAAATAACCAATAAGTCTTAGTGGCTAAATTTTGGTAGAAAGTCATGTTATTACACCAAAATGCCAGCAAAAATAAGCTTTAAGGAATAATCCACTGTTAGAGGAGAGTTGTAGTTCAAAGCACCCCCTCTGCTCTACAACTTGATAAATTTGTATAGAGAGAACCCCTAATATTTTAAACCTCAATTTTCGAGACAGAGAGTTATACATCAGTAAGAAGCTACTGAAATTTTTATAGAATTTTTGGAAATTTATAAAACTAGATTGTAGTTCAAGCCCACCTTAAAAGCATAAAAGATAAGGAGAAGAAGAGATAAATTGGGAAGAATAATGAATCTCACCTAAATGGATTCAGCTAGGAATCATAATAAACTTTCACCAAGACACTAGAAGGAAAATCAGTGGAACACTAAAATAAGTTGACCATTTAACTTAACCAAACTTGATCCTAAATTGGCTAAGTATACCACTAGAATTTTCGTAGTAAGTATTAACCTTACTTGTCAATATTAATCATTTCTATTACTACCACATTGCATATCATGGCATACATATATCTCACTCATTGCATTCATTAGACTGCAACCTCGTTGACAGAGAGTACGTGCTCATTCCCGAGCAAGGAGCTATCCACGAGGAAGACCAGGAGCCAGCTTCTGAGCCTGCCATAGAGGATCTCCTCGCAACCCCAGCTTTTGAAGGTAAGCCCCGGTTTTATGCATAACCAATTTATATATATGCTACTTTACTACACTTAATGTTTGTAGGCTTGTAATGTGCACTTAAGTGTAGGAGTTGCTTGAAACCCTTAGTTGTATGAACCCAGGATTCCTTGTTGAGATGGATACTAGTATGTTATGTCGAGTAGTTGCTTTGCTAATCAGGATCTCGGTAGAAGTCGGGTGATTTTTCTAGCACTCGCGCCAGGTCAGGCATTGATTGTATTTATCTGGATAACAGGATCTATGATGGTCTATGGACTTGGATCCATGGTGGATGCCATGTCCATGAGACGGAAATGGAATTAAGGATTAACGTGTGGATACCTAAGTCAAGCATTTGAATGTACTAAACACATGTGGGGAAATATGGTAACTGATAAGCCTAGTACCTGATTGAACCTGCCCACAGACTTTACCCCTCACTGGACTTGAGATGGGTTCTCCCATGCTAGCTATGGTAGGTACAAGTGCAGCCGTTGCACGGCGGCAGCCGGGGACAATTGGAGCATTGTACGCTAAGGCTGTGAGCCCTATTCTGTTGCTAGGGAATCGATGGGGACGGTTGACGTGTGTGGGGACGGAGTGCCCCTACATGTCGTGTGTTTAGGTTTACCTTGCAAGGTTTTAAAACTCGATTCGAATTGTCTACTTCTCGCAGCTAATGAGACTGCTTGACCCCTTGTACTATATTGAGTAAGAAATGGAATGAGGGTTTTACATGAGATAACATGTTGATTGTACTAAATGATTGTTACCATGAATGCTTAGAAAAGAGCAAACCTAGCTAAATTAATTATGCTAGAACTGGAAAAGCTAAAATTGGTTTTAGACTCAGTTAGTGCTTTTGGCAAACCAAACCCCCAACCAAACTGCTGTATGGTCTAGAGGTAGAGGAGTAGACTCCTCACACCAGGTAAGTCTAGCTGAGTATTAGTATACTCAGCCTTGCTTGTGGCACAACTTTTGCAGGTACGCTATAGGACATGGTTGATGGTGTGACTTGGCCTTCTACCCTACCACTGGGTTGGACAGTCGAGTGGGATGTTGCTCCAGCAGGAGAGGAGCAGGAGGAGTAGAGGGCTAGGCCTTGCCCTATTCCTCAGCAATCGACGTTGTCGACTATCCGCTGCATTTTAATTTATGAACTTTTTTCAGTTTACTTAAAAACTCTAATGTATGTAATAACCCCAGTACTTTAATTTGTGGTATTATGCTTTATTGTATTTTTTGTGTGACTCACCTTCGAGTGAGCTAGTGGTTTTTGATCCTGGGAAGTGGCTTTATCAGACTAGATCTGAGGGATTGACGAGTTATTCCAATTTAAGTGTGTCGCTGCCTCTAAGGCATGACTTGGGCACTTAAGCTGGAATAATTCAGGCGGTTCTGCCACAGCTAGTATCGGAGCAAATACCACCACAGAGGAAGTAATAAGTCATGAATACCAATTTTTCAAAATTAAAACTTGCTTAGAAACCAGTATTGGAATCGTCAGGACTAGAACGCTAGACTTAGGACGAAAGGCCTTAGGAATAGTGGGGAAAAACAGGTGGCTAATCAAGTAGGCCCTATGGGCCAGCCTTAGGATGGCAAGGATGCCCTAAAGGCACCTTTCTGATTCGGTGAGGAGATGTTTTTTCAGCATGCATGCATTATAAAACATGAAAGGATCAGTAAATTTAAGGAAAATGTATCTAAGTATGAATGTAGCAAATAGGGATAATAATAAGTAACATAAGGAGTAGAATCAAATGTAACCCACCTCCTTTTAACAACCCAGGCACATGTTTTTCCTTTCCATTATCGTAACGTTTATGTCTAATCCTCTTCCACATATGACTTCACCCACTCCCACCAATGGAGGAGAACTCGTTTCAGTTTCGATTTCCTTTCTCACGAGGGTTTCCCTTCCATCTTGTGGGAGGTGCTCAACTCCGCTGGTTACCCTACACCCCCTATGTACACGGTGCAGCTGTACGAGGAGCATCGGGTGCCACGTTGCCGAGTCTGGCTGACTCTAGAGGCACACCCCCTTCAGCCGGGTTAGCGGTCCCTTGACTCCAAAACTATTGGATTCAGGACGGACGACACCACCAAAGCGGCAGCTATGAAGACCCTGACGACTTTCTGCGGTTACCATCCTTTGGAGATGGTGATGCACCCACTGGGACTCTTCCTCGCTGAGAAGAGGGATGACCCCATGTGGTGCAACCGTGTGAGCCATGTGAAGTATGTGTGGGCTATGTATCCCGACTTAGTTGGGAGGATCACTGTTCAGTGCATGAGCGCACTGTACCGCCTACAGGCCTTGCAGAGCGACGCCATGGCACATCTCACTAACCTAGCTCAGACCACCAAGCTCACCCTTGACAGCCGAGAGGACTTCGTGGTCGACTTGTCTTCAGAGTTGGTGGAGAAGGACCCACAGGTGGAACAGCTGAGCCAGCGCATCGCTACCCTGGAGCAGCAGGTGGAGATCCGGGACAACACCATTGATGTCCTAGAAAACCAGCTCCACGATGTGTAGGAGGAGCTTGAGGAAGCTAACGACCACCTGGACATGCACCACCTAGAAATGGAGGCAAACGAGGCCGGAAGCGAGGGAGAGGAGGCTCCCGAGGAGTTAGGACCAGCCCCTGGTACCAATGCGACTCCCTCCGAGTTGCCCCCTTCGCCCGTATCCAGTGTCACTTCAACTACTTAGGGTTGATGGGTTAATTTGATGCATTAGGAGGATAGAAACCCGCGCGAGCTTAGTTCGCATCAGATTTTGGACTAGGCTTATGGTTACTTTCCCCTAAACTTAGAAAATTAAGGAAAGTAGTGGAAAATAATAAACAGGGAAGGAACACATTTTTCCTAGTATACTTAAGTGATAGGAAACATAGGAAAAATACAGAGAACCTTAGTCTAGAGCTAATCCAAGGTTAAATATTTATTAGGCACTAAGAAATCAAGAAAAGCCATAATTAAAAACATAAGGACCATTGTAAAAATGGTAAGAAAATTTCAGTAGACTCCTAACTGCTAGAACACCACTACAAAAATAATAGACACCCCAACTCCTCACAATAAGTGAGTTAAACGATTCAAATATAGATTTGACCCATGTTCTAATTAAATCATAAGAAAGCCTAAAATTGTGCAATAGTAGGCAAATAAATTTTTACCCAACTATTGATGAATTAGACCACCAGAGAAAAATATTAAAACTTTTTAAAAGGGTAAGATAAAACACATTACCCCCTACCCCATGAAAAAGGCCATATAATCCAAGAATTTGTACCTCCTGTTCCCTTAAGCAAAAAAATGCCAAATTCTAGAATGATTGCTCTTGTGCAAAGAAGAAGATAGGAAAAATTAGAAATCTGTTGTTTGACATTTTTCAAGTATAGTGGTAGAAGAAAGCACCCCTATGGCCAAGAACTTTAGAAAATCACAGTAAAATAACCAATAAGTCTTAGTGGCTAAATTTTGGTAGAAATTCATGTTATTACACCAAAATGCCAGCAAAAATAAGCTTTAAGGAATAATCCACTGTTAGAGGAGAGTTGTAGTTCAAAGCACCCCCTCTGCCCTACAACTTGATAATTTTGTACAGAGAGAATCCCTAATATTTTAAACCTCAATTTTCGAGACAGAGAATTATACATCAGTAAGAAGCTACTGTAATTTGTTTAAAATTTTTGGAAATTTATAAAACTAGATTGTAGTTCAAGCCCACCTTAAAAGCATAAAAGAAAAGGAGAAGAGATAAATTGGGAAGAATAATGAATCTCACCCCAATGGATTCAGCTAGGAATCATAACAAACTTTCACCAAGACACTGGAAGGAAAATCAGTGGAACACTAAAATAATCTGACCATTTAACTTAACCAAACTTGATCCTAAATTGGCTAAGTATACACTAGAATTCTCGTAGTAAGATTTAACCTTACTTGTCAATATTAATCATTTCTATTACTACCACATTGCATATCATGGCATACATATATCTCACTCATTGCATTCATTAGACTGCAACCTCGTTGACGGAGAGTACGTGCTCATTCTCGAGCAAGGAGCTGTTCACGAGGAAGACTAGGAACCAGCTCCCTAGCCTGCCACAGAGGATCTCCTTGCAGCCCCAGCTTTTAAAGGCAAGCCCTAGTTTTATGCATAACCAATTTATATATATGGTACTTTACTACACTTAATGTTTGCAGGCTTGTAATGTGCACTTAAGTGTAGGAGTTGCTTGAAACCCTTAGTTGCTTGAACCCAGGATTCCTTGTTGAGATGGATACTAGTATGCTAGGTCGAGTAGCTGCTTTGCTAATGAGGATCTCGGTAGAAGTCGAGTGATTTTTCTAGCACTCACGCGAGGTTAGGTATTGATTGTATTCATCTTGATAACGGGACCTATGATGGTCTATGGACTTGGATCTAGGGTGGATGCCATGTCCATGAGATGGAAATGGAATTAAGGATTAACGTGTGGATACCTGAGTCAACCGTTTGAATGTACTAAACACATGTCGGGAAATATGGTAACCGATAAGCCTAGTACCTGATTGAACCTGCCCGCAGACTTTACCCCTCACCAGACCTGAGACGGGTTCTCCCATGCTAGCTATGGTGGGTACAAGTGCGACCATTGCACGGCGATAGCCGAGGACAATTGGAGCATTGTACGCCAAGGCCGTGAGCCCTGTTCTGTTGCCAGGGAATCGATGGGGATGGTTGACGTGTGTGGGGACGGAGTGCCCCTACATGTCGTGTGTTTAGGTTTACCTTGCAAGATTTTAAAACTCGATTCGAATCATCTGCTTCTCGTAGCTAATGAGACTGCTTGACCCCTTGTACTGCATTGAGTAAGAAATGAAATGAGGGTTTTACATGAGATAACATGTTGATTGTACTAAATGATTGTTACCATGAATGCTTAGAAAAGAGCAAACCTAGCTAAATTAATTATGCTAGAACTGGAAAAGCTAAAATTGGTTTTAGACACAGCTAGTGCTTTTGGTAAACCAAACCCCCTAGCCAAACAACTGCATGGTCTAGAGGTAGAGGAGTAGACTCCTCACACCGTGTAAGTCTAGCTGAGTATTAGTATACTCAGCCTTGCTTGTGGCACAATTTTTGCAGGTACGCTACATGACATGGTTGATGGTGTGACTTGGCCTTCTACCCTGCCACCGGGTTGGACAGTCGAGTGGGATGTTGCTCCAGCAGGAGAGGAGCAGGAGTAGTGAGCTAGGCCTTGCCCTATTCCTCAGCAATCGACATTGTCGACTATTCACTGCATTTTAATTTATGAACTTATTTCAGTTTACTTAAAACTCTGATGTATGTAATAACCCTAGTACTTTAATTTGTGGTATTATGCTTTATTGTATTTTCTCTGTGACTTACCTTCAAGTGAGCTAGTGGTATTTGATCCCGGGAAGTGGCTTTATCAGACTAGATCTAAGGGATTGACGGGTTATTCCAATTTAAGTGTGTCGCTGCCTCTAAGGCGTGACTTGGGCACTTAAGCTGGAATAATTCGGGTGGTTCCGCCACAACATCGGACCAAGGAACTCAATTTACCTCGCACTTTTAGAAAAGACTACATGAGTCCATGGATACCAAGCTAAACTTTAGTTTAGCTTATCATCCGCAAACGGATGGGCAAACGGAAAGAACAAACCAAATGTTGGAAGATATGCTAAGAGCTTGCGCTCTAAAGCATGGTAGAATCTGGGATAAGAGTTTGCCTTATGCTGAATTCTCGTATAACAATAGTTGTCAAGCAAGTCTAAAAATGGCACCATTTGAAGCACTTTATGGACGAAAGTGTAGAACACCGCTTTATTGAAATCAGACTGGAGAAAGTCAAGTATTTGGTCCAGAAATTCTCCAAGAAGCAGAAAAGCAAGTGCAGATTATTAGAGAGAATCTGAAGACAGCATAGTCGAGACAGAAAAGCTATGCTGATAATAGAAGAAGAGAGTTGATATTCGAAGTAGGAGACTTCGTATACCTTAAGGTTTCACTGATGAGAGGAATGAAAAGATTTAAGGTTAAGGGAAAATTATCTCCTCGCTACATTGGCCCATTCAAAATTTTGGAAAGAAAAGGTGAAGTAGCGTACCAGTTAGAGCTACCCAATAGTTTGTCGGATGTGCATGACATATTTCACGTGTCACAACTCAAGAAATGCTTAATAGTACCGGAGGAACAGTTACCTATGGAAGAACTGAATGTTAATGAGGATTTGACTTATTCGGAGTACCCTGTCAAAATTCTGGAAACATCTCGCAGAATTACACGGAGTAAAGTTATTAACATGTGCAAAGTTCAGTGGAGTCATCATTCAGAAGATGAGGCCACTTGGGAAAGAGAAGATGAACTCTAGGCAGAATTCCCCCAATTATTCTCGGAAATTCCTTAATCTCGAGGACGATATTTTTTTAAGAGGGGTAGGTTTGTAACACTATAAAACCATCAACTAAAATAATGCATTTAAGTTTATTAATGATAATTGAGGTAATAAATTTTCTTTCTAATGTTTGATTTTTATTTGCATCTAGAATAATTTTTGGTTTTATTCATGTTTGATTCTAGATGTTTAGTAGAATTTTCTTCTTAATGAAAATCCAATTAAATAATGTAGAAATATTGGTCCAAAAATAAATATTTTAGTTATAAATAATTTTGGTATAATTATTATGATTTTTGAATTATTTAAAAACATATTTATTTACATTTTTAAATAGAAAAGAAGAGAAGAGAAAAAAATTCGAAACCTTAAACCGGTTGGCCGAATTCGGCCCACCAGGGCTCAGCCGCGCGCCACCCCCATTTTCCATCCCTCCCTCTCACCGCCGGGCGGGCCCCACCCGGGCTGCCCTTTCTCTTCCCCTTCCCTCATCCTCCTGTGCCGCCGCCGCCAGGATCCCGCGTAGCCTCTCGCGCATAGCCGCGTCGCACGATGTGCCCCAGGCTGCCCGCGCCCTGGCCGCCGACCCCGAGCACCCCGCGCCCGTTCGGAGTCCCCACACCGCAAACCGACACCCTTCTCCTCCCCCCTGTTTCCCCTTCTTCCTCCCGATTATGGAGCTCCATTGATGGCCATCAATGGCGCTAATGGCCGACCATTTCTTCTTCCTCCCCGGCGCCCTCTCCCCTCCCCTCTCCTCCCTCTATAAAAGCCGCCACCTCCCTCTCCCTCCCCAAACTCGCCATCTCTCTCGCTCTCCTTGCTCTCGCCAAAGGCCGCGCCCGCGTCGTCGAACGCCGTCGCCGGAGCTTCGCCATCCGCGCAACACTCCGCTGGGCCTCGCCTGACATCGAGGTCCCCTGCCCCGCTCCCTTGCTTGGCCGACCCCCCTGCCGAGCTCCCTCCCCTGCGCTTGAGCAAGAGCTCCAAGGTAGAAGAAGGCAAATTTGCGATTTGGTCCCTATTTTGTAAATTTATCTAATTTCGAGATTTTTAATTTAGGGATTGTCGAAAAGAGATTCCGATGTATATGTGTAGCCAAAATCGAACCCCGCAATAATATTTTGGATATGTGTATAATTTGATAACTTTAAAAATGAATACAGTCACTATTCACTACCTTGGTGATTTTCATACTAGAAAACGTTTACAAATTTAACTTCGCTCTAGCATATGGAACGATGATTGTTTGTAGTATTTTTAGTGTAAATTTATTGACATGAAGTAGTAGAAGAAAATACTAGACCACATGTTTTCGGTCAGATGAAAATGGATTTTTACTAGTCAGAATACATGTGTTCATAAGTATAGCACTAAATTAATTAGAATTAGTAAAATACTTGTTTATGTCATAATAACCATGAACATGTCATTAAAAGTCCAATTAGTGATTTACATTAATTTTTAGAATATTAATGTTAGAAGAATCATAAATAAACATTTTAGGTATACGCATAAATTCTATTTAGAAATAAAAGGAATAAAACTTATAAGTCTATTATTAGTAATAAAGAAAAATAATTAGCATTTATTTTTCATAAAGAATGTTAATACATATTATACTAGATAAAACTAGTGTTATAGCCACCTACTCATAATTTCACCAATAATGACTCAAAGTAATAGTCATAATGAATTAATAAGTATTTATGCTTTAAGACGTATTTATGAGTATAAATGTGTGATATATGAATGTGTATGTAATGGTAAATGATTATCCTTGTAATGTTGTGATGTAGAAGTTGACTGTGATGTAGACGAACCAAACTCGTTCGAGGACGACCCACAGGACACTTTCGAGCAAGGCAAGTGGACTCTCCCTCTACATATTCTATTTGTACTCAATTAATGCATATAATAATGTTTACTTTTTGGATATATTGCATAATTTGATGGGATTTGCCTAATTAAGGAATAAGGATTTCCTAGATTTACCAACTGTATTCCTTAATTACCCTGAGAAAATACTATGCTTTGCAAATTTGTGTTACCGCTCAACTTGATAATTTTGATGTCACTCATTATTGATATTAATCTTCCGAAAATAAAATTGGTATTATGGTGTTAACCCGATGGTTAAACAAGATTATTTCATATTAATTGGAACATGGAGTGACCACCAAGGATAACAGTGCAACCACGAGTGCTATTATGGCTCCGGCTTTGGTAATTAGCTTTATATGCTTAGTACCTAGCAACCTTACCTGAAATATGGGCAAGAGGGGGAGTGGCAGTGGTGGCAGCTCATGTTAACATGTGGACGTATTCTTGGCTAAGGTACCTCGCCTAGAGGGCCTCCACACTGACTTGGAAACCTTAGCAGGTTGCTTTGTATTAAGTGTATTATGTGAAAACCTCATAGTGGATCCCTAGCCATTCACCTTGGCAGTGTTTAAGGGTCCATACAACCCAGGCTAGATGGGATACACGTCTTGTGGGTAAAGTTGTACCACCTCTATAGAGTGTAAAACTGATATATCAGCCGTGCTCACGGTTAAGAGCAACCTGGACCCTCACATCATAATTGAACTTAAAGATGGACAATAAATCAAGATCTGATGATCTGCCAATGGTTTGCTTAAGTGGTTTCACTTAAGTGTTTTTGATATACTCATATATCTTTATTTAATTGGGATACTTGGGATATACACTCATTAGTAAGACAGGTGTTGCTAATAAAATATTGACCAACTAAAATGCTTACCGCTTAACCTTAGCCTCACCTTGTTAAACTTGCATTAATTTTTCCCCCACTTGCTGAGCCCTGACCATAAGTGAGCTCACCCTTGCTAATATTTTGATCAGAGGGTGATGAAGAAGACCTTGATGGAGATTTCGATGAATGCTGAGTCTAACGATGCGTCGGTCATCTTCCTGTGGGAGATTTCCCATGTTATTTCCGCTATACTTTGATGATACTGTTTAAGATACTATTGTCTGGATGTTGTAATAAAGACTACTCTACTCCCTTTACACCTTTATTGTATTGTCTTTTGATATATTACACTTGTGACGTCAACATACGTGTGGAAAATGGATCTTGGCACACATATGTTATGCATTCGGTTTTGCCTCCAGAACCGGGTGTGACAGAAGTGGTATCAAAGCTATGCTGACCCTAGGTCGTTAGACTAGTTAGAAATGGAAAGCCTAGTTTGTACAAAACTTGCTAATTTCGTTCTTATAAAATTAATTTATTAGCCTTACCTCTTTAAAAATTCAACTAAGTTGACATTTCTCTTGTAGATGGTTTGTACCCTTCAAACCACCCGAGTCAACACCAACTACGCCCCTCCGCCACGACAAGTTCTTGTCTACCCAGTGGTAGTTGAGGAAATTCCTGTGGATCTCCCTCGCATTTGAGTGGAGCATGGAGTCATCCTGGAGGACAGCTCGGAGGAACTTCTGCCTACGCCCACCCCGTTGGCAGAGTCACTGGCCTTCGCAGCTAGATCATCAACCTCAGCACCGCCTCCACCAGCAGTTCAAGCTCCTGCACCCGGAGGCGACGACTTGGACGACTCTGGTGACGATGAATAAGATGACGACGACAAAGAAGATGACAAGGAGAACATCAACGAAGAAGCCAATGGTGATCAGCAGGACTATTCATGGGGTTTGGGCCTGTCACCGAACATTACACATCAATGTTTGAGATAGGGCACTTCCCCAACCTGCTGCAAGACGTGCTGCATGCGTTGGGAACCTATGTCCGACCCTTGTACGAGACAAGGCGAGTGTGCGAGCCTCCCTAGGCTTGCTACTACATTACTCGCATTCATGTCAGGGTGATGGATGCAGGGGATAGAGGGTTCAGGACTCTATCAGCTCATGAGTCCCTGACACCGCTATCCACCTACGCTATTTCGGTCAGTGATGCTGCTAGGCGGACTCTATGGTCTCTCTGCCACACCTACCAGCATCAGCTGCATGACACGAAGTTCAGGCATCTTCCTCTGCGTATGAGTGGAGGGAGTTTGACCTACATCGTTCCAGGTGGAGCTGGAGAAGATCGCCTCAACACCTTAGCTGGTGTAGTGGCAGGTCTTAACACCGACCTGGACAGTGCCACCCTGGATCTCTCTAGGGTGCACTTGGAGCTGGAGGATGCCCACTCCAAGATTGCAGCCCTAGAAGTTAAACTTCAAGGAAGGGATCCCCCTAAAGCCCAAGTCCCCGCCATGGCATTGTCTCCTCCCCACAAGAGGATTCGCTATGGGGAACCAGGATCCATCACCAGGCTGCTTTGAATTTTTAAGTTATAATTATAATAAGATAGTTTTTGCGGCAGATGACCATAAGTGAGCTCACCCTTGCTAGTATTTTGATTAGAGGGTGATGAAGAAGACCTTGATGGAGATTTCGATGAATACTGAGTCTAACGATGCGCCGGTCATCTTCCTGTGGGAGATTTCCCATGTTATTTCTGCTATACTTTGATGATACTATTTAAGATACTATTGTCTGGATGTTGTAAAAAAGACTACTCTACTCTCTTTATGCCTTTATTGCATTGTCTTTTGATATATTACACTTGTGACTTCAACATATGTGTGGAAAATGGATCTTGGCACACATATGCTATGCATTCTGTTTTGCCTCTAGAACTGGGTGTGACACTGAGGCTGGACGGTCCACGGTGGTGTCGCGGATAGTCCGCGCGTGCGTAGAATCAGTTAGGGTTCTAAGTTTCTCGTGGGATTTGTTACCTAAAACCGCAGGATTAGCTCGGGAAACAACTCGTAGCGGATCCAGACCACCCCCTTTATATAGATGAAGGGCTACGGCCGATTAAACCCCCCACAATTGATCAAATCAAGTCTATTTCTCGTTTTACTTATGCATTAGGAGTAGTTCTAGTTTAGTTCTACTTTAGCCTCTCAATCCCTAAATTCTTCGATTCTCTTCGGCTCTACGTCGATTAGAGGTGTCTAGGGTGGCCTGCCCACCCTAGACAACACCTAGGATCTCTCCTCCCCGATGGGGTCTCTTTAGGGAGTGAGATTCAGGCGCTGCCGCCGCCCCTGCGCACATGCGGACCGTCCGGCCCATCAGGCAGGGAACCCGAGCCCTGCGCTAGGTCGTGGACCATCCGGCCCCTGGCCGCGAACCGTCCGCGCCTATGCAAAGAGCACTGCCGCAGGTTCTCAACGTAGTGATTGGTGCTCGGATCGGCGCCAACAGTTGCTGATCCGAGCGTCAATTACTGCAATATGTATCGGCGCGGACATTCCACAACCTGGCACAGTTTTTGCCGACGAGCTGGACGGTTTGCACTAGATGGTCGGATGGTCAGCGCGTGCGCAGAGGCGATGGAGTTCACCAACAACTTCTGGATCTCGCTCCCGAGAGGGACCCCATCGGGGAGGAGAGGTCCTAGGGTTTTCTTGGGATCGGCAGGCCACTCAAGATGCCCCTATACAACATAGGGCCAGAGAGAGATGAAGATTATGAGAGAATTCTAGATTATTGTCTACTCCTAGGGCTAAAGTAAAGAACAGACTATAAATTGAATGTTTGATCGATTATTGGTGATTGCAATCGGCCGTACCCCTTAATATATATATATATATATAGGGGAGGTCTGGACCCCTTCCTAGGCATCTCCCAATAGCAATCGCGGATTGGGGGATAAACTCGCGCAGAAAAGGGATTAGTCGCGCCTGATTCTATCTATTCGCAGACTGTTTGCGCCTATGGGTGGACTGTCCATCGGCCGGACCGTCTGGTCGTGCCCAGTGCCACAAATGGTGCTCAACACATGCCCCTGCCTTTTGAAGAAGATGAGCGAATCAAAAGCACTGGTGCAGACTAGAATCAACTCGATGTGACCACATCGGTTCTCTTAAGCATCTTGCCACATAGTAGGATGATGTTGGGGACTTGTTCTCAAATGCTAAGAGTTAAGAACAAGGCAACATAAAAAGTGTTAAATGTTAAAGTCCTTCGTCCTTCGAATCATTATGCCCCTTTGGGAAATAATGAATTTCGGACGAAGGTTACGAGAGACATACCTTCGTAGGTACAACAAGTAATGACGAAGGATTCATATAAAGGATGAGATATAATATAAATATTTAAACATTATCACAGAATCATTTCTATTTTATTATCATGTAAAAATAGAAATGATTTCAAATTACAAATGTAGCTTCGGTCTTGAGGGAAGGCAAAAGTACAAGCGTGACGCAAAAAGCAAATGCCAAGTCAGCGTGAACAGTACGGGAGTACTGTTCACCTATTTATAGGCGTGGGACGCAGCCCATGCAAAATTACATTCATGTCCATTACATTTGCTAATGACTTATGGGAATCTATTAAGGCCTAAGTAGTCTTTTTATCTTTAAGTCGGTTCCCCCCTTTCTGCTATCGCGACGAAGCTTTCTGCGCATAGCTTCGGCTGTGCACCATCCTTCGTGCAGCTTGGTAATCAGCTTCGTATAGCTTGGGCTTCGTTCTGACCGTACTCCATGTTCATGATCTGAGTCCGAAGATACCTGTTCATATAATTCACTTGGAAAATATTATCAAATCATGTTTTTGAGGACCTTCGGAGGACGAAGGCCCCCAACAGTAGCCCCTCGCAATATTAATTTGTTAATGATAAATTCAGATTGCGATATGGATGAAGGCCTTAAGCCGAAGGTCCGAAAAAAACACCTTCCCTTTGCTAGAATAGCAAAAGTCACTGGCACCTGGGACCACACAGCTTCCGTCATATCGAGTGTATAAATAGGAGCCCGCCACATTTAATTTGGCACGCTCCCTTTGCCATCTGTCTTTCCTGCTTATAAAACTTTCTGCCCAAAAATATTTGTTTTCTTTCCTAGTTTTAAGCTTCGGGAGCGAGAAGTAGGATCTCCGAAGAGATGTCTGAGGAGAAGAAGGCTGTTGTCGAGATAAAGCTAAGTCTTTCTGAAGAGAAGAACCTGGGTTTTCTTGAGGCAATGTCGAAGACCAATACAGAAAAGATTACCAAAGAGATTTTGGAAGGTTTATCTGAAGATACTGGTGACAGCGACAGTTATGATGTAGAAAGCGGCGGGGGAGAGTCTGAAGATCGACCATGGCGGCCAAGTCACTCGGTTTTTGGGAAAACCACTATTAAGCAGAGTCATATTGACAATATGAGGGGAAGATATTTTCGAGATATATCTATTGTGAGGGCTGACGCTGGAGAAAAGACTTCTCCCACCGCCGAAGAAGATGAGGTCGTGATCTTCCGAAGCTTTCTCAAAGCTGGGCTTCGGTTCCCCCTAAGCAGCTTTGTTGTCGAAGTCCTGAAAACATTTCAAATCTACCTTCATCAAATTACTCCCGAAGCTATCATAAGAATGAGAATCTTTGTCTGGGCTGTGAAAAGCCAAGGTTTAGAACCAAATGCTAAAAGCTTTTGCAAAATTCATGAGTTGGTATATGAGACGAAGCCCTGGGGGAAAGAACAATATCACAACAACTTTGGTTGTTACAGCTTCGGTGCCCGCTCCGGGTCAAGCCGCCCTGTGCCAACGTTTCGGAAGAGGTGGCCCGGTACCTGGATGACAGAATGGTTCTACGTAAAGAATGACTTGACAGCGCAGGATGACGTTAAGAGTATCATTATGCGCCCCATTTGGCAACGCTTCGGACTACGAAAGCCGAAGGTTGAAATGGATGAAGCGGCCGAAGAATGCCAAAGAGCCTTCGGCGTAGTCTGCTCTTTTATTGGGACAAGGGATCTGGTCCAAGAGCATATTGCCTTCAGGGTGTGGCCACTTGCAGGAAAGTGGGAAATGCCGAAGGAGACCATCAAAGAGTCTGACGAAGGTGGACTAGTCAGACTAAAATACTCATTCAAATACGAGGATAAATTTGTTGAACCTGATGACGACTGGTTAAAAAGCATTGAAACATTAAGTGACGAACTGCTTGGGGTATATTCGAAGGCCGAGAATACTGCATTATCGGCAACCTTCGGAGGCCGAAAGAAGAAGAGGCTCAACCGGGTATTTGATGCAATCGGGTTTGTCTACCCTGACTATCATTATCCGGTGCTGGGCCGTAAAAGAAAAAATACTTCTCCTGCAACAGAAGTTGCCACAAGTGCCTCTAGCGAGCCAGCGCCGCAAAGAAAAAAGATGAAGGGCTCACCCACCGGGCGCGTTTTATTGAGCCGGCCACAGTGCCTGAATTTATTGGTGAAGTCTCTTTGACCTCTGAAACTACAGAACCAGCTCCAGTGCCGAAGATAGAAGAAAAAACTGAAGCGCCTTCAGCAGAGAAGGCAGAAAAACCGAGAATTGAAGGACCAAAAATATTGGAAATCTTAAGTCCTTCAGCAAATGTTGAAATAATAAAAAATCAAAAGGGCCTGTCGGTGACCCCGAAAAGAAAAAGAATGGTGAACGTGTTAGATGTTTTGGAGACAATTAAGTCTTCAAGCACAACTCCAAAGAAGACTGTTGAACTTTCTGAAGTGTCTACTGAAGCTTTAATTGCTGAAGCTTCGAAGCAACAACTTGAAGTTGAAGCTGGGACTTCAGAGCCCACCAAGGAACAACCTTTGGAAATCGAAGAAAAAATAAAAATGCCAGAGCCAATTTTGGTTGAAGAAATTGACACTGCTGCCCCTGAAGCTTCTTCCACCATATGCGATTACATTGTGCGACATGCTTCGGGGAAAAAATTATCTGAAGAAGAGATTTATGAAGCCAACCACTATGCCAAAGAATTAAAATATCCGAAGGGGGCACTAGTGTTCAATGGGACAAACGAAGATGACTTCCTATACTGTCTCCCTGACAACAAAGAATTATCTGTCTGCCGGGAGATGGCTAGGAGTATGGGGTTTCCGAAGCTTGAAGCTGGACTATGCGCTATGACGAAGGAGGATCTCGCGGATAGTCTTGCGTATAATAGCCTAAAGGTATGGGAATTGGGCGCTTGGAAATTTTATAATTCGTAACTCATTCTTTTATTCTTATACCAACTTTTTTTTACATGTAGGGTTTAATCCTAAGCAACGCATTGAGAGCACAAAAGAATGCCGAAGATGAGAGCTATGAAATTGCGTTCAACAACCTACGGTCAGAAGTTATTAAACTGAGAAACGAAGCTCTGGAAAAGGATAAGATTCTGCTTACATTGGTAGACAAGGTAAAAAAGGACGAAGCTGCCTCAAAGGTCCAGGCCGAAGCCCAAAAACGTGAGATTAAAGATCTTCAGAAACAGCTAGCTAGAGCTAAAGAGGAACGTATGCTTGAAGAAACAAAACGAGAGCTCAGCGATCAACTGGCCAATCATTTAGAGATAAGTGTTAAGGAGCTTCGTGCATCCCAGAGAAAATGCTACGTTAAATCTATAGAATGCGTCAAAAAGATAAAATCCAGCTTCGCCGGCGTTGGCGCATTCTCTAGTGAAGAGAACTTCTCAAGAGGCAATCCCGAAGGTCCACTGGAATGGATCAGTCACGAAGCAGAGGCCTTCGAGGAAATCCTGAGTAGCCGCGGTGACATCTGCGCTTTTTCGGGCGCCAGAGGAGTTGCTACTGTTTTGGAGAGGAAAGGTTGCGATCATATTAAGCTTCTTGCGCAATCCGAAGCCACTTTATCCGCTGAAGATATTAAAGACCCCTCGACCGAAGCTAGCCAGGTTGGTGGAAAATTTTTCACCGACGTCTGGGACAATGGTGGCCGAGAAATGGCCCAGGAAATTATTCGAAGAAGCGAGCAAGGTATCCATGATGCTAGGGAAGTAGCCAAGGCCGCTGAAAAAAGCGCAGAGCCCAAAAGCCAAATAGGTACCAACTAGTGGTTTTTAGGTCTGTTGTAATTTTTGATTTTCGAACTTGCTTATGGTTTGTAATAGTAACATAGACATATAATCTCTTCCCTCAGAACCTGCTGGATCGTCTGCTGACCCTCACACGAAAGGGGATGATGAAATTAAACAAATGGCCGAAGGTATCATGGATAAAGTTGTTGAACAACTTCTAAATGAGGCTGCCGAAGTAGTACTAAGAGAAGACTAGATGTTATTAGAAAAAACATTTGAAGTGTGATCTATGTAATATTTTGTACACTTGAATGTAATATACAAGTCTCTTTTCATTATTCAATTCTTTACGATGCATGAAATTCTACATACATACCATTTTTGAGCCTTCGGCGAAAAAACACCTTCCCTTCTTTTCATGCTTCGTGAAGAAGACATTCTCCTTTTATACTATTCTGATGAAGCACATCCACGCTTCGTGAAAATATTCTCCGAAGCTGTATTCCGAAGATCAACATTGTATTCCCTCGTGACTTTGCACGATTTTCACTTTCTCAAAGCGTCCTTTCGAAGGTTGATACTGTGTCCCCTTCTTTTGCCATATGCAACATGATGTATGATGCTTATGCTATGCAAAATGATGTGATGATGCTATGTTATGTGAATGACATTTGTTCCGAAGATACACACATATCCCCATAAAACACAAAATATCTTTATATCAGCGCTGACTTTTCGCTGTAAGCTCTGCATTCCCTTAGGAACGTCTTTGGAGCTTCTTCGCCTTTTACTTAGGCGGTATCAGCGTTGACTTTTCGCTGTAAGCTCTGCATTCCCTTAGGAACGTCTTTGGAGCTTCTTCGCCTTTTACTTAGGCGGTATCAGCGTTGACTTTTCGCTGTATGCTCTGCATTCCCTTAGGAACGACTTTGGAGCAGAAAACTTACACTGCGCTCCCTTTGGAACGGCTTTTTGTGACTTCAGCAACTTACTCTGCGTTCCTTAGAACGACTTTTTGTGGCTTCGAAGGATTTTTAATAATTCGAAGGTCCTTCTTGTTATCGCAAATTTTTAAGCTTCAGCAAATTAAGCCTGTGGAGAAAATAGGTTTTCCTCGTGACCAACAATGAAACTATTACATGAAAACTGAAATGCTCTTTATTACACAAAAAATAGAACTAAATGGAAAAGACTGCTATCAAGGTAGGATATTTGTCAATAAATGTGCTTCGACTCTGGCACAGTGCTATTGACTGTGCGAGCTTCAGATTGTTCTTTGAGATCCCTTTGGTGTGGAGCATATTGGCTCCCTTCCAGCTGTTGGCCTTGTTGCAGCGGTGGTGGAGGCGGAGGCTGTTGCCATGAAGCTTGGGGTTGACTCGCCGAAGCTACAGAAACTGTAGGGTGGTTGCCCACGTATTCTGGGATGTAAGGCTGATGGTACGAAGCAGTATGCATGACCTGCTTCGGCTAAACTTGTTGCGCTGCAGCTTCGGCTATCTCCTTTTGCTTTTGGATAGTAACATGGCACATCCTGGTGGTATGGCCCTTGTTTTCACCACAGAATAAGCAAAATACTCTCCTTGGTTGATCTCCAAATCTTCCGCCGAAGCCCCTGGCCCCTCTGCCTCTTGGAGCTGGTGGCCGGAAGAAAGTTTGCTGTTGCCCCGAAGCCTGTGAGGAGCACTGCGGCCTGTTCTACTGACTCCCCTTATCATCATTTTGAGTAGAGTTGTGGATGGACCTGACATGCCTCGGATAGAATCTTCCTCCGAAGCCCCTCGTCATTTCAGAAAATCTGAAAGCCTCCTCCCTTCTTTGGCGAAAATCATTGTCGGCACGAATGTACTCGTCCATCTTCTGGAGCAGCTTCTCCAAAGTCTGAGGAGGCTTCCTAGCAAAGTATTGAGCTGAAGGTCCAGGACGAAGCCCCTTGATCATGGCTTCGATGACAATTTCATTGGGCACCGTTGGTGCCTGCGCCCTCAAACGCAAGAACCTTCTGACATACGCCTGAAGGTATTCTTCATGATCCTGAGTGCACTGGAACAAGGCTTGAGCAGTGACCGGCTTCGTCTGAAACCCTTGAAAGCTGGTTAACAACATGTCCTTCAGCTTTTGCCATGAAGTGATCGTTCCTGGTCGAAGGGAGGAATACCAGGTCTGAGCAACATTCCTGACAGCCATAACAAAAGACTTTGCCATGACTGCAGCATTGCCACCATACGAAGATACTGTTGCTTCGTAGCTCATCAAAAACTGCTTCGGGTCTGAATGGCCATCGAACATGGGAAGCTGGGGCGGCTTGTAGGACGGAGGCCAAGGTGTAGCCTGCAGCTCAGCGGACAGGGGAGAAGCATCATCGAAAACAAAATTTCCATGATGGAAATTGTCATACCAGTCATCTTCGCTGAAGAAGCCCTCCTGATGAAGGTCTTTTTGTTGAGGCCTTCTGTTCTGCTCATCGTGAGTAAGATGGCGAACTTCTTCAGAAGCTTCGTCTATCTGCCTTTGCAGCTCAGCTAGCCTGGCCATCTTTTCCTTCTTCCTCTGCACCTGTTGATGAAGCATCTCCATATCCCTGATCTCTTGGTCTAGCTCATCCTCCTGAAGCGTCGGGCTGACGGCCTTCCTCTTCTGGCTTCGGGCCTCCCGAAGAGAGATAGTCTCCTGGTTGGGGTCCAGCGGTTGCAGAGCTGCAGCCCCAGTCGCTGAAGCTTTCTTCGGCGCCATAGCGAGGGTCTATGGCTTCCGAAGGTGTTCAAAAAACTCAAAGTGGAAGTGAGTTCACCGGAGGTGGGCGCCAATGTTGGGGACTTGTTCTCAAATGCTAAAAGTTAAGAACAAGGCAACATAAAAAGTGTTAAATGTTAAAGTCCTTCGTCCTTCGAAACATTATGCCCCTTTGGGAAATAATGAATTTCGGACGAAGGTTACGAGAGACATACCTTCGTAGGTACAACAAGTAATGACGAAGGATTCATATAAAGGATGAGATATAATATAAATATTTAAACATTATCACAGAATCATTTCTATTTTATTATCATGTAAAAATAGAAATGATTTCAAATTACAAATGTAGCTTCGGTCTTGAGGGAAGGCAAAAGTACAAGCGTGACGCAAAAAGCAAATGCCAAGTCAGCGTGAACAGTACGGGAGTACTGTTCACCTATTTATAGGCGTGGGACGCAACCCATGCAAAATTACATTCATGTCCATTACATTTGCTAATGACTTATGGGAATCTATTAAGGCCTAAGTAGTCTTTTTATCTTTAAGTCGGTTCCCCCCTTTCTGCTATCGCGACGAAGCTTTCTGCGCATAGCTTCGGCTGTGCACCATCCTTCGTGCAGCTTGGTAATCAGCTTCGTATAGCTTGGGCTTCGTTCTGACCGTACTCCATGTTCATGATCTGAGTCCGAAGATACCTGTTCATATAATTCACTTGGAAAATATTGTCAAATCATGTTTTTGAGGACCTTCGGAGGACGAAGGCCCCCAACAGATGATATTGCTTCAGGAAACACATGTTCAGTGCCTTGGGCAAGTCCTCACCTTGTAATGTTTGCAACATGTAGGCATTACCAGATATTACCTGTGTGATCTTGTAAGGGCCTTCCCAGCTTGGCGACCATTTCCTGAACTTCCGGTCTCTGCTCCTCAGTGGCAAGATGGTCTTCCATACCAGGTCTCCTATCTCTCTCGGAGCTATCAATCTCTTGTCGGTCACTTCATCAATATCATCCATCATTAAATTATAATAATCACCGGTAGTTAGATCGTTCTGCCTAGCAAACCTGATAGCATTTAAGCTTACCTCCACATGCAAAACCGCTTTCTTTCCATAAACAGGCTCAAACGGAAAAACTTTAGTAGCACGATGTTTAGATATTCTATATGAGTCCATAAAACTTTAAACAAGACCTTATGTCAATGCTTAGGATGATCAAATATCTTCTTTTTTATAAGGCTAATTAATGTCCTATTACTAGATCGGTCTGCCCATTGGTCTGAGCATAATATGGAGACGAATTGAGCACTTTAATCTTATATGATTCAACAAACTCACATACCTCCTTTGACATAAAATAAGTCCCTGGTGCAATGACTTTAATCCATTTGGTAAAGTAGTATGTGGTGACTAAAATGAATCGATACCCTTTTGATGATGAAGGATGAATTTCTCCTATAAAATCCAGTCCCCACCCCCGGAAAGGCCTAGGTTTAATAATAGGATGTAATTTGGCTGCAGGGACTAATTGCAAGTCGCTGAATTTCTGACACACTTGGCATCCTTTGTAGTACTTGAAACAATCAACTACCATGTCAGACCAATAGAAGCTAGATCTTCGCAATAGCCACTTCATCTTCGGAGTCTATTGATGAGTACCACAAATCCCCTCATGTACTTCGATCATGGCTAATATAGCATCATCTGTGCCCAAGCATTTAAGCAAGACATCATTGACAGTTTGGCGGTAGAGTTCATCATCAATTAAAACATATTTGAAAGTTGTACGCCAAACATTTTTGTATGTTCTAACACCAGGATTACGTACGTAATTAATTATAGGTGCCTTCCAATGAGTTGCATCGACTGTGTTATCAGCCGAATCAATTAAGAGGATGTTTCTAGCACCGTAGGACAGTTTGGACCCCTTGCCCGAACAGTCCGAGCCCACCGCGGACGGTCCGGCTTGGTCACTCGGACGGTCCACAACCTAGGGATTTGGCGCGGCACCGGTTATCAAATTTTCGGTACCATGAAATTTCCCTCATTTTATCTAATAACCTGTGGCGTCTTGTGCCAAATTATTAGCTCTGCAATTCTTAACTATGGATATATGCCGAATGTTGAATTCATCAAAAGAATGGATTATGTTCCAACATTTTTCAAGATAAATATTTAGAGTACCATCTAAACATTGATACTTTTCTAAAATTTGCTAGACAACAAGCTGAGAATCACTAAATGCCCTCACATGTTTTATCTCCATATAATCCAGAAGTTCCAAACCGAATGAAAGTTGCCTAGAGGGGGGGGTGAATAGGGTGAAACTGAAATTTACAAAGTTAATCACAACTACAAGCCGGGTTAGCGTTAGAAATAATAAGTCCGAGAGAGATGGCGCAAAACAAATCGCGAGCGAATAAGGAGTGTGACATGCAGATTTGTTTTACCGAGGTTCGGTTCTTACAAACCTACTCCCCGTTGAGGTGGTCACAAAGACTGGGTCTCTTTCAACCCTTTCCCTCTCTCAAACGGTCCCTCGGACCGAGTGAGCTTCTTCTTCTCAATCAAACGGGGACAAACTTCCCCGCAAGGACCACCACACAATTGGTGTCTCTTGCTTCGGTTACAAGTGAATGAATCTCAAGAAAGAATGAGAAAGAAAGAAGCAATCCAAGTGCAAGAGCTCAAAAGAACACAACAAATCTCTCTCACTAATCACTAAAGCCTTGTGTGGAATTGGGAGAGGATTTGATCACTTGGTGTGTCTTGTATTGAATGCCTAGCTCTTGTAAGTAGTTGGAAGGTGGAAAACTTGGATGACTTGAATGTGGGGTGGTTGGGGTATTTATAGCCCCAACCACCACAAAGTGGCCGTTGGAAGGCTGTAGTCGCATGGCGCACCGGACACTGTCCGGTGCGCCAGCCACGTCAGCAGACCATTGGGGTTCGACAGTTGAGCTCAGTCTTGTGGGTCTGCCAGGATGTCCGGTGGTGCACCGGACAGGCCCTGTAGGCTGTCCAGTGTGCCACCCGCGTGTGCCCTGCTCCTCTGCGCGCGCAGGCGCGCATTAAATGCTTCTGCAGGTGACCGTTGGCGCGAAGTAGCCGTTGCTCCGCTGTCACACCGGACAGTCCGGTGAATTATAGCGGAGCGGATTCCCGAAGCTGGCGAGTTCAGAGACGCTCTCCTCTGGAGCACCGGACACTGTCCTGTGGTACACCGGACAGTACGGTGAATTATAGCGAAGCACCTCTGAGATTTCCCGAAGGTGAAGAGTTCAGCTTGGAGTTCCCTGGTGCACCGGACACTGTCCGGTGGTGCATCGGACACTGTCCGGTGACACACCGGACAGTCCGGTGCGCCCGACCAGGGTGCCTTCGGTTGTCCCTTTGCTCTTTTGTTTGAACCCTTTTTCTTGGTCTTTTTATTGGCTTATTGTGAACCTTTGGCACCTGTAGAACTTATAGACTAGAGCAAACTAGTTAGTCCAATTATTTTTGTTGGGCAATTCAACCACCAAAATTAATTAGGAAATAGGTGTAAGCCTTATTCCCTTTCAATCTCCCCCTTTTTGGTGATTGATGCCAACACAAACCAAAGCAAATATACAAGTGCATAATTTAAACTAGTTTGCAAAATGCCAGTGCAAAGGTTACTTAGAATTGAGCCAATAAATATTACTTACTAGATATGCATGGATTGTTTCTTTTTAACATTTTGGACCATGCTTGCACCACATGTTTTGTTTTTGCAAATACTTTTGTAAATTCTTTTCAAAGTTCTTTTGCAAATAGTCAAAGGTAAAAGAGTAAGATTTTGAGAAGCATTTTCAAGATTTGAAATTTTCTCCCCCTGTTTCAAATGCTTTTTCCTTTGACTAAACAAAACTCCCCTTCAATAAAATTCTCCTCTTAGTGTTCAAGAGGGTTTTAAGATACCAATTTTTGAAGGTGCTACTTTCTCCCCTTTTTGAACATAATAAAATACCAATTTGAAAATCATAAGTTTTAAAATTAGGTGGTGGTGCGGTCCTTTTGCTTTGGGCCAATACTTTCTCCCCCTTTGGCATGAATCGCCAAAAACAGATACTTAGAGTGAAATATAGGCCCTTTAACTACTTTCTCCTCTTTTGGCAAACAATAATATGAGTGAAGATTATACCAAAGTTGGAGAGATGCTCGGAGCGACGGTGAAGGAAGAGTGATGGAGTGGAGTGGAAGCCTTTGTCTTCGCCGAAGACTCCAATTCCCTTTCAATACACCTATGACTTGGTTTGAAATTCTCTTGAAAACACATTAGTCATAGCATATATAAAAGAGACATGATCAAAGGTATATTTATGAGCTAAGTGTGCAAGACATCAAAAGAAATTCCTAGAATCAAGAATATTTAGCTCATGCCTAAGTTTGGTAAAAGTTTGTTCATCTAGTGGCTTGGTAAAGATATCGGCTAATTGATCTTTAGTGTTAATGTATGCAATCTCGATATCCCCCTTTTGTTGGTGATCCCTTAGAAAATGATACCGAATGGCTATGTGTTTAGTGCGGCTATGCTCAACGGGATTATCCGCCATGCGGATTGCACTCTCATTATCACATAGAAGAGGAACTTTGGTTAATTTGTAACCATAGTCCCTAAGGGTTTGCCTCATCCAAAGCAATTGCGCGCAACAATGGCCTGCGGCAATATACTCGGCTTCAGCGGTTGAAAGAGCCACAGAATTTTGCTTCTTTGAAGACCAAGACACCAAGGACCTTCCCAAGAACTGGCAAGTCCCCGATGTGCTCTTTCTATTGATTTTGCACCCTGCCCAATCGGCATCAGAATAACCAATTAAATAAAATGTGAATCCCCGAGGGTACCAAAGCCCAAACTTAGGAGTATAAGCCAAATATCTCAAGATTCGTTTTACGGCCGTAAGGTGAGATTCCTTAGGGTCGGCTTGGAATCTTGCACACATGCATACGGAAAGCATAATGTCCGGTCGAGATGCACATAAATAGAGTAATGAACCTATCATCGACCGGTACACCTTTTGATCGACGGATTTACCTTCCGTGTCGAGGTCGAGATGCCCATTTGTTCCCATGGGAGTCTTGATGGGCTTGGCATCCTTCATCCCAAACTTGTTTAGAATGTCTTGAGTATACTTCGTTTGGCAAATGAAGGTGCCCTCTTGGAGTTGCTTCACTTGAAATCCTAAGAAATACTTCAACTCCCCCATCATTGACATCTCGAATTTTTGTGTCATGATCCTACTAAATTCTTCACATGTGTTGGGGCCATGCTTCGTTGCGCCGAAGGTCTTACGGAAAGAAGCAGCTTCGGCTGAAGTTGTCCCCAGGAGATGACCGAAGGTTCCTTTTCATGAAGCTTCGGCATTACAAACCGACATAGAGATAGAATGACCTTTTAATCCATAAAGGTCTGAGTCAATGTTGTAAACTTTTATGAGGGGCATAATTGTAATTCGTCACAGACTGTGTCCTGTGTCTATAAATAGATGAACAGTACCCCCGTACTGTTCGGGCTGACCTGTATTCACTCGTGCGTCACGCTTGGACTTTTGCCTTCTGTCAAGCCGAAGCACTTGAGAACAAGTCCCCAACATTGGCGCCCACCTCCGGTGAACTCACTTCCACTTTTCTGAGCTGATGGCTTCGTTCAACAATCAAGCTGAAGCTGCTTCGGCTTCGAAGCTGGTGCTCCCGATAACAGGCGGTTCTTGCTCAGAGCCGGCTAACAAGAAGCAAAAGAAGGAGGCTCAGAGAAGGGTGCAGCATGTTGGAGTACAGGGACCCTTCATCAAGTCAAAATGGTCCCACATTCCAATCACTTTCTCTCAGGAAGACCTTCAGCTTAAGGATTATCCTCACAATGATGCCATGGTTATCTCTTGTGTGATCAAAGGATTTCTGGTCCACAATGTCTTAGTTGATACAGGCAGTGCAGCTGATATCATATTTGCTAAGGCCTTCAGACAAATGCAAGAGCCCGAAGACAAGGTCCATGATGCTACGCACCCTCTTTGTGGCTTCGGAGGACGGCAGATTGCAGCACTTGGGAAGATTACCATGCCAGTAACCTTCGGATTTGTTAACAACACAAGGACTGAGCAAATTGTGTTTGATATTGTTGACATGGAGTATCCTTACAATGCTATCATTGGTCGCGGTACTCTCAATGCCTTCGAAGCAATTCTTCACCCAGCTTACCTCTGCATGAAGATACCTTCGGACCAAGGGCCTATTGCTATTCATGGAAGCCAGGAAGCTGCTAGAAGGGCCGAAGGAAGCTGGACTGACTCCAAAGCAATCCATAAGATAGATGGAGCTGAAGCTTGTGAACAGTACAAATTCAGAAGGGAGAAAGCAGCTTCAGCAGATCAGCCGAAGCCCATGCTCTTGTGTGAGGACATAGCAGAGCAGAAGGTGCTGTTGGGCTCGCAATTATCCGAAGACCAGGAGAAAACCTTGATAAGGTTTTTGTTCAACAACAAAGATGTTTTTGCATGGTCAGCTAATGATCTCTGTGGAGTAAATCGGGATGTTATTGAACACTCGCTCAATGTTGACCCATCCTTCAGACCCTGAAAGCAGAGGCTTCGGAAAATGTCTGATGACAAGGCCGAAGGGGCTCGCAATGAAGTAAAAAGACTCCTCAGTGCAGGAGTTATCAGAGAAGTAAAGTATCCAGAATGGCTAGCTAACACTGTTATGGTAAAGAAGGCCAATGGCAAGTGGAGAATGTGTATCGATTTCACAGATCTCAACAAGGCTTGTCCGAAGGACGAATTCCCATTGCCAAGGATAGACTCTTTAGTCGATGCAGCAGCTTCTTCAGAGCTCATGAGTCTCCTAGACTGTTACTCAGGCTATCATCAAATCTGGATGAAGAAGGAAGATGAGCCGAAGACTAGCTTCATAACCCCAAGTGGCACATATTGCTATCTTCGGATGCCTGAGGGGCTCAAAAACGCTGGAGGAAGTTTCAGCAGAATGACTGCGAAGGTCCTCCAGTCTCAGATAGGCAGAAATGTGCTAACTTATGTTGATGACATCATTGTAAAAAGCACGAAGCAGGAAAATCATATTGCTGATTTGCAGGAGACCTTCGCCAGTTTCAGACAAGCTGGTTTGAAGCTGAATCCAGAAAAATGTGTCTTCGGAGTAAAGAAGGGGAAATTTCTTGGATGCTTGGTTTCAACAAAGGGAATTGAAGCTAATCCAAATAAAATCGAAGCTATACTTCGAATGGAGCCACCAACTACAAGAAAGGGGGCCCAAAGATTGACAGGAAGGCTGGCATCTCTCAATAGATTCATATCCAGATCAGCAGAAAGAAATTTACCATTCTTCGAGGTGCTGAAGTCAGCTGAAGTCTTTCAATGGGGACCAAGTCAACAAAAAGCCTTCGAAGAGCTGAAGCAATATTTGATAGATCTAACAACATTAACTCCACCAACGCCAGGGGCTCCTTTGTTGTTATATGTGGCAGCTTCGCACTCGGCAGTAAGTGCAGCACTTGTCCAGGAGAAGCTTGATGGCCAAGTCAAGAAGCAGGTTCCAGTGTATTTTGTATCTGAAGTCCTTAGTGTATCAAAGAAAAATTATACGGAACTGGAGAAAGTATTATATGCCGTCTTAATGGCATCCAGGAAGCTTCGGCATTATTTTCAAGCATACAATATTGTTGTTCCTTCTTCGCAGCCGTTGAAGGATATCATGAGAAATAGAGAAGCTACTGGACGGATTGGAAAATGGGCCGCAGAGCTCAATGAATTTTGCATTTATTATGTGCATAGATCCTCGATCCAGTCTCAAGCGTTGGCAGATTTCATTGCCGATTGGACGCCAGGGGCTCAGGATGAAGAAGCAAATAAAGATGCCGAAGTGTGGACAGTATTCTGTGATGGCTCTTGGGGAACCTTCGGAGCAGGAGCGGCTGCTGTGTTGATCTCACCTTCCAAGGTTAAAACTTGTTATGCGGCAAGACTTGATTTCAGCTGTACAAACAATATTACTGAGTACGAAGCCCTGCTCCTGGGCCTTCGGAAATTAAAGGCAATGGGGATCAGAAGGGCGATTCTTAAAACTGATTCCCAGGTTGTTTCGGGCCATATCGACAAAAGTTGCAAGGCTAAAGATCCGAAGCTTGAAAAATATCTAGACACGGTCCGAAGAATCGAAGCTTCCTTCGAAGGATTTTCTGTCAAAAATATCCCTCGAGGACAAAATGAGCATGCTGATTTGTTAGCTAAGTCAGCAGCACAGGGGCTGCCGTTACCTTCGGATGTATTCTTCGAAACAATAAAGGCACCTTCAGTGGAGCTTCTTGAAAGGGCAGTCCTCAACATATCTCCTGTTTATAGCGAAGATTGGAGAACTGAGATCATCTCTTACCTTTAGGGTAAGTTCCTTTCAGATGACGAAGCCTATAATAAAAGGATAGAGGCAAGAGCTCGTCCATATGTCATGATAGAAGGGGAGTTATACAAACATGGAGTTTGCGCTCCGCTGCTCAAGTGTTTATCTAGAACCGAAGGTATAGAGTTGATGAAAGAAATACATGCAGGCCTGTGTGGATCCCACATTGGATCTAGGCCGTTACTTGGAAAAGTTTTCCGCCAAGGGTTTTATTGGCCGAAGGCAGCTTCGGATGCAGCGGAGTTAGTTCAAAAGTGCGAAGGTTGTCAGAAATGTGCAAGAGATCAAAAGCAACCTTCGTCTTTGACACAGCTGATACAACCCATCTGGCCATTGCAAAGGTGGGGCCTTGACTTGTTAGGTCCATTACCACCGGCTCAAGGGAATCTAAAATATGTTATAGTGGCTGTAGAGTATTTTTCTAAATGGATTGAGGCGAGGCCATTAGCCACAATAACTTCGGCCACTGTCCAAAAGTTTTTCTGGCAGAATATTGTTTGTCGTTTCGGGGTACCGAAGGCCATCACTGTGGATAATGGAACGCAGTTCGACTCCGAAGCTTTCAGAAATTTCTGTGATCAAATTGGTACGAAGATCCATTTTGCATCAGTCAGGCATCCGGAGTCAAATGGGCTCGTTGAAAGGGCCAACGGCATTATAATGACAGGAATAATGAAGTTAATCTTCAATCAACCCAGGGGAAAGTGGCCAGATCAGTTAACCAAAGTGGTGTGGAGCCACAATACAACAACATCAAGGTCTACAGGCTTTACTCCATTCAAGTTATTGTTCGGTGACGAAGCAATAACTCCGGAAGAAGCTAAAGCTGGATCAATAAGAGTAGTAGCTTCGGCAGAATCAGGTCCTGAAGATGCCTGTTTTGTGGAAAAAGATGCTTTAGAAGGGATCAGGCTTCAAGCTGTGGAGAATATCAATAAATACCAAGCTGAAACAGTCAAATGGCGGGATAGAAAGGTCCGCCTAAAAAATATTGAGCCGGGACACTTGGTGCTTCGGAGAGTGGCCAACCCAGACACAGTGGGCAAGTTACAGTTGAAATGGGAAGGACCTTTCTTAGTAGTATCTTCGTCAAGGCCTGGTTCGTACAGATTGAAGGACATGGACGGCAACGAAATTCCAAGATCTTGGAATGCGGATGAGCTTCGGCGATATTATGTATAACTTGATGTAACTTTTTATGTTTTTTCTTTTCTTTTTTATGGCACCCTTTTCCTTTCTAAAGGGGGAGAAAGGTTTTTAATGGGGCCATCATATGTAATTTCCTTTTTAGTTTTATAAGAGCAAAATCCCCCAAAGAATGTAAATGTAAAAGTTGAGAACGCACCATCGAGTGCCGAAACTGAAAAAGCGAAGAAGCTCCAAAGACGTTCCTAAGGGAATGCAGAGCTTACAGCGAAAAGTCAACGATGATACCGCCGAAAGTAAAAGGCAAAGAAGCTCCAAAGACGTTCCTAAGGGAATGCAGAGCTTACAGCGAAAAGTCAACGCTGATACCGCCGAAAGTAAAAGGCGAAGAAGCTCCAAAGTCGTTCCTAAGGGAATGCAGAGCTAATGTGTGATTGTTTCTAAGGAAATAATGGCTGAGGGTATGGCTTCGGATATGTGTTTGGACATTCATTCGCACATCACATTACATCATAGCATTTGCATTCATAAACATTCATTCATGGCATAAGTGGTTGTTTCGGCAAAAAAGAAGAAGCGGTCTTTTATGCTTCGTTGTGTATAAAAAAGAACGGTTTCGGCAAAAAAGAAGAGGCGGTCTTTTATGCTTCGTTGTGTACGAAAAGAAGGGAAGGTGTTTTTTCGCCTTCGGCTCAAAATATTAATTTCGTCCACATCAAAGCACCTCAATGGAAGGGTAAGGATATATTACAAGGTATGAACAAAGTTCATTAAGAACAGTTTAGCTGTATTTACAAAAGTTGTTACAAAAGTCTCTTGAGTTTTTCTAGACTACTACTAATCTTCGTCAGGCTTCAGCTTCGGCGGCATATTCTTTAAGTATCAGTTTCAGCTTCGTCGTCCTACATGAATCAAGGTATTGTGAGTAAAAATCAAGTTTGAGGGAGAAGGTAAGCACAAGGTATGATTTCTTACTGGTTCAAGATGACTTCGAGCTTCGTCTCCAGCTTTTTCCCGCCCGCCTTTGGTCCATATCATTTTTATAAATCTGTTTGAAATGCTTCGGGCGAGGTCAGGAATATCGTCTAGCATTGACGAAGATAGAGCGAAATTAGGCCTGTTGACGATTTTTCCATGATCACAGCCGGCCTTCAGGAACGCTGCAGCAGTGCCCCGAGAAGCTACCCAGGCACAGAAGTCACCGTGCCCGGCTATAACTTCGTTAAGCTCATCAATTTCAGCTTCAATATGTTCGAAGGTTCTTGGCAAATTTTCAGCTGAAGGGGCGAACTTTCCACTGCTGGCTCCAACTGAATAAAAGATCTTTTTTAATTGTTGAATACAGTTGTTGCTAAATTTCAAGCATTTGTCTTGAAGGCTTGTTAATGATTTCTTCAAGTCTGAGTTGGTTTGGACTTCGGCCTCAAGTTTCGAATTAAGCTCTAGCTTCTCTTGTTCAAATTGTTTTGATTGGCAGAGAAGCTTTGAATTCAATTCTGCTACTTTAGCTTCAGTTTCTGCCAACAAGCCTTCAGTTGATTGGAGTTTGAAGTCTTTCTTTTCAATAATAGCTGATTGCTCTTTTATCTTGCTCTCTAAATTTTCAATTATAGCTTCGTGTTTTTTATCCTCTAGATCTTGCTGCATCTTCAAAGCTTTGCTCAGTAGCATGCTCTGCACATAAACAACCTTCGTTAGGAACATTTTCATTATTAAAAACAATAAAAGTCAGAGAAAAGTTGTTTACCTTGAAATTGGAATAAAATAAGCTACCAACGATATGTTGTCGTCGGTAGCGGCTGATATCTGTTTCTAGCTTCGGAAAACCGATACTCTTTGATAGAGTACCGATGACCTTAGCTCCAGTTTGATCTCGGATGCAGCCTAATTTTTCATCGTCGACACCTCCGAAAAGAAGAGCTCCTGGCTTATATCCGCAAGATTTGGCATAGTCTTTAAGCTCTTCTATTTCGGCCTTCGACAGTTCTTGCCCAACTAAATTTTGAAATATGTAGGCTTCGTCTTCCGAAGTATCTTCGGCTATTTCCTTTCCCTTTCCAGGCACTGTGGCCATGGTTTCTTCAGCAGCAGTGGCAGCTTCTTCTGCGGCCATGTCTAGCAAAATTTTGTCGATGTCTTCAATTGTAGTTTCCAAGTTCAAATCTTCGGCTGAAGCGGCTTCGGTAGCCGCGACCTCCGAAGGTGCGACTTCGACATTTGTTGTGCCTTCAACCGCTGGCGTTTTCCGAGTTGAAGCCCTCGGTGGCGTCTTGTCAATAACTTCGGTCACTGCAATAATTCTTTGCCTCTTTGTTTTGGTTGTCTTCGTTTTTTCCGGCTTCTCCACCTTTCGAAAAAGCTTCGTCAGTTGAGGCCCTAATGGACTTAGCTTCGCGGGCAGGGGTTCAGTCATTACCTTTAAGATTTCCTCCACGTCGCTGGTAGAGGGTGGTGCAGGAGTCCTCTCTTCATCGGATAATTTTCGCTTTGGAGATGATATTTTTCTCTTTTTTGGAATTTTCTTCTCTTCTGGTGGTTCTTCCTCATCTTTGTTCAAAGTCTCGGCCACTCTTTTCCTTTTTTGGCCCTCAGCACCCTTATTCAACCGTTCATAGTCAGGGTACTCGAAACCCAGGGCATCAAACACTCGGTTCAGCCTTCGCTTCGGACGGGTGCCGAAGGCCGCAGTCATCAGTTGATCTTCTTTTTTCGAATAATTCCCAATAATTTCATTACACATTACCTCAATTGTGTCCAGCCACTCTTGGCAAGGTTTTTTAAAGTATTTCTTGAACTTGAAATGGTAAGGAAGCCGGACAAGTTCCCCTTCCTTCTTCTCCTCCTTTAGCTTCGGCATTTCCCATTCTTTTAGAGTAGGGAAAACCCTGAAGGCCAAGAACTCTTGAACCAGATCCCTGGTACTGATATGCTCTGAAATAATTTTAAACTCACCCAGTGCAGCCCAGGTGGGACCTTCTAATGTCATGTGGCATCGCGGTCTTGTTTCTCCGAAGATTAATTCAAGTGGGCTTTGTACCAACTTCTCTTTGTCTTCGTCAACTTTCACATAAAACCACTCAGACTTCCAGCCTGCCGGCCATTTGCTTCGGTAGCTAATAACAGGAAACTTTGTGGTTTTCCGGTAGGCAAAATTGTAGCAACCAAAGTTATCATGTAATCCATCTTTTCTGGCTTTTGTCTGGTAATGCAGCTCATGGACTCGACAAAAGCTGTCGGCAAACGGCTCTACCGCCTGGCTTCGGAGGGCCCAGATGTAAACATTAAGCCTAACGATAGCGTTAGGAGTCAACTGATGAAAGTAAATACCAAACTTCTTCAATACTTCTGCAATAATTCCATGAAGGGGGAATCTCAGCCCAGCCTTTAAAAAGCTCTTGAAAATGACTATCTCGTCCTTCTCTGGCTTCGGGGTAGTCTCTTCTCCCCCGAAGCGAAGTAGTTTCTTCTGATTTTCACTGAAATAACCTGATTTTACCATCTTGGAGAGATCAGCCTTCGAAACGGTCGACTTACCGAAGTCCAAGTGGCTGGGCTTGCTTGGCATGGCGATGCGATAGTCATCTTCGGGATCAGTTTCTTCAATGTTCTCTTCTTCTCCTTCGGCAGTTGTCGGGTCTGCTTCAGCAGCGGGGATTTTTTCCGCAGTTACCAGTCCGGATCGTTGCATTGCTTCAGATATGGGAACAGTCTCCGAACCTTCAGCTTCGTCTCCTTCACGCTCAACCCTGGCGGTAGATCGCACCCTGGCCATTTGATTCTGAGTTTGTGGAAATTGAATACTTTTTTCTCCCGAAGTTTTTTCCTTCTGACGAAGCAGACTTCGAGTTGGACCTTCGTTCAATTCCGAGAGTCAAGCTTCGGCTATGGTTAAAAATTTTGGCAGCAAAACAGTGCAAATAGCAATGAATGCTGTGGTAACTTCACACCTACTTGTCTGTTTATATAGTGCTGCAGGTAAGAAGGCGAAGCGCCAGGATTTTTACACCAGGCGGAGAGTCACTAGCCCTCGCTGCGCGGTGGACCGCAGAGACTAAACAGTAACTCTGCAAGGTGGGCCTAGCACGCGCTCGGAAACTGGATCGTTTCTCGACAACGAGCTCAGGGAAGGTGTTTTTTGGACCTTCGGCTTCCCGAAGCTTAAGAGGCTTTTTTCACGGATCAAGCTCGTTACGAAAAACGATCTAGCGCCGCGAAAGGGGCTACTGTTGGGGCCATGCTTCGTTGCGCCGAAGGTCTTACGGAAAGAAGCAGCTTCGGCTGAAGTTGTCCCCAGGAGATGACCGAAGGTTCCTTTTCATGAAGCTTCGGCATTACAAACCGACATAGAGATAGAATGACCTTTTAATCCATAAAGGTCTAAGTCAATGTTGTAAACTTTTATGAGGGGCATAATTGTAATTCGTCACAGACTGTGTCCTGTGTCTATAAATAGATGAACAGTACCCCCGTACTGTTCGGGCTGACCTGTATTCACTCGTGCGTCACGCTTGGACTTTTGCCTTCTGTCAAGCCGAAGCACTTGAGAACAAGTCCCCAACAACATGTAGATTCGTTAGTAGACCCAAATATAATATCATCAACATAAATTTGGCATACAAACAAATCGTTGTCAAGAGTTTTAGTAAATAAAGTAGGATCGGCCTTGCCGACTTTGAAGCCATTAGCAATAAGGAAATCTCTTAGGCATTCATACCATGCTCTTGGGGCTTGCTTGAGCCCATAAAGCACCTTAGAGAGCCTATAGACATGGTTAGGGTACTCACTGTCTTCAAAGCCGGGAGGTTGCTCAACATAGACTTCTTCCTTGATTGGTCCATTGAGGAAGGCACTCTTCACGTCCATTTGGTAAAGCTTGAAGCCATGGTAAGTAGCATAGGCTAATAATATACGAATTGATTCAAGCCTAGCTATGGGTGCATAGGTTTCACCAAAATCCAAACCTTCGACTTGTGAATATCCCTTGGCCACAAGTCGAGCTTTGTTCCTTATCACCACACCATGCTCGTCTTGCTTGTTGCGGAAGACCCATTTGGTCCCTACAACATTTTGGTTAGGACGTGGAACTAAATGCCATACCTCATTCCTAGTGAAGTTGTTTAGCTCCTCTTGCATCGCCATCACCCAATCCGAATCTTGGAGTGCTTCCTCTACCCTGTGTGGCTCAATAGGGGAAACAAAAGAGTAATGCTCACAAAAATGTGCAACACGAGATCTAGTGGTTACCCCCTTATGAATGTCGCCGAGGATGGTGTCGACGGGGTGATCTCGTTGGATTGCTTGGTGGACTCTTGGGTGTGGCGGTCTTGGTTCTTCATCCGCCTTGTCTTGATCCTTTGCATCTCCCCCTTGATCATTGCCGTCCTCTTGAGGTGGCTCATCATTTTGATTTTATCCTTCATCAACTTGAGCCTCGTCCTCATATTGAGTTGGTGGAGATACTTGCGTGGAGGAGGATGGTTGATCTTGTACATGTGGTGGCTCTTCGGATTCCTTAGGATACACATCCCCAATGGACATGTTCCTTAGCGCGATGCACGGAGCCTCTTCATTACCTATCTCATCAAGATCAACTTGCTCTACTTGAGAGCCGTTAGTTTCATCAAACACAACGTCACAAGAAACTTCAACTAGTCCCGAGGACTTGTTAAAGACTCTATATGCCTTTGTGTTTGAATCATATCCTAGTAAAAAGCCTTCTACTGTCTTAGGAGCAAATTTAGATTTTCTACCTCTTTTAACAAGAATAAAGCATTTGCTACCAAAGACTCTAAAATATGAAATGTTGGGCTTTTTACCGGTTAGGAGTTCATATGATTTCTTCTTGACGATTCGGTGTAGATATAACCGGTTGATGGCGTAGCAAGCGGTGTTAACCGCTTTGGCCCAAAACCGATCCGACGTCTTGTACTCATCAAGCATGGTTCTTGCCATGTCCAATAGAGTTCTATTCTTTCTCTCCACTACACCATTTTGTTGTGGCGTGTAGGGAGAGAAGAACTCATGCTTGATGCCCTCCTCCTCAAGGAAGCCTTCAATTTGAGAGTTCTTGAACTCCGCCCCGTTGTCGCTTCTAGTTTTCTTGATCCTTAAGCCGAACTCGTTTTGAGCCTGTCTCAAGAATCCCTTTAAGGTCTCTTGGGTTAGAGATTTTTCCTGCAAAAAGAATACCCAAGTGAAGCGAGAATAATCATCCACAATAACTAGACAGTACTTACTCCCGCCGATGCTTATGTAAGCTATCGGGCCGAATAGGTCCATGTGTAGGAGCTCCAGTGGCCTGTCAGTCGTCATGATGTTCTTGTGTGGATGATGAACACCAACTTGCTTCCCGGCTTGGCATGCGCTACAAATCCTGTCTTTCTCAAAATGAACATTTGTTAATCCTAAAATGTGCTCTCCCTTTAGAAGCTTATGAAGATTCTTCATTCCAACATGGGCTAGTCTGCGGTGCCAGAGCCAACCCATGTTAGTCTTAGCAATTAAGCAAGTGTCGAGTTCAGCTCTATCAAAATCTACCAAGTATAGCTGACCCTCTAACACTCCCTTAATTGCTATTGAATCATCACTTCTTCTAAAGACAGTGACACCTACATCAGTAAATAGACAGTTGTAGCCCATTTGACATAATTGGGAAACAGAAAGGAAGTTATAATCTAATGAATCAACAAGAAAAACATTGGAAATGGAATGGTCAGGAGATATAGCTATTTTACCCAAACCTTTGACCAAACCTTGGTTTCCATCCCCGAATGTGATAGCTCGTTGGGGATCTTGGTTTTTCTCGTAGGAGGAGAACATTTTCTTCTCCCCTGTCATGTGGTTTGTGCACCCGCTATCGATGATCCAACTTGAGCCCCCGGATGCATAAACCTACAAAACAATTTTAGTTCTTGACTTTAGGTACCCAAACGGTCTTGGGTCCTTTAGCATTAGAAACAAGAACTTTGGGTACCCAAACACAAGTCTTGGAGCCCTTGTGTTTGCCCCCAACAAACTTGGCAACTACCTTGCCGGATTTGTTAGTCAAAACATAAGATGCATCAAAAGTTTTAAATGAAATGTCATGATCATTTGATGCACTAGGAGTTTTCTTCTTAGGCAACTTAGCACGGGTTGGTTGCCTAGAGCTAGATGTCTCACCCTTATACATAAAAGCATGATTAGGGCCAGAGTGAGACTTCCTAGAGTGAATTCTCCTAATCTTGCTCTCGGGATAACCGGCAGGGTACAAAATGTAACCCTCGTTATCCTGAGGCATGGGAGTCTTGCCCTTAACAAAGTTAGATAATCTTTTAGGAGGGGCATTAAGTTTGACATTGTCCCCCTTTTGGAAACCAATGCCATCCCTGATGCCAGGGCGTCTCCCACTATAGAGCATACTTCTAGCAAATTTAAACTTTTCATTTTCCAAGTTATGCTCGACAATTTTAGCATCTAATTTTGCTATATGATCATTTTGTTGTTTAATTAAGACCATATGATCATGAATAGCATCAATATCAACATCTCTACATCTAGCACAAATAGACACATGCTCAACGGTAGATGTAGAGGGTTTGCAAGATTTTAATTCTACAACCTTAGCATGTAATATATCATTTTCACTTCTAAGGTTAGAAATAGTGATATTGCAAACATCAAAATCTTTAGCCTTAGCAATTAATTTTTCATTTTCATTTCTAAGGCTAGCAAGAGAGATGCTTAATTCTTCAATCTTAGCAAGCAAATCAACATTATCATTTCTAGGATTGGGAATTGAAACATCACAAACATGTGAATCAACCTTAGCAATTAATCTAGCATTTTCATTTCTAAGGTTGGCAATAGTGTCATGACAAGTGCTTAGCTCACTAGTTAATTTCTCACATTTTTCAACTTCTAGAGCATAAGCATTTTTTACCTTAACATGCTTCTTGTTTTCCTTAATTAGGAAGTCCTCTTGAGAATCCAAGAGGTCATCCTTCTCATGAATAGCACTAATTAATTCATTTAACTTTTCCTTTTGTTGCATGTTAAGGTTGGCAAAAAGGGTACGCAAATTATCCTCCTCATCACTAGCATTATCATCACTAGAGGACTCATATTTAGTGGAGGATTTGGATTTAACCTTCTTCCTTTTGTCGTCTTTTTCCATGAGGCACTTGTGGCCGATGATGGGGAAGAGAAGTCCCTTGGTGACGGCGATGTTGGCGGCGTCCTCGTCGGAGGAGTCGGTGGAGCTCTCGTTGGAGTCCCACTCGCGGCACACATGGGCATCGCCACCCTTCTTCTTGTGGTACCGCTTCTTTTCTTTTCTTCTCCCCTTCTTGTCGTCGCCCCTATCACTGTCACTAGAAATAGGACATTTGGCAATAAAGTGACCGGGCTTACCACACTTGTAGCAAACCTTCTTGGAGCGAGGCTTGTAATCCTTCCCCCTCCTTTGCTTGAGGATTTGGCGGAAACTCTTGATGATGAGCGTCATTTCCTCGTTGTCGAGCTTGGAGGCGTCGATGGGTTGTCTACTTGATGTAGACTCCTCCTTTTTCTCCTCCATCGCCTTGAATGCAACCGGTTGTGCTTCGGGCGCGGAGGGGCCATCTAGCTCGATGATCTTCTTTGAGCCTTTGAACATCAACTCAAAGCTCACAAAATTACCTATCACTTCCTCAGGGGTCATTTGAGTATATCTAGGATTACCTCGAATTAATTGAACTTGCGTAGGATTAAGAAATACGAGGGATCTTAGAATAACCTTGACCATCTCATGGTCATCCCATTTTGTGCTCCCGAGGTTGCGCACTTGGTTTACCAAGGTCTTCAAGCGGTTGTACATGGCTTGAGGGTCCTCGCCTTGGTTGAGTCGGAACCGACAGTCGCACTCTTTAACCCTTGCACCTTATTATACTCCTCTCGACTTAGAGAGGCGAGGAGTATAGTGGTGGCTTGGGAGTTAAAGTGGTGGATTTGGGCCACTTCGTCCGAGTCGTAGTCTTCATCCCCTATGGATGGTACCTGTACACCAAACTCAACAACATTCCAAATGCTTGTGTGGAGTGAGGTTAGATGATGCCTCATTTTATCACTCCACATATTATAATCTTCACCGTCAAAAACCGGTGGTTTGCCTAATGGAACGGAGAGTAAAGGAGTACGCTTTGAAATACGTGGGTAGCGTAGGGGAATCTTACTATACTTCTTGCGCTCATGGCGCTTAGAAGTAACGGACGGTGCGTCGGAGCCGAAGGTCGATGGTGATGAAGTGTCGGTCTCGTAGTAGACCACCTTCCTTATCTTTTTATTTTTGTCACCACTCCGATGCGACTTGTGGGAAGAGGGTTTCTTCTCCTTCCCCTTCCCTTTGTTGTGGGACTCTTCCGATGAAGTCTTCCCGTGGCTTGTAGTGGGCTTGTCGCCGGTCTCCATCTCCTTCTTGGCGTGATCTCCCGACATCACTTCGAGCGGTTAGGCTATAATGAAGCACCGGGCTCCGATACCAATTGAAAGTCGCCTAGAGGGGGGGGTGAATAGGGCGAAACTGAAATTTACAAAGTTAATCACAACTACAAGCCGGGTTAGCGTTAGAAATAATAATAAGTCCGAGAGAGAGGGCGCAAAACAAATCGCGAGCGAATAAGGAGTGTGACACGCGGATTTATTTTACCGAGGTTCGGTTCTTGCAAACCTACTCCCCGTTGAGGTGGTCACAAAGACCGGGTCTCTTTCAACCCTTTCCCTCTCTCAAACGGTCCCTCGGACCGAGTGAGCTTCTTCTTCTCAATCAAACGGGGACAAACTTCCCCGCAAGGACCACCACACAATTGGTGTCTCTTGCTTCGGTTACAAGTGAATGAATCTCAAGAAAGAATGAGAAAGAAAGAAGCAATCCAAGCGCAAGAGCTCAAAAGAACACAACAAATCTCTCTCACTAATCACTAAAGCCTTGTGTGGAATTGGGAGAGGATTTGATCACTTGGTGTGTCTTGTATTGAATGCCTAGCTCTTGTAAGTAGTTGGAAGGTGGAAAACTTGGATGACTTGAATGTGGGGTGGTTGGGGTATTTATAGCCCCAACCACCACAAATTGGCCGTTGGAAGGCTGCAGTCGCATGGCGCACCGGACAGTCCTGTGCGCCACCGGACACTGTCCAGTGCGCCAGCCACGTCAGCAGACTGTTGGGGTTGGACCATTGAGCTCTGTCTTGTGGGCCCGCCAGGATGTCCAGTGGTGCACCGGACAGGCCCTGTAGGCTGTCCGGTGTGCCACCCGCGCGTGCCCTGCTCCTCTGCGCGCGCAGGCGCGCATTAAATGCTTCTGCAGGTGACCGTTGGCGCGAAGTAGCCGTTGCTCCGCTGTCACATCGGACAGTCCGGTGAATTATAGCGGAGCGGATTCCCGAAGCTGGCGATTTCAGAGACGCTCTCCTCTAGAGCACCGAACACTGTCCGGTGGTACACCAGACAGTCTGGTGAATTATAGTGAAGTAGCTCTGAGATTTCCTGAAGGTAAAGAGTTCAGCTTGGAGTTCCCTGGTGCACCGGACACTGTCCGGTGGTGCACCGGACACTGTCCAGTGACACACCGGACAGTCCGGTGCGCCCGACCAGGGTGCCTTCGGTTGTCCCTTTGCTCTTTTGTTTGAACCCTTTTTCTTGGTCTTTTTATTGGCTTATTGAGAACCTTTGGCACCTGTAGAACTTATAGACTAGAGCAAACTAGTTAGTCCAATTATTTGTGTTGGGCAATTCAACCACCAAAATCAATTAGGAAATAGGTGTAAGCCTAATTCCCTTTCACCGAATAAGAGGGCCTCATATTTGGCTTGATTGTTAGTGCAATAAGTTTTCAATCGGCTAGAGAAGTCAAAAGAGGCGTTACTTGGTGAAACAAGCACAATATCAATTCCTTGTCTTTTATTACAAACCGATCCATCAAAATACAAAGTCCAAAGATTAATAGTGAGATATGACATGTCTACTTTATGAGTATCATTAATCTGATGTTCTACAATAAAATCTGATATGACCTGGCCTTTCATAGATTTTAGTGATTCATAGACCAACTCATATTCTTTAAGTGCATAAGCCCATTTACCAGCTCTACCACTCATAATTGGTTTTTTGCAACATGTATTTAATCACATCGGTTTGACCAGAAACGGTGCAAGGACTATATAATAGATAACACCTACACTTGGTGCATGCATAAAACAGGCATAAGCATAATTTCTCAACAAAAGTGTGTCTTGTTTTAGCATCCACCAGCCTTTGGCTTAGGTATGTCACCACATGCTCCTTTCCTTCGGTCTCCTGTGTTAGTACAGCTCTATTAACTTTAACTTCGACTGCAATGTATAACCTGAATGGTACTCCTGCTTGCAGTGCTTTCAATACTGGAGCTGAAGGCAAATAGTCTTTAATAATATCAAATGCTTCATGTTGTTCTACCCCCAAGTGAAATTAGCATCATTTTTAATCCGAAGAATAGGGGTGAAAGCATCAATCTTCCCGGTTAAGTTAGAAATAAACCTTCGTAAATAATTTACTTTGTTGAGAAACTTCTGCATCTCAATCTTACAGGTTGGCCTCCCACATTCCAAATGGAGTTAATGCGGTCGGGATATATCTCTATATCATGTTCATGAATGATGAATCCTAAGAATTTACCAACTGACACTTCAAAAGCACATTTATGTGACTTCATTTTTTAAATCGTACCGACGAATTTTATCAAAGGCTTTGTGTAAATCAGCTATATGAGAACCAAACTCAGCTGATTTGACTACAATATCATCAATGTAAACTTCCACAGTGTTTCCCAACAACTCCTGAAAGATCAAAGTCATAGCTCTTTGATAAGTGGTACCGGTATTTTTTAAACCGAATGTCATGACAACCCACTCAAATAAACTAATGAACCTTGGATATATAAAGGTCGTTTTAGACATATTTTCCTTAGCCATAGAGATTTGATTATATATGGCATTACCATCAAGAAAGCTAATAAATCTATTTCCTAATGCATTATTAATTAATATGTTGGCTATAGGCATAGGGTATTCATCTTTAGGAGTTGCTCTATTTAAATTGCGGAAATCAATACACACTCTAAGCTTACCAGACTCCTTCTCCACCGGTACGATATTAGAGACCCACTCTGCATATGTGCAAGGTCTAATAAAATTAGCTTCCAAGAGCCAGTGAATTTCGTCCTTAATCCTAGGGAGTAAGATGAAATGATCTTGGTCTCTCCTTGAAGGGCCTAAAATCGGACTTAATAGGCAATCGATGCTCCACTATCTCTCGATTTAATCATGGCATTTTGGTGTCTCGGGTACCGTAATTAGGGGTATCCCGAACACTCCTAAACACGGCTGGTGAACACCTTCAGAGCAAACCATGAAGACTGACAGTTCGGGTCAAAGTCAAAGCTTCGTCTACCAAGGGACGCGATCTCGCCTCGTCCGAGCCCGGCCTCGGACAGGAACAGTGGTCTCGGACGAATTCCCGTCTCGCCCGAGGGTCTCCTCAGGCAGTGAGCACACCCTCAGCTCAGCCAAAGGCAAGCCTTGTCGTGCAAGCGACCTTGGCCAAATCGCTTTACCAGCCGACCATATTGCATGCGCATTTAATGCTGGGATCGCCTGACACCTTATCCTGACACGCGTGCCTCAGTCGATGAGGCCGAAGTGACCGCAGTCACTTCACCCTTTCACTGACCGACCTGACAGGAAAACAGCGCCGCCCGCCCCGCTCTGGCTGCTGTGCCAACCACCCAGGTGAAACCGACAACAGCCAAGTTCAGCTTCGGGCATAACAGGAAGCTCCGCCTCGCCCGACCTCAGGCCTCGGCCTCGGGAGGAGATCTTCGCCTCGCCCGACCCTAGGGCTCGGCCTTAGCCTCGGCCTCGAGAAGAGTCACGTCCTCGCCTGACCCTGGGCCTCGGCCCTAGCCTCGGCCTCGGAGGAGCCGCCGCCTCGCCCAACCTCAGGCTCAGATCGGCCGCGCCACAAAGGGTACATCATTACCCTATTCCTAGCTAGCTCAGGCTACGAAGGAACAAGACCGGCGTCCCATCTAGCTTACCCCGGTAACAGGCCATGATGGTTCCCCGTGTGCGTCCATGACGTCGGTGGTTCTCAAGCCCCCCACGAAAGCAAGGAGACGTCAGCAAGATCCATGCAGCGCCGACAGCTCTGCTTCTACAGGGCTCATGCACTTCTCCAACGGACACGTTAACATGTACATAGCGACCAGGCACTTCCCCGCTGGCCATGTAGCACATAGCTACACCCCCATTGTACAGCTGGACCATCTCCTTATGTTTATAAAAGGGGATGTCCAGGGGAGGAAAGGGGGAGGAAGGAGAGACGCACGAGAAAGGGACGGGAGAAGACAAGCAGGGCCAGTCTCTCTCTCTCCCCCGTACTCGCTCTCTCGCTCTCGCTCTCTCGCAACGCTTGTAACCCCTAGTACGAGCACCCTGGTGCAGGATAATACAAGGCTCATTTCCCCTCTTGTGTTCCATCTCGCACCAACCCATCTGGGTAGGGACATGCAGCGATAAATTTACTAGTCGGTCCAGGGACCCCTCGGATCCGAAATGCCGACATGGTGTAACTCCAAGAAAAGCAATCAGAATATTCTTTTAATAAATTGATCATTTTATCTCTAGGATCGGCTTCTAAGGTCTTGTTCACAAAAGTCGGCCTTGGAGTTTTACCAACTCCTATGTCAATCTCCTCTAAAGGATCAGCCGATGTAAATCCATGTTATAACTTGTCGAGATCCCTAAATTCCTCTATTGTGCTCACCTCAGAGGAGTTAGATGATGTCTGCGCGATTGAGGACTGTCTGGCCTCAGAGGCTAGACCGTACGTGACACCGCCCTCGTGTTGTGGCACTCTCTGGCAGCAACCAGATTGTCCGGTCTCTGGGGCCAAACTGTCCGCGATAGGGGCTGAGCCCTGCGATTCTTCCTATTCTACCTCGGACCGTCTGGCCTCGAGGGGCGCACTATCCGCAATCTAGGGTATGATCTCTTTGTATTACTCATTATTTAACATTTACTTGGGATTTAGCCGATTCTCCTTCAGCTCTAGCATTACAGGGATGAAGCCTTTCCTATCTATACTTATGAATTGATAATAAGAAAAATCTACTCATGTGAGACATGTGGCAGTCTCATAGGTCCAAAGTACAGGGGCATCGACCACGACAATGCAAGCCAATGCATCAGTATGTACTTGTTCTATATCATCGACTACCCATTGCAATAACATTTGATGTAAAGTAGAAGGTACACATTGATTTGCATGGATCCAATCTCTACCTAAGATTATACTATAATTTCCTTCTACACCGGCAACGAAGAAAGCAGCAACAAGGGTCTTGGTCCTGATGATTAACTCAACGGATGTCACTCCCTTGACTCTAATCAAACTGTCGGTCCCAACACCAATGAGTGTCATGTTAGTCTTGACTAGTTCATCATCTTGCTTCCCTAATTTTCTGTACAATGAGTATGACATTAAATTCTCGACCACCCCACCATCTACCAACATTTTAGCAATCGGTATTCCATCGACATGACAGTGCATAAAGAGCAGATTTAAGTGGTTGTCTGATTCTTTGGGCTTAGTGAAGGCGGCCTCTTTAGGACCAAAATTGAATTGAGCAACAATAGGTTCATTGTCACCGATAATAGTGCAATTGGCTGAGAACATAATCACATTTACATCCATCCTGGGTCCTCTGGCAAGGCTCCATAGTCAACCAAATCCTCTCCTAGCAGGTCATACTCCTTAGTGTTATCTTCCTCCATAGGTGTTGGCGCGTCGTTGAAGGCATTCTGGTGAGGCACGAATGGTCCAAACTCGAGGGTCGGACGGTCCGGGATGAATGCGAATGGTCCGTGTTTAGTAGCCAGATTGTTCACTATACCTGAAGAAAGCTGTGCAGCTGTTGTTTTGTCCTCTATTTTTTGTGGCCATTTAATTTGCTTCGACAGCCTTTGGTTTCCACCTTTTTGGGATGGTGGGTACTGCAGATGTGTATCATTAAATATTTTTCCACCTCTTTTTTGTCTCCTTTGCTCTTAGGCACTGCAATTTGTGCTTTTGAGATCATGTCTGTCCCGGTGGGCACCATCAGGGCATGGAGTATTTCAGGTCAGCTGTTTTGCTAGTTGTTCTCGTGTCTTCTTCCTTCTTGTATTAACTGATTTAGTAAAAATCATCGGTCCTTCATTGTTCCCCTATATGACGACATTTGTTGTGCCTATTTTGATGATGTCTCCTTTTGTCGTTCTTTTGGTGGTTGTAGACATTTCCTCTCTATGCCCCCTATCGGATTGGTCGGCCTTTACGGCCGAGTAGTCTAGCAACTTTGCTGGACCTGTGCTTGGTGACCGGATTGAGGTGCACTAAATTGGTCTTTGTACTGGAGGTGTCAACCTGTCAAATACATAAGTTTGGGTTGCCCCCCCCCCCAAGCGGGGTACTATGGCATCCCATATGGATATGGTGGCATACCCCACATTTGATTTGGGATAAGGTGCCGGTAGGTATGCATATTAATATGGCACAGATGGGTATGGGTGTGGAGGTGTCCATGTAGGTATATTAGGTCTTAGATGAATATCATGATGTGTTGTCTCCTCCAATTGGTGAGTGACACACCCGGTTTTGGAAGGCAAACCGAATGCGAACCATGTACGTTCCAGGATCAGAAATTCACATACACAGAGATTACATAATTGGACATTATCACACAATATTCAAATAATAGCACAAAGAAGTATTACTTTATTACATCATGATGTCCGAAACATCCACATAGTCATTAACTTAAACAGAAATCAAAGTGCTAAACAAAACATAGTAAGATAAGGCCTTCACAGGCAGCTGACTCGGGGTTTGCCGTAATCTAGTTTAGAACTCATCAAAGTCCTAAAACTCCTGAAAGTCCTCCATATGGCCTTCATCTTCTCCTAAGCAGGGGTTGCAATGGGGACAACCTATTGTTTGGTGTTTAAGCAAAGGTGAGTACATATGAACGTACTCAGCAGATGTCCTGTTTGGCTAAAGTGGATTAGTTGTATGTGGGGTGAAGCTTAAAGCAGTTGCTTTTAGTTTGTCAGGTATTTATTATTATTAGAAGCCAAGTTTTAGCAATAACCCCAAGTTATTATCCCAAAAGGTACTACCCCAAGTTTAGCAATAACTCGTGTTTTTGCAGTGTTCCTGTCCGAGGCTCACCCTGGTGTCGCGGATGGTCTGCCACAAGGGCCCAGACGGTCCGAGTACAAGTGAATTTCCAAAGAGCATCTCCTGTCCGGAATAATCAATGGTATTCCAGAAAGTCGACTTAGAATTAATGTATATGAACTTTATGCACCTGAGAAATGATCAACTAGGCAAACTAGTTAGTCCATAAGATTTGTGATGGGCGTCAAGCACCAAAATCAATTATAGAAAATGGTTAAGGCCATTTCCCTTTTGTCACACCCGGTTCCAGGGGGCAGAACCGAGCGCATAGCATATGTGTGCCAAGATCTATTTCCACACATATGTTGACGTCACATGTGTAATATATCAAAAGACAATGCAATAAAGGCGTAAAGAGAGTAGAATACTTTATTATATCATCTGAATCATTGTATCTTTAACAAGTATCAAATCAAAGTAAGGCAGAATTAAATAACAAGGGCAATCTCCCACAGGAAGATGACCGGCGCATCGTTAGACTTAGAATTCATCGTCGAAATCTCCATCAAAGTCTCTAGCATCACCCTCTGATCAAAATATTAGCAAGGGTGAGCTCACTTATGGTCGGGGCTCAGCAAGTGGGGGAAAAATTAAAGCAGGTATAACAAGGTGAGGCTAAGGTTGAGCAGTAAGCATTTTAGTTGGTCAATATTTTATTAACAACACCTGTCTTACTAATAAGTGTGAATCCCATGTATCCCATTTAAACAAAGGTATAAGAGTATATCAAAAACACTTAAGTGAAACCACTTAAGCAAACCATTGGCAGATCATCGGATCTCAATTTAATTCCATCTTTAAGTTTAATTATCATGTGAGGTGTCCATGCTGCTCATAACCGGGAGCACGACTAATATATCAGTTTTACACTCTGCAGAGGTGGTACAACTTTATCCACAAGCCATGTATCCCATCTAGCCTGGGTTGATCGGACCCATAAACACTACCAAGGTGAATGGCTAGGGATCCATTATGAGGCTTTCAAAAAATACACTTAATACGAAGCAACCCGCTAAGGTTTCCAAGTCGGTGTGGAGGCCTTCTGGGCGAGGTACCTTAGCCAAGAATACGTCCCCATGTTAACATGAGCTGCCACCACTACTGCTCCCCCTCTTGCCCATATTTCAGGTAAGGTTGCCCGACACTAAGCATATAAAGCTAATTACCAAAGCCAGAGCCATGATAGCACTCGTGGTTGCATTGTTATCCTGGGTGGTCGCTCTATGTTCCAATTAATTTGAAATAATGTTGTTTTAACCATCGGGTTAATGTCATAAGTTCCAACTTCAATTTTGGAACATTAATATCAATTAATGAGTGACATCAAAATTATTAAGTTGAGCGGTAGCACAAATTTGCAAAGCTTAATAATTTCTCAGGGTAAACAAGGAATACAGTTGGTAAATCTAGGAAATCCTTGATTAGGTAAAACCCATCAAATTATGCAGTATTTCAAAAAGTAAACATTATTATATGCATTGATTGGGTACAAAAACAGTATGCAGAGGGAGAAACCACTTGCCTTGCTCAAAAGTTTCCTGCGGGTCGTCCTCAAACAGATTCGGATCCTTTACCACACAGTCAGCTTCTAATATCGATTCGCATATCGTACATACAAAAGAAATCATTCACCAATAAATAAACACGCACCATTACATAAACACACACCATTACATTCACATTAACACATCACACTTAATACACACATAAATACGTCTTAGCGCGTAAATGCTTATTAATTCATTTATGACTATTATTGCGAGTCATAAATGGTGAAATTACGAGTAGGTGCTTAAATATAGTTTTAACTAGTATTAATCTGTATTAACATCATCAATAAAAATAAATGGTAGTTATTGTCTTTAATAAATAGATTAATAGATTTTATCATTTTTATTTCTAACTTGAATTATTGAGTATAGCTAAAAATGAATCTATTAATATTAATATTCTAAAAATCCATATAAATTACTAATTGGACTTTTATAACATAAGCGGGATTATTTTGACATAAACAAGTATTTTACTAACTCTAAGAACTTTAAGTGCTATACTCGTGAACATGTTTATTTTGTCTAGTAAAATCTATTTTCCATACTACCGGTGGTATTTTCTCCTTTCTTTCTAAAAGAAAATATTAATAAAATAATTAGGGATAAATCATCTAAAATCCTATAATGTTTATATGACATGAGTTCTATACCATTTTCTAAATTCATTAAAATGAACCTATGAATATAATTCTCCAAATAGTTTCTAATGTTCATTGTGACCAAATTTAACTACAAAATTTCCTATCTAGTGTTTTTATCACCAATGTGTGACTACTAAATTTTTTGTCATCTTTCTCTCTACTCTAAAAATCAACGCATCGACTAACATGAACAATCACGGTGCACTACGTGTCACATATATCTACTAACATTTTCATAGCGCATATACATATGAATTTCAGATCACCATGTTCATATTACAACAAAATAAACATACAATTCATAAATTGAATCAAAAGAATTTCAAAAATACACAAATAAATTTTGGATCGTCTTCAACCTTGGGTTCGTACGTGTGACGGGGAGGGTCGACGGGGTTTTGGCCGGGAGGAGAAGGGCAGTGGTTCGGCTTCGGATGGCGGGTGGCGTGGCTCCGGTGATGAACGGCGAACTCCGGCGACGAACGGCGACAACGGCGAACTCCAGCGACGAACGACGAACTCCGGCGCCAAACGGCGAGGGAGAGAGTGCGAGGAATGAGAGAGAGCTCAGGTAGGGGAGGATGGGAGGGAGGAGGAGCTCGGTTTTATAGGGAGCAGGAGAGAGAGAAAGGGGCGCCAGGGAGAGGGCGTCAGCGTCTTCAATGGTCATCGATGTGTCGGTTACCAAAGAGAATAACGGGGGTGGAAGAAACAGGGGCACTGATGATCCTTAACGCGGGAGATGAAACATCGCTTGGCTGGCGGCTTGGTCGGGCAGGGCCTTGACGCTTCGGTTTGCTGGGCACGTGCTCGGGGCCGGGACGCGCGGCTCGGCCAGCTGCCTGGCTCGGCCACGGCGGCAGAGGCACGTGGCAGGGCGTGCGGGTGTCGTGAGCGCAGGGCGCTGTCATGTCTGCCTGGGCGTCGGGCTGAGGCGCGCCTGGCGGCTCGACACGTAGGAGCGGCGGCCTGAGCCGTGGATCGGCCGCGGGTGAGAGCAGGGAGAGGGAAGAGAAGAGAGGAGAGAGAGAGAATAGGGGAGAGGGAGAAGGGAGAGGGTGGCGGCGGCGCCTGGGAAGAGAGATAGCAGGGGAGCGGCAGCTATGGGGATTAGATGGGCCTCTAGTGGGCCTAGGGTTAGGGTTAGTCTCTTTTTTTTAAAAAATTCGAAATGAATTTTTAAAGAGCTCAAAAATTCACGAAAACTATTTATAAATAAAATATTTATTTTTAGACTAATAATTATTATATTATTTAATTATTACATTAATTACTAGGATTTTCCTTTAAGAAGAATTATCATAAAACATCTGATAATCAATCATTCACACATAAAGAAAAATGATTCAAAGTGCAAATAAATAACCATCACTTTGAATAAAATTTATTACCCTATTTTCCATAATAACTAAATTCATTATTTTTAGTTTGATGGCTTTTATAATGTTACAAACCTACCCCTCTTAAAAGAATCTCGTCCTCGAGATTAAGAAACTTCCGAGAATAACTGAGGGAGTTCATCTTCTCTTTCCTAAGTGGCCTCATCTTCCGAATGATGACTCCACTGAACCTTGCACATGTTGATGACTTTACTCCGTGTAATCCTGCGAGATGTTTCCAAAATTCTAACTGGGTACTCCGAATAAGTCAAATCCTCATTGACATTCAGTTCTTCCATGGATAATTGTTCTTCGGGTACTCTCAAGCACTTCTTGAGTTGTGACACGTGAAATACGTCATGCACATCCGATAACCTATCGGGTAGCTCTAACTGGTAGGCTACTTCACCTTTTCTTTCCAAAATCTTGAATGGGCCAATATAGCGAGGAGATAGTTTTCCTTTAACCTTAAACCTTTTCATTCCTCTCATCGGTGAAACTTTAAGGTAGACAAAGTCTCCCACTTCAAACATCAACTCTCTTCTTCTATTATCAGCATAGCTTTTCTGTCTAGACTGTGTTGTCTTCAAATTTTCTCTAATAATCTGCACTTGCTTTTTGGCTTCTTGGAGAATTTTTGGACCAAATACTTGACTTTCTCCGGTCTGATTCCAATAAAGCGGTGTTCTACACTTTCGCCTGTAAAGTGCTTCAAATGGTGCCATTTTTAGACTTGCTTGATAACTATTGTTATATGAAAATTCTGCATAAGACAAACTTTTGTCCCAGCTTTTACCATGCTTTAGAGCATAAGCTCTTAGCATATCTTCCAATACTTGGTTTGTCCTTTCCGTTTGCCCATCCGTTTGTGGATGATAAGCTGAACTAAAGTTTAGCTTGGTATCATGGACTCATGTAGTCTTTTCCAAAAGCGCGAGGTAAACTAGGTTCCTTGATCTGATACGATCTTCTTCGGTACTCCATGCAGACGAACAATCCTTGACATGTATAACTTTGCCAACTGGGCTCCGGAGTAATTTGTCGTCATAGGTATAAAGTGTGCCACTTTAGTCAACCTGTCTACTATGACCCATATTGAATCATAGCCATCCCGAGTACGGGGTAGTCCAACTATGAATTCCATACTGATTTCTTCCCATTTCCACTCAGGTACCTTGAGAGGTTGTAGCAATCCTGCTGGTCTTTGGTGTTTGGCTTTAACCCGTTGACACACGTCACACAATGCAGCATGAGTAGCAACATCTCTTTTCAAACCGTACCACCAATATTTTTCCTTTAGATCCTGGTACATCTTTGTACTTGCAGGGTGAATAGAGTAAGCCGAATCATGAGCTTCTCTCAAAATAAGTTGGCACATGTGTTCCATTTTCGCTACACAGATTCTCTTCTTAAACCATACTGTGCCTTGATCATCTTCTGTGAAATATGGGGCTTTTCCCAAACTAATCAAAGTTTTAATTTCCTTAATTTTTTCATCGGATTCCTGTCCTTTACGAATCTCTTCTTCCAAAGTAGATTCAACTTCCATAACCGTTGCTTCTACATTATTAAGCATACCAAGGTTGAGTTGTTCCATTTCCTAGCACAATTCCTGTGACATCAAATGAGTAGTGATGTTGTTCACTTGACCCTTACGGCTCAAAGCATCAGCCACTAAATTTGCTTTTCCTGGGTGATATTGTATTTCCAAATCATAGTCCTTAATCAACTCAAGCCATCTTCTCTGTCTCAGGTTGAGTTCTTTTTGAGTGAATATGTATTTCAAGCTTTTGTGATCCGTGAAGATTTTGCACTTGTTTCCAATCATATAGTGCCTCCAAATCTTCAAAGCATGCACCACGGCAGCTAGTTCCAAATCATGTGTAGGATAATTTTTCTCATGCTTTCTCAACTGTCTTGAGGCATAGGCTATTACTTTTCCTTCTTGCATTAGCACACATCCAAGTCCAAGGTATGATGCATCGCAATACACATCAAATCCCTTGTGAATGTCTGGCATTACCAATATTGGTGCGGTGGTTAACCTTTTCTTGAGTTCCTCAAAACAATTCTGGCATGTTTCATCCCACTTGAACTCTTTACCTTTCTCCAGTAGTGAGGTAAGAGGTTTCACTAACTTGGAAAAACCTTCAATAAATCTTCTGTAGTATCCTGCCAATCTAAGAAAACTTTTGATCTTGGACGCATCCTTTGGTTGCTTCCAATTTAGTATCTCACTTATCTTCCCTGGGTCTACTTTAGTTCCACCATCGGTAACAATATGTCCCAAGAATGCAACTTCCTTCAACCAAAAATCACACTTCGAGAACTTTGCATACAATTGGTTGTCATGAAGCTTTTGTAGGACTAGCCTTAGATGATCTTCATGTGTTTCTTCATTTGGAGAATATATTAGTATGTCGTCAATGAATACAACCACAAACTGATCTAGATATTCCATGAATACTTTATTCATCAAGTTCATAAAGTATGCTGGTGCATTAGTCAGTCCGAACGACATGACCAAAAATTCATATAATCCATATCTCGTCGTGAAGACTGTCTTGGGTACATCTTCTGCTCGAATTTTTAACTGATGATATCCCGAGCTTAGATCTATCTTCGAGAATATCTTAGCTCCCTTCATCTGATCAAATAAATCTTCAATTCGTGGTAATGGGTATTTATTCTTGATGGTTACTTCATTCAAACTTCTATAATCAACACACATTCTCCTTGAACCATCCTTCTTGTTCACGAATAGAACTGGAGCTCCCCATGGAGATGAACTTGGGCGAATGAAACCTTTTTCTAGTAATTCTTCTATTTGTTTCTTCAGCTCTACTAAATCCTTGACATTCATTCTATAAGGTCTTTTTGAGATAGGTGCGGTTCCGGGTAATAATTCAATAGAAAACTCTATATCACGGTCAGGTGGCATACCTGGTAATTCCTCCAGAAATACGTCTGGGTACTCACACACTACCTTGATATTTTCCAAGGGCTTTTCTTCTAAGTGATTTATCACTATCTTCCCTTTTGCATTTGTTGACATGTTTGTGCTAACTTGGACTCTTTCGCCTTGCGGACTTGTCAACGTAATTGTCCCGTTGGCACACTGTATCACTCCATCACAACTTTTCAACCAGTCGCATCCAAGAATCACATCAATACCGTTGGATCCTAAGACCACTAGGTTGACTGAAAAATCTATTCCTTGAATCTTGAGATTAACATGGAGGCATGAGTGTGTGGCCTTCATGTCACCTCCTGGTGAACTAATGAGTAACATCTTCTTAATGGGGTACTTTGTTATGTTATGTTTTTCCACAAATGACTCAGTTATAAACGAATGTGATGCTCCAGAGTCAAATAAAACTGATGCAGGTATGGAGTTAACAAGGAACATACCATACACCACGTCGGCATCCTCAGGCACTGATTCTGTTGTGACGTGATTGACCCTTCCTCTACTCTGGTTCTGCGGAGCTTTGTTTTGAGCAGATCCACGAGCAGGGGTGTTTTGGTCATTTCTCTGATTATTGCTTTTCTGAGGTGTCTGCTGGTTGCGCCTTGGGTAGTTGTTAGCATAGTGGCCAAGCTCACCGCACTTGAAACAGCCATTGGGTTGGACTGGTGCGTTGTTGCTTCTGGCCTGCGTGTTTACGGTGCCACCTTGATGATTCTGTGAACTACTACCAGACCTCTGGTTGGTCTGAGAGTTGTTCCTCTACTGATTCTGACTTCGATTATTTCTCTAGCCTTGCTGTCCAGAGTGTTGCATCTGATAATTGTTTCCACCCTGATTTCTAGAGCGGAACTGCGAACCTTGAGCGTTGTTTGGGTAGGTGTTCCTGCTGGACTGACCATAGAACTTCCTTTTATGGTCAAACAATTCCCTTCTTTTACTTTCAAGGCCAATTGCCTTGTTCAACAGGGTCTGGAAGTTGGGGAAGGTATGACTCTGAAGTTGATAATTCAGTGGTCCAATCAGTCCTTCCAAGAAACGCTCTTGGCGCTTCTCATCTGTATCCACCTCTTCTAGTGCGTAGCGTGAAAGCTGAGTGAAGAGATCACGATACTCATTGACAGACATATTCCCTTGAGTAAGGGAAAGGAACTCCTTCTTCTTCGGCTTCATAATCCCCGTGGGAATATGATGAGTGTGGAAGTTCACTTGGAACTCCTGTCAGGTTATTGTATCCGCGTTGGGATGTGCCGCTGTGAAGGCATCCCACCAATCAGACGCGGCTCCCTCAAGTCTTCCCGAGGCATACAAGACCTTTTCCCGGTCGTTGCACTAGGTGATGTCCAACTTCTTTCCAATGACCTTCAGCCAGTCATCGGCATCTAAAGGATCAACCGCATGAGAGAATGTTGGCGGGTGATGGCTCATAAAATCTCGGTGCTTATCTCTCACTGGGGGTGCGTTCTGCTGTTGCTGCTGATGCTATTGATTCAGCTGGTTCTTCTGAATCTGTTGAATAGTTGCGGTGAGTCCTTGCAAAAACTGCATCTGGGCGGCGATAAACTGTTCCATGTTGGGGTTCGGTTGTGGTGGTGGTATCTGTTGACCATGCTGGTTCTGGTTGTTGTTGGGTCCTTGACGAGCGTTCACCATCTGATAGGTTAGAAAGTGAAATCCTTAGAAAAGTGAGGAGTAGTAAAGATTCTAGAGGGGAATATCCTAAGTTTATTTTTTTATATGCTCTTATGGCCATCATTCCATAAGATCATTGCAGTCAAACAAAAATCCAACTCAAAAATATCAACCAACACCATGACATGGTTGTTATTATTAATAAGATAACTTAAAAAGAGTGTTCAACGTCTGACGCGAAGACTAACTTATTACATCATAGCTTAAAACATTTAAAGCAGCCTGGTGACGGATCTAGGCTCCCCACAGCGCAGCCTCTTGCGGGGAGGAGACAACGCCATGGCGGGGACCTGGGCTTTAGGCGGATCCTGTCCTTGAAGTTGGGCTTCCAGGGCTGCAATCCTGGCATGGGCATCCTCCAGCTCCAAGTGCACCCTAGAGAGATCTAGGGTGACACTGTCCAGGTCAGTGTTGAGACCGACCATTACACCAGCTAGGGTGTTGAGGCGATCCTCACCAACTTCACCTGGGACGATGCTGGTCTGGCTTCCTCCACTCAGACGCAAAGGGAGATGCCTGAACCTCGTGTTATGCAGCTGCTGCCGGTAGGTGTGGGTGAGCGGCCATAGGGTCCGTCTGGCAGCGTCGCTGACCAAGGCAGCGTAGGTGGATAGTGGTGTCAGGGACTCATGAGCAGACAGAGTCCTGAATCCCCTATCCCCTGCATCCATCACCCTGATGTGGATGCGAGTGATGTAGTAGCAAGCCCGGGGAGGCTTGCTCACTCACCTTGTTTCATACAGGGGGCGGACGTAGGTGCCTAGCGCGTGCAGCACATCTTGCAGCAGGTTGGGGAAGTGTCCCGTCTCGAACATTGATGTGTAATGTTCGACAACAGGCCCAAACCCCATGAAGTAGTCCTGCTGGGCGTAGTTGGCTTCCTCGTTGACGTGTTCATCTTCTCCTTCGTCGTCGTCGTCATCGTCGTCCCCAGAGTCGTCTAGGTCGTTGCCTCCGGGTGCAGGAGCATGGACGGCTGGTGCAGTCGGTGCCGATGTCGATGACCTAGCTGTGAAGGCCAGCAACTCTGCCAATGGGGTGGGCGTCGGCAGCTGTTCCTCCGAGTTGTCCTCCAGGATGACTCCATTCTCCACTCAAATGTGAGGGAGATCCACCGGAACTTCCTCGACTACCACTGGGTAGACAGGGATTTGCCGGGACGGAGGGGCGTAGCTGGTGTTGACATGGGTAGTTTGGAGAGTACAAACCATCTACAAGAGAAATGTCAACTCAGTTGAATTTTAAAGAGGTAAGGCTGATAAAACAATTTATAAGAATGAAATTAGAAAGTTTTGAACAACTAGGCTTTCCATTTCTAACTAGTCTAACGACCTAGGGTCATCATAGCTTTGATACCACTTCTGTCACACCCGGTTCCAGGGGGCAGAACCGAGCGCATAGCATATGTGTGCCAAGATCTATTTCCACACATATGTTGACGTCACATGTGTAATATATCAAAAGACAATGCAATAAAGGCGTAAAGAGAGTAGAATACTTTATTACATCATCTGAATCATTGTATCTTTAACAAGTATCACATCAAAGTAAGGTGGAATTAAATAACAAGGGCAATCTCCCACAGGAAGATGACCGGCGCATCGTTAGACTTAGAATTCATCGTCGAAATCTCCATCAAAGTCTCCAACATCACCCTCTGATCAAAATATTAGCAAGGGTGGGCTCACTTATGGTCGGGGCTCAGCAAGTGGGGGGAAAATTAATGCAGGTATAACAAGGTGAGGCTAAGGTTGAGCAGTAAGCATTTTAGTTGGTCAACATTTTATTAACAACACCTGTCTTACTAATAAGTGTGAATCCCAAGTATCCCATTTAAATAAAGGTATAAGAGTTTATCAAAAACACTTAAGAGAAACCACTTAAGCAAACCATTGGCAGATCATCGGATCTCAATTTAATTCAATCTTTAAGTTTAATTATCATGTGAGGAGTCCAGGCTGCTTATAACCGGGAGCACGGCTGATATATCAGTTTTACACTCTGCAGAGGTGGTACAACTTTACCCACAAGCCATATATCCCATCTAACCTGGGTTGATCGGACCCGTAAACACTACCAAGGTGAATGGCTAGGGATCCATTATGAGGCTTTCACAAAATACACTTAATATGAAGCAACCCGCTAAGGTTTCCAAGTCAGTGTGGAGGCCCTCTGCGCGAGGTACCTTAGCCAAGAATACGTCCCTATGTTAACGTGAGCTGCCACCACTACCGCTCCCCCTCTTGCCCATATTTCAGGTAAGATTGCCAGGCACTAAGCATATAAAGCTAATTACCAAAGCCAGAGCCATGACAGCACTCGTGGTTGCACTGTTATCCTGGGTGGTCGCTCCATGTTCCAATTAATTTGAAATAATGTTGTTTTAACCATCGGGTTAATGTCATAATTGCTAATTTCAATTTTGGAACATTAATATCAATTAATGAGTGACATCAAAATTATTAAGTTGAGCGGTAGCACAAATTTGCAAAGCTTAATAATTTCCCAGGGTAAACAAGGAATACAGTTGGTAAATCTAGAAAATCCTTGATTAGGTAAAACCCATCAAGTTATGCAGTATTTCAAAAAGTAAACATTATTATATGTATTGATTGGGTATAAAAAGAGTATGCAGAGGGAGAAACCACTTGCCTTGCTCAAAAGTTTCCTGTGGGTCGTCCGCAAATAGATTCGGATCCTCTACCACACAGTCAGCTTCTAATATCGATTCTCATATCGTACATACAAAAGAAATCATTCACCAATAAATAAACACGCACCATTACATAAACATACACCATTACATTCACATTAACACATCGCACTTAATACACACATAAATACGTCTTAGCGCGTAAATGCTTATTAATTCATTTATGACTATTATTGCGAGTCATAAATGGTGAAATTATGAGTATGTGCTATAAATATAGTTTTAACTAGTATTAATCCGTATTAACATCATCAATTAAAATAAATGGTAGTTATTGTCTTCAATAAATGGATTAATAGATTTTATCCTTTTTATTTCTAACTTGAATTATTGAGTATAGCTAAAAAATGAATCTATTAATAGTAATATTCTAAAAAATCCATATAAATTACTAATTGGACTTTTATAACATAAGCAGGATTATTTTGACATAAACAGGTATTTTACTAACTCTAAAAACTTTAAGTGCTATACTCGCGAACATGTTTATTTTGGCTAGTAAAATCTATTTTCCATACTACCGGTGGTATTTTCTCCTTTCTTTCTAAAAGAAAATATTAATAAAATAATCAGAGATAAATCATCTAAAATCCTATAATGTTTATATGACATGAGTTCTATACCATTTTCGAAATTCATTAAAATGAACCTATGACTATAATTCTCCAAATAGTTTCTAAAGTTCATTGTGACCAAATTTAACTACAAAATTTCCTATCTAGTGTTTTTATCACCAACGTGTGACTACTAAATTTTTCGTCATCTTTCTCTCTACTCCAAAAATCAACGCATCGACTAACATGAACAATCACGGTGCACTACGTGTCGCATATGTCTACCAACATTTTCATAACGCACATACATATGAATTTCGGATCACCATGTTCATATTACAATAAAATAAACATACAATCCATGAATTGAATCAAAAAAATTTCAAAAATACACAAATAAATTTTGGGTCGTCTTCAACCTTGGGTTCGTACGTGTGACGGGGAGGGCTCGACGGGGTTTCGGCCGGGTGGAGAGAGAAGGGGTTCGGCTTTGGATGGTGGGTGGCATGGCTCCGACGATGAACAGCGAACTCCGGCGACGAACGGTGAGCTCCGGTGACAACGACGAACTCCGGTGACGAACGGCGAACTCCGATGACAAACGGCGAGGGAGAGAGTGCGAGGAATGAGAGAGAGCTCGGGTAGGGGAGGATGGGAGAGAGGAGGAGCTCGGTTTTATAGGGAGCAGGAGGGAGAGAAAGGGGCGCCAGGGAGAGGGCATCGGCGTCTTCAATGGCCATCGATGCGTCGGTTACCAAAGAGAATAATGGGGGAGGAAGAAACGGAGGCACTGATGATCCTTAACGCGGGAGATGAAACGATGCTCGGTTGGCGGCTTGGTCGGGCAGGGCCTCGACGCTTCGGTTCGCTGGGCGCGTGCTCGGGGCCGTGGCGCGCGGCTTTGCCAGCTGCCTGGCTTGGGCACGACGGCAGAGGCGCGGGGCAGGGCGCGCGGGTGTCGCGGGAGCGGGGCACTGTCGCATTCGCCTGGGCGTCGGGCTGAGGCGCGCCTAGCGGCTCGGCGCGCAGGAGCGACGGCCTGAGCCGCGGATCGGGCGCGGGTGAGAGCAGGGAGAGGGAAGAGAAGAGAGAAGAGAGAGAATAGGGGAGAGGGAGAAGGGATAGGGTGGCGACGGCACCTGGGAAGAGAGGCAGCAGGAGAGCGACGGCTGTGGGGATTAGATGGGCCTCTAGTAGGCCTAGGGTTAGGGTTAGTCTCTTTTTTTCAAATTTCGAAATGAATTTTTAAATAGCTCAAAAATTCACGAAAACTATTAATAAATAAAATATTTATTTTTAGACTAATAATTATTATATTATTTAATTATTATATTAATCACTAGGATTTTCCTTTAAGAAGAATTTCTATAAAACATCCGATAATCAATCATGCGCACATAAAGAAAAATGATTCAAAGTGCAAATAAATAACCATCACTTTGAGTAAAATTTATTACCCTAATTTTCATAATAACTAAATTTATTATTTTTAGTTTGATGGCTTTTATAGTGTTACACCTTTCAATCTCCCCCTTTTTGGTGATTGATGCCAACACAAATCAAAGCAAATATAAAGTGTAGTAATGTAGCTAGTTTGTATTTTGACAAATGTGCATAAATTATTTTGAAATGAAAGCAGTTCTAAGTATATATGAATGTTTTGACATAGTTAAAATTTTGGACCACATTTGCACCACTTAGCTTGTTTTTGCAAATCTTTTGGAAAAGTCTTTTCAAATTCTTTTGCAATTTGCCAATGGTAATAGAATATAGTTAAGTTTTGAAAGATTCTCCCCCTTTTTCAAATGCTTTTCCTTTGACTAAATAAAAAGCTCACCCTAAAATAGCTCTCCCCTTAGTTGTCAAGAGGGTTTTTGCAATTTGCAAATGCAATAGTTCCAATTTGCAAAAAGTTTTCAGAAAATTGGGTGGTGGTGAGGTCCTTTTGCTTTGGCCTATTAATTTCTTCCCCTTTGGCATTAAGCGCCAAAAATGAAGAAGTCTGGAGGCCTTTAACAAGAAACATATGAATGTAAATACATGAGTAGGGCAAAGGGTATAGGATACTAACGAAGATGTAGTGGAAGCCTTGCCTTTGCCTACAACTTCATTTCCCTTTCAATCTAAGACTAAGTATAAAAATACACTTTAAAGCACATTAGTCTTAGCTTTGGCACAAGAAGAATAAGAAATATGCATTTGTACCAAATGAAAGAGACATGGCATGATCAAAGGTATAAAATGAGCAATGTGTGCAACATTTCAATCAAAGTTATGAGAATCTAAGACATTTAGTTCATTCCTAAGCTTGCTAAAAGTATTTTCATCTAAAGGCTTGGTGAAGATATCGGCTAACTGGTTGTGGGTGCTAACATAAGCATTACGATATCTCCCCTTTGTTGGTGATCTCTCAGGAAGTGATATCGGATGTCTATGTGCTTTGTGTGGTTCTGGTCAACAGGAATGTCCACCATGCGAATTGCACTATCTTGTCACATAGGAGAGGGACTTTACTCAATTTGTAGCCATAGTCCCTAAGAGTTTGCCTCATCCAGAGTAATTGTGCACAACAATGTCCTGTAGCAATATACTTAGCTTCGACGGTGGATAGAGCTACTGAATTTTGTTTCTTTGAAGCCCAAGACACCAGGGATCTTCCTAGAAACTGACAAGTCCGTGATGTACTCTTTCTATCAATCTTACATCCGGCATAATCAGCATCAGAATACCCGATTAGATCAAAGGTAGATCCCTTGGGGTACCATAGCCCAAACTTAGGAGTGTAAACTAAATATGTCATGATTCTTTTCATGGCTCTTAGGTGGATTTTGTAACACCCCAGGTGTTACTAGGGTTTCTGCTTGGCACCTTCACTAGCTTTACCCTCACAAGTAGAGTAAGACTACAATAAGTGAAGTCATACTCAAGAACTAAGGCCTTAAGTAAATGCCAAGTTAGCATGAGTCGTCACCAAAAATCTTCTCATAATCATCAGAAAAATAAGGTGACCCAAAAGCCCTGAAATGCCAAAACTTGAGCAACATAAAGTCAGATAAGGAAAACTAAATAAGCCCTACTATCATGACATGGACCAGTGACACAATAAGGTAACACACCAAATTGTTTCCTACAAGTTAGACTGTAAATCATCACCAAAAATAATGGTTGAAGTTTCCCTAAACAAGCTACAAAAGGGAAGAAATGAAGATCAAATTCTCATCACTCCATTCTGAAATTTCAGACCTGAGTTAGCGCTTCCCCGTGTTCTTCACAAAAAAGACCTCAAATCCAATCACTCCAAATGACAAAGCTATGTCAAATTAACTAACCAAACCCATGTCAGAAAATGGCATTGGAACTCCACACCTGGACAAGACAAAACGCGAGTTTTGCCTCGGTTCTATCCCCTCTAACAAACCAAACTTGGACCAGAGATAACTTGGAGTCCCTGACACGAAACCCTTTGGGTTCTGCACCGTTTGATAGAGGGAAGTGAGGGTAGAAGATCGCATAAAGGGATTTTGCCCAAATTCGATCAGATTCACGACCTATAGGCATTAAAAAGTGACAAAACGCCACAAGCCAACCGTTCGACCCCGGGTATGTGCAGCAGAGCTTGTCAGCGGCCGCTACGCGCGCCAACCAGAGCCGAGCTCTTGCCGCACACTAGGGCTAGGAACTGCAGCGTCGCGCGTGCGCTCGCGCCTATAAAGGCCGCCCCATCCCACGCCCTCCCTTCACTCTGTTGCTCGGTCGCTTCCTCACCAGAGAACTTACCGAGAGCAAGAGCGTCGTCACCACCATTGCTGCCCAGGGCCGGTCATGGTGAACCACCATCTCCGGACACGTGCCACCCCAACCAGAGCCCTGACCCCATCCACCTGAGTTCCCGTAACTCTCTAGAATCCCAGCCAGAGCTCCACCTCACCAGAACCCCGAATTCACCCTCGCCGGAGCAAGGGTTCCGTCGGTGAGCGTGGACCCGCTTCCACAGCCATCCCCAGCTGAATTCCCTTGGGGAATCGTCTCCCCAGCACCCGAGAAGCTTTTTTGCCAAAGGAATCGAAACCTACCAACGCCGACTAGCTGGAACACCATCGCCGACGAACTCCGACCGCCGAAAAACATAGTCCGGGCGACTCAGACCATCACCAGCTGTCATCCGACCACCGGCGTGTTCGTTAGAGCCTCCCCGACTTCACGGACCACTTAGCCAGAACTTGACCACCATCGGTAAGCCCCACCGCCCAGTTCTTGCCACCGGGTACTGTTCCATTGAAGAAGGTATCTCGGGATTAGATTCCAAAAGCCAAGGGGTTTTCTGTTAAGCCTAAGACGTAGAGGAATAGTGCCTAGAGGACCTTCCGATAATTACAGAGAAGAGGAAAACCCAGGGACCCCAGCGCTGAATGAACATTCCGAAATTCTTTAGAAAGTTTAATTCAAATATGCAGAGAACTAGTAAAATTCATAGCTGGAGAATTATTTGGGCAAATTCAACCAAACAAATTTTATTGGATTTTGCATGAGTTGACCTTTAGAGGAAAAATAGGAAACCCCCTAGTCGAGTACTGTTTCAAGAATTTATTATTTAATTTAGATCTTATGTATTTAAGTGAAAATAATGGTAAAAATAGTAGGACCTATGCACTAAGGTTAAGAAAATTTTGGTGATTACATTACAATTGATAAACCACTACAAAAATACTAGCCACCTCAGAATACCAAGATAAGTGGGATAAACAAATGAATCTAGGCTTTTGCAATTATCTTTAGAAAATAAAAAGAAAAGCAAAAAAGGGGGAAACAGTGAGCAACCTTATTTTTTCTTGAACACCTAAGTCATACAGTATGGGAGAAAATTATAAAAATGATGTAGTTGCACAGAAGATCATGCCCCACCCCTACCCCATGAGAAGTTATATAAAACTTTCAAAAATCATACATCCCATCACTATGAGTAAAAATGACCAACTTTAGGAATGATTGGTCTTGCGCAAAGAAGAAACTAGAAAAATTGGAAAATCTGTTGTTTGACATTTTTTTCAAAAGGAGTGTTAGTTGTAAGCACCTACTAACCCCCAAACTTTAAAAAATCACCATTAAATAACCACTAGGTTTCCTTGAGTAAAATTTGGCACAGAGACACAATTTTGCACATAAACATCAGCAAAAATGAGCCTTAGGGAAAAAGCCACATCTACACAAGGGTTGTAGTTCAAAGTGCTCTCTCTGCCCTAGACCTTGTCATTTTTGTACAAGGTAAACCACTTCTGCTCTTTGTCCCAAATTTTTAGAGAAGCTTAATCAAGTCAGTAAGAAACCACTGTAATTTTCGTAGAATTTTTGGGAACTTCTAGAGCAGAGGCATAGTTCAACCTGCCCTTAAAAGCTTTTAAATTGAGGGAAGACATGATCAAGTTAAGTAACCCTTGGTTAAGAAAAGGAGACCCATACCCATCTTAAGGCCCCAACTTCATTCCTAACTCAATATAATTAAGAACCTTCCCAAGAACAAGAAAGGAGCTTTACAAACCAACTCTCTAAATAGAAGCTTTAATTCCTAGCATGCACATAAGGGTATATATTGCATACATTCTTATGCATTTGCATTCATTAGATTGCAATCTCGCGGATGGAGAGTATGTGTTGATCCAAGAGCAAGAGGCTTAATAGGAAGAAGCCCGGGAACCAGCTCCCAAGCCTGTCGCCAAGGAACCTTTCGCCGCACCCGCATTTGAAGGCAAGCCCCGGTTTTATTATGCATAAATGTTATATATGCTATTTTACTACACTTAATGTTTGTAGGCTTGTAATGTGTATTTAAGTTTAGGGATTGCTTGAAACCCTAGTTGCAAGAACTCAGGTTTCTGTTTGAGATGAATACTAGAAGGCTAGGTCGAGTAGCTGCTATTTAATAATTCAGGATCTCGGTGGAAGTCGAGTGATTTTTTTCCAGCACTCGCGCGAGGTTAGGAATTGGTTGATCCACTTTAATACCGAAATTATGATTGTCGGTGGACACGAATCCATGGGGATTCCCTGCCTACGAGACGGAAATTGGAATAAGGATTAATGTGTGGTACCGTGTGTCAAGCATTTGAGCGTACTAAACACATGTCGGGAAATATGGTAACCGATAAGCCTAGTACCTGATTAACCTGCCCACAGACTTTATCCCTCATTGGTCCTGAGACAGAGTCTCCCATGATAGCTATGGTGGGTACAAGTGCGGTCATTGCATAGCAGCATCCAGGGTCAGTGGAGCATTGTACGCCAAGGCCATGAGCCTTGTTCTGTTAACGAGGAATCAATGGGGACGGTTGATGTGTGTGGGGACGGAGTGCTCCTCCATGTCATGTGTTTAGGTTTCCCTTGCAAGGTTAAAACTCAAGTCTAATCGTCTGCTTCTCGCAGCTAATGAGACTGCTTGATCCATGCTGTTGCATCGAGTAAGAAGCGAAATGATGTTTCTTGAGATAATATGTTGTTTGCACTAAATGATTGTTACCATGTATGCTTAGAAAGGAGCAAACCTAGTTTTAAAGAGTATTATAGAACTTGAAAAGCTAAAACTTGTTTTAGACTCATCTAGTGCTTTTGGCAAACCAAACCCCCTCAGCCAAACAACTTCATGGTCTAGAGGTAGAGGAGCAGACTCCTCACGCGGGGTAAGTCTAGCTGAGTATTAGGATACTCAGCCTTGCTTGTGGCATCATTTTTACAGGTTCACTGCAAGACATGGTTGATGGTGTGACTTGGCCAGCCACCCTGCCACCGGGTTGGATGGTCGAGTGGGATGCCGCCTCGGCAGGAGAGGACCAAGAGGAGTAGTGGGCTAGGCCTTGCCCTATTCCTCGTTATCGACGTTATTTATCATCCACTGCAACATTAAGAACAATGTTATCTTTTATCAAAACTCCGATTTATGTAATAACTCAAGTACTTTAATTTGTGGTTTCATGTTTATTGCATTTTCTCTAAGTCTCATCATCGCATGAGCTAATGGTACTCGATCCTTAGTAAGTGGCTTTATCAGACTAGATCCGAGGAATTGATAGGTTATTCCAATTTAAGTGTGTCATTGCCTTCAAGGCGTAACTTAAGCACTTAAGCTAGAATAATCTGGGTGGTTCTGCCACAGCTGGTATCAGAGCGATTACCATTATAGAGAAGTCAATAAGCCATGAATACCAACTTTTCAAAGGTAAAACTTTCTTAGAAACCAATATTGGTTAGATCGTCGAGACTACACCGCTAGACCAAGGACGGAAGGCCTTAAGGATAGTGGGGTAGCTAGGTGGCTATATAGGTAGGTCGTATAGACCGCTACTATAATAAGGGGGATGCCCTAGGAGCACCCCTATGCTTGACGAGAGGGCATTCATACGAGCATGCATGCATAATAAAGCAAGAATAAAGGGAAATGTGTTAATTAAAAGTAGGAGGGAAATTGCAGTAATTCATGACCCTAAAACTATGGTTAAGGACGATTAATATAGAAGTAAGTGAAAACAAATCAATCCAAACAACCATCTCCTTTTTAACATAAGTACACTTTTCTCTTTGATGCTAATCTCCAACACTCACACTTACCCTTCTTACACAGATGGCTTCGCCCACCCCCGCCGATGGTGGAGACACCCGCTTCGGTTTTGACTACCTTACCCGAGATGGTTTTCTCTCTATCTTGTGCGAGGTACTAAGTGCAGCTGGGTACCCCGCACCACCTTTGTACACGGTGCAGCTATACGAGGAGCACCGAGTGCCATGTTGTAGGGTTTGGTTAACCCTAGAGCCCCACCCTCTGCAGCCCAGGTGGCGTTCGCTAGACTCCGAAACCGTCGGATTCAAGGCGGATGACACCACTGAGACCACGGCACTAAAGGCATTGACGACCTTTTGCGGATATCATCCACTAGAGATGATGATGCACCCACTCAGACTCTTCCTCGCCGAGAAGATGGATGATCCGATGTGATGCGACCGAGTGCTCCATGCCAAGGATGTGTGGGCTATGCATCCTGACCAGGTTGGAAGGATCACCGTCCAGTGCATGAGTGCGATGTATCACCTACAGGCCCTGCAAGGCGATGCTATGACACAATTGACTAGGCTTGCTCAGACTACAAAGGCTACCCTAAATGATAGGGAGGTCTTCATGGTCGATCTGTCCTCTGAGTTGGTGGAGAAGGACCTCCAAATTGAGCAAATGGGCAACCGCACCCGAGAGTTGGAGCACCAAGTAGAAATCTGGGACAACACCATTGAAGTCCTGGAAAATCAGCTCCATGACGTACAAGAGGAGCTAGATGAGGCCAACGCTCATCTAGATATGCACCATCAGGACATGAACCAAGCAATGGAGGCAGATGTGAACAGTGAGGAGGAGGAGGATCCTGAGAAGATTGAGTCAGCTTCCAGTCTGGATACGGCTTACTCTGGAGTACCCCCTTCACCTGTGGTCGGTGCTGCCTCTGCTACTCAGGGTTAGATGGGTCTGGAAGAAGCATATTAGGAAGATGGGAAAACTACATAAGCTTAGCTTTTGGCACAAACTGATATACTAGGCTATAGAGTTGGATCTCCTAATATGTTGTAACCCGAAAAACCTGTATGAGTAATGAAAGATGAATGATTATCTTCCTTTCGGTTCAGTTTGATCTTGTGTCCATATCTCCTCACACTATTAAGTCACTGCTTAGAATTTGGGCTTAAGTATAACAGCGGCAAAAATTCCTATTTTACAGGTGGCAGCAAGACCCCGCTGGTGGAAAAATGAGCAGGTTCTCTCGCCACTGCCTCAAGCTCCAACAATGCAGGAGTTAAAGGCCCAACAAAATGAAATTCTGCGATAGCTGGTGCAATGTCAGCTCCACCCCCAGCAATTTGGTGGTGGGCAACAACAGCGCCCGCAAGCAACAGCTACCTTTTAGGAGTTTCTGAGCACCCAGCCACCACTGTTCACAAAGGCAGAAGACCCACTGGACGCCGATGTATGGCTCAGGGTGGTCGAGTCAAAGTTCCCCCTTCACACGAGAGCTTGCCCTAACACCGCCAAAGCTCGCTTTGCCGCACAGAAGCTCCATGGACCTACAAGAACATGGTGGGATCACTTCCTCGCCATGTTCCCCGCTGACCACGTGGTGACGTGGGAAGAATTCAAGACTACATTAAGGGGACATCACATTTCTGTGGGCATATTCGACCGCAAGGTGAATGAGTTCCTAGCACTGACCCAGGGGACTCGCACGGTGCTACATGAATCCATGGGGATGCCCTGGCTATGAGACAGAAATTGGAATAAGGATTAATGTGAGGTACTGTGTGTCAAGCGTTTGAACGTACTAAACACATGTCGGGAAATATGGTAACCGATAAGCCTAGTACCTGATTGAACCTGCTCGCAGAATTTATCCCTCATTGGTCCTTAGACAGAGTCTCCCATGCTAGCTATGGTGGGTACAAGTGTGGTCATTGCACGACAGCACCTGGGGTCAGTGGAGCATTGTACGCTAAGGTCGTAAGCCCTGTTCTGTTGATGGGGAATCGATGGGGACAGTTGACGTGTGTGGGGATGGAGTGCTCCTACATGTCATGTGTTTAGGTTTTCCTTGCAAGGTTAAAACTTGATTCGAATCGTCTACTTCTCGTGGCTAATGGGACTGCTTGATCCATGTTGTTGCACTGAGTAAGAAGTGAAATGAGGTTTCTTGAGATAATATGTTGTTTGCACTAAATGATTGTTATCAGTATGCTTAGAAAGGAGCAAACCTACTTTTAAAGAGTATTATAGAACTTGAAAAGCTAAAACTTGTTTTAGACTTAGCTAGTGCTTTTGGTAAACCAAACCCCCTCAGCCAAACATTTTCATGGTCTAGAGGTAGAGGAGTAGACTTCTCACATCGGGTAAGTCTAGCTGAGTATTAGTATACTCAACCTTGCTTGTGGCATCATTTTTACAGGTTCACTACAAGATATGGTTGATGGTGTGACTTGGTTAGCCACCCCGCCACCAGGTTGGACGGTCGAGTGGGATGCCGCCTAGGCAGGAGAGGACCAGGAGGAGTAGTGGGCTAGGCCTTGCCCTATTCCTCATTATCGATGATATTTATCATCCGCTGCAACATTAAGAACAATGTTATCTTTTATCAAAACTCCGATTTATGTAATAACTCAAGTACTTTAATTTGTGGTTTCATGTTTATTGCATTTTCTCTGAGTCTCACCATCGCGTGAGCTATTGGTACTTGATCCTTGGTAAGTGGCCTTATCGGACTAGATCCGAGGAATTGACAAGTTATTCCAATTTAACTGTGTCGCTGCCTTCATAGCGTGACTCAGGCACTTAAGATAGAATGATCTGGGTGGTTCCGCCATAGATTTCCTTAGGGTTGGCTTGGAATCATGCACACATGCATACTGAAAGCATAATATCTAGTCGTGAAGCACATAAATAGAGTAAAGATCCTATCATCGACTGGTATACCTTTTGATCTATAGATTTACCTCCTGTGTCGAGGTTGAGATGCACATTTGTTCCCATAGGAGTCTTGATGGGTTTGTCATTCTTCATTCCAAACTTCTTGAAAATATCTTGAATGTACTTGGTTTGGCTAATGAAGGTGCCTTCTTGGAGTTGCTTGATTTGGAACCCAAGGAAATACTTTAACTCCCCCATCATGGACATCTTAAATTTTTGTATCATAATTCTACTAAACTCTTAACAGGATGACTTGTTAGTAGACCCAAAGATAATATCATCAACATAAATTTGGCATATAAACAAGTCTTTGTTAATTGTTTTATTGAAGAGAGTAGGATCAGCTTTTCCGACTTTAAAACCATTAGTGATAAGAAAGTCTTTCAGGCATTCATACCATGCTCTTGGGGCTTGTTTGAGCCCATAAAACGCCTTTGAGATCTTATAAACATGTGAAGGGTACTCACTATCTTCAAAGCCATGAGGTTGCTCAACATACACCTCTTCTGTAACACCTCAAAACCATCAGCTAAAATTAATGCATTTAAATTATAGTAGTGAGTGTAATAATGAATTTTTAAATCAAGTGTTTGATCTTATTTACCTTTAGAATAATTTATGTTTGCTCATAATTGATTGATGATTGTTTTTATAAAATTTCTTTTATATGAAAACTCAATTAATTAATATGAGAACTTTGATCCAAAAATAAATACTTTAATGGTAATATTTTTGGTATAAGTATTATCATTTTTTATAAATATTTAAATATTTATTTATATTTTTAGGATATAAGGATAAAGAAAAAGAAAAAAAGGCCAAACCCTAGCCAACTGGCCCACCAGCGGCCTAACGGGCTCACCCGTGCCCTCACACCCCTAACCCTCTCCCTCTATAAAAGGGCAGCCAAGCTCTCTCCCTCTCTCCTGCCAAACTCGCCCTCATCTCCCTCTTCCAAGCCGCCGTCGTTGCCCCATTCCCGGTTGTGCCCACGCTGGAGCTCGCTAGACCGTTCGTGGCCGCGCCAAGCCCTCGCCTGAGCCGCTGCACCCTCGATCGCGCCGCGGCCGAGCCCCTACCGTCCGTGCCTTGGCCGAGCCTTGCTATCCGCGTCCATGCTAGTTCTACCGTCCTCGGTCACGCACGTGCCAAGCCCCTGCCTCGCCGGGCCGTCCGCCGCCATCGTCCGCCCCGGCCGAGCCTCACCGTGACCAAAATCGTTCATTTATCCAAGGTTGAAGACAACCTGAAATTTTCATTAATTTTTCAAATTATGTTTTGAATTAGTTCATGAATTTTGTAATTATTTTGTTGTAATCGGGAATATTGTGATTTTGAATGCATGTGTATGTGAACTATTGATTTTGGGTATATATGCAATGAATTAATGAATTGTTACTAGTCATGTTATTTGTTCACAATGATTTTAGAATGTTGGATTAGAAAGAAGTATGACAAAATTTGTTCGACATGTGTTAGTAGTAAAAACACTAGATAAGTAATTTCATAGTTAATTTTGTTTATGATGAATTTTAGAATCTATCTAGAAGTTTATGATCAAAGGTTAATTTAGGCTAACTAAATAAGTAATGGAAACTTTCTTAACACTAAATTAGTAAGTGGTATAGAATTCATAATAATGCAATTATTTTAGTTCAAACAGTGGTTTAATTTATTATTAAATGTTTTGACCTCTGGTTATTATACTAACCTTTTCTTTTAGAAATAAAAGATAAACCAAAAGGATATCATTATTCATAATAGAAATAATTAATTGGTAATTAATTTATTTCTGTAGGATTGGTTAAGTCATTTCATCTAAGCTATGTTATGTAAAAATACTTCCGTAATCAAATGTTTATATAGCTTCCACTAGTAACAATCCAAGGTAGAGTTATAGTGGATTAATAAAATGAATATGAATTAGGTTTTATTCTAGGCACTTTTATAAGTATGATTTATTGCCATATGTCTATACATGTAATAGTATATGTTTGTTTATATAATGGTGAATGTTATTTATGTAATGGCGTATGTCTATTTATTTGTTGAATGTTTTCTTTTGTATGTACGATATGCGAATCTATATTAGAAGCTGACTGTGTGGTAGAAGAACCGAATACGTTCGAAGACGACCCACAGCACACGTTTGAGCAAGGCAAGTGGATTCTCCCTCTGCATTTCTGTTTGTACCCACATAATACATATAATAATGTTTACTTTTTGGAAATTTGCATAACTTGATGGGATTTGCCTAAATAGGATTTCCTAGAAATACCAATCCTATTCCTTGATTACCCTAGGATGAACACAATGTTTAGCAATTTTTGTTATTGCTCAACTTGATAGTTATGATGTCACTCTTTAAATGATACTATTGTTCCAGAAATAAAATTTATATTATGATGTTAATCCGATGGTTAAACAAGATCATTTCGTATTAATTGGAACATGGAGTGACCACCCAGGATAACAGTGTAACCACGAGCGCTATCATGGCTCTGGCTTTGGTAAATAGCTCTATAGACTTAGTGCTTAGCAACCCTACCTAAAAGATGGGAAAGAGGAGGCAGCTCATGTTAACATGGGGTGGTAGTCTTGGCTACGATACCTCGCCCAGAGGGCCATCAATACTGACGTGGAAACCATAGTGGGTACTAAGGATATTTTGTGAAAGCCTCATAATGGATCCCTAGCCATTCACCTCGACAGTGTTTACAGGTCTGTACAACCCTGGCTAGATGGGATACATGGCTTGTGGGTAAAGTTATACCACCTCTGCAGAGTGTAAAATTGATATGTCAGTCGTGCTCACGGTTAAGAGCAACCTGAACCCTCACATGATCATTAAACTTAAAGATGGAAAATAAATCGTGATTCGATGGTTCATAAATGGTTTGCTAAAGTGGTTTCACTTAAGTGTTTTCGATATAATCATATGCTTATGTTTAATTGGGATATTTTGGGATACACTTACAACTAGTAAGTTACGCGCTGTTAATAAAATATTGACCAACTAAAAGGCATTGTAAACAAGTAACATGACTAATTACAATTCACGCATATATACCCAATAATTCACATACACATGAATTTCAATCACAATATTCCAATATTATGAAAGCTCTCTTGTGGGTTTTGGTGTTTGGATGACAACTCAATTAAAGGACTAACAAGTGTCTAAGTGTTGAACAGGTGCTTAATGTAAAGCTAACAGGGTTCAACACAAGTGAACAAGTGTGATGGTCCAAGGACTAGATGATCGATAGATAATGGGCATCACAAGTAAGATGGATATTGCATAAAGTGAGACTCGGGTGCGTAGCTCGGAGACAACTGATCAAGCCAAGGATGGAGGCAAGAAGAGCTTCGAGGTACCAAGCGCACGGGAGAAGGTCAAAGAGGCTGAGGAACCCAAAGCCAAGGGTGAAGAAGAAGACTTGTAAAGTCAAGGGTGATCAAGTTGAGAAGAGCTATGGCACATCAAGGATCACTACATAAGGACGTGACTTACAACCAATGGGGAAACATCTATAGTTATGTGGTGTAAGTCATAAGGCTCAAGATCAAGCTCTAAGAAGTGGACAAGGTCACTAGTAGAAGAACCAGTATCAAAGCCAGAACTGGAAGCAGCCGAAAAGAGCTAAGTGCACCTTGATCCTTAGTTTGGGTTGTTCCTAGTTTGGAGATATTCTATGTGACCTTTGCAGGATGTTGGAACTCAGAAATGTTAGTCTAGATCAACTTAAGCTGACTTGATGATTTATGAGTCCAACATCAATCTTAAGCATGTCAAATGATAGAGAGGTGAAAATCCAAGAGAAGGTATATTTCTAGACTTAGTACATTGGTTTTTGTGTACTAACATATTTGTCTAAGTGTTAGAAACAGAGAAAAGAAGAAAAGAAAAGAGATGCAAAAGGCTTGGCTGTGTGCAGCCAAGACTCAGCTCAGTCTGGCACACCGGACTGTCCGGTGGTGCACCGGACAGTGTCCGGTGCGCAAGGCTGAACTCTGGTGAACCGGCCGCTCTCGGGAGAAGTCTGGCGACGTATGGCTATAATTCACCGGACTGTCCGGTGGTGCACCGGACTGTCCGGTGAGCCAACGGTCGGCCGCGCAATCCGCGCGTGACGCGTGGCCGAGCCAACGGTCAGATGGAGGCACCGGACAATGTCCGGTGCGCCAACGGCTCCAAGACTGCAACGGTCAACTGCGCCAATTTTGGAAGGAAATCGGGCACCGGATAGTGTCCGGTGGTGCACCAGACTGTCCGGTGCGCCACCCGACTGAAGGCAAGATTTGCCTTCCTGGATTGCTTCCAACGGCTCCTAGGCCCCTTGTGCCTATAAAAGGGACCTCTAGGCGCCTCAATCAGGGACACAAGTGCAGCCCACAAGTGTAGACATCACTCGGATCAATTCTCTCTCTCCCTCTCGTGTATATCTCTCTAGTTTGTGTAGAGGCAAAGCTATAAGCCTCTAGAGAGTAGAGAAGTGCTGCTAAGAGCTAGAGCATAGTCTTGAGCATATTGTTACTCTGTCGGAGTGCTGTCAAGAAGTTTGTAAGCAGCCGCGGCTCTGTTGTAACTGCCTCAACATAGTTGAAGGCTCTATCTGTCTGACTGACAGATCTGAGCAAACGGAGGAAGGAGTTGAAATAGACTCCAAGCCCAGGTGTGGCTAACTCCAACGAGGACTAGGCAAGCATTTCAGGCTTGGCCGAACCTCGGGATAAATTCCTGTATCCACGTGCTCTGCTCTGTGTTATGTGCTGATTCTCTAACTTATTCAATTCTTACTTCTGCACTTCACTGCTTACTTGTGGTACTAGCTTTCTTTGAAGTGCAGGATATTCTTAAGACAGGAACTTCAATTCCGCTGCAACCTACTCGAAGGGTTCTTCACTCCACTGTGATCCTGTCTTCGAGTAGAGTAAGATTTAAGTGATAATTTTTATTCGCCAATTCACCCCCCCCCCCTCTAGGCGACATTCAGATCCTGTTCCCGGGCAAAGGGAACTTTCAATTGGTATCGGAGCTAGGCCTCTCCAGTGTGGGCTTAGCCGTCCGAAGATGACGATGTCGTCACAAGAGGTAACTGTAGAACTTCTTTTAGGCGATGGTTCTAATTACAAATCTTGGTCTATCTCTATTTATAATGCTTTCATGCATGTTGATCCTGATTTGAGACAGATCTTTAGTAGAAGTATTTTTCCCTCTGATATTAGTAAAAATCCTTCTAATGCTGAACTAAGATGTTTATCTCTCAATCACCGTGCTTGCAACATCTTAGTTGACTCTCTTTCTAGAAATGCTTATTTTGCCATCATGAGTAGTGATAGTGATTTATTTGTTGACGCTCATGATTTATGGAATAGAATTAAAGGAAAATATTCTGTGGCAAATTGTGATGCTCCTACTCCCTATATTACTTGTGATACTAACCCTTCAAAAGGAGAAGAAAAGTGTTGGGCACCAAACGATGAATCCACCTCGTCGACAGGTTTGTTCTCCACTAGTAATAAATGTTTTATTGCTAACAATGACGGTGGAGACGAAAGCCATGATGAGGAGGAATATGAGAATGATAGCGAGGATAAATCTTCATCACCACAAGGTACATTTTCCTATATTGCTTGCACTGACATTAATGACAGGGAAAATGAGACCGATGATGTGGAAGAAGAGGAGATTCGCCGTTTCTACATCCATCTCAACAAAGAGGACAAAGCACTCTTAGTTAAGCTGTTGAGAAGGAACAAGGAACAAGGCGAGACGCTTCTCAGGCTAGAGGAGTCACTCATCAAAACAAACAACGGCCTGGAGAAGATGACCAAAGAACATGAGGAGCTAAAGTGCTCTCATGATGATTTGGTCCAACGGTATGATTCAATTTTATTTGAGCAAAGAAATAATGATGATGCTTTATCTTGCGTTGCTCAACTTAAAATGGAAAATGCCATGCTTGAGAGACAAGTAGAATTGTTAAGTCATGATAAACTTGCTCTAACTGGAAAGTATGATTTATTGTCTTGTTATCATGATAATCTCTTGGATAGACATATCATGCTTGAAGTTGCTCATGAGGTTGTAATTACAAACTTAAAGTCATGTGAACCTCATTCTTGCACAAGTGCACATTTGGATAATATATCACCATGTGCTAACCCCTGTCGCTCAAAAGGAAGCGAATGTTTGAATAAGCAACAAGTTGTAGGGTCAAAAAGGAATTTGCTTGGAACAAGAAACAAAGACAATTAAGGAGAAGACGCCATGCTCAACTTCCTCAAGATATCTGCGAAAACGTGGTGAAGAAGCTTGAGGAAGGAGAAACCGTAGCAAGGGTCGAACTCCTTGAAAAAGATGTTCCTAAAGCAATAAGTGAAGAAATCAACATGATACAGGAAAAAGGTAATGATTCAATTAATCATGTTATTTGCACTAATAATTTCTCTATGTCATCTAAAAGTAACAAGAGAAGAGGAAAACGGAGATGCTTCAAGTGCAAGGCATTAGGCCACCTCATCGCATCTTGTCCATACAAAGACAAGGACGAAGGGATAAGGAGATGTTTTGGATGCAACAACAAGGACCACATGATCACTTCATGTCCGGTCATGAAGAATCAAAGATGTGCATTCTCCAAGATGACTCTCACCAAGGAAAATGACAAACAGCAAGCGTCATGTCAGGTTGAGCGACGTTTCTGCTACAAGTGTGGTGAGCATGGTCATCTATCCAAGGTATGTAATAAAGGTAAGGTTCCTAAGCAAGTAAATTTGTCTCAATCTCATTCACTTAGGAGACCCAAATCATACACTTGTGCTAGAACTATAATAAGATCACCTAGAACTAGCACAAAGGCTATTTGGGTACCAAAGTGTAACGCCCTGAATTTGGAGGTAGAATTTTTTTTCTCCTTTTCCCTCACCAAATTCGGGCGTTACCCTTTCCTTTTCCCCTTTCTCCTCGCTAAACCTTGATCTTTTCCAAAGTTATAGCGGGATTTGGCTTGAGATCCCATGTAAAGCAAAACCCTAAAATACTTTATTTTGTGTGATGCACCATGCCGAACCATGCATACTTTTTGATTGTTTGAAAATGTGAATGCATTCGTCTAGAGAAAAGTAGATTTTAGAAAAAAGAAAAACCTTTTTTCTCTCTTTCCCCCTCCCCTCCCATTTTTGGCCCAGCCGCCCCTCCCCCCCCCCCCCAAATTCTCTCTCTCCCCTCCCTGCGGGCCCCGCCCGTCATTCTCTCTCCCTCTCTCCCTCTCCCCTACCCTAACCGCCGCCGCCGCCCTCTCCCTGCGCCGCCGCCGCTGCCGCCGCCGCTGCGTCCTCCCTCGCCGCGGTGAGGCCCCCCCCCCTCCCCTCTTCTCCCTCCCCTCTTTCCCCCTCACGTCCGGCCCCGCCCGGCCGCCCCGGCGACCCGCCCCGTCTGCGCCGCTCCCCGGCGAGCCGCCCCGTGCCCCGCCCCACCCGGCTCCCCGGCGAGCCGCCCCGCCACGACCTCGCTCGGCCCCGGCTCGGCCACCCCTGCCCCGCCCTCGCGCCGCCCCCCGGTGAGCCGCTCCCACCCCGCCCCGGCTCGGCCGCCCCCGCCGCGCTCGTCCCCGGCTCGGCCGCCCCCGCCCCGACTCCGGCCGCCCCCGCCTCGGCCCGGCCGCGCCCGCCTCGGCCCCGGCCGCCCCGCTCCGGCTCCGGCCGCCCCCGCCCCGTGCGCGCCCGCCCGACCCGCCTCGGCCCCGGCCGCGCCGCCCCGCGCCGCCCGGCCCCCGTCCCGGCCGCGCCCAGGCGTGCCGCCCCGGCCCCGGCCGCCCTCGTCCCGCCCCCGGCTGCGCCGCCCCGGCCCCGCGCCGCGCCCGCCCCGCCCGTGCCTCGCCCAGCCCGTGCTCCGTGCTCGCCCGCTCGCCCCGGCGTGCCTTGCTCGCGTCGTGACGGCCCCGGCGTGGCCTCGAGCTCGGCCCAGCGTGCCTATGGCGTGCAGCCTTGAGCTCGGCTAGCGCGCGGCCCCGACGTGCGCACGGCTAGTTCGCGGCGTGTGTTTGCGGCCTTGCGAGCGTGCTCGCGTAGTGCGCAGTGCCTTGGCACGGCCCGTCGTGCCCGTCTACCCCCCCCCCTTTTATATTTTATGCGTGCTAATCACATTGTTCATGTTAATAAGATAGGAGTCTCAATTTAGAAATTGGTTACGTTAGTTAATTTGTATAGCTAATCGTCTATCTCATTTAATGTTAATCTACTAAAAGTGGTCACGTTTCCATTAGTGCATGTAGCTAATCCTTACTATTGGAGCTAAGTAGAACTAAATCACGTAGCGTTTAGTTATGCATCTACCCGTGATGCGTTTCGCGTAAGCTTTAACCCCGCGAAACCCTCCCCCGTCTCTTTCTAACCCTGGAAAATGCAATATCGCATGTCATATTCTATGCATGTTTAATCTACTTGTTCTCTTGTATGGTGTACTGTTGGTTTCCTAATTTCAATGGATGGATGTATGTATGTTTGCACTCGCATAGAGAACGATCCGGTTGAAGAGCCCGAGGAGCTCACAGGAGAAGCCCCTGAGCAGCAGTCGGTTGGTGGAGGCAAGTGTCCCTTGACCTATCACTGTCCTATTCATTCTTTAATTCACCTCCCGCATTACACATCTATGCCTAAGGTTTGACTAGCTTTTGTTATCCATGTCCTTGTTTACCTATTTGGGTTGGATTATTATCGTTTAGCTTTATGCTATTGCTCAACTCTAATCAATGAACATGATGAGATTATCTATGATACGTTGTTTTCCCTTCTCTTATTATGATGTTATACTTGTGGTTTTTAAGGGGGCTCAAGCGGTTTCTCGAGTGCCTCTCCGTAAGGACCTGTTCTTTGGATGACCGCCTAGGAAAACAGTGCAACCATGAGGGTGGAGTGGGACGCCCTTAGCTGAGTAATTAGAGGAACCGGGGTGTAGTTCGCTTAGCCGTCGTGCCGTCAATGGGGCTCGGTGTATGCGACTCGCTCTGCCAAGGTTGATTTGTCCCTTGGGGAGGAGTGCGGTACATTTAGGAAACCTAACGGGCGGCTACAGCCTCGGGGAATCTTTGTAAAGGCTACATAGTGATGCCCTGCTGGACCACCTAGGTAGTGGTCAATGGGGAGTAGCTCTCTCCAGGTAGAAAGGGAATCACGGCTTGTGGGTAAAGTGCACAACCTCTGCAGAGTGTTATGAAAACTGATATATCAGCCGTGCTCGCGGTTATGAGCGGCCAAGGGAGCTCCAGTGATTAGTGGTACTTGATCAGAGATGTTCGGATTTGCAGGTGACAATGAGATCAATGGTTTCTGGTATTGACTATGGTAATGGTAAGTGGTATTCTTTCCATTTGGAAAGAGTACGTTTGGGTTAATAACGTGGGTTAATTCTAAAACTTGGCTTTCTCTACTAGTAATAACAATCTTACCAACTAAAAGCAACTGCTTGACTTATCCCCCACATAAAGCTAGTCCACTACAGCCAAACATGATACTTGCTGAGTATGTTGATGTGTACTCACCCTTGCTCTACACACCAAACCCCCCCCATCCCCAGGTTGTCAGCATTGCAACCACTGCTCAGGAGAAGATGAAGCTGTGGAAAGAGACTTCCAGGAGTTCCAAGACTACGACGAGTTCTAGGCATGGGTTAGCGGCAACCCCCAGTCGGCTGCCTGTGATGGCCGCGTTTATCTACGTTTCTTTTCCGCACTTTGATTTATTGTAAAGACTACATGGATGTCTCAGACATATGATGTAATCGACTATTATTTCCCTTTTTAATACTATTTGAGCACTGTGTGATGATGTCCATGTTATGTAACTGCTATGTATGTGAATTGCTGATCCTGGCACGTACATGGTTCGCATTCGGTTTGCCTTCTAAAACCGGGTGTGACACAAAGGCACTTTTAGTTGAACGTCATGGACCCATCCCGAGATGGGTACCAAACTGTGTCAACTAGACCATACAGGTGCCTCGAGATGGAATGGAGACCGTGGGAGGGCTTAAGAAGGTTAAGTCAAATTCTATGCTTAAGCTGTTAATCCTTATTGTCTATTTATTAACCCAAGGTTGGATTATTGTGCAATATTAATCCCATATTCATCTCGAGTGAAATAAGTTGTAGAGGTCCTTAATCATTATTGGTGAATCAAGCAAAGGACTTTGATGAGAATCTGCATCTGGCTCTCCAAAGGACGATACATGTGTTTCTTAAGTGCATTATCAATATTGCTCTTAAAGTTGAGTGTCGTGCTATATGTCTTTGGAGTAGTTAAGCTTTGAAGATTGCTTGTGTTGGATTCTTGTTAATAATTGATTCATGATTTCAAAGATCACATTCATGTTTGCGTAATCATGACTAGGTGCTCTATAAGTCATATCTTTTGAATCATTCACTGGGTAGCTTATCATTTGAGATATTTACCATGATTAATCCTTTATGTGTTCATGGATAAACCTGTATCTGTTTGTAAATCATGTTATACGTGTGTAATGAGTAACCTATGTGTGCAAGCATGACATCTTGTTTAGTCCATGTTCACATGATTACCCTATTTTGGCACTATGTGATATGCCTCTAATGCACCCTCTCGAGCTATGAAGTGCATAAACAATAGGGAACTTGTGGTAATAACTGATGCTCTCATGGCCATACAGGTAAAAGGCAAAGGTATGGAAAATGGAACTATGCAATTTCATTAAATATCTTGAAGTTCCATTGATTGTGATCATAGCTATGTTCTTGCATTTCATTGGTAATATCGTGGCTTAGGTGACTTATGCCTTAAAATGTTGTTTCTCTTGGTGTACCTAAGAAAAATTTTTCTTAATCTTGATGTGATTAGACATTATGCTTTATTTGCATGATCTTGTCGTTTTCAATTGGCATATATGGTGAAATGATTATCATGTATGAAGCATGCCTAGGTTGCTTGTAAAATGTCATACTCCTTGAGGCATGCATTATTGTATTAAGTCAACCTTTCATTTGGTATTCAATTGGTATATCTTTGTGATGAAATTGATAGAGTATGCCTTGACCAAGAGATGTTGTGATCCCCTCTAGTCCTGAGAAAGCTAGAATGTGCAAAGTGCAAGTTATTCAAATACTTGATGCACAAGTTTAGGGGGAGCACACATAACGTGTGTCTTTTGAGCTAATTGTTTCTTGAGCAATCTTGTATAGTCTCAGGGTGGAAAAGAGAAGATGAGCAAGAAATGGAGCAATCAGGACTTGGGTACCTCTGTAAGTCAAGAAATTGGTATCTTAAGTAGTGAGTAATTGCATAGTTTTAGATTGCTTATGCTCTATAATATTTGGTGATACTAGATGCTTATTCTTAAATATCATGGAGCTATGATAATAAATGACCTTTCAATTGGAAGCCGTGATAGTTTGCTTCAATTGACATCTTTTGATAATCACTAGAATAGAAGCTTCATCTTGTGCCACAATACTATAACTTGCTCTAAGCTTGGTGTCTTAGCAACAAGAAAAGATTAGGATAAAGGATCAGGCACAAGTATGGAGAAGCTCCCGAGAGATTAATACTTTCAAGATGGGAAGTACATCACAACATGGTAAAGGTACAAAAGGAAGTATTGATATTTTGCGTAAATGTATCTTAATATCTCTGGTGCATATGTTTAATGAATAAGGGGGAGTTTTGATAGTGTGTTTTTCCTCCTTAACACCCTGCTGTCCCTTGACATCATCCTATGTTCTTGCTTGAGTATGGTTTTTGGTGTTTGATGTCAAAGGGGGAGAAGTTGTGCATTAAAGCTTATCTCAACCTGAGAGGAAAGCTTATCCTAAGGGGTGATGTGTTAGTTTGAGCTTTGCTAGTGTGAATTAATGTTATTGATAATTCTTATCATATGCTTCTTGCAGTATTATATGTGTTGCATCATATGGACTAGTGCTTCCGCTGCTATGAATTAATTGGCATCTATTGTGTTCATTCTGAAATAGATAGTCATGTGGATAATGGTGCATGTGGTTAATGGTTTAATGGTGCTTTGGTGCTTTAAGATTAATGGTGCTTTAAGATTAATGGTGCTTTAAAATTGCTTTAAATTGGTATCTTAGTTTAAATTGGTATCTTAATGGTGAATAGTAGTAGGTCGATATTCCTGTGATATATCCACTCAATTGATTTGTGTTTAACTCTGATTCTGTGCATTTGTGTGTTATAGCATCATGGTATGATCCTTGACACAATACATCCCACATGGGCTAAGGTGTAGCAATGCTTCGATTTAGCCTAAGTATGTGCATTTTGGCATTTAAGGCCAAAGCTAAGATTTTAATGTAAGCACATATTTAGGGGGAGCATTCTACAATCTTAGAGCTCAAAATTTGTGCTTTAAATTTCACTCTTATGTAAGCTTTAATTGTGTTGCCATCAATCACCAAAAAGGGGGAGATTGAAAGCTCTCTTGTGGGTTTTGGTGTTTGGATGACAACTCAATTAAAGGACTAACAAGTGTCTAAGTGTTGAACAGGTGCTTAATGTAAAGCTAACAGGGTTCAACACAAGTGAACAAGTGGATGGTCCAAGGACTAGATGATGGATAGATAATGGGCATCACAAGTAAGATGGATATTGCATAAAGTGAGACTCGGGTGCGTAGCTCGGAGACAACTGATCAAGCCAAGGATGGAGGCAAGAAGAGCTTCGAGGTACCAAGCGCATGGGAGAAGGTCAAAGAGGCTGAGGAACCCAAAGCCAAGGGTGAAGAAGAAGACTTGCAAAGTCAAGGGTGATCAAGTTGAGAAGAGCTATGGCACATCAAGGATCACTACATAAGGACGTGACTTACAACCAATGGGGAAACATCTATAGTTATGTGGTGTAAGTCATAAGGCTCAAGATCAAGCTCTAAGAAGTGGACAAGGTCACTAGTAGAAGAACCAGTATCAAAGCCAGAACTGGAAGCAGCCGAAAAGAGCTAAGTGCACCTTGATCCTTAGTTTGGGTTGTTCCTAGTTTGGAGATATTCTATGTGACCTTTGCAGGATGTTGGAACTCAGAAATGTTAGTCTAGATCAACTTAAGCTGACTTGATGATTTATGAGTCCAACATCAATCTTAAGCATGTCAAATGATAGAGAGGTGAAAATCCAAGAGAAGGTATATTTCTAGACTTAGTACATTGGTTTTTGTGTACTAACATATTTGTCTAAGTGTTAGAAACAGAGAAAAGAAGAAAAGAAAAGAGATGCAAAAGGCTTGGCTGTGTGCAGCCAAGACTCAACTCAGTCTGGCACACCGGACTGTCCGGTGGTGCACCAGACAGTGTCCGGTGCGCAAGGCTGAACTCTGGTGAACCGACCGCTCTCGGGAGAAGTCTGGCGACGTACGGCTATAATTCACCGGACTGTCCGGTGGTGCACCGGACTGTCCGGTGGTGCACCGGACTGTCCGGTGAGCCAACGGTCGGCCGCGCAATCCGCGCGTGACGCGTGGCCGAGCCAACGGTCAGATGGAGGCACCAGACTGTCCGGTGTGCACCGGACAATGTCCGGTGCGCCAACGGCTCCAAGACTGCAACGGTCAACTGCGCCAATTTTGGAAGGAAATCGGGCACCGGACAGTGTCCGGTGGTGCACCGGACTGTCCGGTGCGCCACCCGACTGAAGGCAAGATTTGCCTTCCTGGATTGCTTCCAATGGCTCCTAGGCCCCTTGTGCCTATAAAAGGGATCTCTAGGCGCCTCAATCAGGGACACAAGTGCAGCCCACAAGTGTAGACATCACTCGGATCAATTCTCTCTCTCCCTCTCGTGTATATCTCTCTAGTTTGTGTAGAGGCAAAGCTATAAGCCTCTAGAGAGTAGAGAAGTGCTGCTAAGAGCTAGAGCATAGTCTTGAGCATATTGTTACTCTGCCGGAGTGCTGTCAAGAAGTTTGTAAGCAGCCGCGGCTCTGTTGTAACTGCCTCAACATAGTGGATGGCTCTATCTGTCTGACTGACAGATCTGAGCAAACGGAGGAAGGAGTTGAAATAGACTCCAAGCCCAGGTGTGGCTAACTCCAACGAGGACTAGGCAAGCATTTCAGGCTTGGCCGAACCTCGGGATAAATTCCTGTGTCCACGTGCTCTGCTCTGTGTTATGTGCTGATTCTGTATCTTATTCAGTTCTTACTTCTGCACTTCACTGCTTACTTGTGGTACTAGCTTTCTTTGAAGTGCAGGATATTCTTAAGACAGGAACTTCAATTCCGCTGCAACCTACTCGAAGGGTTCTTCACTCCACTGCGATCCTGTCTTCGAGTAGAGTAAGATTTAAGTGATAATTTTTATTCGCCTATTCACCCCCCCCTCTAGGCGACATCCAGATCCTGTTCCCGGGCAAAGGGAACTTTCATATTACAACAATAATTTACAAAATTCCTAAATTAACTCAAAACGTGATTTCAAAAATAAATCCAAATTTGGGTTGTCTTCAACCTTAGACGAACATATAAATAGTTTGCTTAAGTGGTTTCACTTAAGTGTTTTTGAGATATAATCATGTACTTATGTTTAATTGGGAATTTTGGGATGCATTTATAATTAGTAAGTCAGGCGTTGTTAATAAAAGATTGACCAACTAAAATGCTTACCGCTTATCCATAGCCTACCTTGTTAAACTTGCATTATTCCTCCCACTTGTTGAGCACCGACCATAAGTGAGCTCACCCCTTGCTAATATTTTGATCAGAGGGTGATGAAGAAGACTTTGCCAAAGATGTTGACGAGTACTAAGTCTAACGATGCGCCAATCATCTTCCTGTGGAAGATCGCCCATATTATATCCGTTGTACTTTGATGATGATATTATTTAAGACTTTTAAGTCTGGATGATGTAATAAAGTTATGATACTCTCTTTTACGCCTTTATTGCATTTTCTTTTGATATCTTACACTTGTGACGTCAACATATGTGTGGAAAATGGATCCTGGCACACATATGCTATGCATTCGATTTTGCCCCAAAACCGGGTGTGACATCTTCCTTGACAATACCATTGAGGAAGGTGCTTTATACATCCATTTGGTATAACTTAACACCATGGTAAGTACCATAGGCAAGTAATATCCGAATTGACTCGAGCCTAGCTACGGGTACATAGGTTTCATCGAAATCCAAACCTTCAACTTGTGAATACCCCTCGGCAACAAGTCGAGCTTTGTTCCTAGTCACCACACCATGTTCACCTTGTTTGTTGCAGAATACCCATTTGGTACCTACAACATTTTGGTTAGGACGTGAAACTAAATGCCATAACTCATTCCTTGTGAAGTTGTAGAGTTCCTCTTGAATTGCACCACCCAGTTTTGATCTCTAAGTGCATCCTCTATCCTATATGGCTCAATAGAAGACACAAAAGAGTAATGTTCACAAAACTGAGCAACTCGAGAGCGAGTGATTACCCCTTTTGAATGTCACCAAGTATGGAGTTAACGGGGTGATCTCGTTGAATTGCTTGGTGGACTCTTGGGTCGGGTGGTCTTTGATCTTGAATTTCTTATCCATCCTCCTTTTCTTGATCAACTTCATCTCCCCCTTGATTGATGCCTTCTTCTTGAGCTAGCTCATTGTCTTGAACTCGATCTTCTTCTTCTTGAGCTAGTTCCTCGTCTTGAGTTGGTGGAGATGCATGTATGGAAGATGATGGTTGATCTTGTGCTTGTGAAGGCTCTTCGGTTTCTTGTGGACACACATCTCCAATGGACATGTTCCTTAGTGCTATGCATAGAGCCTCTTCATCATCTAACTCATCAAGATCAACTTGCTCTACTTGAGAGCCATTAGTCTCATCAAACACAATGTCACAAGAAACTTAAACTAATCCAGTGGACTTATTGAAGACTCTATATGCCCTTGTGTTTGAGTCATAACCAAGTAAAAAACCTTCTACTGCTTTAGGAGCAATGTTTAAAATAGCCGGATATAGCTGCTAGAGAAGGGTGGGGATAAGATAATCACATTTTCAAGCTAAACAGACAGAGACGCTAATATCCGATATTAGCCAGCTAAAACAGCTAAACTATGTTTCATTTAGCCAGCTAAAATCTCATTTGGGAGCTGTTGTTATGCGTTGTGGGGATGTGCGGCTAGCTGCTTTGCTTGTCGAAGCACACTGCTTGTTGGGTGGGCCGTGTTAGGCTGTTAGACACCGGCTCGACCCTTGGGTGGGCCGACCACCAACACTAATATATATTTTTTGGCTGAAGGGTGACAGTAGGCTATTAGTTCTAGTTTTGGACTGGCTGATTGTATTTTTTGGCTCTGGTGATGCGGCTCGGCTCCGGTACATGTTCTAAAAACTGCTAAAACATTTAGCTGCAGCTATCTCCGGATAAATCCTTTTGTAGCTGCTAAAAAAGGACGGGGATAAATGCTTTAGCCCGCTATTTTAAACACTGTTTAGGAGCAAATTTTGAATTTCTACCTCTCTTAACAAGAATAAAGTACTAGCTCTCAAAAATTCTAAAATAAGAAACATTGGTCTTTTACAGATGAGGAGTTCATATGATGTTTTCTTGAGGATTTGGTGAAGGTAGCAAGCAGTGTTAATCGCCTCTACCCAAAACCGATCTGATGTCTTGTATTCTTCAAGCATGGTCCTTGCCATATCCACAAGAGTTCTATTCTTTCTTTCCACAACACCGTTTTGTTTAGGTGTGTAGGGAGAAGAGAACTCATGCTTGATGCCCTCCTCCTCCTCAAGAAATCCTTCAATTTGAGAGTTCTTGAACTTCGTTCCATTGTCGCTTCTAATCTTCTTGATTCTCAGTCCGAACTCGTTTTGAGCCCATCTCAAGAATTTCTTTAAGGTCTCTTGGGTTTGTGATTTTTCCTACAAAAAGAACACCCAAGTGAAGCGAGAATAATCATCCATAATTACAAGACAATACTTACTCCCACCGATGCTTATGTAAGCAATCGGGCTGAATAGATCCATGCGAAGTAGCTCAAGTGGCCTCTCGGTTGTCATGATGTTCTTATGTGGATGATAAACTCCAACATGCTTTCCTGCTTGACATGCACTACAAATTCTGTCTTTCTCAAAATGAACATTGGTTAGTCCTAAAATATGTTCCCCTTTAGAAGCTTGTGAAGATTCTTCATCCCAACACGAGCAAGTCGACGATACAAGAGCCAACCCATATTAGTCTTAGCAATCGGGCAAGTGTCTAGTTTAGCATTATTGTTAGTGAAATCAACTAAATAAAGTTGACCATCTAACACTCCCTTAAAAGCTAGTGAATCATCATTTCTTCTAAAGACAGCTGTAGCCCATCTTGCATAATTGAGAAACAGAAAGCAAGTTGTAACCTAGAGATTCTACAAGAAATACATTAGAAATGGAATGGTGAGGAGATATAGCAATTTTACCCGATCCTTTGACCAAACCTTGATTTCCATCCCCGAATGTGATTGCTCTTTAGGGATCATCATTTTTGTCATATAACGATAACATTCTTTTCTCCCCTGTCATGTGGTTTGTGCACCCGCTATCTATTATCCAACTTGTTCTGCCGGATGCATAAACCTACAACACAAATTTAGGACTTGTCCTTAGGTACCCAAACGGTCTTGGGTCCTTTCACATTAGAAACAAGCACCTTGGGTACGTAAACACAAGTATTTAGACTCTTGTGCTTGCCCCCAACATATTTGGCAACTACTTTCACTACAGGAAACGCCTAAATTTTCGTGGGCCAAAAACCCACGAAAATAAGCCTAAACCGACGAAAATATAGTATTTTCGTCGGCAGGCCGACGAAAATAGCCGCCGAAAATAAGTTCGACGAAAATAGACGCCCGTCGGTACCGACGAAAATAACCTATTTTCGTCGGTTTTCGCAAGACCGACGAAAATAGTGAGTCGACAATTTATTTTCGTCGGCCGGTGGTGGCCGACGAAAATACGCCAGGATATTTTCGTCGGCCTAGGTGGTGGCTGACGAAAATATCCTGGCGTATTTTCGTCGGCCTAGGTGGTGGCCGACGAAAATAGCCTGGGAACATATTTTCGTCGGCCACCACCGAGGCCGACGAAAATTGATGGTCCCCCCCCCCCAAAACAGATTTTTCTGCACCTATTAATAATTCACAGCAATATACACAATATCACAATTCACATATACAGATTCACAAGCCTAATACATAATTCACAAAACACATTCACATATACATAAATAGTCCATTCAAATAAGTCTAGAGTTTCCATAAGTCCAAAAGTCCATTGTCCATTCAAATACACAATTCACAAAACTCTAGTCCATAAGTCTATCCATAAGTCCATAAGCTAATAACTACTCACTACTCTCTCCTCACTGATCACTCCGGCGGGCTATGGGAGTTTTGGCCACTCCCTCCTCCGCCACCAGGATGGTGGCCACTCCCTCCAACACCACCCTCCGATCCATGAGCATGTGACGCTGAACCCTGCAATTCATCAATCATTCAAATAAGGCTGTATACATATACATTGCTGTGTTTGGTCAATATTTGCATAAAACTAAACATGGAACGTCACCTGTGATCCATGGTGAGTAGGAGGTTGTGCATGCATCCACGGGTACTGTTGTGCTGGCCACCCCATAGGTGGTGGCACCCACCCCGTCGGTGGCGGTGCCATCCACGCTTGAAATGGCTGAGAGCCCGCCGGTGGCTGGGAGACCGGTGGCACCCATCCCGGGACTGGCTGCGATCCTTGGGGTGGAGGCGTCCAAGTGCCTGGAGGTGCCTGCGTCCACCCAACACCGGTCCACTGTGGCTGCGACGCTGGAGCTTGTCCTGGCCACTGTCCCCATCCTTGTGCCTGTGAGCCATTTTTGATAATAAAAAAAGAGTTGCTATGGAATTGAAGTGTTCAGATAGTGTTACCTGGGGAGGGCGAAAAGCGGGCAAGTTCATATCAGGGCCGAGTCGAGTAGTCATTTCCTGCAAATGGATGCAACGTTAGAATCACAACATTATACTTTGAATTCAACGACGACACGTGATGAGATAGACGGATTACCTGAAAATAAGAAGCCATATATTGCGTCAGCTGTCCAACCTGCTCCTGCGCTGCTCGAGCCTGCTCCTGTGCTGCTCGAGCCTGCTCCTGTGCTGCCCGAGTCTCCTCCTCCAGCTGAGCCTCTCGAGCAGACCTGGAGGAGCGAGAACTCCCTCCCGAAGACGATGCCTTCCCTTGACCTATTGTCCTGTTATATTCCACAACGCCGGTGCCAAAGGCAAACCTGCATGATACACATAGTTGAGCCATTAAGTGGACACATTCTTGTTAATGAAATCGTCGAATCAAACACAAACACCTCACCTGCCATGCTTTCTACCCCCACCACTGTGGTACAACGCCGAGGCATCTAAGTCTGAATGCATCCAGTCGAAGTCAGGCCCATGGCGTTGAGTCATTTCCTCCCCATATGCATTCTGCAAAGAAAGTTGGAGTTGGAGTTAAACACAAAACATGCAATTTAATTCGTAAATACAAACTTGTTTACCATTTTCTCCCTTGCCGCCTCGCTGCATAGCACATCAGGGTTCGCCGGATCAGGGCCACGGTGACCACGGACGTAAACCTCCATAAAACTTGGAGCAACTCCACTTTCAGCTTCCTGCATGAAAAAGAAGAGTTAAACCATATAATTTTCATAGATGTAACATACAAGTTTGATTTATATACTTACCATGCGGCGTGCGGTACCAAGGTGTCCATCGGCGCCGTACCTGTGCCCCGGTCCTTCAGTGCCACGGTTGGCACGGTGCTTGTTGGACTCTGCAATCCACTCAGGCGACGCCCATCTCTTAGCCAACCACCTCCAGGCTTCCATGTCCTTCGACAGCCAATCCACAACGCTCTCCAGGTACTGCTCCTCTGTGAGGTAGATCTCATTGGCCCCTAATGCTTTGCTCATTTTCTGACCCTTTATCTTCTTGTAGTAGTAGTTGACGGCCGCGATGCGAGCATTGTACATGGCATCCTTGATTATCTTATCAGCGCACTTCCGAAAGTGCCTCTTCACACGTGTCCACTGAGCCTGATCCTCCTCGATGTCATCCGGCAATTGGAACCTCCCCTACATATCAATGTACAATTTAAGTTAAAGTAAGATTAGGATAAGCAATAATTCAATGAATTGCTTATATACGAAAGTAAACTCACCCAGAACTCGTCCCACACAGCCACCTGACAAGTCCTTCGTTTTTTTTCCGAACTTCCCCCTCCGCTACTGCTTTCCCCTGACTCCCCTGGCTCGACATAGTCCTTTAGACCCCAGTCAGCCCACTGCATAGCCGCGAACCTCTCGCCATTCAGCTCCACCATGCCAGGGTAGTAGAAGCGACAGAGGCTACCCAACACCGCGTTCACCTTGGGACGTCTGCCTGTACCGTCCCAAGTCAAGTCTTCCCATGACCTACAAAAATTAATAAAACAAGTAAACTAGTGCAATCACGTTCACATTAAAAAATTAACACAACAGAAATAAGCCCCACCATTCTCCATGCGACCGGATGAGCCTCCGCTCGGCAGGTCTCGGACCAAGCGCATTGCTCTTCTTATACCTAAGTATACAAGTAAATTCAATATGATGAAATGATTAGAAACTAATATCAATCTCTACTACTATTAAGCTATATATATAAATAATATTTAGTCTAATTTTTAATATTTATATATATAATTAAGGCGTCACCTCTGTCCTATAAAACTTGGACAAAAATATTGAACAGGGGTTGTGTGTGTGTGTGTGTGTTTGTTGGGGGGGCAGTTCCTGATGTTATACTTTGATCAGAAGTAAATGTGCATTACTGTTTTTCTCATGTGTCTGTTAGCTTCTCCATTTCTTTACACTTCAGATATCAGTTCAGTTCATTTAACATTAAACTGTGATGGTTTTCTTTAAAAGATAAATGCTTGCATCTGTATGTTTCATACATCTGTTAGTTTAGAGGTTTTCTGTTTTCAAGTCTGTCCTTGTTTCCATGAAACCTGAGTTTTTACTGCAATCTGGAGACGCTGTGATTTGTGATCTTACTGCCTGCCACAGTAAAAGAGAGAAAAAAAAAGGGACAATCAAAAGGATTGTGACAGATCACATGAAAGCGAAGTTTATTTCTTCAGGGTGCTGCTGCAGCGGCTCACTTTGGACTTGGAGAGCCGCTGCTTTTGAGCGCCACCTTTGCCGTGGCTGCGATCTCTCATGCGTCATGCTGCTTCTCTCCTAGAATGACTCAAAGATGAGTTCTTTCCCCTTTTTCTTTTCCCACATGTGACCTGAATTTACCTCACAACAGGAATGGTACTACATGAGGGAGAAGGAGAACAGGGGCAGCCTTAAGGATCGGGCAGCCTTAACAAGGGGATTATAAAAAGGGAAAGGCAGGAGGAAAACAACATGGCTCAAAAAGCAAAGCGCCAAAAAAAAGAAAGAAAAAAAAAGCGAGCATGGCTCAGCTTGCTTTGATTCTACTCTCTGCTGCAATGTATGGACAGACAAATTGCTGGCAGTGATTTGATTGGTTTGCCACTGAAATCTCCTCTTGCCTTCAATGAAACAATATATGCTCTTCCAATGCTCACTGTCTTGACTGACAAAGGTACTGGCATTGTGACTAGTGTCCCTAGTGATTCACCTGATGATTTCATGGCACTGCAAGATTTAGTCACAAAGCCAGCATTGAGAGCAAAGTATGGAGTGAAAGATGAGTGGGTTCTTCCTTATGAGATTATACCAATAATCCACATTCCTGAATTTGGAGACAAGTCAGCAGAGAAGGTTTGCCATGATCTTAAGATTAAAAGCCAGAACGACAAGGAGAAGCTTGTTGAAGCAAAAAGAATGACCTTGAAAGCTCACTGTCTTGAAGAAGGCACAGCTGTTTTGTATAGTGAGCCGGAGAAGAAGGTCATGTCTAGATCTGGTGATGAATGTGTTGTTGCCCTCACTGATCAGTGGTATATAACTTATGGCGAGGCTGAATGGAAGCAGAAGGCAGTCAAATGTTTGGACTGCATGAATACATTCTCAACTGAAACCCGCAATATGTGAGCTATTTTTACCCTTTGCCACTTCCTCGCCAACTGAGCAAGCTTCTTGGGATTGATCATGGTTGCTGCTTGGTTCTTCTTGATTCTCAGGCTGGTGCTTGGAAATGTTTAGTTTGTGGCTGTGATTGTAGTGATGGTGTCTTGGTTGCTAGCTTCTGTATATATAGGTGAAGAAATGGTCCATGTCTTGAGTGCAGTTGTGCTCTTCTCAGACTGATTGTCAGGGGACATGGCCATGAGCTGGGTACGTGCATTGCTAGCTGCAGATGTTGACACTTGAGATTCAGATCTGATTTTGCTGGGCCATCACTTACTCCACTTTGAAGGCAAAGATAGTGGACTAGTGGTTGGGCAATGAGATATGTACTACAGTACTAGCTGCTGAATTGGGCTGAGACATAGTGCAATCATCCTGGGTTCAGCTTTTATGGAGCTGCTCATATCTGTTTCAGTGTCCTGTTTGAAGTGGTTCAGAGATAAGTCGGTTAGGTTCACTCTGAAGCAATTATTTCTAAATGATTCAGGCCCTACCTTCTTTTTTGCTAACACCTATTTGATTACAATTAACTAAAAATTCAGCACCAATCCCTCAATGGGGACATGGCATGTTGGTTCAACAGTCAGGATACTTGATTCCCAGGCAGATGCAGGGTTCACTTCAGCCTTCACTGCTTCGGTGTGTACTCTGTTCTTGGATTTAGATGCTATGTGTTGGTGAAGAGTGCTTTCATTACTGCAAATCATGCAACTTGGTCGACAGCTCCATGTCTAAGTTCCTGAAGATGGTTGCTTTATTTATGTCATAGCATGTGGCAATGGTTTTATGGTATACGTGTGCATTTTTCAATGGGTACAGCCATGCATACATGTTGTGGTTAGTTTTTGCTGGACATTTCAAACCGTAGTCATGAATCATTCTTGGGTGATGTCCTTTTACTTCCATAATGCAAATCTTCATGCAAGATTGTATTCTTTGCTTAAGTGTTTACTTGGACTTACTGAATATCATCACTTTCACTGTATTAGGTCTTGTCTTAGGCTGTAAACAGAAAGTTTTACTTAACATTTGCTTAAGTGGCAAAGGCTAATCATCATTCATGTGCTAGGCGAGGGTGCTGGCCATCAGCACATCACCTTTTCTCGTTGCTTGAGATGCACTCAGTGGTCTTTTGGAGGTGACACACCCATTGTTTATTGGCATGCTACAGTCCTATCTATAATGGTTGGTGTGGGTGGATTGGCACAGCCGTCGGTGACAGAAACAAGCACTTCTACAATATGCATAATAATACCTGAAGGACGTAGAACCATCTGACGCGTCGCCCGCGCTGCCTGCCCCCATTGGGTCAACCTCCTCATCCTGCTCACCCTCCTCATCCTGCTCACCCTCCTCATCCTGCACATGAGCATCCTGCTGAGGAGTCTCCTGCTCACCCTCCTCACCCTGCACTTCGTCTAGACAGTCGAGAAGTTGCTGCTGCCTCTGTCGGCTCTGTGAGGTGCCCTGAAAAAGCCCACTGCCCGAGCTGTCCTCGCTGGCCGCGCTGCCCCCACTCCTCCTCGATCTCCTATGCTTGAACATGTTCAACTGTAGATAAATTAATGTCAAACCACAGTATATGAAACAAATAATATGAAAATTAATAATGTGGAAATTGGAATACATAGCTTAATTGATTAACTAAAAGAAACATACTAATCAAAAGTCATCCGCATCCGATGATGCTTCTTCGGCTCGTTGTTTATTCATACGCTCTTGATTTCGTTGGATCCTTACTGATCTTCTAACGACGACAGGTCGTTTGCGCTTTGACCTAGGTTCTTCAATTAAGTCGCTTGAATTGCAACAGAGATTTTCGAGTCCTTCTCCATTGGTCACATGGAATCGGTGAGCTATGTCTTGATTCGACGTCGCTTCTGGTTGAAAAACAGCATCATCGTTGTCCCTGCTCGTACTCACGTAGTCAGCACTCTCTGGAGCGACGACTTGTGGGTTGACTTTGATTGCAACCCACCAAGCCCTAAGGCTTGGGTGAGGATATGGCAGGTAGTACACCTGTTTTGCCTGATTTGCAAGGACAACATCGCTCATACTGCTCGGAATCCTAGAGCTATGCTTCACCTCGACATTACCATACTTGTCGACACGAGTCCCACTATGAGCATCAAACCAGTCGCACTCGAAAAACACGACTTTAAGTTCTTTGGGGCCATCGAAAATCAACTCTACAATGTTTTGAAGAACACCGTAATAGTCCACTACTTTGTCATCGTCAACATATGAACTTGCCAACACACCACTATTGGTGGTGGCTGCCAATGGTCGACTCTTCTCCAATTTCGCGGTTCGGAAGCGATATCCATTTACATCATAGCGAGTATAGTTTCGGACGGACACAGAGGTATGTGCCATTTGCTGCAAGTCCGGGTGCACAGAGTTTTTGGAAACCTATACAAGTAATTAGTATATGCATTATATCTTCCAAGTCCAAAATTCAAAGATTAAGTATGGACAATGAGAGAACGACAATTACTAACATAATTACGAAACCACTGCACGAAGTTTGGTCCACCTTTCAACCCATCACGTCGAAGATTTTCTAATTGGATGGCCGTAGGTTTACTAGTAGATTTCCAACATTCTTCATCAAACATGCTGGACATATTACAAACATGGAGATTACACACTATAGAAATTATGAGATGAGAAAATGGACGTAACTATGAGGAAAACTTACTCGAACGCCTCCTGTGTGCTGTCAATATTGCTATACATATATAGCATTAGCGTGTTCAAATCTGATGCTTCAATGTGACGTACACTCCCTTTTCCAACTGCTTTACCCGGATTCGCAAAAATTTGAAGGGTGCTTTGGGGTGATTCATTTTCGACATGAAGTCGCACTGAAGGCGCAAACACATTGTTGGCTCGAGCGAAATACCTGGTTGAGAATTGAGATATCTCCTTAAGGGCAAAAGCCTCCGCAATACACCCTTCGACTCTAGCCTTGTTGCGAACAGACGCCCTGAGCTTTTTCAACGCCCTTTCTATAGGATACATCCACCTGAATTGCACTGGTCCGCCTACCAAAGCTTCCCAAGGCAAATGCACAATTAGATGTTGCATCACATTGAAGAATCCTGGCGGGAAAACCTTTTCAAATTTACAAATAAGAATTGGAATTTCTTTCTCAAATTTCTGCATCAACCTCTTCGATACCGTCTTTGCGCATACTTCCCTATAGAAGTAACTCAACTCTGCAAATATGCTCCAAAGCTCATCCTTAAAATAGCCTCGAAACATCACGGGCATCAGCCTCTCCATAATAATATGGTAGTCATGGCTTTTCAAACCGATCAATTTACCGGTCTTCAGATTGACTGCCCGTTTCAGATTTGCCGCATATCGATCTGGAAATTTCAGATTCTTCAACCACTTAAATATTTCTTTCCTTTCATCTGGCTTGAGGCAGTAATCAGCTCGCGGCCTACTCTCATGCCCTTTATCGCTTACTTTCAACTCGAGCATCGGTCTCTTACAAATTTCAGCCATGTCTTTTCTTGCCTTCATATTATCTTTCGTTTTATCAGTCACATCGAAACATGTGCTTATGATGCTTTCAGCAACATTACGCTCTTGGTGCATCAAGTCTATGTTGTGCGGCATGATCAAGGCTTTTGCATACGGAAGCTCCCATATTGATGAAATATGGGTCCAGTTGTGGTCCTCCCCGTAGCCTTGAAACCTATCATTTTCTCCTTGCTTCAGACAAGCATGCCATGCCATTATCTGCGGTGCAGTTTGCCTCTTTGGTGGCCCATTTCTGATTTTGGCTCCACTTCTGAATGCAGTAAGCGAATTCCTGAAATCATGCTTGAATGGAGTCCAACGTCGATGAGCATCAAAGAATGACACTTTCCCACCATGCTTCAATCTGAATGCATCCGTATCATTCATACATATGGGACAGCACAACCGACCATGAACACACCATCCAGACCAATCTCCATACGCCAGCAGATCATGCACTGACCACAAATAAGCAGCGCGCATGGTAAACTCCTTTTCAGTATGGCTGTCATAAGCCTTCACACCTCTCCACAATTGTTTCAGCTCTTCAAGTAAAGGGCGAACAAACATATTCAGCTTTGGCCCTGGATGCTCGGGGCCTGGGATGACTAGTGCAAGGAACATGAACTCTTCTTTATTGACCAACTCAGGAGGAAGATTATATGGCACAATGAAGACAGGCCAGCACGAGTAAGGGCTTGCACTGGTATTGAAAGGTGTGAATCCGTCCGTCGATAGACCAAGCCGTACACTCCTAGGGTCGTTTGCAAATTCGGGATCAAACTCGTCAATTGCCTTCCACGCATCACCGTCCGACGGATGGACCATTATGTCTGGATCAGTGACGAGACGTACACCATTATTTGGCCATGTCATATGCAGAGCTATTTCCTTGTTGAGGAACAACCTTGAAAGCCGAGGAATGATGGGCAACCGACGAAGTTGCTTAGCTGCGACCTTCGTAACTACCAATTCACCCTCATCATTTGTCACCTCGACATATCTAGAAGCTTCACAATGCTTACAATGGTCCAGCTTGTCATCCTCCTCAAAGAATAGCATGCAACTGTTGGGACACACGTCGATCTTCTCATATGTCATCCCAAGACCAGCCAACATCTTCTTTGCGAAGTACATATTTTTTGGCAACTTATGATTCTCCGGTAGAACCTCGCCCATAAGTTGGACGATGTCGTTGTAAGCACTGTTTGAAATGTTGTGCTTCGACTTTATCGCCATTAGTCTTGTGAGAGTCCCAAGAACTGACATCTGAGTGTGCTCGTGCAGTCTCTCTTCTCCTGCGGCGAGTAGCCGGAAGAATTCTTGAGCATCGCGTGGAAGCTGCCCCGGCTCCTCAGCGTTCATTTCAACCTCCCTACCAAGATCATGCAACATATCGTCCATCCTATCATGATCGTCATCAAGCTCCACATCCGCGTCAACGTGTCTAATAGACTCTCCATGCCGGTACCATACAAGGTAGTTCGGCATAAACCCACTTTTGCAAAGGTGTTTCTCCATTTCTTCCTTCTTCTGAGGCCACTTGTTCTCGCAGCGATTGCAAGGACACTTCACTAGACGACCAGTTGCATCTTTGAAAGCGTGCTCAAGAAAATCCTTTGTTACACCCATCCATTCATTCGAATGTGCCCCATCCTTTCTCCACCCGTCATACATCACCCTCCGATCACCGTCCATTTCAAAGGCTAAACAAAAGTCAAAGAACATCAACGATCGTCCGTGGCTTATTTAGGTGAACTCCCTATTAGGTAAAGGCCCTAAACCCACCCAAGAGTGTAGGCCGATGCTTGTGATTTATGACGTGTATCCTACGATTGCCGCGAAATTTCGGCAGCATAACCCCGCTGCTCTCCAAGCACACGCCTGAACATGGTGTGTTGGAGAACAACTGGGTTACAAAACTGAAATCCCGCGTCAATCGTAAGGCACATGTCACAAATCACAAGCATCGGCTTACACTCTCAGGCTGTCCAAAATACGTGGACAATTCCGGAACGGCGAACCTCACAAGCCAATGTGACGTTCGTCGTTCCCGAACGGGTGACGCATACGGTTCGCTACGGTTAACGATTAAAACTAAACTCTAAACATTAAAAAAATATCTCGGAGACAAATATGAATTTGAATTAAAGCAATCAACAGTTAAACTCGACAATTTAACTCAAATCATAATCACAAGATAACAAGATAACAATTAATGAAAATAAAAAACGACTAAGTAAGTACCTTGTTACTCGGCGATGGGCGGCGCGGCGAGGGGCGGCACGACGATGGGTCACGGCGAGGAGGCACGGCGAGGAGGCGGCGATGGCGATGGGTCACGGCGATGGGGCACGACGAGTAGGCGGGCACGGCGAGGGCCGGGCACGCTGATGGGGCACGGCGAGGAGGCGGGCACGGCGATGGGGCACGACGAGGACGCGGGCACGGAGAGGGTCGGGCGAGGCGAGGGGATACGCGGGGACGGGGCACGGCGACGAGGCGGCCACAGCGAGGGGAGTGCGGGGACGGGGCACAGCGAAGGGGCGGCGCGGGGACAAGCCACGGCGAACGGGCGGCGCGGGGAAGGGGCACGGCGCGGCGTGCGGCGTCCGTGCGTGCGGCGTGCGGCGGCGCGGCGTGCGGTGGCGGCGCGGCGTGCGGTGGCGGCGAGCGTGCGGTGGCGGCGCGGGGACGGGGCACGGCGCGGCGTGCGGCGGCGCGGCGTGCGGTGGCGGCGCGGCGTGCGGTGGCGGCGAGGCGTGCGGCGGCGCGGCGAACACAAAAAAGCGAGGGAGCGAGAGAAACGAGCGAGAGCGAGAGAGAAGGTGCGGGCGCGGAGATTTAGGTCTTTTATTTTCGTCGGCCGTATTGGAGCCGACGAAAATAGTGGTCGTATTTTCGTCGGCCTCGTGGGGCCGATGAAAATAGTTGACGTATTTTCGTCGGCACGGCTTCGGCCCACGTAAATAACACCTATTTTCGTCGGTTACGAGGCCGACGAACATATATTCAGTATTTTCGTCGGCCTGCCGACGAACATAGCCCCTGGCCCACGAAAATACTCTGTATTTTCGTCGGTAACGAGGCCGACGAAAATAGCTTCCTTATTTTCGTGGGTCGGCCGACGAAAATATCTGGGCCCACGAAATTTTATGCGTTTCCTGTAGTGTTTGCCGGATTTGTTAGTAAGAACAAAGGATGCATCAAAGGTCTTAAATGAAATGCTATGTTCATTTGAAGTATCAACAATCTTTTTCTTAGGCATCTTAACATGAGTTGTATGCCTAGAGCTAGAAGCCTCATTTCTGTAAATATAAGCATAATGAGCAACAGGATGAGATTTCTTAGCATGAATTCTTCTTATCTTATGCTCAGGATAGTTTTCAGGATATAAAATGTAACCTTCTCTATCTTGTACCATGAGAGCCTTGCTCTTAACAAAGTTGGAAATCTTGTTTCGGTGGGCATTAAGTTTGATGTTGTTTTGGTTCTCAGGTTGGAAGCCAATCCCATCCTTAATGCTAGGGTGTCTCCCATTGTAAAGCATACCACGATCAAATTTAAATTTTTCATTTTCAAGATCATGCTCGGTAATTTTGGCATTCAACTTAGTTATGTGATCATTTTATTCTTTAATCATAGCAAGGTGATCATTCACAGCATTAACATCAATATCTCTACATTTAGTGCAAATAGAAACATGCTCAACAGTAGATGTAGGGACATGGCAAGCATTCAATTCCTCAATATTAGCAATTAAACTAGCATTTTCAGTTTTGAGACAGGAAATTGAATCATTGCTTGTATTTAGCTCTTTACTCAAGATTTTGCATTTTTCAACTTCAAGAGCAAAAGCATCTTTTGGCTTAACAAATTTTTTGTTTTCCTTAACGAGTAGATCTTCTTGGCATTCTAAGATTTCATCATTCCCGTTAATGGTTTTATTAATTCATTGATTTTTCTTATTTTGTTCTATGGCAAGGTTTGCAAAAAGAGAAGACAAATCATCATTCTTTTCACTAGAGCTACCCTCATCATCGGAAGTAGTATATTTGGGGGTGTCTCTAGAGTATACCTTCTTCTTTTTGCCCTCCTTAGCCATGGGACACTTATGGCCGACGTTGAGGAAGAGAAGACCCTTGTTGATGGCGATGTTGGTGGCGTCCTCGACGGAGGAGGAGTCGGTGGAGCTCTCGTTGGAGTCCCACTCCCTTCCTATATGCACCTCGCCACCCTTCTTCTTGTTGTAGTACTTCTTCTTCTCCATCTTCTTCTTCCCTTTATTATCGTCGTCCATGTCACTATCACTTGCATATGGACATTTAGCAATATGCTGACTGGGCACCACACCGGTAGCAAACCCTCTTGGAGCGGGGTTTGTACTCCTTCACCTTCCTTTGCTTGAGGATTTGCCGAAAGCTCTTAATAATAAGAGCCATCTCCTTGTTGTCAAGCTTGGAGGCATCAATTGGAAGCCTATTGGTTGGTGTAGGCTCTCCCTTCTTTTCTTCCATTGCCTTGAATGCTATGGGTTGCACCTTGGGTGTGGAGGTGGTACCTTGCTCCAAGTTGACAATGTGTTTGGACTCTTTGACCATAAGTTCAAAGCTCAAAAACTTGCCAATCACCTCCTCGGAAGACATTTTCTTATACCTAGGATTCTCACAAACTAATTGCACTTGAGTGGGGTTACGAAAAACAAGAGATCTTAGAACAACCTTGATCATTTCATGGTCATCCCACTTGGTGCTCCAGAGGTTGCGGACTTGGTTCACCATTATCTTGAGATGGTTGTACATAGCTTGTGGCTCTTCTCCTTTGTTGAGGACGAACTGACCGAGTTATCCCTCGATTGTTTCCCGCTTGGTGATCTTGGTTACTTCATCCCCTTCGTGCGCCGTCTTGAGGACGTCCCAAATTTCTTTTACACTTTCAACCCTTGCACCTTGTTGTAATTCTCTCTACACAAGGAAGCGAGAAGTATGGAGGTGGCTTGAGAGTTGAAGTGCCTCACTTGGGTGGCCTCATCGGAGTCATAGTCCTCATCACCCACTTGAGGTGCCTGCGCTCCAAACTCAACAATATCCCAAATACTTTTGTGGAGTGAGGTTAGATGGTGCCTCATTTTATCACTCCACATACAATAATCTTCACCATCAAAGTATGGTGGTTTGCCTAAGGGAACAGAAAGTAAAGAAGCACGTTTAGGAATGTGAGGATAGCGAAGAGGGATCTTACTATACTTCTTACGCTCTTGGCACTTTGAAGATGTTGACTCAGCGTCGGAGGTTGAGCGCATGGATGAGTCGGTCTCGTAGTATACCACCTTCTTCATCTTCTTTTTCTTCTTGTCGCCCTTCTTGTGTGACTTGATGGAGCCGGTGGATTCATCCTTGTCCTCATTGTGCTTATCATCGGATATCTTAGCCTCCTTTGACGGAGTCTTGCCTTCATTCTTTTTCCCTGAAGATCCAGGCTTTTCCCCGGTGATCAACTCCTGTTGGTGACTTGTTCTCAAATGCTATGAATCAAGAACAAGGCAACATAAAATGTTAAATATCAATACCCTTCGTCCTTTGAAACATTATTTCCCTCAGGATATAATGATCTTCAGACGAAGGTCATAAGAGACATACCTTTGAATATCGAATATCGAAGGTAAGATGGTAATAGAAAAGGCGTGTAAAATACAAAAGATGACATAAAGAATCATATAACATTATAAATTCATCTTCATTTTATTATCATGAGAATATAAAAACAATGTTGAATTACATTTGATACCTTCGACTTGATAAACAGCGAAGGTACGAGCGTGATGCAAAAGCAAATGCCTAGTTCGCGTGAACAGTACGGGGGTACTGTTCATCTATTTATAGGCACAGGGCGTAGCCTGTGAGAAATTACATTCATGCCCTGTACGAATGCTTACAACCATAATACAAGTTATCACGGGTCGATTGGTCATTTCATCTTTAAGTCAGTTCACTCCTTCGTCTTGGGACATGTGACTATGCCAAAGCTTTATAAATGATAGCTTCGGTATTGCCTTTTGAGAGGATCTGCCAAAGGTGTTTCTTCTTACAGGATCTTCGGCGACGAAGCATACCCCCAACAGTAGCCCCTTCGTGGTGCTAGATCGTTTGTCGTAACGAGCTTGATCCGTGAAAAAGTCTCCTAGGCTTTGGAGAGCCGAAGATCCGAAAAACACCTTCCCTGAGCTCGTTGCCGAGAAACGATCACAAAATTTCGAGCACGAGATGGTCCCACCATGCAGCGGGTAAATGCGTCCTGGCGATTCACCTTCTCGGGTTCTGTGGCCCACCACTCAGTGAATGCGGGCGACTGTTCGTCCGGTGTGGAAGACTTGACTATTCACCTCCTCACCTGCAGCACTATATAAACAGATGGGTAGGTGTGAAGTTACCACATCATTCATTGCTATTGCCCTGTTTTGCTGCCAAAAATTTGATCATAGCCGAAGCTTGTTCATCGCACTCAACCGAAGCACCGCTGTTGACTTTGCTTCTTCACAAGAGAAAGAGCTTCAGGAAAATAAAAAAAGTCAAAATTTCATCAAAAATTGTGGAAAATTCATCATCACATGGCAACAGTTCGTTCTACAGCTAGGGTTATACGTGACGGAGAGGAAGCCGAAGCTGCTGAAACCGCTCCGATTTCCGAAGTGATGAAACAGTCAGGGTTGGCAGTGCTGGAAGAAGCTTCTGAAGGTACCCCTGCTGCTGAAGCTGAGCAGATTGATGTTGAAGAAGGTGAAACTAAAGATGAGTACAACGCCATGCCATCTAAACCTAGCCACCTAGAGTTTGGAAAGTCTACTATTACCGAAGGTGATATGCCTAAGTTGATGAAGCTCGGTTATATCAGTGAAGCCAAGAGGAAGCTAGTTCGTTTTGGTGGAGAGGAAATTACTCCGAAGCCAGAAAAGGATGAAGTGGTAGTCTTTAAAAGCTTCTTTAAAGCAGGATTGAGATTTCCTTTGCATGAGATGATTGCGGATGTGTTGGATAAGTTTGGGATTTATCTTCATTAGCTAACTCCTAACGCCATTGTTAGGCTTAGCGTTTACATTTGGGCTCTCCGAAGCCAGGGGCGGAACCGCTTGCCGAAGGTTTCTGCCGGGCACATGAACTTCATTATCAGACAAAGGCTAGAGAGGATGGACTACACGAGAATTTCAGCTGCTACAATTTTGCTTATCGCAAAGATGCGAAGTCTCCAGTTATTAGCTATCATACCAAATGGCCCACTGGCTGGAAGACCGAGTGGTTTTATATTAAGGTTGACAAAAAGAAGGAGAAGCTGGTTCAGAGCCCATTAGAGTTAGTCTTTGGAGAGACTAGGCCTCAATGCAACATGTTGCCGGAATCACCATGCCAAATTGCCTTGGGCGAATTTCGAGTTGTTTTCAGAGCACATTGGCACCAGGGACTTGGTGCAAGAATTCTTAGCTTTCAGAGTATTCCCGACTTTGAAAGAATGGGATATGCCGAAGCTCAAAGGGGAAAAGAAAAAGAAAGAACTTGTTCAGCTGCCTTATTATTATAAATTCAAGAAACACTTCAAAGAACCTTGCCAAGAATGGTTAGACACGATTGAAGTTATGTGCAATGAGATCCTTGGCAACTATTCTAAAAAAGAAGATCAACTAATGATTGCAGCCTTTCCGACTCGACCGAAGCGAAGGTTGAACCGGGTCTTGGATGCGCTGAATTTTGAGTATCCTGACTATGAGCGATTGGACAGAGGGGCCAAAGGGCAGAAAAGAAAAAGAGTTGTTAGTGTTCTGAATAGAGAAGCTGCTAAATTAGTGAAGAAAGATGAAGAAATTTTGAAGAAAAGAAAGTTGAGCCCTGAGCAAAAGATGGCTGCTTCGAAGAAAAGAAAGGCTGTTGCTCCGAAACCAAAAACGACTGATGTAGAGGAAGAGGCTTCTTCAACGCCTTCTGCTGCTGTTGTTGAAGAAATTTTAAAGGTAATGATTGAATCTTTGCCTATCAAACTAAGTCCACTAGAGCCACACCTGACGAAGCTTTTTCAGAAGGAAAAAGAGCCTTCGGTAGCGAAGAAGCCTGCTAAGCCGAAGAAATGAAGAATCATTCATGTAGTTGAAGTTATCGAATAGACACCGCCAGTGGCCTCGGCATCAAAGACACCAGCTGTGGAGAGCACTGCTGCTACCGAAGCCGTAGCCATTGAAGCTGAAAGTGAAGCTGACACTGCCGAAGCTGAGGCCGCCGAAGATACAAATCTAGAAACCACACTTGCTGATATTGATAGCATGCTTCTGAATGAGTCCGCGGAAGAAGCTACTAGAGTTGCTGAAGAAACTCTGGCCATAGCGCCTGGGAAAGGAAAAGAGAAAGCCGAAGATATATCGGAAGAAGAAGACTTCAATTTTCAGGACATACTTGGGCAAGAATTGTCATAGGCTAAAAAAGAAGAGTTGAAGGAATATGCCATATCTTGCGGGTACAGACCCGGGGCACTGCTCTTCGGGGGAGTTAACGAGGAGAATCTAGGATGCCTTCAGGACCGCACTGGGGCGAAAGTTGTCGGCACTCTGTCGAAGAGTATTGGCCTTCCGAAGGTTGAAGCAGACCTCAGTAGGTACCGGTGGCAGCATATCGCTGGTAGTCTATTCTATGCCAACTTTAAGGTAAAATTCTTAACTTTTTATTGTTTTGTTATGAAGATGTTATCTGATGAAGGTTATTTTGTCAGAGCTTACTGCTGAGCAAAGTCCTGAGGATGCAACAAGACCTCGAGGACAAAAAGAATGAAATTATAATTGAGGGCCTGGAGAAGAAGATAAAAGACCATGAGGCTACTCTAGAAAAGAAGGACTTCGCACTTCGAACCATGGAAGATTCATTGGCAGAAGCCTAGGCCGAAATTGCTAGATTGAATAATGAACTCTCCACGTAAAAGAAAAATTTCGAAGCCAAACTCGAAGCTGAAGCCGAGAAAAACTCAAATTTGCGGAAATCGTTGAAAGAACTTCAAGAAAAATGCGTGGACTTCAGCAACCAGTGCCTGCAGCGGCTAAAACAAGTTTTCAACTCGGTTGGAGCCGGTGCTGAGAAATTTAGCCCTTCGGTTGAGAACCTGCCGGAGACCTTCGAACATATTGAGGGCGAAGTTGACGCACTTGACGAAGTCATAGGTGGACATGCCAATTTCTGCGCTCTGGTAGCTTCTCGGGGCACTGCCGTTGCCTTCATGAAATCTGGCTGTGAACATGGAAAAATTGTCAACAGATCGAATTTTAGCTTATCTCCGACAGATTTAATTGATATCCCTAGCCTAGCTCGGAGTATAGGGAACAGATTCATAACTCAAATTTGGGTAAAAGGCGGGCGAAAAATAGCTGGCGACGAAGCTCGAAGCCACCTTAAGCCGGTAAAAATTTATGCCCGTTATTTACCTTCTCTTTGAAGTATGCACTTCCCTCATACCATTTTAATATGTACAGGATGATGATGCTGAAGAAACATGAGCCGAAGCTTGACCGATGGTCTGAAGCTTAGGTGGTCCGAAGCTTAGATGATCCGAAGCTGGATGATGTCAAAGCTGTAGACGTTGCTAGAAAAATTCTAGAAGAAAATCTTGTAATATCATTGTAAAAAATCTTTGTAAATTAAGAATCAGATACTAATTCTGTAAATTTGTGCATACTTTGTAATATATCTTTACCTTTTTGTGCATGTATGAAACTGTTTTGCTGTGGACGAAACTAGCATTTTTTGAGCCGAAGGCGAAAAACACCTTCCCTTCTTTTCGTACACAACAAAGCATAAAACTGCTTCTTTTTCTGTTTTTCGAAGTCTTATCTTTAGAGCCGAAGCACCCGCCTGTGTTATGATGATGATGATCCTATGTATGTCTAGATGAATGTTTATGAATGCAAATGTATGATGTAATGTGTCGTGCAAATGAATGTCCAAACACACGCATACGAAGCCATAGCCATAGCCATAGCTTTCATTCCCTTGAGAATGACCGAAGTCTCTTTGCCATTTATTTTTTAGCTTCCCCGCTTATTGTTCGGTGTATCAGCGCTGACTTTTCGCTATAAGTTCTGCATCCCCTTAGGAACGTCTTTTGAACTTCTTCGCCTTCTATTTCGGCGGTATCGCGTTGACTTTTCGCGCTTCGCCTTATATTTCGGCGGTATCAGCGTTGACTTTTCGCTGTAAGCTCTGCATTCCCTTGGGAACGACTTTTGAGCAGAAAACTTACGCTGCGCTCCCTTAGGAACGACTTTTTGTAGCTTCGTCGTGCTCTACATCCCCTTAGGGACGACTTTCGAGCTTCTCCCTGTTTTTTCTTTTCTCCCTGCACTCGATGGTGCATGCTCAGTTTTTACATTTACATATTTGGGGGATTTTGCTCTCGTAGAGCTGAATAAGAAAAAGAGAAATTACATGCTATGGCCCCATTAAAAACCTTTCTCCCCCTTTGGAAAGGAAAAGGGTACCATAAAAAAAGATTACATCAAGCTAGACATAATATCGTCGAAGCTCATCCGCATTCCAAGATCTAGGAATGTCGTTGCCGTCCATATCCTTCAATCTGTAAGAACCGGGTCTTGACGAAGATATTACCAGAAAAGGTCCTTCCCACTTGAGTTGTAACTTGCCCACTGTATCTGGGTTGGCCACTCTCCGAAGTACCAAATGTCCTGGTTTAATGCTCTTCAACCGAACTTTTCTGTCACGCCATTTTATTGTTTCGGCTTAGTATTTATTGATATTTTCCACGGCGTGAAGCCTAATCCCTTCTATAGCATCTTTTGCCACAGAATAATCAGCTTCATCTTCTGCCGAAGCCACTGTTCTTATTGATCCTGCCTTAGCTTCTTCTGGGGTGATTGCTTCGTCACCAAACAATAGTTTGAATGGTGTAAAACCTGTTGACCTTGATATTGTTGTGTTGTGGCTCCACACCACTTTGATCAATTCATCTGGCCACTTTCCTCTGGGCTGATTGAAGATTAACTTCATTATTCCCGTCATTATAATACCATTGGCTCTTTCAACAAGTCCATTTGACTTCGGATGTCTGACCGATGTGAAATGAATCTTCGTGCCAATTTGTTCACAGAATTCCTTGAAAGCTTTAGCATCGAACTGTGTTCCATTGTCTACAGTAATAGCCTTTGGTACTCCGAAGCGACAAACAACGTTTTGCCAAAAGAATTTCTGGACAGTGACCGAAGTTATTGTTGCTAAGGGCTTCGCCTCAATCCAATTTGAAAAATACTCTACCACCACCACAACGTATTTTAGATTTCCTTGTGCTGGTGGAAGTGGGCCTAGCAAATCGAGGCCCCACCTTTGCAATGGCCAAGTGGGCTGTATTAATTGAGTGAGAGATGAAGGTTGCTTCTGGTCTCTTGCACATTTTTGACAGCCTTCACATTTTTGGACTAATTCTGCTGCATCCGAAGCTGCCTTCGGCCAATAAAATCCTTGTCGAAAAACTTTTCCCAACAAGGGCCTAGATCCAATATGAGATCCACACAGACCTGCATGTATCTCTTTCATTAATTCTACACCTTCAGTTCTTGATAAACACTTAAGGAGTGGTGAACAAACCCCATGTTTATACAATTCTCCTTCTATTAACACATATGGTCTTGTTCTTGCCTCCATTCTCTTGTTATAAGCTTCGTCACTTGAAAGACAATTGCCTTGGAGGAAAGATATTATTTCAGTTCTCCAGTCTTCACTGTGTACTGGAGAAATAGTAAGCACTGCTCTCTCCATGAGCTCAACTGAAGGTGCTTTTATTGTTTCAAAAAATACTTCGGAGGGTAGTGGGAGCCCCTGAGCCGCTGATTTGGCTAGCAAATCTGCATGCTCATTTTGACCTCTTGGAATATTCTTGACGGAAAATCCTTCAAAGGAGGCTTCCAGCCTTCGAACTGCATCCAGATATTTTTCAAGCTTCGGGTCTCGTGCCTTGCTGCTTTTATCCACATTGCCAGCAATAATTTGAGAATCAGTCTTTAGGATGGCCCTTCTTAGTCCCATTGCCCTTAGTTTCCGAAGCCCTAATAGAAGTGCTTCGTACTCAACAATATTATTTGTGCAACTAAAATCCAATCTTACTGCATAACATGTATTGACCTTCGAAGGTGCAACTAGGACTGCAGCTGCTCCTGCATCGAAGGCTCCCCAAGAACCATCACAAAACACTGTCCAAGCTTCGACGTCTTTACTTATCCCTTCTTCGTGAGCCCCTGGCGTCCAATCAGCGATAAAATCTGCTAGTGCTTGAGATTGAATTGTAGATCTGTGCACGTAGTCAATAGTGAATTCATTAAGCTCCGCTATAATGTCATCAACATATGTTAGCACATTTCTGCCTATCTGAGAGTGAAGGACCTTGGTTGTCATCCTGCTGAAGCTTCCTCCAGCATTCTTGAGCCCCTCAGGCATCCGAAGATAACAATATGTACCACTGGGGGTTATGAAGCTGGTCTTTGGCTCGTCTTCCTTCTTCATCCAGATTTGGTGATAGCCTGAATAACAATCTAGCAGACTCATGAGCTCTGACAAAGCTGCGGCATCTACTAGAGAGTCTATTCTTGGTAATGGGAACTCATCCTTTGGACAAGCCTTGTTCAGATCAGTAAAATCAATGCACATTCTCCGTTTGCCATTGGCCTTTTTTACCATAACAGTGTTGGCTAGCCATTCTGGGTATTTCACTTCTCTAATGACACCAGCACTGAGAAGACTTTTTAATTCGTTCCGAGCACCTTCGGCTTTATCGTCAGACATTTTCCGAAGCTTTTGTTTCCTGGGTGTCAACATTGAGTGAATGTTCAATGACGTCCCTGTTGACACAACAGAGATCGTTGGCTGACCATGCAAAAACATCTTTGTTGTTGAATAAAAACCTTATCAAGGTTTTCTCCTGCTCTTCAGATAATTGGGATCCCAGCAATACCTTCTGCTCTGCTATGTCTTGACATAGAAGCATGGGTTTCGGCTGATCAGCCGAAGCAGCCTTCTCTCTTCTATACTTATGCTGTTCACAAGCTTTGGCTTCATCTATATTGTGGATTGCTTTTGAGTCTGTCCAATTTCCTTCAGCCTTTCTGGCAGCTTCCTGACTTCCATGAATAGCAATGGGCCCTTGATCCGAAGGTATCTTCATGCATAAATATGTTGGATGAAGAATTGCTTCGAATGCATTGAGTGTTCCACGACCAATGATTGCATTGTAAGGATATTCCATGTCAACAATATCGAACACAACCTGTTCAGTTCTTGTATTGTGGACAAATCCGAAGGTCACTGGCATTGTGATCTTGCCAAGTGCTACAATCTGCCTTCCTCCAAAACCGCAGAGAGGGTGTGTGGCATCATGGATCGTATCTCTGGCTCTTGCATCTGTCTAAAGGCCTAAGCAAATATGATATCCGCTGCACTGCCTGTATCGACCAAAACATTATGGGATATGACCATAGCATCATTGTGAGGGTAATCCTTGAGCTGAAGGTCCTCTTAGGAGAAGGTAATTGGGATGTGAGACCATTTTGACTTGACGAAGGGTCCCTGCACCCCAACATGTTGTACCCTTCTCTAGGCCTCATTCTTCTGCTTCTTATTGACCGGCTCTGAGCATGAACCGCCTGTTATCGGGAGCACCAGCTTTGTGGCCGAAGCAGCTTCAGCTTGGTTGTTGAACGAAGCCATCAACTCAAAAAGTGGACGTGAGTTCACCGGAGGTGGGCGCCAATGTTGGTGACTTGTTCTCAAATGCTATGAATCAAGAACAAGGCAACATAAAATGTTAAATATCAATACCCTTCGTCCTTCGAAACATTATTTCCCTCAGGATATAATGATTTTCAAACGAAGGTCGTAAGAGACATACCATCGAATATCGAATATCGAAGGTAAGATGGTAATAGAAAAGGCGTGTAAAATACAAAAGATGACATAAAGAATCATATAACATTATAAATTCATCTTCATTTTATTATCATGAGAATATAAAAACAATGATGAATTACATTCGATACCTTCGACTTGATAAACAGCGAAGGTACGAGCGTGATGCAAAAGCAAATGCCCAGTTCGCGTGAACAGTACGAGGGTACTGTTCATCTATTTATAGGCACAGGGCGCAGCCTGTGAGAAATTACATTCATGTCCTGTACGAATGCATACAACCATAATACAAGCTATCACGGGTCGATTGGTCATTTCATCTTTAAGTCAGTTCACTCCTTCGTCTTGGGACATGTGACTATGTCGAAGCTTTATAAATGATAGCTTCGTTACTGCCTTTTGAGAGGATCTGCCGAAGGTGTTTCTTCTTACAGGATCTTCGGCGACGAAGCATACCCCCAACAACTCCTTTTTGGTGTGTTCTCCCAACATCACTTCGAGTTGTTAGACTCTAATGAAGTACCAGGCTTTGACACCAATTGAAAGTCGCCTAGAGCGGGAGGTGAATAGGCAAAACCTGTAAATTATAAACTTTGAACACGAACTTCACCCGGGGTTAGGATTAGAAATAAGTAATAACAAAATCAGAGTGTGGAAGAGAGTTCTTCTTGCTATGAGTTGCTCAATCAATGTGGATGACCTTGGGAGCTAACTAAAAATATTGTGAGCAAGAGAACTTAGAGAGAGGGGAGAGAAAGAATCAAATCGAAAGGTAATGATCGACACAAATGAACACAACGATTTGTTTCCCGATGTTCGGTTCCAATGAACCTACTCCCTGTTGAGGAGGCCATAAAGGCCGGGTCTTTGTCAACCCTTTCCCTCTCTCAGTTGATCACTTAGACTGGTTGAGTGCTTCTTCTTAATCTCAAGGATAACTAAGACCCCGCAAGGACCACCACACACTTAGGTGTCTCTTGCTAGCTTTACAAGTCACTAGAGAGTTTAGAAGGAGATGAAGAAAGCACAATTAAAAACCAAGCAACAAGAACAATAAATGCAACACGAGTCACACTCTCTCAAGTCACTAAACACTAATGATCACTTGTCTTAATTGTGGCACTTGGAGAGGTTTGGGAGCTTTGAATGTGTCTTGGAATGGATTACTTGCTCTTGTATTGAATGTGTATGAGTAGAATGCTTGGGTCTATTGAATTGAGGTGGTTGGGGTTGTATTTATAGCCACCAAACACTTCCTAGCCGTTGCCCTTGTTTTGCCAACCGCGGACGGTCCGCGCCCTGGTCCTGACGGTCCACCCCTGCACATCAACGGCTGAAATCGCAACGGTCAAAAGTAACGGCTATAGTGCATTTAATGTGTTGTCAGATGTCAGATAAAGCAGCCGCGGACGGTCCGGCCGTGCACCCCAGACGGTCCACGAGGACGCTAAAAATGCATTTTACCAAACCTGTCACCTTCGGGTTTTTCTGGTTTTTCAACAACCGGATGGTTAGCGCCTGAGGCCAAACGGTCCAAGTTTGGTTCCGGACGGTGCTCGCTTCTCATTCGGACAGTCCATAGTGTTAACTCGTGTTTATGCAGTGTTCCTATCCGAGGCTCACCCTGGTGTCGCGGACGGTCCACCGCAAGGGCCCAAACGGTCCGAGTACAGGTGAATTTCTAAAGAGCTTCTCATATCCAGAATAATCAATGGTATTCTGGACAATCGACTTAGAATTGATGTATATGAAATTTATGCACCTGAGAAATGATCAACTAGGCAAACTAGTTAGTCCATAAGATTTGTGATGGGCGTCAATCACCAAAATCAATTATAGAAAATGGTTAAGGCCATTTCCCTTTCATAGACTTCAAAGGGGTCGGGGTGGCAGTTTCATGGGGCACGACATGGTCATGGGTGCCTCGGCATGCATGCGGGACGGGGGAGACCGTTGCGGGTGCGTGTGGGTGGAATCGCTAGCGGGTGAGGCTCGCCAAACAGAGCGAGCGGGTGCGTGGATGCGCAAGGGAAGGCGCCGACAAGTGGGGCCCAGGGGGTAAAGGGAGAGGGCACACGTGGGGCAGAGGGTGATGGCGCTGACAAAGCGGGACCATCGGGCGGAAAGAGAGATGGGCGGGTGCGCGGGAGGGGAAGTTGGGCCAAAAGGCTGAGAGGAGAGGGTTCCCGGGCTCTTTTCCCTTTTCTTTTTATTTTGAATTCTATTTTCCTTTTCTTTTTTGTCTTTTGGATTCAAATCTAAATACGCCACAAATTCAAATTAGAACACCTCAATCATATGCATCAAACAAAATTAAAGTTTGGGGTTCAGCATGATGCAACAATTCATACTCCCTTGGAGTTTTGTCTACTAGAGTATAATTACATTTCCAAATGAAATACCCACTCCTCTACTTGAGCTCGTTGGTAGATGGAATAGTACAATTTATTTTAATGTTGCCGTTTTTTAATAATTCATCGAATATTTCATCACACTTGCCAACATTAAATGTAAATTTGACCTCTTCTTATCGTTTCTTTTGAATCGGCTATAAAGAGGAACAATCCGAAGATTTGGACTGCTATGGTTAAACCATCTCAGCAGCGTACACTTATTTTGGTTTGTCATCCGAGCTACTCTGGTCACATTCTACCACATGGACGTTGTGACGAACCGCTTTAGCAGTATCTTTGCTTCTGCTTTCACAAGCCAAAGTCGAGCTAGCATGAAAAATTGAATGCCTTCTAATCTTTATTTAAATAGGAACACATTCCATTAAATGCTAGTCTTGCTAGCTGTTTTTCTGCTAGGTGAATTTGGAAACATCGGTTTCTTGTGTCCCGGAACCACTGGATGTAGTCATTAACTGATTTCATAATTCCCCTGTTGCAGAGCCACTAAATTTGTCAGATCTAACTTATAATCGCCGGAGAAAAAATGATCATGGAATTTTTTGTTTTAAATCCCCCACAAGAAAATAGAGTTATGAGGAAGTATGGCGTACCATGTGAATGCAGTCCCTGTCAGGGACAATGAGAATAAACGAACGTGGAACGCCTTTGTGTCGGTTAATTCCCCTAATTGCACTAGAAACTAGCCTATGTGCTCCTGCGTGCTTTTGCCTTGGTCACCCGAAGATTTGGTGAATTTGGGTATTCTAGTTCCCTAAGGGTACGGGTGATATTCAAATCGGCTATCATAGGGTCTCCGATATGACTGCCCCTCGAGGATCATGCTAACTTCGAGCTTATATCGAAATGTCCCGGCTATCTTCTCCCTTACTATGTCAATGTCGGCTAGTGGTAGTCCACCGGCACTCTAGTGCAACATAGGTGTGGATGTTTGGATATTATGTTGTCTCCATATCCACTGCTTTGATTTTCTGGGGCATTAATGCTTGCCCTATGCGGCTCGTACAGCCGGTTGTCCCTTTCTGGACTTCTGGAGGAGGCTGAAAATTACTCGTCCCCACGTGTCTGAGATGTCATATTATGGTGCTGGGGTGCTGTGGGATATAGCGGGAGGTTTAGCTAAGACAGATGTGTAGTCGTGTAATAATCATTATCATTAGGTTTTATGTACTCTACGTCGAACCGTCCGGTCAAATATGCGGACTGTTCGGCTATGTGTGCAGACTGTCCGGCTGCATGGCCGGACCATCCAGAGATGTATTTGGACTATCCAGTGCTATATGCGGACGCTCTAAATTTGTAACACCCAGTCCAATCCCGAAACTGGATGTACTTACTCCTAGCAGCTCTATAGGATCATATGTTGTCCCCACAGACCAACATGGGACTTTTGTGCGCACTTTGTCCTCACTCATGTGCACCCGAGAAAACTTCCCGGTCGGTCACTCATCCCAAATTGCTCTAAGCCAAGCACGCTTAACTTAGAGGTTCTTTCGAGATAGACTTCCAAAAAAAAAGATGCACCTTGTTGGTATAGATACTCTATTAATTCTATTAAGCCTTGGGCTAGGATATCACCATTCTAGGGGCCAGGATATCACAATCCACCCCCTTAGAAGACTGACATCCTCGTCGGTCAACCCAAATACAACAACCTCCCCTCTTAGACACGTCTATGTGTCTAGTGTCGTCATATGCCATGTCATGTGACCACTCCATGCCCACATGCGGCATGCGCCATATACCCGAACCCCTAACCCACACACGCCCATGAAACCACGAGGGTCGGCTCTAATACCACTTGTAACATCCCGTCCGATCTCAGACCGGCGGTACTTACTCCTGTCAGCTCTCTAGGATCATATGTTGTCTCCACAAACCAACACGGGTCCTTTATGCGCACTTTGTCCTCACTTATGTGCACCCGGGAAAACTTCTCGGTAGGTCACCTATCCCAAATTGCTCCAAGCCAAGCACGCTTAACTTAGTGGTTCTTTCGAGATAGGCTTCCGAAAAGAAGATGCACCTTGTTGGTATGGATACTCTATTAATTCTATTAAGCCTTGGGCCAGGATATCACCATCCCAGAGGCTAGGATATCACAGAATTGTTCGTACGGGGTTTGCGCGGGACATGGCAGCCTAGACGCGGATTTTGGTAATTCGGTTCTAAAAAAACGGGACCGGCCACCGTTGGCCCAGACGGTCCTGCTCACGTGCGGACGGTCCGGTCGTGCGCAGATCGATGGGTTTACCCCTGATCTGCGTAGGAAGTTGTGGTTGTCCAGGATATGTGTCTATTGGCATCCTATAAAGGGATTGTGATTGGTCATGTCAATCTGTAGCCGATGAATCGTGTGTGCTTTCTCTAGATTCAACCTCGTGCGAAGGAAAATTAGAGATAGTAGATTTATCAAATGCTCGTGCTAGCCTCTTATAATCATTTTGCATTATACTAATGATTGTTGCATTTGGTCCCGCTGCTCATCCATGTAAGCTCTAAGAGTTTGAATTTCATTTGTATCGCTTACCTTGGGGTAGCTATAGCAGGTCAGAGCGAAGCCAGATCAGTCGCCCGCTGCCAAACGACCTTGTGATTCCTGTCCACTTTGAAGTTGTTCCTGGTGTTCTTCGAACTCCTTTTGATCTTCAACCGGCAGAGTTTCCATTGTCGGCTCAATGATGTTGCTAGGAGAGATGTTAGAGCTATCTATTGAACCGGCCATTGAGGGCTGATCTGATAGATCTTTATGTGACCTGGCGTAGAGGCTAGGGTTTCTGCCGACGAGCTGAACGGTCCGCATCTGATGGCCGGACGGTCCGCGCGTGCGCAGAGGCGACGGAGTTCACCAACAGCACCTGTATCTCGCTCCCGAGAGGGACCTCGTCGGGGATAAGAGATCCTAGGGTTTGTCTTGGGATTGACAGGCCACCCAAGACGCCTCTATACGACGTAGAGCCGGAGAGATGTGAAGATTAGAGAGAGAATGCTAGATTACTGTCTACTCCCAGGGCAAAAGTAAAGAACGGAATATAAATTGATTGTTTGATCGATTGTTGGTAATTGCAATCGGTTGTATCCCTTATAATATATATAAGAGGTCTGTACCCATTCCTAGACGTCTTCCAACAGCAACCACGAATTTAGAGGGATAAACTCGCGAGGAAAAGGGATTAGTCACGTCTGATTCTATCTATTCGCGGATCGTCCGCGTCTATGGACAGACCGTACGCGGGCCGGACCGTCCGGTCCTCAGAACCAGATCGTCCAACCGTGCCTATTGCCACAAATGGTGCTCAACATAGTCGTTGCGCGGTGGCAGCTAGCAAAAAGAAAATGTCCATGAATGATGCATCAGCATCACCAGGAACTCTACCTCATTGCATTGGTTCATTCAAAGAAATAACGCTGCTTGCACCGAAAGAACAAAATTGTTACTGCTTGGCAGCACCTACTTTTTCTTCTATGGAAAACTGTAAATAAAAATTCTAGGAAAACAAAATTTACAGCAAAGTTTTCGTATCGTACCTCGAGCTGAGGAGATTGAATTCTGGAGGGAAATGTAGGCAAAATTTTCGTATCCTACGCAAGAGACAAAAACCCAACAGATGCAAATTAACTATCAAAATTGGAATCGAGGAAAAGCAAGCAAGCAAACAAACGATCGTATCGCTAGGCGATCACGTCAGCTCCCCTGCTCGCCGACCCTGTCCTCTCTGGTGCTATCGCCGGCGCTGCTCGACGGCGCAGGCGGCAGCACGATCGTCCCGCTGATCACGCCGGCACCGCCGCTGCCGCTGCCGCATATGTACGACTTGATAGCCGCAGCGAGCACCGCGGGGAAGTTCGGGTCGGACGCGATCACGGCCGCCGCACTGACGGTGTCGCCCGCCGCGTCCGCCTGCGGCTGCGGCTGCGCGGCGGCGGGGGTATTGGAGGAGGGGCCGAACAACTTCTGCCCGAACAGCTGCGTCGCCAGTGAAACCGGCCGGCCCGCGTCGTCGGTGAGCGCGGCCTGGGGCTGCAGTGAGGGCTCCGTTCCCATCGTCCGTGCCGCAGGCGGCGGCTGCGGCTGCGTGAGGTCCAGCGTCACAGTGGGGAATGGCGCCGACGCCGAGATGGTGGCGACGTTGGCGGAGCACGGCAGCACGGCGCGCGCCAGGAAGTTGGACCCCGCCATCAGGCTGCCACCGTCCGCACTCGGCATCGGCCCGGACAGCAGCATGGCCGCCGCCGCCGCCGTCGTCGACGCCATCGGCATCGCCGCCGGCGGCAGCGGGTGGTTGTGGTTCCCCTCGTACGTCGTGACCACCACCGTCGTGTCCTCGGCGCATCTCTGGACCTGCCATATCAGAACCAGACACCACACACGTACACAATGCATGCATGGTCAAGAACGTGCCAAAAAAAATGTTCAGACTCCTCCACTGACGATCGTTCGGAGGCATATATACCTGCTTGCGGACCGGGCAGGCGGCGGCCATGGTGCAGCGGTAGTACGCGCGGGGGTACGGGTTGCCCTTGGCCATCTTCTGCCCGTACTTCCTCCATTGGCACCCGTCACTGATCTGCGCGTACGACCAATCGAGAAGAACAAACATTTCAGCAACAACTACTGTAGCAGTCCACAGTGAGAACTGAAGCTGAAGGCGAGCCACTCCACTGACAGCCTAGCTAGCCTACCATGGCTGCCTCGGAGCGGGTTCGGACGGAGACGCGGGCCTTGCGCATGGTGGCGGCCTCGGGGACGACAGGCTCGAGGCCCTTGCCGGGGAGGAACTTGGGTGCCTTGTTGGAGAGCCAGCCCTGCTGCGCCGCCAAGTGGTGCGGCGGCGGCTCATCCGAGCTGCTGCCCCTCTCGTGGGCGAGGTGCTGCTGGTTGCCGGGCTCGAACGCCGGCAGCGGCATCATGTCCTTACCACTGGCCATGAGCCCTTTGCCATAGCCAGCAGAGCAGTAGTCCATGGGCGGTGGAGGCGGCTCCGCGTTGCTGGTCGACGCCGAGCAGTCGTCGCCGCGCAGTGCGTGCGAGCCCACGGAGCGCAGCAGGTCGTCGGGCGCGGTGCCGACGCTGATGAAATGCTGCGGGAGCGGGTGGGCGCCGCCGCGGCTCGCCTTCTGGTCGTCCTTCTTCTCCGGATCGGCGTACATCGGCTGGTGGTGGCGGCGATCGCAGCAAGTCACAACACAACAGTCTCTCTCGGTCAGACTTTGCCTCGCTGGAGTGGCGTGGTGGTACTGTACTGGTACTCGATGCATGCGTGCATGATTTACCTCATGACCTGGAGCTCCACGAAGGCCTCGATGGGTACGGGTCGCTTGCTGCTGCATCAGTGAGAGTAACTGCATCTGCATCGACGGCTTCTGGATGGGGTTGAAGCTGGTGGTCAGCCTGCTGAGCATACTCCTCAGCTGCTTGTTCTCTTCGTTGAGCTGCTTGTTCTCGTTGTTCAGGCGTCCAAGCTCGGATTTTGCTAGTGCCAGCTGGCCATATAAATGCACACTTATTTATTTGTTTTGTTTTTTCGGTACTGTATCTACTGTGTCTATAGTGGTAGCTATATATATCCATTTAATTCAGGTTTGACTAAAAGATGTTTGAATACACTGAAGCTAAATACTATCTAATAGTTAGCTAGCTACTAAAATTTGTTAGCTAAGCAGCTAGCTATATAGGTGAATCGGATACCGAAAATTGTTTTCGAAGTTCTATCGAAATTTAGGTCTAAACGGAAACAGAAACGGTTAGGGAAGATATGAAAACGGAATCGATAGAAAAAATCGGAATCGAAAACGGAAATAGTTTAGATCTCTTCCGACCGTTTTCGGAAATTACCATTTTTATTTGATATTTGACCGTCGATAATAAATTCGGTATTTTTAGAAAAATATTAAATCTGAACTTATCTTTATAAATTCATAATAATTTTATCTTAATTTAGAAAAATATGAAACTAATTTTATTATTTTTCTAAAATCAAGATCTATCCAATATTATATAGTTTAGAATTATTTGGAAATTTTATAAACCTTATTTATATTTTCTTAATTGTTATTAATCTTTATACATATATTAATAATTTGCACGAGAACTTAATAAGGACCGGACCAAAAGGACACTAATTATATTGACTATGCCAAATAATAGGAGTATAATCTATACTATACTTAAAGCACCAGTTTTAACGGTCGTCCCGCGTTATTTTTTTACAAATAACCCTCCATAGGTATTTTAAATTAATCCGATGCGCGCCTATAACGAGCCAAACGCCTGTTAGTCCGTCGGCCCATTTGATTAAATCAACATAAAATATTAAAAAGGGGCAGAAGTTGGGGTTCGAACCCATGCCCTAATGGAAAAAAGACAGAAGACACTAGGTTAAGCTGTCTAACCAGTAAAACATCATGCTTAGATATTTTTAATATTGAATATAAATTGTATATATATATACGTTTTTTTGTAAAATAAAAATATATAATCGTATCGGTCCGAGCCAACACTATAGGCCGAGGCTATAGTCCAAGCACGACACGACATTCTTGCCTCTTGCAAGCATTAGGTCGTTTTTGAGACCACATTGGCGCAATGGACTCAATGGTGTTTGATGTTGCTGAATTGGATGGAGGAACAATGATTTGTCACACTAACAGTAAAATGAAAGGTTATTTGTTAGTTTTAAACGTTAGTAATTACGACGAAGTAGCATAATTTATATGGAGCGCATCTAGTTTTTATTGATGATTGACTTTAGCAATCACATCATATTTTAATCTATCTTTTTTATAAGTTTGAGTTCATATGACTTATTTTAGAAACTTGAGTTCACAAACTTTCTTTTATTTGGTCTCTGTATGGTGGAATTATATCATTTTATAATCTCTGTTCGTTCAGTCAGTCATTGTGAACTCTCTTCTAATCGCTCACTTTATTGGTCATGTTATACCAAGACATATTGGATGGAGTAAACAATAACATCAGTTAGTCAAATCAAAAAAAATATTATACGAAGAACGGAGACGATCAATAAAAAATCTTGAAATTTTTTTGGTGGATAGTTTATATGGGTATTGTTATAAACCGTCGCAATGCACGAGCAACGGACTAGTTAGAATGTAAGTGTCATATCATTATACATATCTTGATTCTACTTTACTTAAATACATAATAATATTTTTATTATTGTATGGCTTCTTACCTTATATATTTATTGTGACCTCCTACTTTATATAATATTACTAATTTTATATGAATGTATGACTTGCGTGAATTTTTGAGAGCATATTTTACAATTTTTATTGATCGTATTTTAGATTCTGATCGTAACCGATGTAATTTTCGTACTGCACTTTTCCTTTCCGATGTTTCCGAATTACCGATATTGTTTTCGTTTCTAGAGTTACCGTTTTAGATCTAGTTTCGAGGAAAAATATGAAAACGAAAAATAGTTTTAGTGTTTATCGACTGTTTCCGATCGTTTTCACCCATGACTAGTTAAGGGGATGTTTGTTTAAGATTATAATCTATCCAGATTATATAATCCAAAAAAATTATAATATAAACATATTATAATCTCAAACAAACATCCATTAGTTCTACTACTAAGTTTTGGCTAACTAATTATTACCTCTAGGCTCTAGTATTCTAGTACATTCAAACACCCTTAAATTTGCATGCAGAGTTATTGGCGCATCTGATCAAATCGAGTCAAGGACAACCAACCAGCGAATCAACTAGACAAATGGACGGGTGACGTCTCGTCTCGTTGCGTTGGTGATTTAGTTTTGATTCATTTTTCCCTCACCTCAGCTTTAGCCTCCCTGTGATCGACATCGTTGGAGGATACGCCGTCGTCGATGACGATGGACTCCTCGCTACTGCTCTTCCTCTTGTCGACGTGGTGCAGACCCATCTGGAAACCGAGCCGCGACGGCGAGCGCGCGCGTCAGGGAAAGAAGTAGGGAACCGCCGATCCGACAAACTAGTTGGGGGATGGACGGGCAAAGCGGGTTGGTTACGTACGTTGATTGTGACTTCATCTTCCTTGATGCCAAGGTCGTCCGACGGCACCAGGGCGGCGGCAGCCTTCCTCTCCCTCTTCTCCTCCTCCTTGAAGAAGTCCATCTCGCCCGCCGCCGCGCGACGGGGCAGGTGGTCCACCGCCTCCGCGTCGCTGTACTCGTACTCGTACCCGAGCGCGACGGCCGGGAGGAACGCAGCCGCGGGCGGCTCCCTCTCGCCGCCGTCCAGCTTGCGCTTTCCCAGGTAGGAGGAGTCCATGATGACGTGACGGCGACGGCGGGCGCGCGGAGGGAGATCGGAGGAGAGGTCCGGGGAGGGCAGGGCGGGGGCAAACAAGTGCGTGGCGAGGCGAGGCCTGGCCCTGGGCTCGACGATCTGAGTCCACCTTTATAGGCCGCACTAGTGTTGGTGAGCATTGACCAGGGGGCAGGGCGGACGCCGGAGCCGGACCGGAGGGGAGAGACGATAGGACGAGGAGGGCGATGAGATGCATGCAGTCGCGCGTCAAGTCAGCGGCTGGGAGCTGATGCTGAGCTGATGCGCGCGGTCACCTCGCCCCCAGTCGCGCGAGGTCAGTCCATGCCCATGGGATGGGACTGGGACTCTGGTAGGGAGGGGCAAAAGGAGGTGTGGTAGACTGGGAAGCTGCTGGGGCGCCGCGCGAACCGGCGGGCGAAACGAAATGGTCAGCGCCCGGCGCCCTCTCTCGATCGCACACTGGTATCTGGCATGGCGCTGTTGCGGGCGGTTGTTGGTCATGTCTGTTTACAGCCGTTCGGCTGGCTTCTAGATGCATCCTTACTCTTCTTATCTCATACTAGCTGAGTGCCCGTGCGTTGCAACGGTAATATATAATACCAGTATACTACGATAACTTATATACAAAATGTGTGTTATATTGTTATGAGAAAATGTTTCATAATCAATTTGTGATTCTAGCCATACATAAATTTTGTTATTTTAATCTAGTTGTTTCACCACTACATTGCAACCATCAGTATCATGCAGACTTCGATATATGCCACGCCACGATTTGTATGGTCTCATCATTGGAGAGCACGTTCCACACATGCTGGAAGAAATTTTCTCGTACATCGTTAGTCATCAGACACGCACCACCATACGCTCTTGCTTAAACAAAAAGGTAAGTGTGTGTGTTCGCGAAGAGAATTAAAGACAGACCGACGCAAAAGCTACTCTGACGGTGGCAAGGATGACAAACTGGTCACTGTTGTTGATCCTCCTCTGCGTCACCTCCGACGCCAAGATGACGCCACAATCCTCGATATAGTAGTCGTCGAACGCGCGCGACATGACGAGCACCGATGACTCTTGGTTGGGCTGCCAAACGAAGTGCACCCCGGGCTCATCAGCGAGGTAGTACCCCCTGGTCGTTGCACCACCAGATGCGCTACTCCACTACATACATCATGTTCGAGGACACTCACACAACGTCAGCAATGTCTATCATCCCATCGCACAAGAATTCATGTCCGGTCAGTAGCGACTTATGTGGTACGTTGGGCTTTAGGTGGACGATGAGCTGGACAGCGTGATGGCGTCGTCGTCGGATGCGGTGTCCAGAACAACCCGAGAGTCGACGACGTTGGCGACAATCATGAGGCCCCCCTGCTTAACGATGGACAGCGCGGTGCAGCTGCTCTGGACCACGTCGAAGTGGTGGCTTCGCGGGAGCTTGTCATACACAGCGGCGCATGCGACCACGTAGGACTGCTTCTAGTGGTCAAACTGATAGTCGTCAAGCTTCTTCTCGTCATCGATGAGAGACGCCAACGCGAGTGCCTTCTGCTTATGGTGTTTGCTCGGGGTTTCAAGTAAGAAACATGGATTCATGCTTGCCGTTGGTTTATGAAAATGACTCACAAGTCTGATCTATGGAAAAAATATTACGAAGAAAAATGTCACGCATGTAAAAAAGGGAATTTAAGCATAATACATTATTCAAACAAAAGAAATTGCATGCAAAGCTCTTCTTTAAATAATATTACCTCCATCCAAAAATATAATTCAAGAATCTCGGTGATACTTATCTACTACTACGCATTGTGCAAGGGTAGCAAGTGAGCTTGGTGAGAGATGTAGTAGATGTGTTTCCTGTCATAGATGTAGACATAAACACACATGTGGTGTAGCGGTAGCTACTTTTGGCTTTTACTTGAGAGGTCATGGGTTCAAATCCCCTTAAGGACATGTGTGTTTTTTTAATTTTAGCTAGACGTGGGCTGTACGGGGGGATGAGAATGGGAATGAGCTTTGCGGGAGGGGGAATGAGAAAGACATAACAAAGAATGTGAATGACATGGGAATGGAAAGAATGTGAATGACATGGGAATGGGAATGGTGGCAGAACGGGAATGGCAGAACAGGAATGGTGGCAGAACACGGGAATGGCAGACTACTCTTACAGCCTTAATAGTAGTAGAGATTTTAAACTTTTATTAGTTTAATACTCGCGATCTTAGCCAAAAGCTCTACATAGTGACGAAGCTAAAGCAAATTTGACATGGCGCCACTGTGTTGTGGGTGCATAGACATTATATGTATATATACTAGGTATGTACATGTACATTATCACGAAAGTTAAAAATTAGTATAAAATTTGAATAGCAAAACATCATCGTAACACTAATTTTATATCACCACAGTGAAGAGACAATAGTTGCCGGTGATGGTTGAAAACTATTTCGTGCACTATTACTGGTGATGACAATGATTGTGCATCCTGTAATGATCACGTCTATGTTGAGGCATATCAAATTCTTGGTTTGCTATAGTAATTAGGCCACAAGCAATATGAAATGCAGGAAAACCATAGTTGGAAGTGCATATATACATAAACACTAAAGCAACAGTATATCTCTTCGTTTACATAGGAACATTACATCAATTTAGCCATCCATATGTTACATCAAAAGCAAGATATATAACACATTAATTTAGGTTCTTGATACTATCAGTGAAGACACAAAGTATACGAGCACGAACATGATGGTCTAGTTTCATAAGACAAGCATAATCATATAGTCTAAGCTAGAAGAAGCTCAACATATATCCCTTGCAATGTCACTATGAATACAAAAGCACGAAGATCCATCATGCAGGACGAAGCTTAGGAGCAAACAAATAAGCATCCACTACATGAACACACAAAAGCAGAGCATCCTTTGTTTCCTAACTAAAAATCATCTTCGCTAGACCTGTGAAGAAAAAAGGTCATTATGTAAGATACAGAAAAACTGCCCAACATTTTTTTACAAATGGCAATAGCTTTGACAGCTGTTGTGTGCTTGTATACTTCAGTACTAGTTGTACTGAATGTGGATTCCAATCAAAAATCTAGACAAGGGGGAACCATTAGTATCGGAAAACAACAATGTAGAGTCCTAATAATAGTGCATTCCAAACTAAAAGAAACATGTCAACATGCATCTTACTCCTTTCTCATTGCCTCTGGATGCAAGCCGACAATTGTCATAAGACCACTTGAGTCCACAAACCTAGAAGATGTGTGAGATTAAGTGACACACATGTGGAAACCTGGACAACCACTAACATTTAGAAGCTGTTAAGAAAAAAGAGAATAACAACCACTTGAGTCCACATACAGACCATCACACATCTAGAACAATATACTACATCAATTCTAGTACACTTCTCTTCCTCTATTAACTGTGAGTGACATACAGAAACTGAAACAGTCATGGTGACCTACCGTATTCGTCGATCGACGCATTAGCCAGTGGCGATGAACGACCCACCGGAGGTCCTGTCGAAGTTGCTGCCTCCATGGTACTGAAGAAACAAAACACATGTTAAACATCACTATCCTTTTATTAGAAATCAAGCATCCTACTCATGTGAATTGACTGACCGATATGGCAGCTCCGCTAAAGCTAGCTAGTGAATTAGTATTGTCGTAGCCCTTTGGGCATTTCATCGAGCACCTGGGATGCAGCCTGTAGCACTTGGACAGAGATCGATCATGTATTTTAAATGCACACCAGTATCAAGATAATGATGAAACCCAATGAGGAACAGTCGAAGATGGGGCCAAGGAACATGGTTCCTCTCCTTTACTTGTGAGCGTCTGGGACCAGTGAATTTGAAGCTCCTTCCCGCCAAGACGCATCGCCGTATCAGCGTCGACGACTCTCTTCTTGATCTCCTTGTCCTTATAGATCAGAAGGGGTGGAAAGAAGAGGGGAAAAGGAAAAACATAGCGCGCGTCAACAACCCACAGACCGGGACCCAAATCGTTCTGTACCTTTGAAAGCTCTCTTGTGAGTTTTGGTGTTTGGATGACAACCCAATTAAAGGACTAACAAGTGTACTAAGTGTTGAACAGGTACTTAATGTAAAGCTAACAGGGTTCAACACAAGTGAACAAGTGTGATGGTCCTAGGACTAAATGATGGATAGATAATGGGCATCACAAGTAAGATGGACATTGCATAAAGTGAGACTCAGGTGCGTAGCTCGGAGACAACTGGTCAAGCCAAGGACGGAGGCAAGAAGAGCTTCGAGGTACCAAGTGCACGGGAGAAGGTCAAAGAGGCTGAGGAACCCAAAGCCAAGGGTGAAGAAGAAGGCTTGCAAAGTCAAGGGTGATCGAGTTGAGAACAGCTACGGCACATCAAGGATCACTACACAAGGACGTGACTTACAACCAATGAGGAAATGTCTATAGTTATGTGGTGTAAGTCATAAGGCTCAAGACCAAGCTCTAAGAAGGAGATCAAGGTCACTGGAACGAGAACAAATGTCAAAAACAGAACTAGAAGCAGCCCATAAGAGCTAAGTGCACTCTGACCTTTAGTTTGGGTTGTTCCTAGTTTGGAGATATTCTATGTGACCTTTGCAGGATGTTGGAGCTCAGAAATGTTAGTCTAGATCAAGTTAAGCTGACTTGATGATTTATGAGTCCAACATCAATCTTAAGCATGTCAAATGAGAGAGGTGAAAAATCCAAGTGAAGGTATGTTTCTAGACTTAGTACATTGGTTTTTGTACTAACGTATTTGTCTAAGTGTTAGAAACAGAGTAAAGAAGAAAAGAAAAGAGATGAAAAAGGCTTGGCTGTGTACAGCCAAGACTCAGCTCAGTCTGGCACAACGGACTATCCGGTGGTACACCGGAAAGTGTCCGGTGGTGCACCGGACACTGTCCGGTGCGCCAGGCTCAACTCTGGTGAACAGGCCGCTCTCGGGAGAAGTCGGCGGCGTACGGCTATAAATCACCGGACTGTCCGGTGGTGCACCGGACAGTGTCCGGTGAGTCAGCTGCGGCGAAGTCGCCGCTCTCGGGAAAAATCTGGCAACGTACAGCTATAATTCACCGGACTGTCCGGTGGTGCACCGGACTGTCCGGTGAGCCAACGGTCAGCTGGGCCAACGGTCGGCCGCGCAATCCGCGCGTGACACGTGGCCAAGCCAACGGTCAGATGGGGGCACCGAACCGCCCGGTGTGCACCGGACAGTGTCCAGTGCACCAACGGCTCCAAGACTGCAACGGTCAACTACGCCAAGTTTGGAAGGAAATCGGGCACTGGACTGTCCGGTGCGCCACCCGACAGTAGGCAAGATTTGCCTTCCTGGATTGCTTCCAACGGCTCCTTGGCCCCTTGTGCCTATAAAAGGGACCTCTAGGCGCCTCAATCAAAAAAAGAAGTGCAGCCAACAAGTGTAGACATCACTCGGATCAATTCTCTCTCTCCCTCTCGTGTATATCACTCTAGTTTGTGTAGAGGCAAAGCTATAAGCCTCTAGAGAGTGGAGAAGTGCTGCTAAGAGCTAGAGCATAGTCTTGAGCATAGTGTTACTCTGCCGGAGTGCTGTCAAGAAGATTGTAAGCAGCCGCGGCTCTGTTGTAACTACCTCAACATAGTGGAAGGCTCTATCTGTCTGACTGACAGATCTGAGCAAACAGAGGAAGGAGTTGAAATAGACTCCAAGCCCAGGTGTGGCTAACTCCAACGAGGACTAGGCAAGCATTTTAGGCTTGGTCGAATCTCGGGATTTGCGTCTGTGTGCTCTGTTCCGTATTGTATTTTGACTCTCTGTCTTACTCGCTTTTATATCTGCACTTCACTGCTGACTTGTGGTACTAGCTTTCCTTGAAGTGCAGGATATTCTTAAGACAAGAACTTCAATTCCGCTGCAACCTACTCGAAGGGTTCTTCACTCCACTGCGATCCTGTCTTCGAGTAGAGTAAGATTTAAGTTTTAAAGTGATAATTTTTATTCGCCTATTCACCCCCCCTCTAGGCGACATCCAGAACCTGTTCCCGGGCCAAAGGGAACTTTCAACCTTCTAGAGGCGGGCCTGGGAGATCTCACACTTGTGGAAGCGGCTCTGTAGGAGATGGAGCTCATTGACGAGGTGCTCATGCTCTATGGAGAGCTCCCCGGTCTGCGCGTATGCCTGGCACAGCATCTTCACGAAGCGGTCGTACACGTGACACCACATGGGTAGGTAGACCTGGCTCGAAGTGGGCGTCGACATCCGGTGTTGAAGGGGGAAGGGAGAGGTCTCCGGTGGGCACCATGGATTCACCATGTCGGATCCGGTGGGGAAGGTGGGAAGGGTGCGGTCTCCGGCGCCATACCGAGGGATCCAGTGTTGAAGGGGGCAAGGGAGAGGTCTCCTGTGAGCACCATGGATCCGCCATGCCGGATCCGGTGGAGAAGGTGGGAAGGGCGCGGTCTCCGGCGCCATACCAAGGGATCCGGTGTTGAAGGGGGGAGGGAGAGATGACAGCTGTGTTGGGCGTCATGGATCCGGGCTTGGACGGGGGAGGAAATGGTGTCGCGTTGGTGACGGCTACGAGGATGGGGCGGGTGCCACTGCGAGATTGGCGGGGGGAAGGGGAGAGCGAGGGCGGAGGCATGGTGAAGCCATGTGGTGGACGCCCATGGTACCAACATATGGTGTAGTAGAGATAAGGAAAAAAATTACTATTTATGACTAGTTTCATATTTTAGAGGTTGCATATGCACCCCCTAAACACATATGTAGCTTCGCTCCTGGATCTAGAAAGATATGAGTTTAGAAGAAGCTTGATCCCCTTTTCTCGTTGGTTTTATTGTCCATCTATAGGGTAACAACCCACTCGTAAGAGGAGTGGAATAGACCTACGCGCTTTGCACGATGATATAGGACGATCGTCAAAACTGATGCTTTATATTAGTAAGACTATGTAAACAGTTTGCAGTGCAAAATAATATTTTACGTGGCTATGTACATGATCTACTAGTCACAGCTTTATTGGCAACTGCTATAAACTTACATTACTCCGATAGAGTACCTTCCATGTCTTATGTGTTGTCTTCTGGATTCGAACATGTTTGGACCTCTTGGGCTAAGTAAAATAACTAAAGTTTAGAGGCTAAATTTTAACCATTTCTGTTTGGATTAACGGGCTAAAACAGTTGCTATAGTAATTAATACTGGCAACAAATACAAAAATACCTTCATGTACAGAGTGCTTCACGCCCAGCCGAGGAGGGGTAAAATGTGGAAAGGTAAGATTTTAGCCCAGGGGCTAAACCTATAGACGACCAATAAGCACGAGATCCGCGAGCCCGGCACGAAGCCCACTATTTGGGCTTGATCCGAGCTTGGTACGGCCCTGATCCGAGCTCGGCACAGACGGCGCACCGGGCTCGTTCCGAGTTTTGGGCCCGCCGGGCTAGCTTGAGCACGTCCTATTTTTAAACGGCCTAGGACTCGACCCATTTAATAAGGCAAAATTTGTAAAAATAGCTCTATTTTTTATTTAAAGTTTATCGTTTATTTGTAAAATGTGTATTATTTGTAATATATGTTATTGTATTTAGTTATATCCTTCAATTATGATTTATAATTATGTTCATTTTTTATGGTGATCTAGTTTTAAGCTTGATTTAT